>OY856410.1:1169816848-1172309348 GCA_963693085.1 Alisma plantago-aquatica
CTAAATGAATTTATATTGTGTGATGTAGCTTGTTTATGAACATGCATGACCTACTTTGAGATCTTGAAACTAATGCTGAACGTTTTGGTACCTAGACTTAGGTGACACATCCAACCACCACAATTATTGATTAATGGACCTAATCTTGCTGATGTTAATCCAATAGCAATTATTTGTAATGTCAGGATGTCTATGATGGCTCAATTTCCAAGATGTAGTCAAGTTTCTATATATGGTGTTCTAAATCAAATGGTTAATCTCATTCTCTACTTATAAGGTATGCTTAATCTCTTGACCTTACTATGTTATTGGCTTGCTTGTATGTATGCTTGGTTAGATAATTACTTGTTTAAGCTTTTTGTTTCCTATGATTAGTGCGTTTGGTTTTCTTGAAATATGTTGTACAAAAACATAATTGAACTTGTACAATATATAAACCTTGTGTACCTACCTGTATTCTTATGGGTAAGGGCTGAAGGTTGGGCGTCTTACTTGAGATGTCAAGGTAAGGTGGACCATGTTGATAAAAGGGTAAGCTAATCTTGAGCACCCTTACGTACCCTTCCAATGGGAAGATGATCAATGGCCATAATATGTTGTTGAGTATAATGGGGTTGCATCTAAATATGCTTTGTATAAAACAATGTCGTTAAGTGTTCTCGCCTTGTTTCTAATTCTTGATTATTATGATGTTTCTACCCAAGAAACTTTTATACTACTCTTAAATTGTGGTTGCATGTTTTTCATAGCGTACTAAATTCTTCAGCATGAATATGTTTTGTTTATCGAAATTGTAGTTCCTAAATGAAGATCCGTTGCACTCAATACTCTATGATTAGAAATGAAACACCAATGGACACTCTTAAATCTAGAAATAGGTACATAAATCTTATCTCCATGTTTCGTATCATGTATCTCTTTACTTTTGTTATTGCTTTTTACCCGTATGAAATATTTATGCTATTCTACAGATAGGCGCCCAAGTCCACTCTCCTTTTTCTATGTAGCCATTAGGAGTGTGGACTTAGGGTAACAAACGGTTCAATGAAAAATGGTATTAGAGAAAAACACATAGGCCTATGTATATGTTTAAGGGATAACACATCTTAAGAACCCAATGAGGAATAAAATCCTTTCTTTAAGTTTAGAGGTTCTTCTATCATCTCATCTCTTCTTTAAGTACCACCTAAGCATCCCAAGTAGATGATTAGTTAGTCTTATTATCACCCCATGTGATTCTTCCCTCTTTACTATTAAGCACATGACATCTTGATTATGGGTAGCTTATGCATAGGGGTAAGTAAAACTCATTTGAAATCATGGATGTAGATTGACACGATAATTCCATGATCCGATCTTAAATACAAAAACCTATTTGATGAATGAAAGTACTCTTGGAAGTGATGTACTCATATGAAAAATTTAAAATCATGCAAGTGCTTTCAATGTTTAAGGTAAATTCTAGATATGTTGAAATAAGGTGGAACTCTTGTCTTACACCTCATGTTTGATGAGGCCCCTATTTATTAAACCTATGTTTCCCTATTGTTGATCAAACCTCAAACATAGTTAAGAAAATCTCCCCCCCCCCCTATTTGATGTTTGCAATGATCATGACACAAGATGACCATGTATTTGGAACCCTCGATCATGATGTGGAGACTTTTTATAAGAGGAAAATACCCTATTGACTAGTATGCCTCTTTAAATGGCTCTATTCCGAACCATATGAATTATACCAAGTCTTGAAGTCAAATATTATGCTCAAACTCTTGAGTTCTCAATTTCCACAATCTACACTTACCAAGACTGTGGAAGGTAGGGAATATAATTATGACCTTGAACTCCTTAAATCTCAAAATATGGTTGCCCTATTAATGATCTTGATGTTTGACTTGTAACCTTGCGAAACACGATTCAGTAGTTGATACACGCCCTATTTGAACATGTTTGATGACTCATGATTACAATGGACAAATGTCCTAGATTAGGTGGTTCTTGACTTATGACTCCCCTAACTTATGTCACATCTCTATTATGACTACCTCTAAATATTCATTTTGTTGATTATTTAAAGTTTGGGAAGGTCACCCCTTTCCAACCAATTATGACTACTTGACCAATGTCTTTAATAGGTCAAATTTAAGATGAAATTAATATTCAAACATGAATGTCAATTAATGATGATCTTGGCATATGATGTTGTTGACTATACTTAGCAGTCAGGTTCCTAGAAAGACTTAGGCCTAGATCATTCATCAACCATGAATACCATGAAAAATGAACTCGATGTTGATATCACAAAATGTCGAATGATGCTCAAATGTTGCTCGACTATTTCTCAATTTTTGTATAAGGTTGAATGATCACCCCTAAGGTCTAAATAGGAATCTAAACCCTAGCTCTGAAATGTTTGGATATGTGACTTTTATGCTCAAACTCAACTCTCGATTTTAAATAGTGAAATATTTAATCATGATTATCGATGTTGACTTGACTTGACTCCTATGATCACCCTATTTGTATCTTGAGATAACCCTTAATATATGACTAATAACTGTCCTGTTCCCAAACTCAAAATTTTTGAAACAACGATTATGATAACTGGCTCAATTTATGACTTAAGGGTGATATCCATAAGAACTAGGGTGGGACCTTCCATTGATTTTGAGCACAAAGTCACGATGTTGCAATATGACTTTGGTCTTGAATTGTTGAAATGTAAAAATATAAATCTTGGACCCACCTAGGCCAATGTAGAAGTTAGAACCCTAAATTTTGGGAATGAAAGTCGTGCCTTACTCTCGAACTCTATTCAATTGATTTAAAATGTGATATCTCCAAATTACAAATCTATATGTCAATCTCTCCAAATATGTGTCTCGTGTGAAGATTTTTCCCAATTTGATGATCCATGTGTCTATGTGTTGACTTTGATGCTCAATTTCTCTATTTTAGAATGAGATTGGTTGGGTAAGTGGTGATGATACCTTATGGGATAGTATGATGATTTTGACATTGAATATGAAATCTCAAATCTCTATTTTTGACTTGATTTAATTTTTGGGACAAAATTTCTTTAAAGGTGGGGAGGATGTGAGAACTTAGATTTTCTCTTATTCAATTTATACACATCTTGAATACTTAGATACTCTGTTATACTCAACATCCTCCCTTACCATCACTTTGATGATTTTGAACCTCTTTATGTTCAATTGATGAGGTGTATTTGATTAAGTATCACTTTGTACTTATATTTGCCTTCAATTTGATCTTTGAACTAGGAACCATTCCTATTATGTGTAATCAATTTGAAATAAAAATTATCCATTCAATAAACTCTTTACTTCTATACAACATATTTCATGTGCTAGAGGATTCTATTGAAAATCCAATGGTACAAAAATCACCTCAATTGGACATCCAAATACCAATTTAGGGACAAATCAACTTTGAGCCAAATTACTTGGATTTCATCAATTCTATAACACTTTGAATCCTTTTGGGCCTAGTTTGGGAGTGTGGACCAACTAGGAGGAGCCCCCCTGCTTTGCCACGTCATCGATGTGGTCAATTTCCCTTGATCCATTAAAATGTTTTCTTATATCCATGAATTACTAATGTCATCTATCTCCCTTGCTTGCCTAGGCCAATAGTATCTTTGGATCACTCGACCTCATATTTGGGATACCATCTAATGATCAAGACTTATTCTTCCCTACCTACCCCTAAGTATCGGAACAAGTGGACATAGTAGGTGGCTTGGTCACCATATAACCCATCTTGCTCCCAATTGACACCACCTTTAGCCTTATTCCATCTTCCCTTACACTTTCCCCTTGTTTCCCCTTCATTTTGCATCCAAGAAACCCCATTTTCTCCTTCATCATTCTCTCTTCCAGATGACATCCCCATGGCCTCCCCCTTTGGAGCTTTACAGTCTAGCCTCCCTTGACCCCTTATCCCTGGGCCTTTGTCTCTGGGAGGACCAACCAAAGTTTACCAGGAATCGTCTCAGCCCACACACATTAGCTCTCCCCACTTCCTTCCACCTCTTGTGAGTGGTGAGACAGTGATAACCCATTTCTCTATTTCCTCAAATTGATTCACACCTTGGCTATTTTGATACCTAGTTGTGCTCAACAACCTCACTCACCTTGAATTTGATGATTGTGAGTCACTATATGCTCAATTGATGTATTGGAATCAATTAAAAGTTATAATGTACCTCTTGACTCATGTTGAGGCTTTGATTTCACTATGGATTTGTAATTTCATCTTTAATCCTCACTATGAGTCCCATTCCATCCTAACTTCAATTCCATATTGTGAAGCTTGATAAGACGGTTCAAATGCATATTTTCTTACCCAATTTGGGGTTTGGAGGAGGGATATGAATTCATTCTAAATTGAGAGCTAATTTTTAGAAATTTTCTTCCTTTAGTGGGCTTTGAACCTATCGCGAGCTAGGCCTAGATTTGTCCAATGCCCACCTTTTATTTCCTCACCTCTGTGGTCATCCTCTCTCATGCGGGAAAGCTTGTACAGAAACTGGCGCTTCTCACACTGATGCTCCTTCTCTTTAATCCGTCTTTCCCACCTTCCCTCCTCTCCTATTTTGTCCAAGACCTATGCCAGGTGGTCTTCCTTCAAGCTGCTTGATTCACTTCCCACACCAATGAGGCGTGAGCAGGGAAGGCAAAAGGCTGGTCGCCACCCTTTTTTCTTGTTGACCGAAAGGTCCTCCCTCTCAAACCCTAACGAGCCAGCCCAATAGGCTCGCACCTATAAAACCCTTTGCCTACATTGCCAACCCTTCTTCTTTTCTTCCCCTATTTCTTGCCCTAGACATGCCTCCCTTGTGTCCTACAGTAGGCATCATCATCATATTCCTGCATACGCATGCTTGAAGATGACAGGGCACTTGGTCGTGCATCCATGGCCCCGGTTACCCTCCATTCCCCTCCATCCCTCCTTACTGGCCGGGAAAGCCTTCAGTAGCTAGGATGTGGCCTTGGCATGCTACACCCAAGCTGCTGTAGTGTGTAGTTCTACACCAACACCACAAAGACGACGACAGTGAAGAAAGGTCAGGCAATCTTTGCATCCTCCCACACCCTCTTACCATCATCCAAAGTAGGAGAACCTGGAGAGGATTTGGTCGCTCCTCATAGCCAACTCAATCACCCTTTAGACACCCCTTCCGGTGACCTACAGATTGCTTCCTCCAGAATCCATCGTGTATTGGAGCGGTATGGCATGGAGTAGGCCATCAGTTAGGGATCATGACAAGATCATCGTGAGCCATGGGTAACTGTGTGGGGCGGTTTCCAAACACGGTGGGTTGGGGCCGTCCCTAGAGCCTAGTAGGTTGGTGGTCAATATGGGACAAATCCTAGTAGCCATAGGCCTAGTTCAGGAAGGCACCTCACCTGGGAACGTGTGGCCTCTATATAGCCACTGTATTAGGATCTAACGATCCATGATAGCCTTCTTGAGGTACCTTCTTTGAAAAATTCTATCTATTGACTCGTTGAGCCTTTTTGGACATGCCATATATGATTTTAGATCTAGAGGACATGATCTATCCAATAAAAATTATTTCTATATCCAATTTTGCTTGTATCTTCTTTGGTTTGCAAAATAATGTCACTTTATGATCCTTGTGTTGGAATTAGTACCAATCATGAACTTTAGGTGTCACTAATGACATCTAGTCCTTAAAATTCCTTGAATTAGCATCTCTACTTAATTTTTTTGATAGGATGTATGTCTTGAAACATATACAGGAATCCTAATGCTTTCTTTGACCTAAATGTTCATTCTTAACCCAAAAGGTGACCTCTTAAGTGTATGCATGATATAACTTGATTGAGTCTCGAATCTTATCTTTAATTGATGTCACTTAATCTTGCAATCTTTAAATTAGTAGCTTATATTATGTTTTGTGATATAATGACCTGATACCTTATGATAGTTGCCCACTTTTACTCTTGATACCCCAAGTACCTATTATGTGTACTAAAGGATCTAGTTGACCTAGTTATATCTGTATGATGAAATATTACTCTTGTGCCAATAACATGATTTATCTTGTCTAATTCAGTAGAATCATTAACTTGTGGCACTATAAGCCAACATGATCTATCATATACTCTCAATACTTACATAACTTAGAGTTATGACCCTATTGCATGGAATGTTCTAGTATGACTTCATCATGATCTCAGATGTTAAACCTTGATAATAATATAAATATCATGCTTCCCTTATATCCAATCAAATATGATTTTATCTAGTATCACTCTTAATGTGGATTGTCCATCTAGACATAAGTTTATGTCGACGCGTATGCTTTAGGGAATCATTGCATGCATGCTTGGAACTTTGGAAATGATGTTTGATCTAATTGAAACCTAGGTCCAAGGAAACATCCAAATGAATAATATGATGATTAGAATATCAAACCCCTTTTAATCTAAGACTCCATTATGTATCTTTTCTTTGCGAGGTTACGTTGATTTGGACCATCTCTAAGAATCTTACTCAATAATCATAACTTTCTCATTACTCATACGGTACACTTATTCTCTCGACTCTACTATGGTATTGGCTTGTTTGTATGTATGCTCGTATAAATGCTTGGCTAGTTAATTACTTGTTTGAGCTACTTGTTCCCTATGATTAATATGTTTGTTTTTCTTGAAATATGTTGAACAAACCTTGAACATTATTGAACTTGTCCATTATACAAACCAAGTGTACCTACCTATATTCTTGGGGTAAGGGCACAAGGTTGGGCGTCATACTTGAGATGTCAAGATAATGCGGATCATGTCAGTAAAAGGGTAGCTAATTTTGAGCACCCTTACAGACCCTTCCAATGGGAAGCTAGTTGATGGCCATAATATGTTGTTGAGTATAATGGAAATACGCCTAAAATATGCTTTGGATGAATAAATGTCATTTGTTGTTCTTACCTTGTTTCATCTTCTTTCTTATATGATGTTTCTAGCCAAGAAAACTTTTATAATACTCTTAAATGGTTTACATGCCTTTTTATAGAGTACTTAATGCTTTAGCATTAATATACTTTGTTTATCAAATTTGTAGTTTCCAAATGAAGACCCACTGCACTCAAAACTCTAAACTCTGAAATGAAATACAAATGGGTATGCTTGAATCTAGAAATGGGTACATATCTCTTATATCCATGCTTAATATCTTGTTGTCTTGTTATTTACTTTTTCATATATATATATATATATATATATATATATATATATATATATATATATATATATATATATATATATATATATATGGCTTGTGTGAAACTATGTGTCATTCTATGGACGAGCGCCCAAACCCTACTTCCACTGACTCTATAGTCAGTTAGGTTAGGATGAGGGTAACAAACGGTTTTGTGAAAAATGGTATTAGAGCTAAAACCCATAGGCCTCTATATATGTTTAAGGCATAACACATCTTAATAACCCAGGAAGGAATCCTTTCCCCAAGTTTAGAGAGTCTCCTAGCATCTCATCTTTTCTTTAAGGATCACCTAAGCCACCCAAGTAGATGATGATTAGGTAGTTTCTCACCTCCTCATGTGATTCTTCTCTCAGCACTATTATCACATGAAATCTCAAGTTTGGGTATCTTATGCATGGGAAAAGTAAAATTCACTTGAATTCATGAAAGTTGATTAAGATGTTAATGCCATGATCTGATTTTAAATTGGGAAACCCTATTTGATGTAAGAAAATACTCTCAAAAGTGTTGTACTCATGTGTGAAGTTTATTAAAACTCAATGTTACCTATTTGGATATAAGTGATTTCCATGTTTGAGGTAAATTCTTGATATGGTGAAATAAGGTGGAACTCATGTTTTATACCCCTTGTTTGATGAGGTCGCTATTGACTATACCTATGTTGTCCCTATTTCTATCTAACCTCTAACATAGATAAGAAAAACACACCCAATTGATATGCATCATGCCACATACTCTAGTATGACCATGGCTTTGGACCCCAAATTATGATGTGATGACTTGATACAAGAGGTAATTCCCTATTGACTTGTATGCCTCTTTGTTAGCTCAATTTTGAACAAACATGATGGACATATATATTACTCTTGCCCTATTATACTTGAACCCTTGAGTTCTCAATTTGACTTCTAGATTTCCAAACTCTACCCTTACCTTGATCTTGAACAGAAGGGAATTCTATTTTGACCTTGAACTTGCAAAATTCTAAAATATGATTGCCCTATTATGATCTTGACGTTTGACTTGTGATCCTATGAAATACAATTTGGTAGTTGATACTCACCCTATTTGGATATGCTTGATGACTAATTATTAATATGGACTATTGTGCTAGATTAGGGTGGTAGTTGAGTTATGAATTCCCTAATCTAGGAAACATCCCTATTTTACCTCTAAATCTTTATCTTGTTTGATCATTTAGAGTTTGAGAAGGTAACCCCTTCCACTCGATAATGATTTCTCGACCTATGTTCCTTATATGTCAAACACATGAGGATTTTGGCACTCTATCTTGAACCTTAGATTAATGATGATCTTGAAATATGATATAGTTTACTATAGTTAGTGGTTAGGCTCTTAGAAAGACTTGAACCTAGATCTTTCATCAACCATGAATTCTATGAAAATGAACTAGATTTTGATGTCAGGAAATGCTGGATAATGCTCAAAATTTTTCTCAAATGTTGCTCGATTAATGTATATAGACGAATGATCACCCCTAAGAACAAAATAGGAATCACGACCTTAGCTTGGAAATGTTTGGACATAAGATTTCAATTTCCAAACTTAAATCTCGATGTTGGTTAATGAAATGTCAACGCATGCTTATTGATATTGGTGTTGACTTGACTCCTATGATCACCCTATTTGGATCGTGAGATCGCCCTCGATATATGACTAATGAACTTCATGTTCCTAGATCACAAAATTGAAATGATGACCATGATGAATTGCTGAATTTATGATCTAAGGGTGAGCTCCATGTGGACTGGGGTGGGACCTTCCATTGATTTTGAGCACAAAATTATGATGTTGAAATATGATGTATGTCTCAAATTTGTTGAAATATGAAATCTCAATCATGGAGGTATAATCCCACCTAGGCCAATGTAGAAGCTAGAACCCTAAATGTTGGTATTGAAAGTTATGCTTACTCTTAAACTTTGTTGGTTGAAAGTTATGCCTTACTCTTGAACTTTGTTGGTTGACTAAAATGTGATTTATCTAATTTTAATGATATATAGGATGATCTCTCCAAAATTGTATGACTTATGTGATGATACCCCCAATTTGATCTATATGATTATGTGTCAACCATGATACTCAATTGCTCAATTTTGGATTGGGATGGATATTGTAAGTGGTGATGACACCTATGAGAATATTATGATGATCTTGACGTCGAATGGGAAAACTCAATCTCGATCAATGATTTGTTTTAACTTTGGGGACACAATTTATTTTAAGGTGGGGAGGATGTGATAACCCAGTTCTCTATTTCCTCAAATTGATTCACCCATTGATGATTTTGATACCTAATTGTGCTCAACAACCTTACATGCCTTAAATTTGATAATTGTGAGTCACTATATGCTCAGTTGAATGATACATAGTTTTGCTCAACAACCTCACTCACCTTAAATTTGATAAGTGTGAGTCACTATATGCTCAATTGATGCATTGGAATTAATTAAATGTTATAATGTGCCTCTAAACTCATGTTGGAGCTTTGGTTTCATTGTGGATTTGTAATTTCAACTTTACTCTCACTATGAGTCCCACTCTGTTATGACCCGCGTCGAGCTTATCCCGTAAGTATGCTGTTAAGCATGTGATTAGCTGATGTGCTAAGTTTAAGCCTGTTTTTGTTATTAATGTTTAAAACGGATAAGACATGTGCTTAGTGTGTTTTCTAGCTTCTAAAGCGTGTAGGATGTTACGCTGGAAGCGTTGCCAGAGAAATCGTTCGAATCCGACCTTCGAGTCAAAAGTTGCAAGTTTTTGGGCTTGTAGGGACCTGTTTGTAGTTTTTAAAAGTTTGAACTTTGCGTTTTGGCCCCTAGGTTTTCTTCCTTATCTACTCTTTCTCCCTTATCTCATTTTATTTCTCAGAAATGAAGAACGCAGCAAGTGTTCTCCTTCCTTGCGTGAGAGAGAGAGAAAGAGAGAGAGAGAGAGGGAGCTGAGAAGGGAAGACGTCGGAGCTTCGTTCTGCTCCGATCAGCTGCTGCAGCTCGTCCTCTTCCCTCCGTTGGTCTTCTTCTCCGTCAATTTGATTCGGGTTTGCAGCTGGAGCTACGGTTGCAGGAAAAACGGCTAAGAGATTGGGGCGCAAGGAGCAGCCCTAGCTCGTTTCTTCCTCTCCTTCAGGTTTGAATTAGTGGAGTGTATCTATTGCGAAAGTTTTGTGGTGTTTGTTTGCGATTTGCCCGACGATTCGAGAGAAATCGACATCTGCAGCCCGGTTTTGTTTTCTGCCTGTGCGCGGTTCAGCCGAGTTCCTATTCGGTCGGCCGAGTTCCATATTAGGGCAATCGTACAGAGTTTTTGGTCGGCTGAGTTTGGGTTTTGAATCGGCCGAGTTTCTTATTTGGGTAACCGAACATCGTTTTTGTCGGTCGAGTTTGGTCCTGATCGGCCGAGTTTCCTTGTAGGTGTATAAGCGGTGTCCTGATCGGCCGAGTTCCCCAGAGGATCGGTCGAGTTGCCAGTTGGTCGGCCGAGGTTGGTCGGCCGAGTTACAGATTCTGGGAAGTGTTCGGCCGAGTTCCATAGTGATCGGCCGAGTTTCAAGTGGTGAGTGGCAGTTCATTTAGAAATCATTATTTAACTCATTTTAAATGCTTATTTGCTTCGGTATCAGTTGATATGACCTTTAAACAGTGTAGCATGTACATTTTAGTGTGATAAGTTCATTGGAACTTGAAATGCGTGATGTGAATGATGAAAAAGAGGAAATTCTATGTCTTACAGTTGCTATATGATATTTCTCTTTAATTGTTTATCGATTAATTAATTAATAGACCTAAGTGCCCTAACACCGTAGAACCCCTAAAGGAAGGTCTGTTACTTAGGGGTGAAACTCGTGTTGCAACATCATCTGTGCTTGTGTCACGGACAAACGAGGAAAGTGAGGCAGTGTCTAACAACAATCGTGCGTGTGTCACGATGGCACTGGGAAAAAGAAAACTTGGTTATCTAACACCATTTGTGCTTGTGTCACGAAGGTAACCATGTGAGACCCTCCGCCGGTGTACTCAGGTTAAAGGAGGAGTCTGGAGCACACGTGGTTGTGCATTGAGGCCGTAGAGCCTATGTTTCTGGCCGGAGAGCTAGGGGTCCTGTAGCAGAGCAGGGCTAGCATCAGACATAGCATTTCCCGGGTGTGTCGCTAAGTCTTGTACGGTGGGACCGTAGCATGGACTTGTTGCGGATCTTTATATGCAGAGTACACTGCATATGATTAGGGCATAATAAAAATGAATAAGTAATTATGTAGGATCACAGTAAATTTATATAACTGTTTATTTACCTGAAATACCTATTGATGCTTAGAAATGTGGTTATTATCTGTATATTTGCTATGTCAAAGAACTGCCCTATTTGAACTGCATATATGTTTATTTTCAGTTTATAAACCTGACGAGTTGTTTAGTGATAGCTAAGTGAAATGCTATTCACTGAGCGAGTAGGCTCATCCCTCTACTCAAACATTTTCAGGTCAGCAACAGCATCAAGGATCAGAAGGATCGTTTCATCCTAACGCTTAGTTGATAGAAGGTTTGTAGTTAGTCTAGTTAGAGGTCTCTTAGTCCATTCCCCTCGATTCTCAGGACAAGGTGTGAGTGAGAGAGAGAATGTGTACAAAGATGTAAATTAATGTTATGCTTTCTTTATGTTAATCAATGTATTATGCTGTAGACCTTGCTTGTATCTTTAATCAGTTAAATAGAAAAGTTCCTGCTGTTTGCTCAGTTTTCTGTTTACAGTTTAAACTTGGTTATCATTTAAATGCCTTGAATTGCTTTAAAAAGTGACGAATGGTTGGTTATGTGTTAATCCCACCTGTCGTGCCCTAATTTCGGGGTTTATGGTTAAGGTGAGATTGGGGCGCGACAATTTTTGGTATCAGAGCATAGGTTTGAGTACTTAGTTACTCAAGGTCAGGGGATGATAAGAGACCAATAGGATTAAGGTTTAAGTGTCTTTCTTCTATCTGTAGTTTTCTAATAGGAAATATTCTATTATATCATTGCAGATGACAGGAAGAGGCTTTGATCGTGATGATCAGGCCGAGAGCCATGTTGGCCCTGATCCACGGTACTTGGGTCCAGGTGGTGGTGACCACATGGATGAAGCATCCCGGATGTACAGGATGTTCCTGGAGACCAAAGAAAGGTACAAGGCTGATAGGCGAGATTCTTCTTCTACCAGCAGTAAAGATCTGATGCGATCTTATGAGCTTGTGAAGAAGCTTGGTGGCACAGAGTTCAGTGTCACCACATATCCCGCCGAAGCTGATGAGTGGTTTAGACAGATAGAAAAGGTCTTTCGTCTGATGGAGCTTCCAGAAGATAAGAAGATTAATCATGCGGTCTACCTTTTAACAGGCGATGCTGAGTTGTGGTGGCGTGGTGTGGAAGAAAAGAGGAGAGGTACATAGCTTTCCTGGTAGGATTTCTCTGAGGAGTTTCATCTCAAATTCTATCCACCCACTTTTCTTAATGAGAAAATCAGGCAGTTACAGAATATCAAGCAGGGGAACATGACAGTTACAGAGTATGAAGCGCTTTTCACACGGTTAGCGAATTTCTGTCCATAGCTTGTTCCCGATAACATAGAGAGATGTAGAAGGTTTCAGGAAGGACTAAGGCCAGAGATTCGACATACAGTTTCTGCTACTAGTAGGAGGAACAGAGAGAACTTTGGTGAGTTTGTCGAGGCTGCTAGACAGGTTGAAGAATCTGTGAATGCTGACAAGGTGCCTGAGTCTAAGAAGAGATCTGCAGATTTCAGTAGAGGGCAATCGAGTAGTGGATACAGAGGTGGAGGTAGAGGTTTCTTTTCTAAGCTTGGGCGTGGTTTTGGTTGTTTCGGCAGGCAGAGATCTGAGGATGTCACTACTTCTAGAGGCAGAGGAGGATACAACCCAGGAAGATGGGGCAGTGCCGATAGTGGACAGTCTTCTGGGTCGTCAATGTCAGTGACAGGTCCTCAGAGACAAGAGATACCGCCATGTGACAAATGCGGAAGGCCACATACTGGTTAGTGTTGGGGTGCAAATCCTCGAGGTTGTTTTATCTGTGGACAAGTAGGACATTTCAAAAAGGAATGTCCTCAGCTTCGACAAGAAGCATCGCAAGCTTTCCAGCCTCAGTACCATGATGTTCCAAGTTCTTCTGTGGCTTCTGGATCTAGAGGTGGTGGAGTGTCTAGTGGAAGGAGTGGTCAGAGAGGACAGCGTGGCAGAGGGAGAGCTTCAGCACGTTTCTTTTCTTTGACACCTCAGGAAGGTATAATTTCTTCACAAGTTGTTACAGGAGAGATGTTTTTGTTTAATAGCATACCAGTTTTAGTTTTGATAGATCCAGGAGCTACTCACTGTTTTATACGACGTTCTTTAGTTGATGAACTTAATCTGTTAACTCAAGAGTTGGTAGATGAGTTAGTGTTGAGGGTTCCACTAGGTGGACCAACAGTTTTATCTGAGTCTTGTCCCAGATGCTTGTTATCTTTTGGAGGTTTTACCTTTGCTGCTAATCTCATACCCTTGGATGTAAATACTTTTCAAGTCATCTTGGGTATGGATTGTCTTGAAACATATCGAGTGCAACTCGATTGTTGGAAGAAGGAAGCTACCTTTCAACTAGGGGAATTTTCTTGTATCTTTACTGGAGACAGGAAAGTTCTGCCTACGTGCATAATATCAGCTACAGTAGCTGATAAGATGTTACAGAAAGGATGTGAAGTGTTCCTTGCTCATGTGGTTGACACCAGAGCAGAGAAGAGCACCGCCAGTGTTTATGATGTGCCCGTGGTTTGTGAGTTTTCTGATGTTTTTCTAGAAGATTTGCCAGGCCTACCTCCTGTCAGAGACTTGGATTTTGAAATTCAGGTATATCCAGGTAGTTATCTAGTAGCACTGCCAGCCTATAGAATGGCACCTGCAGAGTTGAAGGAACTCAAGGTGCAGTTGCATGAATTGCTAGATAAGGGTTTCATTAGACCCAGTTCTTCACCATGGGGTGCTCCAGTCCTGTTTGTTAAGAAAAAGGATGGTACCATGCGTCTCTGTATAGATTACAGGAAACTGAACAAGATCACTATAAAGAACAAGTATCCATTGCCGAGAATAGATGATCTGTTTGATCAGTTGCGTGGAGCGACGATCTTCTCTAAAATAGACTTGAGATCTGGATATCATCAGCTTAGGATAAAGGCTTCTGATATTCCCAAAACAGCTTTCAGAACCAGGTATGGGCATTATGAGTTTTTGGTCATGTCGTTTGGACTGACCAATGCCCCAGCAGCCTTTATGGATATGATGAACCGGATTTTCAAACCGTTCCTAGATCAGTTTATTGTAGTCTTTATAGATGATATTCTGATCTACTCCAGAGACGATGCACAACATGAGCAACACCTGAGAGTAGTGTTGCAGTTGTTGAGACAACACCAGTTGTTTGCTAAATTTAGCAAGTACGAGTTCTGGTTGGCCGAGGTAGCATTTCTTAGACATGTTATCTCGAGAGATGGAGTTAGCGTTGACCCTAAGAAGGTTGATTCTGTACTTCAGTGGGAACAGCCTAAGACTCCTACTGAGATCAGAAGTTTCTTGGGATTAGTAGGTTATTACAAAAGGTTCATACAGAACTTTAGTGTGTTAGCATCACCTTTGACACGCTTGACGAGGAAGGATGTACCGTTTGTTTGGTCTGATAACTGTGAGAGAAGTTTTCAGATTTTGAAGAAAAGGTTGACTTCAGCACCAGTGTTGGTTTTGCCTGAAGCAGAAAAAGGCTATACAGTGTTCTGTGATGCTTCTAGGAGAGGTTTGGGCTGTGTACTGATGCAAGAAGGCAAAGTTGTGGCTTACGCATCTAGACAGCTTAAGAAGAATGAAGAGAATTACCCGGTCCATGATCTGGAATTAGCTGCTATAGTTCATGCTCTTAAGACATGGCGTCACTACTTGTATGGTGAGACATGTCAGGTGTTTACAGACCATAAGAGCCTGAAATATATCTTCACTCAGAAGGATTTGAATTTGAGACAGCGCAGATGGCTTGAGCTGATCAAAGACTATGATGTGACAATCGATTACCATCCTGGTAAGGCGAATGTTGTAGCTGATGCCTTGAGTAGAAAATCAAGTTCAACAACCAATGCATTTTCTATGGCATGTTTCAAGAGAGACTTGCTTGTAGATATGCGAAGGTTGAACTTGGACTTGGATGTGACTGGACAAAGTGGGTTGATTGCTCAGATGCAAGTCAGACCTACTTTTTATAATCAGATTAAGGAATTACAGCAGAGTGATGAAGAGTTGTGGCAAATCATGCAGGAAATGTCAGAAGGTAAGAGAACAGAGTTCAGGTTTTCTGATGAAGGCATGTTGTATCTTCATGATAGGTTGTGTGTACCTGGAAACAGTGAGCTGAAAGAGCAGATTCTTGAGGAAGCACATACTTCTATGTATGCTATGCATCCAGGTAACACAAAGACGTACATGAATCTCAAAGAGCTGTACTGGTGGTCTGGTATGAAAAAGGATGTGGCTGAATACGTGGCTAGGTGCGGGGTGTGTCAGCAGGTTAAGGCTGAGCATCAGAAACCTGCTGGTACTTTGCAGTCGCTTCCTATACCAGAATGGAAATGGGAACACATCACGATGGACTTTGTGGTAGGATTACCCAGGACGCCTAAGGGTTCAGACTCGATATGGGTGATTGTGGATAAACTAGATAAGTCTGCTCACTTTCTTCCTGTCAAGTCAACCTTTGACGTTTCAAAGTTGGCTAAAGTTTATGTGGATGAAGTAGTCAGGTTGCATGGGATTCCAGTTTCCATTATTTCTGACAGAGATCCAAAGTTTACATCTAGATTCTGGAATCAGTTACATCATGCGTTGGGCACAAGGCTGAAGTTCAGTACAGCGTTTCATCCGCAGATAGATGGTCAATCTGAGAGGACCATTCAGACCCTTGAAGACATGCTGAGAGCATGCATGCTACAGTTCAGAGGTAACTGGGAAGAACACTTAAGCCTAATAGAGTTTGCATATAATAACAGCTACCATTCTAGTCTTGGAATGGCCCCATATGAAGCTCTTTATGGCAGGAAGTGTAGATCGCCAGTTTGTTGGTACGAGGTGGGTGAGAAAGAAATTCTTGGACCTGAGTTAGTTGATGTAACTACAAAAAAGATATCTGTGATCAAGGATCAGTTAAAAGCTGCTCAGGATAGACAAAAAAGTTATACAGAAAGACGACGTCGACCTCTTGAGTTTGAGGTTGGCGACAAGGTTTACTTGAAGGTTTCACCGTGGAAGGGAGTGCTGAGGTTTGGCAAGAGGGGTAAGTTGACCCCTAGGTATATGGGTCCATATCCTATTGTTGAAAGGATTGGACCTGTAGCTTACAGGTTGGATTTGCCGTCTGAGTTGGCAAATCTTCATGATGTCTTCCACGTGTCTATGCTGAAAAAGTGTCATCCCGGTACAGAAAAGATTCTAGATCCAGAACCGGCGCAGCTTAGAACAGATGTATCCTATGTTGAAGGACCAGTGTAGATAGTTGATCACCGGATCAAAAAGCTTAAGAACCGCGAGATTCCTTTAGTGAAGGTTTTATGGAGAAACCATAATCTTGAGGAAGCTACGTGGGAACTAGAATCTGAGATGCGTGGCAAGTTTCCTTTTCTCTTCTAGGAATTTCGGGACAAAATTCTTATAAGGGAGGGAGATTGTTACGACCCGCGTCGAGCTTATCCCGTAAGTATGCTGTTAAGCATGTGATTAGCTGATGTGCTAAGTTTAAGCCTGTTTTTGTTATTAATGTTTAAAATGGATAAGACATGTGCTTAGTGTGTTTTCTAGCTTCTAAAGCGTGTAGGATCTTACGCTGGAAGCGTTTCCAGAGAAATCGTTCGAATCCGACCTTCGAGTCAAAAGTTGCAAGTTTTTGGGCTTGTAGGGACCTGTTTGTAGTTTTTGAAAGTTTGAACTTTGCGTTTTGGCCCCTAGGTTTTCTTCCTTATCTACTCTTTCTCCCTTATCTCATTTTATTTCTCAGAAACGAAGAACGCAGGAAGCGTTCTCCTTCCTTGTGTGTGAGAGAGAGAGAGAGAGAGGGAGCTGAGAAGGGAAGACGTCGGAGCTTCGTTCTGCTCCGATCAGCTGCTGCAGCTCGTCCTCTTCCCTCTGTTGGTCTTCTTCTCCGTCAATTTGATCCGGGTTTGCAGCTGGAGCTGCGGTTGCAGGAAAAACGGCTAAGAGATTGGGGCGCAAGGAGCAGCCCTAGCTCGTTTCTTCCTCTCCTTCAGGTTCAGATTAGTGGAGTGTATCTATTGCGAAAGTTTTGTGGTGTTTGTTTGCGATTTGCCCGACGATTTGAGAGAAATCGACATCTGCAGCCCGGTTTTGTTTTCTGCCTGTGCGCGGTTCGGCCGAGTTCCTATTCGGTCGGCCGAGTTCCATATTAGGGCAATCGTACAGAGTTTTTGGTCGGCCGAGTTTGGGTTTTGAATCGGCCGAGTTTCTTATTTGGGTAACCGAACAACATTTTTGTCGGCCGAGTTTGGTCCTGATCGGCCGAGTTTCCTTGTAGGTGTATAAGCGGTGTCCTGATCGGCCGAGTTCCCCAGAGGATCGGTCGAGTTGCCAGTTGGTCGGCCGAGGTTGGTCGGCCGAGTTACAGATTCTGGGAAGTGTTCGGCCGAGTTCCATAGTGATCGGCCGAGTTTCAAGTGGTGAGTGGCAGTTCATTTAGAAATCATTATTTAACTCATTTTAAATGCTTATTTGCTTCAGTATCAGTTGATATGACCTTTAAACAGTGTAGCATGTACATTTTAGTGTGATAAGTTCATTGGAACTTGAAATGCGTGATGTGAATGATGAAAAAGAGGAAATTCTATGTCTTACAGTTGCTATATGATATTTCTATTTAATTGTTTATCGGTTAATTAATTAATAGACCTAAGTGCCCTAACACCGTATAACCCCTAAAGGAAGGTCTGTTACTTAGGGGTGAAACTCGTGTTGCAACATCATCTGTGCTTGTGTCACAGACAAACGAGGAAAGTGAGGCAGTGTCTAACAACAATCGTGCGTGTGTCACGATGGCACTGGGAAAAAGAAAACTTGGTTATCTAACACCATTCGTGCTTGTGTCACGAAGGTAACCCTGTGAGACCCTCCGCCGGTGTACTCAGGTTAAAGGAGGAGTCTGGAGCACACGTGGTTGTGCATTGAGGCCGTAGAGCCTATGTTTCTGGCCGGAGTGCCAGGGGTCCTGTAGCAGAGCAGGGCTGGCGTCAGACTTAGCATTTCCCGGGTGTGTCGCTAAGTCTTGTACGGTGGGACCGTAGCATGGACTTGTTGTGGATCTTTATATGCAGAGTACACTGCATATGATTAGGGCATAATAAAAATGAATAAGTAATTATGTAGGATCACAGTAAATTTATATAACTGTTTATTTACCTGAAATACCTATTGATGCTTAGAAATGTGGTTATTATCTGTATATTTGCTATGTCAAAGAACTGCCCTGTTTGAACTGCATATATGTTTATTTTTAGTTTATAAACCTGACGAGTTGTTTAGTGATAGCTAAGTGAAATGCTATTCACTGAGCGAGTAGGCTCATCCCTCTACTCAAACATTTTCAGGTCAGCAACAGCATCAAGGATCAGAAGGATCGTTTCATCCTAACGCTTAGTTGATAGAAGGTTTGTAGTTAGTCTAGTTAGAGGTCTCTTAGTCCATTCCCCTCGATTCTTGGGACAAGGTGTGAGTGAGAGAGAGAATGTGTACAAATATGTAAATTAATGTTATGCTTTCTTTATGTTAATCAATGTATTATGCTGTAGACCTTGCTTGTATCTTTAATCAGTTAAATAGAAAAGTTCCTGCAGTTTGCTCAGTTTTCTGTTTACAGTTTAAACTTGGTTATCATTTAAATGCCTTGAATTGCTTTAAAAAGTGACGAATGGTTGGTTATGTGTTAATCCCACCTGTCGTGCCCTAATTTCGGGGTTTATGGTTAAGGTGAGATTGGGGCGCGACACACTCCATCCCAACTTCAATTCCATATTGTGAAGCTTGATATGATGATTCAAATGCATCTTTTCTTTTCCAATTTGGGGATCAGAGGAGGGAGATGAACCCATTCTAATTTGAGAGCTAATTTCTAGAATTTTTCTTCCTTTAGTGGGCTTTGAAACTATCGGGAGCTAGGCACAAATCTGACGAACGAATACCTTTTATTTCCTCACCTTTGTAGTCATCCTCTCTCATGCGTAAAGGGTCATACAGAAATCGGTGCTCCTCACACTGATGCTCCTCCTCTTTTATCCATCTTTCCCACCTACCCTCCTCTCCTATTTTCTCCACAACCTATGCTAGTTGGTCTTCCTTCGGGCCACTTGACCCGCTTCCCACACCAAAGGGGCACGAGCAGGGAAGGCAATATGCTTCCGCCACTCTTTTTTCTCGTTGGCTAATAGGTCCTCCATCCGAAACCCTAATGAGCCAGCCCAATAGACTCACACCTATAAAACCCCTTGCCTTCATTGCCAACCCTTATTCTTTTCTTTCCCCATGTCTTGCCCTAGCCACACTGCCCATGTGTCCTGCAGTAGGCATCGTCATCATCTTCCTGCATATGCAAGCTTGAAGATGACGAGATGTTTGATCGTGCATCCATGGACCGGTTACCTTCTTTTCCCCTCCATTCCTCCTTGCTGGCCGGACAAGCCTTCACTAGCTAGGAGGTTGTCTCGACATGATGCAGTCGAGCCACTATAGTGAGCAGCCCAACACTAGCTCCCCAAAGACGACGGCAAGTAAGAATGGTCAGGCAATTGCTGTGTCCTCCCATGCCTTCTCACCACCGTCCAAGTGCCAAGAGATGATTTGTTCACTCCTCATAGCCATCTCAATCACCCCCTACCCACCCCTTCTGACAACCTACATATTTCTACCTCTGAACTCCATCGTGTACTAGAGTAGGATGGCATGGAGTCAGCCAGTGGTTAGGAATTGCGACCGGTACATCACGAGCGATGGGTAGTTGTGTGGGGCGATGGCCAACCACGGCGGGTTGGGGACATCCCTAGAGCCTAGCATGATAGTGGTCCATGTGGGACAAGGCATGGTAGCCCTAGGCCCAGTTCGGGGAGGCAGCTCACCTGGGAACGTGTGGCCTCTCTGTAGCCACTGTATCAAGATCTAAATATCCACAATAGCTTGCTTAAGGTACCTTCTTTGAAAAATGCTATCTATTCACTCGTTGAGCCTTTTTGTACATGCCATATATTATTTTTGATCTAGAGGACATGATCTATCCAATAAAAATAGTTTCTAGATCTAATTTTTCTTGTATCTTATTTTCCTTACTAAATGAAGTCACTTTATGTTCCTTTTGTTGGAATTAGTACCAATCATGAACTTTAGGTGTCACTAATGACATCTAGTCCTTATAATTCCACTAATTAGCATCTCTACTTCATTGTTTTGATAGGATGTATGTCTTGAAATATCTATAGAAACCCTAATGCTTTCTTTGACCTAAATTCTCATTCTTAACCTAAAAGGTGACTTCTTAAGTGTATGCATGCTATAACTTGATTAAGTCTCGAATCTTATCTTTGACTGATGTCATTTAATCTTGCAATCCTTAAATCAGTAACTTTTATTATGCTTTGTGGCATCATGACATGATACCTCATGCTAGTGGCCCACTTTTACTCTGATACCCCAAGTACCTATTATGTGTACTAAAGGACCTAGTTGACCTAGTTGTATCTATATAGTGAAATATGACTCTTGTGACAACAACATGCTTTATCTTGTCCAATTCAGTAAAATCATTAGCTTGTGGCACTATAAGCCAACATGATCTATCATATGCTCTTAAAGATTACATGACTTAGAGTTATGATCATATTGCATGGAATGTTCTAGTATGACTTCATCATGATCTTGGATGTTAAACCAAGACAATAATCTAAATCTCACACTTCCCTTATATCCAATCAAATATCATGTTTATCTAGTATCACTATTAATGTGGATGGTCCATCTAGACCTAAGGTTTAATGTGGATGCTTATTCTTTATGGAATCATTTCGTGCATGCTTTAAACTTTGGAAATGATGTTTGATCTAATTGAAACCTAGGTACAAGGAAACATCCAAATTAATCATACGATGATTAGAATATCAAACCCTTTTAATCTAAGACACCATTATGCATCTTTTCTTTGCAAGGTTACCTTGATTTGGACCATCTCTAGGAATATTACTCAAGAATCATAACTTTCTCATTACTCATAAGGTACACTTACTCTCTCGACCCTACTATGGTATTTTCTTGTTTGCATGTATGCTCGTATAAATGCTTGGTTAGTTAATTACTTGTTTGAGCTACTTATTTCCTATGATTAGTATGTTTGTTTTGCTTGAAATATGTTGAGCAAACCTTGAATATAACTAAACTTGTCCATTATACAAACCTAGTGTACCTATCTGTATTCTTGGGGTAAGGTCACAAGGTTGGGAATCTTACTTGAGATGTCAAGATAAGGTGGACCATGTCAATAAAAGGTTAGCTAATCTTGATCACCCTTATGGACCCTTCCAATGGAAAGCTGGTTGATGGCCATAATATGTTGTTGTTTATAATGGAAATACACCTAAAATATGCTTTGGATAGAAGAATGTTGTTAGTTGTTCTCGCCTTGTTTCATCTTCTTATTTATATGATGTTTCTAGCCAAGCAAACTTTTATAGTACTCTTAAACTATTTACATGCCTTTTCATAGTGTACTTAATGCTTTAGCATCAATATATTTTGTTTATCAAATTTGTAGTTACCAAATGAAGACCTGCTACACTCAAGACTCCAATCTATGAAATGCAGTACAAATGGGTATGCTTGAATCTAGAAATGGGTACATATCTCTTATATACATGTTTAATATCTTGTTGTCTTGTTGTTATTGCCTTTTTCATATATATATAGATTATGTTAAACTATGTGCCATTCTATGGACGTGCGACCAAACCCTACTGCCACTGACTCTGTAGTCAGTGGGGGTAGGATGAGGGTAACAAATAGTTCCGTGATAGAGGCATCCCTCTTCCACACCCAGGAGAGGGGTTTTGTGTATATAGGTGCGGGGGTGGGCAACATTCCCAGACCCTCTATTCTCTCTGGACCATGACGGTCCCTTGCACAGATGGCCCAGATCAAGCTTCCTCGGATGCTCTTTGTTCTACTGGTCAACAGTTAGTCAAGTGGCACCTGACCCAATGCAACCCATTCTCACAAGCGTAGGTCATGGACATGGCCTACCCTGTCACGTGGCCCACAAAGTGCATCCTTACCCAAACACAATGCAAGCTCCCTCTTCTACCATTGGATCTTGATCTGAGGGTCCAGATCATCCAAATCAAGGTGACTCTTTGAAAAATCATCAAAAATTGATCCTTTCGCTAGTTATACACATATTATAAGTCATTTTAAAAAAGCATGAGTTGTGCAATGAAAATACTTCCAAACTCTATATCAGCTTCATGTTTTACTGATATCTTAAATGTGTATGTTTATGAAGTCTTTTTAAGATGTTGTATGCTATTTGAATGTATGACCTTGATCTCTTATGTCCCAAGACATGATGATAGCCTAATATCAATACTTTGTACATCTTTATGCATACTGATTTGAACTTATCCATCTTTGTATCCTAAAACGATCTAATGTGGCTCAAATGACCTAAGATGGGATTTTATGCTAAAGGATATATCCTTAAATGCTTAACCTAGATTGAAATTACTTCTAAACGTCATGCTTGACCCAAATCAGTAATGGTTGATATATCTTGGACTATGATTCAAAATTTGTCATGCTAGAATCCTATTTAGGTTTGATGATGTACCTTGAACCTTGAGACATGCTTTATGTGACACATTATGATGAATCTCAATTATTACTGTTATGTGGGTCTTTTAAGTCTAAAATGATCATGTGAACTCATACATCAGAAACTTATCATACTTTGTATATTGATTTGCTTTGTGGATCATTCTTGTGCCCTAAGTTGATTAAATTCCCTAAACTTGACTTGAATTGTAACCTAGCACACATTTTATTAACTAGATCTCTAATCTAGCATGAACCTTAATCTAATGATGATCAATGATACTTTATGACTTCAAATAAGTATCTTGATGATTTTTATAATACCAAATCTTACTTGGCCTACTATTACTGTAATGATGACAATCTTGCGTGATAGTAACTCAAAATGACCCAATATGACAACATTGACGCTAGTTTTATCCATCTTTCTCAAATCTCATGATCACTCAAATTAGGATCCTAGAACCCTAATATTAGATCTATGAATTGGTAGTGATGTGTCACCCTAATATCTAAATGAATCCATATTATATGATGTAGCTTGTTTAAGAACATGCATGAGCTAGTTTGAGATCTTGAAACTAATGTTGAAAGTTTTGGTAGCTATACTTACGTGACACATTCAAAAACCATGATTATTGATTTAAGGGACCTAATCTTGTTCATGTTAATCCAATTGCATTATTTATAATGTTAGGATTTCTATGATGACTCAATTTCCAAGACTAGTCAAGCTTGCTATGTATGCTTTTCTATATCAAATGGTTAGTCTGATTCTCTACTCATAAGGTATGCTTAATATCTTGACATTACTATGTTATTGGATTGCTTGTATGTATGCTTGGCTAGATAATTACTTTTAGGAGCTAGTTTTCCCCTATTATTAGTACATTCGTTTTCCTTGAATTATGTTGTACAAACCTTGAAGATAATTGAACTTGTCCATTATACAAACCTTGTGAACCTACCAGTACTCTTAGGGTAAGGGATCATGGATGGGAATCTTACTTGAGATGTCAAGATAAGGTGGATGTAATGTCCCAAGATTTGACGCCTTGAATAACTTGATCTTAAAAGGAATGACTGCACTACCCAAATCACCAAATACCAGGAACCCATCACTAAAAAACTCCATAGTTAAGCGTGCTCAGCTTGGAGTAGTACTAGGATGGGTGACCAGTTAGGAAGTTGACCTCCAGGAGGTGGGGCCCACATGGGCATGTGGCATGCCAGTCTTTGAGCTATGCGGTCCATACATGTTGGAAAGGGCTATTTGAGGTTGATGGAGCCACCCATGCGCAGGTAGTGTCCAGACATGTTGGAAAGGGCTCTCTGAGTTGATGGAGCCACTCTTGCGTTGGTAGCTGTGGTCGGGAGCTGGGTGTACATGGGTCCTAAAATGGGGAAAAATAATATGAGGCCATTCGTTGAGTCTTTACGAGGACATCAAGAGTCTAAGTGGGGGAGATTGTAACGTCTCAGGATTTGAGGCCTTGGATAACTTGATCTTAAAAGGAATGACTAGACTACCCATATCACCAAGGTATACCTCTTTTTTCGGGAGCCCATCACTAAAGAACTCCACAGGTGGTATGTGGGGCTAGTCATCATTCTTAAAACTCTACTAGAGCCTTGGGAAGTGGGATCAGGTGTTATAAATGGTATCAGAGCCAATTCCCCTCTAGTAGGTGGGGCCCACATGGGCCTGTGGCATGCCAGTATTTGAGCTGTGCGGTCCACGCATGTTGGAAAGGGCTATCCGTGTTGATGGAGCCATCCATGCATTGGTAGTGTCCAAACATGTTGGAAAGGGCTATCTAAGTTGATGGAACCACCCTTACACTGGTAGCCATGGTCGGGAGTTGGGTGTACATGGGTCTTGAAATGGGGAAAAATAATATGAGGCCATTTGTTCAGCCTTTACAAGGACGTCAAGAGTCTAAGTGGGGGAGATTGTAACGTCCCAGGATTTGAGGCCTTGGATAACTTGATCTTAAATGGAATATCTAGACTAACCATATCACCAAGGTGCACCTCCTTTTCCAGGAGCCCATCACTAAAAAACTCCATAGTTAAGCGTGCTCGACTTTTAGTAGTACTAGGATGGGTGACTAGTCAAGAAGTTGACCCCGACTTGCGCGTGAGTGAGGATAAAAAAGCACACAGTTAAGGCTAGTGGTGGACTGTGGGGCCAATCATCATTCCTGAAACTCTACTAGATCCTTGTGCAGTGGGCCCAGGTGTTACAGCGGACCATGTTGATAAAAGGGTTAGCTAATCTTAAGCACCCTTACATACCCTTCCAATGGGATGTTGGCCAATGACCATAATATGTTGTTGAGTATAATGGAAACACACCTAAAATATTCTTTGTATAAAATAATGTTGTTAAGTGTTCTCGCCCTATTTCTACATCTTGCTTATTATGATGTTTCTAGACAAAAACCTTTTATACTACTCTTAAACTGTGGTTACATTTTTTCATAGCGTACTAAATGCTTTAGCATTAATATGTTTTGTTTATAAAATTTGTAGTTACCATATGAAAATCCACGACACTCAAGACTTTAGGATCTGAAATTAAACACCAATGGGTACTCTTGAATGTAGAAATGGTATATATCTATTATTTGCATGTTTAGTATCTTATTATCTCTTTAGCGTTGTTATTTCCTTTTCATATATATTGTTTGTGTGAAATATTTGTACCATTCTACGGACAAGTGCCAAAGTCCACTCGCCTTTGTCTATGTATCCATTATGAGTGTTGACTTAGGGTAACAAATGGTTCCCTAGTACTCTTGCTCTCTCTATTGGTGGCACCAAGTTAGCCACCTAGATCTAACTTGTGGTAGAGCACATTCCTCACACACCTATCTTTTGTATCATCACATATAGCCTGTTTATTCCAAAATATATGTTAATTACATAACCCATTCGATTTGTTTTATTAATCTTAAGAATGCATTTTAAAGAAGATAAATATGTGTGGAAATCATTGCTAACTTCTATTGTAAATTCATTCCTTATACCCATCCAGAATATAGTTCCATTTTGTATTTGATGCCATCTTTAGTCTACCCTACTATATTCAGTAGTGTACCAATAATATGATCAAAGATGTTTTTCTCAACATTCATGACATTGATACAATGCCTAACTATCTAAGAACCCCAATAAGGTATATCCCAAAATATAGACCTATTCTTGAATAAATATTTGTCACATTTGGGAATAGTACATTGTAATCTCTTACTAAATACATTGACAATGTATTTTACTCATTCATAAACATCATCCCCAGATATAAGTCTTGTGGCACTCTTACATTAGTTGAGCCATTGAATGCTTTATGCAACCTTCCATAAGGATGCACTTTTAGAAGTAACCTTGGATGACCAAGATATACAGTCTTGCCACCATATTTTAGTCAGATGGAATCAATGTTTTCCTCGCATATAGGGCATGCCTTGGAGCATTTTATGATGCATCCAAATAAATTCCCATATACTTGAAAGTCATTAATGGTGAAAAATGACATTAAATGGAAAAAAATTCAGGAAGCATCATAAGTCATCACACATCTCCCTAGAGTTTCTTTAAGTCATCAATCAGAGGTTCAAGAAAAATATAAATATCATGGCCATGTTTTTTAGGGCCTGATATTAACAAGGAAAACATGACATACTTGTTTTTCATACACAAATAAGGAGGAATATTGTATATAACAGTCATAACACTCCAATTGATATGTTGAATGCTTAACGTTTCATATGGATTCACTCTATTGTTACAAAGTCCAAGTCTAAAATTCCCAACTTTTCCACCAAATTCACGGCACAATAAATCATTTTTCTTACATTCTGGGGAATCAGACACATGTCATAGGATACCATCCTGGTTTATCTTTACCTCATGCATAGATAAAATATGGGCATCTGTGGTGTTGTAAAACAGGTGTTGAAATTGTGGTATTATATGTAGATACCACATCACCTTGGCAAGAGAGCCAGTTTCGTCCTTACTCAAGGCTATTTTTGTACCTTTTGCCCCACATTTTAGACAATATTTCAAATCAATGTAGTCCTTATGAAATAACATACAATCATGTGGGCAAGCATGTATCTTTTTAGCCTTCATTCCCATGGGGCACATGTGACAACCCCGATTTCTATATACTTTCCATAGTGACATTCACAGATATGCATGCACTCATATCTATAGATGTCAAAAGGGAAAATACAAGAGATCAAGGAAATCAACTAAAATAAGAGATTGAGCCAAGATCAAGTCCACATCATCATAAAATGTCACACGAAAATTCATTCATATAAGTAAAATAAAGTCATTACATATGGAGAGAAAATATTGTTCTAAAGGAAAGTTAACTTTATTACATAGGATCTCAATCATTCTCAACATCAAATAGGAAAAGAAATAAACTAACATATAGTAATAAATAAGATAAGTGGAACATATCTATCTAATGTATCCTCCATGTTTATTATTTTATGCTTTCAGGTACTTTGAGCATGCATTTCACCCTGTTGTCAATTGTTCCTTGCACCTAGAAAATACGAGAAACAAAAACATCAACAAAGTTGGTACGTGGTAAAAAGTTACACTAATAAGGTTGCATAAAGGAAAATATTTGAAAAAGAAGGAAAGAGAGATAAAAACATTTCTAAAGGTGAAAATCAAGTAAACACCCTTTTTATTACATTCATTTTGATGCGGTTGTACTACACCTATTGCACTTGACTTACATCTAGTGTGGGCAATAGAATATCATCATACCCTAACATGGGCCAAGGAATCATACATCCATGTTACGCAACATACATCCACACCAGGTTATGTGCTCTAGTAGCTACAACCCATCATAATCATTTATGTTTCTCTTAAATTTGGTGAAGTATAACTCATACTAGTTCAACCAAGCAATCATATCCAAATACGAACATTTAAGATATTATATAGTATAGGCAACTAGAAATCTAGTCTTATACTTATAAGACCACGTACCTGCTTGATTAGATATGATATCCAAAGATTTAGAATCAATCAAGAATTTAGTCACCCTACAAAGAAAGCAAGAGTACAACATTACTATTGGTCCATGTGACCAAGACTAAGATATGTCCTTAGTTATTATTCCTTTTTAATTTATCTGAATTCATATTAGGGATTTCCCATATTTTATTTGGGTTTAGAGATATTACCATGTCTGATCTATCATTACTTCGTTTTCTTAAAAGATAGTATTTAATTCATCAATTAGCAAATTTCAAAAACTAGGGTCTCTAATATGGTTGGAATAAAAGGGAAAGTAACCCTAAACATATTAGTCATTCATAACATTAGGGTGCGTTCAAGGGTTCAGGACCAATCCTGGTCACCAATAATCATCTAATGATATTCGATCTTGTTATAAAGATGTACCTATAATTTCATGTAGAAAGAGAAAGCTAAAATTAGGGTTTCTTCTAATCCTTTGATCACTTGTCATCTTAGAATATGATTTCGAGTTATTTAGGAATCGGGGTTTCATCTAATGGTTAAAGACATTTTAGAAGTCATATATCATCAAGAAAGCCATTTTTAATAATTAATTATGATCAAGGAGGTCCTTTAGGCTTTAGACAATTATTTTTGAAATAAGAAACGGATCTAGGTCATGATCATATTTTATTTGGATAGATAATATTTTTCTAGTCAAAATAGTATATAGGTTCACTATATTCTGACATTCCTAGCATTATCTAGGATTTTTCTAAGAAAATTCATTTCTTGGGTAAAAGAAAATAAAAAGAGAGAATTTCTACCTTGATCAATGGCTGGATCTGACTGGATCGATGCCTCTCGTTGATCTCAGGATTTGCAAAGAAGCCAACAGATTGTTGAGTTGGAGTGCTGTCCCACGGCTCCTCTAGCTGATGTGGCAAGAGCCTACTGGTCCAGCTCGTCATCTCTCTCCTCTTGTTCCGCTTCCCCTTGCTCGCTGCTAGCCCAAGAAGCTGGATCAAGCTCCGGCGAGGGCCTACCTCGTGGAGCAAGGAGATCGTGAAGGGTTGTGGGCGCGATCAACTTCGATAGGCCTCGCCTTGTCTAGGCGTCAAGGTCCCACACTCAAATTCTCCCTGGAGTCCCCTTCCGTCGTGAGGGTGGTGAAGGTCATCGGCGTAATGGAGGCTCTAGATGTGGAGGGCGTTTGAGATGTCAGGGGTTGTCCGCAAAGCACCCCTGGGTTGGGGTGGACTTGATGGAGAAGGTAATTGATGAGGAGAGGTCTGAGGAGGTTCCGCCGAGGTGACACAATGATAGAGAGGAGGTGGGAATGGTTGCGATGCTCGGGGTGTCTATCTCGCAATCGATGTAGTGAAAAGAGTAAAGGGGGAGTTGCAGAGCTATTGGAGGCCTTATATAGGCGTTTGAGGAAGCGAGCAGTAAAGCCCTAAAATCTACCGCCGCCGCCAGAAGAGAGGGCGAGGGATCGGGAGTTTGTTCTCTCTGTTGCGTGGACGAGGGGAGGTGAGTAGAGGGTCATTGAACTCGTCTCGGTGAGACGAGTCTATCCTCCAAATATCTCACGCTGAGGTGACAAGATTCGGGCGCTAGCTATTTTGGAGAGGTTGTTTCGCTGTTGAGGGTGGAGACCGGGTCTTGCGGGAGGTTAGGGACGATCCGGGGACCGTTGGATCTCACACGATCCCTGATTAGCCGATCAGACGGTCGTGGCTGATCCCTAGTTCATTAATCCACCCCCAACAAAGAAAAAAAGGGGTGCATGACATATATTTATCAAATGGGAATGGAAACTTAGGTCCTAGGGATTAATAGATGACATAATACACATAAATGTCAATTGTGAATAACTCCTAATTGGTACATCCAATTGTAATGAAATTTTAGGGGTAGTTCTATAAGGTCGTTATGAAACTATAATATAATTTTGAGATCTAAATTTCCAATATTTGATATGTTCATTTACTAAATACACTAACACATGTATTTCATCATTATAGCATATTAGGGTTTGCATTTTCTTTGCAATTTGTGACTCATCTTTGTTCAATTGAGCGAGGGAAGTATATGAGGGTATTTTTGTCAACAATTAATAATAAAAACTTTTATGAGAGAGAAAAATATTATAAAAACTCACTTTGTCACAGCACACCATTTTCATCATTTAATATGTTGAGACTGAAAGCTTATTTCCATTAGGAAGATTTTCTTTCAACAAAGACAACAAAGACATGGAGTGTTTTTCATTCCACCTAATATGTTCCTTCAGAATATACAATCTCAACACAATGTTGAGTTTTGTAAGCTTAGTAGAACCGAAGAATAATAGTCTCAAAATCATGCATAATGTTTCTAAATAAGAAAGGTAAATCTGTAAGATTTACCCCATAGCTATCTAGAAGCACATCAACCATGTCTATCAAAATTGATATTTACCCCACAACTATCTAGAATCACATCAACCATGTCTATCAGAATTGGTCTAACATCAATATCATTGATAATTTCTTCTTCCAAATAAGTACCACTATCGATATCTACTAATGTTATAGTAGGAATTTCTCCATGTCACTATTATTCTGTATATACTTGTACATTCTTGTTTGACATGACATGAATTTTGATTTCATCAACAATATCAATTTTAAGAGTAATACTGCAATTTTTACATCAAAAAAAGAACATATCTCCATGCCATTTCCTATGTTCCTTTGCAAGTCTTGTAAACTGATCAAGACCAGTAGTAAAATCTAGAGTGAAAGGACTTAGAATGGACATCCATGACTGATCCATTCTATGATCAAAGAGAAATTGGTATTGAATTAGGTGTTAGATACTTCAATTTTAAAATTATATATGTTTTAATTGAATCATGTTTTAGCTACATATTGATGAATGTGTTCCACCTATCCCATTTCCAAACACTTTATCTCACTAATAAGTGTATAATGAGTATTCATTTTTTCTAGTAATATTTCAACAACATTTCCCCATAGTTCTCCAAGTACACCAATGTAGATGGGAAAATACCCACATGTATATGTACTTAGGGAATAAAAGGGGAAGTGTTGACCAAACATTTTGAAAACTGAATACATTATACATTTACATACTAATTGAATTAAATGTTCAAGAACAGTCCTATACCAAGGACCATCCAAGATTTACACCTGACGAGTACGTCTTGGATGGGTTTCTAGGCCAATAGAGCATAGGGAGTAGGGTACATCTTTAGGGTTTAGGGTTTAGGGTTTGGTGATGAATGTGTACCACCTATCCCATTCACGAACACCTAATCTCAATAGTCAATGTATAATGTGTATTTGGTTTTCAAGATTACTTAGGCAACACTTTCCCATAGTTCTCTAAGTATAACGATGCAGAATGGCAAAAAAACCACCTACATTTGTACTTAGAGAACAAATGGGGAAGTGTTGAAGAAACATCTTTAAAATTGAATGCACATTATCCACTTACATCCTAAGTGAGATTAAGTGTTCAAGAATAGTCCCAAACAGGGACTGTCCAACATGTACTCCTAATGAGTAATTCTTGGAAGTGTTTCTATGCTAATATCATGATTTAGAAATTGGGTTTTATAAATTAAGGTTCAAAGGTTAAGGTCTACTAGATTATGATTTGGGTTTAGAACTTCAGATTTTAAAATTAGGGTTTAGAGATTAGGGTCGATCTCTATGCCAAATATTGGTCATTTATCATATATATCATCATTAGAGTGGGGTTTGACCTCAATAAACAATGCTAGACATAAATTTCATACCAACTATGCATAATGAAATGAAACATAATGTTCAAGGTTTATATCAAGAATTCTAAACAAACCAAAAAACCAACTACAAATGCATTTTTCTAGGAACAAGTTTCAATATTAATTAGATAGACAATTAGAATTTGGTGACCTAACAAGCATGTAATAAGTCGTAATACATGCAGTTTCATAGAAAATCAACAATTTCAGCTCAAAAAAAGGAAACAACACCGTAGAAATAGATAATGGTGTCCACCTAAGAGGAGATGACAACAACAACAAAACTAGTAGAAACAAAGTAGTACCAGTGGTAGCAATGGAAGCTCAAGCAACAACGTAGAGATAGAGGTGACAATTGTAGAGGTGGAAAGAGGAGAGTGGTGGTCAGAGGAGGAAGAAAAGGGAGTGGATATGGTGGTGGTGGTTAGAGGAGAGTAGTAAAGGAAGGAGGAAGAAGAGGGAGTGGAGTCAGATGTGACAGTGGCACAGTAGCATCAACAAAGACAAAATAGAGCAACCGAGAGAGGCAAAAGCAGGTCAGAGTAGTAGATCATGAGAGCTCTAGATATCTCATGGATGAAATAGAGAATGGAAGAAAGAAACTTTTGTAGGTGCTAATAGTAAAAATTCATCTTTGATTGAGCTTACAAGAAGTAAAGATATATGTCTGAATCCCTTAATAAAAGTATACCACCCTCACTAAGAACTATTGTATCAGTTTCAAGACTAAAGCTTATGACAAAGGTAGATATATGTTATTTGTATGGCTTTAGGAAACCAATGACTTATGTTTGTATCCCTATTACAAAATTAGTCACCTGACTAAGGCCTATCATGTCGGTTTCAAGAGAAAAACTGGTATTAAAAACAAAATTTGGGGGAAGAAATATTTCACGGGGCACGTAGAGGAAACCCAATATTATCGGTTCTGAAAAAGGAACTAACGCCAAAGTCGACCTATATTGTCAGTTCTGTACATAATAAATAATGACGTAGGTTTTTGGATGTAAAATTTATTTTGTGGAAAGGGTTGCATTTCCAATTCTTTGTCAATTAGTGGGATCCCGACTTTTTTGGAAAAAAATGAATTTTGTAGGTTGTCTATGACGTTGGTTCTTCCTCATACAAAAGGCATGTGAATGAAATGGGTACCCATGTTTTTTCTCAACAACAAGACTTGAACAATTGAGACATTTGGTGTTATGGAACTGGCATGATAGATTTGTGGTGTCAGTTCTCTTGGAAACTGATGTTATCAAATGCGATTGCAGTCATAAAAAATGTACTAGTTGAGTGGGAAAGGATGAACATCCCCATCTCACCTGGTAAACCTCTACTGATCCATTTTTTTCCTGTGCAATTATGGGATTGAGCTGTTATGGTTAAATAAGGATAAAAAGAAAGCAAGACGACTATAATAACATTTTATTTTTTGGTGGGATTATAGGATGGAGATGTCTATGGAGATCCGTCACTGGTGATTAGAACTAGTGCATAGGATTAGAGGATGATACATATGTATAAGTTAAAAGCATAATTTAATCTTAAGTAGATATGAAAAATCTAAATAGATAATCCAATTATAACATATAAAACAATATAGGAGAAGATATAATAGTTAATATCACATCCATGTTAGTGTTATTCTTGCAACCTAATGACATTGGTAGAGAAAGATGTGATAGTGCAAGAATCCTCTGATCACAAATAATGCAAGAAATAAATGCAAAGGTAGTTCGACGCTCTGGCTTAAGGGTATTCATTGGTGGAATTTAGGGTACATAATTTTCTACAGAACATTGTTGAAGAGGTGATATATCATCCTGATGCACCACCTAATGTGGCATATAGATTGAGGCAATCCACTACATGACACTTGGAGGATGGCTCAGATCCTTTGGGTTTCCCGATTTGGATAAAATGCATTTTTTGATTTTCTAGAAATTTGAGGAATGTTCCAGAGAAAATGACAGAACCTATAGAGAGAGATATTCTAGGATTGTCCCTTAGATTTATAAAGGATAAATAAATTGGATATCCACGGGGAAAAAGAAATATTCAAGGTAAGTCAATTTTTAAATTAGATCTTATGGAAAGAAGAATTGAAGAGAAAATTACACTTCTAGTTGAAAAAGAAGGTTTCTTGTAGAAAAACCTGAACTTTGTAAAAGTGGATGAAAATGAGTGTATTAAATATGCAAAGAAATATGGAAAAAGGGTGAGAAAAATGATAAATGCAGAACATGTGTGGAATTTGGAACGAGATCCATCATTATCAAGAGAATTAAAATTAATCATGAATTTATACTAAGCGAACAAAAATGGGGTTTCAACAATTTTCCCTTCTCAAGGCAAGATTCGAGATAACAGTGAGAACTATTGGGTTAAGGCAAATCTAACCCTAGGTCACAAAAGGTCGAAAGGTTGAAATCGTTAAGGATTTTTTGACAAACCTTTTAGAGGGTGAAAAGCGTGAGTGATATCTTTTTCTTCTAAGTATAAATTAATGAGATAGCTATTCATATATAAATAAGATTGGGCATGAATGATTTCTCCAAAGAAAGGGTAGACTCTAGCATAGACACTTTCATATGTTTAACAAATCATTTATTCTCCAATTTAATGGTATCCTCTTGACAAGACACTTAACTATGTCAGACCAATCATTTATTCCTTTAGAGTGATGATGAACCATTCAAGGTTTATCAGTTGACAAAAACTCTTATCATTGTTGTAGTTCTTATGTCAGCATATCTAATTCTCTAACAAAATCATGCTTCAGTGAGAATAGGTGGATGTGAAAAAAAAGTGGACATGGTTTGTGGTTTATCAAAACTTAGTAAAATCAACAGTCTGTGACCATGGGAAAGCATGAAAAGTGCTTACTAATAAGATCTTCGAGAAAGAATTTATCACCTCTTCTTCATATGCATCATTAGTTTTCAAATTTTTTTGCTAGACAAATTTAAGTTAGGACCAGAATTTGTAAAAAGGCAAAATGCGAGGAATTTTCCTATCTGGGATATGGCGTTTTCCAATCCATTTTAAGGTTAAGTATCAAACAAATTCTCACATTTATGGTGGCCCTCTGGCCACTGATTGTAAAGTTTAACTGTGTAGACATCTAGATTATTGGTAATCCTTCAAAATATACTAAGGCTAGGTACTAGGTGATAATCTAGTAAAATGGTGGTCTCTGGGATGTGTTCCACCACTATTTCATCATCTATTTCCCTTAGATTGTTAATGAGAGATTATCTTTGACTTTCTAGTTCCCACCTAATATTGAGGATGTTTGAGATTTTAGCTTTGGTCACAACTTATATTCATAATTATTTCTTTAAAGTGTGAGTGGTGACTTGGTTCTGATCCAATATTAACAAAATATTAGAAGATTCCATTCATTCAATTTTCGGTCATGAGATAGGACTATCAAAGGATTTGGAAACAAGACCACTATCACTTTAGTAGATTTGAACATGATAGTGAATTTGATTTAGGACCGGTGAAGGTATAAAAGTAAAGGTTTGGCAATGGTCCACTTTTCAATTGTGGTTGTGGTTCATCAAAGATTTGAACAGGATAGTGAATTTGGTTTAGTTTAAGGTCATTTTATAGGACTGTATATGAAAATTGAGGTTTTGAGTGGGTACAATTATAGGTCACAGTCTAGGACGCTAGTGATCAGAGGTAGATCAAAGAATTATTTTCCTCTCAAATTAGAACTTTCATATTTTAAGACATTTTTACAATTTTTTTATATTTTATTTTATTATTTCGTTTTTTTTGCATTTTTTGTGATTTTTAGAAGGTTCCAAAAATATTGTTGAAAATTTAGGGACTTGGTTGAACCCTTTGCAAACTTTTGATTTTACAAGGAGGGGACATGAGAGGGAGTCAAGCACTATCCTCCATTCACCTTGATTTGATCTGTAGTGGTGCACAGAGAATCAACTCGAGCAAGTGATGGTGGTGATTACAATGAGGAGAGAGAACACCAGGCTAGCAAATTGGCTTAATCCACCAAATATAACTCGGTGGATCACTGTATTTTGTCAGCCAAACTCGATGGGGTGTCTGACAACACACCTTTAGCAACATAGGAGACCTAGGTTTCCCATTTTGGTATCGTTTTTGTGATGATTTTATATATATTTTGGTAATTGAAACTTTCATTTTTGCATTTTGTTAGGCCATTTTGGCCCTCGATGAAGAAATCTGTATTTTTGTTTCTCAATGTTCTTTATGGTCTGGAGGTCAGAGATTCCTGAACTCATGTTTAGATTTGTGATTCGACTAATTTTACAGTCTTGCTATTGTCTTGGTTTTTAGATGTCTAATTGAGTTAATTTCAATTGTTCTAGATAGCTTGTGTCATTTCAGTACTGATTTCATAGATGGGAGCTTGTAACCGGGGTGAAAAGGACCCCATTATGGATGAGAAGGCTATGTGTGATGATGTCAGGACCAAGGCATACCCATTGTATGTGTTGTAGCTTTATCAGTTAAGTTTGTATTTTAATTATGAAGGCTCTAATTCATACTTTCTCTAAGATTACATTGTGACAATGCAAGCTAGATTGTGGGGGAGCTTCTCTAAGATAAGAGGTTTGTGGTTCATCTAGGCATATTGTGGATAATTCTACATCATTGTATCCATCAAGCTGGTAATGACTTACAAATTAGAAACTCAAATCCATGATATTTTGTTTGCATTTCCCAAGATTGAATCGAGCTTTTAACCTATGATGAAAGGTTTCAACTTGGTCTTCTTCTCCATCTTTTTAGGGTCTTGGTTTGTGAAACGTGTAACTACTGACCTGTTGGACTAAGATGAGATTGTTTTATGTTGGTTAATTTGTCAAGGATCTATATTTTCTCAAGAAAGAAAGCTTTAGATGCACTAGTTGGTGTGGTATAGTTGATAGGCATTACCTCAATCCTTTGAGAAGTTTATGATTGATTCCTGAAAGTTTAACATAATAGTGGTGAAGATGTGGTAGAACCCGAATATGTTGTCTTGCAATTCATTCCTTAGATGTTGGAACTTTTCTCCTACGTACCTAGAGTAGCTTGCATCAAACCCTTCAATAGTAGTAATCTATGACCCTTGAGAAAAATGGGTGTGCTATTTTATTGTTATAGCATTTTTGTTGTTGTTGGCACGAGGAGACACTTCTTTTTAATGGATTTATTTTGAAGTAAAGATTTTTAGTGGTTCATGATGTGTGGCACTATCTAAGGGTACCCCTCATAATGTTAAGGTCCTTATTGATTTTTGAGGTTCAGGTCTCCATGATCCCCCTTCAGTTGAATTATGCAATCGAGATCAATCTTGACATATTGCCTATGCACTCAACACACCAGGGATGACAATAGGTTTAAGCTTTGAAAGAACACAACATCTATCTCTGCTTTCCTTAGTAAAGTCAGAAGGTTGAAATCCCAAGCAATTTAAACTACTTCCTACCTCCAACTCCTAATGGTGGATGGTTCTTCCCTTCCAGTGGTCTTAGTTTGTTTTCCATGAGGGGGAACTTCATTATAGGTAAGGAGATGAATTAGGGATATGTTGGACCTATATGTCATGTGAAGTTCTAAATCTATGTCATATAACAAGCATTAGAGATGCCCTCATAGGTTTCACCCCCAACATACTTTAGTGTAGCAATCTACCACAAGAAAATGTCTACTTAGTTTAAGGGTTTCCGGTGATTTTCTAGGAGGAGTCCACTTATTTGGGATCTTTTGATTGAAGTATTTGGATTGAGATTGATGCTCATGGCCTTAGTATGAGATCCTATGGTTTTGTGAGGAACAAATTAGTTTTTTCCTAGTCAATGGTTGCCACCTCGTTGCTCATAGATTGGTTCATATAGAGGTTTGTTTCACCTGCTTTTGAGAGAAGAGGCATGGATAGTCGCAAAGAGTTTCAACTTATGCCTTCACCCTCCAGTCACTACACTTTTTGGCTAAACCCAACAAATGTCGATGTTATGGAATTTATCAAGGTGTATGTTTCATGATGTTGATTTTGAGGATCATATATAACTTGCCTTTGGGGGCCCATAATTTCTATAATCCTCTTGTGATATTGATCACTAGGCTTACGATGGACCTACAAATGTTGCACCAAGAAAAACCTTAGAAAGAAATTCCCAAGTTTACAAAAAGTAGCCCATTAATTCCCTACACCACACGAGAAGAAGCCTTATTGCAGTATAGTCTAGGATCAGACCCAAAGGACAACCTTTTTAAGTAGTTATATAGATTCGAAGTATTAAGAGTAATATTTGTCATGAGTACTTGAAATATTGATTAAACTAAGATTTTCCAAAACCAACCAAGATTAAGGAAGTAACTAACAGGTAATAAAGAGAACCAGGGCATGGGGTTACACTACTCATGACCGCATAACTATCCTAACAATATCTAACTCTTCAATGGTCTTCACTAAATTGAGGCTTAGCTGATGCAGCCTCACAACATGCATTTCTTCACCTAATATATACTCCCTTGGAACCGACCATCCTCGACACCCAAGTTCACCATCTATATCCACCTAAATCTCTTACTTACAACCGACCATCCTCGACATATAGAAGATCAATGTACAACCACCTAATTATCCCTTGATGAATCTCATTGGGGGAAAAGATCATTCTGGTGTTCTAATCATGCTCACAATAACCTGCATATCCATGACTATAACAAATATGCAAAACAAGTTGTCAATTTACAAAGAAAGGCATTGAGTAGAATGATATTGCATTTAGCAACTATATTATTGAGTTTAGATACAAGCTCAGATAAAATATAGGTGATCGGGGCTAGTCCTTATGCCCTAGAACAAGGCATCTACTTTCTCATGGTGAGGGACAACAACAAAAAGATAACATGAACGATGGAGAAGGTCATAAAGCAAAGCCGTTGTCTCCTCAGTCCTCACTCCTCACTAGGGTTTGTGATGTAAAATGTGGCTTATAATCACCGATCTGAGACCCTTTTGATGGAGGACAAGGGTTCTCTTTTATAGATTCATTCCCCACCTCTGAAATCTTAAAACTTAATTCTTGTGGTCTAAGGCATCCGATTGCATGGACCATACTTGGTCCAACATGTGACTCATGTGGGTTACTCAATTTGGACCCCGTGTCTGGTTCTTTAGTAGACCAGCATGGGGTTATGTTGAGAGTGCACATAAAAATGTAAGAATCAAGAGTCTCCAGGTGTAGAGAGGCTCGAGTCAGGCAAACGATAAAACCGCCTTCTTGACTAGGCAGTTTGAAGGTGATCGATTAAGAAAACCATTCAATTCTTCCTTCACTTGAGACATAGCATCGTGAGGACTTAATCATCTGTCTTGGCATTATTACATGACCTTGGATGATTCTGCACAAAATGTATATAAAATACATTAAAAAAAAAGAATAATTACATTTGAATGAATATAAAGCTGAAACTAGTAAATAAAGAAACAACAACCCCTTAAAACAAAGTCAAATGATATGTAAAAATAGGTATATATATACTCATCAAAATACATGGAACATAATCCTTTTCTCATCCAAAGTAAAACAAAATAAAAAGGAAATCAACAATTGATACTAGGTTGCAAGACTTCCTCTCCCTTCTGAACAAGACTTGTGATCCCCTTTCCACCAATCTTGATCAAGCGTCCATAATCCTTGTGGGTCACATAGTCACACTTGGATATCGCCCAACTAGGACTTGTTTCTATAATCACTAGATTTTAGATCCTACAACAAAACTACTATCACATCAATAATACTCTTGATCTGTTGGTACAAATAAATTGAGTACGAGTTAGGGAAGATTCACTATTTTGAGGAAAATTTTGAGAAATCCCTTGGGTATTTAAACTAGAAGAAAGGGGGAGAAAGACATGACATGAAATCGAATCCCTAGTCTCTTCTCTATTCAACTCGAGACCTTATTTGGGATTTAATTGTTTTGTTTGTCCCTCCTCTATTCAACTCGAGACTTTATTTGTTTGCAATTTCATTGACCAAATATTTCTAATGGGAATTTTGGCCTCTTTTATTCATGCCATCCCTATGGACAATTTTTTCAGAAAGGAGGATTGCTTATTGGACGACATGCCACCTTGGACTTAGGGTTTGGTATATGGTAAAAATTTCATTTTTTGTGTGGATGGCGAAGAGATAGGAGATTATGAAAGATGAAGGGGATCAAGAGGTTGACTTGCAATTATTCATTTTATTGCTACGTTCGAATCAGATCATCATATGATATTTGTTAATTCAGTTAGTATAAGGTAAAGGAGTGCTCAAATGTTGTTACTAGTTGTGCTGGACGTGCATGTGGCATGACCTTTTAGATTCCATCTACTTATCACCACTTCCAAGGGGAAGGAATGCTTGTTGTCATCGGAGCCCAGAACTGTTCGAAACATGCTTATTCATAAATACTTCCTTATGCATGGGTTAGCTTAAGAAAAAGCGAGAAAAAGGACCATTATTTGTATATTTCCCATTTTAAACATACAACAACATGACCAACTAGGAAAAGGTCACAACTCACACAAGAAAATGAAAAGGAAAATGAAAAACAAGATAGATGCAAAAAAAAAGGATGGAGAAGGAGAAGAAACAAAATGATTTGAAGGATTTTTAATCATACTCTGTGCCACCCAACCCATGCTTTAAACCTTTGCTAGTCCCAATCAAGGCAAAGTGAGGATGGAGGGGAGAAATCTTCATATGCCAAAGGTTTTCACATATAATCACTGCATCAAAATGACATTTCTCATTTAGTCTTTATAGAATATGGATTTGGTTCATCTAACGAGGTTGGAGTTGTAACTCACCTTCAATGGGGTATTATGCCGTGACGATATCCTCAATTATTATTTGCAGTGTACGGAGTTGAAAATCATCATAGATGTATGTTATTTTGTGCTTAGTATCATGACTGTCTGAGTTATGGCCTTTTGTGGTGTTTGTATCTTGAGCATGTTGGGTTTTTCGGGAGGCAGATAAGCATTGGAAACAAAAAAAAATTTCTCCCCAAAACCCAGAACAAAGGAATCGCATCAACATCTATACAATAGGAAGGATAGTTCGTAGAGGCATACCTTGTCCCGAGGCTTGCTCGGTGACTTTACCTCATGACTTGTGTGATCTTCACCTCTGATCTTGGATGGTGTCTGTGCAGCTCCTGGTCTCACCGAGACTGACAACTCCTGGTCTCACCGGGACTGTCAAGATTGGCAGCTGTCCTCTGAGCGGCAGAAGTCTACCGCCTCTGCAGTCGTCCACACAGACTGCTAGGAACTCCAATCTCCTTGTCCCATAGGGAATTGGAAGGATTCGTACCCTCCTGTCGACATACTAGTCACCAGCACACTCTCCTACAACCAGTTGCTTTTCTGTAGTTGTCTTTCCCTTACTGTGCCTTCCTTATCGGGTAGCATTTGCTCGGGCTCTCCTGGTTACCACAACCAGAGAGAACAAAAACTTTGTAGAGTAACTGGTGTTCTGAGTTGTACTTCGAGAAGCCCCCAATACCCCTATATAGATAGGAGGGTCATGGGACAGGGTTCTCTACCCCGGGCAATGTGGGATTAAGCAGGAGTAGAACGGTTCAAGATTTTCCACAAAATCTAAAAAACTACGGTAGTTGAACCGATCATTTCAACCCTGAAACGATCATCTGGACACTCCAGTCGATCGTCTAGACACTCCAACCGATCATTTGGATGCTTGAGCTGATTGGTTGGATGCTCCAACAGATCGTTTCACGGTCCTGGTCCAACTCAAATTGACTTTCCATGTACGTTTCCAACTAATCAATATTAGTCCTTGTCCAAATCAAATTTGACAAGTGAAACAAAACAAGATCGTTTGGTCACCTGACCAGTTCAACAAAGTGAAACGATCATGTCATGACCTGAGCCGGTTGGCTCACCTGCCTGAGCTGATCGGTTCATCTCATGAGCCGATTGGTTGGGGAAACTGATCAACCAATTGTAGTTTCAATCAATCTGATACTCTAATCATCTGATCCAACACCTTGAATACTATGATTTTGAGCTATCAATTAATTGAGTGTTTAATTGAACAACTAAACTCCTTTAGTAATAAATCTAAACATCATTTATGGATAAACTCCTCTTCCATGATGCTTTCTAGATCTATCTCTATAGATCTTAATTCCTAGAATGTAGGATGCTTCTCCTAAGTCCTTCATTGAGAAAGTATTCCCAAGCCAAGTCTTTACCTTCTCTAAGGCTGTGACATCATTCCCCATCAATAGTATGTCATCTACATACAATATGAGGAACGTGGTCATGCTCCCACTAACCTTCTTGTACACACAAGGTTGATCTTCATTTTGAATAAAGCCAAACACTTTGGCTTCCTCATCAAATCAAAGATTCCAACTCTGAGATGATTGCTTTAATCCATAGATTGACCTTTGCAGCTTACAGTCTTTATTGGCATTCTTTGGATCTACAAAACCTTCAGGTTGTGTCATGTACACATCCTCATTTATATTCCCATTAAGGAATGCAGTTTTAACATCCATTTTCCAAATCTCATAGTCATAGTAAGCCGCAATAGCAAGCATGATCCTGATGGACTTAATCATGGCAACTAGGGAAAAAGTTTCATCATAGTCAACACCTTGAACTTGTCAAAATCCCTTCGCAACCAATCTGCCTTTATAAGTTTGCACATTGCCATCCATGTCGGTCTTCTTCTTGAAGACCCACTTGCACCCTATGGGTTTTACTCCTTCGGGTGGTTCCACCAAAGTCCATACTTTGTTGGAGTACATGGATTCCATCTCGGATCTCATGGATTCAAGCCATTTCTCTGAATCTGGTCCATCCATAGCCTCTAGATAGGTAGTTGGATCATCATTTATGATCAACTCACCGCCTTCCTGATTCACAAGGTATCCAAACCTCTCAGGTTCAAGGCGTGTCCTACTAGACCTGCAAGGTCCTTGTGTTACTTGAGGAGACTGAGATTCCACAACACCTTGTGAATCTCCATGTCCCTCTCGTACATCTACTGGGTCAATGTTTTCTTGTTGCGCTTGAACCTCTTCAAGCTCTATTTTCCTCCCACTACTTCCTTTGGAAATAAATTGCTTCTCTAGGAACACCGCATCCCTGGCAACAAACACTTTGTTGTCAGTTGGGTGGTATAAATAGTATCCTTTGATCTCTTTAAGATATCCTACAAAATAACATTTATCAGATCTAGAGCCTAGCTTGTCAGGAAATACTTTCGTGACATATGCCTCACACCCCCAAATCCTCATAAAAGACATATTGGGATGCTTCCCAGTCCATATCTCATATGGTGTCTTTTGAACCGATTTAGATGGAACTCGATTAATTGTAAATGCAGTGGTTTCAAGAGCATAACCCCAGAAGGAAATCAGAAGACTAGCACAACTCATCTTTGATCGCACCATATCTAGTAATGTGTGATTCCTTCTTTTAGACACACCATTATGTTGTGGTGTTCCAGGCGGGGTCCATTGTGATACAATACCACAGGCTCGCAGAAGGTCCTCAAACTCTTGGCTTTAGTATTCTCCACCTCGATCGGATCCAAGTGCCTTAATACTTTTACCAAGTTGGTTCTATACTTCATTCATGAAATCCTTAAACCTTTCAAGGGTTTCTGACTTATGTTTCATCAGGTACACATAGCCATACCTACTGAAGTCATCAGTAAAGGTAATGAAGTACTGGTACCCACCTTTGGCATTAGTTGTAAAAGGCCCACATACATCAGTATGTATGAGTCCTAATAGATCACTAGCTCTCTTACCTTTACCTAAAAAGGGATTCTTGGTCATCTTGCCCAACAAACAAGATTCACATGTCTCTATTGATTCATAATAAAAAAAGTCTAGATAACCATCTTTATGGAGTCTAGAAATGCGCTTCTCATTCATGTGCTCTAGACGACAATGCCAAAGATATGTTTTGTTTGAGTTGTTGAGTTTTTGCCTTTTGGTGTTTACGTTGTATACACTTGTCTCTAAATCTATCAAGTATAGACCATAAGACATTGGGGCACTGCCATAAAAGATCCCATCTTTAGAAATGGAACATTTTCCATTCTTAATAAGAAATTCATATCCATCCTTGTCCAAATAAGAAACGAAAATGATATTCCTATTTATGGCAGGTACATAATAGCAGTTCTCCAACTCTATTATTATCCCACTAGGTATAGTTAACTCACAGGTTCCTACGACACTAGAGACAACCCTTGCCCCATTGGCAACACGTAGTTCAACCTCGCCTTTCCCTAAAGGCCTACTTCTCTTAAGATCCTTCACATTTGAACAAATGTGAGATCCGCATCCAGTATCAAGTACCCATGACAAAGAAGTAGTAAAGTTAATCTCTATCACGTATAAACTAGAAGTAGATATCTCTATCTCTCGGTTCTTCTTCCATCATTCCTTCCATCCTCTCCATACAGAAGAATTCGGTTTGGCGAGAGAACCCTTCTCTCCCTCACCCATAGTTCCATTGATCTTTATCAATGAACTATCTTTATTCTTAAATAACACATTAAGTGTACATAGAGTGGATTCAAAGTCTCCCGGTATATCTAGATTGCGTAGAATACTTCTCACAATCCTCAACCAGTTATGGAATTTATTCTCAATTAATTTGCCCATTTTAAAAGATGATTCTTTTTCCATTCTACAAGAGAAAATTGCATTCATCAAAACTCCTTTTGATTTGAATAAAATTTGATGATAGATAATTAGGCCTTTAATTAATTACCGCTCCCACTATTTTGATTCAAATTGACAGCCCTCACCATCAATTCAGAAGATTGCAGTGCACAATCTTCTAGTGGGTCAAGATCCGTATTTCATCAAGTCATGAGTTAGCTTTGGATGATCGCCCACAATCTTGACTATTTAGGTAGGCCATCATGCTAATTGCATCGTTTGCAACTCTTGATGAATGAACATGCACAACACCTTGCCATGGACATTCCATGCCTTTAGGCTTAGAGGCACTAAGAATCACCAATTAAGTCTATCCCAAAATCCGACACGGTAAACATGCACCCTGCTTTGGCAGAACCTGCATGTCTACCCTTCACATTTCCGTAAGATGGACGACGCACCATGCTTTGGCGTAACCTACGTTTGGTCGATCAAGTTTTTCATGTGTGTTGCTAATGGAAGGCATGTAAGACTTAATATTTAGATGAGGGATTTGGTTTTTATATACACATACATATCCAATCACCACAATATATAGTACATATCATATACATGCTATATCCCAAAGAATACATGCGAAACAATAAAAGTAATGATTATGGACATCCTAATGTGATTCCTCGAGCCAAGAGGAATCACAGTCATCTAGGTCTACATCGCATGCAACATGTATAAGATGAACTCTGTGCTTTGCCGTTCTGGGTTTGATCAACTCATCTCCATGAATGATTGGCTCGCCATCAGGCTGGTCATTTGGATGCCACCAGTTGATCAACTAGCACCTCCAGCCAATCGGTTCACTGGTCATTGTGCATCTCCTCAGGTCGCCACCCACTCATCTAGCTCCTCCAACCGGTCATCTAGAATGCCAACCGATCAGTTCATGCTTTGAACTGATCGTCTCAGTCGTCGTCAGGTCGTCCGTCGTTCTTTGAAATAACTAGAAATAAAATTCTATCCTATTTTACAATTGACATGTGAAACCCCGAGTTACATTCGGGGGTGAGCAAAGGTAGGAAAGAAATCTCTAGTTATCTTGAGTTACATCAAGAATGCACAGACTGAGATGCAAGCAACCACATACAACCATACAAAGATATAGGTTTTCTGGCCATAACCACGCTATACATCCACCAAAAAACTCGTTTAAGGGAGATGCGTATGGAGTGCACTAATATTACATATCATATATGTATATTGAGATTTGTGGATTGGATATGCATAAAGCCAATTTTATTCACACCGTATGCAATAAATAAAGGCAACAAACCAAAATCGATCATATCGATAATCCTAAAGTATAGAGCAGTTGACATGGCTTTGATACCACTGTTGGGTTTTTCAGGAGGCAGAGAAGTAGCGGAAACAAAAAAAAAATTCTCCCCAAAACCCAGAATGAAGGAATCACGTCAACATCTATACTATAGGAATGATGGTATGTAGAGGCATACCTTGTCCCGAGCCTTGCTCGATGACTTTACCTCGCGACTTGTGTGGTATTCACCTATGGTCTTGGATGGTGTCTATGTAGCTCCTGGTCTCACTGGGATTGACAACACCTGGTCTCACTGGGACTGTCGGGATTGACAACCATCATCCGAGCGGCAGAAGTCTCCCACCTCTACAGTCATCCATACTGACTGCCAGGAACTCTGATCTCCTTGTCCCATAAGGAATAAGAAGGATTCGTACCCTCCTGTCGACGTACTAGTCACTGACACACTCTCCTGCCACCAGTTGCTTTTCTGTAGTTGTCTTTCCCTTGTTGTGCCTCCCTTATTAGGTATCACTTGCTCGGGCTCTCCTAGTTACCACAACCAGAGGGAATGACAACTTTGCAGAACAACTAGTGTTCTGAGTTGTACTTTGAGAAGCCCCCCATGCCCCTATATATAGGGGGGGGGTCATGGAACATGGTTCTCTACCCTGGGCAATGGGGGATTAAGTAGGAGTAGAAGGTTTCTATATTTTCCACAAAATCTGACAAACTGCGATAGTTGAACCGATCGTTTCAACCCTAAAATGATCGTCTGGACACTCCAGCCAATCGTCTGGACACTTCGGCCGATCGTTTGGACCCTTGAACTGATCAGTTGGATGCTCCAACTGATCGTTTTGTGGTCCTAGTCCAACTCAAATTGACTTTCCATGTTCGTTTCCAACTAATCAATATTAGTCCTTATCCAAATCGAATTTGACAAGTGAAACAAAACAAGATCGTTTGGTCACCTGACCAGTTCACCAAAGTGAAATGATCATCTCATGACCTGAGCCGTTCGACTCACCTACCTGAGCCGATCGGTTCATCTCATGAACCAATTGGTTGGGGTAGCTAATCAGTCAATTGTAGTTTCAATCAATCCGATACTCCAATCATCTGATCCAACACCTTGAATACTATGATTTTGAGCTATCAATTAATTAAGTATTTAATTGAACTACTAAACTCCTTTAGTAATCAATCAAAACATCATTTGTGGATAAAATCCTCTTCCAGGTTAAATCCTATGTGTGTGACCCTGTAGGTCCATTTCACATTGGCAGTGAAAGTCCATAACACTTATAACTTCACAAGCAAAGAGAGGTGCCTAGTCACACATTAGTGTTACCCAAGTGAAATTTAAAGTTGGAGAACAACTTTCAAACCTACAATCCGTGAATGGTGTTACAGTGAATGTATAATTCCTTTGTCACTGATGTTCTGAATGAACTCAAGGCATGATACAGTCATCCTTTCAACGTTCATCCATTTCCTTGATCTCAGAGCAGACTGGGTGAGATGTGTGTGACATCAATATCACATATTGATTCAAACATGCATGCATATGCCTTTCTCAATCCTACTCATCAAGTGGCCATGGACATCAAACTCCCTCTGGAGGGACAAATCCCATATATATCACTCACCCCTCAAAACCCTCATGTGTCAAAACCACCCAATCATCACCTTTATAACAACCCATGTTTTAGGACTACCTTTGATGATGTCAAAGTGTACCCAACGACATGTGTTGAGTGTAGTGATTTCAGGTCGAAGAATCACACTCACCACCATCACCGTGAGAGCTGACTGTGACTACCAAATCATGGTTCCATGTGTCACTCTCATGATGGGTCTGTCTGGTACACTATTCTCTAACAAGTACCTATGTGCTTGGTTCGATATCACTATATCATGACTAATGAGATTCTATCATCAACCAATACACAATCTAGTCTTTAGTGTTATTGATGTATATGGTTATTTCCACAATAACAATCGACTAGGGACTAAAACAAGAATGTATACTCTTAACATTCATATGATCTCATCATTTAGGTCCTTAACCAAAAAGCATACGTCATTGAGTAAAACAATTCCTTAAACATCTATCATGTTACATTATCATCTCAGAAACAGTTAAAACATATAGATCAAAAACTGCCTTTATTATTCAAATAATTTACAAAGTATCCCATTACAATCATCATATGACTTGCTCTATGGGCATACATACCAATAGAGCATCGATATTAATGGTGGGTGGAGAATGAGGTATCTGATCAATGTTGTTAAAAAGTCTAATATGGCAAGATAGGTGTCGAAGTTCATAAGAAGTATTGACAACAACAAATTATGCATGATCAGGTAACAACAGTTCATCCCAAGACTTGTGGAAAATGACTATATATGTATTTGGCTGAGGTACTGGTTATAGAAGTTTTCTAGATATAAGGTTGGGAATATCAATAAAATATTAATTCTCTTTTTGTTTAAGAGATTCATTCTGAATGTTGAGAAAACCAAGAACAAGGGCTATTGCAGATACCATGCCACCTTGATTAAATTTCACACTAGAGACACGAGAGAGTCTTCATCCAAGATGTTCAATGAAAGTACTCCCCCAATTAAAAGGACACCCTAAGGACACACCACATGGCATAAAGATCAGTATTGGTGATTGCACCTCACATAGAGTCTCTACAGAAGATCATGCAAGAAAGAACCCTATGTAAATAAATTAGGGGGTATGCATCATTGATGCATGCATATTACCAAGCTTAGATCCAGAATTCTTACCCAAAAAGTCATCTTCCATGTAGTCAGGGTGCATGTCATTTTGTGAATCACAACTAAGCATCCAATCTATATCAACATCTTGGTCTGTGATGGTGAGGAATTGAGAAGAAACAAACTGGTGATTTTCACTAGATAGTTAGAAGGCACAACTAAAACTCCTCATTGCTGAGACTCTATTTTTCAAAAGAGGCTAAAAGAACAGAGTGATTTCCAGGATAATTGGTCATGGTTGATACACCAAGGAATGAATCCAAATTCAGAGAAGGTTATCATCTATATGGTGGTTTAGTCCTAGCTTGCGTGAGGTGTTATGACAAGCCTCTTGAGGAGAAGTCAATCCAACCCTCTAGATGATTACATGGAGGTGGAGATAATCTTCAGTAAGAAACTCATGATATGTGTCAGGAAGGGGAGTGTTTTTGTCATCAATTTTCTTTCATTGTGCTTTGGGGCTGACAGGACCAGGTTGGGTTGGTGGTTGCATCACGGGAAGAATCTCGATCTCCTATTGCCATGATCATGGGATGTGTTTGCCTAATGTATTGGATGATTATGTTGAGACGTGTATTGTAGGTTGCACTGTTGTGGATGTAGTTGTCAACGAAAAATAAGCTTCTTACTATTGTGTCCAAATTGTGGTTGTTTGCCTAACTGAGAAACATCCGACATATCGTATGGCATCTCTTGGTCAGAGTTCTTGTAGAGGTTGGTCACTGATGCGAGGGTGCATTGATGAAAACTTTCTATGTGGTTTCTCCAAATGGGTGATTGTTAAGGAATTCAGTGACTCGTATGAACAACCAATGGTAATATTTTTAGGGAAAAGGAGTCATTATACTGTAACTCCCCCTCTCCATTTTTTTAGTGTGTTTCCTCCCTAGAGCGCTTAGTTTTTAACGTCATTTATCTCGACGTAGTTGTTCTAATGTGTGTGGGATATGGCATGGAGACGTTGGACTTGTGTATTTTGGAGCCAATAATCCATCCCAGTGGATTATGTTATCTTTGTAACATAGGTAATTATTTAGAATGAAGTATATCTTGATTAATTCATTGGTCATTTCCAATGAATTTTCCTCTTACATCATATTTTAACACATAAGCACCATGGGTATAGATTGTTTTCACTACATACGGTCCATACACAATCATTTTTAGTTTTACTGGCAAGAGTCACAACCTGAAGTTGCAGACAAGAGATAGATCTTCCACTTTGATGTTTGTCCTCCTAATATGATGATCATGCCAAATCTTAGTTCATTCCTTGTACATGCATGCATTTTTGTAAGCTGACATTTTGAGTTCATCTAATTCTTGGATTCACAACAATTAGTTCTCCTTTGCCTGAGACAAGTTGAAATTTAGGGTTTTTATTGCCCAACTAGCATTGTGTTCCATTTCCACTAGCAGATGACAAGATTTCTGTGACAAAGTGAATTTTAGCATAAGAATGAATTAATTACTCCTTTGCCCTCTTGATTTTTACTCTTGAACTCAAATTATTTTTTCTTAGCTACTTGATTACTTTTGATACTCAAATTCAAAATATGGTGATCAATGTAATTTTATATATTTTGTGACACCACATATTTGATGAATTTGTTACTTGATCCAAAGAAGTAAATTTGACCATTAAACTTCATCATCTGGTACCCAAACTTACATTTTTTTTAAAGTTATGGTCGAAATTTCATCCCATTTGGACATTCCTACAGTTATCTACGACTTCTTGAAGTTAATGTGTAGAAAACCCTTTTGTTTGCTCTATATTTGCCCCTTTTCCACCTCAGCAATCTAGGGATCGCTTAGGGGATGAACCCCAATCCTTGGATCTGATCTACGCGGATCCAAGCTAGATCCAGTGGCCATTAACCCACCACCTACCTCCCAAATTTAGCGGGGAGGATGGCTGTGAGACCGAGCGTGCCTTTGACTCCATCTAGACCCTATTTTGAAATTCTATCTGAACGAAAAGCCTACTCTCATGATTTCAAACTTGTCCAACCCTACTTTGACCACCATTAAAAGTCAATTTCTCCATTAAAATGGTCCTCTCATTTTATCATCTCACTTTAGTGAGCACGACTGCTACCCTGACTCCTTTAACCCTAAACCCACCCCCTTGAAGCTATAAAATGACCCCCAAAGGTCGCCACCTCGAACCACACCAAAACCCCTTTCTCTGGTGCCCTCTCACACATGATTCACCTACCCCAATTTCTTCTCTTGGCCCAAGTAGTGCCACTATGCTGTAGTTTTGGGCATCTTGCTATCGCATCACCTTTCTAACAATAGAGACCATTGTCCTCTCGTGAAGGTTCAATGAGTCCAAGCCGCACCTCACCTACTGACCCAGGAGGCTCCTGCTCCTAGCTCCCCTATCACTAGCGAGCCCCTCCACCATGTGTCCTCTATTTGTGCAAGCACTGGACCATGCAAGGAAGCCCTGATCGCCCTGTCCAAAGAGGATCATCCGGGTCATAGACCCAGTGAACCACACATCCAAACCGGCCAAAATTGAAGGATTGAACAATGGACCAAAGATCGTACCATACCTTGAACTAGCAAGCCACATCCCTACATGGCGTGATCTGAGCTGCCCAATTTTTCCATCAGACAACCTACATTTTCCTTATTAAGATATATTTCCCCTCTCTCTGACAAATAATCATGAAAATGACCTGATCTTGTTTAAATCATAATAAATGCATCGTAGCTCCAAAAATTATGAATAAATAGTCAATTTTGATCAAAGAAATCCAATGGATCATTAAAAATACTTCTGAGACTTGTGTCCAAATGATTCTCACTGACATATGAAAATATTGATCTCTTGCTTATTTAATTTGTGAAATGACTCAATAAATAGAGTACTCTTTAGAGACTCTTAATACTTGACTCTAATGATTATTTTGGAAAACAAAAAGCATACTTGACTAAATAAGAATTTAGATCTGCTCTTGTGACTCATCTACCCTAGAATATGACTTATGCATCTTGAAATGAGGATTAACCTTAATATTATGATGATGGATCTAAATCTTGTGAAACCTGTGATCATTTGACCTAATATTTGATCTCTGACTTTACCTGTGTATTAATCGAAACTTGATCTAGTATTGAACATTGATGATGATAATGACTTGAATAATGATCTTAAAATTAGAGTTAATACATATGTTCTAAAAATTACCTAGGTAGGCCATTCACACTCAAAAATATACTTGACACTTGAGTAATGTTGGACATCTTGAAATATTACTGATTATAAGTGGATGACCTGACCCTAAGGTTGTAATAGGAAAGTGTAACCCTAATCTAAAATGTTGAAACATGGTATTATAAACATCATGATCTTGACCCTTGATCCAATCTTGTTGATTTAGGATCTAAATCAAAGGGTTGACCTATTACTTGTTGAGATATATATTCTAAATCTTTACAATGAAAGGTATGCTATTATATCTCCTCCTTGATTGTATTGAAGCTACATTTTATGTATCTCTTGATTGTATACTTGGCTATATATTTGGTTGAGCTACTGTTACCTATTGATTAGTCTTCTATTTTCCTAAATTATATTTGGAGAAAACATGAAAACATAAATGACATTACCTATTATGACTGCCTGTATTATGATGTTGATATTGAGTACAAGTGACCTCCTCATTCAGAGGACGTACTTGTACCCATCGAATGACCTCAAATCCTATGGAATTTTGTTGATCAACCTCCTACCTCATATGGAGAGAAGGAGCCTGGTGACCTCACCCATTGCGTTGGAGCGATGGAGCCACATAAAATATATAAGCATCCTTCTCGAATCAGCATAATGAGAACTTGTAATGAAAACATAATTCTTTGAAATAAACATCCTGTCGAATAAATATTGGTTTTGGAAGATCACTTGTTATACTTCTTAAAGATAAGTCCTTCCAAGTGTACTATTTTTCTATAAAGTGTTTTACTTGTTTTTGATAGAGTACCGTGCAATTGCATTGATTGTGTCATGATTTTCATGATTTTAGGCAAACCAAATGAAAAGTTGACTAGATTGCTTCCTCACATGATATACTCTGATGACAAGGATAAATCTACAAGATCACCTTTTTTAGTTAGTTTGTTCATTAAATATCTTGTTTTATGAGTTATTATTTCTTATTGTATATGTCAGTATGTGCGATCCTATTGGGCCACTCAAGGATGGGTGCTCAATCCTCTTACCACTGTCTAGGCAATGGGATTGGGATTGAGGTAAGAATAGTTTTGTAACTATTGGCATCAAAGAGTACACACTCCCATATACTTTAAGATATAAATTCTTGAGTCTCTTGAACCCCAAAAACCCTAAAGTCGATAATGGCAAAAATTGAGGTTTCTAGGCTAGATGTTCTGACATAATTCCTCCTATCCATCTTCACAGTGGCTAAGGTTCCCCACTCTACCTGGCCTTAATTGATCCAGAACTGGACCGAAAGGTTCTCAGTTGAAACACCTAGAGAGTCTTCTAGCATCTCATCACTTCTTTAAGGACTACCCTAAGCCACCCAAGTAGATGATGGTTAGGTATTCTTCTCAACTCCTCACATGGTCCTTCGTTTGTGGCCATTTTCCACATGATGTCTCGATTATGGGTAACTTATGTTTGGGAAAAATAAAAACTACTAGAAAATTGTGAAAGTTGATTAAGAAATTGATACCATGATTTGACCTTAATTTGAAAGCTCGATTTTGATTAATGAAAATTTTGAAATCAAATATTCATGCATGAACCCTTCGTATCATGAAAACTCCATTTAACCAAAATTGGACTGCATGTTTCCTGTGTTTGAGGTAAATATTAATAATCTTTATTTGGTGAAATAAGGACTTATACCTTTAACTCATTGTTGATGAAGTCTCTATTTGATTAATGTTCATGTTTCCCCATTTTTGATTAAAACTCAAACATAGTTAAGCAAACTCTTATCTTATTTTGATACACATCATGTTATGTCATCAAATTATTAAGTATTAGAATTCACAAAATCACGATGTAAGACTACGATGCAAAAATCAGTTTTCCTATTGACTATTGATGCCTTTTTGTAATCTCAATTTTGATATAATGATTATGGACCTAAATCATGCACTATTAATCTCTGATTCTTCAACTACCCAATCTAAACTCTTGATTTCCAAATTATATCATTACCTTGATCATGAAAGGAAAGGAATGCAAATATGACCCTGACTTTGCAAGATTTTGATATTATTGCCCTATAATAATCTTGAATTTTTGATCTTATGACCTTGTAGAATATGTTTTGATGATACTTCTCCCTATTTGAATAAGCTCAATGAAACATGACTAATGTAGATTAATGTGCTAGATTAGGGTGGTAGTTGACTCATGATTCCCCTAACTTAGGTCACATCCCTATTATGACTACCTCTAAATTTTCACATTTATAATATTTAGAGTATGGAAAGGTATCCCCTTTCACCTGATTTGGATTGGTTGACCTAACATTAGTAGGCTAAATCCAAGATGATATTGTGCTAAATCATGAATCTTGATATAATGATGATCTTGAAATATCATAATGTTTACTAGTGCCAGTGGTTAACTTCCAAGATAGACCAAGATCTAGATCATTCATCAAACTTGGAAACCATGATAATGAAATCTTGATATGTTGCTGGAATATTTCTTGAATACTGTTGCTCGAAATTGAATATAGATGAGTGATCTCCCCTAAGGTCTAAATAGGAATCTAAACCCAACTTTAGAAATATTTATACATATGATCTTGATGTCCAGACTTCATATATTGATGTATAAAATCTTGAAACATTGATTATAATCACCACGTGGATCTTTGGATCACCCACAACATGGCCAGTAACTTTCATATCCCCCAAAAACTCAGGTCTTGAATATGCTGACTCAGTAATGATTTTTGAGGATGGTAATGTTGATTATATGCAAAGTATTAATTTCCTAAAAATAAAATAGGTATGAATCAGTCACCCACCTCAGATATACTTGATGACAAAATTGATGTTGAAAATTTGAAATGTTGTTAGATTGTTATTTATGGGCAGATGGTCACACCTATGGTCTGGATAGGAATTGAAACCCTAGACTTGCATGTGTGGAAATCAAAATATGAGTCTTTGAATCTTGACTCTTGAATAACAAACTTGTTAATGCATGACCCATTTTGATCCATTAAACTTAATAGCGACTCTCAATCTCAATTTTCTCTTACTATGGAGACATTACTTGAAAAGTGAACTATGAACTTTTGACCTCTATATTGATCAAGGCAAATTTATGAGAGACTATTAATGAGGTGATAATGTTGGGGACATGATTTTGATTAAATAGTTGAGGATACTCCAGTATTTGAGGATATGACATGGATTTTGATAATCCTAATTTTTAAGGATGTTTTTAATTTCGGGGACAAAATTCCTGTTAAGGATAGAAGGATGTGACAAAGTGAGTTTTAGAATAATAACGAATGAATTACTATTTTTCCCTCCTAATGTTCACCCTTGACCTGAAATTATTTTTTCTTAGCTATTTGATCACTTTTGATACTCAAATTCTAAATATGGTGGTCAGTGTGAATTTTATACACTTTGTGATACCACATATTTGATTAATTTGTTACTTGATCCAAAGAATTAAAATTTTCCAGTAAACTATATCATCTGGTCCTAAAACTTATTCTAAAGGTTCCACATATTTTTGTGAAGTAATGATGAAAATTTCATCCCATTTGGACATTCCTATAACTTTTTATGATTTCTTGAAGTTAGCATGTAGAAACCCCTTTTATTTGCCCTTTTCCACCTTTTCCACCTCAGTGATTCAGAGCTCGCCTTGGGGATGAACCCCAAGCCTTGGATGTAATCCATGTAGAACTAGGCCAGATCGGGAGGACACTAAGCTATCACCTACCTCCCGCAATTAGTGGGGAGGATGACTATGAGGCCGAGCACACGTTTGACTCGATCTAGACCCTATTTTGAAATTCTAAGTGAATGAAAAGCCTCCTCCCATGATTTTGAACTCTTCCAGCCCTACATTGACCACCATTAAAGGTTACTTTCACCAAAAAATAGTCCTCTCATTTTCTCATCACACACAAGTGAGCACGGATGCTACCCAACTCCTTTAACCCAGAACCCATCCCCTCGACGCTATAAAATGACCCCCAAATTTTGCCTCCTCCAACCTCATGAAAACCCCTTTCTCTCATACCCTCTCGCACATGATTCACCCCCCACCATGATTTCTTCTCTTGGCCCGAGCATTGCCACTGCGCTGTAGTTTTGGGAATCTTGCGATCGCATCACCTTTCCAACAATAGAGGCCATTGTCCACTTCGTGAAGGCTAAGTGAGTCTAAGTGGCACCTCACTGACTGACCCCAGAGGCTCCTGCTCCTATCCCCCTATCACCGGAGAGCCCCTCCACCATGTGTCCTCTTTTTGCATGAGGACTGGAGCAAGAGAGGAAGCCTCGATCTCCCAGTCCAAAGAGGATCGGTTCAGGTCTTAGACTAAGTGAACCACACATCCAAAACGACCAAAATCAAAGTATTGAACATTGAACCGAATATTGAACCAGACCCTAAACTAGTAAGCCGCATCCCTACTAAGCCACCCAAATTTTCCATTGGACAACCCACATTTTCTATATTAAGGTATTTTTTATCTCTCTAACAAATAAAAACTAAAATGGCCTGATCGTGTTTAAATCATAATAAATGCATCCTGGCTCCAAAAACTATGAATAAATAGTCCAATTTGATCAAAAAATCCAATGGATTGTTTAAAAATACTTTTGGGACATGATTCCAAATGATTCTCATTGATAACCTAAATATTGATCTCTTGTTGATTTAATTTGTCAAATGACTCGATAATCATGAGTAATCTTTGGAAACTCTTAATACTTGACTCTAATGATTATTTTGGAACATAAAAAGTCTACTTAAATAAGAATTTAATTCTGATCTTGTGACTCATCTACCCTATAAGATGAATCATGCATCTTGAAATAAGGATTAACCATAATATTATGGTGGTGGATCTAAATCTTGTGAAATCCATGATCATTTAACCTAATATTTAATCACTAACTTTACATGTATATCAATCAAACTTGATATCGTATTATACATCAATGAAGCTAATTCATCATCATGATGATAATGACTTGGATATTGAACATAAAGTTAGAGTTAAAGTGACTAGGTAGGTCATTCACACTCAAAAATATACTTGACACTTGAATACTGTCAGACATCTTGAAATATTATTGATTATAAGTGGATGAACTAACCCTATGTTCCCTAATCTCAAATGTTAAAACATGGTATTCTAAACATCATGATCTTGACCCTTGATCCAATCTTGTTGATTTAGGATCTAAATCGAAGGGTTGACCTGTTACTTGTTGAGATCTGTACTCAAAATCTTCAGTGAAAGGTACACTATTATATCTCCTCCTTAATTGTATTGAAGATACATTTCATGCATCTCTTGATTGTATACTTGGTTTTATACTTTGTTGAACTATTTTTACCTATTGATTAGTCTTCCATTTTTCCTATATTATATTTTAATAAAAACATGAAAACATAAATGACATTACCCATTATGACTGCCTATATAATGATGTTGATAATATTGATATTGAGCACATGTGACCTCATCATTCAGAGGGTGGAACTTGTACTTATTGAATGACCTCAAATCTTGTACATGTTGATTGACCTCCTACCTCATATGGAGAGAAGGAGCCTGGTGACCTCCCCCATCTCATTGGGGCGATGGAGCCATAGAAAATATATAAGCATGCTTCTTGAATCAGCATAATGTGAACTCGTAATGAAAATTAAATTGTTCAAAATAAATATCTTTTAAAATAAATATTGTTTTGGAAGATCACTTGTTATACTTCTTGAATATAAGTCTTGCCAAGTGTAGTATTTTTCTATAAATTATTTTAATTCTTTTTGATAGTGTACGGTGCCATTGCATTGATTGCGTCATGATTTTCATAATTTTAGGCAAACCAAATGGAACATTGACTAGATTGCTTCCACACTTATTATACTCTGATGACAAGGATAAACCTACAACATCTCCCTTTTGGGTTATTTTGGTCTTTAAATATCCTTTTTATGAGTTCTTACTTCTTATTATATATGCCAGTGTGTGAGATCCTATTGGGCCATTCAGGGACGAGCACTTCAATCCCTTTACCGCTGTCATAGTGAGATTGGGATTGGGGTAAGAATGTTTCTGTGAGAATTTCCCATAGATTAGAAAAAGGGGGTCATACCTAGCGGTGGTCCAATAAACCATAGAGCGACTCGCAACTGTAAGGACCAATTTTTCCTTGTCATGTTCACGGTTCTCTCCAATATTACCTTTATTTGTCTATTGGAAACTTCAACCTATGTTCTAGTTTGGGGATGATACAGTGACATTTTCATGTGGTTTCATCCATATATTTTTAATACAGTTGCAAACTTTCTTTTGGCAAAATGAGAACCTTTATCAAAAATTATGATCTAAGGTACTCCAAATCACGAGAATGATGTCTTAAACATTTTTATAATGAGCTTCAAATTGCATGAGACTGTGGAAATGGCTTCAACCCATTTAGAAACATAGTCCACCACTACCAGAATGTAGGAGAATCTGTGGAAAGGTGGGAATGGCCTCATGTGGTCTATTCCCTAGATGTAAAAGATCTCCAATTATTTCCATTGTGTAAGGGGATTCTCATCTCGCCTAGATATATTGTCGGATAGCTGACATTGGTCACAAAAATGAGTGCGATCATAAGCATCTTTGAATATAGTTAGCCAGTAGAAATCGTACGGGAGAACCTTTGTGGCAGTCTTTTGGGCAGACATATGCCCACCCATGGGTCCAGAGTGACAATGTAACACAATGTTCTTAGACTCTTCATGGGTTACACATCACCAGTAAAGACCATTTGCACACTATAGAAAAAGAAATCGTTCATCCCAGTAATATTTTCAAACATTGTGTAGGAACTTCTTCTTACTCTGTCCTTTATATTCAGGATGGATGATTCCTATAGATTAATAATTAACATAGTCAGCAAACCATTGGCCAACTTACCTCAAGATGCAATAGGTGGTTAATAGGGAGTGATTTGTCGATTGTTGTTGTTTTATCATCATCGCAAATGAGTCTTCTCGGGTGGTCAACAACTACATTTCCACTTCCCTTCTTGTCCCTAATCTCAAGGTCGATTCTTGCAAGAGTAGAATCCAACAAATGAGCCTTGGTTTGGCATCTTTTTTTTAACATTAAATATCTTATGGCTGCATTATCAGTGTAGAAGATAACTTTGGATCCCACTAGATGTGATTGAAACTTGTCAAAGGCATACATGATGGCCAAAATTTCCATCTCTGTTGTTTTGTAATTTTGGTGCGCATTGTCAAGGGTCTTCAAAATGTAGTAGATCAATTGATGCTTGATGTCAATGTGATATCCCAGGATAGCCCTGACCACATAGTCTCTTGCATCACACATGATCTCGAACGGTTGGCTCCAATCGGGCACACAAATGACAAGGGTGGCAGTGAGGGCCTTCTTTAGAGTGGTGAAATTTTCATACATTCCTCATTGAACTCAAACTCAGATTCCTTTAGTAACCTTCTAAAGAACCTCACATGGCCAATGAACACAGATATCACCTTCAATGTCTTGGGTGGTGGTAGTTTTTTTATTTCTTCCACTTGGACCATGTGAACTTCGATCCCCTTATTGGAGATTTTATGACCTAGAATGATCCCTTTACGCACCATAAAATGACACTATTTCCAATTGAGAACAAGATGAGCATTTCACACCATTTGACAATGACATCTAGATTCTTGAGACAATTTTTGAAAGAATTTCCATAAATAGATAAGTCATCCATAATGACTTCCATAATGGATTCTATGAGCCCTTAGAAAATAGATGACATGCATTGCTGAAAGGTAGTTGGGGCATTGTAAAGACTAAAAGGCATGCATCAGAGGGCATGTGTTCTAAATGGGCATGTAAATGTAGACTTTTCCTGGTCTTCAAGGGGGATCAGGATTTGATAGAAACTGTAGTAACCATCCAGACAACAGAAGAATTCTTGGGATGTGAGTGTTTCTAAAACATGATATAAGAATGGGAGTGGATAGTGGTCTTTCCTAGTTGCCTAATTCAACTTATGGTAGTCAATGCACATTTTCCATCATGTAACTATCTATGTAGGTATGAGGTCTCCTTGGTCTTTTGAATGAATGTTGTCACACTCTTTTTAAACACCAACTGGATAGGGCTTACCCATTGGGAATCATATATTTGATATATAATCCTTATGCATATCAATTTTATTACCTCCTTCCATACGACTTCCTTCATGTGTGGATTGAGGTTGTGGGTCTCTTGAATGTTTATGGTCTTCTATCATTGGCATCTTGAGCATACACATAGTAGCGCTGATCCCGGTGAGGTCAGTCATACTATATCCCAGAGAATTCTTCCGTTGTTCCAAAATAATCATCAACTAATCTTCTTCCTTTAGGTTAAGTTTCGAGCTTATTACGATTGGAAATATGTCTTCTTCATCAAAGAACTAGTATTTAAGTCCTTTAGGCAATGCCATGAACTCAGGTGTTGTTAGTTACGGGAGCCCCATAGAGATTTCCTCGTCCATTTTCAAATCTTTGGAGGTTTCAAGGTATCCCTCATCCATTTTTATGGTGACTAGTTGTTGTATGTAATTTGCGACTTGGGCGTCTTCCTTAGTGGCCTTATCTCCATCAAGGGCTTCTTGTAGGGTAACTCTATAAGCCATTCATCTAGTTTGAGTTGTTTCTTCGATACAGTCCACAAAAAAAATTATGCAGCAAAGTTGGGCACCTTTAGTCCATCAAAGACTCGGTACTCAACAATTTCCTCACCTAGTCGTAAGAGAAGCATTCCTGCTTCTACAACGATCAAAGGTTGTGCGGTCTCCAAGAAGGGTCTTCTAATATTAGGGTGTATTGGCCATCTTTTGTAATATCCATAATCACAAAATCACACGAGATATAAGTTCTCTTTAATCTAACATGGACATCTTCTATTATCCTGTGAGGTTTTGTTGTAGAAGTATTGGCTAGGAGGATAGTCATAGGGGATGCTCGAAGGTCAGTGAATCCTAATTGTTGACACATAGTGTATGAAATTATGGAAATTCTCACCCCTAAATCAGCCAACCCTTTGTGATAAGTGTCATCTCCTAGGAAAAAGTCTATCCCGAAGGAGCCTGGATATTTTGCTTCTGAGGTATCTAATTTTAAACTGTGTCAGAGGTGATTTTTTCTAGCTTCATTATTTCACATTCTTGGGTGATATCTTTTTTTGAGAGGAGAGTCTTGAGATATTTGTGCCAAGTCGACATCTCAGTGAGTGTGTCGATGAGCAGGATATAGATGTGAAGATTTTTCATGGTGTCTTTCAATTTCCTAAATTGATTGTCCATCTTGGTCTGTCTCATGCGCCCCTCGTAGGGTATGTGAGGCTTGTGTACATGTTCTTCAATGAGATGTGGATAACTGGAATCAATTAATGATGTAATAAGGGTTGCCTTTGCATTAGTCTCTGGCTGGTCTTCTATCATGGATCATCTCAATATCAGTGCAACTTCTGAGTCTCCCCCCCACTATAGGTTGTAAGGGGGTTAGAGTACTCATTTCCCAACCTGGTCGTTACTATGTTAAACTTCTCTGACCGACTGCCATCCACATACACTGGTGACAACTGATTGGCTACTAAGCGAGCAATTTGAGATTCTAGTAATTTGTGATTAGCCATTGTATTGTCAAGTTGGGTATGACACAATGCAATCATCTCCTGAAATCTTTTTATTGGATCCTACAGAGGTATGGCCCCTTCTTGCCATGGAGGTGCTTGTTGTTTCCTTTGATAGGATCGAGTCAAGGAATTGAGTCCAACGTCTTCCTGATAATGAGCGTTTGGGAGCGTATGATGGGTCGTGTTATTACATAATTCATAGGGAAGTTTGATAGTTTGTACTTGAGGAATCAGACGCTTCTTTTCATATGCATTGAAGGATTTCTTGAGATTTTCTTGCTTGGCAGAAATGTCTTTTAAAGTATCAGAAATAGATTCGAATTTTGAATGATTTTCCTTCTTAATGTTTTGTAGAATGTTCTTCTTTGAAGATCCAGTCCAATGAGTTTGATTTTTAGCTGCAAGCTCGACTATCCTTAAAGCATTGTTGAAGCTCTGTCGCATGAAATTCCTAATAGAATAAGAATCAAGGAACTTTTTTATCTCACTCAATATAAGGATTTGATGATTTGATTTGTGAGGAAACCATGTTGTGTGCACTTGTGTAAGAGTTCATTGAATCATTCCCACACCATGCATGGGTTGTTTGCGCGCTTGACTGAACCTGGTGATTTGTCCTTGCACCAAGTATGTCATCGAGGGTGGATAAAGTTTATCTAGGAACTTATTTTTTAAGGCTTCCCAGTAGTCACTGGACACCCTCAAAGCACATCATACCACACCCTATCTTTGTCTGTAGGAAAATACTTAAAGAGTCGCAGTCGCATGGCATCATCACTGGCACCTGCTGGCTTCATCATCGAGCAAAGATTGATAAATCTATGGATATTCTCTCGACAATATTCTCTGATTCCTCCTGTAAAGGTAGATTTTTGTAGTAGGCTAACTCATTGGGCTCTAATCTCGATCAAGTTGCCTAGAGGTTGAATTGGATGAGTCAAGTCAGGGCCTTTTAGGATAGAGAAATCTCACAAATCTTTTGCACGCTCTACAGCTTGAGATACTTCTTGAATGATCTTGAATTTGGCTTTTTCCTGTTCTCTGACATTTGCAGAGAGTAGTTCATGTTCGGCCACAACAACTACAATGATGTGTGCTTGGATAGATTCTTCTACAACCGCTGCATCCACCATGGCTCTGTCCTTGCAAATTTTCCGAAGGGTTTTCTCAATTTTTAGTTCGACAGCAATCTAGAGTCAAGACTTATGCTTCTTCGCATAGTCTATGTGTGCCTAGAAAGAAAGAATGATTTTTGAGTGATGCATTTTAGTTCTATAGGATTTTTAATGTTAAAAAGAAAAGATAAATATACAATACGAAAGATACTAATTACACTTAAGCTTCCAAAAATATTTAACTACCATTGTTCCCGACAACGACGCTAATTTTTGATGGGGTTGCAAATGTTGCACCAAATTTTTTTAGGAAGAAACTCATTCGTGTACCAAAAGTACTACACTAATTCCCCATTCCACATGAATGGAAGCCTTATTGCAATATACTTGAGGATCTAACCCAAAAGACAAATATTTTAAGTAGTTATATAGATTGAGATGTATTAAGAGTAATATTTATCACCGAGTAGTTGAAATATTGATTAACTAAGATGTTTCCACAAGAAACTAAGATTAAGGAAGTAAATAACAAAGAGCACCAGGGCATGGGGTTTGTCTATCCAGACCTGCATAACTATACTAACAAGATCTGACTCTTCAATGGTCATTGCTACATTGAGGCTTAGCTGTTTCACCCTCACAAGATACATGTCGACACCTAATTTAGACTCCCTTAGAACATACCAACCTTGGCACCCAAGTTCACCGTATATATCCATCGAACTCCCTTACATATGATTGACCATCCTTGGCACATAACAAGTCGAGGCCCAATCATCTTATTATCCCTTGATGATAGCTCAGGGGGACAAAAAGATCAATGATCAGTCTATTTTTCTAATCATGCTCATAGCAAATTGAATATCCATGATTATAAAAATATGCAATATAAGTTTTCAAATTGCAAATCTAGGCATTGATCAGAATAATACTTTTCTAGCAACTACATTTTCGTGTATAGATACAAACTAAGATAAAATATGGGAGATCGGGGCTATGCTCCATACCCTATCATAAGATGTCTACTAGATCATGGCAAGGGAAAACAACCAAACGATAACATGAACCATGGAGAAGTCCATGATGCCTGGTGCAGGAAGACCAATCTCTTCATGGTAGTTGCCACCTCCTCACTCCTCGCTAGGGTTTGTGCTGCACAATGTGGCTTCTAATTACCCTTTTGATGGACAATAAGGGTTTCCTTTTATAGATGCATTCGTCACCTCTGAAACCCTAAAGTTGAATGCTTGTGGTCGAAGGCATCTGATTGCATGACCTGTACTCAATCCAACAAGTGACTCATGTGGGTTACTCAGTTCATACCTCGCATCCAATTCTCTGGTAGACCAACATGGGGAAAATTGGAAAGTTAGTATGTTGAGAGCGTGCATCATAATGTAAGAATTAGGAGACTCTAGGTGTAGAGCGGCTTGAGTCGGGTGAACAGTAGAACCGCCCGCTTGACTAGGTTGTTGGAAAGTGATCAATTAAGGAAAGCTTTTGGGCCTTCCTTCCCTTGTGGTGTAGCATCGTGAGGGCTTAATCATCCATCTGGGCATGGTTACATGACCTTGGATGATTCTTTACAAAATGAATATAAAATGCATTAAAGCTAAATAAAGGAAGAATAATTGCATTTGAATGAATATAAATCTAACTAGGAAATAAAGACACAACAACCTCTATAAAGAAAGTAAAATGGTATGTACAATTGGGAATAAATATACTCATCATCTTCATCTTTGTTTTTCCCCGATCATGAACATTTATTATAGTTGGTCTATTTAAGAAGTTAATATTTAGATCGGGAAACCATTGGGACTCAGGATAAAGGCCATGTAACTTTTGTCCTAGGCCCTAGGTTCTAATTTGAACTTTCTTCTTTATGGTGCATAGTGGGACAAAATCATGTACTTAAGTATAGGGGGACCAAATCATGTACTTAAGTATATCTTAGGTGCATTTTTATAGAGTGGGAGCTTTTGGATCCCTTACAAGGCTCTTGGCCATAGGCTTGTAGTTATTGAATCTTGCTTGTAGAACTTGACAAGGCTAGCATTCATGTGGTGAATATGAATATTTCCATCCATATCATTTATAGACAAGATTCCCAAGTAATAGATGTCAAAGACATTGTAGGCCCTTTCCCATTTAGGGTTGAACATGCCCCTAGTGTCATGATTTTGGATGACATGTAGTAACAGGCCTCCCTCATAGAAATGGGGGCATTGAACCTTTTTGTTGAACTCTTGAGATGTCCTTACTTGAGAACACTATTAATGATGTAGAGCCCTCATTCACCTTTCTTCAATTGTTTTGACACATTTGATTGGATCTTGAAGTCGCTCCGCCTCATGAATGTCTGCTTTTTGTAGTATGTGGAGAAAAGTGATTTGGACCTTTAATGGAAAAATTGCCTCCATCTCATACACTAGGGAATATGGTGTATCTCTTGAGGAAGTTCTGATAGAAGTGAGATAGGCCGAAGGGCCACCAGAAGGTGTTCATGACAGTTGGTATTGGAGTTGATTCTCTTCTTTGAAATCATTATTTGGTTGTTTTTGGCAACTTCTAATAATATGGGACCGGTAAGCCTGACATTTGGTGGTATTTGATTCCCAAAGAGTTCAGATACTCTTTGACAGTTTTGTCAACAAAGTTCACACCATTGTCACATATGTTCTCATGTGATATCGCATACCAGTTAATAATGTTGTTCTTGAAGAACATGATGAGTTGTTAATCCAATGTGTTGGTGACATGTTATTGCTTCCACCCATGTTGTGAAGTAGTCTATTGTAACCACAATGAAACAATTCCTATTTGATACCTAAGGATTAATTTTCTCAATCATGTTGACTCCCCAAGCTGAGAATGACCAAGGAATAACATTATTGTGTATCTAATTAGAAGGTCCATGGATGGTCACCATGAATCTTGAAGGCTCGACATTTACATGCATACATGAAAATTGTATTCCAATAGTATAGCAAAGCCTTTGTTGTTTTGGCCAACGTGACTCTCTCATATGTATACCACATGAACCTCCATGAACTTCCTTCATAAGAGTTTTTGCTTCTGTTTTCTTGAAGCATCATACATGGGATTGGTTGTAGGATTTGCAATATAGATGTTCTGCCCTAGGATGTACTACATGACTTGTTTGAGCATTTTGTTTCTCTCTCGGGTAGAAACTTTTAGGATTGACTTGGCCTTCTAGATATTCTTTGATGTAGTGGAACAAATCCTTTTCTTTATCATTAGGTCCATCATTGATGACTATGAAATAGATAGGTTGAGAGAGTATTTGTGCTTGGAAAGAGAAGATCTTGTCCCTTTGAATGTCGATCTAGAATCTAGGGTTTCTACAACATCAACAAATGCATCATGTTCTCTTCTGATGAAGAAAAATGATATGTTCGTGAAGTCGCAAGCCATAAAGCACATGTGTTCTTGATATAGAACTAGGTTCTAATGGAACATCTTGTAGTTGTTTTGGACTTGATATATCATAAGAAGGGAGTCCCCATAGACATGTTGGTTATGTTTCCTTTCCTAGTGGGTGAGTTGGAATCCTGGGATGCAAGCTTTATACTCATCCACATTTTTAGGGGTGTTGAACTCCAATTTTCTTACTATTGTCAGTTGTTCCCCTAGGGGTTTTTGAAGGACCACTCCCATACTGGCTCCTTTTTGATTGACCTCTCCATAGAAGAAAATCATCTGTAGATTAGGTTTTGGAAGAATAATCACATTAGGTGGGATGATCATCTCTATCTTTTCATCTTGGAACTAGTACTCATCTGTATCTTCCTCTAGGAGTGTAAAATATGCTAGTTGATTGGCTAGGTTTTGTACTTTTACTGTCTTCATCATTTTTATAGGTGATGTCATACTCAGACAACATTACATGATGCTTTGTGCATATCCTAGTGAGAGTTTGGTGATCCCACACGTAACAGAGGGGTCATGTTTAGAAATCAACTATAGTGGATACAACATCAAGTAATGGTGCAACTTCCTTGTTGCATTTATCATGGCCAAACAATACTTTTCTATTGTAGTATAACTCACCTTGATATTATTGAAATTCTTGGATAGATAGTGGATAGTGTTCTCACCATTGGTTGTTGATTGACTCAAGACTCCTCCAATTGACATTTCACATATCGATAATCAAAGGGTGACAGAGTATAATAATAGTTTCCAGCCATAATACTAGTGGATTGGATAGTTTTTCTTTAATATTATTGAGCACCTCTTCACATTTCTCAATTTCCATCCATAGTATAAGTTCTTTTTGAGTAGCTTGTAAATAGTCTCACATGTAGGTGTAAGCTTGATGATGAAGCAAAAATATAATGAACATGACCAAGCATGCCTCGTATCTCCTTCTCTATTGTGGAGGAGGGCTTTTCAGGGATATCACAAGCCTTCCCATGGTCAATCTTGATTCCCCTATGACTAACAATGTACTTGAGTGAGTACCTATTATAACTCCAAAAGAACACTTATAAGGATTTAGGCATATAGTAAATTGTCGTAGTCTTCCAAATATCTTTTCAACATTATATGGTCTTTCGAACTTTTAAATTTGGAAATCATATCCTACACATAAGCTTCCACCTCCCAGCGCATCATGTCATGGAATAGACCGATCATCACTCTTTGACATGTAGATATGACATTTTTGAGACAAAATGGAACAAATTGATAGTAGAATACTCCCCATTATGTCATGCAGGTGGTATTCTCCTTATCTTCCTTGGCCATCTTATTCTAATTATATACGTAAAATATGTCCATGAAATTTATGAGTGCATGGCCAGTTGTATGGTTAATCAATACATCTATATGTGGAAGCAAAATGTCATCCTTAGGGTATGCGTTGTTGAGATTACAATAATCCACACACATTCTTACATTGCTATCCTTCTTGGGAATGGGTAAAATGTTCGTGAGACATGTGGAATAATTGATCGGCTCTAACAAACCAAAACTCTATTGCTTCTCTTCTTCTTCCCTGATCTTGAGGCTTCACTCTGGCCACATCATTCTAGCCTTTTGCTTGATAGGGAAAATGCCAAGGATGATTGGTCATCAGTGAACCGTGATCACCTCGTCCAACCTAGGCACGTCGTGGTAGCTTCATGTGAACACATGCATGTAGTGGCATAGAAGTTCTATCAATTGGTCTTTAATTCTATGAGGTAGATGCACCCCTAGTGTGACTTTGCATTGCTTAGGCCATGAACTGGGGTTTATTGTCGCTTTCTTATTTTCAGTATGAAAAGGTTGATGTTCATTCATCATATGTTCCAGGATTGGTATGTCTTCAAATTCAGTGTCTTGAACATTTCTAGATTTTTTCCACATCTGTCGAATAGTTAGAAAACTCCTAGAGAATCTTTTTGTATTCAACTTCTTCGAAGTTTTTGAAATTTTGTAATTTTTGGGATCTTATGGACATGTAAATTCTTAGGATTTTGTAAGGAAGAGCAAGGATGTTATAGAGCATGAATATCAACCACTCTAGGGTCTCTACCAGTTCAGGGTGTTGGTCCTCTAATAGGCTTTTTCTGGGTTGTGCAAGGGGACCTAGTCCTTAAGATATTCTAGTCGTCTGCACACCAATTCTAGGATTACTTAGCATTCTACATACTATGGATGAGGGAGTAAAGGTCTTCTAAATCTCTTGTGTCAAAGATGGAATTAAATCCACATCCTTTGATCATGTCATATGCGACATCCTAGTCATCCTACATAATTCCAATGTCCTTGTCCATCTCTTTGGGACCCAATTGTCTTGGAGTCATCTTATGTAGGCCAGCTGAGGCAAATCCATAGAGGGTCATAGTTAGATTCATTAGATGGAACTTCCATCTCTTCCATTATTGGGTAGGTGATTTTCAACTTTCCAATGTGACGATATTAGTAATGTCTGGTGTTTTAGATAGCATGTAGGTGCTCCAGGCATAGCCTATTGGGTATAGTGGTAGGCATGAGCTTGATTGCTTCCTCAATTGGAGGGATGATCTTGTCTTTCAACTACTCATTTTTCGAGGCAGTCTGAGTGTCATGTATTTTTTCAATGATGGGGGAAATTTCCTCGATGATTATTGTGATCTAGAGGTAGTCATCCTAGTTATTCTTGTTGGTCTCTTGCATGAGTTAAGTCATTTTTACAAGCATGATATCGTTGGCGATGCCAATATTTTATTCACTGACAACTACCATGTAGGTAGAGTAAGGATGGGGACATCTATTCAAAAGGATAAGGTTGCATTAGTAAAGCACTATGAGTGAACACTCTTCATCCAACCAAATGTGTCTGACTTCTTGCCTCAGAATTCAAGTCTCATAGATAATTGTGATAACCTCTACTGATCAAGTGGATCGTAGTGCGCCACAATGTTGCATGCCTCTGATACAATATCCACATGGTGATCTGAGGTTGTTATGAGATGATCCATGGAATCCTAGCCCCAACCCCTTCTATATTTTAGGAATTTGTATGATCTCTTGATGTCCTTAGAGTCTCGCTCCTAGTCCTTGATCTAGGTAGATCTACATCTCTGGTAGTTGTTGGGAAACATGGGGTTTCATGAGAGATGGTGAGACCATCTTCTTTGTGATGAGACCCATATGATGTTGGTGATATTCAACATATAGAAGATGAACTAAAGGTCATTCTTCTTTGATACATGTTATGGTGATGAGGTTGTCGGCCTTGACTATGATGATGGCACATGCCAGTAGATATTTAAATCTTTAATGTATTATTGAGGGAACTACCCTGTTGTGACGAATCAATGACCTTACTAAGAGACGGTTAAAAGAGGGACCCAACTTCCTGACCATAGATGGTACTGTGAAAGTTTGTTGTCCAACTTGTAGCGCAAGAGTGATCTCTCATAGGGTGTCTTGATTACCTAATCAAAGGAGGTTTCTTTCTTCATTATCAGTTGTGGGTCAAAACGATCATCTTCAAAAATAATGGGCATCCTAAGGGGGCACATGTTAAGCAATGAGCCATTTTTATGAAACAAGAAGGGGTTTTAAGGCCTTTGTATATTTAGTTATTAGTAAGGGCTTGTTGTGATTCCCTCCAGTGGGTATCTCATCTTTGAAAAAAGAATTAAGTGTGGGTTTTTTACTAATCTAATGGTGGCTGCAAGCACTTTGGACCTAACATTTTTGAAGACATAAGGCCCTTCAAGAGTCTTCATAACTTTATCATGGCGTGTGTGGGAACTCTACATCACTTCATCTAGTAAAACTTCCCCTTCAGTATCTTCTAGAAGCTGGATTAAGTCTGAGCCTTTCAGATTAGTTTCTCTACAAAGCTCAGAAGTTGGGTGACACCTACTTGGTGTTGACCTTGGGAATAGAGACTTTTCTTGTGTCAAATTTTAGTGTTGACATCCACATTGAGAAACCTTCTTCTTCATGTCAACAACCTCCTCCACCCATGCATCATCCTAAGATCTTCGATATGGAGAACCTTTATAAGATGTTGATGAGCAAGAAACATTACCTCATGAGATTTCAAGTAGATACAAGATATCACCTCTATGACTTCCAATAGAGTTTCAATGATTAGTTGACCAACATTGAACAACTACAATAGAATGTTTAGTACCACAGATAGAGGTTTGACACAACCTTCCCTCCACTACCACCGCCAACCTCCTAGAAACAACAATTACCAAGGATTTCACCCGCTACCCTTTCAATCATTTCAAGATCAACCCCAAATGGACCTCAACTTTGAGTTAACACCTGGAGGAAACGAGAACTCGACGCCATGCTAAATAGTTTATGCAAAGATGGATACCAGTAGTAAATGTATTGTTTTCACCCATATCATCCAATGTTTGATATTTTCTCATGGAAAAGCAAAATTTTAATCTTGGGGTGGCGGGGTATTCCACCCTCTATCTTTCATTTTTAATACCCTTTATATCTTTCATGAATAAATGTTTATCTTCCATGCCTCTTGCATTTAGAGTAAAAATTTTAGATAGTAAGACTTTTTGGTTTGTAATTTTTAATCTTTTTTCTATTAAGGATGTAACATGAATACAACAATCCAATACATGCCTCAATAAGTTTTAAAAATGCTTAACTTATTGCTTATTTAACTCATTGACTCTTTCCTTAAGCTTGATAAGATTATGCAACATTCCACCACTTAAAAATGTTGTTTTATCTTATATGTCTTGTAAATGACAAACCCAAGTTTCAGGACTATTGGATGGAGCTAAAATTTGGTCAAAAGGAATCCAAGCCACATATTCAAGCATAGAGTCAATGTTGCTTCAGGGATCCTTGAATTATAAAAAATCTTCACAAGTAATCAAGAGGACAGTAATGAGTTTTGAACTATAATTAAGTTGGAGTTTTTTTTTCTTTTCTTGGTTTGTGTGCCTCATTACATTAGATCGAGTCAACAAGATGAATATTAAAAATGTGAAAAAGAGGTTTCACCACCTAAATATCCCAAAAATATCATGAAAACTTTTCTCCCAGGCCTATAAGTTAGAATGCAGAGAATAAAAGCCCAAGTGTGAACAAAAACATACGAGATTGGTTTATCTTTTAGAACTATTGAGGATGGTGCCTAGTGTGTGTTTGGATGTGATCATGAAAGTGGGTCTATTCTTCCTAGTAGTGCCCCCCATGAAATCTCATTGGAGTGTCCTTAGGAACCCGTAGGAGGCATATGTGATCATCCCAATAGCATGCCTGGTTCGAGCATAGTATGAGTAGTTCGTCTCATTGCGTTGGGCCAACTGGATCAGACGACATGGAATATTACTGATTACATTGACCAACCCGATGCAGATCAAGATCCTCAATAGTCATTAGGGTCCTATGTTTTGTTTCTTCTTCTTAGGACCAAAATAAGTGGGAGGTGTGTTATTCTCTATTTGTGTACATGAACATATGATAACAAATCATTACTCACCTTCATCGTCCATCTAATTACTTTAGTGAAATGCTTTAAAGCTAAAATATCGTGGTTTAAAACCTCACGAGTACTGGTAAATTGCAGTGAATTTTCTTGAAATTGACCGGATGGTCTTTGATCTATTTCAACATGGATTGCTCAGTTGTTGGGGGTTTGTTTGGAAACAACATAGATTAGAAGATATGCATTTTTCTTCTATTTTTTCAAACCTTAGCATATATCACTAGGTTTAATTTGAAAGTTATCTTTTTTTTCTTCTTTGAGTTAAGATCTTGCTTGAGGACAAGCAAAATTTATGCTTGGGGTGGTTGATAACACCCAAATTTAGGCATTTATGCTAAGTATTTATCTATAGTTTTGTGTCATTATAGCCTTAATATGATCAAAATAACTCTAGATACTTATATTTTAGTAATTTATCTCCTTTCAAAGATATAGTTGCTCAAGTGGACAATTTTGGGACTTGTAGGAACCAAAATGATGATGTCATCAATCATTAGTACATAAATGACATATAACATCACCTTTGATGGAGTCAGTTACACACAAAAAAACCGATGTCAAAGAACAAATATGTCAGTTATAGAAGACAACCATCACCATATATGAAGTCTTGTCAATTTTGAAAGGACATGGGTACCGATTTTACTTTAACGTCATTTTCTTTTCAAAGAAACTAACGTCTAAAAATAGCTGTGAAATATAATTTTCTAGGGAAAACATTTGCCTCCAAAATTTTCAATACAACGTCATCTTTTAGAAATGATGACACATGCTTTATGCCATGTTCCCAAGGAAATATTTATCCCCTCACTAGTCATCGACACTGCCAACGACTAATCACCCCTCACGAGACAATTTTTTTTAAGAGGATGGGTCTATAATGTCAGTTGTTTTCTGGAAACTGACAACTAGGTATTTTCATGCCTTGTGCCTGTGAAAATATTTCCCCCCCAATTTGCTCCTTCGTCATTGGTTTTTATTGGACAATCGACAACGATGACCCCAACAGTTGATCAATTGTTTTTGTTTCAACATGTATATATATGTAAATTTTTCGTTGGTAACCAACAACTATGTCAGACTAATTTTTTTGTTTAGGAGTTAGTCATCGGTTTACCTCTAGCAACCAATGACTGAAATCCTAACTGAGTGCAACTTTTTTTTGTTTATATTTGCACTTAGTTGTCAATTTTTCACAAATAATCGACAACTATTAGAGTTAGGCATCAGCTTTTTTAATGACCAACAACTATGGGTAACTTAATAGCACCCACCCAAAACCAACTTTTTCCCATTCTCTATTTTATCACAATTCACCTATGCACTCTGGAGATTTGCAATCGCTACCCATGCACACTGCCTCTGTAGATCATAGGCCTAGCACATCCGCCCTGCTCCTCTCTTCCTATAGTCACCGACCGCCAGTCTGCTTCTCACTTTACCGCTCCAGTAGCTTGGGAGAATACCGCCGCCTAAAGAGTTTGGGAGGATGCCGCTCTGCCTGAGGAGCTTGGGAGGATGTCGTACGATCAGCTCCAGCATCTACTGCCGCTCCATCCTACTTCACCTCCATCTATCATCACAACCCCACCTTCCTTCTTCTCTAGCCACAACCACCTCCACCTTCACCCACGGCGGCCATAGCCTGCTCCATCATTGCAGTGAGTGGTTAATCAGAAGTAGATTTTGATTAGTTAGGGTTAATGATGCATGAATGAACTTAATTAATTAGATTTGTACTTAGTTTCTTTGTTGTTATTGATTGATTTAATTTAGTTAAATAATTACTTGTCAAGATTATTGAGTTGATTAATATTGATTAATTTGGCTTAATGATGCATGAATGAATGATTTTAATTAACATTCCTTTTTTTTCTCTCTTACTAGTATTAATTTAACTTAGTTCAAAAATTTCTCTTCAAGATTGTGTAGTTGATTAATATTGATTAATTAGGATTAATGATACATGAATGAGCTTACCCAAATGGAAGAAGGAATTGAATCAAAGGATGTTACATAAAACCTAGGATATAAAAGATAAACTATGATCATAGATATAAGAATAACAACATACATACATGCATTCTCTATTTTATAACAACGACTATGGGTAACTTAATAGCACCCGCCCAAAACAAACTTTTTCCCATTCTCTATTTTATCACAATTCACCTATGCACTCTGGAGATTTGCAATCCCTACCCATGCACACTGCCTCTATAGATCATAGGCCTAGCACATCCACCCTGCTCCTCTCTTCCTACATTCTCCGACCGCCAGTCTGCTTCTCACTTTACATCTCCAGTAGCTTGGGAGAATACCGCCGCCTAAAGAGTTTGGGAGGATGTCGCTCTGCCTGAGGAGCTTGGGAGGATGTCACACGATCAGCTCCAGCATCTGCTGCCGCTTCATCCTACTTCACCTCCATCTATCATCACAACCCAAACTTCCTTCTTCTCTAGCCACAACCACCTCCACCTTCACCCCCTACAGACATAGCCTGCTCCATCATTGCAGTGAGTGGTTAATCAAAAGTAGATTTTGATTAGTTAGGGTTAATGATGCATGAATGAACTTAATTAATTAGATTTGTACTTCGTTTCTCTGTTGTTAGTGATTGATTTAATTTAGTTAAATAATTACTTGTCAAGATTGTTGAGTTGATTATTATTGATTAATTTGGCTTAATGATGCATGAATGAATGCTTTTAATTAATATTCATTTTTTTCTCTCTTATTAGTATTAACTTAACTTAGTTCAAAAATTTCTCTTCAAGATTGTGTAGTTGATTAATATTGATTAATTAGGATTAATGATGCATGAATGAGCTTACCCAAATGGAAGAAGGAATTGAATCAAAGGATGTTACATAAAACCTAGGATATAAAAGATTAAACTATGATCATAGGTATAAGAATAACAACATACATACATGCATTTTTTTGGCCTAGAAACCTATCTAAGATTTATTCATTGGGAGTAAATCTTGGATAGTCCTTGATTTGGGATTGTTCTTGAACACTTAATCTCACTTAGGATGAAAGTGATAATGTAATTTCGATTTTCATGATGTATCTTCCACACTTTCCTGTTTGTTATCTAAGTACATATGTTGGTGGGCATTTGTCCATGTACATCGGTAAACTTGGAGAACTATGCAGAAATGCTGCCGAAATTTTCTCAAAAACTGAATACACATTATACACTTACTAGTGAGATTAGGTGTTCAAGAATGGGATAGTTGGTACACACATTCACTATAAGACCCTAAACCCTAATATTTTAACCATAAAACCTAATCTGTTATATCCTAACTCTAATATTTATATCCTTATCCCTAAATCTAAAACAATAAACCCTAATCTATCTATAAATCCTTAACTTAATATGTAAACCCTCAACCCTAATACTTGTTTTCTCTTTGATCATAGAATGGATAGATCATGGATGTCCATTCCAAATCACTGCACTCCAGAGTTTATCATTGGTCTTGATCAATTTATTAGATTTGCAGAGGAACATAGGAAACAACCTGAAGATAGGTTCTATTATCCATGTAGGAATTGCGATAACTACTTGAAAGTCAGCACTAGTCATGTCTTATGCAATGACATTGTACAAGACTATACAGAATGGTACCGACATGGAGAAATTTCAAACCTGAGATCAATAGATGTCAATAGTAGTGCTTGTGTTGAACAAAGAATTGCCACAGTTTGCGTAGATGTGGACAAATCGTTTCTGATTGACATCATTAATGTGATGTTGGATAATTGTGGGGTAGAGCACACAATTCACCTTCCTTGTTTAGTTACATTGTACATAATGTTGAGATACTATTATACACATGTTGTACTAAGTTTACGAATCTGAGTGTTGTGTTAATATTTTATAATCTGGAGGCTAATAATAGATGGAACGATAAAAGCTTCACGTCATTGTTGTTTTTCTTGAAAGAAATCCTTCCTGAAGCAAACTAGCTTCCAGGCTCAACATACAAGTTAAACAAAATATTATTCCCAATGGGAATGAATGCTAAGAAGATACATGCATGCTTGAATGATTCTGTATTATTTCAAAAGGACTATGTGGATTTGAAAGATTATAAAAAATGTGGGGCGTCAAGATATAAAATGATGACTTAGGAGAAGTACAAAATTGGTTCTCTTGCCAAGGTGATGTGGTATCTACCTATAATATCACAGTTTCAACTCTTGTTTTCCAATCTGATAGATACAAAGAATTTAAAGTGGCATGTAGAGGTTAAGAAAAATAATGATGGGATCCTATGACATGTGTCTGATTCCCCATAGTGGAGGCAGATTGATTTATTGTTCCCTGAATTCTGTGATGAAGTCAAGAATGTAAGACTTGGGATTTGTACCGATGGGATGAATCCGTACGACACATTGAGCATCCAACATAGCACTTGGCCTGTTATGCTTGTTATATAAGTACATTATGCTGTCGTTGTTGATATCGGACCCTAAACAACCTAGAAATGATATTGATGTTTATCTTGAACCTCTGATTCATGACTTAAAGAAACTTTGGGGTGAAGGTGTGATGGCCTATGATGCTTCATGTAGAGAGACATTTCGTTTAGAGGCTATGTTGTTTTGTAATATTAATGACTGTCTAGCATATGTGAATTTGTCTGGATGTAGTGTAGAAGGATCCAAAGCATTCCCTATAGAAGAGAAAACTGATTAAATATGACTAAAAATGAGGAAAATACTATATATCTTGTTCATCGAAGGTTTCTTCCAAAATTCTATCTGTATCAAAGGTTGCACAAAGCATTCAGTGGATAGAATGAAGAACAGAGTGCCCCTGAACCTATTTGTAATTATTTTTGGAACTTATTTATAATTCTATTATTTAGAATACTCTATTAAATATATGAAATTTTGCAGAGTATATTTGAATTGGATGTAAGCCTACATCGTTAAAAGGTGATGCAACTTTGTGGGAGGGTCCTAAGGAACTATAGAACAACTCTCAACTGACAATACATATGAGAGGCTAATAAGAGGAAGAGAACATCCCTTGAGCAATGCAACTACCTGGACCCGACTGAGTGGGAGGTATTTGTTTCTAAGAGAAATAGCGATGAAAAGTGTCACTCCCAATTTAATTCATATATGTTCTTATGAATTCACATATTTACGATTGACCTTGATTGTTACTAACCAATACACTGTGCTTACTAACAAGGCTATCAGCAATGCTCAAAGAGCAAGGCATGTAGTGAATGCGCATGACCACATGATGGGTCCATGTGTCTACGCACCCCTTTGCCAAAAACTACATACATCTTCCATTCAGTAGTCTACTGCTCCTACCATTGAAACTACCGAGTCCTCTACTACTCCCACACCTATGCATCACCATGATGTGTGGATAGCTGGGAGGCAAAATAAAGAGGAGATATAACAAATTCCGCAACTGCTGAGGCAGCTACAAAAATGGTAAAATTCAACTCTCAGAGAAATTAGTATTAATGATTGTTATGTTTACTTACAAATTTCTATTGATAATGATTAGTAGGAGCTTCAGGAGTAGAGGAAGCAAGGCTCGTTCATCCCTGAGGGCACAAGGGATAAATTGATAGTTGCACTCGGTAACCTAAAGCATCATGGACATGTTAGGGATGCATGTGCTGGTGTGGGCCTAAGAGAATTCTTTGGACCATCACAATGCAAGCATGTCCAAAAAGGGGGATTTTCAAAGGCTGAGGTAACCTACTCTTTTTTTAGAATGTTATCGCAAAGGGAATTTAGGAATCAAAAACATTTCTTTTGGCCATGTATAAGTAGATGAGTTAATTGATGAGAGAGTCTAGGAAGCAATGAGCATCTAGTAGGCATCTCAAGCTACCACTCAGACAATACTTGGGTCGTTTCACTTTTCTCCTATGATAGAGGTGGTTGGGAGTGATCCTGTAGAGGTGGTTGGGAGTAATCTTGTAGACCCACCACCTAGCATGTCTTTTGCAAGTATTTTTATGACATAGTAGCTAGTCTTTTCAAGATGATATGTTTAGGTATAAATATAACATACTCTATGTAAATTTGTAGCGGTTGAGGCCATGCCATCTAAAATTAAAAGAACTCACCATTGCAGAGGGCAAGGCTTACCCATGACTTACTGGGCACATGATTCATGGCACTCTAGTCCCCAATGGTGCGGGGTCGTGTGAGCCTGAGTCTTGTCTTCCCCACTTGGGGGCAACATCCATTGCCATATGACCACCCAGATGCTGACAAGCTAGGTGAAGCAGAAGGCAGAAGCAGGAGTCATCTATACTGATCATGTATGGTAAATTTACATTATGTTGTTTTGGTATATGTATATACATAACAAGTGATATGAAATTATATATGCAGGACAAAGGGAAGAAACCTAGTTGGCTTCCAAAGGACCTATATGACTCGATAGGTCCTCAATGTAGGGGTATGGAAATATGGATAGGTGAACATTCGAAAACTTCGCCTATTATTTTTCTATGGAGGGGATGCTATAGGCCAATCATACAATAATAATATATTTCTACAAGATATTGGGGAGTTTATTTGTTAAGCTTTGCTGAATTAATCTATAATAGAACTATGGATATGGTGAGGTATTATTTATATATCTACATACCTCATTTTATATATGGTGATCTATTTTCTTATATATTAATGCATATTTTAATATATGTTTTGCAGCCACTTACATATGTTCTATAAAGATTTTTTAACGACTCATGTGGGATTTCTAGTTTCATCCTTGGTCGGTCTTATAAATGAAGACCTTACGTCAGTTACCTTATACTACACTATCACTTTTAAATATTTTGGTGAAAAGAAAAGGAGTGTGATAATAGATCCATATAATGTTGGGTAATTTTACTTTGCTTATATTTTTGACTTAAGAAAATTACATTTCATTGTGGATTTTGAGGTATATATTTTCTACTTTCTCATCACTAGAGTTAACAATTGGGAGTTACTAGTTGTTGTCCCCAAGTGGATGATTGTTTATCATCTAGATTCTAAGGGGAACAAATTTGTCTGTGCATGACACGATTTAAAAAGGCCATTATACACGTGAGAACATTTTTATATTTATATCCATTAACATATATTATTACATGACTATTTACTAATGCAATTCAATGTATTAAATCAACATATAGGGCTTTAAAAGATTTTAAAAATGAAGGAGTAAATTTGGACAAGAAAATGAAATTGTTAGTTTGGATGAATGTGGATGTAGTTTCCTGACTCCAATGCATATTTTAATATATGTGAACTATGCTTATTTTTATTTATTAACATTTTTTATGTTGAAATTTGTAGGGTGTTGTACAAAACAACGACTGGGCATGTGGTTACTACATAATGTAGTATATGAACATGATTGTCAGATATGTTGCACAAGACATCGAAAACATAAAACATGTAATCTATACTCTTGATCATCATAAGTATAGTCTCATTGGATAATATGAAAATACCAAAAATATTAATTATTTATATATGCCATTCTCTTTCTAGGTGTTTAAAACTAGTGACCTCAATACAGGGGAAAAGATATTAGATGTACATATGCCCTATATGATAGAACAATTAGATGATATAAGAGAAACTTGGACAAAAGCCTTTGAAAAGGAGTCAATTTCTTATTATGATTGGGGTATTGATGATAAAGAATGACATTTCTAAACTTTTATGTCATAATTTATGTATATATTGAAAACTACTAGAGGGGGGGGGTGAATAGAGTTTTATAGATAATTTAACAATTATTGAACTCAAACAACCACAATGAAAATATTGGACAAGGAGACACAAGGTTTAGAGTGGTTCCAACTATAGCAAATACTATAGCCGTCAGTCCACTACCCGGTTGCTTACCCAACCGGGATTTGAAAAGAAATTTATTTTATTACCTCTCAAGAAATTTACATAAAATACAATCTCTTTTCCTAAACCCTTCAAGCAGCCTTCACCTAGAAGTAATCGCCAACCTTGAAGCAGCCTTCCCTTGAAGTAGATGCACCAACTCCCGTTGCACCAACCTTCTGAAGTAGCTTCCCTTGCGATAGCCTTCTTGAAGTAGCTTGAAGTCCCCTTCTCCACCTGAGAAGTCAACCCTCTCCAATCCGCAGCCTCCAACCCTAGGAGTAGCAAGGAGAGTACAAAAGATAAACAGGAACAAGAAAGGAAACGGAAATTACAACTTATCCTTTAAGCCCAAGGCTTGATATGCCTAGATCAAGCGTATAGATCTCCTAGCCAAGTGTATGAACTTGTGATTGCTGTGGGTAGGAGAATCTAGCCTATAGGACACGAAATTGAGCTAAGGAGAAAGTAGACAAATGATCACAGTGCTCAAATTGCTTGCAAAAGATTGCCCAAGTATGCTCAAGTGTATTCTCAAGTGTAACAAGTGAATTCTAGTGTCCTATGGCTTGTCCTATTTATAGGAATGGCCTAAGTATGCTTAAGGACGTTCTAGACAACTTCTAGGGGTTTATAAGTGCTTAACTAGCCGTTAGGTACAAAGTTGTTGCTTTAACAACGGCTAATTAATTTATTCTGCAGTTGCTGTCAGAGACCATCTCGGTCGACAAATGGTCGACCGAGACACCTACTCGGTCGAACTTTTGTCGACTGACAGGCTCTCTGGAACAAGTGATTTGCAACGTCTTTCTTCAACTACCAACTAACTTGCTTGTTGTGTCTAACGGCTACTTTGGATCTTTCTCGGTCGAGAGGTTTGTCGACCGAGAGTGTCTCGGTCGAGGAGTTTGTCGACCGAGAATGATCCTGTTTCAAGGTTTCAATTTAAGCATTAATTATATGTGTGAGTGTGCAAAGGTGATCCTAATTAAATGGGATGACATGTCTAACTATGGTGTTTGGCTAGGGAAAATCTAACGCTTGATTTACATGCAATTCTAAGTACTTGTACATTATATATTTGTACAAGTTTTACAACATTGATTACATTGCATGAAAATATAACTAAGTAAGCTCTTGGATTTTCCCTTGCTACTTTGTCATCCTGCACACTCAAGTAGCTCGTTAGATTAATAAGAATGAAATGTTTGTCATCATCGAAACAAAGGGATTTATCATAATATCCAATTTATCCAACAATCTCCCCCTTTTTGAAGATGACAAACATTTCCTAAATATGAAATAAGGAAATATAAAGCATGTGAGTTTCATACCTGAAAATTACCTTTTGTAGCCATTTATGTTTTGCAAGTGAGTGCTGGCCAGGATGTGATGAAACTCATTTATATTTTTGATTTTTATATTCTTTCTCCCCCTTTGTCATTTCAAAAAGATATCCAAGTTGAATATTTTATTTTTCTTCTCCCCCTTAATATAATGCTCCCCCTTAACTAGATATCCTATTAGAAGCATGGATTTTTATCTAATTTATCCACAATTTGTTTCTCAATCATTTGCAAAGGATGTTAAGCCTTGAAATGATATGAGATTCCCTTAAGCGTATGATTGATTTCTCATTTATCAAAGGATGTTAAGCCCTAGATTAAGTGAGAATCCTCTAAGCTTAGAGTACATAAAAATGTCTCCATCTAAATGCAAGGGATGTTAAGCCCTGTTTTGGGTAGAGAGTTCCTTCAGGTACAAGATACCATTTTCAATAAATTCATAAATTTCTTGACAATTTTCAGCTACACATGGTGGTTACAATGTTTTTGTAAGCTTCTTCAATCAAATGGCCAAAGTTTTTATGATCTCCCCCTAAGTCTTATGCTTTGCTCCCCCTTAGATAGATATCTCAAATGAAAGTTTGAGTACTAAGAAAATATATAGAATGTTGTAGATGATCTCCATGATTTAACAAAGATGTATGCAATTTATGTCAGTCTGGAAAACAGAAACCCGGTCGGTCGACAACTGCTCGACCGACAGTGTTCTCGGTCGACTAGTTGCTCGACCGAGGATATTTCTGGAGAACTGTTTTGTCATTTGTCAATTTAGCCACAATTTTAATAGTTGCCTGTTTTAATAATTACTCCCGTTATTTGTTATGCTCTACAATAATGAACTTATAATCCATATTTTTGAAGATGTCTCATATGCTTAAAAAAAATAACCATTTGAATCAAGCAAAGATGGCAAACTTCATTCAATAGCATGGAAAATATTACAATCATATAGAAATGACCAATTTATTACAATCATTGTCATTACAACTTAGTACAACTTCAACACTTCACTGGAAAGATTTAAGAATTACATCGATGTCCGGATCTTTCCCAAGGAATGTCTCGGCTCCATAATATTTGACCAGAGTTTGCCAATCCAAAGCACCTGTCATAGTTAACGCATATGCTTCCAGAAATGTGGGAACTCGGTCAAATCGGAAGTGAGCAGCTATATCTTGCAATTGCATGGAGGAAAATTGAGTATGTGCAAGATCCATTGATGGTGGAGGTGGAGTTTGATAGTAGTTGTATGAAGGGTTGAATGGGTTGAGCATGCCAGGATTTAAGGAATGCGGATATTCATCGGTTTGGCTCGGAGAAAGATTTTGCATTCTTTGATTCAAGTATGTCATGGCATGGTGGGTATAGTTGAGTTGGTTACTAAGATGATATTGGGAGCCGACAAGATAAGTGAGAGTATTTTGAATGGGATCAACAGAAAGATTAGTAGGAGGAGGGGGTGGTGGTATATCTTGATGTGATGATTCTCCTTCTACTCTTGCCCTTTTATGACCAAAGTCAATCCCCATCTTCTCTACGGTATTCTTACTTATCTTTGGTGGTCTACGCTCCCATGTATACCCCATATCTTCAATTTGTAACTTAAGACAATGTTGAGTGATCTGGCATACAAAATCGGCATACGGTGGATTGCCAGAAAACTCAAGCATGTTTTTAAGTATTATGTGAATGAAGTTTGTAGGAATTTCTTTTATGATAGCATAAATTAGACACATGCGGAAAATAGGGACCTCAGATTTATTGGCTCTAGGATGTATGTTGGTGGAAACAATGAGGTTTACTATCCTACATGCAGGTTTCAGGTTTATTGCATAATAAGTTCCCCTATCTTCATGACAAGTGGTATTGGTTTGAAATATGGCTCTTTTTATATCACTAAGGTTAGTGGAGTGGTCACCATGGGATAATAAATTTAGTGGATTGCCGGTAGTAAGGTCAAGGAAATCTTGGTATTCATCTATATCAATTTCTAGCATATCAAGAATATCCCCTTCGGAAAATTTAAAACTACGCCCATTGACCATGGTGTAGAAGAATGTGGTTTCATTTTCAGTGTGGGATAAGAGATTGGCATAGAATTCGTTGACTACCTTAGTGGAATAGGAAGGAAAAGAAGGATAGATGAAGTCCTTCAGCTTCTGCACTCCAAAGAGATTCTCCAGATCGACTATGTTGATGAAGTCCATAGCTTCGACCGGGCGTCGGGGAAGAGGAGGTTTAGAGGAAAGCCGTAGATATCGATCTCCAGCATCTCCGTCGACGAAGGCGATGTCGTTGATGATCGTCAGTGGCGGAGTGGCTTCCCGATCTTCTCTTCTTTTTCTTCTGGCGACTTTCTTCTTCCCACGGACAGCTGAGGATGAGGCCATTTGTGTTTCTTGAGTGTGGAGAAGAAGCAAGGAAGATTGGAGGATAAGAATGCTGAAGAGTTGCACAAAAATGCACTAGAGATGGACTATGGAGGCAAGGAAATGTAAGTGTGAGTAAGTGACTCATTTTTGCTCCTATTTATAGCATTCCAGCGACCTGGTCGGTCGACGACTCGTCGACCGAGCGTCCGCAACGGTCGAGTTGCAGACGCGCCACTTGGTTCCCCAACGGTAAAAAAAAACGGTCATAACGGTCGGTTTACAACGGTCGTATCCAACGGCTATTTCTCGGTCGAGCACTTGTCGACCGACGTTGTCTCGGTCGAGCATTTGTCGACCGAAAGTTCGTCCGATATTGAGTCTGTTTAGTATTTGTCGGTCGAGAGAGATGGGCTGACCGAGAGGTTCTCGGTCGACGAATTCGTCGACCGACAGACTTACTGAGTACAACTTTTAAAGTTGATTTTTAGATGCAAATGGTAGATCATTTTTGTAGAGCATTTATATGGATATTCTAAGGGAGTAATATTGGGATAATTTAAGGCTTAAATGATAACAAATGATTTAATTTTTAAGAAAATTTATATTAAGATTAGGTCCAAAGAGAGAATTTCCAAAATAAGCAATTTTTGTCGAAGCTTATTTTAGGTCGCCTTTGACTACGACCATGGCGCCCCTTAGTCAAGTTTTATTTTGACCAAGAGGCAAATTTTGCAGATTTTTCAGATTGAATATATTGAGTCTAATATCTGCATAAAATTTAAATATCAAGTTGAAGCATACTACTTAATTTGAGACACAATTTAATTATTTCAAAGATACTGAGTTAGAGATTTTGTTGCAAGCAATAACATATGACTAATAAGTTATTTTGCTTGTTTGCATACAATTTTCTATGCGCACCCAATGATGAAAGCATGGTATAAAGCATACAATGATAATTCCATTATAATTAGTACCAGAAAATACTTTTACGATAAATCATATGAAAATAAGAATTTTCATTTGACTTAGACTTTAAATCATCTAGGGAACAAACTAATATTAATTTCATTTATATTTGTAATTATGTAGAGTTGAGATAGACATAGAAATATGCAACTAATGTCTTTGGTCGTATCTCAACTTGATTTTGTTCATTTAGTTTGGAGGTTTTGGAACCCAAACTAACTCTACATCTTTTCTCTTATAAGGACATGAAAATGAATAGTGACCAAGGCGCAAGCAGTAATGACAACAAATTGAGTCAACTTCATATCTTTTTCTATGTCCCATGTTGTCATTGGATGAGGATGTCCTTTTAGGTACATATATAGATTGGGTATGTGACTTTCTCTGACTAGGTTGTTGATGAGATTTTCCTTTAGGCTTGTAACCTAGTCCCCTTCTCCCAATTTGTTGATAGGGATTATCTAGAATTTGATCAAGAATTCCATGGTTATTCAAACTACGAACTTGTTGTTGTAGCTTGGCAATCTCATCCATTCTTTTCTTAATGTCTATTTTTGCTTGGTCTAGATTTGATGACAATAAATTTCTTTCTTTTACAATAGTGTCATAATCTATATGGTTGCACAATAATGGTTGTTTCTGAAGATCGTTTACTTGAGTCTGTAAGTTTGAATTTTCAACAGAAAGGAGCTTGCAATCGGCTTCCATAGATTTTAACTTAAGATCAGAAAATTTATTTCCCTCTTTAAGATTCTCATTTTCAGATGCAAGAGCAAGAAGTTTAACATTTAGATCATCATTTTCTTTATTTGATTTCTTTAATTTCCTTTTGCACTCAACATATTTATTATGTGTTTCTTCAATAATAGCAACTAGTTCTTCTTTAGATAAATCAAAAAGACTTACCTCTTCTTCTTCTTCTTCTTCACTAGTTGTAGCAATAAAGCATTCTTTGTGTTTATCCTCTTCCTTTGATCTCCATGGGCATCCGGTTGTTTTGTGGTTTGTTCCTAAACACCAATTGCAGCATGTAGTGGTTTCGTTCAAGCACTTTTCACCATTTCCCTCCATTCTTCAAGACCTGGTTAGGGTTCCTTGAAGCCTGCTCTGATACCAATTGAAAACTACTAGAGGGGGGGGGTGAATAGAGTTTTATAGATAATTTAACAATTATTGAACTCAAACAACCACAATGAAAATATTGGACAAGGAGACACAAGGTTTAGAGTGGTTCCAACTATAGCAAATACTATAGCCGTCAGTCCACTACCCGGTTGCTTACCCAACCGGGATTTGAAAAGAAATTTATTTTATTACCTCTCAAGGAATTTACATAAAATACAATCTCTTTTCCTAAACCCTTCAAGCAGCCTTCACCTAGAAGTAATCGCCAACCTTGAAGCAGCCTTCCCTTGAAGTAGATGCACCAACTCCCGTTGCACCAGCCTTCTGAAGTAGCTTCCCTTGCGATAGCCTTCTTGAAGTAGCTTGAAGTCCCCTTCTCCACCTGAGAAGTCAACCCTCTCCAATCCGCAGCCTCCAACCCTAGGAGTAGCAAGGAGAGTACAAAAGATAAACAGGAACAAAAAAGGAAATGGAAATTACAACTTATCCTTTAAGCCCAAGGCTTGATATGCCTAGATCAAGCGTATAGATCTCCTAGCCAAGTGTATGAACTTGTGATTTCTGTGGGTAGGAGAATCTAGCCTATAGGACACGAAATTGAGCTAAGGAGAAAGTAGACAAATGATCACAGTGCTCAAATTGCTTGCAAAAGATTGCTCAAGTATGCTCAAGTGTATTCTCAAGTGTAACAAGTGAATTCTAGTGTCCTATGGCTTGTTCTATTTATAGGAATGGCCTAAGTATGCTTAAGGACGTTCTAGACAACTTCTAGGGGTTTATAAGTGCTTAACTAGCCGTTAGGTACAAAGTTGTTGCTTTAACAACGGCTAATTAATTTATTCTGCAGTTGCTGTCAGAGACCATCTCAGTCGACAAATGGTCGACCAAGACACCTACTCGGTCGAACTTTTGTCGACCGACAGGCTCTCTGGAACAAGTGATTTGCAACGTCTTTCTTCAACTACCAACTAACTTGCTTGTTGTGTCTAACAGCTACTTTGGATCTTTCTCGGTCGAGAGGTTTGTCGACCGAGAGTGTCTCGGTCGAGGAGTTTGTCGACCGAGAATGATCCTGTTTCAAGGTTTCAATTTAAGCATTAATTATATGTGTGAGTGTGCAAAGGTGATCCTAATTAAATGGGATGACATGTCTAACTATGGTGTTTGGCTAGGGAAAATCTAACGCTTGATTTACATGCAATTCTAAGTACTTGTACATTATATATTTGTACAAGTTTTACAACATTGATTACATTGCATGAAAATATAACTAAGTAAGCTCTTGGATTTTCCCTTGCTACTTTGTCATCCTGCACACTCAAGTAGCTCGTTAGATTAATAAGAATGAAATGTTTGTCATCATCGAAACAAAGGGATTTATCATAATATCCAATTTATCCAACATATATGTGGTGCTTATATATACATTTGTGAATGACTTTTTTTTAATTGACTTATTGAGATTTTATCTATATACATGTGTGTGAATGTGAAAATGTATGAAATGAATGAAATTGTAGGTTTCTACAGGTGAGTGAATGTGAAAATGGATGAATGAATGGAACTGCAGGTTTCTACATGTGTGTGAATCATGTGAATGAATTAATTGTGTTGTTACATGTGTGTGAATCACATGATGTATATATATATAGTCTTGACCATCTTGTTATTGCAGGTTTGTGGCATGTTGTTAGGCTAAAATCACATGACGTTGTAAACCTACAGTTCAGATATGAAATGTAGGTTCTACATCTTGCTGACTAGTCAACCAATAGGCCTGCAAGATGGTATTAAAAAACAACACTTAGTCATCGGTTATTTATAAAACCGTCAATGAAGGTATACATCATCACTTGTTTACAAGAAATCGATGACTATGACCTAACCCAAGCCAAAAAAATTTTTAGGTATCGAGATAGGTGTCACTTTATGAAATCATAACAATGACAATTTGTAGTTGTATTGTCAATTTTACACTAAACTGATGACTATGAACCAAACACATTCGTAGATTTTACATAAATAACTGACTACAATGTCCTAAGATAGGCATCAACTTTCTTTACATTACCGATGACTATGGATCCTACCGGTGTTGGTTCATTTTTGGTTGCAATCGGGTTCAGCTCTGTGTCGTCAGTTTTGAAAAAGACATTGTAGGCTTCTACCTTTACCGTCACCCACATGGGTCTCGCTTGGAAAATGATGTAAAAGTCCATTTTAACCAACATTAAGGGTAGAATCTATACTAGTGAATCCTCCAAATTTTACCTGACAATTTCAATCAAATCCTTGAATTATATCAAATTGATCCTCTACTTCTTAAACCAGTTACATCAGTGCTCCATTAACTCTTTTTCCCTTGGAAGATAGCTGAAAGACTATCTTCTAATGGTACCTTTTGATGGCACAAATCAAATTCGTCTACTGAAGGTCTCGCCTAGTCTGAGGGCCACAACCAAAGGCCAAAAAACCACCCAAAAGAGCACTTCCACAACCACCTTCTCAAGAAACAAATTTGTTCGAATTCCCCCAAACTCGACTGAATTCATTTCCTCTGCCACTTACCTTTTTCCTTGGAAGATAGGTAAAAGTCCATCTCTAAAGGCCTCTTCCAATGGCACCTACCAAAGGTCGATTCTAATGGTAAAAACTGATGGTGCACCTTTTGATGTCTATTCCATCCCATTTTCCACAACCCAAAGGACCGAATTTGATTGCATTCATCTGAATCCAATTTAACTAATTTCCACTCACATATATGTTCCACCTTCCACTAAAAATACATGCCACTTAGCTACCTAGAAAAAGGCTTCCAAACTACAGTTCTACACACTTGTGTATTTCCACCCTTTGGTTCCCAGAGCTTTATCTTAGAGCTCCAAGGTCTGCGAGGGTTGAAGAGCTCACCCTCATTTCTATCCTTAAGTTTGAAGCCATCCACCTTCATTTTTCATCATCATACACCCCCATATAGACACTTTCCATCCATTGCACCATCATTCAACCACATCCCATCCATTTCCATCCATCCTCTTATTGATATACATGCCTAGAGATCCAAACATATGATGATTGCAATGAAATAACTTGTAATTGATTTGATTAATAACAAAGGAAAGCTTTGGAGTTATTCTATTTTGTATTCAATTATGAGATAATGAAGTGACATAATAATTATCTAGATAATGATATTATACAATGACATATGTTTTCAAGTGTGTGACTTTAATAATGAGATAATATGGATGCTAAGAGTATACATTCTAACTATGTCCCTAGTCACATGTTATTGTGGAAGGCTAATAGACAACAATGACATAAGACTAGAGTATGTGTTCGTTGATGAAAAAATGTCATTATTCATGATATGGAAATATCAAACCAAGCACATAGATACTTGTTAAAAAATAGTTTATCAGACAGACCCAACATGGCAGTAACACATGAAAGCCAGTACGATGGTAGTCATAGTTAATTCTCATAGTGTTGGTGGTGATTGTGGTTCTTAAACCTGAAGTTACTACACTCATCATGTGTTGTTCTGAATACTTTGACATCATCCACCCGAAACCTGAATAAGGATTACCATAAAGGTGATGATCGGGTGTAGTGTGACACATGGGGATGATTGTGAGTGATGTAGATGGGATTTGTCCCTCATATAGGAGCATGATATCCTAGCCACTTCCTTAGTGAGACTGAGAAATGCATGGACATGCACATGTGAGTCAATATATGATATTGAGCTTACATATATCTCAGACAGTCTGCTATAGCAAGGAACAAAGTTTGAGTGTTGAAGAATATGGCTACTCCATGCCTCGAGTTCAATCACATATCAGAGAGAAAGGAACTATATAGACACTACAACACCAAACACAGATTATAGGTTGAAGTTTTTCTCCAACTTTCCATTTACTTGGGTGAAGTGGTGTGTTACTAGGCACCACTCTTTTCTTATGATATCATAAATGGTTATGAATCACGACCAATGTAATATGGCACCTATAGGGTCACACACATAGGAACTTTATTGGAATAAGAGTTTATCCATGAATGATGTTTAAGTTGATTACTAAATATGTTTAGGTATTCAATTAAACAACCAATTAATATAATGGACTCAAAACCATCAAGTTCAAGTGTTGAACCAGATGGCTAGAGTGTCAAGTTTATTGAAAATTGGATTCGTAGAATTCAGCATGAATCAGGACACCAACCAATCAGCTAACTGAGTGAACCGGTCAGCTCAGGTTGATGAGACAATTGGTTCACCTGGTGAACTGATTGGCTTGGTTAGATCAACCAAAGCATCTGGTAATTTTCTTGAATCATGAGAATATTGATTGTTTTACTTATGCAATTTGATTGGCACAAGGAATTAATGTTAAAAATTAATTAGGAATGAATTGGCAATTCAATTTTAATTTGGGAAACAAGTGAAACTAACAATTCACTGAGTGCTTCAATCGACTAACTGCCAAATCAGTATGTTCACTAGTGAACTGATCGGCTCACATGCCGTAGGTTGAGAAATTCATGGAAATTTTGGACCCTTCTACTCTTGTACAAACTGAGAACCCAGACCCTAACCCCTCCTTTAAATAGAGGGGTAATGGGGGCTTCCCAAGACACATAGAATCAGTTTCTCTAAAAATTGTTGTCCTCTCTGGTTGTGATAACCATGATATCCCAAGAAAGTCCTACCCAACTAGGAAGGGACAATTAGGGAGAACAATTGTTCTTGTGGAAGAGCAAGTTGGTGACCAGTATGTCAACAAAAGGGAATAACTCCTTCTTGTTTGTTCTACTAGAATGCAGGAGTTCCCAATTGTCTATGCGGACTACCACAGAGGAAGGAGTACTTTGGCTACTGCTAGGAGGGAATCATTAACCTGATGTCCATGTAGCATACCAGAAGGTGTGGCAGTCAGATGAGTCCTAGTGCAACTAGAAGATAGCTGAGCATCTACAACGATGAGCAGATGTCATTGGACTTGCTCTAGGACCAGGTATATTGTCGAAACCATCTTTTCCATTATATAGTTATTGACGTGATCCACTAGTTTATTGGGGAATATGTTAGTAAACATTTTGTTTCCGCAGCCTACCTGATGCCATATTTTCCTAAAGTGGCATCAGATCCATGTCAATCTACTATATCTTGGAAGTGTTGATATGATCAGATTTTTAGTTTATTGTTTATTTATTTTATGCAATGCGAATATTAATGTTCAATCAAATACCACACAAATTCCAATCTAATATATATATATATATATATATATATATATATATATGCAATTTATAGGTCTCGCCCTAAAAGTGGGTGTTGGTGGGGGAAGCAGAGCATGGTTATGGTCAATAACCCCTATTATTTGTGTATGGTTATGTCGTTTGGTTAATTTGTATCTCGACCTCCATATTGAGCCTCAATATTATCTTCCCAATGTAATGTGAATTCTCTGCTACCATTTCTCCCCTCCAATGTAACTCAAGGTTTCTCTATAATCATGTAATAGTAGGATAGTTTACTTTCCTATTTGATGGGAAAAAATGTTCTGATGACATCAACTGACCATCTCAGAGAAATAGGAAATAAAATACTTAATGACTTCAAAAGTGGAAAACAATGTTAGATTCATAATCTAAACATTAAAAATATGACTTTGGATGAATTTTCACTTAAATTAGAGAATATTTGATTAAAAGATGAAATTAGAAGAGAGAAAGTGTGTAGAACTTTCAAAAAATTAAATAAATGTATAAACAACTTCAAAATGTTAAATTGATGAAAAATTGCATCCAAGACACTTAATGTGACTTGTGGGTGAAGTTTCATCATATTTGGAGAATATTATAACCATTAATGATAGAAGTAAGAGAAAATAGGATTGGTTTATTTAACAAAACAAAAGTTCTCAAAAGGAAAATCTAATTGCATATTCAGATTCCTCATATCATGAAAAAGCAATGATGTCAATTATCAATTGATTTGGGTTTCATTTGCACTATGGTTAAATAAATGATATATCACTTTATTTGAATAGGTTTAGGATTATCATTTATTGTCACATAGTTGATTTCTTTTATTTTTATTTATTAAGAGATCTAGACTGTTGGATCTACAATCTGATGGCTCTCCGTCATTATCTAGCTCACGAATAAATAGGAAACATGAATAGTTGGCACACGATTTTTAGATTTGGAATTTTCACTCTCTAATCCACCTTCGTCTGAGATTTTTGTTCCATTGTGTTCTAAAAACTATCGCGCACCCATACATGCATTACTTTAACCCTATGGTTGTTTATTTTATAAATGCCTAAATCTTGGGCTCCAAGGTACCTCAGTCACCTTTGGAAAATGCTAGATACACACTCATATCTATAAATAGTACTCCTAAGACCTCCATCTCCTCTTACCCAACTCTCCTCTCCTCTTGAATTTCTTGTTGCTTGTGTGTGTGGACGTCAGGGACCTTGGATCAAACCAAGGTTTGTGGTGGCTAGAGACCATTTCCCACTTCATCTTGGGTCAAATTCTTTGCACTAACATGTTCGTGATGGTCTTTTACTTCTTTCTGTGTACTAATATTCTTAGTTTATCGCCTTGTGTAGTTTTACCCAGATCGGCCCCAAGCTGCTTGCTGCCAAGATTGCAAGCAAGGTAGGGGACATTCCCTTGGTCTAATGTCTGTTTTAACCCCGCTTCTTTCCTTCTCTTCTCACTAGTTTCTCGTGAGGGTTTTCTGGTCTTTTGGTTCTATTTTTGCCCGCATTGACCCGAGTTTGAGTCAAGGTGGATTGCTAACTTGACACCCCATGATTGGGCCAAGTCACGTGGTCCACCTCTCTCTCTTCGCCTCTCTTTCTTTGTTTCAATGACATTTCGTCTTCTAATTGCTTTTTATTCATTTGTCCAAAAAATTAAAAATAAATATGTTTTGGAATCAGAAAAATGTTATCTTTCTAATAAAATTACTTGAGGTTTGGTTTTGAGTTTTGTTGAAAAGTGTTTTCTACAAATGATTTTAATACCTAAAAATCACAAAAAATACACTTTAATCCTCATAACTCCAAAATTGACAAAATTTATGTTTTCTTAATCAGGAGAATCTAATAAGATCAACGATGATGATTTTAGAGTCTAAATTAGGGTTTTGTTCAACAAGTCCAAAGGTTGGGGTTTCTTTACCTCAATCCATATGAAAAACCCTAACCCATGATTATACATTGAAAATAGGAAAAGTAGACCTTGGACTCAATTAAAGTGGTGAAAGTGAGAAATTTAATTTAATAATAGAGGTATGTGCATCCTTACACTTTTAGTTGGTAATATTTACAATACTAACCTAATTTCCCTAATGAGGTGCTTATTAAACCCTAATCTCTATTTTGATATTTCCTTTACTATATTTTCCTCAAAATCAATTTTGTTAATTATTTCTTGGATCTTGTACCCCATTGCCATGTATCTACTATTTGATGCTTATACTTGCCATAGTTCTTTAGCATGTTGATTTTATTAGACTATTTAACTAGTGTAGTGGTACTTTGTACAACCACCAATTGATAGGGCATGTGTTATTTCACCCAGGGGAATGTGTTACTCTCTCCAATATAAAATATTTTATAGGTTACTGAAATGTGATACTCTTCCCATGGTATTAGTTTTGGTAACCAATGGTCAGTGGGTTGAGATCGTATAAGGTAAAAGCTAAATCGAAGAGGATATAATCTTTTGTCTTTTAATGGCGAGGAAATGAAAAGATAAGGGGACCATAACCGTTAAAAGATTGTATTTATGATCATCAGGTAAAGGACTCAGTTGTGAAGAGAAAAGGTGGTACCAAGAGGAACTTACTATCGTCATGCTTTGATGTTTGGACTTTGCTAATTACCACTATTAGCTCTGTTCTGCCACTTCAAATGGTCTTCTTTGCCTGAGAAGACATTCAATAATGTTTCTATCAGTCTGGTGAAGTCTCTCATCATTAATGTAATGTCAAGGTCATCCCCCTCCTATTATCTAGGAGTGAGCACAATCAAAAGGGATCATCTTCTCAAGTGATGTTTGTCCAACGAGGGGAATATAAGGGTCCAAGCTTTATCAAACAAATGGGTTAGTGGAGGTTGTTAGTGATTGACTGATTTCTTCAATATCTATTAATCTAGGGTTTGTCAGAGAAGGTAAAATTTTTGGGCCCTTCCCCATTTTATAGTCTTGTCTCTCCTTGGTTGTGGGTCTCATGACGCCTTTAATTGAGGCTAGGCACCTTCCCGTAGTTCTGTAGGCGTCTTCCTTCCTAAGGAACATTAGTAGCGTGAGCTGATGAGTAGTCAATTGACGCCTTTCGAAGGTAACAGACATCCATCTTGTGATGGATCGTTAATCTGTGTAAGTTGATGGAAGACCAAGTTGATGCCTTATGAAAGTTGTCTAGGTATGTAGCCTTCCGTTGGTTTCAAAGTTATCTCTTTCAAAGGTGATCTAACCACTCAAGAACTGATGGTTGGTCAAACCAACACCTTCCAAAGGTGAGGGTTGAAGGTAATATGGGGTCTATATATCATGGATGATCATACCTCCTGTAATGATGGTTCATTAAAAGGTTCCATCAATGGAAATTCCTAAAATGAACTGAATTTCCCTTATGTCATTGAATAAATTGTATTTTTTGTAAACTAAACTTGCCAAAATAAAAAAAGAAACAAAATGAACAAGAAAGAGATAAGAATAGGAAAAACTAAAAAAAAAAGCATAACTAGATTCATAAGAAACTATGAAAACAATAATAGATATTGTAGAAAGCTTAAGAGAAACATGGATTTCCTACCAGGAGGAACCAATATATTGTCTTTACATTGACTTTTTGTATGATCATCTGTAATCTAGTTCTGGTGGTTGTGGTGATGGTTCTTCAAGTTTAACCAAAGCTCTCCTAGTGAATGCTCCATCTTTGTAGTACCTTTTGACTCTATGACTAGTCATTGTGAAGGTTTCTGATTTTTCATTGAATAACTTCATCATACTAGAACGTTATATCTTTGTTATTGTAAAAGGACCAGACCATCTTATCCTAAATTTTCCTAGGAAACTCCTTATGGTTGAGTTGAACAATAAGAATTTCTCCCCATTAACATCTTTTCTTAGTAGGTGGGCATCATGCCACGCCTTATTTCTCTATTTATAAATCCAAGCATTCTCATAGGCATGAATCCTTACTTCCTCCATCTCATGTATCCATAAGAACCTCTTCTTGCTTGCTAGTTCAAGGCCCATGTTGAGGAATATTATGTCCCATAAATCCTTGTTCTTAAGCTCTACTAGGATATGGCATGGTTTTCCATAAATCAACCTATAAGGACTTGTCCCTACAATTATCTTGTGTTATGTTTTATAGGCCCATGAGAATTGTTCAAACTCATATCCCAATCTTTCCTTGTCCTATCCAATGGCTTTTCCAAGATTTTCTTTATCTTCCATTTAGATACTTTGATTTGACCAGATGTATGGGGTTGATATGGTGTTGCAACCTAGTACATCACCCCATATTTCCTCGGGAGAGCCTCAAATTATCTTTCTGCAAAACAGGATCCCTCATTAATGATGATGGTGTATGGCACCCCATATCAAGGAAAGATAATTTTCTCAAACATCCTCATCATGGGTTTTGAATTACAAGTTGGGATAGTCGTGGCTTCTGCCCACTAGGAAACATGGCCAACTGCAACCAGAATACACTAATTATCACACGATGCGAGGAACATTCCCTATAATAAATCCCCCAATATATCAACCTCAATCCAACCAAAGATAGGTATTCATTCATATTGAAGTACTTTTGCTATGTAGGAACTCATGACAGGCCTTAACATATAAATGAGCATCCTTGAACAGGGTGGGCCAATAGAATCTAGATTGCAAAATCTTGTGGAAGGTTCTACCATTGTCCAAATGTCTGCCATATTGTGTGAAATGGAATTCATAAAGGAATTGAGGTGCTTACTCTTCCAATTATACACCTCCAATATTGATTTTTGGTGCACTTCTTGAATAGTTGGAGATAATCCCAAAAATATTTATTAATATTTGAGAATAGATTCTTCTTTTTGTTGTATCTTATGCCAGGTAGAAGTTTTTGGCAGGATAAATAATTGCACAAATCAACATACCATGGCACAATAGGGTTCAAGGCCTTGTCCATGATCATGGCTTTGTCGGGGTAGTTATCAATGATAGGGAGGGAGTTATCATCCATCAAATTGATTCTGGACAAGTGGTTAGCTACAAGATTCTATGTTGCCTATTTTCAATAATTCCAGGATCGAACACTACACAAGGAATGCCCACTCAACAACTTTGTTTTGGTATCTTTCTTCATCATTACGTATTTAGTTACACTATGATTAGAGTAAACTATGACCTTAGATCTAGTTAGATTATACCAAAACTTGCTAAAAGAAAAAGTAGTTGCCAACATTTCCAACATGGTGGTAGTATAGTTAATCTGAGCTTCTTCAAGGGTCTGGATTGCATAGTTAATAACATAGTACTTTTTTTTTCTTTCTTCAACTCTAGCATGAATCCCACAACATAGTTACTTGCATCACAAATGGGCTTGAATGAAGATCCCACTCTGGATCTCAGATAATGTGTGCGGTAGTGAGGGTGTTTTTTAGAGTGTCGAAGGCTTTTAAGCAATTATGGTTGAAATAAAAAAATACATCCATCAACGAGAGGCTTGACAATGGTTTTAAGATTTTGGAAAAATCTTTAATGATGAATCTATACTAGCCAACATACCCAAGAAGACTCCTCACCCATGTCACAGACTTTGGAGGTGGCGATTTGGCTATGGCCTCGAATTTGCTAAGATCGACTTATATACCTTTCTCAAAATCAATTTGTCCTAAGACAATCCTTTGTTGTACAATAGAGTGGCACTTTTCCCAATTAAGAACTAGGTACTTTTCTTCAAAATATTTAATTACCATGAATCAATTATTCATCCAATTATGATCTTTTATAGACTGAAAAATCATCCGTAAAGACTTTCACAATGTCTTCTAAGAAATTAGATGATATTATATCATCAACCTTTGAAATATTCTCATTGAATTGTATAATATAAATGGCATATTCTTAATGGTGTTTTTACTGTAAAATCATGTTAAGGTTGTCTTCTCTTGATCGTCAGGATGTACAAGAACTTGGTAAAATATAGAGTAATTAAAAAGAGAATGTAAATATGAGTGATGAGATAAACCTATGATCGATGCAAATTCTCTAGTCGGTCATGGTTCTAATTGCAATTTCATCACCACCATGTCACCTCTGACTACAACCATTCCCACTTTCTTTGGTACTATATTGATAGTAATCATCCATTTTCTATCACTTATAGGGCATACAATGTCTATGTCATGGAGTTTGAACACTTCTTTATTCACCACTTCAGTAACACCCAGGCCCACTGCCCAAGGCTCTAGTAGAGTTTCAGGAATGACGACTGATGCATGCCATTGTGGCATTAATTTTGGATAATGTTGCAGTCTTGATTTCATAGATTTTCTTTATTAATCGACTGACATGCAATAAAATAACTTGTATCACAAATAAATTATAATTTATCTTATCAATATTATTTTATTGAATTCTTATAATATTTTCCTCAATTTTTAGGAATGAATGAATATAAGAAGAGATGAAGGTAGGAGGCAATTCAGTTTCCCGCAATGCCGACTTAAATGCATACCTTGCACCAAAATTGGCATAACTCTCACATCCTAAGGCGGAATTTAATGTTCAAATATAATTTGGAAAGGGAATTAAAAGGCCTACAGGAAAATCATATTTTCGGGCGCACTTTAAATTCTCTGGAGAACGGAAATTCGCTCGAATTGCTGCTGCGAGAATCTGCATTAAAGAAAGACAATCAAAAGTTTGTTGACTAGATCTGAAAATTCAAAAGGATGGCTCCCTCTCTTTTTTTTGGATAGCCTACCCCTCCTTCTCCTATAAAAGGAGGGGCACTTCCTCCTCTCTGGGCATCTCGGGTTTTCTTGTATTAGAGCGCTGAAGGAATTGTTCTTGTAATCATCTTCTTATTCGGCAATAAAGTAGATCTCAGTTCAAGCATAGCTCTTTCATACTTGTTCTTATCTTTTCTTTCCGCCTTAGTTTTAATCTTCTTTTCTCCGTTCTTTAATTCTGGAGCAAGGAACAAAGAACTAGGCCATTTTATTGTATCTAGCAAAGGATTGACTCCTAATTTTGGGCTAGACTATGGCTTCAGTGCTTTCTTCCTCCGTCTCCCCCTTCTCCATGTGTGAGTAGTCTTTTATCGGGGCAAGGGGAATAACCCCTTAGTCATGGTTTTAACGACTTCTTCTTAAACGATTAGATGGTAATCGATTTTAATTGAATAGTTGATCTTTGGATCGCATGTTAATCCGGATGGATATGACCATGGAAATCCGGATTTAGAACAATAAAATCGATTACATAGACATTTTGATATGACTGTGGATTTTCGTTTTTTATTATGATAAACTAGGAAGCATGAGCACCAGGACCAATGGGCTCATGTGGAGTTTCTCTTTTTTGAGTTTTTAAATTCGCAAACCTTCATCGAATCGTCGTTTAAGATTTAGTTGTTATCACCTAGGCTAAGGTGGTGAAAACCCCTACGAGCCTCGATTTTCCATCTCTTGATTTCAATCACCAACTATCTTGCTTGCCTTTGCTTTCTTTAATTCTTAGTCTTTTCAATTCATATAGTTCTTTTTATGCTAACAATAGTCTAAAATTTCCTTTGTGCATTTTCTTATTTCTTGTTAGTGCATTTGCAATTCTTAGTGTAATCACCAACCCCCAAACCCGACTTTTACTTTTTGTTCTAAAAATACAAAAAAATAACAAAATAATTCTTCAAAAATAATTGGGATAAAAGAAACAATCTCTAAAGTTGTCATGTGGGATCGACCCTTCTATACTACCCTTAAAACCGGAAGTAAAAAAGGTTTAAACTCTAGGATTAACCATCTTAGTGATTGATAGTGCTAAGCGACGATTATCAATTTGGCGCTGTTGCCGGGGACAACGGATTGTTTTTTTTCGAACCCCAAAAACAATTTTGAAAAACTTTTTTTCCTTTTTTCATACCTTCCGAGTAACATTCCGGAAATGTACTCTTTCTGCCGAGTTTCCATTCCGGCAGTCCGTTTTTTCTGCACACGATTAACTTCTTTATTTGTGCATGCGACGCCCGAACGATGATTTTCAACCGTTCGATCCGGAAATAGAAAGGACCTTTCATCGTCTAAACCGTCAAAATCTAGCAACAATGAATGAAGACGAGGTCGCCCGTAGAATCGACCAAGCTCTCGCAGCTCAAAGAGAGCTCATCCAAGCCGAACAAGCAGAAAGAGAAGCCGCTTTGCGAGCAGCCTTTAGGGCTGAACAAGAAACCATAAAAGCCGATAGGAGGGAAACCGAAAGGCAAAAACAATTAAAAGACTTTTCTGTTCCCCAAACGGCCTATGCACAACATCCTGTTATACCCCCTGATATCATGGCTCCACAATTCGAAATCCGAACACAATGGATCACTGTGCTGCAAACCCACCCCTTCTCTGGCAACAATGGGGAAAGTTGTCAAGACCACCTTCAAAAGTTCATTGACCTTTGCTCTTTGAACAAAATCCCAGGTGTCTCTGAAGATGTCATTCGCCTTAGGTTGTTTAAGTATTCCCTCTCCGGCCAAGCCAGTAGTTGGTACGACACCATGGAGAGTGAAGAACATGTCACAACTTGGGAAGTTCTACAAAACAAGTTCCTTGAAAAATTCTACCCCCGTCTCTCACCTATGAACTTAGGGGTCAAATAACTCACTTTTCTATGTCCCCAGGAGAGTCTTTAGGTGAAGCCTGGAAAAGATTCAAGGATTTACTTAGGAAGTTCCCCCACCATGATATCTCTCAAGCCCAACTCATAGAGATTTTCTGTCGTGGTGTTGATGATGATACCAAATTTTTTCTTGATTCCTCATCTGGAGGAAATTTCATGCATCAAAGTTTAACTAGCGCATGGGAGGTAGTTAAACGGGCTTCCGAAACAAGGGCTAGAAGAGGGATTGGAGGAATCCTTAAGGTAGCCAAGGCAGAAGTTAATAATGATATCCAAAGCATAGCGGAAAGCCTAAAATTAATCGCCTTAAAACAAGATCGGTTAGAGTCATCCTTAGTCACCCTTAGGGAGTCACCCCAACAACTAAAATCCATGGATTCCCTTGTGGTATTTGCCAAGGATACGGCCATACCACCCTCCACTGTTAATACCTCTACAACATGCCCACACAACCTGAAGTAGGTCAACAACCAGAAGACCTTAATTCGATTCATACAATACCAGGCCAAGGTTACTACAATCCCAACCAACCTAGAAATCACCCTGGTTTTCAGTATGGGAACCCCTCAGGTGCCGAGAACTCTACCCAACTTCAACAAAGGCCTCCCTACCCTCACAGTCACAACCGACCGCCACCTGGATTCCCATACAACAATCAAAGAAACTTTGGAAATCACCAAAATCGACAACCCTACCAACATTTCCAAAACCTAAACCTTCCATCCCAAAACCCAAACCAACCTCAACCTCCCCAACCACCTCAAAATGACATCCCTCCTCCTCCCCCTATTCATCCCAACTGGGCAAGCATAGAACAAACCCTCGTGGCCATTCAAGCCCATCAAAAGGCAACTGACGCACAGATAGCCCGTTTGTTTGCCCAACAAAAACCTCCTGCTGGGACTTTTGCAGGACAGCCTGAAAACAACCCCAAACATCCTGAACAACTCAAGGTAGTCTCTACTCGTTCGGGAAAAATGCACACCCCTTCCCCTTCAGAAGAATCTTTAGACCCACCCCTAGAATTCGAGGATGAGGACATGGTAGTTGTCGAACCCAAAGTCACACCCAAACCATCCATCCCCGAAACCCCTCAAGTGGAAGATGAAGAACCAGTTTACAAACCCCGCCCTCCCTATCAAGACCACCTCAAACAAACAAGACTTGATGCCCGCTTCATGAAGTTTAGGGAAGCTATGAAAAAAATACATGTCGACATTCCCTTCCTTGATGCCTTGGCAGACATGCCCGCCTGGTCCAAGTACATGAAATCCCTCTTGACTAGGAAGTATGTTACTAAAGAATACGAGACTGTTAAACTTTCTAGGACTACCTCTGACATTATCCTAAGTAAGATGCCTAAAAAATAGAAGGATCCAGGTTCTTTTGGAATAGGATGCTACTTAGGTGACAATGCTTGTAGGAAAGGCCTAGCAGATTTAGGAGCTAGTATATCCATCATGCCATATAGTCTTTGCAAAAGGTTGGGATTCAATGATATGTTACCCACAACCATGACCATCCAACTGGAGGACTCATCCACAACCAAGCCCATGGGAATCATAGAAGACATTTCAGTTAAAGTTGGAACTGATGCTTACGTCCCTTGTGATTTTGTGATCATGGATATCAAGGAAGATTTACGCTATCCCCTCATTTTCAGACGTCCCTTCTTAGCCACTGCTCGTGCCTTAATTGATGTTGAGGCTGGTACCATTGTGTTAAGATTAGGGAAGCAAAACCTAGAGTTTAGGGTGTTTGAAAGTATGAAGGGACCTAGCCTTGAGGAAGAAGTCTACCTCCTTGATTGCATTGATGAATTAAACCAATTAAGGCAAGAATGGGAATTAGTTGATGACCCCCTATGCACTGCTCTCACCATCCCCGCCAAATGTGATTTTGATAATGAACCATCAAACCAACTTAAGATTCACTTGGACAACTTTGAGGAAATCCCAAGCGCTGAGATTGAAGACCTTAAGATGATTTCTACCATAGAAGAACAACCTGAACCACCTAAGGCCCCAGAAATGAAGGCTCTTCCCATAGGTCTGAAATATGTGTTTTTGGATGAACAACAATTATGCCCTGTTATTATCAATTCTGACCTTACCATTGAACAGGAAACCATGCTTATGGGAGAACTTAGGAAAAGGAGAACAGCCTTAGGGTACAAAATGAAAGACTTGGTTGGGATAGATCAATCCATTTGCATCCACAAAATCCCAATGATTGAACACAGTAAACCTTCCCGAGACCCACAAAGGAAACTCAACCCGAACATGAAGGAAGTTGTCCATCTTGAAGTGATTAAACTTTTGACTGCAGGAATCATCTACCCCATCTCTGACTCTCCTTGGGTCAGCCCGGTCCAGGTCGTCCCCAAAAAGGGTGGGACCACAGTCATTAGGAATGAGAAGAATGAGCTTATCCCCACCCGTACAGTCACAGGGTGGAGGATGTGCATTGACTACAGGAAACTCAACAAAGAAACTAGGAAAGACCACTTCCCTCTTCCCTTACTCGATCAAGTTCTTGAAAGTTTATCTCATCAACAATACTTTTGTTATTTAGATGGCTACTCGGGTTTTTACCAGATCCCCATTCATCCAGAAGACCAAGAGAAGACCACCTTCATATTCCCTTTTGGCACATATGCTTTTAGACGAATGCCCTTTGGCTTGTGCAATGCACCAGCCACTTTTCAAAGATGTATGTCTGCCATTTTTTCAGGGTTAACTGAGACTGTCATGGAGGTGTTCATGGACGATTTCTCTGTCTATGGAGATAGTTTCACTTCTTGCCTTGGGAACCTATCCCTTATTCTTGATAGATGCATTGAGTCATATTTAGTCCTTAATTGGGAAAAATGTCACTTCATGGTCAAAGAGGGTATTGTTCTGGGCCATAAGGTGAGCAACCAAGGCATTGAAGTTGACCAAGCCAAGATTGAGGTCATCACCAAGCTTCCCCCTCCCACCTCAGTCAAAGACATCCTAGCCTTTTTAGGACATGCCGGTTTTTATCGGCGATTCATCCGTGACTTTTCCAAAATTACAAAACCTCTCACCAATCTTCTTCAAAAGGAGGTGCCTTTCCATTTTGATACGACATGCATGGAGAGCTTCTTATGTTTGAAAAAAGCTCTCACCACCACCCCCATCATCCGTGCTCCTGACTGGGCCTTACCCTTTGAAATCATGTGCGATGCTAGTGATTTTGCTGTAGGTGCCATTTTAGGACAAAGAATTGACAAAAAACACCATGTCATTTACTATGCATCCAAGCCCTTAGATGAAGCTCAGCGAAATTACACCGTCACTGAAAAAGAAATGCTAGCCATTGTCTATGCTTTCGATAAATTTCGTTCATATCTTGTTGGTTCTAAGGTTGTTGTTTATACGATCATGCAGCTATTCGTTACCTCATGACCAAAAAAGATGCCAAGCCTAGACTCATAAGATGGATTTTGTTATTGCAGGAATTTGATCTAGAAATCCTAGACAAAAAGGGATCTGAAAATGTCATGGCTGACCACCTCAGTCGACTTATCTACAACCCCATTGATGAACATCCCATAAATGAATCCTTACCCGATGACCAATTGCTCAAAGTTGACTCCCAATTTCCATGGTTTGCTGATTTTGTAAACTATTTAGCTGCAGGTGTATTGCATCCCGAGTATACGGGACACTCTAAAGCTAAATTTTTACATGATGTCAAAAATTACTATTGGGATGAACCTTATTTGTTTTGACTTTGTGCCGATGGTTTATATCGTCGTTGTGTTTCCAACAAAGAGAGCATCGCCATTTTGGAACAATGTCACTCTGGCCCCTATGGTGGTCACATGAGTTCCCAAAAAACGGCTAGGAATGTCCTACAATGTGAATTCTTTTGGCCCACCATCTTCAAAGACTCGTATGATTATGTGCTTTCATGTGACCAATGTCAAAGAACGGGCAATATCTCTAAGCATGACCAAATGCCTCTCACCTCTTGGCAAGAATTAGAGATTTTTGATGTCTGGGGAATCGACTATATGGGCCCATTTCCTTCTTCTTATGGGTTTACTTACATTTTAGTCGCAGTCGATTACGTGTCAAAGTGGGTTGAAGCCATTCCTACTAGAACTTGTGACTCTAAACCCATTAAGAAACTTTTTAAAGATGTCATTTTTCCTAGATTCGGAGTCCCTCGCACCGTCACGTCTGACGGGGGATCCCATTTTTTGGAAAAAAAATTTGAGGCTCTTTTAAAAAAATACGGGGTCTATCACAAAGTCGCCACTCCTTACCATCCTCAGACCAGTGGGCAGGTAGAAGTATCCAACAGACAAATCAAATCCATTTTAGAAAAGACTGTTGGACGAACTAGGAAAGATTGGGCGTTAAAAGTCAATGACGCCATGTGGGCATATCGCACTGCCTACAAAACACCCATTGGCACCACCCCTTTCAGATTGATCTATGGTAAGTCATGTCACTTACCAATAGAACTAGAGCACAAAGCAAGATGGGCCATAAAAAGTTTGAATTTTGACCTTTCCATGGCTGGAGAGAAACGTTTTCTCCAAATGAATGAACTTGATGAACTTAGGATGAGTGCCTATGAAAATGCAAGAATCTACAAGGACCGAACTAAAATGTGGCATGATGGTCACATCAAGTGCAAAGACATTAGAGAAGGGGATCAAGTCCTAGTTTTTAATTCTAGATTATGACTTTTCCCTGGGAAACTCAAGTCGGGATGGTACGACCCTTACATTGTCAAGTGTGCTTATCCACATGGTGCTTTTCTTCTTTCGGATAAAGTTCTAGGCGAGTTTAAAGTCAATGGGCACCGTCTCAAAAGATATATCACTACTGAAGATGTTCTCACTTCTGACTCAACTAAGTTTCCACCTTTGCAGGATCTGAACCTCACTGACCCTTCACCTCCACCGCAGTGATTCTTCCCTCCATCTCGCTCTTAGAGTTTGCTCGGGTCGAGAAAAAATTCTAAGTCCGGGGTGGGGGTGGGTGGTACGTAATCCACCCTTTATCTTCCCTTTTCAACATTTCTTTCTGCATTTTATTTGTTTGTTTTGTTTACTTTCAAACATAAGGCCTTTATCTAGTCGGCCGAATGTTGTACTTTATCTCCAAAAATCAATTGCATTATCAATTTTATTTCAAAAAACTTTGCAATATCAAGTTCCTTATGATCAGGATAGCAATTCTTGGAAACGGTGGCAAGCCTTAGAGTATTAAATAGAATCAAATGCAGATTTTCTTAATTTTAGCATTAGATTAACTTATTTGTTTTTACTCTTATATAATGTAGCTACATGTTTCTTCTATCTTATGCAACGACATTTCAAAAAAAAGGGTTTTTTGTTGCACGGGAAAAATAAATCGCATGCCAAACCCTAAGTCTGGGGTGGCATAACCTTCTTCCATACCCCCACAAAGGGGCGTACCATCAAAAGATGCCAAAAAAAAGAGCACACAAAAAAATGTGGTCAATGTAATCACAAGTCCATGAAAAATTATATCCCAAGTCGAATAGAGGAGGGATTTTTTCCGTCACACCTCAAATTCTCTATCCCCGTGCAGCAATCAACTCCTCAAAAAAAAAATAATGAATGTCGAAGCGCAAGTTAGATCGAAACTGTCTTTACAAAGTATAAGTTCAAAAACTTTAAGTTATGAAAAATGTTTTCTTGAGAAACATAGTGCTTGCAATTTGTGGTTCTAGGAGATGGGTCGCTTGGCCATGAAAAGGATAGAAGAACTGCTAATCTAGGGAGGATGAACTTGTTATTTCAAAATTTTTTGAATCATTTTGATTTTTTCAATTGCTTGAGGACAAGCACAACTTTAAGTCCGCGGTATTTTGATGCATGCCATTGTGGCATTAATTTTGGATAATGTTGCAGTCTTGATTTCATAGATTTTCTTTATTAATCGACTGACATGAAATAAAATAACTTCTATCACAAATAAATTGTAAGTTGATCTTATCAATATTATTTTATTGAATTCTTATAATATTTTCCTCAATTTTTAGGAATGAATGAATATAAGAAGAGATGAAGGTAGGAGGCAATTCAGTTTCCCGCAATGCTGACTTAAATGCATACCTTGCACCAAAATTGACATAACTCTCACATCCTAAGGCGGAATTTAATGTTCAAATATGATTTGGAAAGGGAATTCAAAGGCCTACAGGAAAATCATATTTTCGGACGCACTTTAAATTATCTGGAGAACAGAAATTTGCTCGAAATTGCTGCTGCGAGAATCTGCATTAAAAAAAGACAATCAAAAGTTTGTTGACTAGATCTGAAAATTCAAAAGGATGGCTCCCTCTCTTTTTTCCCCCTCTTTTTTTTGGATAGCCTACCCCTCCTTCTCCTATAAAAGGAGGGGCACTTCCTCCTCTCTAGGCATCTCGGGTTTTCTTGTATTAGAGCGCTAAAGGAATTGTTCTTGTAATCATCTTCTTATTCGGCAATAAAGTAGATCTCAGTTCAAGCATAGCTCTTTCATACTTGTTCTTATCTTTTCTTTCCGCCTTAGTTTTAATATTCTTTTCTTCGTTCTTTAATTCTGGAGCAAGGAACAAAGAACTAAGCTATTTTATTGTATCTAGTAAAGGATTGACTCCTAATTTTGGGCTAGACTATGGCTTCAATGCTTTCTTCCTCCGTCTCCCCCTTCTCCATGTGTGAGTAGTCTTTTATCGGGGTAAGGGGAATAACCCCTTAGCCATAGTTTTAACGACTTCTTCTTAAACGATTAGATGGTAATTGATTTTAATTGAATAGTTGATCTTCGGATCGCATGTTAATCCGGATGGATATGACCATGGAAATCCGGATTTAGAACAATAAAATCGATTACATAGACGTTTTGATATGACCGCAGATTTTTGTCTTTTAGGATGATAAACTAGGAAGCATGAGCACCAGGACCAATGGGCTCATGTGGAGTTTCTCTCTTGTGAGTTTTTAAATTTGCAAACCTTCATCGAATCATCGTTTAAGATTTAGTTGTTATCACCTAGGCTAAAGTGGTGAAAACCCCTACGAGCCTCGATTTTCCATCTCTTGATTTCAATCACCAACTATCTTGCTTGCCTTTGCTTTCTTTAATTCTTGGTCTTTTCAATTCATATAGTTCTTTTTGTGCTAACATTAGCCTAAAATTTCCTTTGTGCATTTTCTTATTTCTTGTTAGTGCATTTGCAATTCTTAGTGTAATCACCAACCCCCAAACCCGACTTTTACTTTCTGTTCTAAAAATATAAAAAAATAACAAAATAATTCTTCAAAAATAATTGGGATAAAAGAAACAATCTCTAAAGTTGTCCTGTGGGATCGACCCTTCTATACTACCCTTAAAACCAGAAGTAAAAAAGGTTTAAACTCTAGGATTAACCATCTTAGTGATTGATAGTGCTAAGCAACGATTATCAACGACTGGACCCACAGACCACCACTAGCCTTAACGGGGCACTTTGTCCTCACTGACATTCAAGCTAGTATCAACTTCCCGACTAGTCACCCATCCTAGTACTACTCCAAGATGAGCACACTTAACTATGGAGTTCTTTAGTAATGGGCTACCGGAAAAGGAGGTGCACGTTGGTGATATGGGTAGTCCAATCATTCCTTTTAAGATCATGTTATCCAAGGTCTGAAACATTGGGATGTTACAATCTCCCCCACTTAGACTCTTGACGTCCTCATCAAGGCTCAACTATATGGCCTCATAATATTTTCCCATTTCAGTGCAGACCCAACATGGCCAATGGACACCCAGCTCACGATCACAGTATACCAGCGCAAGGGTAGCCACATCACCATGGATAGCCTTTTCCTACATACCTAGACCGTATGGCTCAAGACTGGCATGTCACATACCTATGTGGGCCCCACCTACTGGAGGAGTTATGGCTCTGATACCATTTGTAAATCCCAGGCCCACTGACCAAGGCTCTAGTAAGGTTTCAGGAATGACGACTGGCCCCATAGACCACCACTAGCCTTAAATGCATGCTTTGTCCTCACTCACGCGCAAGCCAGGGTCAACTTCCCGACTGGTCACCCATCCTAGTACTACTCCAAGTTGAGCATGCTTAACTATGGAGTTCTTTAGTGATGGGCTCTTGGAAAAAGAGGTGCACCTTGGTGATATGGGTAGTCCAATCATTCCTTTTAAGATCATGTTATCTGAGGTCTGAAATCCTGGGACGTTACAATGATCTACTTTCTTAATATTAGACTTGTGGAAATTTTAGATCTGAGATCAAAGGTACATGGATATAATTATATGACTAGTTTTTGCTGGATGTTAAATATAAGTATTCGCTTGTATGTATTTGAGTACATTGTTGGATGTAAATATATGAGTATTGTCATTTTCCGCATTGAACATTAAAGAACATAAATGAATAAGAAATGAATATTAGTTACTAGTGGTGCTCATTAATGTCCCTATTAGAGAGGGAAAGCATTAATGTTGACTAGCACCTCCCTGGAGTACATGGTATATGGCGAGATCTCTAGAGTACAAGGTACACGGGGAAGGGCCCACTAAAATATGTGATTATGTGCTAAGTCCACCATAGAAATGTATATTCATTCGAAATCTGATTAATAACTTGGCATTACCTGATTTTTTGCCATTGAATAAGGTTTCTTTCTCCTACTTGTTTTTCAAGTATTTTCAATATGCCAGCATAGTATAGCTTTTTAATTCCACGTACCAACTTTTTTTTATGTTTTTTGTTTCTCATATTTTCTAGGTACAAGGAACATATGATGCACTTCAAAGTACCAGAAGAAAATAAACAATGGACATGGAGGATAGTTAGATAGATCTCCATCTCTTATCTTATCTTATTTTTGGCTAGATAGTTTTTGTTCTTCTAGATGTTGTAATTGGATGTTCTAAATCCTATGTAACAATCATAATTTCCTTCTTATAGAGCTATTCATTCTTCCTTCTCAAGTATTAATATGTAATAACTTTATTTATCCTCAATGAATGAAATGTTTGTGTGGCTATCTATTGATTATGTGAATAATGATCTTGGCAATTATCTAATTTTAGTTGATTACCTTAGTTTCTTGTATTTTCCCTTCTGACATTTATAGATATGAATGCATGCATATCTGTGGATGTCACTAAGGAAAGTATATAGAAATTGGGGTCGTCACAGTTGGTATCAGAGCCAATGTTCACACATCATAGACACATGAACTTCATTCGCCCTATTATGAGTCTTGGGTAGTCCACGAGTTAGGGATGTGAAGGGTTGAGGTGACTAGGATAGCATCTGCCATGGGTCTGGCTAAAGTCTCTGAGCCACTTTGCTTGGCAATCACGAGGCTACCTATATGGTAGTGTAAGTCTACCTGGCTGATATCCTAAACGTCCCCTACTTCCTGAGCATACCTTAATTAGGATCCTTCTCATCTATAGAAATTCCCTCTCATCTAATCTATATGAAAAATTTCCCTCTTATCTCCATTTTTGAATAATTCCCCCTTACCTTTATGATATAAGGTTCAGAAAGAGTCTCTCTATTTAGAAAGTCTTAAGGACTGACTGATAACTCCACAAATCATAACATTAAGAACATTAATAATTAATAAAGGAGAATAATAAAATATTATGTGATAATAATAATAATAATGAAAATAATTGTTGAGTGATAAATCTAATATGTCCACCTAATTTCAGGATGCCTCCTAAGACTCACAACTCAAAGGCCTCTAAGGAATCATCCTCTAAGAAGAGGAAAGAGCTTGCAACCTCTGAAGTACCTGATCCCGATACCGCAACCAAGGAAAAGTGGGAGGAACAAAAGAAAATCCTTCCAGACTTTATGGAGACCCTTGCCATGAAAGGAACCCCTAAACCTAGCTCCTCTAGGAAAAAGGAGGTGACAGTGATAGATTTCATCAAACTTAACCCTGACACCTTTTGGGGGAAGATCAGCCTGAGGTCATGTATAAGGATGAGGCTTGGATCCTCTCCGTAGAGAATGGTTTTTGTACCCTAGAAGTACCCAATGATAAGAAGCTCAAGTTCGCCGCCCATCTTCTTAAGGGAGGGGTGAAAATCTGGTGGGAGAACTATGGTGGGAATAGGGGAGAATAAGTAGATGCCATGGGGTGGGAAGCTTTCAAAATCCTCTTCACCGACCGTTTCATGCCTATAGCCAAGAGGAAGAGAAAGGAGAAGATGTACATGGAGCTTAAGCAGCACAACCTTTTAGTAGCTGAATACACCCAGAAGTTTAGGCTTCTGAAGCGTTATGCACCTATCAGAACTAAAGATCATCTCACTGAGAATTATGTTGACTGCCTTTCCGCCCACTTGAAAATCCTAGTCATAGCCTCCCCATCCCAGAAGCATAGATGAAGCCCTAGACATGGCCCTCAAGCAGGAGAGAGAGTAGGGAATGCAGAAACCTTCCAGCATGGGGTACTTAGGGTTAACCACTACTGAGGAGGATAAGTCTAGGAAGTTCAAACCAGGTCATAACAACAAGGGATCAAGGAAAGGAGGAGGTTTAAGAAAAGGAGGACAGAAGCACAACTGAAATCAACAAAAGATAGTCCACCCAAAGTGCAAGACTTGTGGGCAACACCATGGTGGGGTATGCCGTCATACCAAGCCTGTCTTCTATAAGTCCAGGGAGGATAATTTTGTTGCCAAGTGCCCCACTCCCTCCATCTTTGCCAATCCTATAGTAGGTTCTCCACAGCCTCAGGGACACCGCAATGGCAGCGTATTTGCAGTGAATGCAGAAGAGGCCAAGGCAAATCCCAACCAACTTTGTGAAGGTAGGCTAAATTATTTTATAATTTAATATCTTGTTCAAGCATGCAAATTATTCATGTCTCAATTATCCTGTGTAGGCACTATATTATTAAATGGTCATCCTGTTAAAGCTTTATTCGACTCTGGATCTATAAATGCATTTATTTCTCGAACTTTGGCATATATTACATTTACATATAAGGGACTCGGGATATATTCTAGATGTGTCTACTTCTAGTGGAAAAATACTCACAAAACTATAGAAAACTGATTTCCTCTCTCTTAAATTTGAAAATCATGATATTCCCTTTGAATTCATTCTCTTAACTATGGAAGACTTTGATATTATATTTGGTATGGACTGGAGATACACATACCATGCTCACATTGATTGTAGAAACAAGATGGTAGTCCTCTCTCAACCTCATTCTTGTCCTATGAAAATCTCTAGGGGAAGCAGATTCTGTAATAATATTATCATCTCCTCTCTTAAAGCTAAAAAGCTCATTTCTCAAGGATATAAAGTCTTCCTTGCATTAGTCTCAGAGACCAGTCCTAGTAGTGGGCCTGTATAAAGTCTAGAGGTGGTACGTGACTTCCCTGACGTATTTTCGAAGGAGCTTCCTTGGCTGCCTCTAAATAGAGACATTGAGTTCTCCATAGATCTTCTTCCTGGAACCACTCTGATTTCTAGGGCACCGTATAGGATGGCTCCTGCTGAGCTTATGGAGTTGAAGAAACAGTTGCAAGAACTTCTTGACAAAGGTTTCATTCATCCTAGTGTTTCCCCATGGGGTGCTCCTATTCTTTTTGTCAAAAAAAAAGATAGTTCTATGTGTATGTGTATTGACTACTAGTGTTGAGCCAAGCTACTATTAAAAACAAGTATCCTCTCCCTCGTATTGATGACCTCTTTGATCAGCTTCGTACTACTAAAGTTTTCTCAAAGATTGATCTTCGTTGTGGCTACCATCAACTTAAAATCAAGGATTATGATATTTCTAAAACTACTTTTCGAACTCGTTATGGGCATTACAAATTTCTAGTGATGCCATTCGGGTTGACCAACGCATCGGGTGTATTTATGAACCTGATGAACAAAGTCTTCCAGCCTTATCTTGATGAGTTTGTGGTCGTCTTCATTGATGATATCTTGATCTATTCTAATTCTATGGAAAAACACCGGGAGCACTTGCGAGCAGTTCTTGACATCCTTCGAACCCAGAAATTTTATGGCAAGCTTTCTAAATGTGAATTTTGGATTGATAAAGTCATGTTTCTTGGGCATGTCATTTTTGGAGGTAATATATCTGTTGATCCCGCCAAAGTCTCTGCTGTACTTGATTGACAACCTCCTCAAAACCCTTCTAAAATCCAGAGCTTCTTGGGTCTAGCCAAATTTTATCGTCGCTTTATTTTGAATTTCTACAAAGTAGCACTTCCTCTGACAAAGCTTACTCAAAAGGATGATCACTTCATCTGGTCAGCTACATGTGAGTCAAGTTTCCAGCAATTTAAGCAGAAGTTGATGTCAACTCTTGTTCTTGTTCTACCCTTTGGTAATAAGGGGTTTGTGATATTCACTGATGCTTCAAGGAATGGGTTAGGGTGTGTCCTATAGTAGAATGGTAAGGTAGTGTCTTTTGCATCTAGACAGCTAAAACCCAATGAACTTTATTATCCCACACATGATTTGGAATTAGCTGCAATCATTCATGCTCTCAAAATCTGGAGGCACTACTTGTATGGGACAACGCTCGACATCTTTACCGACCACAAAATCCGGAAGTACATCCTGACTCAGAAGGACTTGAATCTACGTCAACGCCAATGGATTGAATATCTAAATGACTATGATTTCACTATTGCCTATCATCTGGGTAAGGCAAATGTTGTCGCTGATGCCCTTAGTAGAAAAAGGCCAGTGTGTGCATCTCTATTAGTCTTTGAATGGAGGAATATGGAGGATCTAGTAGGCTGGAAGCCACAATTTTTATCTGATCATGTGCTTCTTAATAACAACTCCATCATGTCCAACTTGCGTTTCGAACTTCTTGAGGCACAGAAGGCTAGTAATGATTTTACAAAGGTTTCTTCTCTCCTATTGAAGCCTCAAACACATCTGTATATGGGTCTTGATGGTGGTCTTTGATACAAGAACTGTATGTGGGTTCCTGAGTAGTTAGCAGTAAAGACAAGGATTCTTAGTGAGACACATGGGCCAAAGTATGCAGTTCATCCCGACACGACAAAGATGTACAAAGACCTACAACATCAGTTCTGGTGGAGGGGCATGAAGTGTGATATTGTTGATTTCGTGTCAAGGTGTCTGATATGCCAAAAAATCAAGGTCGAGCATCAGAGACCAGTCGGTCTACTACAACCCCTTGAGATTCCAGAATGGAAATGGGAACACATCACAATGGACTTTGTGGTGGGAATACCCAAGACCAGGAATGGATACGACGCTGCATGGGTCATAGTGGATCGTCTCACCAAGTCATCTCATTTAATCCATGTAAAGACTACTGCAAAAGTTTCTGAGTTGGCCGACCTCTATATACAGGAGATAGTACGTATGCATGGATTTCCAACATCTATTGTCTTGGATAGGGACCCAAAGTTCACTCAAAGCTAAGGAAGCATGTTCAAGAGGAAATGGACACCAAATTGAACTTCAGTACAACCTACCATTCACAGACAAACGAGCAGTCAGAGCGTACATTGTAGATTCTGGAGGATCTTTTGTGAGCTTGTGTTCTTGATTGGGAAGGCTCGTGGGACCATTACCTACCTTTAGCTGAGTTCGCATATAATAACAACTATCAGGCAAGTATTGGGATGCCAAAAATGGCACTCGCTGGAGTGGGCGACAAGGTGATAGGTGAGTAGCTGCTAACTTGGCTCCTACCGATCCTAAGCTTGCGGCGGATTCGCTCCCATATCAAGTTCCTGGTCAGCCTTTCACGGCTGTTTCTTCTAGCTGGGCGGAGATACGCCTGAGTTCCCCTGTGAGTGCTTTAGATCTGAAAAGAGTAGAGGTCCCGCTGAACAATGGTAAGATTGTATATCCTGGTAAGGAGGCTGAGGAAAATGCTAATAGGTGGAGCAAATGTTTATTGGGCAATGTTATAGACTTTTGGCCTCACATTCCGACCCTGACGGCATATTTTGATGGTGTCTAGAAAATGAGAAGCTCCTTTGAAGTGTTTGATAGAGGATCAGGGTTCTTTTTGATTCAATTTGAGAACCATGCAGATCTCAAATTAGATTTGAAAGCTAAAATGTATGTAAGAGGGAAATATGTGATTCTAAGGAAGTGGAAACCTGGTGAAACGCAAAACAAAGTTGCTCTATTGGATGTGCCAATTTGGGTGGATATTTTGGGCCTATCAGTGGAATTATGGGACAGTAGAACTTTCAATAGAATTGGTTCCTTTCTTGGCTATCCGGTTAAGATGGATGAGGATACCCATAGCTTCCGACATCTGGATATGGAAAGAACTCAGGTCCTGGTTAATAAGAAGTCCAAGTTTTCGAAAAATCTTACGCTCTGCAGTGAAGAAGGAGTAGAACACATGGTTCGTCTTGAGTACGAGTGGATATCGCATAAGTGCTCCCATTGCAGTCTGTTTGCTCATGAGGAATGTCACTTTAGCCCTGATGTTGTGAAATGAAAACCAGTTGTGGTGGACGGTTCTCAAAAAGCCTGGGTAGTGAAGAAGAATAGTGCTGAAAATCTGTATGTTAAAATGCCTGTGGGTAAAGAGGTTGATGACTTGCTGATCATTGAAGAGATTGAAGATGTGGGCAAAATTAACCGTGCTAGAGAGAAACTTTTTGAAGAAATTCCATTTGTAGAAGACCTGAGATTATCGAACGAAGTGAATGAAAACTTTGTTCACAATGCTATAGAGGTTACTGGTTCTGTCCCCTCAACTCCTTTGCCGCTTTGTGGAAAGAGCATACCATCTCCTATTAGTGATACTAGCTCTCAAGCCTCTTCCAGTTCAACTGCTACCTATTTTGTGATTCAAAATCCTAAAGATCCTCCAAAATGTCAGGGAAAACTAAATGTGAGTATGTATCAAAGATTGGAGAATGCTCAATTTTCACCTGTTCATCAGGAATTACGTTTGTCATCTGCAAATACGGATGCAATCATCTCATCATTTCAAGACTCTGCTGAGGCTGTCAGCTCAACAGCCGTAGTCCCCAAATGATGCCCGTCAAGTTAACCTCCTGGAATGTCAGGGGCCTCTCTAACAAGATAAGAGGTGTCCAGGAGGTTGTTAGAAAATATGACAGTCAAGTTTTTGTTCTTATTGAAACTAAAGTCCATAAGAAGAAAATTGATAAGATGATGATGAAGTTCTTTCCTGAATTTTCTTATCTCTCTAATATTGATTCTCATGTTCTTGGTAGAATCATTGTCCTTTGGAAACCCAATTTCTGTAATGGTACTAAACTGAAGGAGACCGACCAACATATTCTTCTTGATATTATGGTCGGTGATCAAGACTTTTGGTTGTCTGCTATCTATGGTCATAGTGAGGATAATGACCAATCTAGTCTATGGGACTCTCTTGAAAGCACTGCTCAAGTTTGTAATAAATCGTGGCTGATGATAGGGGATTTTGATGCTGTTCGTAAGGACATTGAGAGAAAAGGTAAATGTCCTCCCTCCAAAAAGTCTATGGAGGAGTTTAACTCCTTTCTTCTTAACTGTGGCATTGCTGAACTTGATCTTAAAGGCCCCTTTTTCTCTTGGGATAACCATCAGCCTGGTGATATGTTTATTACCTCGAAGATTGATAGGGCTCTTTGTAACAATAAATTTTTGACGCATTTTGATAATGTATCTGGTGAGCTTGTTTATAACACTATAGGTGATCATAGGCAGTTTAATGTCTTCATTGGTGAACCTAGAATTGTCAAATCTCTGTTCAGGTTCATTAATGCTTGGACTTTATAATCCTCTCTTCCTGATATTATTTCTTCTTCATGGAATATTGATGTGGAAGGTTGTGCTATGTTCAAATTCTATAGGAAATTTAGTATTCTCAAAAATAACTTAATCAAGTGGAATAAGCAGGATGTGGGAAATTACTATGATGAAGTCAAGAATCTCAGGTCTGCTGCTCTTCATGCTCAAAGTATTGCTGACTGTAATCCTAATGATATAAATCTTGTGGAGAAAGCTCAACTGTTAAGAAGGGAACTCACTGTTGCTGAATATGCTGAGGAAATTCTTCTTAGAAAAAAGTCTAGAATCTCTTGGCTTAAAAAGGGGGACATGAATTCCAAGTTTTTCTACTTGTCACTGAAGACTAGAAGATTAAGAAATTCCATAAATTGTCTCATGATTGGGGATGAGATGTGCTATGAGCCTAGCTTGATCAAGGAGCATATTTTTGATTTCTACAACAACCTTTTTTAATAATAACCATTCTAATGCATGGCTTCTTGGTGATTTTCTTTGGAGTGGTGCTTCTGTCTCTAATTCTCAAAAAGTCTATCTCATCTCCAGAGTTACTCAGACTGAGATTGATGATGTGGTTAGTAATCTTAACTTTGACAAGGCCCATGGGCCTATTGGGTTTAACTCTTTCTTCATCAAGAAGTTTTGGCCGATTATCAAACAAGATGTTTCTTCTGCTATCTGTGACTTCTTCTTTAATGGTAAGATGTTGAAAGAGGCTAATAAAACTTTCATTACTTTGATTCCTAAAGGCTCTAACTCTACTGATATCAGAAACTGGAGACCGATTGCTTTGTGTAATGTGGTCTACAAGCTTATTTCCAAGATCATGGCTAATAGATTGCAAGATGTCCTACCCTCTATTATTAGCACCAATCAGAATGCCTTTGTGAAAGGTAGGAATATAAAGGATTCTATCTTACTCACCAATGAGATCCTTCATGATTTCAATAGGGCTTCCTCTGGTTCTAAAATGTGTCTCAAGGTTGATATCTCGAAAGCTTACGACTCTGTGAATTGGAAGTTTCTTTTTTCTGTCATGCACAAGATGGGTTTCCCTTCCATTTGGATTGGATGGATTGAAGAGATCTTTAACTCAACCTCCTACCAAGTTTTGATGAATGGGGAGCCTACTAGGCATTTTAAACCTTCCAATGGTATTAGGCAGGGTGATCCTTTGGCCCCTTACCTCTTTGTCATTGTCATGGAGGCTTTCTCGGTTATCTTGAACAAGACTATCAAGGATAAGACTATTTCTCCTATTAAAGCTTCTAAGAACCTTAGTGTCTCTCATTTGGTGTATGCTGATGATTTGATGATTTTTTTGGAAGCTAATAAAGATAATGCCAAGAATATTATGTCTATTCTGAGATACTTTGGCAGCTTGTCTGGTCTTTATACCAATCCTGGCAAAAGTGAGATTATTCTTAGTAGAGTATCTGATAGCAGTACCATTGTGGGTATTCTTGACTTTAAGATTGCTGATTTACCTTCTAAGTACTTGGGAGTTCCCTTGGTTATTGGTAAGATATAAAAGTAGCTTGTGCCCCTCTCATTGATAAGATCAAACTTAGACTTGAGGGTTGGAAAGCAAGGTGTTTGCCCATGGCTGGAAGACTCGAGCTTATTAATTTCATGATTAGCTCTATCTATCTCCATTGGTGTCATTCCTTTCCTATTCCTAAATTTGCTATGGAAGAGATTAATAGACTTTTACGCGATTTCTTATGGGTTAGCAAGAATGACAAAAAGATGCTTCATTTGATCAAATGGGAGAAAGTTACAAGGCCCAAAGCTGAGGGTGGTCTCAGCATTAGGAAGATTGAAGATGTTTCTTTGGCTTGTACTCTTGCTAATGGTTGGGATATTGCTAACAAGAAGGACTCCTTGTGGGTCAAATGGATTAATGAAAAATATCTTTTAAAATCTTCTTTCTGGCTTGTTTCTTCTAACACCAATATGTCTTGGAGTTTTTTGAGAATTCTTACTAGTAGAAACATTTTGGTTAAACATGTCTCCTATATCATTGGAAATGGAGAGAGTATCAAGCTTTGGACAGATCCTTGGGTACCAGGCAACCTTTTTCTGAAGGATTGTGTTGGTGCTGACTCTTTCCTCAAGTTGGGTCTGCCTATCGACTGCTACGCTGCCTCTATTAATTCTGATGGGCATTGGAATGTCCCTCCCTCAAGGAATAACAAGAAGCTAGCTGAGTTCCTTGAGAAGATTCTCTACCCCTTAAACAATAGAGATGTTATTATGTTCTGTAATAGTGATCGACCTAAGATGAAAATCATTTGGAATTCTATCAGGGATAAACTGAATGAGTCTGATACTTTCAAGTGGATTTGGAGCTCCAAAGTCCCTAATAGGTATAAAGTGCATGCTTGGAAAGCAGCTCACAATAAGCTTCCAACTTCGGACTATACTAGAAGAATGGGTATTCAAACTCCTTCTATGTGTTTTCTCTGCAAGTGTGATTGTGAGGATTCCATTCATGTGTGCTTTCTCTGCCCGTTCGCGAAACAGATTTGGAATTATATTGGCTTGGAGTTGAATGTCTCTGTTGACTTTGATTCGTGGACTGATCTTAGTAGTAGAAATTCCTACAGTAAGTTTAGATTTCTAGTTTTATGTTCATTATCTGTGGTGGGAAAGGAATATGTGTGTGCATGAAGATACTGCAAGAACTTGTGCTGAGTTGTGGAAGCTGGTTCTCAAGGACTTTAAGGCTCTTAACTACCAATCTTCTTAGCTGGCTGATCGCTTGGGATGGTTTGTTTGGTGCTTTTGGCTATTTTCCTTTTCCTTATGCTCCCCCTGTTTCTTAGGGTGAAGGTCGAGTCCCCACTTCTTGGAGTGTCGACGCTCCCTTCTCCATGAGATCTGTTTGTACATGCAGATGTGTTGGCAAACCTGTGCTTCATTTTTGCTCTGTTGAGCTACTGTCTGCTGCTTGTGCCTTGAGTTTGTAGGCTACTGGAGTTTCTCTTTGGGTGGTTTTCCTATAGTGGATGAGCTTATACTTCGGCAGTGGCAGAGCTCTCTATAGGTAGGTTGGCTGGCGAGGCTTCTTTGAAGGTGGCGTGGTTGTTGTTAGACTTTATGGCTTTTTCCCACCTATCTTTTTAGCTAGCTGATCGTTTGGGATGTTCTGCTGCTAGTCCTGTCTCTATTGGTCTTGTGGTTCCCATCCACATGCCTTTTCCTTTTGCTCCCCCTGGTTCTTAGGGTGAAGGTCGAGTCCCCACTCCTTGGAGTGTCGATGCTCCCTTCTCTCTGAGTTTGTGGTTTTTGTGCTCTGTGGTGATGCCTTTTGGTGGTCTTTTGCCTTCTCCCTGTTGTTGTATTGGTAGAGCTATGCTTCTGGTTCCTATGGTTGGGTGAACTTATCCTTCGAGAGTGGCAGAGTTCTCCATAGTGCATAACATGCTATTGCGATGGAAGGCTTCTTCTGTTATGATGTTTCTGATCTTGAGTCGCTTTTGGTTGTTCTATGGGCTGGGATGAGTACCCTTTTCTCTTGCTTTGCTTTGATCCTTTACTGAAGATGGGGCTGCGTTAAAATGTTCTTTGGTGCCTTCTTTGCTGCTGGTTTTCTCTTGAAGTTGGCCTCCTTGGATGCTTTTTTCTGTGCTAGACGTTGTTCTGCTGGTTGCTTTGAGGATTCCTTGCTGGGTCCTTGCTGGTTCTGGTGGTTTCGTGGCATTGCTATCCCTTTTGTGTATCTGCTGGCTTCTCTTTGTTCTGAGGATGATGGAGTATCGTTGTTCCTGGAGGCTCTTCTTATTCCAATAGCTTTAGTAGTTGTTGATGCTGGTGCAGATGGGTGGGTCATCTGGTCCCCTCTCCTTTCTAGTGAAGGTTGAAGTTTCTTTTTTTGGGAATCTAGTGCTTCTTTTCCATCTTTTTTGGAGGATTCGTTGTAGTTTCTTGGTTAGGGTAGTTTGAGCTTTTGATATCTTGTTTCTCTGTCGGGGGTTTTAGTGTTTGTTAGATGTATAGATAGTTTTCTTTTGGTTGATTCTTGTTTGGGAATCAACAAGTTTTGTACAGTTTCTATACAAAATGAAAAAAAAGCAACATGAGTTTCGGCCGACCAAAAAAAGTATTGGGATGCCTCCCTATGAATCTTTTTATGGGCGTCTCTACAGGTCTCCACTACACTGGGATGACGTCGGGGAACATACCTTAATGAAATATGAGGAGATGTAGCTATATACCGACAAGGTTGCACTGATCAAGTAGAGGATGAAGCAAGCACATGATAGGTAGAAATCTTATGTTTATGCTCATAGGTAGGAATGTCAGTTCAAGGAAGGCGATCATGTCTTTTTGAAGATCCGACCTATTCAAGCTTTGGCCAAGAACAAAGGAAAGCCCAGTCCTCGTTATGTTAGACCATTTGAGGTTTTGGAAAGGGTTGGTGAATGTGCCTATCGTCTTACTTTGCCACCTCAGTATAGTGCCATGCATAATGTCTTTCATGTATTTAATCTGAAGCCTTATGTCAAAGATCCCAATCACATTCTGAATCATGGGCCTCTCGAGTTGAAGGATGATCTGTCATATGCTGAGTCCCCATTCAGAATTCTTGACTTTAAGTCAAAGGAGCTTCAAAATAATCGATGTATAGAAATGGTGAAAGTTCTATGGAGCCACCATGATGAGACCGATGCTACCTGGGAGATAAAGACTGAGGTCGAGAAGAAATATCCACATCTTTTTTAGGCTGCTTGAATTTTGGGGACAAAAATCTTAAAAAGGAGGGGAGAATGTGACATAGTGAGTATATATATATATATATATATATATATATATATATATATATAACTCTCTCTCCTATAGTTTTTGTTTATTCCAATAATGCCCTCAACCTTTTTCCTCACTAATTTGATTAAATGGATCATTAATTTCATATAGTACCATTCCTCGTGTCATATAAAGTCAAATTACATGAAATACGACATATAGTCAATTGACATAGCCAGTATTCGAATTTTAACTCCAATTTCACACCATAGCTACATCATGACATCATTAAGCTACTCCAAAAATTTCATTACAATTGGGTCAACCAATTGGGAGATATGACCAATTGAAATTAGGTACATATTCCATTCATTTTTGGACCTAGGACCTAAGCTTTTGATTTTAATTGATCAAATAAAATGTCACACGACCCATTAAGTTGCTTGGGCACAAACCACTTAGCTGGAATTTGACCGCTGCCATCTGATTTTATGGCCACAGATCTGCATAGGGATCCAAGGGTCAATGACCCATCTTCAACTTCCCACAAATGGGGGGGAGGAGAGAACGAACCCGAGCTCCAGCCATGCACCACCTCACCCTTTTTCTCAAATATTCATCCGAATCGATATCTTTGACTGGAAAAAATGAGGTCAACTAGCCTTATCTTGACCCCTCTGACTCTCGGGATATGGAGAACCGACTCCCCCTTCTCTTCTTCTCTCACTCTGACGGCGGACAAATAGTCCCCAACCACATTAAACCCTAAACCTACCCCCGAGGGCCTATAAAAGGCCCCTTGACATGGCCGCCACCCTCCTTTACCTTAACCCTCTGCCGCCCAACCCTCGTCATAACCCGAGACCCCCAATCGCCCTTTGGATCACTGTGGTGCCGCCGCACTGCCCCAGTTGGGCATTTCTCCTTCTCGCCCCCTCCATTTCTATTTCCCCTGACATTGCAAGGTCGTGGAAACCTCAGGCAGCTCCTTTCTGTCTATGATTGGAGACTTTTTCTCCCTTTCCTACTCGGCATCGGTGAGCTCCTCCACTGCATTTCCACAATCGCGAGATGCTCAAGCAAGTAGTGGCCTTGGCCTGGGGCACCAGCTGGAGCATAGGTGGACCTATTACAAGTCACATCAGCAAGGGGCCCACAAGCCAGCACAGACCAGTAAAGGAAGGTGCACGCTTACGCGAACCAACCAGGGTCTTCCATGTAAGCCTCCAACCCACTTATTTTTGCCAAAAATCCTTTTTCTTAGAAAAATCCTAGAAAATGGTAGGAATATCCAAATATATCGAACCTATATATCATTTTCATTAGATAAATGTGATCTATCCAAATAAAATGTAATCGAGATTGAGAACCAAGCCCTTTTTCAAAAGTTATAGCCCAAAGCTTAAATAATCATTCCATTCTTATCATAATGTGTTATTTTGGTGATCTATGGTTAAGATCTGAGTTATGAACATCTAAAACCCTATTGGAATCCCTGATCATCATGTTACTTGAAACCCTAATCAAAGAGGGATATTTGATTCAATAGTTGTGAAAAACCCTAATTTCTAGTTTCCTCTGTTCATGTGTATACTTATTACAATATTATGTCAAACCCTAACTATTAAATGACACTAAATGACTTTGAATGACCCTAACCCTTAGAATCCAACTCTGATCTCTCAAACCATATGTATCCTAATGAGATACCCTTAATGATCTAACCCATAATGGAAACCCTAATTATGAATGGTCCCCTTTTTGGATAATATAGGTATCTTCAAATAAATGAAACTCTATATTTAAATTTGATTTTGTAACTCCAAAAATAAGACAATAGTCATGGTTAATCCCTGATCTAACATGAAAATATGAAAGTAATCATATCTAAAGAACCAACCTTAGTCATGGGTCATATGGACCAATAGTAACAAGTATACCCTTGATTTCCTTTCAGGGTGATCTACTCTCTTAATATAGACTTTTGGAAATTTTAGAACTGAGATCAAAGGTACGTGGATATAATTATATGACTAGTTTGGTTGGATGTTAAATATAAGTATTTGATTGTATGTATTTGAGTACATTGTTGGATGAAAATATATGAGTATTGTCATTTTATACATTGAACATTGAAGAACATAAATGAATAAGGAATGAAATGTAGTTACCAGTGGTGCTCATTAATCTTCCTATTAGATAGGGAAAGCATTAATTTGACTAGCACCTCCCTAGAGTACATGGTATAAGGGGAGATCCCTAGAGTACAAGGTACATGGGGAAGGGCCCACTAATATATGTGATTATGTTCTATGTCCACCATAGTAATGCATATTCATTTGAAATGTGATAAATAACTTGGGATTACCTGATTTTCTGCCATTAAATAAGGTTTCTTTCTCCTTCTTCTTTTTCAAGTATTTTCAATATGCCAGCATAGTATAGCTTTTTAATTCCACGTACCAACTTTTGTTGATGTTTTTGTTTCTCATATTTTCTAGGTACAAGGAACATATGATGCACTTCAAAGTACCAGAAGCAAATAAATAATGGACATGGAGGATAGTTAGATAGATCTCCATCTCTTATCTTATCTTATTTTTAGCTAGATAGTTTTTATTCTTCTAGATTGTGAAATAGGATGTTCTAAATCCTATGTAATAATCATAATTTCCTTCTTATAGAAGTATTCATTCTTCCTTCTCAAGTATTAAGTATGTAATGACTTCATTTATCCTCAATGAATGAAATGTTTGTGTGGCTATCTATTGATGATGTGAATAATGATCTTGGCTGTTCTATGATTTTAGTTGATTACCGTAGTTTCTTGTATTTTCCCTTCTGACATTTATAGATATGAGTGCACACATATTTGTGGATGTCACTAAGTAAAGTATATAGAAATTGGGGTCGTCAAAGAAGTCTTCTCATCTCCTCCTGTGGTCTTTCTCTTGTGACCTTTTGCTACATGATGTCTCGATTATAGGTAGCTTATCCATGGGAAAATGAATATCACTAGAAATTATGAAAAATAAAAGGATACCATGATCTGACCTTAGTTTGAAAACTTGATTATTTTTAATGTGAACTTTGAAAACAAATACTCATGTAAGGCCCCTTCATATCATAAAAACTCGATTTAACCAAAATTAAACTACATGCTTTCTATGTTGGAGGTAAATATTGATTTGATGAAATAAGGACTTATACCTTATACCTCATTGTCTATGAGGTCTCTATTTGAATAATGTCCATGTTGTCCTATTATTGACTAAACCTCAAGCATAGCTAACAAAACTCTGACCCTATTTTGATACACCTCATGACTATTCCATCAAGTGACTAAGTCTAGGACTCACATAATGATGATGTAAGACTATGATGCAAAAAAGCAATAAAGAAATTTTCTTATTGACTATTGATGCCTCTTGTAATATCGATTTTGATATAATGAGGATTGATCAAAACCATGCACCTATATTCAAATTATATATCTTGATCATGAATGAAAGAGAATATAATTATGAACCCTGTCTTGAAAAATCATGAACTAGCTACCCTATTATAATCTTGAATTTTGATCTTATGACCTTGTAGAACATGATTTGAATAAACTCAATGGATAATGACTAATATAGGTATTGTACTAGATTAGGGGGGTAATTGATTCATGACTCCCCTAATATAGGTCACATCCCTATTATGCTACCTCTAAGGTTTCACCTTGTTGATTATATAGACTTTTGAAAGGTATCCCTTTTCACTCGATTTGGATTGGTTGACCTAAGTCTAAAAGGTTAAAGCCATGTTTGATATTTGATCTTGAATCTTGATTTTATAATGACCTTGATATATGACAATGTTGATTATAGCTTGTGGTTTAATTCCTAGATAGACCTAGGTTAAGATCATTCATCAACCTTGGATACCATGATTATGAAATCTTTATATGTTTCTTGAATATTACTTGAATATTGTTTCTCAAAATTGAATATACATGAGTGATCTCCCCTAATGTCTAAATAGGAATCTAAACTCTATATTTGGAATATTTATACATATGATATTGGGGTCTAAACTTCAATTCTCAATATTGATGTACAGATCTTGCAACATGATTATGATCAACCATGTGGATCTTGAGATCACCCTAGATATATGACAAATGCCTCCAAAATCCCAAGTCTTGAAATTTTTGAAATGATGACTATGTTGAATCCATTGATTTATGACTTAGGTTTTAGCTCTCATTAGGAATAGGGTGGGACCTCCCATTGATTTTGAGCTCAAAATCATGACATTAAAAGTATGATATTGTCTCAAAATGTTGAAATATGAAATCTCAAATCATGGATGTATAACCCCACCTAGGCCAATGTAGAAGCTAGGACCCTGAGATATTGGGATTGAAAGTCACCTTGTACACTTGATTCAAGAACTCTATTTGTTTGACCAAAAATATGATCTCTCCAAATTTGCAATCAATAGGATGCTTTCAATATTTGTGGCTTATATGATGACTTTGAACTATATACATTTATATATATGTATATATATATATACATATATATACACACACACGCACACACACACACACACACACACACACATATATATATATATATATATATATATATATATATATATATATATATATATATATATATATATGAATTGATCTTGATACTCAATTGCTCCATGATGAAATGATATTGATACCAAGTTGGTTATGATATGGAACATGGAATCCAAATTATGATTATTGGATTACTTGAACTTTGAGGACATGAATTTGATTTTATAGTTGAGGATACTCCAATATTTCAGGATATGACCTGGATTTTGATGACCTTAATCTTGTGGTTGTTTTGAATTTTGGGGACAAAATTCCTTTTTAAGGATGGAAGGATGTGAAAAAGTGGATTTTAGCATAAGTACAAAGTTATTAGTCTTTTGACCTCATTATACTCCCTCATGGTCTCAAATCATTTTTCTTGGCTTCATAATCATTATTGATACTCAAATTCAAAATATGGTGATCAATGAGAACATCATACATATTATAACACCAAAAATTATATTTAATCATCACTTTGTCCAAAGAAGAAAATTGATCCATCAAACTTCATCTTTTGGTTCTCAAACTTTTTCTAAATATTCTACACAATATTTTGAATCTATGGTCCAATTTCATCTCATTTGGACATTCCTACAGCTATCTACAAATTTTTGAAGTTTTACATCTAAAAACCCTATTTCTTGCCTTTTATTTACCCTTTGTTGTCTATTCCATGTCATAGATCCATGGGGAGAAACCCAGACCCTCAGATCATGCTCCCATGGGTCAGGGAGTTGATAGAGCGGTCAGGGAGTCATATCCAACCTCCCGCTAATTGTGTGGGGGGGGAGGCATTGCCATCATAGTGATATATCTCCCGCCTGCAACTGTGATTCAAGATTCTAAGCAAGCCAAAATGACCCTCTCATGATTGCTAACTCAGAAATCCCTACTTTGATCACCTTTTTTCTCTCTCCAGGTGCCAAAACGTCCCCCTCACTCTCCCTTCTCACTCTGGTGGCTATGGCCGCAATGGAAATCTTGATCTTATCCTAAACCTAGCCCCAACACTATATGGAACCCCCTAAAGGATCGCATACATCACACTTTGCAAGAACACATTCCCTTGACTTCTCATTTGGCCTTGGACACCTTTGATTTTTCCTCCCGATCTCCTATTGCAATAGAAGCACCGCCGCATAGCCCATTTGGGTGTCTCCTCCTAGCAGCGCCTGGCAACCACATGCTACCATCGCTCAACTTGTGAGGACGCAATGAGTTCGGGCGGAACCTTCCCTTCCCTCGACGTCCACTCCTCGATCTAAATCTTTCCCTCTCCAACAAGACCCTTCATCCTCTCTATGGGCTCGTGAGGTCGTATAGAGCGAGAATGGGAGGTTCCCAGAACCGCTTGGTTCATGGGGAACTATCCGGTTGAGTTGGATCGATTAACTAGTGATTGAACCAGTTATTAGAGGGGCAAACTGGACGGACCAAGAATTTAACCGGATCCTAAACCGAGAGAGCTGCCTCACATGTGCGGCTCCATTTCGACCATTCCTTGTGCATCCAACGACCCTCATTTTTCCATATTAAGGTATTGTTACATCCTCTTTGCTCAAAATTTCAATTAAATAGTCAGATCTTGCTTTGATCATAGAAAATACATCCTAGCTCCAAAAATTATGAACAAGTATTCCATTTTGATTCGAAAAATCCAATGAATAGTATAAAAATACTCGTGAAGCCTAATTCTAGATGTTTCTCACTAATATCCCTAAATCTTAATCCTTTACTAATACCTTTGTCTATATGACTCCATAAGCATGATTAGATTTGGGAAATTCTAATACTTGAATCTGATGATTATCTTGAGACACTGAAATTAGACTTGACTAGACTAGGCCTAATCTTGTTGGCTTAGATACTTTTGAATATGAAACATCTACCCTGAAGATAATCTTGATGATGACATCTTACAATATGATTGTTCTAAATCTTATGGCATATTGTGATCTATTGATCTAATACTTGATCCCTGACTTTACCCATTATACTAATTGAAACTTGATCTAATCTTAAACACCAATGATGCTAATTTATCATGATGATGATCTAATGACTTGAATATTGACCATGACAATTAGGGTTAACACATGTACCTAGAATATCTAGGTGGGTTATTCACACTTGAAAACATAATTGACACTTGAATTATGCTGAACATCTTGATATTGCTGATCATAAGTGAATGACCTAACCCTAAGATAAAATAAGAATGAGTAACCCTAATATTGAATCATGAAACATGACATTATAAACATCATGATCTTGACCCTTGATCCAATATTGATGATTTATGATCTAACTCAAAGGGTTGACCTATTACTTGTTGAGATCTATACTCAAAATCCTCAGTGAAAGGTACGCTACTATACCTCCTCCTTGGTTGTATTGAAGATATATGTTTCTCTTAATTGTATACTTGGCTATATACTTGTTTGAGCTATTGTTCCCTATTGATTAATATTCTATAGTTCCTATATTATATTTTGAGAAAAACATGAGAACATAAATGATATTGCCCATTATGACTGCTCGTATATTGATGATGAAGATGATATTGATAATGTTGATATTGAGTGCAAACGACCTCCTCTTTCAGAGGTGGAACTTGTACATTGGCCTCCTACCTCATATGGAGAGAAGGAGCCTGGTGACCTCCTCCATCACATTGGGGTGATGGAGTTACACAAAATATATAAGCATGCTTCTCGATTATAGCATATGGGAACTCGTAATAAAGATTGAATTGTTTGAAATAAACATTTTGACGAATAAATGTTGGATTTGGATAATCGCTTATTATACTTTTCTTGAATATATGTCCTGCCAAGTATACTCTTTTACTACAAACTATTTTACTTTATTTTGATAGAGTGCCGTGCAATTGCATGATTGTGTCTCGAATTTCTTGATTTTAGGCAAGACAAATGGAACACTAACTAAGATCACTTCCACACTCCATATACTCCAATGACAAATATAGATCTACAATATCTCCTAATTGGGTTAGTTTGTTATTTAAATCTCCTTTTTTGAGTTATTATTTCTTATTGTATATGCTAGTGCGTGAGATCCTATCCAACTACTCATGGATGGGAGCTTAGATCTTTTTGCCACTGTCTAGGTAGTGGGATTGGGTTTGGGGTAAAAATGGTTCCATGACAGGCATCATCTAGAACTAGCCATCCATGGATGCTCCTATTCTTTAGAGAAAGATACCATGTTAGCACTTTGTCTCATAGAGAGAAGTTGAATCCCTTATAGTAGAATCACCTCCTTTTGAACCATGTTCATCTTAAGGTTAACACACTTATTTTTATTGCATCAAGGTGGTGATGACATATATCTTTAACAATAGATAGTTGAAGGTAGCAAGGCCTTTAGCTAATAAGGACCCTGTTAGAACCCTAATTTTTTAGGTGTTATAGTTGAATATACAATTCAATTTTTAAACAAATTCAAAAGAGTTAATAATGAATCACAAGGTGTGATAAATACACAAGAAGTATACTTAGACTCTATTGATCAAATATTTGATGCTTAAGTACTTCTGATTCAAAGATTATGCATATGCATATAAGGCCATTTGAAGAATTTATTTATATGATCAAATGTTGGAGTTATGGTCTCAAAATTGTCAAGTATAGACTTTGTGTGATTAGGGACCCATGGTGTAAATCTCTTTTGGATTGAAGGTCCTTACTGTAATTTATAAGTGTTGAAAGTTTTGGTATAAAAAACTGTGAATGATGCAGAGAAACTTTGGTCAAATGTTTTTCATAGACCTAGATCTGTGACATCTTAAATGTCACGATGGCCCTTCATTAGTGAGATATGCTTCCTATTCTAGTCCATTGGATCAGTTGAGGATGGATGGCTTCAAAGTCATCCCCTACCTCCAAATTATCCAGGGTAGAGGCATGGGCAGCTTGGTAGCACCTCTCACAGTGCTTCCATGACTTCTCTATTGATGTGCTTTCCCCTTATGGTCCCTTCCTCTTTGGCATGATGGGGACTATTAAAGGACCCCTACCGTTAGTTGTTTTGTGAAGAGTTGCAACATAATAATATCATTTCATATTCTTATCTCCATCCCTTCTTGTAGCAATGATAATGGGTGACTTAAAAAGGGGAAGAGATATGGGTACCTTAATTGATTCCTATAATTCATTCCTAAGACTAGAAGGAGCAAGCCTCCATTATTAAAACACATAGCCTGAGGCATTGATATGACGAGGGTGGCATCATAGGTGGCTGAAGCATACTATCGAGCCCCTCTGTGGAGGAAAGCTTAGGCTAGAAGTGGTAGCCGCAAGCCTTGCCATCACTAGAAATCATAGGGTGTGGAGTTACTGGGATGAAGAGTAAACTTTTTCTCCTAAATTTGAAGGGCTAAGTCATTTGCGATTTTACCTTCGCCAAGTGCTAGTGACCTTCCTTCATGGAGGCAGTGCCCAATTTGTAGTTGGTTGTCCTAGGGATCTAGGGAAACATGGTAAAATAATAAAAATAGTAGAGAATGAACCAAATTCATGGTAAGATAATAAGATAAATAATGATAGGAATATCCTAATGAACTAGTTAATCCTATAATGGAGCTTCATGGGGTTAATGATGAGAATCTAATGCATGCTTGTGATCATGTTCTTAATCAGGTGATGTCTATGATCTAGATGTTCAAATATGTATTAGGAACCTCTGAATTAGGTGCGGGATTTAACAATTATATGACTATGGATATCTTGCTTGAACTTTGATATATATATATATATATATATATTCTTATTTACTTATTCAATATTTCCATTTGGTATTCCAATATTGTACTTGATCTTTGTATTGTTGACTTTATAATTTGAAATACAATTAGTTCTCCAATATACAAACCTTGAGAACCTACCTGTAGTCTCTAGGTAAGGACACAAGGATGGGCATAATACTTGAGTTGTCAAGATAGGGTGAACCATGTTTATACAAGGGTTAGGTCATGGCGATGGCCTTGAGGTCCCTTACGAATAGGGTTTTCTAATCTTTTACACCCTCACAAACCCTTTAGATAGGAAGATTGTGAAAGGTTGTATGATGCATGGTATTTTTGGTATAATTGGAGTAAACTCACAAAAAGATGGGTTCTCACTTTACTAAGTAATTAACTCATATATTTCTTGTTTTCTTACTTCTACTAAACTTTTTAAATTATGCAAAGCTTATATATATGTATCTTTCTGCCCTATACTCTACACCGTATGTGTTGACCTGCTCGTTTCACGTATGTTTTAGGTTTAGAGATAGCTTGGGAATTGATATCTTGGGAGGATATGTTTAGGTGTACTTTTTGTAATATCCCTAGTGTACATGAACAAACTTATACATTTTGACTCTTCAATATGTAATTGAAATCTTGTAATAAGACAATGTTTCTTAATGAAACTTGTTGAATGCCGAGATTATGTTTGGTTATTTTATCTTGTTATCCGTTCATGTATGATAAGCATTTCATGCTTCTACATGTTGTCGTTGGTATTAATTTGGCTCATGTGATCATGATTCTGCTTCCATGACAAACCCAACCAAGACATTGGTAGATGAGTCCAAAAGGGGGTCTGTCGGTTGGTGTGTGGTTGAAAGACCCCTGACCTGGCTTGCTTGTTAATCTTTATTTATTAGCATAATTATATGCTTAAAGCCTTAATATAATCATATTATATGCTTTAATATCATGTGACGTGCTTATGCTTTCATTTTGGTCATGTTTGGTTGATAATTGAGAAAGTCATGCTATATGTATGCTTGTGTTGGGCCATGTTGCAATTTACCCATGGTGAGGATTTATCTTGAAATTTTTCACATGTTGGTTGTTCCTCCTATATTATGCATCATGAGCGAGAGAATAATGAATAGGGGTGCCTTGCAGGACCTTGGTTGATGAGGTGGCATCATGTGTGTTGAGCTAGGGCTTGCATGAATGCTTGAGTTGATGGTGATGCCGACCATGTTTGTTGATCCTTTTAAGTGTTGCGACCAAAGTGCTTTCATGGTTATGTTTTAGAGGTTGATACTTTTTTTCCTTGATCTTAGTCTCTATGTTTTAGCTTTAGTTGATGTTGTGGTGACTGTTTGTCTTGGTTGACAAGGTGTAGTGGTCGCTACCATGTTGTTACCATGGTTTTGCTTTGACCGATGGGTGTAGTGGACCTAGTGGTTGCTACCTAGATTTACTTTTATCACCTTTTCTTGCATTCATATCTTGGGTGCTTGCATGATCGATCTTTTGAGGTACAAGTGTCACTAGTGGCTCTAGTATCTTGACACCTCATCTCCCTCACCTCTCTCCTACTATTGGGTATTTATACCCCTTCTTTTACATGCAAGTGACCCCTTTAGCTCATTCTACTTTCTTCCTTCTTGCTTGGAGTTAGCCCTTGTTTTGATGGTGCAAGTGGAGGTGCTTGATCTTGAAGAATGAGGTCGAACCCTTGCATGTGGTGATCTAGGGTTGGAGCATTTCCCCTTTGTTGATCCTTGGTGATCTTTGACCTTAGTAAGTGGTTTATCATTCTTGATTTAATTTTCATGCAATATTACAACTCATTTTCTTCTCTTGTGTGATCCTTGGTTCTCCATGGTGGCTTTCTTCATGAAATTCTCTTCAATAGAAGTATAATCCACGGTTCTCCCATGGTACTACCTAAGTGAGATGAAGGTCTCCTCTTTTCCCTTTTCTTTTTAGCCTAGGGTTTTTACCCTTTCTTCTTTGTGCACCTTGCGACCTAGGTTTATTCTTACTATATTGAGGTGATCTTGCTTGTCCTTAGATGTAATCCAATATTTGGATTTCTTATCTCTCTTAAAGCTTCTTGTCTTTGGAGTTGTTCTTCACCTCAAGGAGCATTATATAACTCTCTCCTCTACAATTGTTTCACATAACCTTACATGAAAGTTTATCTATCTCTTAAAAGTGATTATAAGCATCTTAGTAATGATATTTTGATTTAGGGTTTATGATTATGTGGTGATCTTTGCATAGATTAACTCTTTTTTCTAAACCCTAGTTCTTGTACCAGATACCTATGATAGTGGAGTTGTTGGTTTTATCACCTTGATCTTGGTTTGGCTATCTTGTTGAAGATGGTAGTTTTGTTTCTCAAATGCATGCACTTAATTCTTGGTTTTCTCTCTTAGAGCATGGTTTTTTTATGTTGATCCTTGTAATGATCATTTTAGGGCTTTGCTAATTATCAGCTTCATAAGGTCTTTTTACCTTGGTGACATTTAGGATTCATGATGTTATACATCTATTTGGTCGACATCTATCCTTGGTTCAATGTGGTCTCTATGACCATGTTGGTGGTGAGATTTGGTTTTAGTTTGGTTACCATAACCATAACCCTAACACCCTTGGACGATATGCCTTCTATGACGATTGTTGTGTTTTCCTAACCTTGATGGTGTTGGTGATTTTACTATTTGGTGGTTGTTTTTGAGGACTTCTATAGTTCATGTGGCATGATAGTCAAAGTGATGTGTGCGGATCGCCATGCACATAGTTGTTATTGTGAGGCTTGGTGTTAGCAATGATGACAGAGAGGCTGATGGGGCAGGGTTGTGAGGCTTTCTTTGTGCATGTGGTGGATACCAAGGTGAAGAGTGTTGGTATCCAGAAAGTGCTAGTAGTACGTGAGTTTGAGGATGTGTTTCTTGATTGAGTTTCCTGGTGTTCCCCCACCTCGAGAGATTGAGTTTAAGATCAATATGGTTCATGGTACACAACCAATAGCATAGTCTCCATATAGGATGTCAGTCGATAGAGAGGTCTCTTCTAGATGATCTGTTTGATCAGTTGATAGGTGTTGTAGTGTTCTATAAGATAGACCTGAGATTAGGATGCCATTAGTTACGGATCCAGGTCGATGACTTACCGAAGTCAGCCTTTAGGATGAGATATGGTCATTATGATTTTGTGGCTATTGGGCTAACCAATGCAATAGCAACGTTCATGGACCTGATGAATAGGGGTTCTAGCCTTATCTTGATCAGCTCACAATTGTGTTCATCACTGGCATCTTGATATACTCCAGAGATAACTAGCACCATGAGCAGCATATACAACATGCTTTGACATTGTTGAGACAACACAAGTTGTGCACTAAGTTTAGAAAGTGTGAGTTTTGGTTGAAAGAGGTGTCCTTTATAGGGCATGTGAAATCTGTTGAAGGTGTACATGTGAATCCCAAGAATGTTTAGTCAGTGTTAGAGTAGGAGCAGATAAAGACACCGATGGAGGTTTGCAGTTTCCTAGGCTTGACAGGATACGATAGGAGGTTTATTAAGAACTTAGTATTGTAGCATTATCCCTAACTCAGTTGACCAGGAAAGGTGTCTCATTAATCTAGTATGACAAGTGTCATCATTCTTTCCAATTTTTAAAGTAGAATCTGACTAGTGCGCCATTGTTGGTTTTACCTGAGCAAGGAAAGAGTTACGTCATCTTTTGTGATGCATAGAAGAATGTTTGTGGTGTGTGTTGATGCAAGATTAAAATGTGATTTCTTTCACTTCACGACAATTTAAGAAACACGAGGAGAGATACCTGATGCATGATCTAGAACTTGTAGATATCATCCATGCTTTGAATATTTAGAGAAACTACCCTTATGGTGAGAAGTGTCATATTTTCACTGACCACAAGAACCTTTAGAACATCTTCTCAAAGAAAGAGATGAATATGCGACAGTGACACTAGATGGAGTTGATCAAAGACTATTATTTCATTATCGACTAACATCCATGAAAGGTGAACGTAGTGGTAGATGCACTTAGTAGGAAGTCTTCTGCATGATCATTTGTTGATAAGGTGTAGTTTTATTCCTTGGTGTGTGATAAGAGAGATATGTTGCAGACGTCACGTCATGTGAATGTAAAGTTGAAGGTCTCCCAATTGGTAGGCTTGTTGGCACAGTCACAGGTGAAGCCCACAATGAGACACAAATTAGAGATGCACAAAGGGATGATATTGTGATACTGTAGATCTGAGCAAAGTTTGGCAGTGAGAAGCCTGATGGATTCCATGAGTCAGAGCATGGGATAGTGTGTTACTATGATGGAGTAGTGGTTCCTGATGTTGAGGGTCTGAGGAAGATGGTTTTGGAGGAGGCTCACTCCTCAATGTATGCTATGCCTCCATGTAGCACTAAGATGTACCACAACTTGAAGGATTTGTATTGGTGGCATGTCTTAAAGCGTGATGTCACTGAGTTCATGGTGAAGTGTTTTGTGTGTCAGCAGGTCAAGGCAGGGCATGAGAAGCCTGTAGGGACGTTGCATCTGTTACATACTGTAGTGGAAATTGGATCATATCACTATTGAATTTGTGCTTGGTCTCCCTAGGATAGCCAAGGGTCATGATTCCATCCGTGATTGTGGAAAAGTTGACCAAGTCAGCACACTTCCTTCCTATGAAGACAACATACACAATTGAGATGTCACGGGTGTATGTGGATGAGATAGTCTATTTGCACGATATCCTAGTAACAATAGTATCTAACAAAGGTCCTCAATTTACTAGTCATTTTAGGGCAGTTGGGATGTACACATCAGTTTGATAGATTTTACATACAACAATATCTATCAAAGGAGTATAGACATGACATCTTATGAGGCTTTTTATGGGAAACGTTGGCGGTCTTCATTGTGTTGGTATGAAATGGGAGAGTATTAGCTTTGGGGGCCTGAGCTTGTACAATAGACAACAAAGAAGATTAAGGTGATACACAATAGCTAAAGGCATCCTAGGACAACAAGAAGTCATATGCTGATAATCATTGAAAGCCTTTGTAGTTCCAAGTGGGGACAAAGTGTACTTCAAAGACTCTCCTTAGAAAGGTGTGTTGAGGTTTGGAAAGTAGGGTAAGTTGGCACCCAGGTTTATGGGACCATACCCTATGTTAGCACATGTTGGGAATGTGGCTTATAGGTTGGAGTTACCACATGAGCTACGCAGGTTGTGCCCTATCTTCTTTGTATCAGTGTTGAGGAAATGTCACTCTGATATAGAGTTGGTGTTGCATCCAGTAGAGGCTGAGTTGGAGGAGGATGTATTGAATGTGGAAGGTCTTGTGTCGATCCTTTATAGAAGGCTGAAGAAGTTGAAGAAGAAGGATATGGTGTTGGTTAAGGTTTTGTGGCATTATCATGGTGTCGAGGAATCTACGTGGGAGTTGGAGGACAAGATGCACAGGAAGTATTTGTCTCTTTTCGTGTAGGATTTCAGGGGCAACATCCTTGTTAGGGGTTTATGGTTGTAAGACCCCTGACCTACCTTCCTTTTTAATCTTGCTTGATTAGAATAATTAGATGCTTAAAACCTTAGCCTAATCATGTGATATGCTTTAGTGACATGTGACGTGCTTATGATTTTAGTTTGGTTCTGTTTGGTTGATATTTGAGCTAGTTATGCTATATGTATGCTTGTCTTGGAGTAAGTTGCAATTTGCCCATATTGAGGGTTCAACTTGCAATTTCTCAGATGTTGGTTGTGCTCCTATATTTTGGCATCATGAGAGAGAATGATGAATAGGGTCACCTTGTTGGACATCTATTCATGATGTGGCATCATGTGTGTTGAGCTAGGGTTTGCATGGATGCTTGAGTTGATGGTGATATCGACCATGTTTGTTGATCCTTCGAAGTGTTGCGACCAAAGTGCTTTCTTGTTTGTGTTGAAGCAACCAATATGCTTTGTCCTTGATCTTGGTTGTTATGTTTTGTCTCGAGTTAATGTTGTGGTGGCCGTTTGTCTTGGTTGACATGGTGCAATGGTCACTACCATGTTGTTACCTTGGTTTTGCTTTGACTGATGGGTGTAGTGGATCTAGTGATCGCTACCTAGGTTTGGTTTTATCACCCTTTCTTGCATGCATAGCTTGAGTGCTTTCATGGCCAAGATTTGGAGGGATAATTGTCACTAGTGGCTCTAGTATCTTGACACATCACTCCCTGACCTCTCTCATACAATTTTGTATTTATGCCCCTTCTTTGACATGAAGGTGACCCCTTTAGTTGTTTTTTCTTTCTCCCATCTTGCTTGCAGTCGGCCTAGTTTTGGTGGTTCAAGTGAAGGTTCTTGATCTTGAAGAAGGAGGATGAACCCTTACATGTGGTGATTGAGGGTTGGATAAACTCCCCTTTGTTGATCCTTGGTGATCTTTGACCATGGTAAGTGGTTTATCCTTATTGATTTCATTTTCTTGCAATCTTACCCCTATTTTTGTTCTCTTGGAAAATCCATGGTTCTCCATGGTGGCTTTATTTAGGAACTTCTCTCTAATAGAGGTTGAATCCATGGTTCTCCCTTGGTAGTACGTAAGTGAGATGAAGGTCTCCTCTTTTCCCCTTTCTTTTCACCCTAGGGTTTGTGCCTTCTCTTCTTTGTGCACCTTTTGACCTAGGTATGTTCTTCTTTTCTCGAGGTGATCTTGCTTGGCCTTGGTGTTAATACAAGCTTTAGCATTCTTTTATCTCTTGGAGCTTCTTGTATTTGGAGTTGTTCTTCACCTCAAGGCGGTTTATATATCTCTCCCTCTATTATTGTTGCACATAATCTTACATGTATGTTTATCTATATCTTAAACATGATTCTAAGTTTCTTAGTGATGATATCTTGATTTAGGGTTTATGATTATGTGGTAATGTTTGCATAGATTAAATATTTTACCTAAACCCTAATTTTTGTATCAGAGACCTATGGATAATGGAGTTGTTAGTTCTTACATGCATCTTGAATGTTGGTTTTATCACCTTGATCTTGGTTTGACTATCGTGTAGAAGATGGTAGTTTTGTTTCTCGCATGCATGTTCTTAATGCTTAGTTTTCTTTCTTAGATCATGTTTTTTAATAGGTTTTGATGATTATCATCTTCATTAGGTTTTTACCTTGGTGACACTTGGGATTCCTGATGTTATTAATCTGTTCGATCGAAAAGTATACTTGGTTCCATGTGGTCTCTATGATCATGTTGGTGGTGAGATGGGGTTTTGGTTTGGTCACCATAACCCTTACCCTAACCCTAACACCCATGGACGCTATCCTTTTCATGATGGTTGTTGTCTTTTTCTGACCTTGACAGTCGTGGTGCGTTCCCTATTTTATGGTTGTTTTGTGATGACTTCTATAGTTGATGCATTATGATGGTCGAAGTGATGTGTTGCAGTCACTCTGCACATGGTTGTTGTTGTGGTCACTGATATGTGTCGCTTTCCACACCAATTCACTATGATAAATTATCAAAGATTTAAACCTTTTTTACTTTTTAATTAAGACTAGTATAGAAGGATCGATCCCACTTGATAACTTTTTAGATTGAATTTCTTAAAACCCAAATTTTACTTTGGAACTTTATTTCTTTTTGAAAGGATTTTTTGAATATTTGAGAAGGAAGGGAAAAATTCACTGTTTGATTGGGGGTTGATTACACGAAGGAGAAAATAAAGTTGCAAGGAAGTAAATATTACACTAAGTTAATGAAAAAAGAAATGCTAAGAAAAATAAAATAAGGAAATGGTTAGTATAATAACAAGGAGAATTATCTAAGAGCAAGAAATAAACTGCATGTAAGGAAGGAAGGAAACTAAAAATAAGAGATTAAAGAAATATAGATTGAATCAGATGGAAAATCTATCAAGGATTATGGGTTTCACCACCATAGACAAAGTGCAAACAAGATAAAAAAAATCACATGATAAGATAGATAGAAGAAGGCATGCAACACATTCACAAATGATTCACAAAAGACTAACTCCTCATGAACCCATTGATCTAGGCGTTCATGGATCCTAGTCCTTCATCCTAATAGAAATGTTTTTGAGGTCTCATCCAAATCCCCATGCTATTGGTATACTCATTCTAAATCTTGGTTTCCATGATCGCATCCGCCAAATTAGCGTATGATAAAAATGAGAGGTCACTTCATTAGAATCGATGGTTTTCCAAACCAAGAACCACAAATCTAATATAATCATATAAAATATCAATCTAAGTTAACACATGGCTAAGGGGCTATTCCCCATGCCTTTATTAGAAAACTACTCACAATAGTAATAACAGAAAGGAGAACAGAAAGAAGTACGGAGTAAGCCTTATCCTAGAAGAAGGAAAAGAATCCCCAAGGGGAACTTTGCTAGTAACAATTAAATGTCTATTCCCCTTAATCCTTTGCTCCAAGAATGATAGAAATATAAGAAGAAGACCAATTTTAATCTAGAAAGAACCTTGCTTTGTTGAATAACCAAGAAAATACAATGCGGGAAATGAAAGTCTTGCTTGCCACAAAATATAAGTGTAAAATCATAACACAAAAATCTAAACATTTTTTCTAGTAGTGAACCGCTACTTTTATAGGGAAATGAGGGGGTATGTTTCCCGAAAAGGGTGGATGGGGAAAGAACTAATGACAACTGTTGTGGGGCTTGGTCAAGAGAATAATTACTTTCTTCAATAGGCAATAAAGAAAATTATTAATTGCCTTCTTTTGTCCATTCAAATTTTGGATCTCTCTATATATTCTCTCAAGCAAATTTGGGCTGGTAACAAGATTTAAAGTGTGCCCAAAAATACATTTTTCATGTAGATCTTTGAATTACCTTTCCAAGTCATATTTGCACATTAAATTCCTCATTGAGATGCAAAAGGTTATGGCAATTTTGATGTCGAGTATATATGAATTCCAGGAATGCAGGAAATTGTGCAACTCATCTTTCTGAGAAATTTATAAATTGTTACTTTAAAATCATTGTCTATATTCTGCAAAATGCACAATAACCAAGTAAAAACTCTAATTTAAGAAAGAAGAGTTAAACTAAGATAATTTATACTAAAACTATTTGATAGCTAATAATTTATTATTAATTCAAGATTAAAAATGTACAAAAAAGGTGATGAGTTTGCACTTATCAAAATACCCCAGACTTGAATCTTCGCTTGTTATCAAGCAAACAAAATCACAAATAAATCCGATTTATATTAAGAACATGTTTGTACTCACCCTCATAGCATCGCTTTGATCCTTACCTCCAAATTTGGTCAAGAAACCCAATCTCCTAGAACCACATAACACAAAATTCTATATTCCCTATTAAAACAAATATCATATCTAGTATAAATCAAGATTTTGCAGAAAATAACTCTCTTCTTACTTCTACTTTGATACTCTCATTTTATTCTTTTTGTGAGTTGTTTCACAAGAGCAAGATGAAGGGGGGTGTGGAAGAAGATGATCCCTCCTCCACTCGACTCAGGATATATTTATTTAGGACTTGTAGATACATTGGTAAAAAATTATTTTGTGTGCTCTTTGACATCTTTTGATGGTACACCCCTTTTTTTGCTATGGAAAATTTGAGGTGGGGAGCATGCCACCCCAGACTTACATTTTTGTTTGGAGGTGATTGTTTGCTTCTCAAGGAAGATGGAGGGCAGATCGTTCCTGTACTTATAAACTGCACTTTTTTCGTCTTCTTTTTTATTTCAGAGAGTGTCACTACATCCGATAGAATTTTCCTATCAATCACATTATACAAGATTTATGATAAGTTAATCCACAATTAAAATAAAGAAAATTCTTTTTTGGTTCTTACTGACTCCATACGACTTGCCAACTTTTCCAAGGAATGACACTAGTTTGGGGTACTAGATAACATGGTGGTTTCAAACATGGAAATTTTTAAAAGTTTTTGCAAAAGATTTACTAAATTTAAAAGGGGTATTATAATCTATATATACTCATAATAGCCGACTAGATAAGGGCCATTTTGACAATTTAAGGAAACATAAAGAATGACCAACAAGGTAAAGGTCATAAAAGAGGATGTTGTAACAACAACTAAATGAAGAAATAAAAGACAAACGATAAAACAAAAAGGGGAAAGATAAGGGGGTGGAATGATAACATAACACCCATATCCAACCCCATCATAACACCCATATCGTCCCGAGAAAAATCCAAACTTGAGATGGAGGGAAGAAGATCATAGTAGTAGTGCATAATAATGCACTGGAGGAGCAGACGAGGAGGCTGATGGTAATATTTATTGGATTGATTGATTTGGAACCATTCCATCATATTTTTTTTAGTTCTTTGAATCATATCCAGGAGGTCTTGGCGTACATTTATATACCAAGGACAAAAATTGTGATTAGGCTGAATTGGTTCCAATGGTTTGGTATGTGACTGGAAATAGTTACAAGGAATCACGGTTGTACAAAGATGAATATTAGTGTGAGTAGAGTTTTGACCTAAGTGTGGATGTTCAATTAGTCCTCCATATTTCCCACTAATGACAATAGGGTAGGAATGAAGGGATGATAGGCAGAGTATCCATCAAGGACCTTTGGTGGCACCACTTGGGTTATGATTTGTAGTGGTTACTCATAATGAAGTTGATGAGTATCATAGATCAGTGCCTCAAAGAGGGAGGGAGGGGAGAAGATGGGTATGGGCTGAGGTAGGCTAAGGGATTTTGGGACAAGGGTTTCTTGAGTGGTGATGTTGGTTTTTGCTGCAATGGGGATAGTGGGAGGGAGAGTGTCCATCTTGATAGCGCAGGCTGGGGCAGTTTGGGATTGAACATAAACTTGTTTGTCCACCAGAGAAATATGGGTTTCGATAATAGGTGGGGGTTTAGAATTAATGGAACATTGTTGCATTTGAATGAATTGGTCCATGAATTTTAGGAAATAGACTTCTTCCTCTTGGATATATTTCATGCTACCCCTAGAGGCCTCAAAATTGATGAATTCCATTTCCATTCATAGTATGAGAAGTCCTACCTCAATGTCAATGAGTACCCTGGCTGTGGTGAGGAATGGCCTTCCAAAAATGAGGGGATAGAGACTTTCTTCTTTTATATCAAGCACCAGAAATTCACACAGGATGTAGAAATTTCCAACTTTGACTGGTACATCATCAATAATGCCAAAAGGCTTGGTAATGGAAGAGTCTACTAGTTGAATATGCATTAGAGTGGGTCTAGCATATGTTAGATCAAGCCTCCTGCACATGCTCAAAGGGATGATGGATATGCTATCTCCTTGGTCATCTAACCCTGAATGGTTGGTAGATTCACTAATAGAAAAAGTGATCCCAAAAGATCCTGGGTCTTTGTGTTACCTTGGCATTTTTCTCTGGATGATGTCAGATGTAGTTGTTGCCAATTTTACTACTTCAGATTCTTCTGTCATGCACTTAAGGTATTTGAAGAATTTTTTTCCATTTAGGCAGGTCTTTCATGACATCTAGAAGTGGCATGTTGACACATATCTCTCCCATGTTATTCTTGAACATGTTAAACCTAAAGTCCAACTAGGTCTTATTTAGCCAACTAACAAAGGGTATATGTGGCTTATACATAGGTACCTCATCCTGTGGAGTGGATGATGTGAGTGGATGTGGGACAACTACCTCATCGTCTTCCCCTTGGTCAAAATCTATGAGGGAGGAAGTTTCGCTTTCTGGTGCGGTAAGGCTGGATCTGGTAGTAACCATGTTAAGTTGTTCCACATGATTTAATTTGTTTTCTGGTTAGAGCAGCTATCTTCTCACTATCATAGGGAGTAGGAGTATGTTGCTGCATTTGTGGATAGGTTTCTTTACATTTTTACATTATTTTCCTTGGTAAGGCCCACGGTTCTTGAAATTACCCTTGTACCCCCTAGTTTCTGAGATTCCATTGGTTGTTATTGTTGGGAAAGCCTGGTGGTAGACTATTGTTGTCTTGAGGGGGAGGGGGTCTTTGTTGGGGGAAAGTTGAGGAGAGTTTTCAACAGTCGATGGGTTTTCATGTTGGAATCTAGGATGGTTTCGAGCTTGGTTTGGATTGTAATAAGCCTGACCTGGTATGCTATGAATGGAGTTATGGTGCATTTTCATGCCTCAGATTACAAGTAGCCAATTGGATTTGATTAGATGCAACTTAGGCAAACACACATGGATATTTTAAATTTATAAGGATGCCCTAGACTAATACAATCACATAAACCAAAATATATCACTGGAAAGTGCACGGGATCATATTGTAGTGTAGGTGAGAGGCATTGAATGGGGTCGGTCAACTGGGAGAGAGAGCACACTAGAGATAAGTAAGGGTGATCTATGTTCCTAATGCCGAGAGTAGGGTTTTAGGCTTTGTTGAAGGTTTATTTGATAAAACTAAGGGGGCAAGCAATTAATGGCAGGAAGGAAACTTGATTATCAAAAACCCTAAATTACCCTAAACAAGTTAAGCCTAAGTAGCAAGACAAGACAATCAACAAAACAAGAGAAAAAGTCTGCACTACACTAGCAATTAAGCTTCTAAATCTATTAAATACCTAAGCTACAACTAACTAGCAAGATCAAAACTAGCAAGCTCAAAAGAGAACTATCTACTCAAGCAAAACCTAACTAGCAAGAACTGAGCAATAGACTGAGAGGCCACTAAAATAAAGCAACTAATTATCATGAACAAGCTAAGTTAACAAGACAGGTTTTAGCAATAATAAAGATAGGTGGGTTATTTGGGAATGACACTAAGATTCCAATTGGGGGAAAGATAAAATAAGCAAGCCTAATCATTCATTCTAGATTACTATTCCAAACAACTAGTCAAATTCTAGGAAATCATAGTAGACTATTAGTTAGCCAAAGGTATAGGTGAGATTTTAATAGGATTTGACTAATCTAGGATTATAGGATGGGGTTTCTTAGTGTAATTGGGATCCAAAGGTATAATTGGGAAGTAGAGCTTAGGGTGTTTCACCCTCATGTTACTCACCACCTAGGCTTTTAGCAAACTCCTAGGTAATTGAACCAATCAACCCTATACTAGATACATAGATCACACACCTAGGAGTAGGAGAACGCCTATAGGAATGGGAAGATGGGGTGATAGATAGGGATCCACTAATTGGACCTAGGAGCAGCTCCCAAAATTTCCCCACATATGCTATCTTCTCATGGACTTAGGTGGCTTCAAGCACACAAACACAAGAAATTCATATTTTAGGATTCAAACCACAAGTAGAGGCATGAGAAATGAGATATAAATAGCAAGTGATCATCCTAGAATGAAATCTTGGACTTTACAAATTATCTTCTCCTGACATGGTATCAAATTTTCATTTTTACCCCCAAAGATCCCACACAAGTGGCTTAGCTACTCATAACTAAACAAAAGAGCAAAAAGGAGAGAAGAAAGAGGTATAAATCAATGGAGCTTGTGGAAAACCCTTCTCCTTCACCTCCTAGCAACTATAGAACACAACAACTCCCTCCAAAGATGGAAATGGCATGAGTAGGTAAGGGAATATGGTGAAAAACCCTAGCAAACTAGGGTTTTTGGTGGAAATAAGATGGAAAAGGTGGGAGATAGGTGGAGCTCTTGAATGCAAGGAAGGTTGGAACTAAATGCTATAGGTGGCTAAGGAGTAGGTAACCTCATGTTTTGGCAGCCACCTATGTATATATGGGTGGTGGGGAAGCACAAGGTTAAGTGGGGGTAGAAATAGAAATGTAGTGTAAAAGTTGGGTAGGGTTAGGTGATCACCATGGCTGTGTGGACATGCCACGACTATGGTGGGGGTAGAGTGGCACGATCGTGGGGGTGGAATGGATGAGGTGTAAGTGTTTTGTAAGGTTGAAGGCAATGCATGGAGTGGCCACGGTCTTGGTGGAGGGATGGTGTCATGGTCATACTGCTCTCAATTCTCATCTAGTTTTTAAATTTCCATGTCCATGGTAGATGACATGGGTGAGGTGGTCCTCATGGGCGACATTCGTGCTACCGGCCACATCCCTGGGCATTCACATGTATTTTGAGCTGGGTTTCTATGACTTTTGGGGACCATGTGCCACGGGTGAGGCATGGCTCCACGAGGGTGATGGAAGGCTTTGACCATGGCCATTTTGCTACCCACGTCGATGTTGTCTTCAATGACCACAACCATTTTCATGCTCCAAAGTCATGGGAATTCATGTACAAATCTTACAACTTCATTGTGACTTTTTGGTCCATTTCACCATGACTTGGTGATGTAGCATGGTCGAGGTAGGGGCCCAGGCTATTGATATTAGCTCCAAACTTCTTCAAATGACTTGTTTTTACTCCAGATCATTTCTTGTACACCCAAGGCATGCTCAGGGAAGATTTGGACCCATCTCTCTCCTATGCATCCAATGCATGCACAAGTGCCCTAAAAAATGCAAAAAGTAGTCGTAAGTGCATTTGACATAATATTTCATATTGGGGAAAAATGACTTGCAATCTACATTGTTTATATGTGATCATAATGCAAATAGACACAAAATGAAGCCATAAAATAGTGTTGCATCTCCACCCCAAACTTAAAACAATCATGTCCTCAAGTATGCTCCAACTTAATCTCTCTATTCAGTCTCTTTCAATCAAACAAGAAATATAAATGCACTGCAAAAGATGATTATTAACTAAATGGTCTCAAAAGTGACTAAGTACATGTGTTCCACCTCTCTCCTTTTCAATATCGCAATCCAATCATGAAAGAGGTAGTGTTCATACAAAGTTTGAATATAGAGCATAGAACACACAAGCTTGCCATATGTCCTTCATGTAATTTTGGGTAAACCATTTCATGATGATATCAATCAATGATGAAAAGGACTGTTGTTTCACTTTCATGCATTCTTGTACTTCAAACCACACAAAGTGACCCACATGGTTGTGGAAAAAGGTTGAATTGAGCTAGGTTTTACATTTCCTATCTTAATGGGTTTGAAAATGGAAGAAAGGATTGTGGTAAGAGATTGGAGTGTGTTTACACACTCATCTTTTCTTTGTTTAGATACTCTTAAACATGATCATCTTTTTTTTATTCTTTTCTTTTTCTTTTGGCCTTGATGTAGATAGGACATATGGTGGATAGAGTGAAGTGGGGAGATGTAGATATGGCCACCCCAAACTTTTGGAGGTGGCCAGGGCTAAATTTGTGCACTAAGGCATCCTTTCATGAGGCAGATGTGCATGAAGATGGTGAAAGAAGAGTCAGGTCAAAGAAGGGTCACTAGTGTGGTTCTTAAAACCAAAACTCATGCATGAAAACTAAACCAACACTTCATCCATTAATATCCACCACATGATTGAATAACATGAGATTCATATTTTTTTATCATGTGATTCCATAGGCTCTAAGTGTTCATGCTTTGCTCAATTCACAATTCAACCAACACAGTATCAAACATAAGAGAGGTGACACATGTAACAATCAAGACCATACAACAATAAATTCTAAGAATATGGCTTGCATTCATCAATGATCAATAGTTTATAGTTCAAAGTTTGGAGATTTAAGTTGAAACATGCTTTTGGATAAGAACATTCAAGTTTGGGAAAAAGTGGCCAAAATGGTGTCAATTTTCACTTTAATCACATCTAAACCTACTTTGGGGGAATAGAGCATAAATCAGAAGGTTCTAGATAAAAACACACAATATTAGAAAAACTACATGAAAATGCAATTCATGGCATGGAAGAGCAAAAAAAGCAAAAAAATTAAAAAATTACTCAAAAATGCATGAAAAAGAACTACATGTATGCATGAATGCAAGCAGAAGGAACTCTATGCTAGATATGGTGGTGTCAAATAATCAATCAGTCAGGTGAACAGGTCAAAAAAATTAGAGTGAGGGTGGTGCATACCGCCCAACCAGCCCAAACTTTTGAATCGTGATGTCCTCAACATGAAACAAAGCTTAGGGAAGGTAGGGTAAGAATCACGACTGGTGTGGATGATCAGGTGGCAGGTATCCCTATTGTGGTTGGTCTAGTTGATGTTGATGAGGGCTTGCTAGAGGAGGTGGAGGACTTGGGCAGGTCGGGAACTGGTAGAAGTGACCCTAGTAGGCATCATGAGGTGTCATATATGTATCTTGGTAGCACGAGATACCACTCCAGAAATCTTCACCCCATTCAGGCTTCCTTTGAGCTTTTGCATGGTGGTAATGATACATGTGGTTGACCTGGTTGTGAATTTGTTGTTGATCATGCCACATGTATTGCTGGATGAGCTGAATATCTTGTTGTGTCTTTTGAATGCCTTCAAGTTGCACCTATATGAATGACATCTCATAGGCATTTGTTGAAGGTTCTTGTAGTTGGAATGTTGCCTCATCCCTTCTTCTCACCCTGTGGGCTTGTCTTTGCTAGTCTTCTTCTTATTCTTTCTATCTCTGTACATTTGATTCCCCTACTCCTTCATGCACATCAATGGCATTGTAGTTCTCCCTGTGGTTGTTTTTCTCCCACCGTTTAAGCTTTTCACCTAGAAGGTCAACGACACCCATAGTAGAAAGGAGTGGGACAGCATGGTAAGGTAGCTCAAAGTTGTTCATATTACTCTGGGCATCACATTAGACATCAAACTTTTGTAGTGATCAGTTGGGAGCGAATGAGGTATTTCAGATCAACAAACTAAGCTCCTCAGCCCCTGTGAGACATGAGATATCACACCCTAGGGATATTGCAATTGAGGTTACAATTCTTCCCATGAAAAATGGAGTTTTTCTCTTGGAAGGAATTGATCTCATATGGTCCATCAATAATACCTCTAGGTTGATATATTCTCTTTTGATAATCCCATGTAAAATGAAGAGGTCTTTCTATGAGATGCTCCCTTGATTATCATATCTTCCCAAAATTGTATTATATATGACTTTTTGTACATACATGAATAAAGGATTGATCACTACAATGGTTTTTGACTTTCCAGCTGTGTATCCTAGAGTCCCATCTAAACTATACCATAATTTACCATAGTCAATGCCAACTTCCCTTTCAATCCATCCTTCATTTAGCTTCTTAGCTTCCTCAGGACATGTGATGAAGATTCAATTCAACTGAGACACAACAAGTGTAACATCCCTGACCTGGGTTATGTTCTAACCCCAGGAGTTTTTCTTTACAATGTTGATTATATTCTTGTACTTATCTTGTGAAAGGCAATTAAGGCTCTTGAGGAACTTATATTTCAATTTCAGTCCTTTTTGAATAACGTTGAAACATTGTTTTGTTAATTTTGGACTAAAGTGCAAATTACCCAAGTGGATGGGTTGAATTGCAAATTGTGCATGATAATAAGTTCCTCATGTGTTGAAGCATCATGAGAATAAAGATGATGCAGAGGTATGGCTTGTGATAGCCTGAAGACCAAGAAAGAGCTGATAAAGCAATGTTTGTGCATTAAAACCTAGTTTTGGTGTAAAGTACAATTTACCCAAAACCTAGGGTTCAATATGCAAATTACCACTTCAATAAGGTCCATAATAATCTTTGGCATCATGTAGAGAAAATAAAAGGATAAGGGCACCTCATTTGAATTATCTTGGAAGAGAGAGAATCTTGATATTAAAATAATCAAGATATAAGCATAATTGAAACCCTAATTCAATTTAATGCAAAAATAAATAAAAATAATAGAAGGGTTTTCAATCAGAACTTAAATGGTAGAATTCAGATGTGTTTGTGGACGTCCTTGATCTGGCAAGGATCAAAAATATCCTAAGGAGGTGAAATTCCACTCACCTTATTATAAGGAAAAGAATTTCCACTCAAAAAGATATATTATTATTATAATGGATTAAGGTGCTTAATTTATTTTCCATTAATTCTTGTATAATGAAGAGATTTTGCAAGAGTTTGAAGGTGGTTTCGTTGTCAATTAATGGAGGGGGATTTGGTGGAGATTATTATTAAATTTTAAGAAAATGATTTCATTTTCTCTTTCATAAAAGACCCATATACATATCCTTTATATATACCTTATTTCTATAACACATAAGGAATGTTTCCCTTAGTCTTTTCCTTATTCCTTTTGCTTTGGTAGACCAAGGAGGAGTCCAGGAGCAGGAGAACGATGAACACAACCTGTAGGTAAGGTTTGATCATCTTCTACCTAGGAATCATGGTGAAAACCCTAAATCAATGCTTGATTCTTAGTTTTCTTCACTCGATTTCCAATTCTAGCCATCCATTTCATCCAAAAGCTCAAGAACGAACCTTGGATAGTTGCAGTATCTCCATCCAACATTACATCCACGGAGCTTGGAAATCAAATTTGAGGCGGGTTTTATAACTTAAACCCTTAAACATTGCTAATGCACCAATTATCTATGCTTTGTTGATTGATTTCTTCAATTTTATACACTTTTGTTTCTTTGCTGCAAATTCCATCAAGAACGGTTGCTGTTCTTGGGTGCACGAAGGAATATGATGATGAAATCATCATAAGAAAGCACCTCACCAAATATCTTGGGAGCAAACGGTTTCAAAGGATGGGACCAAACGGTTTCACCAAAACAGTTTGGTGACCAAACGGTTTGAAACCATTTGGGAGAAAACGGTTACAAAACCGTTTTAAGGAGTTGACCAAGCATTGAACGTTTGGTAATATTGTTCCTAATTATGTAGGCTAATTACCCTCCAAATTTTAGGGGTTAACTCCAAAGGAATCATAGGTTGAAGGCCAATCAATTAGACAAATCGATATGAATTAAGTGCTGATTTTCAACCTGAATAACTTGACCTGTTTGGGAAAACGGTTTCAAGACCGTTTTAGTGAGTTGACCAAGAGTTTACCATTTGATATTACTGTTACTAATGATGTGGGATAATGACCCTCCAAAATTTAGGGGTTAACTCCCAAGGAATCGTGAGTTGAAGGCTATTCAATTAGGCAAACCGTAATTGAAAACAGTGCTGAAATTCCAATGAGTTAAGTTGAGATTTTGGGTTGATTAGCCCAAACGGTCTCAAAACCGTTTGGGGATCACCCAAACGGTCTCAAGACCGTTTTGGGATCACCCCAAGACTGTTTGGAGGTCTGGGGTCAAGTATATAGTTGACCAATTAAAGGTCCAAAGATACCAATCATATTGCAATGTAGTGCTGATTTGTTGATCAACTCGATAGACCAATCCGTGATGATTTTTCACTAAAGTCCAAAGGTTGGATGAGCCAAACGGTCTCAAGACCATTTGGAGCTCATCCAAACGGTCTAAAGACCGTTTGGTGGTCACCCAAGACCATTTGGAGGTCTAGGGTTGAGTATAGTTAAGTGGTTGAAGGTCTAAAGATATCAAGTTGATCTGCAATAGATTGCTGATTTGGTGAGCACTTCAATGAACCAAACCCTAATTGGATTGCTTGGATTTGAGTGATATGATGGGCAAACGGTCTCAAGACCGGTATCAAGACCATTTGGAGGTCATCCAAAAGACCTCAAGACCGTTTGGGATCAGGTCATACCCCATTTGGATGATGGTTCAATAGTTATAAAGTAACTAGTCACACATTGATGAATATTGAAGGTTCATTGATTCTAAACCCTAATTCAATTGATTCAAACCCTAATTGAGGATCAATTGAGGGTCAATTGAGTGTCAAATCAGTTGAGGGTTGATCTAATTAACTCAATTGATTAGTGGCTAACATGTGCAAGATCGATTGAAGGGTTCAACATTGAAAACCCTAATTCAATGTGATTGATGGAGACCATATTTGGTCCATTCGGTTTTGAGGTGGTTTGGACCAAACAGTCTCAAGACTGTTTGAGTCCAAACAGTCTCAAGACCATTTGATTCGAAATGGTCTCAAGACCATTTGGGACCAAACGGTCTCAAGACCGCTTGGGACCAAACGATCCCAAACCAGTTGAGGCTTAAACGGTTTCAAAAGTTCAATTTTGTTAAGTGGTTTCAATTGCTATTCTACTAAATGGTTTCACTTATTCCAAGATCACTTGGAAGGTAATCAACCAAATAGAATGAACTCTCAAAGTGGGTGAAGGTCAGTGGTTTGAGTAATCAATCACATGATGTAATCCAAGGGAGATTAAGCTCTAATGATCTTGATATAATGACATATCCTATGATGTCAATTCTTCTTTCAAGTTGAGTTGACTTAGCTTAATCAAGGATGAGGTAAACTTCATCTTATCGAAGATGAAAGAGAAGATGTTCTTCATGAATGAATGTCTAGTTAGGGCATGATTCTTAATAGTGAGATCATGAATCCCTAGTTATGAAGGTTAATGAATCATAACCCTAATTGAGGGCATTGATAGATGAAATTCTATTATATGATGATGATATAAATCTAATTCATAATGATGATAAGGCAAACTTAAATTAAAGGTACTCTGTTGATTATTCCCACTTAGGGTTAATAGTAAAATCCTAATCAATTGGATGTATTGAGTTCACAAGTATAAAACAATTGAGGTCTGCTGTAGCACGACCGTGCTAGGCAGCACGACCGTGGCGGTTTCTTCTTACACGACCGTGCAAGATAGCACGGCCGTGGTGACTTCCTTTGCACGACCGTGCAAGGAAGCACGACTGTGGCGTTTCCCCTTTGCACGATTGGTTTTGGTAGCACGGCCGTGGTGTACTATATTTGACTTGGAAGTTGATTGTATAGTAAACCTTAATTCCAATTAAGGTGAAACTATGAGTGAAACCCTAATTTTGGATTATTCTTTATAATGTAGAGCTCTAAGGTTGGATAATGAAGTGATAGGTCATTAATCCTAATTAAGCTAATGGAATGGTTACCCTAATTGAATTAAAAAGGAAACCTAACCCTAGCAAGGGCATGGTGGGGTAATCCTTGATTAGTGATGTTATCATTATTTTGCATTATGCTGATATGAAATTGATGTGTTTGTTATCACCTATACTAAGCATGCAGGTTTTATGAGATTTTGAACATAGCCAGGTATGAGCTATGATGTCTTGTGTATTGAAATCACTTTATAAGTTTATAAGCAATGATATGCTATGTATCCTAGTGAATGGTAACAAAAGAGATTGATAAGCTTTAAGAGCCATGTGAAATACCTGCATTACATTTATCATGTTTATCTGTCAGATGACTTGATGGCATTAAGTTACTTGTTAAAGTGGTAACATGTGTTCTGATAACTTAAGGGTTTGAACACCCATATTCTTGAATCATGATGATGAGATGATAAGGGATTGAGATCCCAATGTTAGCAAAGCTGTGAATTGAACTTGATAGAAATAGTACTCATTCTTTATAGCAAATGTTATAATGTTATATGATTGACAACATTCCTGATGCTAAAAGAATGTTGTAATGTACTTAAATAATCAACTGAAATGATATCATGTAGAACCCTGACCATAGATCCATCATCGTCAGAAGTTAGGTGATGGTGAAATAGGTTTTCCTAAGAGAACTCCTAGAGAGCATACTTTTGAGTATGTGGGGGTTATGGGCGTGAATATCCTTACGCCCTAATCAAGGAATTGAAGTGAGATAAACACTAAATCTCTCAATTCTTCATTATATGTATATGCCAGGATGATGTATCACTAATCTCCCGATGATGTTGTTAATGCCGCATTGATGAGAGATAAACAAGAAATCCCTCGATGGCGAAGAGAGTACAGAATGCTACTGTAACTCTAATAGTGAAGTTGCCAGAATACCCTGGAAAGCTATTATAGCAGAGACACAAGATGTCCTGCATGTTATTCCTCACACTGACTGAGGAGGATGAGGTCATAGAAATCCGGCTCTTCTGATGACCTATGTATGGTACCGATTTCGACTTTGCAGTGGTCAGTTGGAGTATGAGCGGTATACCTCATCTCCTCAGGGCATAATTATGTTTGAAAAATGTAATCAGCCGTGTAGCATATTTGTTTAGGGTTGATCTACGAGAATCAATGGTTGAGGATACATTGATTAATATGTCCTAGTTGGATAAATAATTTACATGTTCTTCATATTCCTTATTAAATAAATGACATACTGCCTTGTCAAGTTTTAACTGGAATGAACTGTATAGAGATTACTTCACTACATTGCTTAGATACTATTTTATCTGTTGATAAATGTTTATAGTACTACTACTCAGTGTTATTCTATTATCTGCAATAACAATGTTTCTGGCGGAGAGTTATATCTCTCGCTGGGGCAATTATTCAATTGTCTCACTCCCGTGGAATTAAATTTTTAGGTAATCACCGAGGAAAAGGCAGAAACCCTACAAAGGGTGAACACCAGCAGCAGCAACAGCAAGGACAACAGTGATCCTCAGGTGGAGACACTGTCTATGAAGTTCTGTATATAGAGAGTCCTATGTGTCATCTATGTACTCTCTGGTCCTAGGAGTCAGTAGAGAGTTTGATGTTGAACTGAGATTTTGGCTTGAAGCCTCGAGATTTTTGTATCCTGCTCATGTATAGTTTAACAGGGCAGACAATGTTATGACTCTCAAGATGAGATGATACAGAGATGTACTGATGAATCATTTTGTAAATAACTTACTTTGGTTCTTTATGATAGAGTTTCACAATTGGTGGATCTCCTTGCAAAAAGTTTTAATTTTTAGTGATTTTCAGTAATTCCGTTGCTAATGATTCGCTTCCGCATTTGTTGATCTCATTTTTCCGAGACAGAAGCCACAGGTTTAGTGGTATAAGAGCTCTAGGTTTTGCTGAGTCTACAGAGACATAGGACTAGGGTTGTCGAGTCTGTTCTAGTGTCTTCCAGTATATCTGATAGTGTCTTCTACTCATATAGGAGGAGAAGAGAAAACTAAAGATGTCTGGATCACACGAAGAACATGTTGCTAAAAGTAGTGTTGCTGCACATGGAGGTGCAAGTGACCATCATAGGGAGGAGCCTTTGCCTGAACCACCCCAGTTCAACCCAGCTGACATGGGGAATCCAACCTTCCAAGCTATGTTCGGGAAGTTCATGACTGCCATGACACATATGACTGATAGAATGCCCATACCTGCACCTAGGGCACCTACTCATCAAGAAGGACAAGGAGTCGGAAAGACATTTGAACGACTTCGCCAAGTTGGAGCCACGAAATATGTTGGGACAGCTGACCCAGCAGATGCTGACATGTGGCTAACTGAGTTAGAGAAGGCCTTTAGAATCCTTAACATCCCAGAAGCTGAGAAGGTTAGGCATGCTGTGTACCTTCTTAAGGGGAGTGCTGGTCACTGGTGGACCATAGAGGAGGGAAAAAGGCCAGGTGTGGAGATTGCATGGGAAGTATTTCGATGAGAATTTGTCAATAGATACTTTCCTAAGACCTTTCTGGATGAGAAAATCTCTTAGTTTGAGAGATTAAGACAAGGACCAATGAATATTAGCGAGTATGAGGCTAAGTTCATGGAGCTTTTATGGTTCTGTCCGCATATGGCAACCACTGATGAAGAAAGGATGCGGTGTTTTGAGAAGGGATTAAATGCTAAGTTGACCACCCCTGTGTTTGCTCTGGAGAACAGGGAAAGATTTGCTACATTTGTAGAGTCTGTCAGAAGGATAGAGAGGTCTGTGACTGAGAAGATACATACCAAAAACAAGAAGATGTACCCCCAGTTCCAAGGATCTTCATCCAAAGGTTTCCAGAAACCGAGGTTTTCTGCACCAATGACACCACCTAGATTCAATACCCAGACGCAGTGGACGTCAAATAGGGGTAGAGGACGAAGTTTACCACTGGAAAGAGCCCAGAGCTCAGCATCTGTATCGGTTACAGGACCATCCAGACCACAGCAGGAGATCAAAAGCTGTTTTATATATGGAAAAGTAGGACATCTGATGAAGGATTGCAGAGCCCGAGAGGCGAGTGTGACTCAACCTCAAAGGCAGAGTCAGCAAGGTTCTCAAAGGAGACAGTTTCCAAGTGGAGCTAGAGGACGTGGACAAGCGTCCCAAGCTGGATCATCAGCACCCAGTCATTGAGCACCGAATCAACCACAGGAAACGGCGAGATTCTATGCGATGAATCCACCTGATGCAGTGATCAACCCTCGGGTTGTGACAGTTCAGATGAAACTATTTTATTCTGATATGTCTACATCCTGCATTGTATCTGTTTTAATTGATCCAGGTGCTACACATTCCTTTATCACTCGAAGAGTGATTCTTGACTGCAACATGACTACAAGTCATACAGCAGATAGTCTGTTGTTAGAAACTCCTTTAATGGGATCTGCTATGTTTTGGGAAGTATGTTCTCCCTCCATTCTTTCCTTTTCTGAACATTACATACAAGTGGATCTTATACCACTTGAGTTGCATGGGTTCGATATAATTCTGGGAATGGATACCTTAGAAAGTTATAAAGTTGTTTTGGATTGTGAGTCCAAGCAAGCTGTGTTCACACATAACAGTGACACATGGATCTTTCAAGGAGATAGAAAGATCCTTCCAACCTGTCTTGTGTCAGCCATGGTAGCTGAGAAGCTGATGAGGCAAGGATGTTATGCATTCTTGGCCCATGTGGTAGATACCACCATGGAGAGTTCTAATCTTGCTGAAGTTCCTGTAGTCAGGGAATTTGAAGATGTATTTCCTGAAGAACTTCCAGGTGTCCCTCCACCCCGAGAGATTGATTTTGAGATTAATCTAATCCTGGGCACACAGCCAATAGCACAAACACCATATAGAATGGCGCCTGCTGAAATGGCAGAACTCAAGAAACAACTACAAGAGTTGCTTGAGAAGGGTTTTATCTGACCAAGTACTTCACCCTGGGGTGCTCTGGTCCTCTTTGTTAAGAAGAAGGATGGGTCAATGCGGTTACGCATTGATTACATACAACTTAATAAAGTGACTATAAAGAATAAGTATCCTCTACCAAGGATTGATGATTTGTTTGACCAGTTGCGTGGTGCAACTATCTTCTCAAAGATAGACCTGAGGTCAGGATATCATCAACTGCGTATTAAGGAGGGTGACATACCTAAGTCTGCTTTTAGAACAAGGTATGGTTACTATGAGTTCACAGTTATCTCATTTGGACTAACTAATGCACCAGCTACATTTATGGAACTCATGAATAGAATCTTTTGACCTTTTCTTGATCAATGTGTAGTCGTCTTTATAGATGACATCCTAATCTATAGTAGAGATGTTCAGCAGCATGAGCACCATCTTCGTCAGGCTCTAACTTCGCTAAGAAAGCACAACTTATATGCTATGTTTAGCAAATGTGAGTTCTGGTTACCAGAAGTTTCTTTCCTTGGACACGTAATATCTGCTTCAGGTATTCGTGTTGACCCTAAAAAGGTAAAATATGTTCTACAATGGGAGCAACCGAAGACACCAACGGAGATTCGCAGTTTCTTAGGGTTGGCAGGCTATTACCATAGGTTCATTAAGAACTTTAGTTCTATAGCCTTACCCTTAACCAAGTTAACCAGAAAAGATGTTCCTTTTGTGTGGAATGACAAGTGTCAACAATCATTCCAGTTACTGAAGGAAAGGTTGACTAGTGCAGCTGTATTGGTGTTACCTAAGCAAGGAAAAGGGTATATAGTTTTCTGTGATGCCTCTAAAAATGGACTAGGATGTGTGTTGATGCAGGATAAACAAGTGATTTCTTTTGCTTCTCGACAGCTTAAGAAACACAAGGAGAATTATCCGACACACGATTTAGAACTAGTTGTTGTAGTCCATGCCTTGAAGATCTGGAGACACTATCTCTATGGAGAGACATTTCAGATTTTCATAGACCATAAAAACCTAAAGTATATCTTTTCTCAGCATGAGCTTAACATGAGGCAACGTCGCTGGATGGAATTAATCAAGGACTACGGTTGTACAATTGATTATCATCCAGGGAAAGCCAATGTGGTTGCTGACGCTTTAAGTAGAAAATCAGCAACACCAGCCCTAGATAAAGCATAGTTGAACTCTTTGGTGTGCTCTAAGAGATATATGCTTATCTCCTTGAGGCAAAACAACATACAACTTAAAGTATCGTTGTTAGCCGGGCTGTTAGCTGAGATGCAAGTAAAACCTACTTTAAGACAATAGATTAAGGAGGCACAACAATCTGATGTTGTAGTTTAGCAGATTAGATCAGAGTATGGTAGTGAGAAACGAGAAGGTTTCTATGATTCAGATGATCATGTAGCCTGTTATCATGGTAGAATGATAGTACCTGATGCTGATAACTTAAGGAAGTTAGTCCTGGAAGAAGCTCATTCTTCAATGTATGCTATGCATCCAGGAAGTACCAAAATGTATCATAACTTGAAAGATATGTATTGGTGGCCTGGTTTAAAGAAGGATGTTGCTGAGTTCGTTATGTGGTGTCCAGTGTGTCAACAGGTTAAAGCTGAACACCAAAAGCCTGCAGGAACACTGCAGCCTCTGCCTATACCACAGTGGAAATGGGATCATGTGACCATGGATTTTGTGGTTGGTTTACCCAGAACAACCAAAGGTCATGATTCCATTTGGGTAATAGTTGATAGGTTGATAAAGACAACACATTTCTTACCTGTCAAAACAACCTATTCTGCTGAGAAGCTGGCACAGTTGTATGTAGATGACATGGTGTGGCTGCATGGAGTCCCAGTTACCATTGTTTCCGACAGAGGTCCCCAGTTTACAAGTCATTTTTGGGAGCGACTTCATAAATACTTAGGCACCCAATTAAGGTTTAGTACAGCTTTCCACCCTCAGACAGATGGACAGTCTGAGAGGACAATACAAACCTTGGAGGACTTGCTTAGGGCATGTGTCCTTCAGTTTACAGGAAGTTGGGATCTACATCTAAGCTTGATAGAGTTTGCCTACAACAATAGCTATCAGCACAACATTGATATGGCACCTTATGAAGCTTTGTATGGTAGACGTTGTAGATCTCCCCTATGTTGGTATGAAACTGGTGAATATCAACTTTTGGGTCCTGATCTTGTGCAGCAGACCACTGAGAAGATTAAAATAATACAACAACAGTTAAAGACTGCACAGGATAGGCAAAAATCTTATGCTGACAAGCGTCATAGACCTTTAGAATTCCAAGTTGGAGACAGAGTGTACCTCAAGGTCTCACCTTGGAAAGGAGTTCTTAGATTTGGAAGGCAAGGAAAGTTAGCTCCTAGATTTATGGGGCCTTATCCAATCAATGAACGGATTGGAAAGGTAGCTTATAAACTAGAGATACCACCTGAGCTGCAAAAGTTACACCCAGTGTTCCACATTTCCATGCTAAGGAAATGTCATCCTGACACAGAATCAGTTCTGCAGCCTATGGAGGTTGAGCTTAATGATGATATATCATATGTGGAAGGACCTGTGTTGATTCTTGATAGAAGAATCAAAAAGCTGAAAAAGAAAGACATAAGTCTTGTAAAAGTCCTCTGGAATTATCGTGGCATTGAAGAATCTACGTGGGAACTAGAGGAAGAGATGAGAAGGAAATACCCTGCTCTTTTCTCTTAATATGTTTTGTAATGATTTCGGGGACGAAATCCTTGTAAGGGGTGGATAATTTGTAACATCCCTGACCTGGGTTATGTTCTAACCCTAGGAGTTTTGCTTTACAAAGTTGATTAGATGCTTGTACTTATCTTGTGAAAGGTAATTAAGGCTCTTGAGGAACTTATATTTTAATTTCAGTCCTTTTTGAATAATGTTGAAACATTGTTTTGTTAATTTTGGACTAAAGTGCAAATTACCCAAGTGGAGGGGTTTAATTGCAAATTGTGCATGATAATAAGTTCCTCATATTTTGAAGCATCATGAGAATAAAGATGATGTATAGGTATGGCTTGTGATAGCCTGAAGACCAAGAAAGAGCTGATAAAACAATGTTTGTGCATTAAAACCTAGTTTTGGTGTAAAGTGCAATTTACCCAAAACCTAGGGTTCAATATGCAAATTACAACTTCAATAAGGTCCCTAATAATCGTTGGCATCATGTAGAGCAAATAAAATGAGAAGGGCACCTCATTTGAATTATCTTGGAAGAGAGAGAATCTTGATATCAAAATAATCAAGATATAAGCATAATTGAAACCCTAATTCAATTTAATGCAAAAATAAATAAAAATAATTGAAGGGTTTTCAATCAAAACTTAAATGGTGGAATTCAGATGTGTGTGTGGAGGTCCTTGAGCTTGCAAGGATCAAAAATATCCTAAGGAGGTGAAATTCCACTCACCTTATTATAAGGAAAAGAATTTCCACTCAAAAAGATATATTATTATTATAATGGATTAAGGAGCTTAATTTCTTTTCCATTAATTCTTGGATAATAAAGAGCTTTTGCAAGAGTTTGAATTTGGTTTCGTGGTCAATTAATGGAGGGGGATTTGATGGAGATTATTATGGAATTTAAAGAAAATGATTTCATTTTCTCTTTCATAAAAGACCCATATACATATCCTTTATATATACCTTATTTCTATAACACATAAGGAACGTTTCCCTTAGTCTTTTCCTTATTACTTTTGCTTTGGCCGACCAAGGAGGAGTCCAGGAGCAGGAGAAGGACGAACATAACCTGTAGGTAAGGTTTGATCATCTTCTACCTTGGAATCATGGTGAAAACCCTAAATCAATGCTTGATTCTTAGTTTTCTTCACTCGATTTCCAATTCTAGCCATCCATTTCATCCAAAAGCTCAAGACCGAATCTTGGATAGTTTCTGGAGCTCCATCCACCATTAAATCCATGGAGCTTGGAGCTTGGAAATAAAATTTGAGGCGGGTTTTATAACTCAAACCCTTAAACATTGCTAATGCACCAATTATCTATGCTTTGTTGATTGATTTCTTCAATTTTATACACTTTTGTTTGTTTGCTGCAAATTCCATCAAGAACGGTTGCTGTTCTTGGGTGCACGAAGGAAGATGATGATGACATTATCAAAAGCAAGCACCTCACCAAATATCTTGGGAGCAAACGGTTTCAAAGGATGGGACCAAACGGTTTGAAACCGTTTGGGAGCAAACGGTTTCAAAACCATTTTGAAGGAGTTGACCAAGCATTGAACATTTGGGAATATTGTTCCTAATTATGTAGGCTAATGACCCTCCACATTTGACGGGTTAAATCCAAAGGAATCATAGATTGAATGCCAATCAATTAGACAAATCGAATTGAATTAAGTGCTGATTTTCAACCTGAATAACATAACCTATTTGGGCAAACGGTTTCAAGACCATTTTAGTGAGTTGACCAAGCGTTGACCATTTGGGATTTCTCTTCCTAATGATGTGGGATAATGACCCTCCAAATTTGAGGGGTTAACTCCCAAGGAATCGTGAGTTGAAGGCTATTCAATTAGGCAAACCCTAATTGAAAACAGTGCTGAAATTCCAATGAGTTAAGTTGAGATTTTGGGTTGATTATCCCAAACGGTCTCAAGACCATTTGGGGATCACCCAAACGGTCTCAAGACCGTTTGGGGATCACCCCAAGACCGTTTGGAGGTCTGGGGTCAAGTATAGTTGACCAATTAAAGGTCCAAAGATACCAATCATATTGCAATGTAGTGCTGATTTGTTGATCAACTCGATAGACCAATCCATGATGATTTTTCACTAAAGTCCAAAGGTTGGATGAGCCAAACGGTCTCAAAACCGTTTGGATCTCATCCAAACGGTCTCAAGACCGTTTGGTGGTCACCCAAGACCGTTTGGAGGTCTAGGGTTGAGTATAGTTAAGTGGTTGAAGGTCTAAAGATATCAAGTTGATCTGCAATAGATTGCTGATTTGGTGAGCACTTCAATGAACCAAACCCTAATTAGATTGCTTGGATTTGAGTGCTATGATGGTGAGGTCAACAAAACGACCTCAAGACCGTTTGGGGTCAGGTCATACCCCATTTGGATGATGGTTCAATAGTTATAAAGTAACTAGTCACACATTAATGAATATTAAAGGTTCATTGATTCTAAACCCTAATTCAATTGATTCAAACCCTAATTGAGGATCAATTGAGGGTCAATTGAGTGTCAAATCAGTTGAGGGTTGATCTAATTACCTCAATTGATTATTGGCTAACATGTGCAAGATCGATTGAAGGGTTCAACATTGAAAACCCTAATTCAATGTGATTGATGGAGACCATATTTGGTCCATTCGGTTTTGAGGTGGTTTGGACCAAACGGTCTCAAGACCGTTTGAGTCCAAATGGTCTCAAGACCGTTTGAGTCGAAACAGTCTCAAGACCGTTTGGGACCAAATGATCCCAAACCAGTTGAGGCTTAAACGGTTTCAAAAGTTCAATTTTGTTAAGTGGTTTCAATTGTTATTCTACTAAATGGTTTCACTTATTCCAAGATCACTTGGAAGGTAATCAACCAAATTGTATGAACTCTCAAAGTGGGTGAAGTTCAGTGGTTTGAGTAATCAATCACATGATGTATTCCAAGGGAGATTAAGCTCTAATGATCTTGATATAATGACATATTCTATGATGTCAATTCTTCTTTCAAGTTGAGTTGACTTAGCTTAATCAAGGATGAGGTAAACTTCATCTTATAGAAGATGAAAGAGAAGATGTTCTTCATGAATGAATGTCTAGTTAGGGCATGATTCTTAATAGTGAGATCATGAAACCCTAGTCATGAAGGTTAATGAATCACAACCCTAATTGAGGGCATTGATAGATGAAATTCTATTATATGATGATGATATAAATCTAATTCATAATGATGATAAGGCAACCTTAAATTAAAGGTACTCTGTTGATTATTCCCACATAGGGTTAATATTAAAACCCTAATTAATTGGATGTATTGAGCTCACAAGTCTAAAATAATTGAGGTCTGCTGTAGCACGACCGTGGCGGTTTCTTCTTGCACGACCGTGCAAGATAGCACGACCGTGGTGAATTCCTTTGCACGACTGTGCAAGGAAGCATGGCCGTGATGTTTCCCCTTTGCACGACCGTTTTTGGTAGCACGGCCGTGGTTTACTATATTTGACTTGGAAGTTGATTGTATAGTAAACCTTAATTCCAATTAAGGTGAAACTATGAGTGAAACCCTAATTTTGGATTATTCTTTATAATGTAGAGCTCTAAGGTTGGATAATGAAGTGATAGGTCATTAATCCTAATTGAGCTAATGGAATGGTTACCCTAATTGAATTAAAAAGGAAACCCTAACCCTAGAAAGGGCATGGTGGGGTAATCCTTGATTAGTGATGTTATCATTATTTTGCATTATGCTGATATGAAATTGATGTGTTTGTTATCATCTGTACTAATCATGCATGTTTTATGAGATTTTGAACATAGCCAAGTATGAACTATGATGTCTTGTGTATTGAAAGCACTTTATGAGTTTATAAGCAATGATATGCTATGTATCCTAGTGAAAGGTAACAAAAGAGATTGATAAGCTTTAAGATCCATGTGAAATACATGCATTACATTTATCATGTTTATCTGTCAGATGACTTGATGGCATTAAGTTACTTGTTGAAATGGTAACATGTGTTCTGATAACTTAAGGGTTTGAACACCCATATTCTTGAATCATGATGATGAGATGATAAGGGATTGAGATCCCAATGTTAGCAAAGCTGTGAATTGAACTTGATAGAAATAGTACTCATTCTTTATAGCAAATGTTATAATGTTATATGATTGACAACATGTCTGATGCTAAAAGAATGTTGTAATGTACTTAAATAATCAAGTGAAATGATATCATGTAGATCCCTGACCATAGATCCATCATCGTCAGAAGTTAGGTGATGGTGAAATAGGTTTCCCTAAGAGAACTCCTGGAGAGCATACTTTTGAGTATGTGGGGGTTATGGGCGCGAATATCCTTACGCCCTAATGAAGGAATTGAAGTGAGATAAACACTAAATCTCTCAATTCTTCATTATATGTATATGCTGGGATGATGTATCACTAATCTCCCGATGATGTTGTTAATGTCGCATCGATGAGAGATAAACAAGAAATCCCTCGATGGCGAAGAGAGTACAAAATGCCACTGTAACTCTAATAGCGAAGTTGCCAGAATACCCTAGAAAGCTATTATAGCAGAGACACAAGATGTCCTGCATGTTATTCCTCACACTGACTGAGGAGGATGAGGTCATAGAAATCCAGCTCTTCTGATGACCTATGTATGGTACCGATTTCGAATTTGTAGTGGTTGGTTGGAGTATGAGCGGTATACCACATCTCCTCAGGGCATAATTATGTTTGAAAAATGTAATCAGCCGTGTAGCATATTTGCTAGGGTTGATCTACGAGAATCAATGGTTGAGGATACATTGGTTAATATGTCCTAGTTGGATAAATAATTTACATGTTATTCATATTCCTTATTAAATAAATGACATACTGCCTTGTCAAGTTTTAACTGGAATGAACTGTATAGAGATTACTACTCTACATTGCTTAGATACTGTTTTATCTGTTGATAAATGTTTACAGTACTACTACTCAGTGTTATTCTATTATCTGCAATAACAATGTTTCTGGCGGAGAGTTATATCTCTCGCTGGGGCAATTATTCAATTGTCTCACTCCCGTGGAATTAAATTTTTAGGTAATCACCGAGGAAAAGGCAGAAACCCTACAAAGGGTGAACACCAGCAGCATCAACAACAAGGACAGCAGTGATCCTCAGGTGGAGACACTGTCTGTGAAGTTCTGTATATAGAGAGTCCTATGTGTCGTCTCTATACTCTCAGGTCCTAGGAGTCAGTAGAGAGTTTGATGTTGAACTGAGATTTTGGCTTGAAGCCGCGAGATTTTTGTATCCTGCTCATGTATAGTTTAACAGGGCAGACAATATTATGACTCTCAAGATGAGATGATATAGAGATGTACTGATGAATCAGTTTGTAAATAACTTACTTTGGTTCTTTATGATAGAGTTTCACAGTTTGTGGATCTCCTTGCAAAAAGTTTTAATTTTTAGTGATTTTCAGTAATTCCGCTGCTAATGATTTGCTTCCGCATTCGTTGATCTCATTTTTCCGAGACAGACTGTAACATCCCTGACCTGGGTTATAACCTAACCCTGGAAGTTTTGCCTAAATATGTAATTAAATGCTTGTGAATACTCCCTGGCATGTAATTAAGTTCCTCAGGAACATATAATTTCAATTTTTGCTCCTTTTTAAATAAAGTTGTAGCATTGTGTTGTATGCAGGGACCTATGTGCAAATTACCCAGTTTAAGGGTTCAACTTGCAAATTCACAAGGGTAAGATGTTCCTCTGATGTTGAAACATCATGAGGATGTTTATGATAAAGTTTGAAGGATTTCCCAAGCTTTAGCACCAAGGTGCAGCTGTGGAAGCAATCCTTATGCTTGAAAACCCTAATTTGGAGTAAAATGCAATTTACCCAAATTGAGGGGTGTAACTTGTAATTTTCACCATCTAGAGTATCTTTTATAACTCTTGTCATCATTTAGAGTAGAAATGATGAAAGGGGCACATCAATGAATAATCAGATGAGGAAAATGATCTTTGTGATAAAAATCACCTAAAATGGGTATGGAAACCTTTCATGTATGTACCCTAGTTGAAAGTTGGCTTTCTTTACCCTTAGATCTTGAGATTTCATTAGCTTTGCATAAGCTTAGATGAGTGTGGACGTGCCCTTGAGCAAGGAGGGACTTAGATGTAATTTCCATTCTTGAGAGGTCCTTATGGTGTAAAAAGGGCTAAAGTATATAAGCCTTTTCCTTGCAAATAAGTGAACGGATCCTTTATTCCCTTCACTTATCCTCTTCTTTCTCAAACGACCAAGGATAGCTCTAGAGCTCAGGGGGACGACCAACCTATTCTAGGTAAGAGAACACCACCTTCTAGCTCGAATTCATGGAGGAATTCATCCTTTAAGGTTGGATTTGTGGATAGCTTACTTAGTCTTCTTGTTCTAGCCGACCAACCCTACCTTTCCTTGGAGGGTTTGCTTATCTCATGAAGATATTCTCATGATTACTTGTATTATCTTCATCCTTATGTGGGATTTATGTTGCTGATGTTATGTTCCAGATTAGGATACATAATCTGATTACTTTATTACATATGATTGTGTGCACATGTTAACCCTATGTTACAAGTATTAATCATATTAGGGTTTATATCACATTAATAGCAACATCATCATATAACATGGATTCTGGGTATCATCCTGATCTCATATTTAATTATGAGGTTTCAGATACTGATATGAGATTACTCTGTGAATTTCATCTTTTATTGAGCCTGTATGCACTTATTGTATATTAATTAGGGTTATTAGCCCTAATTAGACATTTTTAGCAAATTACATGATTTCGTACATTATCATGATCATAACTAACATCATATGCATTATAAACATGGTTATGGACTTACTGATATTTTTCCATAATTTTAGGCCAATGTTTGATATTTATTATCCATCAATTAAGCATTTCACTACTAACGAGATATCATTGATATTTGTGCATAAAAAGCCTGATATAAAGGGACCATGTTGTTCTACTCATTTTTCTGAGAAGTTTGGTATATTATATGTATTTTTCTGAGGCTCGAGCTATTTAATATGAATTATGCAAGATCTGAGATATATACTGGAATTACTGAGCGATTTACCTTTTCTGGCCAACCGAGGACTGCCATGTGGCCATGTGGGGGCGCACTACTTCTCGCTTCCTTGACCTGCGCTGATCCAGGTTCCGCTGAGTTTTCCTTGGTTCAGCTGGGCCGGTCCGGTTCAAGGTTTCTCCCCTTTTTTTTTTTTTGGTCACGTTCTCATCCCAGCGGTGCCTCTGCGTGAGTCATCCTCACGATGTGAGCGCCGCCGGAGTCCCGAGCAGGACTCCCATCTTCGGCGAGGCACCAATGCCTCCATTGGATCCCTCTCCAAAGAGTCATCTGAGCCGCAACGCTCTTCCACCAGCAACTCCGCCCAGATCCCTTTGGTTGGGTTTCTAGTTCTGCACGAAGTGGTGAGGACGCTGCCGCATCCATGGATCCAACGAGGAATCCGGGAAGCCAAAGGCTGTAGATGATGACACCATCAAACTTTACTAATCTCAAGCTCCGCGCCTGTGAGCTGTAGGTGATGGCTACTGCAGAGGTGCCCTCCTCCACTGAGCGATCCATGGCTGCGACGAACTTCCTTTAAAAAGGTCGGCATGTATCATGTACGAGCTGCCGGCATGGAACCTTGCCGCTGCAGTCACTCCCTATCCTTCACGGCTATCCTCTGATCCTTCCTCATATCACTGGCCTAGTTCCTTACATCCAGAACTACTTTCCTTCTCTCTCGCTTCACATGAATGAGAGCCTGAACAGACGCCCACCAGCGTCAGCGCTACCTCCGATCCCCCTGGGCATCGTTCCTCCTTTGGCTGCTTTTGGTAATGGAGAAGATAAGGAACTGGGGACTTGTTCTTCCTGATCTCGTTACTCTGAGAGGGCTAAGGAGGGTCAGACTAATCGTGTCAAATAGGTGAGAGCAACTGCTCTTCTAGTTCCCTTCATCCACCCACGACCAGGACGTGGGATCAGTTAGAGCCTTGTGGGGTTGTTCACTATGACCGACTGCGAGAAGGATAAATATCTTGACCATCCAAATCTGACCAAGCCATCAAATGCGGGCATGACCAGGATAACCCGTACCATCTTCGCATAAAAAGTGTATATTGTATGATCACCATGCTACAGCAAACATGAGACCACGGTGCTCCTCAAACCTTGCTACTTATGTAATACACATGTAAACTTGGTCTCATTTATCAATTTCGTCAAGCATACACATCATTTCATCATTTTCAAACCTAAATAAATCCTTCTAGGAATATCCAATTGCCACCATATTTTAACCATAGCTTCCTCACAACTAAAGCTACCTTCTACTCAAATTTGGTGCCAAAACTCAACTGCTATACCATTTGATTAAATTCCTCAAAAGGCATAACTTATGGATCTTAATTATGATGTCATCATCACATCAACACATCTACTTAGTCAAAAGCTTGTAACTCTTAATACTACTCAATCATATGATTTCGTTTATGTCATTGGACAATTAAGGATTCCAAAAGTTCACTCCATCACACTCTACCTTCGTTGAGTCAGTCCGAAGGATAGATAGATCTATGGTTGAGAAGAGGCAAACTCAGAAAAGATATCCATAGTTCCATGGTTCTTCATCTAGGGACTTTAAGAAGCCTAGATCCTCTGCACCTAATACTCCACCATCTAGATCTAGTTCTCAGACTCAGTGGTCTCCAAGTAGAGGTAGAGGACGAGGACAACCACCTCGGGAGACTCAGAGTTCTGCATCAATGTCCGCTAATGGACCACCAAGACCACAAGAGAGAAGCTGCTACAACTGTGGTAAGGTGGGACATTTGATGAAGGACTGCCGATCTAAGCCTGTCAGTGTGACACAACCTCCGAGACAAGGTCAACAGGGATCACAGATAGGGCAATCTCAAGGAGCAGGTCGAGGACGCGGGCAAGCGTCTCAAGCTGGATCATCAACACCACCTCAACAACAGGCTACAGCAAGGTTCTATGCTATGAACCCACCAGAGGCAGTGGTCGATCCACAAGTGGTGACAGGTCAGATGGAACTTTTATATTCTGATATGTCTAAATCTTGTGTAGTATCTGTTCTGATTGACCCAGGTGCTACACACTCTTTCATCACTCGAAGAGTGATTCGCAACTGCAATATGACAGCTAGTCATAGGGTAGATAAGTTGTTGTTGGAGACTCCGTTGAGTGGGTCTGCTGTTTTGCAGGAGGTATGCTCTCCCTGCATCCTCTTCTTTTCTAAACATCGCATTCAAGTAGACCTTATACCGCTTGATATGCAAGGATTTGATGTAATCCTAGGGATGGATACCTTGGAAAGGTATCGAGTTGTCTTGGATTGTGAGTCCAAGTTGGCAGTGTTTGCTGATGAAAGCAACACATGGATCTTTCAAGGAGAAAGAAAGATTCTGCCCACCTGTCTTGTATCAGCTATGGTTGTTGATAAGTTGATGAGGCAAGGATGTTATGCATTCTTAGACCATGTGGTAGATGTTACCAAGGAGAGTCCCAACCCTGCCAAAGTTCCTATAGTCAGGGAATTCGAAGATGTGTTTCCTGAAGAACTTCCTGGTATACCACTACCTCGGGAGATTGATTTTGAAATCAATTTGGTCCCAGATATGAAACCCATAGCTCAGACTCTGTATAGGATGGCGCCTGCCGAGATGGCAGAACTCAAGAAACAGCTTCAAGAGTGACTTGAGAAGGGTTTCATCCGGCCGAGTACCTCACCTTGGGGTGCTCCGGTTTTGTTTGTTAAAAAGAAAGATGGATCGATGCGGTTGTGCATGGACTATAGACAACTCAATAAAGTAACAATAAAGAACAAGTATCCTTTGCCGAGGATTGATGATCTTTTTGACCAGTTGCGTGGTGCAACATTCTTTTCCAAAATATACTTAAGGTCTGGATATCATCAACTCCGCATTAAGGACAGTGACATATCCAAGTCTGCCTTTAGGACAAGATATGGTCACTATGAGTTCACGGTTATGTCGTTTGGACTAACCAATGCACCAGCTGCATTCATGGAACTCATGAATAGAGTTTTTCGACCCTTCCTTGATCAGTGTGTTGTCGTCTTCATAGATGACATACTGATTTATAGTAAGGATGCTCAACAACATGAGCAGCATCTTTGCCAAGCTCTGACCTTGCTAAGAGAACACAAGCTATATGCTAAATTTAGCAAGTGTGAGTTCTGGCTGCCGGAGGTATCTTTTCTTGGACATGTGATATCTGCCTCGGGAATTCGTGTTGACCCTGCAAAAGTGGAATCTGTTCTACAGTGGGAACAACCAAAGACACCGACGGAGATTAGAAGTTTCCTGGGATTAGCTGGTTATTATCGAAGGTTTATTAAGAATTTCAGTTCTATAGCCTTACCTTTGACCAAGTTAACCCGGAAAGATATTCCTTTTGCCTGGAGTGATAAGTGTCAACAGTCTTTTCAACTGTTGAAGGAGAGGTTGACAAGTGCACCTGTTCTTGTTCTACCTGAGCAAGGAAAGGAATATATAGTCTTCTGTGATGCCTCCAAGAATGGACTTGGATGTGTGTTGATGCAGGATAAACAAGTGATTTCTTTTGCTTCCCGACAGCTTAAGAAACACGAGGAGAATTATCCGACACATGATCTAGAGTTAGCTGTTGTGGTCCATGCCTTGAAAATCTGGAGACATTATCTCTACGGAGAAACCTTCCAGATTTTCACAGACCACAAGAACCTTAAGTATATCTTCTCTCAGCATGAGCTTAACATGAGGCAACGTCGCTGGATGGAATTAATCAAGGACTACGATTGTACAATTGATTACCATCCGGGCAAGGCCAATGTGGTTGCAGATGCCTTGAGTAGGAAATCAGCAACATCAACCATGGATAGAGCACAACTAAGTTCCTTAGTATGCTCTAGGAGAGATATGCTTATCTCTTTAAGGCAAGACAATGTGCATTTGGAGGTATCATTGTTAGCTGGTTTGTTAGCTGAGATGTAGATTAAACCTACTCTAAGAGAGAAGATAAAGGAGGCACAACAAGTTGATGCTGTAGTTCAGCAGATTAGATCTGAGTTTGGTGATGAGAAGCGAGAAGGTTTTCATGAGTCAGATGACCAGGTGGCATGCTATCATGGGAGGATGATATTGCCAGATGTAGATAACCTAAGGAAGTTAGTTCTGGAGGAAGCTCATTCTTCAATGTAAGCTATGCATCCAGGGAGCACCAAGATGTATCGAAACTTGAAAGATATGTATTGGTGGCCTGGGATGAAGAAGGATGTAGCTGAGTTTGTTCTGAGGTGTCCTGTGTGTCAGCAGGTCAAGGCTGAGCACCAAAAACTTATAGGAACAATGCAGCCTTTACCCATAACACAATGGAAGTGGGACCATGTGACCATGGACTTTGTTGTTGGCCTACCCAGGACAAGCAAAGGACATGATTCCATTTGGGTAGTTGTTGATAGGTTGACAAAAACAACACATTTCCTACCTGTCAAAACAACCTATTCTGCTGAAAAGTTATCCCAGTTGTATGTTCAAGAGATAGTGCGTTTGCACAGAGTTCCTATCACTATAGTTTCTGACAGAGGTCCCCAGTTTACAAGTCTCTTTTGGGAGCAGTTACACAGAGCCCTAGGCACCAAGTTAAGGTTTAGTACAGCCTTTCACCCACAGACTGATGGGTAGTCAGAAAGGACTATACAGACCTTGGAAGATCTGTTGAGAGCATGTGTTCTCCAGTTTACCGGGAGTTGGGATCTACATCTAAACTTGATAGAGTTTGCCTATAACAATAGCTATCAACATAGCATTGATATGGCACCATATGAAGCCTTATATGGTAGACGTTGTAGATCACCCTTGTGTTGGTATGAAACTTGTGAGCACCAGTTGTTAGGTCCTGATCTTGTGCAGCAAACTACAGAGAAGATTAAAGTTATACAGCAACAACTTAAGACTGCACAGGATAGGCAGAAGTTGTATGATGATAAACATCATAGACCCCTAGAGTTCCAGGTTGGAGACAGAGTATATCTTAAGGTCTCACCTTGGAAAGGAGTCCTTCGTTTTGGAAGGAAAGGGAAGTTAGCTCCTAGATTTATGGGACCTTATCCAATTGTTGAAAGAGTTGGAAAGGTGGCATATAGACTAGAGTGACCTCAGGAGTTGCAGAAGCTACACCCTGTGTTTCACATTTCCATGCTGAGGAAATGTCACCCAGATACCGAGTCAGTTCTACAACCTATGGAAGTAGAATTGAATGAACATATAACATATGAGGAGGGACCAGTGTCAATCCTTGATAACAGAATTAAAAAGTTAAAGAAGAAAGATATAACTCTTGTGAAAGTCCTTTGGAACCATCGTGGTGTTGAAGAAGCCACTTGGGAACTAGTTGATGAGATGAGAAGGAAATACCCTGCTCTCTTCTCTTAATACGCCTTATCGATTTCGGGGACGAAATCCTTGTGAAGGGGTGGATAATTTGTAACATCCCGGACCTGGGTTATAACCTAACCCTGGAAGTTTTGCCTAAATATGTAATTAAATACTTGTGAATACTCCCTGGCATGTAATTAAGTTCCTCAGGAACATATAATTTCAATTTTTGCTCCTTTTTAAATAAAGTTGTAGCATTGTGTTGTATGCAGGGACCTATGTGCAAATTACCCAGTTTAAGGGTTCAACTTGCAAATTCACAAGGGTAAGATGTTCCTCTGATGTTGAAACATCATGAGGATGTTTATGATAAAGTTTGAAGGATTTCCCAAGCTTGAGCACCAAGGTGCAGCTGTGGAAGCAATCCTTATGCTTGAAAACCTTAATTTGGAGTAAAATGCAATTTACCCAAATTGAGGGGTGTAACTTGTAATTTTCACCATCTAGAGTATCTTTTATAACTCTTGTCATCATTTAGAGTAGAAATGATGAAAGGGGCACATCAATGAATAATCAGATGAGGAAAATGATCTTTGTGATAAAAATCACCTAAAATGGGTATGGAAACCTTTCATGTATGTACCCTAGTTGAAAGTTGGCTTTCTTTACCCTTAGATCTTGAGATTTCATTAGCTTTGCATAAGCTTAGATGAGTTTGGACGTGCCTTTGAGCAAGGAGGGACTTAGATGTAATTTCCATTCTTGAGAGGTCCTTATGGTGTAAAAAGGGCTAAAGTATATAAGCCTTTTCCTTGCAAATAAGTGAACGGATCCTTTATTCCCTTCACTTCTCCTCTTCTTTCTCAAACGACCAAGGATAGCTCTAGAGCTCAGGGGGACGACCAACCTGTTCTAGGTAAGAGAACACCACCTTCTAGCTTGAATTCATGGAGGAATTCATCCTTTAAGGTTGGATTTGTGGATAGCTTACTTAGTCTTCTTGTTCTAGCCGACCAACCCTACCTTTCCTTGGAGGAATCACCTCTGGCCGACTTGTGGAAGTTCAAGGACGCCATTAAAGCTTGGAGCTTGGAAGCTAGGAGCTCTAGGAACAACCTTTAGGCGGGTTTTATAACTCTAACTCTTTGATTTATATGCATACTTTGTTCTTGCAAAATTAGCATGTTAGTTCTTCTTCTACCTCCCTTCTTCTTTGCACTTTTGCAAGCAAAACGGTGGGAGAACCGACCTTGACAGAGGTTGAAGATGAGGGGTGTGAATCCCTATGTTAATTTATCAAACGACCTTCGACCCTTTTGGTCCAAACGGTTGCAAACTGTTTGGGGTCAAACGGTTTCAAACCGTTTGCCCTCAAACGGTCTTCCAAGACCGTTTGGATTGAAACGGTCTCAAGACCATTTGATAGGGTTTACCAAGGGACGACCGTTTGAGGGTCTATTGATAATATATTGAATTTCATCCCTGCAAAGAATCAAAGTTTAATTCTTAACCAATTGAGAGTTGAAGGCACTTCAACATCCAAACCCTAATAGGGTCAAAATTGTTGTTTTAAAACATAGATCTTGTTGAGTTTTGGGTTGAAGGACCCAAACGGTCTCAAGACCATTTGGGGGTTCCTCCAAACGGTCTCAAGACCGTTTGGGCACAACCGAAGACCGTTTTAAGGTCTAGGGTTGAGATAATCTAATGGTTTGAGGGTCCAATTGCAATAAGTTGATGAATTGATAAAAATGCTGATTTTTGACCTAATTGGAGTTCAACCCTAATCAAACCGACTTAGTTTTTGGTCAACTTTGGGAAAACGGTCTCAAGACCATTTGGATGATGTCCAAATGACCTCAAGACCGTTTGAGCCAAGTTTGGGCCCAATTGGAGGTCAATTGATAGGTTCAACCTTGAATTGATTCACATTGTTGAAAATTGATGACCATCCAATTTGAAACCCTAATTGAGTTTGATTTAATCCTAATTGGCTTTCAATTGAGGGTCAATTTGATGCCCAATTGATTAAGGCTAACCCTAATTGACTCAATTTATAAGTGGTTAACATGGCTTTGGCCAATTGAGGGCTTCAACATACATATCCATGAACAATTGTAACCTTTGAACCACTTTGGAGGTCCAAACGGTTTGAGCCCATTTGGACCAAACAGTCTCAAGACCATTTGGATCCAAACGGTCTCAAGACCGTTTGAGGCCAAACGGTCTCAAGACCATTTGGGCCAAACGGTCTCAAGACCGTTTGGGCTCAAACAATCTCAGGGTCGTTTGGTCCAATCGATCTCAAGTTGATTTGATCAAACAGTTTCAAACCGTTTGAGCTTCAAACGGTTTGGAAAGTCAACCTTTCTAAACGGTCAACACATCCAAACGGTCTCAAGACCGTTTGAAACCAAACGGTCTCAAGACCGTTTGGTGGTTGAAACCGTTTGAAGGTTGAAACCGTTTGAAGGTGTTCAAGGTGGTTTGTACTTAATCAATTGATGATGTAATTGGTTCAATGTTGATCTAATCTAAACCCTAATGGTAACCAAGGTCATTAAGGGACTAAGTGATTAATGAGTTGACCCATGATGGTGATCATGAGGCAAAATACCAAAATACCCTTGAAGGGTTTAATGAAGTAAAACCTTGTTCTAATCAAACCCTAATCACATGATAGTGATGTTAGGGCTTATGTTAGTCAATGAGGACTTAACCCAATCTGATCTAGAGTGGTGTTATCACCATCTACTAGTGAGAGGAGAGAGAAAGTATCCTAAGAGAGAGAAAGTACCCTTTTATGGTGGAAACTCAAGTAAGATGCTTTCAATACACATGGATGTGCATAATTAGGGAATGATCCACCTATGTGAGATCATGGAAACCCTAATTATGATGTCTAATGAATCTTAATCTTATTTAAGATCTTTAATGATGATGTTTCTCTTACATGATGATGTAATGAGTACAATTCACCATGGGGTGAATATTAAACCCTAATTCTAGGGTGATGACATGAGAGAGGAATAGTAAACCCTGATTTGATGAATTGTTTACTGTTATCAGTTGATTTAACCTTGCAGGTTGTCATGAGATGATGATCATATCTAGGTATGGATTACAATACTATATTCATTGAAAGCATGTCTTAAGCTTTATGAATAAGTGAAGTATCTTGATGCACTTCCAGTGACATCTATTGAGATTTATGGGCTGTAAGAGCCATAAATACCATCAAGGTCATACTTAACAAATGACTTGTGGTGAGATAATTGAGAACTGATGATTGAAAAGAGTTAGGATTGCTACATTTTAGTATTCTCATTTATAGCTGTTATGCTAATGTTATTGTTTGAAGAACAATGTATGATGATAAAAGAATACTGAATGTACCTAACTAATCAAGTGTAATGTAGAGCCCTGATCATAGATCCATCATTGTCAGAGTCTAAATGATGGTGAAACAGGTTCTCCCAAGGGAACTCCTGGATCACATACTTTTTAGTATGTGGGGTATATGGATGTGTAGAACCTTACATCCTAGTGTAGGAATTGATGTAGATTTTTATAGTCCGTCATACCTTCACTACAGATCCCAAAATAGGTGAGATGTATCACTATTCTCCCAAAGTAAACACAAACACCGTATCGGTGAAAGATAAACAAGAAATCTTCCGATGACGAAGAGAGTACAGAATGCCACTGTAACTCTAAAAAACATAGCGAAGGTCCAGTTTACCCTGGTGAGCTATAAATAGCAGACGTCCTGCCAGATGTCCTGCAAACAATCCTCTAACTGACTGAGGAAGATGAGGTCATAAGAATTCGGCTCTTTTAATGACCTATGTATGATACTGATGTGACTTCTTAGCGATCAGTTGGAGTATGAGTGGTATGCCTCATCTCCACAGGGCATAATAATGTTTGAAAAACATAATCAACAGCGTAGTATATCTGTTAGAGTTAACTACGAGTTACTTGATTGATGTTATACTGAATAAAGTATATGTTCTTCATGTTTTCATAAATGTTGAACTCTTGCTTGTCATCAAAACTGCTATTGAATACTTTGAGGGCTTTAACTGCTTAAGTTATTCTTTGTTCTTCTTATAAAGCTTCTAGTAGAGAGTTATATCTCTCGCTGGGGCAATTATGTATAATTGTCTCACCCCGTAGACTTCAACTTTTTAGGTGGTCGTCGAAGACGGAGGAACAAGAATACAGGTGACCAATCCCAGCAACAACAGCACCAGGAGTAGCAGCAAATCTCAGGTGGAGATTCAGCCTGCTATATGGTGTAGTTAGAGTCAGTCCTATGTGTCCTCTGTACTCTCAGGTCTTGGAGTCTTTTTGGTTATGAGTTCTTGAGATTTTGTATCATGTTGTATATAATTACTCAAGAAGTAATTTGATAGATATGTATACAGTTTAAATCCTTTTTCTATGGAAAAGGTTTGTGGTTTCCAACTCTTGTCTCGAAAAGTTTTAATTTCCCGTGATTTTTGTCTTCCGCTGATTATCGATTGCTTCCGCTTAAGTTTAAATCGGGATTATTTCGTGGTTTGGAGATCGGAGCCCACACAGACGCCACAAAAAGTGTGTGCATCTTATTAGGCATTCAAAATTTGATAGCTTCTTCTTCTCTAACATTGACCTTCTCAAGAGTATCAAAGAATTGTTGTGTCAACTCCACATACGTGGTTTGTGTTGTGAATAGAACTTTCCACAACCCAGCATCAATCAACTTGTCATCCACTATTTCCTTAATGCCCAAGTCACTAATCACCTTTTTGCATCTATACCTTGTTGATATGACCCTCTTGGTCATGCACTCAGGGTAGAGGGAAGTGATTTGTATTCTTCTTTGGCTACCTCTCCCATAAGATACTCCCTCAGGAGCCTTACCGAGTCCCTTCAATCTGTCTGCCTCTAGATAGGCCAATGTGTCCTCTGGCTCTAAAATCATCTCCTCATCACTGTCATCGTTCTCCTCATCAACATGGTATGTATTTTTTATCATGAGATAGTATCTAAATTTAGTGGCACTCTTTACTCAGTTTGTGTCCATGAAGTCTCTTGTTCTTCTTCAATCCCCAATTGTCTTGTTATTTGCTAGTGTTGTTGTGGTCTCTCCACAAGTAAAGATGTGGAGTGGCGAACTGGTGTAGGTCGTGGCAGGATCCTTGATGAAGATGGGGCTACTACCTCCTTTGCTCATTGGGGACACTTTTAGATCTCCAGATCCACTTTGTCTATTATGGCATCAGTATTCTCCTTGGATGCCACTTCTTCTTCCTCCTATTAAGTGGCGTTGGTGATGTGGTAACTATCTGATGATTGGGTGTGAGAGTCGCTCAGGAATGTTGAGCGACGAATCAAGGAGAAGATCAAGTTGGATGGCGATGAGGTGTGTGATGGGATAAAGATGTTAAGGATGACTTCTCAGTGCACACCTTATCACCCGTGATCACTGTAACATCCCTGACCTGGGTTATGAGTCAACCCTAGGTGTTTTGCCTAAAAATGTAATTAAATTTTTGTGATTAACTCTGAGCATGTAATTAAGTTTCTCAGAAACGTATATTTCAGTATTTGCTCCTTTTTATTTAAAGTTGTAGCATTGTTTTGATATGCAGGGACCTATGTGCAATTTACCCAGCTAAAAGGGGTTAGCTTGCAATTTGAACATGTTGAGATGTTCCTCTAATGTTGAGACATCATGAGAATCTTTTTGGTAAAGTTGAGGGATTTCCCAAGCTAGGGCACCAAGGTGCAACTGTGGAAGCAATCCCGGTGCTTGAAACCTTAAATTGGGGTAAAATGCAATTTACCCAAATTAAGGGATGCAAATTGTAAAATATGTCATCTAAGGTATCTTTTTAGACTCTTGCCATCATTAAGAGAAGAAATGATGAGGGAGTCACCTCAATTGAATTATCAAGTTATGAGATATGCCTTGTGATTGAATAATCAGGGTATATGTGTAATATCTCTTTATGTATGTACCTCATTATTAGCTTGCCCTCCTTTACCTTCTTTTCTAAGACCTTAAGAGAAGGTTTGTCCGTAGAATGAAGAGGAAAGGACGATCAAGTAAAGAAAGAGGGACCTAGTTGGAATTATGAACAACTTATGAACTAATGTTGAAAATCCTACCCCATGTATATAAGCTCTCCTTCCCTTAGTTGCAAAGGAACTTACCCTTCGTTCCCTTACTGTTTCATTTCACCAAAGACGACCAAGGACTGCCTTGGAGCTAAGGAGGACGACCAAGGGGTGCAAGGTAGGTTTAAACCCCTCTTCTTGCCTAATTCCATGGTTAGAACTCGAATTCAAGGTCAGCTTCATGGCTAACTCTCGAAATCCTATCTTTCTAGCCATCTTTCCTTGACCTTCCCTGGAGTTTTCACCTTGGCCAACCAGTGGGAACTCAAGGACGCCATTAGATCTTGGATCTTGAAAGCTTGGAGCTCAAGAAGCAAGCTTTAGGCGGGTTTTATAACTCTAAACCCATGCTTCATTATGTACATCTTTATATGCGGTTTGATGATAACTCTTAGTGTTTCCCTACTTTTCCCTGCTGTTTTGCAAGCAAATCCATGGGATATTCGTACTGTTCTTGAGCTAGGAGATGAAGGCGTGATTTCCAAGAAAAACCCACCGCTTTTCACTTCCTTAAATGGTCCCACCAGTTTGCTCTCTCGGTCTCAAGACCGCGAGGTGAGCAAACGGTCTCGAGACCGCGACAGGGAAAATGGTCTCCAGGACCGTTTGGTCCCGTTGACCGGGCATGGACCGTATAAGAAACCTATTCCTAATTATATAGGCTAATTACCATCAAACTTTGGGAGGCTAACTCCAAGGGAATCGGAAGATATGACCTTTTTAAGTAACAATTTTATTTGAATTTATTCCTGATTCTCAAACGGTCTGAAATTGCCTTTTTGGGCAAACGGTCTCAAGACCGTGTAAGGTCGTTGACCAGGCGTTGACCGTATGATATTACTGTTCAAAATAATGTTAGTTAACAACTCACCACGTTTGATGGTCAAATTCCAAACGGGCTAAGAGTTGAAGGGTGAATACTAGGGCTAACCCTAGATGAAATCAGTACTGAAATTATGGTGACCTAATTAGGGTTTTTAGGGTTGATTGACCTAAACAGTCTCAAGACCGTTTGGGGGTCACCAAACGGTCTCAAGACCGCGAGGGCAATCAACCAAGACCGTTTGGAGGTCTGGGGTCAAGGATAGTTGACCAATTGAAGGTACAATTACACCAAATTACATTGCAATTAAATATTGATATAATCATCAACTCAATTTGTTCAACCTTGATGAATTTCCACTAGAATCCAAAATTGGATGGGCAAACGGTCTCAAGACCGTTTGGAACTCATCCAAACGGTCTCAAGACCGAGAGAACAATCACCCAAGACCGTTTGAAGGGTTAAGTAATTTGACCAATGGAGGACCCAATTGCAAATAAGTTATCAATTTAATCAAAATTCTGTTTTGTGGCTCAATCATGGTTCAACCCCTATCAAATCACCTTAGATTTTGATGAAATCTTGGGCAAACGGTCTCAAGACCATGTGGGGTCCACCCACATGACCTCAAGACCGTTTGGGCCAAGTTTGAGCCCAATTGGAGCTCAATTGAAGGGTTCAACCCTGTGTTGATGCACATTGTTGAGTATTGATGGGCGAACATTGATAGACCCTAATTGAATCGGTTTCAATCCTAATTGGTCAACAATTGAGGGTCAATTGAATGACCAATTGGTTAAGCATAACCTTAATTGACCCAATCCATAGGTGGTCAACATAGATTTGACCTTTTAAGGGCTTCAACATCGTTTGACACCATCGATTGCTTTATTGATTTTGTTGAGGGACCAAACGGTTGAGACCTTGAGAGCCTCGCGGTCTCAAGACCGTGAGAGGGCTCGCGGTCTCAAGACCGTGAGGGGGCTCACGGTCTCAAGACCGAGAGGAGTCTCACAGTCTCAAGACCGCGAAGGGCCTCGCGGTCCTGAGGTCAAGATGAGCAAACGGTCAATGTCTCTTCGCGGTCCCAATATCAACTTGAACCAATGAGAGGGCTTCGCGGTCTTGAACCACTTGAAGAGGCTCGCGGTCTTGAAGCCTAAGGGGGCTCGTGGTCTTGAAGCCTAAGGGGGCTCGCGGTATTGAAGTTAGAGGGAGGCTCGCGGTCTTGGAAGGTCAAAGTGGGCAAACGGTCAACACTTTCAACCGATCTCAACTCAATTGATGATTAATGATTGAAATCAATCAATGAAATTCCAAGTTGACTCCTTTCAATCAATTCATAATATAAATGGTCCACTGTTGCCCAAACCGAACCCTAATGACAACCTAGGATATTAAGGGGTTAATTGACTAAGGTTTGGACCATGATGATGATCAATGGGGTGAATTACCAAAATACCCCTGAAGGGTCAATTAAGTTATACCTTGCTCAATTCAAACTCTAATTACATGAGAATGATGTTTTTAGTCATAATGACTCTATCCAACTTGATCTAGTCTAATGTTATCATCAACCATTAGTACTCTAGAGAGAGAAAGTACCCTAGAGAGAGAAAGTAACTCTAAACACATAATGGTGATGTTTTTGGCTATGTTAGCCTATGATGACTCAATCCAACCTGATTTAGAGTGATGTTGACATCACCTAACATTATGATGAGAGAGAAAGTACTTCTAGAGAGAGAAATTACTTATAGAGAGAGAAAGTACCCTTTTTAAGTGGAAACTCAAGTAAAGCATCTCCAATGCACATAAGTGAGCATAATTAGGGTATGGTCCACCCGTGTGAGGTCATAGAAACCCCAATTATAATAAATGATGAACCTTTACCTAATCCAAGAGCATCAATGAAGATGTTACTCATACATGATGATGTTATGAGTTTAATTCACCTTAATGTGAATAGTAAACCCTAATTCAAGGGTAATGACATGTAATGTGAATAGTAAACCCTAATTCAAGGGAAATGGCATGCTTTTGAGCATTAAACTCTATTTGATTTGAATTAAAGATTTAACTCTTATGACAAGAGTAGGAAGTACATTCCTTATTGTTGTATTACCTTTATCAGATGTATTAACCATGCAGGTTCTGATATGAAGGTAATCATATCCAGGTATGGATGATGATGTTATATTCATTAAAGGCATGTTGTTAGCCTTATGAATAAGTAAAGTAATCTGATGCCTTGTCAGTGGCATCATATGCTGATAATGGTCTATGAGAGCCATGAATACCATCAATGTCATGCCTTAGAGATGACTTGTGATGAGGATAATGAGAAATGATGATTGATATGAGTTAGGCCTGTTACATTTAGTATTCTTCTTTTATAGCTGCTATGCTACTGTTATTGTTTGAAGAACAATGTATGCTGTTAAATAATACTGAATGTACCTAACTAATCAAGTATAATGTAGAGCCCTGATCATAGATCCATCATTGTCAGAGATTAAGTGATGGTGAAACAGGTTTTCCTTAGGGAACTCCTGGAGCACATACTTTTGAGTATGTGGGGTACATGGATGTGTAGAACCTTACATCCTAGTGTAGGAAAGTGATGTAGATGTGGAATCCATCCATCCTTCACTATAGTTTCATACCATATCAGTGGTAGGTAAACATGAAACCTCCTGATGATGAAGAAAGCACATATATCTGTATCAGTGGTAGGTAAATATGAAACCTCCTGATGACGAAGAGAGTACAGAACGCCACTGTGACTCTAGAATAGTGAAGGACCAGTTTACCCTGGTGAGCTATATTAAGTAGAGACACGAGATGTCCTAAAAGTGATCCTCTTACTGACTGAGGAAGGTGAAGGTCATGAGAATCCGGCTCTCTCAATGACCTATGTATGATACTGATGCGGCTTCTCAACGATCAGTTGGAGTATGAGTGGTAAGCCTCATCTCCACAGGGCATAATGTTGTTTGTAAAACATAATCAACCATGTAGTATAACTTGTTAGAGATGACTCCAAGTTAGTTGATTGATGTTACCTTACAATAATGTTTATATTCTCCACATCTCCTAAATTATAGAGATCTTGTTATACTTGCAATTGTTATAGAATGCTTGAAGGCTTTACTGTTTAAGATATTCTTTGTTGTTATAATAAAGCTTCTGGCGAAGAGTTATAACTCTCGCTGGGACAATTATGTATAATTGTCTCACCCCGTAGACTTCAACTTTTTAGGTGGACGTCGGAGACGAAGGAACCAGCCTACAGGTGACCAGTCTCAGCAGCAGCAGCACCAGGGGCAGCAGTAATCTCAGGTGGAGATTTGTCCTGCCATGTGGTGTAGTTAGAGTCAGTCCTATGTGTCCTCTGTACTCTCAGGTCTTGGAGTCTTTTGTTTAGTGATCTTGAGATTTTGTATCTTGATGTATATAATTACTCAAGAAGTAATTATCCTGAGATGTAAACAGTTTACCTCACTTTATGAAAGAAGCTTTTATGGATTCAAGCTCTTGTCACGCAAAGTTTTAATTTCCCGTGATTTTTGTCTTCCGCTGATTACCGATTCGCTTCCGCTACGTTTTAATCGTGTTTATGTCATGGTTTGGAGATCAGAGCCCACAATTAGTGGTATCAGAGCTCCAGGTTCAGTTGAGTCTACAGAGGCATAGGACTTAGGATGTCGAGTCTACCTTTAGTACTCCTTCCTCATCTAATAGAATCTTCTGCTCCTCAGGAGAAGAAGATACATAAGAATGTCTGAACATCGTGATGAGCACGTGGCAGAGAGTAGTGCTAGTGCACCTTGAGGCGGTGCAAGAGTTCCAAGAATAGAACAACCTGCACCTGAGTCGCCAAGAGAGCCACCCCAGTTCGACCCAGCTGACATGAGTGATCCAGCTGTACAGACGATGTTCGGGCAGTTCATGACTGCCATGACACATATAACCGATAGGATGCCCATTCCTACACCTAGGGCACCTGTCCAACCTGAAGCACAAGGTATTGGTAAGACATTCGAACGACTTCGTCGTGTCGGAGCTACTGAGTACTTCGGAACTGCCGACCCTGCAGATGCTGACTTATGGTTGACAGAGTTGGAGAAGGCTTTCAGGATTCTTATGATTCCAGAAGCTGAGAAGGTTAGACATGCTGTCTATCTTCTCAAAGGCAGTGCTGGTCACTGGTGGAACATGGAAGAGCAGAAGAGACCTGGAATAGAGTTCTCATGGGAAGAGTTTCGTCAGGAATTTATCAATAGATATTTTCCAAAGACCTTCCTAGATGAGAAGATCTCTCAGTTTGAGAAACTAAGGCAGGGTATGATGAACATTAGTGAGTATGAAGCTAAGTTCATGGAGTTGTTGCGGTTCTGTCCGCACATGGCTGCTACGGATGAGGAAAGAATCAGAAGATTCGAAAAGGGTTTGAATTCTGATATGTCAACCCCTGTGTCTGCCTTAGAAAATAGAGAGAGATTCTCTACCTTCGTTGAGTCAGTCCGAAGGATAGAGAGATCTGTGATTGAGAAAAGACAAACCCATAAAAGATATCCACAGTTCCAGGGTTCTTCATCTAGGGATTCCAAGAAACCTAGATTCTCTGCACCTAACCCTCCACCACCCAGATCGAGTTTTCAAACTCAATGGACACCAAGAAGAGGTAGAGGATGGAGTCAACCGCTTCAAGGGACGCACAGTTCTGCATCAGTGTCAGTTACTGGACCACCCAGACCACAGCAACAGGAGAAGAGTTGCTACAACTGTGGTAAGGTGGGACACTTGATGAAGGATTGCCGTTCTAGGCCTGTCGGTGTGACACAACAAACCCCGAGACAGAATCAACAGGGATCTCAGAATAGACAACATCAAGGAGCAGCTCGAGGACGTGGACAAGCATCTCAAGCTGGATCATCAGCACCACATCAACACCAGGCGACTGCAAGGTTCTATGCTATGAACCCACCTGAGGCAGTGGTCAATCCACGGGTAGTGGCAGGTCAGATGAAATTTTTATATTCTGATATGTCTACATCCTGTGTTGTATCCGTTCTGATTGATCCGGGTGCCACACACTCTTTCATCACTCGTGAAGTGATTCGTAACTGCAATGTGACTGTTAGCCATAGAGCAGATAGTTTGTTGTTAGAGACTCCGTTGAGTGGGTCTGCCGTTTTGCAGGAGGTATGTTCTCCCTGCATCCTTTTCTTTTCTGACCATTGCATTCAAGTGGATCTTATACCACTTGATATGCAGGGATTTGATATAATCCTCGGGATGGATACCTTAGAAAGGTATAGAGTTGTCTTGGATTGTGAGTCCAAGTTGGCTGTGTTTGCTGATGAAAGCAACACATGGATCTTTCAAGGTGAAAGAAAGATTCTGCCCACCTGTCTTGTGTCATCTATGGTTGCTGATAAGCTGTTGAGGCAAGGATGTTATGCATTCTTAGCCCATGTGGTAGATGTTACCAAGGAAAGGACCAATCCTGCTGAAGTTCCCATAGTCAGGGAATTCGAGGATGTGTTTCCTGAAGAACTTCCTAGTATACCACCACCTCGGGAGATTGATTTTGAAATTAATCTGATCCCAGATACGAAACCCATAGCTCAAACTCCGTATAGAATGGCGCCTGCCGAGATGGTAGAACTCAAGAAACAGCTTCAAGAGCTACTTGAGAGAGGTTTTATCCGACCGAGTACTTCACCTTGGGGTGCTCCGGTCTTGTTTGTTAAAAAGAAAGATGGGTCAATGCGGTTGTGCATCGACTACAGACAACTCAATAAAGTAACAATAAAGAATAAGTATCCTCTGCCGAGGATTGATGATCTCTTTGACCAGTTGCGTGGTGCAACAGTCTTTTCAAAGATAGACTTGAGGTCTGGATATCACCAACTTCGTATTAAGGATAGTGACATATCCAAGTCTGCCTTTAGGACAAGATATGGTCACTATGAGTTCACGGTTATGTCGTTTGGACTAACCAATGCACCAGCTGCATTTATGGAACTCATGAATAGAGTTTTTCGACCTTTCCTTGATCAGTGTGTTGTCGTCTTCATAGATGACATTCTGGTTTATAGTAAGGATGCTCAGCAGCATGAGCAGCATCTTCGCCAAGCTTTGACTTTGCTAAGAGAACATAAGCTGTATGCTAAGTTTAGCAAATGTGAGTTTTGGCTGCCGGAGGTATCTTTTCTTGGACATGTAATATCCGCCTCGGGAATTCGTGTTGACCCTACAAAGGTAGAATCTGTTCTACAATGGGAACAACCGAAGACACCGACGGAGATTTGAAGTTTCTTGGGGTTAGCTGGCTATTATCGAAGGTTCATTAAGAACTTTAGTTCTATAGCTTTACCTTTGACCAAGTTAACCCGGAAAGATGTTCCTTTTTCTTGGAGTGATAAGTGTCAACAATCTTTCCAGTTGCTGAAGGAGAGGTTGACAAGTGCACTCGTGCTAGTGCTACCTGAACAAGGAAAAGGATATATAGTTTTCTGTGATGCTTCCAAGAATGGACTTGGATGTGTGTTGATGCAGGATAAACAAGTGATTTTGTTTGCTTCCCGACAGCTTAAGAAACACGAGGAGAATTATCCAACACACGATCTAGAGATAGCTGTTGTGGTTCATGCTTTGAAGATCTGGAGACATTATCTCTACGGAGAGACATTCCAAATTTTCACAGACCATAAAAACCTTAAGTATATCTTCTCTCAGCATGAGCTCAACATGAGGCAACGTCGTTGGATGGAATTAATCAAGGACTACGACTGTACAATTGATTACCATCCAGGCAAGGCCAATGTTGTTGTAGATGCCTTGAGTAGGATATCAGCAACATCAACCATGAATAGAGCACAACTAAACTCTTTAGTATGCTCTAGAAGAGATATGCTTATCTCTTTAAGGCAAGACAATGTACAGTTGAAGGTGTCATTGTTAACCCGTTTGTTAGCTGAGATGCATATTAAACCTACTCTAAGGGAGCAGATTAAAGAGGCACAGCTAGGTGATGCTGTAGTTCAACATATAAGATCTGATTATGGAAATGAGAAGCAAGATGGTTTTCATGACACAAAAGATCAAGTAGCTTGTTATAATGGAAGAATGATAGTGCCAGATGTGGATAACTTGAGAAAGTTAGTCCTGGAAGAAGCCCATTCTTCCATGTATGCTATGCATCCAGGGAGCACCAAGATGTATCGGAATTTGAAAGATCTGTATTGGTGGCCTGGGATGAAGAAGGACGTTGTAGAGTTTGTTCTGAGGTGCCCTGTGTGTCAGCAAGTTAAAGCTGAACACCAGAAGCCTGCAGGAACAATGCAACCTTTACCCATATCACAGTGGAAGTGGGACCATGTCACCATGGACTTTGTTGTTGGCCTACCCAGGACAAGCAAAGGACATGATTCTATTTGGGTAATTGTTGATAGGTTGACTAAGACAGCACATTTCTTACCTATCAAAACAACCTATTCTGCTGAAAGGTTATCAGAGTTGTATGTTCAAGAGATAGTGCGTTTGCACGGAGTTCCTGTCACAATAGTTTCTGACAGAGGTCCTCAGTTTACCAGTCGTTTTTGGGAACAGTTGCACAAAGCCTTAGGCACTAAGCTGAGGTTTAGTACGGCCTTTCATCCACAGACTGATGGATAGTCGGAAAGGACCATACGAACCTTAGAAGACCTGTTGCGAGCATGTGTTCTCCAGTTCACCGGAAGTTGGGATCTACACCTAAGCTTGATAGAGTTTGCCTATAACAATAGCTATCAGCATAGTATTGATATGGCACCTTATGAAGCCTTATATGGTAGACATTGTAGATCACCCTTGTGTTGGTTTGAGACTGGTGAACATCAGTTGTTAGGTCCTGACCTGGTGCAGCAAACCACAGAAAAGATTAAAGTAATACAACATAAGATTAAGACTGCTCAGGATAGGCAGAAATCTTATGCTGACAAATGTCGTAGACCCTTAGAGTTCCAGGTTGGAGACAGAGTGTATCTTAAGGTCTCACCTTGGAAAGGATTCCTTCGTTTTGGAAGGAAAGGGAAGTTAGATCCTAGATATATGGGGCCTTATCCAATCATTGAACGGATTGGAAAGGTAGCATATAGACTAGAACTACCACCTGAGTTACAGAGGTTACATCCTGTGTTTCACATTTCTATGTTGAAGAAATGTCACCCAGACACCGAGTCAGTTCTACAACCTATGGAGGTAGAATTGAATGATGACATATCCTATGAGGAGGGACCAGTGTCAATCCTTGATAAACGAATTAAAAAGTTAAAGAAGAAAGATATAAGTCTTGTGAAAGTCCTCTGGAACCATCGTGGTGTTGAAGAATCCACTTGGGAGTTAGAGGATGAGATGAGAAGGAAGTATCCTGCCCTTTTCTCATAGTATGTTCTATCGATTTCGGGGACGAAATCCTTGTAAGGGGTGGATAATTTGTAACATCCCTGACCTGGGTTATGAGTCAACCCTAGGTGTTTTGCCTAAAAATGTAATTAAATTTTTGTGATTAACTCTGAGCATGTAATTAAGTTTCTCAGAAACGTATATTTCAGTATTTGCTCCTTTTTATTTAAAGTTGTAGCATTGTTTTGATATACAGGGACCTATGTGCAATTTACCCAGCTAAAAGGGGTTAGCTTGAAATTTGCACATGTTGAGATGTTCCTCTGATGTTGAGACATCATGAGAATCTTTTTGGTAAAGTTGAGGGATTTCCCAAGCTAGGGCACCAAGGTGCAGCTGTGGAAGCAATCCCGGTGCTTGAAACCTTAAATTGGGGTAAAATGCAATTTACCCAAATTAAGGGATGCAAATTGTAAAATATGTCATCTAAGGTATCTTTTTAGACTCTTGCCATCATTAAGAGAAGAAATGATGAGGGAGTCACCTCAATTGAATTATCAAGTTATGAGATATGCCTTGTGATTGAATAATCAGGGTATATGTGTAATATCTCTTTATGTATGTACCTCATTATTAGCTTGCCCTCCTTTACCTTCTTTTCTAAGACCTTAAGAGAAGGTTTGTCCGTAGAATGAAGAGGAAAGGACGATCAAGTAAAGAAAGAGGGACCTAGTTGGAATTATGAACAACTTATGAACTAATGTTGAAAATCCTACCCCATGTATATAAGCTCTCCTTCCCTTAGTTGCAAAGGAACTTACCCTTCGTTCCCTTACTGTTTCATTTCACCAAAGACGACCAAGGACTGCCTTGGAGCTAAGGAGGACGACCAAGGGGTGCAAGGTAGGTTTAAACCCCTCTTCTTGCCTAATTCCATGGTTAGAACTCGAATTCAAGGTCAGCTTCATGGCTAACTCTCGAAATCCTATCTTTCTAGCCATCTTTCCTTGACCTTCCCTGGAGTTTTCACCTTGGCCAACCTGTGGGAACTCAAGGAAGCCATTAGAGCTTGGAGCTTGAAAGCTTGGAGCTCAAGAAGCAAGCTTTAGGCGGGTTTTATAACTCTAAACCCATGCTTCATTATGTACATCTTTATATGCGGTTTGTTGATAGCTCTTAGTGTTTCCCTACTTTTCCCTACTGTTTTGCAAGCAAATCCATGGGATATTCGTACTGTTCTTGATCTAGGAGATGAAGGCGTGATTTCCAAGAAAAACCCACCGCTTTTCACTTCCTTAAACGGTCCCACCAGTTTGCTCTCTCGGTCTCAAGACCGCGAGGTGAGCAAACGGTCTCGAGACCGCGACAGGGCAAACGGTCTCCAAGACCGTTTGTTCCCGTTGACCGGGCGTGGACCGTATAAGAAACCTGTTCCTAATTATATAGGCTAATTACCCTCAAATTTGGGAGGCTAACTCCAAGGGAATCGGGAGATATGACCTTTTTAGGTAACAATTTTATTTGAATTTATTCCTGATTCTCAAACGGTCTGAAATTGCCTTTTTGGGCAAACGGTCTCAAGACCGTGTAAGGTCGTTGACCAGGCGTTGACCGTATGAGATTACTGTTCAAAATAATGTTAATTAACAACTCACCAAGTTTGATGGTCAAATTCCAAATGGGCTAATAGTTGAAGGGTGAATACTAGGGCTAACCCTAGATGAAATAAGTACTGAAATTATGGTGACCTAATTAGGGTTTTTAGGGTTGATTGACCTAAACGGTCTCAAGACCGTTTGGGGGTCACCAAACGGTCTCAAGACCGCGAGGGAAATCAACCAAGACCGTTTGGAGGTCTGGGGTCAAGGATAGTTGACCAATTGAAGGTACAATTACACCAAATTACATCGCAATTAAATATTGATATAATCATCAACTCAATTTGTTCAACCTTGATGAATTTCCACTAGAATCCAAAATTGGATGGGCAAACGGTCTCAAGACCGTTTGGAACTCATCCAAACGGTCTCAAGACCGAGAGGACAATCACACAAGACCGTTTGAAGGTCTAGGGTTAAGTAATTTGACCAATGGAGGACCCAATTGCAAATAAGTTATCAATTTAATCAAAATTCTATTTTGTGGCTCAATCATGGTTCAACCCCTATCAAATCACCTTAGATTTTGATGAAATCTTGGGCAAACGGTCTCAAGACCATGTGGGGTCCACCCACATGACCTCAAGACCGTTTGGGCCAAGTTTGATCCCAATTGGAGCTCAATTGAAGGGTTCAACCCTGTGTTGATGCACATTGTTGAGTATTGATGGGCGAACATTGATAGACCCTAATTGAATCGGTTTCAATCCTAATTGGTCAACAATTGAGGGTCAATTGAATGACCAATTGGTTAAGCATAACCTTAATTGACCCAATCCATAGGTGGTCAACATATCTTTGACCTTTTAAGGGCTTCAACATCGTTTGACACCATCGATTGCTTTATTGATTTTGTTGAGGGACCAAACGGTTGAGACCTTGAGAGCCTCGCGGTCTCAAGACCGTGAGAGGGCTCGCGGTCTCAAGACCGTGAGGGGGCTCACGGTATCAAGACCGAGAGGAGGCTCACGGTCTCAAGACCGTGAAGGGCCTCGCGGTCCTGAGGTCAAGATGAGCAAACGGTCAACGTCTCTTCGCGGTCTCAATATCAACTTGAACCAATGAGAGGGCTTCGCGGTCTTGAACCACTTGAAGAGGCTCGCGGTCTTGAAGCCTAAGGGGGCTCGCGGTCTTGAAGCCTAAGGGGGCTCGCAGTCTTTAAGTTAGAGGGAGGCTCGCGGTCTTGGAAGGTCAAAGTGGGCAAACGGTCAACACTTTCAACCGATCTCAACTCAATTGATGATTAGTGATTGAAATCAATCAATGAAATTCCAAGTTGACTCCTTTCAATCAATTCATAATATAAATGGTCCACTGTTGCCCAAACCGAACCCTAATGACAACCTAGGATATTAAGGGGTTAATTGACTAAGGTTTGGACCATGATGATGATTAACGGGGTGAATTACCAAAATACCCCTGAAGGGTCAATTAAGTTATACCTTGCTCAATTCAAACTCTAATTACATGAGAATGATGTTTTTAGTCATAATGACTCTATCCAACTTGATCTAGTCTAATGTTATCATCAACCATTAGTACTCTAGAGAGAGAAAGTACCCTAGAGAGAGAAAGTAACTCTAAACACATAATGGTGATGTTTTTGGCTATGTTAGCCTATGATGACTCAATCCAACCTGATTTAGAGTGATGTTGACATCACCTAACATTATGATGAGAGATAAAGTACTTCTAGAGAGAGAAAGTACTTCTAGAGAGAGAAAGTACCCTTTTTAAGTGGAAACTCAAGTAAAGCATCTCCAATGCACATAAGTGAGCATAATTAGGGTATGGTCCACCCGTGTGAGGTCATAGAAACCCTAATTATAATAAATGATGAACCTTTACTAATCCAAGAGCATCAATGAAGATGTTACTCATACATGATGATGTTATGAGTTTAATTCACCTTAATGTGAATAGTAAACCCTAATTCAAGGGTAATGACATGTAATGTGAATAGTAAACCCTAATTCAAGGGAAATGGCATGCTTTTGAGCATTAAACTCTATTTGATTTGAATTAAAGATTTAACTCTTATGACAAGAGTAGGAAGTACATTCCTTATTGTTGTATTACCTTTATCAGATGTATTAACCATGCAGGTTCTGATATGAAGGTAATCATATCCAGGTATGGATGATGATGTTATATTCATTAAAGGCATGTTGTTAGCCTTATGAATAAGTAATCTGATGCCTTATTAGTGGCATCCTATGCTGATAATGGTCTATGAGAGCCATGAATACCATCAATGTCATGCCTTAGAGATGACTTGTGATGAGGATAATGAGAAATGATGATTGATATGAGTTAGGCCTGTTACATATAGTATTCTTCTTTTATAGCTGCTATGCTACTGTTATTGTTTGAAGAACAATGTATGCTGTTAAAGAATATTGAATGTACCTAACTAATCAAGTATAATGTAGAGCCCTGATCATAGATCCATCATTGTCAGAGATTAAGTGATGGTGAAACAGGTTTTCCTTTGGGAACTCCTAGAGCACATACTTTTGAGTATGTGGGCTACATGGATGTGTAGAACCTTACATCCTAGTGTAGGAAAGTGATGTAGATGTGGAATCCATCCATCCTTCACTATAGTTTCATACTGTATCAGTGGTAGGTAAACATGAAACCTCCTGATGACGAAGACAGCACAGATATCCGTATCAGTGGTAGGTAAATATGAAACCTCCTGATGACGAAGAGAGTACAGAACGCCACTGTGACTCTACAATAGCGAAGGACCAGTTTACCCTGGTGAGCTATATTAAGTAGAGACACGAGATGTCCTACAAGTGATCCTCTTACTGACTGAGGAAGGTGAAGGTGATGAGAATCCGGCTCTCTCAATGACCTATGTATGATACTGATGCGGCTTCTCAGCGATCAGTTGGAGTATGAGTGGTAAGCCTCATCTCCACAGGGCATAATGTTGTTTGTAAAACATAATCAACCATGTAGTATAACTTGTTAGAGATGACTCCAAGTTAGTTGATTGATGTTACCTTACAATAATGTTTATATTCTCCACATCTCCTAAATTATAGGGATCTTGTTATACTTGCAATTGTTATAGAATGCTTGAAGGCTTTACTGTTTAAGATATTCTTTGTTGTTATAATAAAGCTTCTGGCGAAGAGTTATAACTCTCGCTGGGACAATTATGTATAATTGTCTCACCCCGTAGACTTCAACTTTTTAGGTGGACGTCGGAGACGAAGGAACCAGCCTACAGGTGACCAGTCTCAGCAGCAGCAGCACCAGGGGCAGCAGTAATCTCAGGTGGAGATTTGTCCTGCCATGTGGTGTAGTTAGAGTCAGTCCAATGTGTCCTTTGTACTCTCAGGTCTTGGAGTCTTTTGTTTAGTGATCTTGAGATTTTGTTTCTTGATGTATATAATTACTCAAGAAGTAATTATCCTGAGATGTAAACAATTTACCTCACTTTATGAAAGAAGCTTTTATGGATTCAAGCTCTTGTCACGAAAAGTTTTAATTTCCCGTGATTTTTGTCTTCCGCTGATTACCGATTCGCTTCCGCTACGTTTTAATCGTGTTTATGTCATGGTTTGGAGATCAGAGCCCACAATCACCTTGAGGTTCTTTTGGGCTCCCTTCTTCATAGCCTTACCTATTCCCTTCATTGTGTGGAGGTGGTAGTGGAGGTGAGGGCTGTGATTTTCGGATTTTGGTGGTAGAGGGATTAAATTGAGGCGTGAATGGGGGTGGAGTCAGCCCGTGGAGGTGTAATTGTGGCAATGGATGGATGGGGAATTGATTTGGAGGAGGGGTTGGATTTTGGGGATTTTTTGGGTGTAAACATGTAGGGGCTAGTGGTGGCAGAAGTTGAGCTAGGGGCTGATTCAGTAGAGATAGGGTGGTGGAAAAAGAAGAAGAAGGATAGGTGAAGGTGTGGTATATGATTGGGAGGTGGATTGGTGAAGTATGAGGGTTGGAAGAGGTGGATGGAGTGAAGTTTTTTACCAGTATCACCGCCATGGGTGTGTCATACACAGAGAAGAAGTTCCAATTGGGGGGGGGTTATCATGAGAAGGATAGGTTAAGTTAAAAATTGGTGGGGTTTCCCCCTACCACTGTCATGGTGGGAGGCCATGGGCGATGAGGAGAGGGGGTGGCATGACTGTAGTGGGGTCCATGACCATTTTGTTGGTGATGGCGACTGTTGAATGACCCTCGCCACACCCGTGGTGGCAGCCATGGTAATGGTGATCTTCTTGCACCTTGGATGTGGTGGAGGCCATGATTGTGGCCATTCCTTCACAAATCTTCCCATGTTCTTGTAACTTTTTCATTAAATTGCCTCGACTGTGATGGATCAACACACCCATGTTGTGCTTCTTGTGCCACACCTGTGGAGGTGCCCATGGTTGTGTCGGCCTTCAAGTACCTCAGTCATGTTTCTTACCATGTCCATGGACGTTCCTTCACAAAATTCTATAGATCTCTGTAACATTTTCATCGTATTCTACCATGGTCATTTTGTAGCTCCATGACCATGATGGGCCCTTCAAGAGTGTTTTTTTTCATTGAAAACTTCATAAGCCTTCACATTTTCTAATTTCATTGCATGGATGCCACATTTTCTTCACACAACCATGTTTGTACTTATCTTTACTCCCTCTTCCACCTATCACCCGCCATATCTTCAAAAACTAAACAAAAATCATTAAGCACAAGTGTGTGTGTGTGTTTGTGTTTCTTGGCACTGTGTAAAAATAAAGCAAAAGTATCAAAAGGTAAAGGTTGGGAGTAAAAATTTCCAAACCTAGGTGGTTTGCCTCCCACTAGCGCTAAATTATACACCTTCAATCAGGCTTATTGATTCTTTACTCAATTATCCTCACGGAACTTTCCAAACATCTTCATAATAGATGTCTCTTTCATGTGCATCTAAGCACATCTTTTCATCAACCGGGTGTTCTTCAACTAACATCATGATATAAAAACATTGATTTTCTTTGTATGGACCAACGTCAACAACAAGTTTCAACCTTTGTCCATTGATGGTGAACTCTTTTCCTCCTTCCTTTTCACATATCAAGATAGCCCCAGATGGATATACATGTTTGATTAGATAAGGTCCTTCCCATCTACATGTAAGCTTTTTGGGAAAGAACTTCATCCTAGAATTGTACAGACAAACCCATTATCCAGGCTCAAAGTTTGTCTTCTTGATCAGCTTATCAAGTATAAACTTGGTCCTTTCGTTGTAGCTTTTTGACATCTCATATGATTCATGTCTCATTTCTTCTAGTTCATGCAGCTAAAATTTTCTTCTCAGTCTCCCTGTGTCCCAATCCATGTCCATAGACTTCAAAACCCAAAGTGCCTTGAGTTTCATCTCTACTGGTAGGTGATAATTCTTACCATACATGAGTTTGAATGGCATAGTGCCAATTGGGGCTTTGAATGTTGTCCTATATGCCCAAAAAGATTCATTAAGATGCGGAGACCAATACTTGCGGTCCGATCTCACTGTCTTCTCAAGAATGAACTTTATCTTCTGATTGGCTAACTCAACTTGACCATAAATATGAGGGTGGTAAGGAGTAGCAACGCGATGATTCACACCAGGTCATTTTAATAATCCTTCAAAAGTCCTATGGCTGAAATGGCTTCCGCCATCACTGATAATTTCTCTTGGTACACCAAATCGGATGAAGATGTTTGACTTGACAAAATCACAAACCACTTTGTGATCATTCGTCCTTCTGTAATTTGGTTCAATTCACTTGGATACATAGTCAACGACCACCAAGATGTACACATGTCTGAAAGAGGGAGGAAACAGACCCATGAAGTCAATTCCCCAAACATTAAATACCTCAACCACTAGAATGGGTGATAAAGGCATCATGTCTCTCTTGGAGATGGTGCCAATCTTTTGGCACTTCAAGCAAGTTTTGTAAATTCATTAGAATCCTATAAAAAACATTGCCAGTATAAACCACTTTGTCGGATTTTTGCACTTGTACACTTTCCACCGCAATGACCTCCACACATGTAGAAGTGGCACATGGAGAGGATCTCTTATTGCTCAGTTCTAGGGACACACCTTCTAATGAGTTGGTCAGGACAATATTTGAATAGATGTTGGTCATCCCAAACCCAATTCTTCACCATAGAAAAAAACCTCTTGCTCTCTTCCCTTGTCCAAGTACTTGGTATCCTCCCACTAGCTAAGAAGTTATCTATGTGCTTGTACCATGGTCTTTGGGTGGATGAAAGTAAGAAAAGTTGCTCAAGTGGCATTGTTTCCTTAATTTGATTCATATCAGCATAAGGTACCTCCATGTGGGAACCATGGTTTGATACATATTGGAGATAGTAGTATCTGCTCTGTATTCGATCCATTTACAAGTCTAGGTGACCGAGAACAATACCTTCAGGAACCATGAAATGACACTTTTCCCAAGATAACACCAAACAAACCTCGAGAGATATTTCAAGCATGGCTTCTAGATGGAGCAAACAGTCATCAAATGTCTTGTGAAATGTTGAAAAATCATCCATGAAGACCTCTAGAGACGAATCAAGCATGTCAACAATGATGGATGTCTCACATCTTTGAAAGGTATATGGATCCTTGCACAACCCAAATGACATTATCCTATAAACCAAAGTACCACTTCAACAAGTGAATGTTGTCTTCTCTTGATCCGCGGGATGAAGTGCTACCCAAAAGTAACCTGAGTAGCCATCAAGGAAGTAGTAGAAGATCTTCTCTGCATATCTTTCCTAGATATGATCAATAAATGGAGAGGAAAGTGGTCCTTCTTGGTCTTTTCATTCATCTTTCTATAATCTACACACATACTCCACTTTGATTGTGCTCTCACTGGAATCAACTCTCCATCCTCATTCTCAACTACTATGATCCCACCCTTCTTGGGCACAACTTGGATGGGACTCACCCAAGGGCGATCGGAAATGGGGTTGATAACCCAACATCTAACAAGTTTACTAATTCTTGTGATACAACCTGTTTTAGCTTTAGATTCAACCTTCTTTGCATTTTTTGGGCCTAGCATCATCTTCAAGATAAATCCTATGAACACAGAGTGGGCGGGTCAATGCCCCTCAAGTCTGCAATGGACCATCTAATGGACTAAATGTTTTTCTTCAAAACTTCCATCAAGGCATCTTCTTGTTTTTTAGGAAGGATAGAGACAATGATCATCGGGAGGGTGTCATCTAAACCTAGGAAAGCATACATAAGCCCCTCAAGAAGAGACTTGAGCTCAAGGACTGGAGGTTCATCAAGGGAATTCTTCATAGATTTTTTGAAAATGGATGGTAGGTCCTCACTTGTTAGCCACTAAGTTTAGTTCATCTTTCTCATCCTCCTCCTCCTCATCATCTGGGAATTCCACGATAGGCTCTAGACATCTGTCTTGAGTGGAAGTTTGAAACCATGCATGTAGGCATTCCTATGCAATCTCATCAATACACTCAATGAGATAGTATTCTTTCTCTATAGTACCTATCACCTTTTACTTAGCAAAAGACTTGAAAATGCTCAATCAGATCTTCATGTGCATGAAGGTCACAAACATGGTATTGGTCCTCACATGAATCATTGCATCAGTTGTAGCCAAGAAGAGTCTCCACAAGATAATAGACACCTTTGTTGAGTCTTTTTCCATATCCAACACAACAAAGTCAACAAAAAAGAATGTGGAGGTCTCCTCATTAAGTCTCACCAACACATCATGAACTTGCCCTCTAGGCATTTTCACAGTACGGTCAGCTAATTGCAAGGTGCAGTGAGCCAAACCTAGTTGTACCATTTATAGTTCAACATACACATTTTCACGGTACGGTCGGCTAATTGCAAGGTGTAGTGAGACGAACCTAGTTGTACCATTTATAGTTCAACATACACATCACACAACATTAGATTCACACTGGAACCCAAGTCAAGAAGAGCTTGGTCTATGTAGTGTGCTCCAATGTAGTAAGAGATGATGGGTGCACTGAGATCTTTCCTTTTCCTCAGCACAGTGTGTTGTAGCATTGAGTTCACTTGCTTAGTGATCCTGACTTCCCTCAACGTTCTTCATGATATCCTCCTCTTGAATGTGCAGAAATCTTTTAAGAATTTAGCATAAGATGAGATTTGCTCGATTGCATCAAGAAATGGGATATTGATCTTCACTTGCTTAAATTTTTCATGATGTATTAAGTGTGGTTCTTCTTCCTTGTTTAGTGGATGGTTCCTCACGTGCATATGGTAAAGAGGGGAGTTGTGTGCCCAACTAGCTCAAATCCACATAATCATCAGTCGGTATCACCAGAATCATTGTATCATCCTTCTAAATCACAATATCAGCCTAGGTGCCTATCAAAGTATCTTCAATCTGTATCTAAGTATGACTACCTCTAATCACAGTATCAACTCTGTCATCTCAGGCTGCACTATCAACTAAAGTGTCTCATGGCTTCTCCAAAGTTCTCTGACTCCATAACATTGTCACAACCTTCACGTGCTCATGTGTGGTAGACGAAGAAGCTTGTGGTAGTTTTAGTGGCTTTTGAGGTGGTGGTATCCTTTGGTGTGGGGGATTTGGGTTTTGGATGATGCATTGCATCTTAGATATTGGTGGTTCTGGATGGGGGTGATATTGTGGAGGGGTTTGTTGGTATGAGCGAGGTGGAGGTGGAGTGTATTGCTAGTTGAATGGAGGTTGTGGAGGTGGGGGAGCATATGGGTTAGGAGGTCCTCAGTACTATTGAAGTAGGGAAACTTGGCTTGGTGGAGGGGGGTATGTACCTTGAGGGTGCACATGTAACCCATGTCATTGTTAAGATTAGCCATGGGTTGGGAGGGGAGCCTTCCCTCCTCACGGTGAGTAGGTGAGAGGGATCAAATCTTTGTTCAAGGTGGTTGATTGTCTACCCATGATAAGAGACATTTTTCTTCACTTAAGAAAGGCTTCATAGCCTTCCAAGAACCTCATCTTTTAACTTAGAATTGTACCTAGGGCCTTGATGTTGTGTTGGTTTTCCTTGCCCCTCTTAACCTTGTTGTTTCAAAGATAAGTCGGGATGGTTCCTCCATTCTGGAGTATAAGAATTGAACATATGACCTTGATTGTTTTGGCTTCTAAAAGCATGAAAAGCATTCACTTCTTCATCAACAATATCAATTATCATGGTACATTGGCTAGCAAAACCCTTAGCTTGGCTCTTCTTTATGTTCATCATGTCAGACATCATCTTCATCATTTGGGGGTTGGCTTTTGTTTTGAATGGAGATGTAGGAGGGGGAGGAGGAATGTAGTTCCAGTCACAATACTCCCCTTTACTCGAGGCTCAATGGAGGGAGTTCTCAGCTAGATGCTGAAAGAGGGGCCAAGACTCCTTCAGGGTCTTAGCCATGAATGTCCTTCCATAGGAAGAATCAATATTAGTCTCACTCAGCCCAACAAGCCCAATGTAGAATGACTACACCATCTATCATATAGATACTTCATGATAAGGGCGGTCACATAAGATCTTCTGAAATCTTTCCCACACTTCTCAGAAGGGTTAATATTCCCACTTGGTGAACAAGGTGATGCATCTTCTCATCTGAGTGAGCTTTGATATCAGATAGAACTTCTTGAGGAATTTATTCTTCACTACTGCCCATGTCTCCAACTCAGGCTTAGACATATACCATTCTATTGCTTTTTCATTAAGGAAGAATGGAAAAAAGGTCCTTCTTATAGAATCATATGAGGCGGTTGGGGTACGAAAGGTTGATCAAGTATCTAGGAAAGCATCTATGTGGGGTAGGGATTCTCATTCTCCATCCCGTAGCAAGTGGGAAGGAGTCCAAGAAGGACTGGTGGGATGGAGAATTGTTGACCCAGCATTTGGTCAACAAGGGTGGCTATCAGGGAGGTGTAGTTCCCTAGGATGAAGTAGTCATGGAGAAGGTGGTTGGGTGGTGGAACTTGGCCTTCATCATGAGGACCAATACCTTCCATTTTTGCAGCTTGGTGTATCTTGAAACAGTGTTGACTTCTTCTACCTATTTCAAAGGGCACCATGGCAGTATAAGTATACCATCTACCAAGCATGGAAATTCGTCATCTGCATAATACAAAAACAAATCACAAGAGCTAAGTTAGAAGACAATCATGCGCAAATAAACAAAGAATAAAGAATAGCAATGGCAAGGGCAGTAGGAAAATATAAGCTACACAAATAGATAGATCGAGTAACTCTACTCCCCGACAACTCCCCGACATGAAAACTACTAGAGGGGGGGGTGAATAGAGTTTTATAAAGTTTTAAACAATTATTTAACTCAAACAACCAATCACAAAAATATTGGATAAGGGGACAAGGATTTAGAGTGGTTCCTACCTTAGCAAATACTAAGGCAGTCAGTCCACTACCCAGTTGCTTACCCAACCGGGATTTGGAAAGAATTTAATTTTATTAACTCGCAAGGACTTTACATAAAATTACAATTCTCTCCCTAAACCCTTCAAGCAGCCTTCACCTCGAAGTAATCGCACCAACCTTGAAGCAGCCTTCACCTAGAAGCAATTGCACCAACCTTGAAGCAGCCTTCCTCCTGAAGTAGCTTCCTGTTGCAATAACCTTCTTGAAGTAGCTTCCCGTTGCGATAGCCTTCTTGAAGTAGCTTGAAGTCCACCTTCTCCTCCGAGAAGAACCTTCTCCAATCCGCAGCCTCCAACCCTAGGAGTAGCAAGGAGAATACAAAAGATACAAAGGAACAAGAAAGAAAACAGAAATTACAATACCACTTGTAGCTCAAGGCTTGATTTCCTATATCAAGCGTTTTGATCTCCTAACCAATGTATGTAGAAGTGTAAGTGTTGTGGATAGGAGATACTAGCCTATAGGACACGAAGTTGGAGCAATGGGAATGAATAGCCAATGTAGGAATTTGCTCTATTGCTCAAAACAGATTGCCAATGAGTATTCAATCTCAAGTGTAGCACATGTGTAGCTTGGGTGTATTTAGGTGTCCTAAGGCATGTCCTATTTATAGGAATGACCTACAAGTTCTTAAGGACATTCTAGACACTTTCTAGGGGGTTCTTAGTGCTCAACTAGCCGTTATGTGTCCACTAATTGCATTTGCAACGGCTATTTAATTGACCCTGAAAAATGCAGACAGAACTTTTCTCGATCGACAATTTGTCGACCGAGAGTCCTTCTCGGTCGAAGATTTGTCGACCGAGGGACCTCCTGGAGCAAGTGTTTACAACGTTCATTTCCAACTCCCAACCACTTTGTCTGCTGGGTCTAACGGCTAGTAGGGTCTATTCTCGATCGAAGATTTTGTCGACCGAGAGTTTCTCGGTCGAAGATTTGTCGACCGATATTTTCTCGATCGACGATTTGTCGACCGAGAATATTACTGACTCAATGTATTCATTTACTAAGTGTGTGTATCAATGTGAAATTGTGATACTATCTTGGGGAATGGCCTATCTAAGTGTTGTGAGTGGATAGGGAAGATCTAAACGCTTGATTTACATGATATCTAATTACTTGTACATTATATACTTGTACAAGCATTTACATTTGATTACCATCCTGAAAATAAAGCGATTTTATCAAATTGTTTCTTCCAAGTCTTTGTTATCCACCACCTTATATGCTTGTTCCTGAAATACTCAAATAGCACGTTAAAACCACAAGAATGAAATGTTTGTCATTATCAAAACAAAAGGGATTATGCTAATGTCAATTTAGCCAACAATCTCCCCCTTTTTGAAGATGACAAACATTTCCTAAATATAAAATAAGGAAATATAAATCATGTGAGTTTCATACCTGAAGATTACCTTTTGTAGCCATTCTTGTTTTGCAAGTGGATGTTGGCCAAGATGTTATGAAACTCATTTATATTTTTGATTTTATATTCTTTCTCCCCCTTTGTCATTTCAAAAAGATATCCAAGTTGAATATTTTATTTTTCTTCTCCCCCTTAATTTTATATTATGCTCCCCCTTAAATAGATATCCTATTAGGAACATGGATTTTTGTCTAATTTATCCACAATTTGTTTCTCAATCATTTGCAAAGGATGTTAAGCCTTGAAATGATATGAGATTCCCTTAAGCTTATGATGAATGTATATTGATTTCTCATCTATCAAGGGATGTTAAGCCCTAAATTAAATGAGAATCCTTTAATCTTAAAGTACATAAAAATGTCTCTGACCAAATGCAAGGGATGTTAAGCCCTGATTTGTTTTTAGAGAGTTCCTTTAAGTACAAGATCATTCATAGATTTCTTTATTTCCAAGAGTAAAGATACTAAGGTATTAACAAGCTTCAAATGATGTTTACAACCTTTTTGTAAGCTTCTTAATCAAATAATCGAATTTGTTTTTATGAGCTTCCCCTTAATCTTACAATTTAAAGCAATTTAAGGCTTCTAAGGTCACAAATGATTCTAAATTTTGATTTTGACCTTTATCAAAAGTATACTAAGATTAAGTTCAATAAAATGATGTCCAAATAAGCATTTTGTCAAAGCTTATTTTAGGTCGCCCTCGACTACGACCATAGCGCCCCTTGGTTAATTTTAATTTTAACCAAGAGGCAAATTCTGCAGATTTCCAAGATAAACATTCATATGTGAAATATAATTTCTGCAGATAGCTATAAATATCAATTTGAAGCACATTAAGGTATACCTATTATGAAGACTTAATATGAGCATCATAGTGAAGTCTTTGACCTTGATTTTTCTAGAATGCATGTTTTACATTCGTTGTAAATGATGTTTCATATGCTTTTCTATGGGTACATAAATATCAAATCCCATTTCTTCTTATACCCTTATCATAAGATTCTTTAGAAACATATATTTTGAAAGCAATATTAATATCTTAAAGTCAAGATTTTTGCTTTGGATTTCTTAGAACAAACAAATAGATAAAAACATTAGTATTTGTTCTAAGAGGCACCGTTTGGCTTGTCATAGCAACATCCTCATCACAAGCTGTGTCCATAAGCATTATCTATTATGTCAAGATGCTTTTATGCTAATGACATTTGCAATTATCTGAATCACAATGATCATTCATGGTTTGTATATATGAATCAAAGCTTATTTTAAACCAATGAAACATAATGATCATGATGAAGCATATCTATGATAGAACAATTTAAACATGAAATTTAACCCATGGTTTTTATGTTACTAGATCAAGGAATACTTAAAATGGACCTATATGATTCAAATGAAGGCATGTTGCAAATATCAATGTGTGATTTGTCTCATAATTCCAAGGATTACTTAGGAAAACCATGTAAAACAGTAATTTCCTTGGTTAAGCTAATCATGATTTTTCAGTTTTAAATCCAACCATTGAGAGTAAAGCAAAATAGTCTCATATAAGTTTTCAATTTTAAGACAAACTTTTATAACTGATCATGCCGAAGAAACCTTTTCAAACAATAAATAAGGTTTGTTCAAGATTAGTCTTCTTACAGCACTTTTGCAGGATTTTCTACTCATAATGTTATATAATGTAAACGATCAATATGTCTTGCTAAAAATTGTCTTCCAAGATTTTATTCTTGATTTGCATGTTAATTCAATAACAATTTGATAGCAAACTAGATTGATTGAAAAAAAAATTCAGAAGATTTATGTCAGACTTGACAACAGAAGCCTGCTCGGTCGACCATTTCTCGACCGACAGATCCCTCGGTCGACAATGTCTCGACCGAGAAAGGTTCTGTGTTGTTTCAAATCTGTTTTCAAATATTGTTTATAATTAAAAGCAAAAGTATGAAAGTTAAAGCTCGATTTAGTTGAGATACTTAAATATCAAAGCAACATTTAGGTTAAATCTCAACTAATCATATACATTTTGTGAATCCAAACTAAACACGTAGTTTAAGATGTATATTTGGAAATTTAATTTCTTGGATTAACTTGGTGTTCTATTAAGTTGAGATAGACATAGAGATGTACAACTTAGATTCTTTGGTCATATCTCAACTTAATTTTGTCTATTTAGTTTGGGGGTTTTGGGACCCATACTAACTCAACATTCTTTTTCTTGTATGGGTATGAAAAAGAGTAATGTCCAAGACGTGAGCAATAATGGCAACATATAGAATCAACCTCAAGTCTTTTTCTATGGTTTTGTTCTAGGTTGTTCTTTGGTGCAAATGTAGCTTGATGTGCTCGTGTCTTTCTCCAACTAGGTTGTTGATGAGATTTCCCTTTGGGCTTATAACCTAGTCCTCTTCTCCCAATTTGATGATAGGAATCATCCAATATTCTATCAAGGATTCCATTGTTGCTTAACCTGCTAACTTCTTGTTGCAACTTAGCGATCTCATCTATTCTTTTCTTAATATCTAGTTTTGCTTGATCTAGATTGGATGATAAAGAATTCCTTTCTTTCACTATATTATCATAATCTAGATGTGTACACAAAACAGGTTGTTTTTGAAGATCATTTAACTTTGCAAGTAATCCAACCTTTTCTTGATATAGAAGATCATAATTTGTTTCTAGAGTAAAAATCTTCACATCACTACTACTTAGAGATGATTTCAAAGTACGATTTTCAGAAACAATGCTATCTTTTTCAAAACCAAGATTATTCAATTTAGCATATAAATCTTCATTTTCGGATGTAAGAGCAAGAAGTCTAGCATTTAACTCATCATTTGTTTTATTAGATTTCTTTAATTTCTTTTTGCACTCAATATACTTATTGTGTGTTTCTTCAAGACTAGAAATTAGCTCTTCTTTTGATAAATCAAGAAGGCTTACCTCTTCTTCTTCTTCTTCATTGGTTGTAGCAATGAAACAATTTTTGTGGACCTCTTTCTTCTTTTCTCTCCATGGACAACCGATTGTTGTATGGTTTGTTCCTAAACACCAATTGCAGCTTGTTGAAAGTTGGTCCAAGTTGCTCCTTTGCCTACGGTTGTAGTCACCTCCACCCTTCATTCTTCAAGACCTGGTTAGGGTTCCTTGAAGCCTGCTCTGATACCAATTGAAAACTACTAGAGGGGGGGTGAATAGAGTTTTATAAAGTTTTAAACAATTATTTAACTCAAACAACCAATCACAAAAATATTGGACAAGGGGACAAGGATTTAGAGTGGTTCCTACCTTAGCAAATACTAAGGCAGTCAGTCCACTACCCGGTTGCTTACCCAACCGGGATTTGGAAAGAATTTAATTTTATTACCTCGCAAGGACTTTACATAAAATTACAATTCTCTCCCTAAACCCTTCAAGCAACCTTCACCTCGAAGTAATCGCACCAACCTTGAAGCAGCCTTCACCTAGAAGCAATTGCACCAACCTTGAAGCAGCCTTCCTCCTGAAGTAGCTTCCCGTTGCAATAACCTTCTTGAAGTAGCTTCCCGTTGCGATAGCCTTCTTGAAGTAGCTTGAAGTCCACCTTCTCCTCCGAGAAGAACCTTCTCCAATCCGCAGCCTCCAACCCTAGGAGTAGCAAGGAGAATACAAAAGATACAAAGGAACAAGAAAGAAAACAGAAATTACAATACCACTTGTAGCTCAAGGCTTGATTTCCTATATCAAGCGTTTTGATCTCCTAACCAATGTATGTAGAAGTGTAAGTGTTGTGGATAGGAGATACTAGCCTATAGGACACGAAGTTGGAGCAATGGGAATGAATAGCCAATGTAGGAATTTGCTCTATTGCTCAAAACAGATTGCCAATGAGTATTCAATCTCAAGTGTAGCACATGTGTAGCTTGGGTGTATTTAGGTGTCCTAAGGCATGTCCTATTTATAGGAATGACCTACAAGTGCTTAAGGACATTCTAGACACTTTCTAGGGGGTTCTTAGTGCTCAACTAGCCGTTATGTGTCCACTAATTGCATTTGCAACGGCTATTTAATTGACCCTGAAAAGTGCAGACAGAACTTTTCTCGATCGACAATTTGTCGACCGAGAGTCCTTCTCGGTCGAAGATTTGTCGACCGAGGGACCTCCTGGAGCAAGTGTTTACAACGTTCATTTCCAACTCCCAACCACTTTGTCTGCTGGGTCTAACGGCTAGTAGGGTCTATTCTCGATCGAAGATTTTGTCGACCGAGAGTTTCTCGGTCGAAGATTTGTCGACCGATATTTTCTCAATCGACGATTTGTCGACCGAGAATATTACTGACTCAATGTATTCATTTACTAAGTGTGTGTATCAATGTGCAATTGTGATACTATCTTGGGGAATGGCCTATCTAAGTGTTGTGAGTGGATAGGGAAGATCTAAACGCTTGATTTACATGATATCTAATTACTTGTACATTATATACTTGTACAAGCATTTACATTTGATTACAATCATGAAAATAAAGCGATTTTATCAAATTGTTTCTTCCAAGTCTTTGTTATCCACCACCTTATATGCTTGTTCCTGAAATACTCAAATAGCACGTTAAAACCACAAGAATGAAATGTTTGTCATTATCAAAACAAAAGGGATTATGCTAATGTCAATTTAGCCAACAATCTCCCCCTTTTTGAAGATGACAAACATTTCCTAAATATAAAATAAGGAAATATAAATCATGTGAGTTTCATACCTGAAGATTACCTTTTGTAGCCATTCTTGTTTTGCAAGTGGATGTTGGCCAAGATGTTATGAAACTCATTTATATTTTTGATTTTATATTCTTTCTCCCCCTTTGTCATTTCAAAAAGATATCCAAGTTGAATATTTTATTTTTCTTCTCCCCCTTAATTTTATATTATGCTCCCCCTTAAATAGATATCCTTTTAGGAACATGGATTTTTGTCTAATTTATCCACAAGTTGTTTCTCAATCATTTGCAAAGGATGTTAAGCCTTGAAATGATATGAGATTCCCTTAAGCTTATGATGAATGTATATTGATTTCTCATCTATCAAGGGATGTTAAGCCCTAAATTAAATGAGAATCCTTTAATCTTAAAGTACATAAAAATGTCTCTGACCAAATGCAAGGGATGTTAAGCCCTGATTTGTTTTTAGAGAGTTCCTTTAAGTACAAGATCATTCATAGATTTCTTTATTTCCAAGAGTAAAGATACTAAGGTATTAACAAGCTTCAAATGATGTTTACAACCTTTTTGTAAGCTTCTTAATCAAATAATCGAATTTGTTTTTATGAGCTTCCCCTTAATCTTACAATTTAAAGCAATTTAAGGCTTCTAAGGTCACAAATGATTCTAAATTTTGATTTTGACCTTTATCAAAAGTATACTAAGATTAAGTTCAATAAAATGATGTCCAAATAAGCATTTTGTCAAAGCTTATTTTAGGTCGCCCTCGACTACGACCATAGCGCCCCTTGGTTAATTTTAATTTTAACCAAGAGGCAAATTCTGCAGATTTCCAAGATAAACATTCATATGTGAAATATAATTTCTGCAGATAGCTATAAATATCAATTTGAAGCACATTAAGGTATACCTATTATGAAGACTTAATATGAGCATCATAGTGAAGTCTTTGACCTTGATTTTTCTAGAATGCATGTTTTACATTCATTGTAAATGATGTTTCATATGCTTTTCTATGGGTACATAAATATCAAATCCCATTTCTTCTTATACCCTTATCATAAGATTCTTTAGAAACATATATTTTGAAAGCAAGATTAATATCTTAAAGTCAAGATTTTTGCTTTGGATTTCTTAGAACAAACAAATAGATAAAAACATTAGTATTTGTTCTAAGAGGCACCGTTTGGCTTGTCATAGCAACATCCTCATCACAAGCTGTGTCCATAAGCATTATCTATTATGTCAAGATGCTTTTATGCTAATGACATTTGCAATTATCTGAATCACAATGATCATTCATGGTTTGTATATATGAATCAAAGCTTATTTTAAACCAATGAAACATAATGATCATGATGAAGCATATCTATGATAGAACAATTTAAACATGAAATTTAACCCATGGTTTTTATGTTACTAGATCAATGAATACTTAAAATGGACCTATATGATTCAAATGAAGGCATGTTGCAAATATCAATGTGTGATTTGTCTCATAATTCCAAGGATTACTTAGGAAAACCATGTAAAACAGTAATTTCCTTGGTTAAGCTAATCATGATTTTTCAGTTTTAAATCCAACCATTGAGAGTAAACCAAAATAGTCTCATATAAGTTTTCAATTTTAAGACAAACTTTTATAACTGATCATGCCAAAGAAACCTTTTCAAACAATAAATAAGGTTTGTTCAAGATTAGTCTTCTTACAACACTTTTGCAGGATTTTCTACTCATAATGTTATATAATGTAAACGATCAATATGTCTTGCTAAAAATTGTCTTCCAAGATTTTATTCTTGATTTGCATGTTAATTCAATAACAATTTGATAGCAAACTAGATTGATTGAAAAACAATTTCAGAAGATTTATGTCAGACTTGACAACAGAAGCCTACTCGGTCGACCATTTCTCGACCGACAGATCCCTCGGTCGACAATGTCTCGACCGAGAAAGGTTCTGTGTTGTTTCAAATCTGTTTTCAAATATTGTTTATAATTAAAAGCAAAAGTATGAAAGTTAAAGCTCGATTTAGTTGAGATACTTAAATATCAAAGCAACATTTAGGTTAAATATCAACTAATCATATACATTTTGTGAATCCAAACTAAACACGTAGTTTAAGATGTATATTTGGAAATTTAATTTCTTGGATTAACTTGGTGTTCTATTAAGTTGAGATAGACATAGAGATGTACAACTTAGATTCTTTGGTCATATCTCAACTTAATTTTGTCTATTTAGTTTGGGGGTTTTGGGACCCATACTAACTCAACATTCTTTTTCTTGTATGGGTATGAAAAAGAGTAATGTCCAAGACGTGAGCAATAATGGCAACATATAGAATCAACCTCAAGTCTTTTTCTATGGTTTTGTTCTAGGTTGTTCTTTAGTGCAAATGTAGCTTGATGTGCTCGTGTCTTTCTCCAACTAGGTTGTTGATGAGATTTCCCTTTGGGCTTATAACCTAGTCCTCTTCTCCCAATTTGATGATAGGAATCATCCAATATTCTATCAAGGATTCCATTGTTGCTTAACCTGCTAACTTCTTGTTGCAACTTAGCGATCTCATCTATTCTTTTCTTAATATCTAGTTTTGCTTGATCTAGATTGGATGATAAAGAATTCCTTTCTTTCACTATATTATCATAATCTAGATGTGTACACAAAACAGGTTGTTTTTGAAGATCATTTAACTTTGCAAGTAATCCAACCTTTTCTTGATATAGAAGATCATAATTTGTTTCTAGAGTAAAAATCTTCACATCACTACTACTTAGAGATGATTTCAAAGTACGATTTTAAGAAACAATGCTATCTTTTTCAAAACCAAGATTATTCAATTTAGCATATAAATCTTCATTTTCGGATGTAAGAGCAAGAAGTATAGCATTTAACTCATCATTTGTTTTATTAGATTTCTTTAATTTCTTTTTGCACTCAATATACTTATTGTGTGTTTCTTCAAGACTAGAAATTAGCTCTTCTTTTGATAAATCAAGAAGGCTTACCTCTTCTTCTTCTTCTTCATTGGTTGTAGCAATGAAACAATTTTTGTGGACCTCTTTCTTCTTTTCTCTCCATGGACAACCGATTGTTGTATGGTTTGTTCCTAAACACCAATTGCAGCTTGTTCAAAGTTGGTCCAAGTTGCTCCTTTGCCTGCGGTTGTAGTCACCTCCACCCTTCATTCTTCAAGACCTGGTTAGGGTTCCTTGAAGCCTGCTCTGATACCAATTGAAAACTACTAGAGGGGGGGTGAATAGAGTTTTATAAAGTTTTAAACAATTATTTAACTCAAACAACCAATCACAAAAATATTGGACAAGGGGACAAGGATTTAGAGTGGTTCCTACCTTAGCAAATACTAAGGCAGTCAGTCCACTACCCGGTTGCTTACCCAACCGGGATTTGGAAAGAATTTAATTTTATTACCTCGCAAGGACTTAACATAAAATTACAATTCTCTCCCTAAACCCTTCAAGCAGCCTTCACCTCGAAGTAATCGCACCAACCTTGAAGCAGCCTTCACCTAGAAGCAATTGCACCAACCTTGAAGCAGCCTTCCTCCTGAAGTAGCTTCCCGTTGCAATAACCTTCTTGAAGTAGCTTCCCGTTGCGATAGCCTTCTTGAAGTAGCTTGAAGTCCACCTTCTTCTCTGAGAAGAACCTTCTCCAATCCGCAGCCTCCAACCCTAGGAGTATCAAGGAGAATACAAAAGATACAAAGGAACAAGAAAGAAAACAGAAATTACAATACCACTTGTAGCTCAAGGCTTGATTTCCTATATCAAGCGTTTTGATCTCCTAACCAATGTATGTAGAAGTGTAAGTGTTGTGGATAGGAGATACTAGCCTATAGGACACGAAGTTGGAGCAATGGGAATGAATAGCCAATGTAGGAATTTTCTCTATTGCTCAAAACAGATTGCCAATGAGTATTCAATCTCAAGTGTAGCACATGTGTAGCTTGGGTGTATTTAGGTGTCCTAAGGCATGTCCTATTTATAGGAATGACCTACAAGTGCTTAAGGACATTCTAGACACTTTCTAGGGGGTTCTTAGTGCTCAACTAGCCGTTATGTGTCCACTAATTGCATTTGCAACGGCTATTTAATTGACCCTGAAAAGTGCAGACAGAACTTTTCTCGATCGACAATTTGTCGACCGAGAGTCCTTCTCGGTCGAAGATTTGTCGACCGAGGGACCTCCTGGAGCAAGTGTTTACAACGTTCATTTCCAACTCCCAACCACTTTGTCTGCTGGGTCTAACGGCTAGTAGGGTCTATTCTCGATCGAAGATTTTGTCGACCGAGAGTTTCTCGGTCGAAGATTTGTCGACCGATATTTTCTCGATCGACGATTTGTCGACCGAGAATATTACTGACTCAATGTATTCATTTACTAAGTGTGTGTATCAATGTGCAATTGTGATACTATCTTGGGAAATGGCCTATCTAAGTGTTGTGAGTGGATAGGGAAGATCTAAACGCTTGATTTACATGATATCTAATTACTTGTACATTATATACTTGTACAAGCATTTACATTTGATTACAATCATGAAAATAAAGCGATTTTATCAAATTGTTTCTTCCAAGTCTTTGTTATCCACCACCTTATATGCTTGTTCCTGAAATACTCAAATAGCACGTTAAAACCACAAGAATGAAATGTTTGTCATTATCAAAACAAAAGGGATTATGCTAATGTCAATTTAGCCAACACGACAATGGTTCCAGAAAGCTTGGTCCATATTCATACCTCGAGTTGCAACTTAGGCAAACATGCATGGATCATTCGAATGTGTAAGGTGGCCCTATACTATCAGAATCACATAAACCAAAATATATCACCCTTAAGGGTGTGGGATCATATTGTAGCATAGGTGAGCGGCAAGTAAAGGGGTCAATCAATAGGGAGAGAGGTGGTACTATAGATAATCTAGGGTGAGCTATGTTCCTAATACAGAGAGTAGGGTTTTTAGGTTTTGTTGAAAGATTGTTTAATTAAACTAGGGAGGCAAGCAATCAAAGGAAAGAAAAAAACTAGATTATCAGAAACCCTAAATTACCCTAAACAAGTTAAGTCTAAGTAGCAAGACTAGGTAAGTAACTAACCAAGAGAAAAAGACTACACTACACTAGAAATTAAGGATCTAGAGAAATTAAAGACCTAAGCTATAACTAGTTAGCAAGATCAAAAGTAGAAAGCTTAAAAGAGCATTACCTACTCAAGCAACACCTAACTAGCAAGAACTGAGAAGAAGACTGAGAGGAAACTAAAAGAATGCAACAATTAGCATGAAAATGCTAAGTTAACTAGATGGGTTTTAGCAATAATAAAGATAGGTGGGCCGTTTGGGAATGACACTAAGATTCCAATTGGGGGAAATATAGAACAAGCAAGCATAATCATTAATTCTAGATTGCTAGACCAAACAACTAGTCAAATGCTAGGAAATCACCCTACAATGTTAGTTAGCTAAGGTATAGGTGAGATTCAATATTATTTGACTAATCTAGTCTTCTTTGGATTGAGATTCTTAGTGTAATTGAGAGTAAAAGGTAGAATTGGGAAGTAGAGGTGAAGGTATTTCAACCCAGATTACTCACCACCTAGCTTTTAGCAAATTCCTAGTCAATTGCACCAATCAATCCTATATAAGATACTTAGATCACATACCTAGGAGTAGGAGAAGGACTATATGTAGGGGAATATGGAGTGCTAGATATAGATCCATTAGTTGGACCTAGGAGCAGCTCCCAAAATTGCCCCATATATGCTATCTTGTCCTAGACTTAGGTGGCTTCAAGCACATAAACACAAGCAATTCATACTTCAGGATACAAACCACAAGTAGAGGCATGGGAAATGAGATATAAACATAAAACAATCATCATATAATGAAATCATAGAGTTTACTAATTATCTTCCCCCAACATGGTATCAAAGTATCATTTTTACCCCAAACTGCCCACCACGAGGGGCTTAGCTACTCATAACTAAACAAAAGAGCAAAAAGGAGAGAATAAAGAGGTATAAATTCATGGAGCTCATGGAAGACCCTTATCCTTCACCTCCTAGAATCTTTAGAATGCAACACCTCCCTCCAAAGATGAAAATGGCATGATAAGGTAGGGGATTATGGTGAAAAATCCTAGAAAACTATGGTTTTTGGTGGAAATGAGGTGGAAATGGAAGGTGGGAGGTAGGTGGTGCTCTTAAATGCAAGGAAGGGTGGAAGTAAATGCTAATGGTGGCTAAGGAGTAGGTAACCCCATGATGTGGCTACCACCTATGTAAATATAGGTGGTGGGAAAGCACTGGGTTAAGTGGGATTAGAAATGGAAATGCAGTGGAAAAGTTGTGTAGGGTTAGGTGATCACCATGGCTGTGTGGATGATCCATGGCTATGGTCGGGGTAGAATGGCATGGTCATGGGTAGTGGAATGGCTGAGGTGGAAGTCTGTTGTGAGGTGGCAGGGAATGCTTGGAGTGGCCTCAATCATGATGGGTACCATGCTCGTGGTGGAGGGGTGGTGAAATGGTCATTCTTCTCTATATGCTTGTCTTGTCTTCAGGTCGCTAAAGTCATGGCCGATGATGCAGGTGAGGTGGTCCTCATGGGTCACGGTCGTGCTACTGGCCACGACAGTGGGAATTCATGTGTATTTTGAGTTGGGTTTCTGTTATGATCACAATTGTGCTTTGGTAAAGTAGGGTTTACCTGAATGATTACATGCTTTTTTAGATTGATCATCATTTATACTTGATCAATGACAATAGATCAATTGTGATGTTTTCAAACCTATGAAGAAACTCTAACTAGGATTTTAGTTTGAAGAATTAGGGTTTGAGAAATGTAAACCCTAATTGGTAAAAATTAGGGTTTACTTGGATGATTGTATGCTTAATTAAGTTAATCATTGTTTGAATCTTGATTAATGATGGTATTTAAGTTTTTATGTTTTAAATACAATAATAAGGTTTAATCATAATTTGATCCACATAATTTGGGTTAACATTTGAAAACCCTAATCGACCCAAATTAATAGTACGTGAATATGGAATTTGATCAGGATAGTAGTGTGGTAAAAGATCTTTCATATTTTCTACAAATTTGTAGTTAATTTAATTTTGAATATGATATGTATAACTCAATCATGAATATTTTAATAAAATTTTAGAATATTTGACTGTTCTTTGAATGTGGTTCTCAGTCAAACTATACTTCGACCAAAATGCTGACAGAGTGCTTTTTAGAAGTGTAGTGTTTTATTTTTATTTATTTATTGGTAACACAAAATGATCCTAAATTTTAAATAGAGATCTGAAACTCAATCTTAAACAACATGTAAAATTTTCATAATTTTTGGATGTGTTTTGTCCTTATCAGTAGACGAATTACAGTAAGTGACATTTTTGCAAAATTCTGGATAGCAAAACACTATTCTATTTTTTATTATTTAATGGGAGATTGGAATGATCTCAAATTTTAATTGAAACTTAGTAGCTCAATTATACATAACATCCTAAATTATAATATTTTGTGGAAAAGGGTTGATCTCCGAAATACACAAATTATAGAAACCTTTTTTTGATAGAAAAATCTACTGAAATAAAAAAAAGTTAAGTGAGGGGTCAAAGTGTAATTGACCCAAGAAGCTCAATTTCTCTATATGGTCAACCTAACACCCTAGAATCACTCATAATTTTTAATTCATTCCATAGAAATGAAATCCTAGAGAGAGGGAGAGTAACAGTTTGAAAGGAGAAAGTGGTGAAATTGCTGAATTAGTGTTTTGCGGTCCGAGGAATGGTGAAATCAAGTAAGTTTAGCTTCTTTGCATAGCCTTTCATGGTCAATCTTCTCTCACATGTCAATATTCCATCCCTCCTCTGAATTGATCAGAATTGGTATCAAAATTTCTCCTTTTCTCATTCTTTCTTCATAATTCCTCAATTTTAGGGTTTTTGAGTTGAACGGAAGAAGAATTGGGTGAATTTCTAGGGATTTGATAGGACTTTGAGAGTTTTAGGGATGAGCTTCATTTTTAAGGTATTTTCACACCTTAGGGTGAGTTGGAACTTCCTTTAAATAGTAAATTGCTTGAAATTTGGTTAATTCATCCATAATCTTCAATTTGCTCATAATGTGACAATTAAACCCTAAATTTTCCTTTAGATCTACTTTTTGTAAAATGATATGAAATGGATTCTTCTTCTATTTTGATGAATTTCAGATGATAAAATCATATATGAAATGGATACAATACCTCTTAATGAGAAATCCTTAAGTATTTACAGAGGTTATAAGAGTAACCTAAAATTTAGGATTTTTGGCTATGATTGAAATTGTTGTATAATTAAATAGAGAAATTTGTCTATCTGAATCTTATTGATTATGAATGATTGTTATATGAATGCATAGTACATACATGTCAGATACTACCTAGGATTTTGTGTGATGTGAATAATGTTTTCTTGATATCTCATTAGAAAGGGTTGAAACCAAGATGAGTGAAAAGTTGGAAATTTGCGAATAGATATTATGGAATCCATTTGAAGTGTTTATCTTGACATGATAGAATTTAATTATTCAATCTTATTCTTGATGAATGATATCTCAATGAATGGCATGAAAACCTAAATTCAACTCAGTTCTAAGGTTTCATACATGTATTGATTATATATGATTTAAGCAGTCTTTATTCAGTAATGTTTATGTCGTATGAAATCCTTAAGAGAGCCATGTGATAAGTGAATGAGGTATCTAAAACCCTAAGGATAGGGTGTTACCAAGTGATAAGTGAATGAGGTAACTAAAACCCTAAGGATAGGGTGTTACCAAGTGATAAGTGAATGAGGTAACTGAAATCCTAAGGATAGGGTGTTGCCATGTGATAAGTGAATGAGGTAAATGAAACCCTAAGGATAGGGTGTTCAATGAATCAAGTGTTGTGATATCAAAGTTCTCAGTATGAGATGTGGTGATGCTTAACAGTTCAATTGCATGATTTTAGTGTATAAAAAGCCAAGTTGACATGTATTGTGTTTATTTAAGAATTTTAGTCTGCCTGTATGTATAATATGATGATTACTTAGAATATTACAGTGTTTTGAATATATTGCTCTGCCAAGATTATATGTGTGAAATGTTTGAATGAGAATACTTGTTTAGTAGAAATGATATATGATTGAATACATGAGAAATGCTATATGTTCATGAGTAAGGAGAAACCTTAAGAAAAGGGTGAACAATATGTTAAGCCTTCAGTTCAATATTATCAGTGAATTTAGTTCAGTAGTCTGAGTAGTCAGTATGATATAGAATTATAGAAATCAGTCTAAGAGAAATATATAATCAAGTCATAATAGTCTTAGGAGCCCTGAACACCATAGAACCCCTCTGTGAGGTCTGAGCCTTAGGGATGAAATGACCTAACCCTGGTAGTGTCCAATATACGGGGGTCGGATCGTACCAACAGGTGGTACGGGGGATGAAGCCCTAGTGGAAGTCTCCTGAAATTACAAAATGTAGTGTCCAACATCAAGCAGAGACAGGATCCTGGTGGCACTAGAGCATAGAAAATTGATGTAGTGTCCAACATCAACCAGAGAAAGAATCCTGGTGGCACTAGAGTAATAGGTGGCTTGACTCTCCGCCTGTGTGCTCATGTTAGAGGAGGAGTCCAAAGGCTAGAGTGCCATTACACTATAGAAGACCGGTGAGAAGTCAGACTTAGCTTTTTCTCGAGTGTGTCAGGTAAGTCTTGTACGGTGTGATCGTAGTGCATTGCAAGTCTCATATGTAGAGTATGCTGCACATGATCCAGGCATAAGCTAAAATATGAACATATAGGTTTAAAGAGTTTCTTATAAGTAAAAAGAGTTAAGAATGATTTGAATACAATTTCATAGTAGTTGTTCTTTAAATGCAATGTTTACATTCTTTGTTATTTTAACTGTATTGTTTTAGATCTACTTAGTGTAGTCATTATTGTTGTTATAATTCATATCAGTTGCTCAAAGGTATAACTGTAATTATATCAGTGCTTTAGACTGTTTCTTTGAAGTTCTCATTCACTGAGCGAGTAGGCACACCCCTCTACTCAAAATTTTTAGGGAAACCACATGGACTTGAATAAGGTTAAAGCATCAGAGTAGATCTACCACATGAGTTAAGTATGAGTTTAGTTAAGTTCAGTCGGTCCCTGTCACTCTAGGTCCTTGCATAGATGTGAGAGAATTATAAATGATGTTTGTATCTTTGTTTCCTTGATAATAGAGAATGTATCTGATTATCATGTCATATGTACATGGAAGTGTGAGAAATAGAATGAGTATATGAATGTCTATCATTAAATGTTGAGATCATATTAGAGTAATAAAATTTTAATTCTCTTGTTAAGTTTGTTTATGTGATTGAATGCAAGAAAATAAAGAGTTGAAATAAAAATAAAAAGTTGGGAGTGAACTTTGTATTAAGTGTAATCCTCTTAGTCATGCCCTAATCTCATGATTTGTGGTAAACATGGGATGTGGGTGTGATAGCTTTGGTATCAGAGATTAGGCTGAGTCATCTGGGACCATTAGGATATAAAGTTAGAGTTATTAGTGTGGTATTAGGAGTTGATATGTTAATAGCTCTGGGAAGTCTGGGTATTTGGATGCCCTGGTCTGGTATCTGAATACTTAGATTGACCAGTTTCAAGCTACTCTGTCTATTATTCTATGGATGCCCTGGCCAGGTATACAGAAGAAGAATGGGATAGAAAGAGACCCTAGAAATATTAGGGTTAGGAGACCGAAAGTAATAAAGGAGTAAGAGATTAAAAATAGAATGTGATACAACTCTTGCTTTATACTGCTTATTTGATTGGAGATCATTAGAAATGATCTTATTTGTATGAATTTAGATTATTGGTTTGTACAATATATATGGTTCTTTATTATTTTGTGTATCATGAAGTGATTTTGTTATTGTTATTATTCTTTGTATCAAGTAGATCATAAGTTATGTTTAAATGAGTTTTCCCTAAGTGGATATTCTTTTCACATGATTGAGATTAATAGGAGTTGGTTAATCCTGAGTAGCTCTTGGCTTCAGGACAACAGGTTCGGCCTGGTCCAGCTGGCAGGATGCGTTACTGGGATCTAATGACTCCTACTAATAGTATAATAAGAATAGACTCTAGATAAATTAGACCCATATCATAGTGAGAATGTACATACACTAAGATGTTGAAACATATGGGAAAGATTAGAATAGCTAAGAATCAGTTAGAACTGATAACTGAGATCCAACTTTGGGGTCTCATATGAAAAAAAAACCCTTAATTAGGAATAAAGGAACACGACATAAGGTTCTGATTAAGTTAAATAATAAGTATTATATGAACTCTAAATATGAAATATGATAAAGATATGAGAAAAGTATGTACAGTCCAAGATACTAAGAGTCAATCATGAGGATTGGATAATATAATCGAGTACAATGCTTTTATATACACCAAAGCAAAGGTAAAATAGAAGAAAAGAGCTGAGTATACAATAAGTACATAGAAGTGAAGAGTCTTCAGAAGAGTTAAAGTAAAGAGAATTGGATGAACATGTAAATCATAAGACTAGAACAATAAACTAGTTTCTAAAAGAAGAACAAAAGTGTAGCATAATCAATGAATAAGTCATACAAAGGTAGACTATATTCAGGAGGGGAAAACTTGATTGAAAGACATACTAAGTTTCACCCATGCATGAGCCATTTGATTTAAAATGAAGGATATGTAATGTATTAAACTTGAGTTGAAACTAGTAGACAGATTATTGATTTAGAATTTCAACTTCACATTAGTAGAAGAATGAAAACAAATATGTGCAACATGGTATACATGATCATACATAAGAATAAGCAACATGATCATCAGAGAAAACTAGAAGTTAAAGATGAAAAGTGGAATAGTAGTATATGGTAAGGGGATTATGGAAAGTAAGGAAGGGTTTGAAACATATTGGAGTAATATAGATTATAAAAGAAAGAGGTTGTGAGATTCAAGCAAGTGCTAATTAGTTAAGTATCCTTGTTGATAATTGATTAAGCCTACATATGAGAAATGTATTAATGAATGTTTGAAGATAAGAATTCTAAGTCTCAGAATCATCTTCTCTTTCATATATTACTTAATTAGAGCAATGTAGGAATGAAGTGATAAGAAAATAAATCATATATGATGCATAACCACCATGGTGGAGACATCTAGTGAATGTAATAATAACACACAATATGATGATGAGACCCTAGCTAGGTAAATTGAAAATGTAATCTATCTGAATGGTCAAGTAAGAGAAAGGAAATTCAAGTGATAAGATAAAGAAGACTTTAGTAAAACTTGTGAGATCCAAAGTTTGACTTTCAAATTAATGGAGCAAAGTCACACCACAATAACATCATGCTACCAATATAGACCAAACCCTATAATGTTTTGAGTTGTTGTAGTTCAAGGGTTGTCTCTAGTGATTTGACCTTGAATACTAGTATCTCTATAAAACAAGATTATGTGATTTGCACTATGAGAAGTAAACTAGCACTGATAGTAATTTAGGGTTTAAAGATAGCTAATATGAAAGGTAGATAAACAATATGGAAATGATTTGGAGTAAAGAGTAAGATATAATTTTGAAATGTAACAAGTGTGCTTGAAATAAAAGGAGAAATACAATATGAGTGAAGTGTTATATGAGATAAATTCTTGTAGTGATAGCAAGAATAATGAATAATCTATTCATACCTTGTATGTTTCAATTTTAGGGGTGTTTAATATACATCATCAAAATGAAAAGGATAAGCAGCAAAAAGTAAGTAGTAATGAATAAGGAAAGAGATAAGAGAAAACAATGACTTTTAGTAATATGTGAATTTATTTTTAGAAGTAGAATGTGTTGAAGGTATATTAAGGGATGTAAATTGGTTCTACATATGATTTCAGTATACATGTGCAAGCATTATGTTAATTAAAGGTGTCTGATAGTTTAAGTCATTCATACCAGTAATCCATCTTACTATTGTAAAATTATGGTATGGTGATATGGGTTGAATGATGATGGACCAAATGGAGGGTTACCCTGAATAAGGTAGTCTTACTATTCACTCGTATGAATAGAAGGGATGATAACCATATTGTATTAATATGTAACCCTAATGAGGTATAGCTTGTTATACCTAGCTTTAATATAATTAAGTGATGGTAAATGGCTATGAATAGTCCTTGAATGACTAATACAATCATGGAGTACTCTGTTACTATTGTTGAAACCTTAGGATGCAATACTCCAATGGTTACACCTTGAATTATGTGTGGGTTCATACATGAGCATAGTATGGAATGTGATGGTAATGCTTCACCTTATGCATTCAATGATCCAAAAACATTAGGATGCTATAATATGATGGTTACACCTTGAATTATGTGTGGGCTCATACTTCAGCATAGTATGGAATGTGATGGTAATGCTTCACCTTATGCATTCCATGATCCAATGGGGATGCATGAGTAGTAATGTACAATTGTTGTTGAATCTAGTCTTTTAACTCAATATTGTTTTGCTATTCAAGTAGCATAATAGTAAAATTCAAGAGAACATGGTGAACTCTCTTTCGTGACTTAGAGGTAATACATAACAATAGTACATATTGAGCCGCATGAATTGAAATTGTTGGGCCAGATTATCAATGTTGAGGTAACACCTCAAGAGTATGAAAATTTTGAAATGATTGTTTCTTTCTCTATCCTATGATTGATTGTGGCATAAAGAATTCATTTGTTATCATTGAGTAGTCATGATTTAAACATGTTGTGATTTAGTAAAGAATTAAAGGACTTAATGTTGAAAACTACATTCAAGTATGAAATATCAGAATATAATGACATGTAAGATTTCAGAAGCTTAAAATAAACCTTGAATGTACTTTACTTGCATATTTATCTTTTGGGGATGAAACCTTTTTAAGGGGGGAGAATTGTTATGACCACAATTGTGCTTAATCGGTAAACTAGGGTTTACCTGAATGATTACATGCTTGATTAGATTGAACATTGTTTAGACTTGATTAATGATAGTAGATCAATTGTGATGTTTCAAAACTAAGAAGAAACTATAACTATGATTTTACTTTGAATAATTATGGTTTGAGAAATGTAAACCCTAATCGGTAAAAATTAGGGTTTACTTGGATGATTGTATTCTTAATTAAGTTAATCATTGTTTGAATCTTGATTAATGATGGTAGTTAAGTTTTTATGTTTTAAATACAATAATAAGGTTAAATCATACTTTGATCCACATAATTAGGGTTAACATTTGAAAACCCTAATCGGCCCAAATTAATGGTTTGATAGTACATGAATATGGAATTTGATCAGGATAGTAGTGTGGTAACTGATTTTTATTATTTTCTACAAATTTTGTATTTAATTTAATTTTGGATAAGATATGGATAACTCAATCATGCATATTGAAGAAAAATTTCATAATATTTGAGTATTCTTTGAATGTGGTTCTCAGTCGAACTATACTTCGACCAAAATGCTGATAGAGTGCTTTTTAGAAATGTAGTGTTTTATTTTTAATTATTTATTTGTAACTCCAAATTATCATAAATTTCAAATGGAGATCATAAAATCAATCATAAACAGCATGTAAAATTTTCATAATTTTTGGATACGTCTAGACCTTATCAGTAGACGAATTACAGTAACTGACATTTCTATAGAATTCGAGATAGTTGTGTACTATTCGATTTTTAATTATTTAAAGGGGGTTTGGAATGATGTCAAATTTTAACTAAAGATTATTATCTCAACTATAAATAATATGATAAGTTATAATTATTTTTGGAGGATATTTGATCTCTCAAATACATGAATTACAGAAACATTTTTATGATAGAAAAATCTATTGAAATAAGAAAAAGTTAAGTGAGGGGTCAAAGTGCAATTGAATGAAGCAGCTCAATTTCTCTATACGGCAAACTAACACCCTAGAAACTCTCATAATTCATAATTCATTCCATAGAACAAAATCCTAGAGAGAGAGGGAGAGTTAGGGTTTGAGAGGAGAAAGTGGTGGAATTGCTGAATTAGGGTTTTGCCGTCCGAGGAATGGTGAAATCAAATAAGTTCAGCTTCTTTGCATAGCCTTTCATGGTGAATCTTCTCTCACATGTCAATATTCTATCCCTCCCCTTATTTGACCTGAATTGGTATCAAAATTTCCCCTTTTCTCATTCTTTCTTCATAATTCCTCATTTTTAGGGTTTTCGAGTTGAAAGGAAAAATAATTGGGTGAATTGCTAGGGATTTGATAGGACTTTGAGATTTTTAGGGATAAGCTTCATTTTTAAGGTGTTTTAACACCTTAGAGTGAGTGGGAACTTCCTTTAAATAGTGCATTTCATGAAATTTGGTTAATTCATCCATAATCTTCAATTTGCTCAGTATGCGACAATTAAACCCAAATTTTCCTTTTGATCTACTTTTTGTAAAATGATATGAAATGGACTCTTCTTCTATTTTGATGACTTTTATATGATAAAATCATATATGAAATGGATACAATCCCTCTTAATGAGAAATCCTAAAGTATTTACAGAGGTTACAAGAGTAACCTAGAATTTAGGATTTTGGCTATGATTGAAATTGCTGTATAATTAAATAGAGAAATTTGTCTATCTGAATGTTATTAATTATGAATGATTGTTATCTAAATGCATAATACATACATCTCAGATAATACCTTGGATTTCATGTGATGTGAACAATGTTTTCTTGATATCTCATTAGAAAGGGTTGAAACCCTAGATGAGTGAAAAGTTGGAAATTTGTGAATAGATATTATGAAATCCATTTGAAGTGTTTATCTTGACATGATAGACTTTAATTATTCAATCTTATTCTTGATGAATGGTATCTCAGTGAATGGCATGGAAACCTAAATTCAGCTCAGTTCTAAGGTTTCATACATATATTATATGATTTAAGCAATCTTTATTCAGTAATGTTTATGTCGTATGAAATCCTTAAGAGAGACATGTGATAAGTGAATGAGGTAACTAAAACCCTAAGGATAGGGTGTAACCAAGTGATAAGTGAATGAGGTAACTGAAACCCTAAGGATAGGGTGTTACCAAGTGATAAGTGAATGAGGTAACTAAAACCCTAAGGATAGGCTGTTGCCATGTGATAAGTGAATGAGGTAAATGAAACCCTAAGGATAGGGTGTTCAATGAATCAAGTGTTGTGATATCAAAGTTCATAGTATGAGATGTGGTGATGCTCAATAGTTCAATTGCATGATTTTAGTGTATAAAGTGCCAAGTTGACATGTATTCTGTTTATTTAAGAATTTTAGTCTGCCTATATGTATAGTATAATCATTACTCAGAATATTATAATGTTTTAAATATACTACTCTGCCAAGTTTATATGTGTGAAATGTTTGAATGAGAACACTTGTTTAGTAGACATGATATATGTTTAAATACATGAGAAATGCTATATGTGCACGAGTAAGGAGAAACCCTAAGTAAAGGGTAAACAATATGTTAAGCCTTCAGTTCAATATTATCAGTGATTCAGTTCAGTAGTCTGAGTAGTCAGTATGCTACAGAGTTAAAGAAATCAGTCTAAGAGAAAGATATAATCAAGTCATAATAGACTTAGGATCCTTGAACAATGTAGAACCCCTTTGTGAGGTCTTCACCTTAGGGGGAAAATGACCTAACCCTGGCAGTGTCCAGTATACGGGGGTTGGATCGTACCAATAGGTGGTACGGGGATGAAGTCCTAGTAGAAGTCTCCTAAAATTATAGAATGTAGTCTCCAACATCAACCAGAGACAGGATCCTGGTGGCACTAGAGCACAAAAAAGCCATGTAGTGTCCAACATCAACCAGAGACAGGATCCTGGTGGCACTAGAGTAATAGGTGGATTGACTCTCTGCCTATGTGCTCAGGATAGAGGAGGAGTCCATAGGCCAGAGTGCCATTACACTGCAGCAGACCAATTAGAAGTCAGACTTAGCTTTTTCCTGGGTGTGTCAGCTAAGTCTTGTATAGTGTGATCGTAGTGCAGTGTGAGTCTCATATGTAGAGTACACTGCATATGATCATGATATAAGCTAAAATATGAACATATAGGTTTAAAGAGTTTCTTATAAGTAAAAAGAGTTAAGAATGATTTGAATACAATTTCATAGTAGTTGTTCTTTAAATGCAATGTTTACGTTCTCTGTTATTTTAACTGTATTGTTTTAGATGTGCTTAGTGTAGTAATTATTGTTATAATTGATCTCAGTTTCTCAAAGGTATAACTTCAATTATATCAGTGCTTTAGACTGTTTCTTTGAAGTTCTCATTCACAGAGCGAGTAAGCTCACCCCTCTACTCAAAATTTTTAGGGAAACCACATGGACTTGAAGAAGGTCAAAGCACCAGAGTAGATCTACCAGATGAGTTAAGTATGAGTTTAGTTAAGTTCAGTCGATCCCTATCACTCTAGGTCCTTATATAGATGTGAGAGAGTTATAGATGATGTTTGTATCTTTGTTTCCTTGATAAGTGTAACATACTAGAATTAGAACCCTACCCTAGTAGTTTCACTCTTTTTGCTTAGCCAAATAAGATAAGCTAATACATGCAATTAAAGGAATACTAAATATTTTGTTCTTAATAATAACTCATAATAGAATTTAGTTGGATAAATATTCCCCATATATATTTAATATAGGGTTGTATGCACAAATACCTCAGATAGATTTTAGATTATGGGTCTAAAGTGTAAAATGTACACCAAGCAATAAAAAGAATAAAATAATTCATCTTAGAACTTTCTAGCACTTTCTAGGATAAGAGAAATAAGAGAAAATCCGAATTTTATATAAAGGAGAAGATAAATGCAATAATAAAAGATAATATGGAATTTAATGGATGAAAGAGGATAATGAGAAAGATATTACACCGAAATTATAATTGGAAATCCAATAGGATAATTTGATACTCAAATTTGTTTCCTTGATCAAAAAGTAACTTATGGGCCAAGTAACATTTAAAGTGGAACGAAAATATAATTATTAATGTCATTATCAAAAGAAAATAGGAAATAGGCCAATAAAGTAAAATAAAATATTTAATGTTCTCAAATCAGGAAAATAACTCCAAATTTGTATTCTAAACATAAAAATAAGCCTTTGTGCAAATTTACAACTAATTTGGACAATGTTTGATTAATAAGTATATATAGTAGAGAGAAACTGCCTAAAAGATGTAATTAATAAATAAATGTAATAAATGACATAAAAGTTGGAAATAAAGGCAAATTCGTATTCATCACATTAAATATGACTTGTGTGTCAAGTTTCATAAAATTTGGATAATCCTAAAGCCATAAATGAAGAAAGAAAGAGAAAATGATATTTGATTTATTTAACCCAATAAAGGTTTCCAAAAGGCAAAACTAATTGGATATTCGGAATCTACATGCTTAATTTAACATACGTGCAAATTTTGGTTTAATTTGGATATTTCTAGAACCCCTAAATTAGGAAAGAGAATATACATAAATTAATTGAATTTCACTTTGATTGATTTTCCGATTTTCCTATCTTGGGGCTGTCACGCGGTTTATTGATTTCGGATTTCATCATGGCCCTTGGATGAGAATCCGACGGAGATGGAGTCATATCCTACCTCCGTTAGGACTCTCTCACTCGCGGCTACAGTAACGCGAGTTTCCTCCGCGTTTTTCTCTTCTGTCTTTCCTTCTCGGTGATTTCTGATTTCCGTTTTACCATCAGCGTTGCCTTCCGGTTTTGCTGATCCCCACTTTGTGTGGGACTTTCTCTCCCAATCATTGGGTCAACTAGAACCTTCCTCCCCTTCCTCTATTTTCTGGTTTTCACACATTTCTCGATGAACCTAGACTCCGCCCTTATATATATGGCTTCCTCCACGATCCTCGGACCCCCAGAAACCCTGAGCCCTAGTCCTTTTGATCTGGGTTGCCCCACATCCGTCTTCCCCTACTCCGGCTACCTATTGCGGTGGTGGCGAGATCGTCTGAGAGGTTTTGTCGTCGTCGGGGTTCGTTTCTGGTTGGCTTCGGATGGTGAGAGTGTGGGCAAGCTTCGAGGGCCCTCAATTCGGCTGTTCGGGAGGTATCATGACTTTCCCCTTTTTTCTTTGGTTTCTGATCTGTGAGAAAATCTCGGTGTTTCCTTTCACATCAATGCTTGTTTTCTTCGTGTTTGACTCCGTCTGGGCTTGCCGGTGACCCCTACGTAGTTCCCTTTGAGGACCTTGTTGTTCTTCGTTGTTCTATGTTATCAACAGCTTGGTCTGTCGATGTCTTTTTGTGGCCCTGTGCTCCGATCCGCCCGAGCTTGGGCTTGTTGTGATCGGAAGCATTCCAGGGACCCAACCCCGATGTTAGCTTCGAGTTTTGTGGATTCAATCGCTTCCAGTTTCGCCTGGTTCCTCTTTTGCAAGCCTGCAGTCATGCGGAAGCAAGAAAGAAACAATGGTTGTGTTGCTTTTTCCATTTCGCCCTTCTCGGCTTCTCTGCCTTGTATAACGATCAAGGGTATTTTCGTCTTGTCACGGATTCTGTCTCCTCCCTTTTAGTCGAGGTCTTGCGAGGGTTTGACCAGTGACTTGGCCGGTTGTGATTGGGCCAAGTCACGCGGGCCCCTCTCCTATTATCCACTTATGATGCGAATTCATTATTTGTAATTATCTGATTGGTCAGTGGTTAAAAATTGATAACTAATTATTGGATGCTCAGAAAATTATGGAAAAATATTCGTTGGAATCAGAAAAATAAGAGCTAACTATTGATATCAGTTTTTTCACCTGAATCCAATGTTTTAATAGGGTATTTTATGGATCTAATTAAATAAGATAATAACTTGTATAAATCATAACTAATTATATATAAGTCAAAAAAATATAATAAAATATGTTTTAGACTCATAATAACATAACCTAAAATGTGGAATAGTTTCATAACCTAATTCACAAAATAACAAAAAGGTAGTTTTTAGGGTTTGGTATATATATATGAAATTGACTTAAATTATGTGTTTGATAGGCCTTGGGTGACCTAGACTTGGATCTAGGAGTAATTAGCAGTTTGGAACCTGGTTTGAGGTATGTTGTATTCCCGATTCATCTAAATTGTGCAATCGACCTACTTTATCATTCTTTTGACTTTTTCCTACACAAAATGTCTTATCTCTTGTTATCATGGTTCGTGTGAACTATCTTACTTTTTATGTACTTGGATAATCTCTTGATATCTCTTTTATGTACCATGATGCATGATTGGTCTCTTTTATTGGTATGTGCCACTTTGAAGTGGATGTTAAATTGTTTGTGTTGTCCATTGTGTGATGACAACCTTTGTATCATCTTCTGACTAAACTATTTACTTGCCTCTATATTTACATGCAATGTGAATCAGTAGTACTAGAATAATGTAAATTACTTTGGTTTTTGGGTGTGTTCCCTTTTTGTTTATGGGATGGTTGTGGTGGTGCCCCATACCCGAGTTTCAAGGATGTGAAGCCTTGGCTCAACTTTTACATATATTGGGAGTTTGACGGTGAGTCATTCTCTATCAGGTTTTCAAGGATGTGAAGCCTTGTCCGCCTTTGTGTTTATATTTTTCTAGGATTATGTTTATCTCACATGCATGCATGTTATTGATGATTGGTTGTGGGGTGTGTGCCCTACTACCTATCTATGTGCTTTTGTTGCACAAATTTTATTGTTTATGGAAAGTATCCTCTTTTATCTCTTTTGTTATGATCTTATTCTTTTATGCCCATGTGGGTAGTCCTTATCTCTTGTATGGGAAGCATTTTACATTTGTAGTCCTTAATTCTTAAATTGCTCATAGTTTCCCATAGTATGCACATACCAACCTTTTGCTGATATCCTCTTTTCCTTTTCCTTTTATGGGGTATGCTTCCAACCCCAGGTTAGATCGAGGAGAGTGAACTTCAACATCAACCCTGTAGCTGATCTTTGGGAGACTTGAAGAGGTGGTTAGATGACCCTCAGCTTGGTCTTTGGCTTTATGTTTTAGTTTTCCTTTAGATTACCTTATGTGGTGAAGTGTTGTATCAAGCTATGTAAATTGTTAGATAATATTTCTTTTCCGCTACTACTCATTGTGTAATGATACATACATGTTGAATGAATTGGTATCCATCCCTTTGGCGAAAAATTTTACGTGGTGTTTGGTCAAGGGATGTGGTCTTTTCTTTCTAGTAGAGAAGTGGTTTCACTTCTTTACAACATGGTATCAGAGCCATTAGCAGTCGGTTATCTAACTATTTCAAACTTGTCTCCCTTAGGATGTTTACCTTTGTCTTAGGTTGCTTATACATAGTACCTTGCCTTGTGCAGGCAAAACCCTAATGGCGGGAGATAACTCATCAGCTGACAACTAGTACGGTTATGAGACACCTCAAAACACTAGGTTTGGCCAGGAGACCTCAGGAGAAGCTATGACTCCAGAGCAAGAGTTGGCCATGTTTCGACAACTCTTTGCGTCTTCCATGGTGGAAAAGATGAAAGACCCGACTGTACCTGAGAAACCTAAGGAGTTCTCGATCATGGAGTTCATGAAGATGCAACCACCTTCCTTCAAGGGTGAAGGAGAGATAGAGATGGTCGACAAAGCAGATGATTGGGTTTTGGCCTTGGAGAGGACTTTTGATGGCATGGCATGTCCTCCACACCAAAAGGTTAGGTTTGCTTCGTATGTTCTGGATGGACCTGCAAGAGTTTGGTGGAATGGAATAGTAAGGACTAGAGATATCTCAACCATGTCTTGGTCAGAGTTTTTGACTCTCTTCCGTGGGAAGTACATCTGCACTGCTGCTTTAAAGAAGAAAGAAGCAGAGTTCTACAGCTTGAAGCAAGGATCCTTATCTGTTTCTTCTTATGTGCAAAGGTTTCTACTGCTAGAGCGTTATGCAGTTGATTTGGGTAAAGAACGTAGGGATGACCTTTTCCTCCAAGGGATCAACTACAATGTGGGACGTGCTCTTATTCCATAGTTGCCCTTGACCTTTCAACAGATGGTTGATAAAGCTTTGGTTGTGGAGTCTTACCCAGGGTTTCAACCAATGGAGTTCGACAAGAAAAGGAAGTCCTCAGGTGATGATCAGAGAAGGCACAAGTGTGCTAAGTGCAATGGTTACCATCCTCCAGGAAAGTGTTCTCAGGACAAACCTCGTCATAATACCCCATTGGTATGTCACTATTGCAATGAACCTGTACACATCTGACCTGATTGCCCTAAGCGTCGTATTGGTCAAGCTCCAGTACAGCAACAACAAGCACCTCCTCAAAATCATGGCAACAATAATGGAAACAATAATAGAGGAAGACCTGTGGAAAGAAGAGCTGGAAGAGTTTTTACTTTGGATGGTGAAGAAGTTAATGATTCTGAGCAAGAGCAAGTTAACCCATAGTTCCTTAGATTAGTCTATGTTAGTTATGTTTCCTTTTTCATGTTGCTTATGAAGTGGATGTAATAAGAATAGTTGAAACTTTTATAATTAAAGTTAAGTTTGATTTTACGAGATGAACCCTTTTAAGGAGTGGTGAATAAGTTTCCTATGGATGTTTTGATTTCGAGGACGAAATCCCTTTAAGGGGTGGTGTGCTGTAACATACTAGAATTAGAACCCTACCCTAGTAGTTTCACTCTTTTTGCTTAGCCAAACAAGATTAATCTAATACATGCAATTAAAGGAATACTAAATATTTTGTTCTTAATAATAACTCATAATAGAATTTAGTTGGATAAATATTCCCCATATATATTTAATATAGGGTTGTATGCACAAATACCTCAGATAGATTTTAGATTATGGGTCTAAAGTGTAAAATGTACACCAAGCAATAAAAAGAATAAAATAATTCATCTTAGAACTTTCTAGCACTTTCTAGGATAAGAGAAATAAGAGAAAATCCGAATTTTATATAAAGGAGAAGATAAATGCAATAATAAAAGATAATATGGAATTTAATGGATGAAAGAGGATAATGAGAAAGATATTACACCGAAATTATAATTGGAAATCCAATAGGATAATTTGATACTCAAATTCGTTTCCTTGATCAAAAAGTAACTTATGGGCCAAGTAACATTTAAAGTGGAACAAAAATATAATTATTAATGTCATTATCAAAAGAAAATAGGAAATAGGCCAATAAAGTAAAATAAAATATTTAATGTTCTCAAATCAGGAAAATAACTCCAAATTCGTATTCTAAACATAAAAATAAGCCTCTGTGCAAATTTGCAACTAATTTGGATAATGTTTGATTAATAAGTATATATAGGAGAGAGAAAATGCCTAAAAGATGTAATTAATAAATAAATGTAATTAATGACATAAAAGTTGGAAATAAAGGCAAATTCGTATTCATCACATTAAATATGACTTGTGTGTCAAGTTTCATAAAATTTGGATAATCCTAAAGCCATAAATGAAGAAAGAAAGAGAAAATGATATTTGATTTATATAACCCATTAAAGGTTTCCAAAAGGCAAAACTAATTGGATATTCGGAATCTACATGCTTAATTTAACATATGTGCAAATTTTGGTTTAATTTGGATATTTCTAGGACCCCTAAATTAGGAAAGAGAATATACATAAATTAATTGAATTTCACTTTGATTGATTTTCCGATTTTCCTATCTTGGGGCTGTCACGCGGTTTATTGATTTCAGATTTCATCGTGGCCCTTGGATGAGAATCCGATGGAGATGGAGTCATCTCCTACCTCTGTTAGGACTCTCTCACTCGCGGCTACAGTAACGCGAGTTTCCTCCGCATTTTTCTCTTCTGTCTTTCCTTCTCGGTGATTTCTGATTTCCGTTTTACCATCAACGTTGCCTTCCGATTTTGTTGATCCCCACTTTGTGTGGGACTTTCTCTCCCAATCGTTGGGTCGACTAGAACCTTCCTCCCCTTCCTCTGTTTCCTAGTTCTCACCGATTTCTCGATGAACCTAGACTCCGCCCTTATATATATGGCTTCCTCCACGATCCTCGGACCCCCAGAAACCCTGAGCTCTAGTCCTTTTGATCTGGGTTGCCCCACATCCGTCTTCCCCTACTCCGACTACCTATTGCAGTGGCGGCGAGATCGTCTAAGAGTTTTGGTCGTCGTCGGGGTTCATTTCTGGTTGGCTTCGGATCGTGAGAGTGTGGGAAAGCTTTGAGGGCCCTCAATTCGGCTGTTCGGGAGGTATCATGACTTTCCCCCTTTTTCTTTGGTTTCTGATCTACGAGCAAATCTCGGTGTTTCCTTTCACCTCAATGCTTGTTTTCTTCGCGTTTGACTCTGTCTGGGCTTTCCGGTGACCCCTACATAGTTCCCTTTGAGGACCTTGTTGTTCTTCGTTGTTCTGTGTTATCAAAAGCTTGGTCTGTCGATGTCTTTTTGTGGCCCTGTGCTCCAATCCGCCCGAGCTTGGGCTTGTTGTGATCGGAAGCGTTCCAGGGACCCAACCCCGATGTTAGCTTCGAGTTTTGTGGCTTCAATCACTGCCAGTTTCGCCTGGTTCCTCTTTTGCAAGCCTGCAGTCGCGCGGAAGCAAGAAAGGAACAATGGTTGTGTTGCTTTTTCCATTTCGCCCTTCTCGGCTTCTCTGCCTTGTATTACGATCAAGGGTATTTTCATCTTTTCGTGGATTCTGTCTCCTCCCTTTTAGTTGAGGTCTTGCGAGGGTTTGAACGGTGACTTGGCCGGTTGTGATTGGGCCAAGTCACATGGGCCCCTCTCCTGTTATCCACTTATGATGCGAATTCATTATTTGTAATTATCTGATTGGTCAGTGGTTAAAAATTGATAACTAATTATTGGATGCTCAAAAAATTATGGAAAAATATTCGTTAGAATCAGAAAAATAAGAGCTAACTATTGATATCAGTTTTGTAACCTGAATCCTATGTTTTAAAAGGGTGATTTTATGGATCTAATTAAATAATATAATAACTTTTATAAATCATAACTAATTATATATAAGTCAGAAAAATATAATAAAATATGTTTTAGACTCGTAATAACATAACCTAAAATGTGGAATAGTTTTTATAACCTAATTCACAAAATAACAAAAAGGTAGTTTTTAGGGTTTGGTATATATATATATATGAAATTGACTTAAATTATGTGTTTGATAGGCCTTGGGTGACCTAGACTGATCTAGGAGTAATTAGCAGTTTGGAACCTGGTTTGAGGTATGTTGTATTCCCGATTCATCTAAATTGAGCAATGCACCTACTTTATCATTCTTTTGATTTTTGCCTACACAAAATGTCATATCTCTTGTTATCATGGTTCGTGTGAACTATCTTACTTTTTATGTACTTGGATAATCTCTTGATATCTCTTTTATGTACCAAGATGCATGATTGGTCTCTTTTATTGGTATGTGCCACTTTGAAGTGGATGTTAAATTGTTTGTGTTGTCCATTGTGTGATGCCAACCTTTGTATCATCTTCTGACTAAACTATTTACTTGCCTCTATATTTACATGCAATGTGAATCAGTAGTACTAGAATAATGTAAATTACTTTGGTTTTTGGGTGTGTGCCCTTTTTGTTTATGGGATGGTGGTGGTGGTGCCCCATACCCGAGTTTCAAGGATGTGAAGCCTTGGCTCAACTTTTACATATATTGGGAGTTTGACGGTGAGTCATTCTCTATCAGGTTTTCAAGGATGTGAAGCCTTGGCTGCCTTTGTGTTTATATTTTCTAGGATTATGTTTATCTCACATGCATGCAGGTTATTGATGATTGGTTGTGGGGTGTGTGCCCTACTACCTATCTATGTGCTTTTGTTGCACAAATTTTATTGTTTATGGCAAGTATCCTCTTTTATCTCTTTTGTTATGATCTTATTCTTTTATTCCCATGTGGGTAGTCCTTATCTCTTGTATGGGAAGCATTTTACATTTGTAGTCCTTAATTCTTAAATTGCTCAAAGTTTCCCATAGTATGCACATACCAGCTTTTTGTTGATATCCTCTTTTCCTTTTCCTTTTATGGGGTATGCTTCCAACCCCAGGTTAGATCGAGGAGAGTGGACTTCAACATCAACCCTGTAGCTGATCTTTGGGAGACTTGAAGAGGTGGTTAGATGACCCTCATCTTGGTCTTTGGCTTTATGTTTTAGTTTTCCTTTAGATTACCTTATGTGGTGAAGTGTTGTATCAAGCTATGTAAATTGTTAGATAATATTTCTTTTCTGCTGCTACTCATTGTGTAATGATACATACATGTTGAATGAATTGGTATCCATCCCTTTGGTGAAATTTTTTACGTGGTGTTTGGTAAAGGGATGTGGTCTTTTCTTTCTAGTAGAGAAGTGGTTTCACTTCTTTACAATAAGAGAGAATGTATTTGATTATCATGTCACATGTACATGGAAGTGTGAGAAATAGAATGAGTATATGAATGTGTATCATTAAATACTAAGATCATATTAGAGTAATAAAAGTTTGATTTTCTTGTAAAGTTTGTTTATGTGATTGAATGCGAGAAAACCAATATTTTAAATAAAAAGAAAAAGTCGCGAGTGAACTTTGTATTAAGTGTAATCCTCTTAGTCATGCCCTAATCTCATGATTTGTGGTAATCATGGGATGTGGCTGTGACAGTTCATGTCACTTTTGGAGTCCTTGTGTCACGGGAGTGGTGTGGCTCCATGGGGGTGATGGAATGCTTTGGACATGAAAGTTTTGTTGGACATGGCCATGTTGTCTTCAGTGGCCAAGGCCGTTTTGGTGCTCCACAGTCGTGGGCATTCATGTACAAATCGTACAACTCCACTTTGAACTTTTGGGTCATTTTTCCACAACTGTGGTGATGTAGCATGGCCGAGGTATGGGCCCAAGCTAATTATATTGGTGCAAAACTTCTTCAAATGATTTTCTTTATGCTCCAAATCAATTCTTGTACATCCAAGGCATGTTCGGGGAAGATTTGGACCTGTCTCTCTCTGTTGCATCCAATGTGTGCACAAGTGCCCTGAAAAACATTCAAAAAGCATCCATAAGTGCATTTGACCTAATAGTTCATATTGGGGAAAATGACTTCCAATCTACAGTGTTTAGATGTGATTATAATGCAAAAAATACACAAGATGAATCTCTAAAATAGGGTTGCATCAAGTTGAGGTCTTCCATTTGATGCAAGGGGGTATTGGAGAGATATTGGCATTAAAGGGTGGGATGATCATACCCGTAGTAGATCCCACAGAGGGAGGTTGTTGCCTTGACTTGATGGGGTTTCTCTCTCCTCTCATAGGTGTTAAAAGATGATCTCAAGCGATCATGTTTCAATGTATGCAACCTAAGATTTTTAGCAATATTTTTAATGCGAGAATTCTCCTCAGCCATGATTACCTTAAGGACTCCATCATCACCTCATCTTGCTTGGGTTTAAGAAGCACATTTTACAACCCCCCAAGCACTATTGAGGTTCCATAACATGAAAATTTCCTCTAGATGAGGAATCAAGAAACTTTTTAGTGTTTTCGTCGACCCCACGAGAGAATATCTCAATGAGTTGAGCTTGGGTGATGTCAAGGTGGAGCAAACATCGAAGAAGAACCCTAAAACTCTCCCAAGCATATCCTAGCATTTCATTGGGGATCATAGAAAAGAGATGAATATGTCCTCTGAATTCATAAGTAAGGGAAGGGGGAAATATTAGTCCAAAAATTTGGTTCACAACGCCTCCCAGGTGGTGACACATTCTTCACCTCCATGGAATTGTACCAACTATTGGCCTATCTTGAGATATATTATTTGAACACATTAAGTCTAATGGCATCTTCTAAAATGCATAGGATCTTAGTTAAGGAACATAGGTCAGAAAAATGTTGAAGGTGATCTTGGAAACTTTTATCTTTGTTGCCAGAAAAGGGTCTGGCTTGAGCATTGTGATCCATTGGGTGTGAATCACAAATTTGGGAGCTATGATTTTGGGTGGCACAATAGGATGTTGTGCATATCCAATTTTGGTGGTAGAAAAATCTTTCAATTGTTTTTATCGTTCTGCCTCCTTTTGAGTAGTAATCAGTGCCTCTTGCTCAGCTATGTAAGCATCATGCCAAGCCAATTTTTATTGCACGTGCTCAGCCATCATGGCCTCTCTTTGAGCAACAAGTGCTTTCTCAATCCTATGTGTAACTTCCTCGCCATCCATATTAACATAATTTTGTCGGTTTCACCTATGGAAAAACTTACTATTTCTAGATCTTAATTTAGAAGCGCAGAATTAATGAGTTTTGAGCATCGCATGCACAGTTATAATTGAAAATATACATTCATTTGTAGTTAAAAAAGGACTGCCAAATTGGAACTTGACAAAAGGAGTATCACTTAAGAATTTTTTCTTGGAAGGGAATGAAAAAAAATTGTTTAAATGTTTTTTCAAGGTTAAAACAAAACAATATGTTGTCCCCGACAACAATGCCAAAATTGATACATGTTGTTTTCAACACCAATTCACTAAGATAAATTATCATAGTGTTTAACCTTTTCTACTTTCTGATTAAGACTAATATAGAATGGTCGATCCCACATGACAACTTTTTAGATTGAATATGCTTGAACTTTATTTCTTCTTGAAAGGGTTTTTTGAATATTTGAGAAGGAAGGAAAAAAATACATTGTTTAATTGATGGTTGATTACACTAGGGAGATAAAATAAAGTTGCAATGAAGTATAGATCACACTAAGGAAATGGAAAGGAATGCTAAGAACAATGAAATAAGGAAATGGTTAGTATAATAAAAAGTAAAATTATCTAAGAGCAAGAAATAAATTGCAAGTAATGAAGGAAAGCAACTGGAAATAAGAGATTAAAGAAAGATGAATTGAATTATATGGGAAAGGAATTGAGGCTTATGGGTTTCACCACCATAGACAAGTGAAAACATGATCAAATAAATCACACGATAAGAAAGATAGAAGAAGGCATGCAATACATTCATAAATGAATCACAAAAGACGAACTCCTTGTCAATCCATTGGTCCTGGCATTCATGGGTCCTAATCTATCATCCTAATAGGAATTTTTTTGAGTTATCATCCAAATCCCTATGTTATTGGCTTAGTCTTTCTAAATCTTGGTTTTGATGATTGCATACACCAAAATTAACATACAAATAAAATTAGAGATCACTTCATTAGAATCAAAGATTTTCCAAACCAAGAACCACCTATCTAATATAATTGTATAAAACTTTGATCTAAGTTAGCACATGTCTAAGGGGCTAATCCCCTTGCCTCTGTAGGAAAACTACTCCCTCATAGTAATAACAAAAAGGAGAATGGAAGGAAGAAGGGAGTAAGCCATATAGCCTAGATGAAGGAAAAGAATCCCCAAGGGGACTTTACTAGTAACAATTAAATGGCTATCTCCCTCAATCCTTTGTTCCAAAAATGATAGAAAGAAAAGAAGAAGAAAAATTTTAATCTGGAAAGAACCTTGATTTATTGAATAACCCAGAAAATGTAGTGTGAGAAATGAAAGTCTTGCTTGCTATAAAACAGAGTGCAAATCTGAAGACAAAAATTTGAATGCTTTTTCAAGTGGAGAACCCCTCCTTTTAATGGATAATTAGGGGGTGGGTTGTGCTAAAATGAGGGATTGGGAAATGAATGAATGATAGATATTGTGAGGCTTGGTCAAGAGAATAATTTCTTTCTTCCATAGGTAATAATGAAAATTATTGATTGTCTTCTTTTGACCATTAAATATGACTCTCTCTACGAATTCTCATTCCCAAAGTTTTGAGAAAAGTTTGGATGGTAACAAGGTTTAAAGTGTGCCCAAAATAAGTTTTTCATGTAGATATTTGAATTCTCTATCCAACACATATTTCCACATTAAATACCGCCTTGAGATGCAAATGTTATGGTACTTTTGGTGTCAGGTGTATATGAATTTCAGGCATGTGAGAAATTGTGCAAGTCATCTTTCAAGAGAAATTTTGGGAATTTTTGTCCTTTAAAATTATTATCTATAAAAAAATAAGTAAAATATCCAATTTAAGCAAGAAGAGCTAAATTAAGATAATTTATTCAAAAACTATCGATAGCTAACAATTTACTATTAATTCAAGATAAAAAATGTACAAAAAAAGGTGACGAGTTTGCACTCGTCAGTTGCCAAACATGAGGTGTCTCTTGCGTTCTCCACACATGGAATACCTTGTTATTGGTCACTATTCTTTTATTCATGTGATGGTAGCTACATAAGTGTATGGTCGCCACATTTATTGAGCATGTTGGTCGCTATGAATGACCTAACCCTAGTGGTACCTAAGGAAGCCAATGCCTAGTGGTCTCTCGAGGTGATGTTAGCTCATTGGTCGATACACTTTGTTGTTACATGATCATTTGGTTATGGTAATTATTCTTAATCTAATAGCTTCCATGAATGTGGAAAGTGGTGATCTGTAGGGTTAAAAGATAAGTGCTATTATTAAAACCTAATCGACTGATTATGAGAAACCCTAAGCCTAATTTTGAGTGTATGGTGATTGATGCTTACTTTCTTGAGTGATAGAAAACAATGAAGTATTTTCTCTCTCTTGCATATGTTACCCTAATGTTGTAGATTGAATGAACATCATAAATTGTGATTTCTATGGTATCTGTAACATATTAGATTTTGAGTACTAAATCAATGAGGAGCTATCATTCTTAATTTAGTTAATATTGACTTCTTATGCAAGGTTATCCTTCATTTCAATCCCTACTTATTTTTTTGAGAAATGATCTTGTACTACTTAGTACCCAAGGAAGAATTTGTGTTTGCAATCCAATCCCTCTTCTGAGCATCACATGTCACACTTGAAATCATTTAGCCCAACTTGAGGCTTATGGGCTCAGTTATCCTGATTTGACCTCAGGCCCACTTGGTACTCTCAATTTGTATAATATTGATTTGGAACTAATCATAGTAAAAGAAATTAGTATTAGAATTTGTTAGTAGTTAAGTTAATGTCGTAAATGACAGTGCTAGTATCTTTAAATTTTAGTGAAATAGAGACTAATTCACGATTAAAAATTCATAAACTTTGACATTTCACTTTTGAAGATACAAAAGAATTAGTAAATATGGTAATAACTACTTATCTTAGTATATAAGATAATAACATGTGCATCTATGTCACGCCAACCCTCTCGTAATCCTAGCATAGCATTGCCATGGCTGGCCATTAAAGAAGACTACACTGCATCCTCCACCAACACCTTCTTCCTGATAGTCAGACAAAATTTGTAGCGTTCCTCTAGAGCCATCTTCTCCAACGGATCATGGCCATAAACCCTAAAATTCCCCCGCCATCTCCCTTCTTTCCAGGAAATTTTTGTGTCATTAAAAACAAATCTTCATCAACATTGCCACCTCCAAATTCCATGATTAGAAACCTAGTCACACAATGTGATGTCCTATAAACCTCCAAGGCTCAAACTCGCTCCCACATTCCAATGAACGACCACAAACACCACCACACAACATCTTCCATTCAATACTCTACCTGGGCCACCATCTACATGAAGTGCCAGAGCCATCATCAGTTCCCTCATCATCACATGTTTGAAACCCACCGGACGGTGCATCACCTACAAACACCATCATTGAAGTTCAGATCCACCAAAATGCTCATCCGTCGTAGTCTCCAGATCCACTCCCCTCCTCATCTATTTCGAACCTGATGCCATCATATGTTATGAAAAAATTTGCCCGAGCCCCAACCTGCTACCCAACCTTTGATCTACATCTGTCATTAGGCCATTGTTAGCTGCCACTTATGATACCCTCTTCTTTGGACCACAACACCATGATAATTAAATCACCCTTTCATCACTTTCCAGGCCTCAAGCAACCACCGTTCACCATAACCCCCTCGCCAGCAAGCTGAAGCCAGTTCCCTTTCCTGATGTCGTCATCCACAAGCAGTCACATATTATGTTCTTCCTCCAAACACTTCATGCCCTATATATTGATCGCATACCCTACAATAGGGCTTCAACATAGAAGTGTAACCAACAACATTTTTAGTTAGAACCATGTGCCTAGATCTAAAGAGTGTAACGCACATTGTTGTTGAGTCATGTTGCGATGAAGCCTATAGGATATCTAGTATCTCATCCTAAATGCATGAATGTGATCCTAATCATAAATCCAATAGTGATTATCTCCTAACCCAAGTTTATGTGTGTGACAACTTCCACAGTCACCGATGGCATACATCTCTGGACAAGTATAAAGAAGAACAAGGAGATATATGAAACCCTGGTCACAAGAGAGTCATCAAATGATATTGCTTCAAATGCATAAGGTAAGTTTCTATGTAAACCTCTCATCTAACATCGGTCTAGTAATGTTAAGATAATAACAAGTACAACCATTTAGAATGCTTTGTCCAGTAACCATGCCTTACTATGATTATATGAATGCATATAGGTAGTAATCTAATATTGTGTGCAAGACTAAAAATGCCATCCTAACTACATAATAGATAAATATTTCAAACAAAAACAATACTGATAAAGATTCTTTACAATGTAAAACCCAACTACATTACATAATTATCAACTGAAATACATCTACATGTACCACTTTATTAAATACACATATACGTTAATAGGTGGTCTTATGAAATATCAAACCTATAATTTGTTTTTTTATAGGATGATAATGTATTAAATGGTAATTATACCAATGCCCAAAACATGTTGTAAAATATCGGTAATAATGGTAGGCCTTCTATGTACCTCATATTAGTACTAGATACATAATTGTGTTCATATAGACCATCTAAATTCTAAAAATAGCATAAGGACCAGTAACTTGCCATATATGAATAATTGAAGGAATGTAATCCCTATACTTACATTATATTATTGACAGTAAGAAGTATATTCATCTATGCTTTCCCTTATTTGAATTATAGGACATAAAAGAGAAATAAATACATACAAGAAAGTACATTTACAAACACTTTGACAAAACACGCATTGGAACACATGGTAGTTTTGATTAAACATGGATATACTTTATTTAAGATACATATTGGTAATCATTTATATAATTTAAGCCTAAGTATCTATGTACAACTATTTATGTTTAAGTATATTTACTCTAAATCCTAGATACTCTGAATAAGAGTATTTTGATAAGTTATACTCATATGATGAACAACCTTGACGATATTGATCGAAGAAAAAACCATTTGAGGACACAAAATAGAAAAATGAGACTTGGGTTTGAAGTTTAGATGGAAAAGAAACCCTAATACTCAACAAGAAAACTAAACACATTTGATTCCATACAATATCATGACAAATATTTTTCCAATTTGTAGATGTCTCTCTTGATTACACTTGGTGTCAATATTTGGAATTTTTACATTTTAGATACGTCCAATTCAAAGGTAAAAAATTTCTATTTTTGTTTGGAAATTTATTTCCCTCATCAATTTCATGAATGATTAGATAGGTTGGTTGTCCAAAATTTGATTTTGAAACTTATCCTTCCTCCTTAAATGGCCACCAACATTTATCCTTGGAAAATTGTAGCACATTATTTAAACGTCAAAAAGGGACAATTGGTGCCCATTGTTTTAGTGGAATAACACTTCCACAACTCTGGGCAGAGAGAAGGACATGAGGTCCTATAGTATACTAGAAAACATAGTTGGTGTGTTTTATTTCTCATGAAGAAAACATATGACTTCCCCGACAACATAGACATTGACTTGTGCTAACTATTGAAAATTGAATGACTAGTTTAAAATTTTGAATATTGAATATTGTTCAATTTGAAAACCCAATGTTATAATTGCATATATTGTTCATTCCTTTTGCATTTAATCATAAAAAAATGTAAATAGGTTCATATTATTTTACTTTCCAAATAGCAACTTTGGTACCAACTTTGCTGACCCGAATTTCCCTATTTGGGGTCCATGTGTGGTTTTTTGTTCCTTCTGGGAACTCGTGGGCAGTTGTCTAGAGAAGACATAGAAGAGATGTGCAAGAGTCTCCCACTATTTAATAGTAGATAGGAATTTATGCTTATATTTGTAATCTTATGCAAAGTTTCCAAGACTTTGATGAATGCATGATTGTAAAAAAAAGATTTATTTATATTTTCTGATGCAATTTTGTAAATATTTGATCTTAAAATTGGATATTATCAATATGGTATCAGAGCCTATAAATAGTTGACACTCATGCATGTCTAGTATAAATTAGGGTTAAAAACTAGTACACCTAGAACATAGATAAATAGTTTACAAAAAACCCTAGAAGCACAACTCAATTATCAGGGTATACCTAGATTACAATAAGGAAATACTAAGAACATAGGATGTTAAGTCAACACCTTAAAGTTGAAAAATCATAAAACATACCTAGCTCAACTACTAGATTTGGACTCCCCTAGGAATGAATTCACATTGAAATATTATTGAGGAGAAAAGTATCAAAGACAAATGTATGTAGATTTAGAATATGACCCTTGGAACATTGAAATCACCGTTATAGGTATAAAATTTGTTAGGGTGCCTAGAGTCAAGTATTTTCAAATGATAAAAGGAAATAGAATACAAAAGTGTCATAACATGTTAAATTTCATATATAAAATTGCATTTGATAACTTCATTTGGAACCCTAAAATATAGTTGAGAGTGATGTAATGAAAATAATATACTTCAAATTTGTTGATTGTGACTAATTAGTGACTACATAAGAAGGAAGGATGTTTAGTGAAGGTTCTAGCATAATTACTCTCAATCCACTTAGGTGGTGGTGGGGATCCTCGCACTGCATGCCGACCTAGCTAAAATAATATCTACTACTTGGGGAAACCCTAATCTTGAATTTAATCAAGAGCTTATATTAAAAAAGATTATGGCTAATCACCGTTAATAGAAAGGAAATAAATGATAATATATTAGGACTTAGATGAAGACTATACTAATACAAAACTTGTTTAGCAGAAAAAAACCTCCCGATAATTTTGACATAAAACCCTAGGAAATATGACAATTAAGAGTTAAATAATAGATTCTCCTTTTATATTTGTAATTGTGATATTTGTGAGACATTTTTTTCCAAATCCAACATTATAGATGTAAAGAAATAGGGGGCTAAGATTCAAAATTTTATCCTAATTCATAATAAGATGATTAAATAGTATAATAGATAAAGCCCTCTAGATTTTGGAACTTAATTTTTTGAGATATCATATAATTTACGTTGAACTGAGAATTATATTGATGTAAAATCCGACACACTAAAAATGGAAAAGTTGAAGTATATTTAAATTGTTGATCCAATAAAATGTCACATAAAGATTAATGAAAATATTAGAGTAAAATTTGAGAATGTTTTAATCTGAGATATGATAACTATAATTTATTTTGTGGTGTAACACAAAATCTTGATATTCATAACTTGGATTCTTAATCTAGAAGGGTGTACCTGACCATAGAGATATTATATTGACAAGGCACCATGAAGTGCTCGCATGACTCCCTATGTTTTATAGAAATTGAATTTTCAAAATATGTAAGCAGTTGGAATGATGATGTAGTAGTGACTAGAATGTAGACAAAAGGTAATTGTGACTTAGTTCTCACATTTATTTTGCCATTTTCTAGTTTTGTGTCGAAATCTTTTGCTTAATAAATATTTTCTTATTATACTACATTTATAGGAAAATGATTTTATGGAAATTGATCGATGATTTCCTAAACTAAGTCATGTTCAATTTAGTATACGGAAAACCCTTGCAGAGAAACTTAGATCTTGGTATAGGGTAATGGTTAAAACATAGTGTAGAATACTACACTGTAGTTGACATACTTATTTAGATTTCTAGTTAATTATTTTTAAAGGGTGGAGAGTGGTATCTAACCTAGCACAATTTTAGGGAAGAAATCCTCTTTAAGGGGTGTAGAATTGTAACATATTAGATTTTAAGGAGCTATAGTTCTTAATTTAGTTGAAATTGACTTCATATGCAAGGTTGTCCTTCATTTTAACCCTTACTAATCTATTTTGAGAAATGATTTTGTTCTACTTAGTACCCAAGAAAGAATTTATGTTTGAAATCCAATCCCTCTTCTGAGTATCACATGTCATACTTGACATCAATTACTCAAACTTGAGGTTTATGGGCCTAACTATCTTGATTTGACCTAAGGCCCACTTGGTACTATCAATTTGGATATTATTGATTTAAAACTAATCATAGCAAAAGAAATTAGTATTAGAATTTGTGAGTAGTTAAGTTAGATAGGTCATGTTATAAATGATAGTGCTAGGATCTTTAAATTCTAGTGAAATAGAGATCAAATCCACAATTAAAACTTCATAACCTTTGGCATTTCACTTTAGAAGTTACAAAAGAATTAGTAATTATGGTAATAACTACTTATATTAGTATATAAGTTAATATCCTGTGAATCTTTCTTATGTCAACCCTCATTTCTCCCTAGCATAATGCTACCATGGATGGTCATTACAGAAAACTACACTACACCCTCCATCAATACCTTCATCCTTAGGGTCAGAACATATTTATAGAGTCACTCTAAAGCCATCTTTACCAACAACAGAGGGCTATAAACCCTAAAATGGATCTTCCATCTCCCTTCTCTCCTAGAAATAGCTGTATCGTTAACTACAAATCTTCACTGACTTACACACCTACAAATCCCTTGATTAGAAACCTAGCCACACTGTGCGATCTCCTAGAAACCTCCAAGGCTCCAACTCACTCCCACAGTCTATTGATGAACCACCAATGCTACCACATGGAATATTCCTTACAATCCTCTACTTGGTCTACCATCTACCTACACTACAGAGCCATCACCAGTGCCCTCGCATCACATGCCTACAATCCAACAGACAATGCACCACCTGCAAGCACCACCATTGAAGTTTAGATTTTCCATGATGCTCAGCCACCGCACTCTCAGAATCCACTCCCCTCCCCATCTATTCTAATTCTGATGCCATTAGTTGTTATAAAAAATGTTGACTAAGCCCCAACGTGACTTGTGATCTACATCCATCAATAGACTGTTGTTCACCAACACATGTGATACTTTCTCCTTCGGACCACCACATCATGACAATTGAATCGCCCTTTCATCACTCTGCAAGCCTCAAGCAACCACTATTCACCATAACCCCCTCGTCAATAAGTTAATGCCAGTTCCCTCTCCTGACGCCATCATCCACAAGTAGTCACATATTATGTTCTTCCTCCACACACTTCATGCCCTATCTATTGATCACATACCCTATAATAGGGCATTGGCATAGAACTATAACTAAAAACATCTTCAATTCAAACCAGGTGCCTAGATCTAAAGAGTGTTGCTCACATTATTGTTGACACCTACTATGATGGAGCCTAGAGGATATCTAGTATCTCATCCTAAATCCATGAATGGGATCCCAATCATAAAGCCAACAGTGATGATCTCCTCACCCAAGTTTATGTGTGTGACAAAATCCATAGTCACCAACCGGATACATCTCTGGACAAGTATAAAGAAGAACAAGGAGATCTAAAAAACCTGGTCACTGGTGAGTGATCACATGATATTGCTTCAGATGCTTAAAGTAAGATTTTGTGTAAACCTCTCATCTGACATTGGTCTAGTATTTAAGATAATAACAAGTGCAACCATTTAGAATACTCAGTCCAGTAACCATGCAATACTATGACTACATGAATACATATTGGTAGTAATCTAATATAGTGAATAAGATTAAAAATTCCATCCTAACTACATAATAGATAGTTAGTTCAGGCAAAAACAATAATAATAAAGGTTCTTTAGAATGTAAAATCTAACTGCATTACATAATTATCAATTGAAATACATCTATACATACCACTTTAGTAAATACTCATACAGGTTAATAGGTGGTCCCATGAAATATCAAACCTAAAATATGTATTTTGTATATGATGATAATGTATTAAATGATAATTATACCAATGCCAAGAACAAGTTTTAAAATATCACTAGTAATGGTAGGCCTTCAATGTACCTCATATTAGTACCAGATACATTATTGTGTTCATATAGCCATCTAACATCCAACAATAGTATAATGACTAGTAACTTTCCATATATGAATAATTGAAGGAATGTAAACCCTAGAATTACATTATATTTATGACACTAAGTAGTACATTCATATATGCTTCCCCTTATTCGAATTATAGGACATAAAAGAGAAAGAAACATATACTAGAAAGTATATTTGTAGACATTTTGACAAAATAAACATTGGATTACATATTAGTTTGTATGAATATACCTTTTTAAGATACATACTGGCAAATAATTTAAGCCTAAGTATCTGTGTATGACTAGTGTTTTTGAAATATATTAACTTTAAATCCTAGATATTCTGAATAAGAGTATTTTGATAAGTTATACTCATATAATGAACAACCTTGACCATATTGATCGAGGAAAAGATAACATGTAAGGACCTAAACTAGAAAAATGAGACTTGGGTATGAAGTTTAGATAGAAAAGAACCCTAATCCTCAACAAGTCAAACTAAAAACATTTGATTCCAGGCCATATCGTGACATATACGTTTCTAATTTGTAGATCTCTCTCTTGATTTTAGTTAATACTTGGAATTTTTCCATTTTGGATAGGTCCAGTTCAAAGGTAAACAATTTCTATTTCTATTTAGAAAGTTATTTCCCTCATTGATTTCATGCATGATTAGATAGGTTGGTTGTCTAGAAATTGATTTTGAACCTTATTCTTCCTCAAATGGCCACCAACATTTATCCTTGGAAAAAAGTAGCACATTGTTTAAACATCAAAAAAGGCAGGCTAGTGTCCATTGGTTTAGTGGAATAATGTTTCCAAGACTCTACACAGAGAGAAGGACATGAGGTCCCTCAGTATACTAGGAAACACATTTGGTGTGTTGTCATTCTCATGAAGAGAACATATGACTTCCCCAACAAGATTGATACTGACATGTGCTAACTATTGAAAATTGAATGACTAGTTTCAAACCTTGGATATTGTTGAATTTGAAAACTCATTTCTCGCTATTGATACTTTTCTATATTTTCCATTCCTTTGCATTTTATCATAAAAATCCTTGTAAATATGTTCATATTATTTTACTTTTGAAATAGTAATTTTGTACCAGCTTTGTTGACCCCATTTTCTCTATTTGGGGCCCATGTGTGGTTTTAGTTCCTTTTGGGAACTCATGGGCAGGTGACCAGAGAAGACATAGAAGAGATGTGTAAGAGTTTCCCATTATTTAAGAGTAGATAGGAATTTATGCTTATATTTGTAATCTTATGTAAAGCTTCAAGATTTTGATGTAAAGCATGATTGTAGAAAATGATTTGTTTGTATTTTCTAATACAATTTTGCAACGATTTGATCTAAAGAATTGGGTATTCAAAGTATCTCTTATATAATGTAGGGTGATGATTATGAGCCTAGGTCATGTGATCTTGGCATAGGCTTAGTTCCTAATTTGAGGTGATGCCCTCTAATGATGTGATGAGGGATTTGTTATCCCATATTGATGTGATACTGGTAATAGCCTTGTGTATGGTAGTGAGACAGTATCATGTGGTGTTGTGATTGGGTTTATACTTAATACATTCTATATCTTCTGACGTTGCAATCTACCCTTATCTTTGCAGAATCTGTATAAGGTTTGTACCTTGGACCTTGATTGATGCATTAAAAGATACTCAACTGGAAATAATTAATCAAGTGAAACCCTAATCATGTAGATGCCCTATGCCATAGATCCATTCCAGTGTTAGAACTTGTTGGATGTTAAAATGAGTATTACTAAGGGAATCTTGCAGCACATACTATTGAGTATGTGAGGTGCAAGTGACCAATTGTCCTTGACATCTTGATTCCATGATATAAAGGATGGCTACGGTCATGCCTTGGTAGGAGAATGTTTGCGGTCATATCTCAATATATATGATGTGATAAGAGGACAGATGCAGTTGTTCCGTAGATGTTGGGTTTTTATACCTTGTTCACTAGTGTCGTGACCTATACACCAAGGAAGACTAGGCTGTTATGTAGTTAGACTATATATGATACTGCGGCGGATCGTACTGACTGAGGGCGAAGGAGATCATAGGTGTCTGACTCTCATAGATCTTGTATGGCACTGATTTCAACTTAGCAGTGGTCTATTGGAGTATGAGTAGCATACCTCATATCCATGGAGCTAAAAAGACATAATACAACCACATTGTATATTTGCTTAAAGCTACACACAGTTCATACTGGTTGTTCCCCTTGTCTTGTTACTTGTACTATTGAATTGCATTATAATGAGGTAAGACAAATCAAATATTATACATGTTCTTCATATTCCATCTAAAAGTATATGATGTTCTACTTATTAGTTGTATTTGTTCAATCTTCTTAACATGTGCAATCAACTTTAATTGTTCATTTAAAAAAATCCTATCATCTTGTTAATAATGTTATTTCCTATTTAAGTATAACACGTGTTAACAATAGTTGTTGGTGGAATGTTATATCTCTTACTGGATGTTGGTCTCACCTTGTGGGTTTGCACATCTTTTTAGGTAGTCGTCGACAACGTGGTATAGATTGTGTTGTTGAGGAAGAGCAACAAGTAGATCAGTGAATGTAGAAGGTTGGATATGATGCTAATGTTTTGTAGTAGATTCCTATGTGTCATCCATGTACTCTCAGGTCCTTGAAGGGGTGTTTTGTAGATGTTGCATTGATAGAAGTTTTTTTTCCAGTAGGCCTTGGTTGTACATGTATGGCTTGTATATGTGGAGAAGATATCTTTGTAACAGGATTGAGGCAAGATGGCCACTATAAAGTGATGTAATACCTTTATGGTATGGTATGTGATATATGTGGTGGCAAGATGTGAATCTTGATATATATATATATATATATATATATATATATATAATGTATATGTTTCCACTTGAGATGGTTATATGAGATCGGTTTTAATTTACCCTATTTTGTGGTAATGTGCTTGTTTCGTAGTTGATCATGTGCTTTTTTTTACTTCTCTCAGTTGGTGTGATCAGTGTGTCATAGTGTTGGCCACGCCTTCATTCAGTGGGTACCCACTAATCCTTTCATAGGCGGAGGCTTGTTGGGTCCCTTTGTAGGTGGGAGCTCACCAAGTCTTTAGAAGATGGAGCCGATGTGGCCATCGGTTATGGCAATTGATGGGTAGTCAAGCTTGGTGTATCAATCTGTCAGCAAAAGTAGTTGGTTCTATCAGAAGCTGAAGTGGTGTGACCATTAGTTGTGAAACTAGCCATCAATTTTATGCTTCATTTGGAAAAGTTATGGTGGCTATTTGGGCAGCAATGAATAACTATGGGTAGTGGGTGAATCGCTACCAATCACGTTTCCAAACATGGAGTTGCTCGCCGCTCTCATTTTATGTTGTATTTTCTGTCTAGAGCGATCAACAAACTCTATCGGCTGCTCATTTCTCACTGTGAAAAATTGTTGTAATGAGTCATGTCTGATGCAGCACCGTTGATGAATGCAATCTCGTTATCAAGTGCTACATTACTCTATATGTCCATTGATCGATGGTTGTCTTACATAGGAGATGAGAATTCCATGTCTCGTTAAGGTAAAGAAAGGAATCATGTAATTATTACAAGAACATTTATCTAAATGTATGCCATTGAGGAAAATTAAGGGGAAAATAGGCATGAAACGTCCTAAAAAATGATTTTTATTAGGAGTCTCCTCACTACAACCTGCCAGAGTGGAAACAAGTCTATATTTTCTATAGAGGGTTGGGTACTTATGTAGATACCTTGGCTAATGGATTATTTGGTAGATGTTTATCAGGAAGAATTTTAATGAGTTCAAGAATCTTATTGAGACAACATATCATAATCAAGCTAGTATGAAAAATTAGAGGAGATTCATAAGGAGTGGCATGTATGAAGTGGATTCCATATCAATCTTAAATTCTAATATTGATGACCTCATTGGGAAGCATAATCCGATGATTATTGATAAAATCCACCAATTGATGGGATGTAATATATGTAATAGTTCATATAATGCACATTATTGTGACATGGTAACTCTAAGGAGGAGGAGAAAGAGTATGCAAACTATTTTGTTCAACACCACAACATTATCCCCTTTGTCAACATCTACAACCCATATGGATAAATCATCCAAACTTTTTGTAGAAGAATCAAGATCGACCTAGCTAGTAGCATGGAGATAAGATGCCAACATTAGACCCACCTTGTTTGCGTTACTAAATGAGCTAGACAACCTCTTGCAAAAAAAGACCACTTATATGAAGGGATTGGAAACTCAATGTGAACAACTTGAATAATCCCTCAACAACATGAAGATAAGTCTATGAGATCTTTCTTCAAATACCAAAGTAAAACTAAGGGAGTATCTCCAACGAAGTCACTTTGATGGATGAAGGAAAAGAGACTCTTTGTTTTATATCTTCTTTTGTATAAAGTAAATGATAGGAATGACCAAGTTTGAAGCTTAGGTTCATTTGTTTTATTTCACGTGTGTTTGGTTTTCTTTGCTAATATGTGTTTGTTTGTCCTTTTCTTTCTCAATGTGTATTTATAAAATTTCCTTAAAAATATTTTGTCACAATGTAAACATAATTGTTGTCTCATTTTTACAAATTTGTTCTCTTATTTGGACATATCATCCCACACTTCTTGTTTTATTTTTTTTCAGTGTGAAACAATCTTTCCTAGCAGGTATTGATATGGACAATGTGCAAAACATTCTCTTTTTGAGTTTTTCATGAATTCTCATGCTACATCTTGCCAAGTTCAACTTATTTGATTCATGTTTTGTCATATTGACTTGTTAATATGGAATTTCAACAATCACATGGAACTATACTTAATACTTATCTTGATTATTCATTTTTAAACATTCTTTGACTTCAAAAGTCTAGAATAATTATGTTATTATTTAATTCAAAACTTGTTAACATGTACAATACGCCTAACTATAACTCTGGCACAATTATGAAGATCTTTTCATGCACTTTTTTGAATTTGGTTCTTCAGTGTGGGATCCTAACTGATAGAATATGCTATGCTCGAAACATGTTGGTTGGTAAAATGCATTGTTGTCTTCATCATGGGACTATGAGAACTCACTGAACAATTATTTAGCACAAGTTGTGGTTTGGAACGTGGTGGGGGCACCAGAATGAGTTTATATAGAAACAACTAAAGACCATGCATCGTGGTTATTATATGAGTATGGAGCACACAAGATAAAAAAGGATTATCAAAAAAGGAAGGCATCCATGTTTTTTTATTATAGATAAGGAAGGAAAGGAACCAAAGTCCAGACCATTTACAAGGAGAGAGAAAGAAAGGAAGGAGGCATAAAGAATGAGAGAGGAAGTGAGTAGGAAGTAAGAGAAAAAACATTATTTATTATGATTATGTCTTATTAATAGAATAACAACTGATATGAGAAATTTAAATATTTACAATAAAATGCACATAAATGAGATTAAGATGAAAATATATTACTCTATTTAGCAACACAATATACATTTACAATGAATAGAAACTCAACACGTAAATGTGAAAATTGTGTAGATCGTGATGAATACTTGTAAGTCTTATGTCATTTATATGAGAAGTAAATCAATGCAATATATTATTTATTTATTACTTCTCTTTTGAAAAGTAATCTATATTATTATTATAACGCCAAATTTTAGAGCATGAACATGGATAGAGAAAGATATAAGGATGGGGGAACACTATAAGGGAGTGATAAAGAGAGGAAATAGTGAGAGGAAGTAATCTTTATAAATTATGATTATATCTTGGGACAAAGATAGAAAGTTTTCACCTGCCCCTCTCCCAATACAGGCTTGACACTAGCAAGGGTGGTAAATTCAGGGATGATTATCCCTATGGTTTGTGCCTAGAATCCTCTATTGGAACCATCAGAATTAGTCAACTGTACTATCACTTGTTGGCAGTTGTTACAATCTCTTGTTAATAGGGGAAAAGGAATTGATGTGAAGAATTTCAATATATATGATACAATGTAGAAATGAGAGAGAAAAATATATACTACAATTCTTAGTAAAAAATACAAAAAATACACATTTTTTAAACATATATTCCTACTTCTTTTTGGAAAATAAGAATATCTAATACCTAAATACCCATACTCTGCTGAACAATGAACAAACAAGAATACTATGTGTATATTATTTATATGAGCATTAGGTTGTTTTAGTAACCTATTTCCAAACATATTATTCATTGAGTTATGATTGTTTTGAAAAATCATGCATATTATTATTATTGTATAAAAAATTATAGCATTAAAAATGGGAGAGAAAGAGAGTACGATTCATTGAAGATGAGAAAGAAAGAGAGCATTGAAAATTAATACAAGTAATTGTAGTGTATAGAGTGAAATGCATAGAAATGTAGAGAGAGAAAAAATATACTAGTATCTTTCAGAGAAATGCGTATTTACAATAAACAAATACTCTATAATGAACTGAACTAAGAAAAAAGATTAAAATATTGTGTGTCGTGACGAATGTTGTTTATTTTTGTAATGTATTATTTACTAGTAATTACTTTTCTTATAAATGTATGAATGTTTTGACCATTGTTATTATAAAAATTAATGTATAAATATCTATTAAATATAAAATTTAGTATTGATGTCAAACTTTTTAGGACAATACATATAAATAATAATAAAGGCTCGACATTGAAACTTAACAATGTACAAACATAAATAATATGTGTAATATTATGAGATTATATGACTTAAGGTTACTGCATTTCTAAGCATTACAATATAATAACAAACACGTCAAGAGGGTAATATAGAATATATTGTAATATTCTGCATCTATTCCAAGTGGCTATATAAACATCTAGAAGATAGTCCTGCATACCTAATTTAGATATACTATCAATTTCTAAGTCATATGAACACTAGACTATGGGGACCCCTTCCGTACATCTGTCTAAACATGGGTATCAAGGATTCTTCAAATTCCAATTATATATCCCTAATCAATAATGATGGACATGATTTATATAGCACATAAAAGACACTGATCAAGGGCTCAAACTTGGTCAAACCAAATAATTAATCTCTTGACTGTATTGACTCCTCCCACCATGATGATTATCTTTGTTATCAAAATATAAATTGACTTTTAGAGACACTTTCAAAGTGAGCACTAAACCTTTCTTCTAAATACAAGGAGTATACACACACACACACACACACACATATATATATATATATATATATATATATATATATATATATATATGTGTGTGTGTGTGTGTGTATACATACATACATACATACATACATATATCTATGTGTATATATATGTATATATACATATATATATGTATATATATGTATATATCTATCTATATATATATATATATATGATTATATGTATATATATGTATGTATATATATATCTGTATATATATATATATATATGTCTATATATATATATATATATATATATATATATATACATATATATACATTTACATATACATATACATACATATGTGTGTGTTGTTGCCAACTCTTCTCTCAATATGTTTGACAAATCATAGTCGTTACATTAAATGTTATAACTCCTCAAATAAATAATGACGATACTACTTAGGGGTGAGCATTCGGTTAATTCGTTCGATTACAATTAATTTGGTTCGGTTAAGTGGTTAATTTATTATTTAAGATTTTATCTGTGAATCTAACTAAATTAGTGTTGATTGGTTCGGTTATGGTTAATCAGTTAATGGCTAATTTTGTTGGTTAATTTGGTTAACCAAACAACACTCTTCTAATAATATTTATAAAAATATAAAATTTGAATAGTTTTTTTTATAATAGTAATATCACATATAAACATAGTGATATATAATTCGTAAAAGCTTGATTATTTTGTAAACCAAACTTTTTTTGAAATAAAATTAAAGTTATATATGTATATATATTAGCAATATATTTCTTTTAAATAAAATGCGGCTATTTGGTTAATTCGATTAACCAAACACAAAATATTTTTAACATAAAAATTAAGAGTTTAAATGATTAACTGAAATAGATTAACCAAATCAACCAAATTAACTAAATTATCTAGAAAAATTAACGATTCGAAATTAATCATTCAGTTAATCGGTTACTAGTTGAATTCTACTCACCCCTAATACTACTTGCTCAAATTATAAATCAACATTGTGCACTAAATACTAAATTTTAATCTCCTCTTTAAATATATATATATACTAGTAAATGCACGTGCTAAAAGCACATGACTTCTATGGTGCTATAATCAAGTATATTAACATAAATCCTACATATATATTATTTGATTAGTCATCAATCTATGGTGTGATACTTATTGTATATAACATGAGTTTCTTTAATCACACAATATACATTGGTACTTATTTACTTCCTTGTCACCTTGATATTTTACATTTATGTGAACCTCCCATACACCAATGTAGTTGTTGGATGCAATATAGGATTACTACTAACTTCTATTATTTGGATCAAGTAAGAGATGGTTAACATATTGAAACATGAAATACCATAGAAGTGATGCAAATATGTTCATCTATCAATTATTTAAAAAAATTCCAAGTCCTAAAAGTGTTTTTGAGCATTCATATATGTAAGGAGCATGCTTATAAGATAGTATTTGAAAAGAAAATTAGGCCTTAAAATATATGTTGTTGACTCAAATATACCTAACTTTTATTTTTAACACTATACTACACTTGAAAATGACGCAATGAACTATACAAATTACATTGTGTTGATACAAAATATGCTTGGATAAGATTATTTTTTTGATACAAAATGTGCTTGGATTGATTTTTTAGAAAACATTACGTAGACAACTACAATCAAATTTAGTTAAAAGTCATTACATTACAATATTTCTATAAATGTAATGAAAGTTAGACCTTTTAAGTAATATTTTCTTGGCATGAAATTTAAATATCAATGGAGTTATGGCCATTTCATTTACCGCATTAGAAATATCAGCCAAAGTTTCTTCAAGTTTTCACCATCTCTTTTAAAATAAATATTTATAATTCTTGAGATCAAGATGCTCATATCTACCACCTAAAATTTATAAAAAAATGATTATTATAATATTTAAAAAAAAATTGATACAAAAAATTGTTAACTGAACTTCATCCATTCTTGATACCTTTTTAGTTCAATATTTAAATATGTCAGTATATACAATGTTTCTTGTGTAATGTTTGTATTCATCAATATTTGATGGCTTAATCAAAATTTTAGTTGTACATTTGGAAATTCCCCTGGACATTGCAACATAAAGTTGTCCGTGATAAAATATAGATTCTGGCAAATATATACCAACATTTGGAATCGTTTGACCTTGTGCTTAATTTATAGTCATGGCAAAAGACAAGCGGATAGGAAATTGTTTTCTTCTAAATGTGAAAGGATATTGTGCATTTTCTTTTGGAAACATTGGAATCCTTGGTAATAGAACTTCTCTTCCACTATATTGACTAACATCTATTCTTTCTCGAATGACGTTTTGTTGGAAATCTATGCAAACCAATCGTGTACCATTGCATAGACCATTTGGAGGGTCTAAATTCCTTAGCAACATAATGGGGCAGTTTTTTTTTAAGAATGAGCTGGTGTGGTGGTAATCCCGAAGGTGTCTCATTATTTAAGAACTCGACTTGATAATTATGACTTGTCTCATCTACTGTCAAATCGAAGCTAAGATAAACATATTCTTTAATAGGAAACTTATTGATTATCAAGTCATTTAAAGCATCAACATATTCATTCTTAGTTTCCAATATTGCTCTTGTTGTCATGTAATCAGACCAATTACTTTTTTCAAGTAAAATAGGAAATATAGAGTCAATGAGACGTAATTTTGACCTGTCATCATTATCATACATAATTAGCATATCATTAGGGTTTCCGATCATGTCTTTTACTATATAAGGCTCACTTCCTTCACCAATTCTCATTAATAATTCAGAAAAATTAGGATCAGATTCATCCCTCATGTTTTTAGTAAGATGCAACTTTCTCATTAATGGCTACAAATATGATTTAACCAAAGATTCTTCAATAGTTTGAGTGTGAGTTCCTTTAGGAACAACAGGTAATACTTGCCTAAAATCTCCGCCGAATATGACTACCTTACCACCAAAAGATAGTTCAATATTTTCTAATATATATTTCATTAAATGATCTAAAGCCTCAATCATGAGTTTCTTTGCCATTGCAGTGTCATCCCATATTATCACTTTTGCTTGACAAATTAGATCATCTAAACCACTTTGCTTTTTTATAGAATAAGTTGATGTTTTATAAACTTTAAGCAGTATTTTAAACCTAAAATGAGCTGTCCGCCCTCCTGGTAGAATTGATGGTGCAACACTGCATGTTGCCATAGCAATGGCTATGGATTTATTACTTTTTATTTGAGCTAGAATTGCACGGTACAAAAAGGTTTTTCCTGTACCACCTGATCCATCAATAAAGAAAACCTCATTACCTTGATTATTTATTCTATCCATAATAACACTGAAAGCATATGTTTGTTCATCATTTAAAATTTGTGCAGCACGAACATCTTCTTCAGAAGTTGGTACTGCTAACTTATCAAGTATCTTGCTTGAAATTTTATTATGCAACCCTTTTTCAATAGAATTTATAGGCAAATTGAAATCTTTTATATCTTTCCCCATGCATTCTAGTATATCTCAGATATCATCCACATTCATTTGAATTTGATGTGGAATTGTAATTTCACTATCTCTAGAAAATTCTTGCATCATGTCCTTCAAAAATGTAGTCCATAACATCTTCGCATCATCAGGCTCACAAAAAACTAATATAGTAGCAAATAACCTCTTTAATTCTTTTGGAATCTCGTATATAGTTGCCTCTTGTAAACATAAGTATGATGCATTATCACATTCAAGAAGACCTCAATTTTGAGCCGCTTCTCTAAATGTGGCATATTCTACACCATTCATTGTACATAAATCCATGAAAGAAGTAGGCCCACATACATGATTTAAAAGCATTCTTAAATAATATCTTTCACCTTCATATGGATTAGCAGCACTAAGACGACCAACTGGTAGTAAATTCTTTTGAACCGTCCAACATAAAGAATATTTTTTCGAGACAAAGTGTTTAGGAAATTCTCTATATAGATATTTTCTTCCTTCAACATTATTTTTTTTTACAATACCGATAAGTCGGTTACATCAGAACTGAGTGCCAAGTAAACTACAGAGATAAGCCTTATCTTCCAGGTAGATGTCCCCTCCTAGGGCAGGGCAGGAATGGCAGTAGCTTTCTTGTAAAGGTTGCTTGAGGCAAGACTTAGCAAGGATATCCGTAAGCTTGTTTTGGTCTCTTTTAATGTGGATGACATCTGTGATATTGAATGTAGCAAGAGCCTCTCTTATCTTGCATACCACAGTGAGGTACTTGGCCGACACTTCAGTGGAACCTTTTACCCACTTCACTGAGTTCCAGGAGTCCGATAGGATGATGCCATTGTTTTGATTGATTTGTCTCGCAAGATCTGCCCCGTGAAGGAGGGCTTTGAGTTCCCCCTCCATGGCGTCAGTCCCAGGATGCAGAAGAGAGGAGCCCCCTAGCCATTCCCCTAAGACACTTCAGATAATAGCACATGTGCATGACATATTGGACTTAGCCGAAGTGGCAACATCGACATGGAGAACGAAGGTTGAGTTATGTAAGCTTATAGGATGTTCCAGGATGGTCTTCGCAGTGCGTTCAGCTAGGCTGTAGGAGAAAGCCTGGTCCGAGAAGTTAGCTTCAACTATGCATTGTGCTACCGTAATTCTTGGCGATATTACAGACTTCTCAAAGATCGGGTGGTTCCTACATTTCCATATCCTCCAACATGTAATGACGAACAACGTCTTCCAGTTGTCCGGTTTCTTTACAGTCCTGAGATTATATTCCATCCATCCCCAGACTATCTGGCTCTCAAAGAAGAGAGACACCTCCCTGGGCAGAATGAAAGACCAAGTCTGTCGAGCCAAAGTACAATCCCTCATCACATGCAAGCAATCTTCTTCAGAGTTCTTGCAGCATTGGCATGTCGGATCATCGGTCATCTTCCTTTTGGTGCGCATGACGTTGGTGAGCAATCGTTCATGCAGCAGTAGCCACATGTGAGTTCGGATCCTGTGTGAGGCATAGATAGACCAAGTATCTGCAAACAGCGAGTTCGGTGCGCCTGACATGGTGTGGCAGAGAAGATCATAGGCAGACCGGGCAGTGAATTTTCCGTATCTGTCCAGTTTCCATACAAAGGTGTCGTCCCCACAGTGGATTCTGGGAGTGGGCATATGACGAATGGCAGTGACTGTTTCTTGCACAAACCAGTGATTGAGGAAATCTAAATCCCAGGAACCATCGTCTCTGACCAGGCTTGAGACCTTAAGGTCTAAAAGCTCTTCCGGCACCGAAAGTGCGGCTTTGATTGTAGGTGCCACACCGGTTCCGATCCACTCATCAGTCCAAACCAAAGTATCCAAGCCTGAAATGGCCTGACGTCGTGAGTTTTCTTTCAGGATAGGGAGAAAGTTCTTCAAGCTTCGCCATAAGTGAGAGCCAGTTGTTTTAGGTTGGCTGTTGTTGAAGTATTTGGATCGCATGATGTCCACCCAAGGTATACGCCTGTTTTGTATAAGGTCCCAACCCATTTTCATCAGTAAGCATGAGTTAAAGTCCTTCGATTTCATCAGACATAAACCCCCATGAAGCTTGGGGTTCATAACATTGTTCCGTGCAACCAGATTAAGATGTCTTTGTGTGCCCCCATTCCACATAAAGTTCCTTGTTATCTGATCAATCCGGTCACAAACAGAGAGAGGGAGCTGGACAGCTTGCATATTGTAACAAGCTTGTGATTGAAGGACCGATTTTATGAGCGTCATTCTCCCTGTAAGGGAGAGAAGTTTGTTCTGCCATTGTGATATATGTTTCTGGAATTTCTCCAGCAGAGATGAGAAAAGCTCCTTGCCTTTCCTGCGGTGAATGATGGGAACACCCAGATGGCGACCAAGATTGCTTGTTTCATGGATGCCCAACCTTCTATAGATATGGTTTTTGATGGAGTGGGGAGTGCTGTGGGAGAAGAATACATTCAATTTCTCATGAGAAAGAGCAAGCCCGGAGGCGTGATTGAAGCGCTTAAGGCAGCGAAGGATCACCCTTGCTTGATGGGTGGATGCCTCACCAAAAAGAATAATGTCATTTGCAAAGCTCGCATGGGTGATAGGAATTCTTGCTTTGGTGATGACAATAGGTTTCCAATTTTCGTTGTCTATCTCCTCCGCAATCAATTGACTGAACCTTTCCAGGCATAAAATGAAGACGTAGGGGGAAAGTGGACCCCCTTGCTTGACTCTGCAAGATGGATGGAATGTTCCAGCAGCCTCTCTGTTCCAGAGGATGGATGATTTCCCAGAGCATATGATTTGCATAATGATATCTATGATCTCCTTAGGCAAAGTAGTTCGGATGAGTGTGTCGTAGATAAAGTGCCATCTTAATTTGTCAAAAGCTTTTATCAGGTCTAGCTTCAGCGCCAATGACCTCTTCCTGCTTGATTTGGATTCCATTGAATGCACCACCTCCTGGACCAGGGCTATGTTGTCTCCAATCCTCCTTCCTAGGACAAAGCTCGATTGGAATAGAGAGATCCAATCATTGAGGTAAGGTTTGAGCCTGGTAGCGATGACTTTTGAAAGAAGCTTTGTGCAGACATTGTTGAGAGAAATTGGCCTCAAGTGAGAGCATTGCTCCAGAGGATTGATATTGGGGATGAGAACTATAAGCGAATCTGTCATAGTAGGAGGAATCAGATTGCCATTGAAGGGTCCCTGGATGAATTTGCATAGTTGGGCACTCAAAGCGTTCCAGTTCTCTTGGTAGAAACCCGCATCCACTCCATCTGGCCCAGGTCCTTGACTGGCGACATGGAATTCAAAGCGTCCCAGATCTCCTTTATTGAGGGAGTGGATAACATCAGCTGTTGTTGGTCAGACGTAAATGGCGTGAAGGCCCCGCGAAAGGTGGTGCTTTCGGAGCGTCTGCGTTCTCCGTCGGCCTCCTGATATACATTAGAAAAGAATGATAAAATGAGGGATTTGAGCTCGGGGTCATTGTCATACCAGACGCCGTTTTCGTCTTTAAGACGGGTGATCTTGTTCCTCCATCTTCTTACTTTTGTAATCGAGTGGAAATAATTTGTGTTATTGTCACCCAGCTTTATCCAAGTACATCTCACTCTCTGTTGGCTTTCAGATTCCTCCCTCCACAGGATACCGTCCAGTTGGGCTTGGAGCTTGACTGTCTCCATCGCCAGTGAGTGGTCAAAGTTAAGCGAGAGGTTCATTTGGTTCCATCTAATCTTGTTGGTGATTTGATCTTTACTTCTTCTGTCACTCTTGTGTGAAGCATTGTCCCAGATTCTCGCCTTCTCCAGCAGCGACTTGTTCGCAGTGAGTAAGTCAAAGTGCTTTGGCCAGGCTTCTTTAAAGAATTCCTCATATCCTGGCGACGAATACCATCTCGCACTGGTGCGGATGTGCAGAATTCTCGGGCAGGGGGGAGAGTCTTCTAAAGAGACCATTAACGGCACGTGGTCAGAATGATTCTTTTCAAGAACCAGGATCTCCTTCTTGCCTTGCTGTTCGATCCACTATCGATTGCCCAGAGCCCTATCCAGGCGTTCATGCAAGAGGCCCCTTCTGAAGGTGGTGCGGGGGCCGATTGCTCCAAGGTCAAGAAGCGAACAACTCTCGGCAGCCTCTATGAAGTCCATATTGTTAGCTTTGTCGAAGATGTTGCTTCCAATTTTCTTAGATGGATGCATAACAACATTAAAATCCCCCATCACTACCCAAGGGTCAGTGATTGAAAGGGCAATAGCGTTGAGTTGGTTCCAGAGAAGTTTCCTGCCTCCCCTCATCGTGCTTGCGTAGACGAAAGTGAAGAAGGTGTTGTGAATCTTGCAGTGAACGAATTGTTTGTGAGAGGTTATAATCTCAACGTGAATGTTGTTCTTCCAGAGCACCCAGATACCTCCCGAGTAACCTACCGCTTCAACTCGGTGTGAGTTCGCAAAACCAAGCTTCATGATTATCCCCATAGCTCTCTTTCCGCTACATCTTGTCTCCAGTAGGCACATGACCGAGATCTTGTATTTTTGGGTCAGATCTTTCACCGTGTTTTGGGTGTCTTTATCAAAAACACCCTGTACGTTCCATGTTGTAATCTTCATTTATCGGCTTCGTGAAGGGTGGACTTTCCCATTGTCCTCGCCTCTTCCTCTAGGTCTTGCAACAATGATGTCTTCCCTCTTTTCCTCGTGGAGGATTTCGAGGTGTCCCCAACACTTATAATCTTTCTATTCCTCAGATGGATACCGTATGAGTTCTGACTGGGGCTTCTGTATGGATGGGTGTGGCTCTCAGTTCTTGTCGAGTCACCAAAGGTGAATGGTGTATTGACAAAGGAGTGAGGCGGGTTCTCCCTCCCTTGTACAAGAGAATCTCCAGATGGGTTGACGGCAGTGTGCGCGGTGTGCGATTGGGTTGTCAGGTCCTGGGGCATCCGGGAGGGGACAATCATGTCCTTGGATTTGTTCTACGTGGGGATAGCATTGGCATTGGGTCTGTGTGAGTTGCTCTGCTTGAAATTCTGCTTCCTCATCTTCCAGTCAATCCCATTAACCACCCTGTCGGCAACTGTGTCGACATCAATTACCTCAGAAGCTTCGACCTCATCTTCCTCCTGGTCCTGTAGGTTCTGGAATCGATTGTTATTTCTTTGATTGCCAGGCTTGGTTGTCGCACTCGGCCTCGGCCTACGCAGGAGGGGTCTCGCATGTATGTTATCTGTAAAGCCTTGGACAAGGGGTCAGAGGGGTTGGCTTGCGGGGGCTGCTTGTTGTCCCTCCTTCAGGGATGCGTTTTTGTCTACAATTCTCGTTGAGCATTCCTTCTCCAAGTGATCGGCCGTTCCACAGTACACGCATATGCATGGCATATTCTCATACTCAATCCTGTATCGGTTACCTTCAATCATAACGAGGGGCGTGAGTGGCTTTTGCAGGTCAAGCTCGATTGCTATTCTAGCGAATCGACCTCGACACTGAGATATGGTGTTGAGATCAACCTTGACCGTCTTTCTGATTGTGTTTCCTACTCCTGCCAAAAAGGCTTCCCGGTATCGGTGGATAGGGAGATTAGGGATACGGACCCAGGCGACCAATTTGGAGGAGATGCGGTCTCAGGAGAAAAGTCGGGGTGCCATCTGTGGACCGAGAGGTACGATCCGAACAGTGGCCAGGGGCCTCCTGTCAGAGCGTGCATGTAGTCGTCCTCCCACTGGAGTTGGACGACGAAGAAGTCGTTGGCAAGATCGATCAGGTTGAACCCCTCTTTAGGTTTCACATGGATTGGATCCTATCACGTAGGGTTAGGAATCCAATATCTTTGGATAGAAGCTTCACAACCACCGTAAACTGCCATGGCTTCAGCAGGTTGTCCCTGGATTCCATCATCAAATCGAAGGTCAGCACCCCGTTATTGGAGGAAACCAGGATATCATCCGGTTTTAGGAGTATGTCGCTGTCCTCTGCGTTTATGCATATACCTTCTTGGGCGTCTGCTTTCCCTTTTCCAATCATAGCACTATAGGATAGCCCCGAGTTCTGGGGCTGGGATGTCACACGATGTTGACGTGAAGGAAGTTCTGGGAATTGAACTGCATCTTGCGCTCCTGTGTCCACTTCCATGTCCTGGTTATGAGGGTTGTTTCTGGTCTCTCTCCCCGCCCCATGGCTCGCGTAGTTCAGAGAGATGCCCGAGTTTCCTAGCGGGGCCGCATGGCCTCTTCCACTACGATCCGTGTCTCCGTCGTCATCAAGGAAGTCTTCCCCATGCTCCGTTCCACCGCCGCCGCTCCCGGAAGCGCTAGGGTTCTCCATTCTGTTGACCTATTCCTTCAACATTCTTAGAGTTGAATGTAAAAAATTCTGTCAGCATTATCTTTCCTACATGTTCTTCAGATAGAATATGAGACAAGTTCTTTGACCTTGAAAAGGAGACAAAGTGTTTGTTTGGTAAATGAACTTGAAGAGGAATAACATAGGGATACATTTCATTAAGGTTGAATTTAAATATTCTCCACATAGCTTCAGGAGGAGAAACCCATCTTGCATCTTGATAATTTTTTATTTCATCTATTTCTTTAGGTTGTAGAGAAACAGTTACTCTATCATGTCCTTTGTATATATATTTGTATAAATATTTGACAGCTGTTATACATGAGCATATTTGAACATTTATGTGACAGTTATAGAGTTTTAGTAGATCAGGATTGTATGGTACAACCCATTGAATATCAACAATACAGTTTCTCACTTGCGCCATAGCACCATTGTTTCTTCTCCTATATATAGGGTATGAATTTATTCCTTCCATTGAATGCAGACAATAAGGCTTCAGATAATGTGATTTACAAGAGCCATTTATCAAGCAAGGAGAGTTCTTTCTTAATTTTCCACATGGACCATGAATCATATGCTTAAAAACCATTTCATGTAGTATAGGATCATCATGCTTATTAGGGATCTCAACACAAACAAAGCGATCATATCTATCAAGGCCAAATATTTTATTTTCTTGCTTCAAGATGATTAAAATATGAGCATGAGGTAATCCTCTTTTCTGGAATTCTATCACATGAACGTGAGCATCCACTTTATCGAATATTTGTTCCTTATACAACTTAATTTTTAAATCTTCAATCTTTGCCCAAAAAATCCGGACAATCAAATCTGGTCTATTAGATGAATGTTCCCATGATTTTAGTAGAGACTTTCTCATCCCACTCAGGGTTGCATGTAACAGTAAGAAAAATATTAGGTTTTCCATATTTATGTACCAATGCCATTGCATTTAAATACCTCTTTCTCGTATCACATGGACCTCCAATAAAAGATGCTGGTAGATTAATTTTTTGACCAACTTTTGATTCTCTAGTCTCACCATTATGCACTGCATCAACAATACCTTCATACATATCTCCCCTTATATCATCTTGATGCTTTTAAGTAATCCAATCTTGTAGTCTCAATTTTAATATACATATCCACCACATATTGTTGAAATAATCTTCCGCTATGCAATAATGATGTCTTGACATATTCACAAATTTGAAACAAATAACAATAGTATTCTCGAGTCGATACATAAGCTTTTCGATTGTTTTCAGAATCTAAAAAATAGATCAATAGTATTGCAATTATGACTAACTTAAATAACATGATGTTAAAAGACTAAAAGTCATAATAAATACTTCAAAGATTCATTAAAAATAAAAGTATATTTCTCAAAAGAATAATTATACTATTCATTAGAAGAAACGTCAACTTTCCATTTACTCTAAAAGTAGTATATGATAATCAAGAATATAAGAACTTTGAATAAACTGACATTTATGAACTTTTTCAATTTCAAATTTAGAAAAACTAAATTTATCAACAGTAAAATAAGCAATTACTTATAGAAATAGTATTCTCATATATAGATAAAAAATACTAACATGTAAAGTATACCTAATTTTCCAAATCTAAATGGATAAAATAGTATTGAAGAGTAAAAATGTAAAATTTCTTCTATTTTTTAAATATGAATATAATGTCATTAGCATTATGATATCTTGAAGTACATGGCTAAAATACACACATTTAGAGAGAAGTGATGTTTGTAGACATAATGTTCAAACAATCTTCCACTATACTATAATGAGGCATTTATATTCATGAATTTGAAACATATACCAATATTATTCTCGAGCTGAGAAATAAATTTTTAGAATTTTTCGTAAGCTTGAAAAAAAGAGTAGCATCATTGCAATAATGACTAATTTACATAGCATAATATTTAAAGATTAAAATATATATTTAATTAGTATTTTCAAAGAATAGTTAAAAATATGAATATTGAACTCAAAATGAATGAAGGTAGTATTCATGAGAGAAACTTCAAATTTTAATTTATTTTCAAAATGAATGTAAGATTATCAAGAATATAGAAGCACAAAATAAACATTAATTTCTGAACATTTTCATTTTTAAAATTGAAACACTACATTTATTATAATCTAACTTACAAATAGCATTATTTTACTCATATATAGATATTTTTTCTTCCATTTACATAATAAATAAATTTTATATCAAAAATAAAAGAAATACTATTGAAGAGAAAAATGTAACTTCTTTTAAATTATGAAATATAACGTCATCAATATTATGATAATATATGACAATAATATACACATATTCTCATATATAGATAAAGAATACTAACATGTAAAGTAAACCTTATTTTCCAAATCTAAATGGATAAAATAGTATTGAAGAGTACAAATGTAAAATTTCTTCTACTTTTTAAATATGAATATAATGTCATTAGCATTATGATATCTTGAAATATATGGCTAAAATATACACATTTAGAGAGAAGTGATGTTTGTAGACATATTGTTGAAACAATCTTCCACTATACAGTAATGAGGTATATATAGTCATGAATTTGAAACATATACTAATAGTATTCTCGAGCTGAGAAATAAATTTTTAGAATTTTTCGTAAGCTTGAAAAAAAGAGTAGCATCATTGCAATAATGACTAATTTACATAGCATAATATTTCAAGATTAAAAGATATATCTAATTAGTATTTTCTAAGAATAGTTGAAAATATGAATATTTAACTCAAAATGAATGAATGTAGTATTCATGAGAGAAACTTCAAATTTTAATTTATTTTCAAAATGAATGTAAGATTATCAAGAATATAGAAGCACAAAATAAACATTAATTTTTGAGCGTTTTCATTTTTAAAATTGAAACACTACATTTACTATAATCTAACTTACAAATAACATTATTGTACTCATATATAGATATTTTTTTCTTCCATTTACATAATAAATAAATTTTATATTAGAAATAAAAGACATAATATTGAAGAGAAAAATGTAAATTCTTTTAAATTATGAAATATAACATCATCAATATTATGATAATATATGACAATAATATACACCTATAGAGGAAAATTTCACATTCATTTCAAAATAAAAATCATATAAATCAAGAAATTTTAAAATATTTTTTTATTCTAAATATATTTACCTTCATATTCAAATTTTTATCTTATAAAGAGGTGCTAAGTCTTTCAATATTTTATTGAAAACCAAAAATTACAGTATTCACAGCTAAAGGCATGTAGTTTCATATCAATTAAAAATTTATAAAATTGCTAATTAGAAAAAAAATATATAGAAGTTTACAAATTATAAACAAATTAAAATAAAATTTCAATTTAGATAATAATGCAAATGTTCAACATACCTAGTTCTTCTTCATTCAACATTTCTTCAAAACTATTACGGCTCAATGTTGAATTCCTTAAGTCAGTATGTTGGTGAGAGGTTGTCTTTCCATTTTTACTTCATTGAATTTCTCTATGCCACCCACATTCACCATGTGGAAACAATAATGGATATTGTAATGGATCATAACATCCAAAATAAGATTTTACAGTGTATGTCCGTCTACTATTACCATGAACAATAACATACAAATCGTATCTTCCATCTGGGTTGTTTCCCTCAACCCATATCGCAACAACTTGAGAAGATGTTGGCTCATTGTAGACTCTTTGATCCAAGCTAGATTTCCTTAATATTGCGATCTTATGGTTGTCTAACGAGTCATAGTGCCTCAAACTTCTTAGGAAGTTTGAATATGGGTTGATATGCAAGATTGATATCAAGTTTTTGATTGTTCTTGGATTTATCTTGAAAATATGCTTTAGCTGTTCTCCAGTTCATTCTCCGTATAAAAAAAATATAATTGTAGAAATCTTGAAATGTTATCTAAAGGAAACAATGATGGGATCATGTGATATTCTTTCCCTTGCACTTGAAATGTGTATATCCCATTTTTTTCATGCTAGCACCAAAAGAAGTAAATGAAAATGCATTATTATATCCATGTATGAGATCTTTAAAACCATTCGCTTCAACATAATCAGATGTAAATAGATCTAAGAGGTCGTCAGGTTTTGAATTAATTTTTATAACAACTTCACCTTTATGACAACAAAAGGTAGGTGGCTCGAACTCAAACCTCTTTGCTTTACAATAGACATAGTTAGGACTGATATAAACTTTGTGAGTATCACAAATTTCTAATGTTGACTTTTTAGATCCATTTGATATATTAGACTTGTGAACCTTGTAATAGTCTTTATCTCTCTTGCATTTTTTCCTAAAGAAATACACATGCGACATATAATTTTCTAATTAATTTGAGGTGATAAAATAGCATTAAATTAACCAAATGTATATACCATTGCTTAATAACACTTAACTTGTTGATGTGCATCATGTTTATTTTTTTGATATGTCTATTTCTTTTTAGATAGCATTGCTTCTCTCTTCTCTTGCGACATATCTGCATAACGTTGTCTTCAATTTATATTTCTTTGAAAAAGAAAAATATATCTAAAAAATTCATAGAAATACATAAAACATAATTTAATACAAATGATGCTACTTTATTTACCTCCTCATGTTTCTAATCTAGAGCTTTAGGATCCATTTTAGATGTTGTAAAACTGAAATCACCTTGTCAAAATAACCAGACACACAAGCATGTGTATTGTGTCATCAAACTCGTGTGATATAAAATAAACATATATGATAACTTTATTAAATAATATGTTTTATGTTAATTTATATAATATAGATTGATTTCAACCATAGACAAACACATGCCATTATTTCAAAAATATTACAACACATAAAAAGAACATCACAAATTAGTTGAATTTTCCAAAAAGGCCATATTTTTCAGCCGATTACACAATATACATGTGGCATGTGTCATATAGTACATATATAATAGAACAAAATAAAAGAAAACTGATTGTGATATAAGATATTAGTGGAAAACAAATATTAAAACAAAACCTCCAATTTATTCTCAATTGGAATTATATATCTTGTAACGATAATAAAGACATAAATCATATTACTTATTGGGGTTGAATATATAATATTTTATAGTGCAAAATTTTCATTATCACTTATACTTTAAGAATAAGAGATATCATAAATGTCAAAAATACTTATTGTACAGACCCTCTAGACTAACAAATTTTATGTGTTGCTTTATGCAATATAAGATGTGGATATGCTATTTGGAGAATCTACAAATGCAATAAATTTGGTGTTACATGAGATGATAAAAATGAACTAAATATGACATCATTGGAAATGATTGTCATGTAGCCACTGAGAAGGATGCCTCCATAAAGCCCCAAAACACTAATTTTGCACATGTAGACCCATGAACCAACAAACTAATTAGAGTTTACTTTGAATATTGTAAAGAAAAATTCTAAACTGTGGAAGAAATGATGTTGTCGAGACAAATAGGTGACAAATAGTGAATAAGGAAACTCATAAATTTTAGTATTAAGGTAGAAAACAAGAGGGTGGGTCTGATCTCTAAATTATTTTTGGAGTATAGGTCTAACCAATTATTTATGATACATTCATGAATTTGGTTCATCCAATGCTATTTGAGAAATTTAATATACCAAAATTGAAGGATAAGTACTTGAAATTATAGATTAGGCCAATCATAGTTATTTAAATGGAAAAGCTTAAATTGAAGTTTATACAAAAATACAAAAATAAGACCATTGTACGAGTATTTCTAATTTGTATCTAAAATTCAAAATGTCCATGTTTTCTTAGTAACAATGACAAAAGACCCAAAAACGAATAATAATAGTACATGCATACATATGTAAGTACATATACCCAACATATGAATTGTACCTTATACATGCTTGTCAAGGCAAGCGCCTAGGAGACCGCTTAAGCGTCAAGGCATCCTAGGGCGGTGCGCCTTGACCAAAATGTCATATTATGTATTTTTATGAACCCCTGACCTTATATATAGGTATTTAGTTGCTAAACACATGTTCTTATATACAAATAAAGTATATGCACATATGTTTGTTGTACAATATCATTATTTTATGAATAAATACACATTATAATATACAAATAAAGTATTTTCTTCCACTGAATAGCTATCCAATTCCAATATAAATACATTACTACACATAACAAATCATATCTTGCTTATTTAGGAGCTTCAAGCAGCCATATTAGCTAGGCATCAAGATACGTTTAAGGCGCTGATGATTATTATAAGAAATTCCCAACATATCATAAGATTTCCATTCTTGAAGCTATATATATAGGCTGAAAGAAACCCTAAAGTAATGAAAAATATCTACGGAAAAAAATTATCTATTTCTACTATGTAAAGTATTGTTATCCTTAATCCCTTAAGTCTAAAACTGATGTATAGTGGGCTACAAAACTTATATAAGAGTCTATTTTGTATATAATTGAAACCTCAAATACCCATATTACCACAGTTATGTCTATGCATCCAAGTATAGCTTTTAAAATGACGTATATATCTAAATGCAACAATAAAATTCTATATATTCAGGTTTAGATTTGTGGTTAATATGTATATACCTATGTATAAAACAATAAAATATGTTATCTTCCCCTAGGAAATGTATCTCAATGGATTCACCATAATTTTATGGATTGACCTACATTTATATATCTGATATATAACATATGTATGAAGGGGGGATTAATATAAAGATCATAACATGTGAATAGATACAGGTAAAAATGACATATTTATGAAGGGTGATGTTATATAAATTTTTTTTTTAAATTAAGCCAGAGGGTGTTCTATTCATCCCACCCCTCTCTTGTGGGCAAAAAACATCATCACAATACATCTTCTGCTCATATTAACGCAGGTAGGGCCTCAAAAACATCTAAAAAGGCTACGACTCTCAAACACAAACCCCAGCTAGGCCCACCTCGGCTAGGCCCATATAGGACATACAACAGCAAACCACACAAAAGACACAAACAACAAGACAAAGAGAAGATAACCCTGTTAAGCCCCATTCTTCCTCTGAATCACTATATAAGGGGTGCCTCTTTTCTCCATAATAATCATGCCTCTCAGCTTCATATGCAGCTCAGCCTGTTCAGTGCATATGTAAAGGTCATTCAAGTGAACCCCCCATTCACCAAGCTCTCTAGGAGCTGAGTTAATCACCTTCTGAACATAATCCTCCTAAAAACCCACTCCTGTAAGGATTTCCTCAAATCTCTGACTAGCGGGGTCGTTTTCCAAGGTTCCAAAGTTGAATTCCAAAGGATGTCCACCAAAAATTTGTTATCCACTTCAAAAAAAAATGCAATATTGAACTAGCCATCCACCTTTCCTCCACTGGCATTAGAAACTTCCCCTGAAAGAGAGAAATCCAGATGAAGGTCCCTTGATCTTTTTCCTTCATTTCCATCAATCGCTTTAATAGTAATCTGTTGACGATGATTGCAGACCACCTCCGGTTGAAAGCTATTATCCACGTACATCCAGATTTTTCCCCTAGCCATCTCATTATCCTTGGACCAGTCCAAACAGACTATATCAAGCAGTTCCTCTGCACTTTCAGCCTGTATTAGAGGTTCAAGAAGACAAACCACAGAAGGTTTGTGGCGGCGACACAGATGACCCAAAAAATTGCGAGTCTGGTTGTTCGCAGCTCCCCTAATGTTCCAAATAAGAAAGTTCAGGTTCATAAGTATAAAAAGGAACCCCAGAAAAACGTCGGGTTTCCACCAGATCACTGTCTCCCTCATCTTCCTCCTTCCTCCCTAACGATCTGTTCGTAATCATCACCTCCATCATACCCTCCTTGAGGTCCTGAGAATGATCGTCTCCTGGAAACTCGAGACGATGATCTGAATCTCCTATCTGTCCCTCTATAAGAGTAATCCCTGGATCTTCCTCTCCGAGCAGCAGGGGATCATCTGGAATCAATGAAAGTAAAGAATTCCTCCAGACTACTATGTGGTAAAATGGTTCTGTCACCCTCCTCATTGTACACCATCCTGTCTCTAGAGTTTCTTCTGGATCTAGGAGCCTGTTGGCTAGTCTCAGTCCTCACCGAGTTGTCAAGTTGTCGTGAAGAAGAGATCGGCGCAGATACAACAACCATCTGCCTATTATCCGAAGGTGAGTCATATCCCAAAGCTTCCATCGGGACCCCAACCTCCCTACCTTCCTCTGTAATGGTGAAAGCATCCTGCTCAATCGGTCCTCTCGCCATCATGTCCAGCCTCACTGCCGTGCGCCTATGTCCGTAGGTAAGGGAAATGAACTGAGGTACATCCTCATTGAATGCCTCTACCAGAACCAAGACTCCAGACACATCGTCTTCATGTTTCCTCCAATTAGAAATACGGATCAACTTACCAAAGGGTGCAATCATCTTCTGAATGTTGGACTTGTCACGACAGATAATGGGAATTTCCTTCATCCAGAACCAAAAAGCTTCTCTATGTTGTGCCTCTTGTCCCTCTTCCATGGATTTCAGTGAAAGGTGAAAACCTTGAACATTTTCGACGCCTTCCTCAATGGCCCGGTGAGCATCAGGGATTCTGGGAAAGAAAACCACCGCCTTCTTCGAAGAGAACTTGTACATATCCACCAGGTTAGGCCATCTTCTCTTGAGACCAGGTGCTATCTCTTCCCAAGTCACCCCCGACGACCAAGATATCTCTATCGCCTGTCCGAGTGAAGCCGATCTTTGCTCACGATAATCATCATCCGGTCCGAGATCCACAGAGATACGTTTGGGAACATGATGTTATATAATTTATAACACATGTATACACATAAGTAAATTGTATAAGATTTTAATTATTTTAAATACGCTTAGGTGACGCCTAGGCACGCCTAGTCGCATCTTGGCGCAGGCATCCGCCCCCAACGCCGTGTTGCCTTGCCGCCTTAACAAGTATGACCTTACATACAATATTGTGAGACAAATACACGTGCAAATGAAAAAAATTAGGAATTTAAATTACCTCACAGTTCTATAATAAAAAATAACAACTGTCCACAAAGAAGAGCACTTAATTTTGTTTTATGTGTATATTACAGTCAGCATGTAAGAATAAACATACATCTTATAGTACAGACAAATAAGACTAAATGAATGTAATGCACACATGTGTTTTAGTAGTGGTTTTGTTGATTAACAAAGGGATACATAATGTTAGATTCATGATTTTTTTCACATGGTATTATTATTTATGATCAGATAAATTGTTTCATTACAGAATTTCTTTCAATAAAAAGTACATATGAAAGTCCAGAACTTTGATACTTTTATCGTAAACCATAAAAAATATAAATATATCTCAAACACATCAGTTTCAATTGTATGATCAGAATATCTTCTAAACTGAAAAAATAAATTTGTTCGTGAACTGACAAAGCAGTTAGACTTTTGTAAAAGTACAGAATTGTCATCAACTATCTTGTTAGCAGTTACGTGGGAAACAAATTGAATGTAACCAAAAGGACATAAATAGAATGATGAAGCAATACGTCTTCCTCAATTTAGAATTTTTCTTTGAGCGTCCTTTTATTTGTTCAGTATACAGTAGTGTAGTTTGGTACAGTTGCAAAGAAGCAGTCTTGGTTACAGATAAATTATTAATTTCTGCTTCGTTAATCACTACTTCATCAAAAGTAAACGAATCAAAGGATGCATTGAACAGTGAACATATCTAAACAAGGGAAAAACTACCAATTTTTCCGAGACAAGAGGTCAGTGAACGAACCAAAGGATCCGCCTTGAATAGTAAAAAAAAATATCAATTCCACCGAGACATGAGGGCAGTTTTTTCAAGATTGGAGGAGGGTCTGCCGTTGGAGACAAAAAAACATCGGAATTGAGAAAAAGGTTGTATTTGTCATATTGAGGAGGTCGTGTCCGTGAAAATAAAGAAACTTTCGTCTGAGAAAGAAACGCCTATTTTATCCATACTGGAGGAGGCCTATTGCTAGGAGCGTATGGATAGTCGTGGCTGTTAATCATCAAAGTAATTGTGGTTGTTAATTGTTAGAGTTGCCGTTGACAAAAGCATAGTATTATATGATGAAGTGGAAACTTCCGAAAAGGTGGATGTTTTATTGGTATCTGTTTCGGTCTGCTGAGTTTGACGTTGTTGGCCGAGCTAGATAATATTCAATAGATGCATCCCGAGGTGATATGTCTGGCGGAAGACATGAATATGTCTTACACTGACGTAGTGTTGATGAGTACAATACTGGTACCAGTTGGCAAAAGTGTAATTCTTACAGTTTTAATCTAGGAACGATGATCATGGTAATTAATTGGCCTTCACGATTTTTTTGGGTCTACGACTCTACGCTATACATATATGTTTTGTGTTCTTCAGTCGTGCTTTTCGTATGTTTTGCGACTGTGAAAGTAATGACGGAAGAAGATATTCACTACAAATTTACTTCTCGTATGTTGTATATCACGTGCGTGCTATACAACATAAGATAAGATAATATGGTAAACGGAAGTGCAATAAATATTGATGCACTATAATTCCATAAATTAGAAAATGATTGGACAAACAAGGCAAGGAACACATTGAGAAGCAAGATGCATGAACGATAAATTAGCATAACGACTAACCTACGATGTATTTCACATGAAGTAGCGTAAACTACAGGATTAGAATTTGCTTTGTCAAACAAGACAACTTCGATTGACGGACATAGCTGACCTGCGTCGACTTGTTGTTGGGTGTGCGGAGCGAGGAATTGAATCAGTCCGGGCCTCCTTTCATGTTCAAGCGGGGAATTGGAAGGAGTACAAAACGGAGTAGGAATTATGAAATCGAAAGGAATACACAATAAAAAAGTGGACAGAAACGAGGGAATTGAGAGATCGTGCTTAGAAGAGTAATATATATATATATATATATATATATATATATATATATATATATATATATATATATATATATATATATATATAGAGAGAGAGAGAGAGAGAGAGAGAGAGAGAGAGAGTCAGTCTAGAATACACTCGAGTGTACAGATTACGTCGTACACCCCATTGGTGTTTGCCTATCTAGACCATGTTTTTCTAAAATCTAATCCATTGATCTTAATGGTTACAATAATAATAGGCCACATACAAAATTTGAGCTCATTTGGATGAGTGTAAGTCACTCATCCAAGGGCAACAAAATCGACGCACAAAACTAATTTGAAATGCCTGAATTTTGTATCATTTAGATGCACGACCTATAATTGTCCAAATGAGCTAAAATTTATTATTTAGTATGTTCTTAAGATATTTAAGAAGATCAACGGTTTAGATTTTTCAAAAAATTGTTGCATCTTTAAAAATAACTGAGGTGTACGGTGCCTCCGGTACACTCGAGTATACACTAGCCTGACTCTCTCTCTCTCTCTCTCTATATATATATATATACATATATATATATATATATATATATATATATAGATAGATAGATAGATAGATAGATACATATATATATCACTAATTACAAATTTTATTGATTAAATTATAAATCAACTTATTCTAAAAATATCAACATAGTTGTCTTCTCATGCTTGATAACAATAATTATTTTATTCGTCACAACTAAAGATTCCTCAGTCATCCTAATGGCTAATATTCACAAAACAATTTAACAAACATTCATCTCTTAATTTTCTGTAAGTCACAAAATACATATCTAGAAGTCGTTTATTATTGATCAACATCTTTTTCAAATACGGATTGAAGCCTCCAACAATGGACAATGCATTAAAGGTTTTCTTTTTTAAATAAAATGCAACTCATTCTTATTCACGTTGAATAGTGTATAAAGATACGGACAAAGAGTGGCTCAAGTGGTCAAACATGATGTGCACTAACAAAGAGAACTGGATTCTAATCTTAGTTGTCGTCTTAATTTACCACCCTCCCGGACGTTCACCTCCATCACCGGCATGGGAGAGGGGAAGAGAATGCCTCTCTTAATCCTAACAATATACGAAAATATTTATCATTAGATCATATTTATCCTAACTTTTATTACAAACTTTCCTCCTATTATTCACCTAATTTTTCTTTTTCATTTGTTTTCTTTTTCTCTCAAAATCCATACACGAGTATTGTATTTCAATTTTTTAACAACACCAAAGAAAAAAAGCAACTTATCCCAACAAAAATTTATTTTATAAAATTTTGTATCTTTCTAACCAAAATCAAGGTACTTCCAAAATAAACTTCTCTAATCAAAATACCACATTTTCATTGATAATTTTATAACATCTAAACAATAATTTCAAACGAAACCAACTTTGTTCATCAATGAACTTATGTATAAAATTTGTTTTGACCAAAGCTGGCCCGTAAAAGGCAACATTTTGTGTAGCCACAACTCCCAAAAAGGAAAAATATAAATAATAGGGTGCAATTTTCATAATTATTCATAAATATTTTTTAAATGATTTTTCTTATAACAAAAAGAACACATTTTCTCATACAGTAATTTCATTTTGTTGCTTAACAAATTTGCATTGGTCATAGAAAATATAACAATCTCACTCTTAGTGTATATGCACAAGTAAAAACTACATCACGTACATGTTACTTTAGTTTTTCTTTCTCCCTTTACTATATGTCTCAAGATACTACCATTATTTATTATTTTTTTGTGCCATCCTTTTCAAAAGGTATCAAAATATAAATTAAATTTTTAGTTTTTGGGATTCTTTTTTTGTCAAACAAAATTATTTTGACCCTAAGGATAAGGATATCACACAATGCACATGTATATTAAATAGATACTCCATAGTATATTGCTTTTAGAAACATGGAGTAGTATTATGCGTCCTTACTAGTACATAACCGACCTTCAGTGTCAGTTATTTAAACCCTTTCGCATCGGTTTTAATGCGACACCTATGTGGACGCCGCTAAAAGGTAGATCCTTAGGGGTCGGTATTGAAACCGTCGCCATAACCCTTCACGCACCACCGAAAACGCGCACCAGTAGGGGGTATAAGTGTCGGTTATTAGAATGTAAACCGACGCCATAAACCTTCGCGCCACAGAAAGGGCGTCATATAGGGAATTATAAGCGTCGGTTTATTAGTGAAAACCGACGCGATGTCACCCTTTGCCACGGTCGTGCTGGCCAACACGGCCGTGTTATTTGGCAAGCTTCCACGGCCGTGTTGTCCACCACGGCCGTGGTGTCTGGCCACCACAGCCGGGTTGTCTGGCCACCACGGCTGTGGTGTCTGGCTAATTAGAGAAATAGACGTCGGTTACTAATATGTAAACCGACGCGAGAACCTTTTGCGTCGATTTTTCAATTATAACCAAAGTCATATCCTCTGCCTTAGGCGTTGGTTTTTGTTTTTATCCGATGTTGTAATATATTGTCGTCGGTTTTATACAAATAACCGACGCCGATTGTGTGTTTTTTTTTATTGTCAGTTTGCAGGCCTGCTGTGGCTGGTCGTAGGATGAGAACCTACAGTTCAGTTATGAACTGCAGGTTTACGACAACCATTGATATCAGCCAACAACCGGCCACAAATCTGTAAAATTAACATGATGGACAATATTATATATATGTGATTCACACTCATGTATAAGAACATTTAAATCATATTATTTTTTCATCACACACATGTAGAAACCATTAGCAACCTGCAGTTTCATTTATTTCATCTCTTTTCACATTCAGACACATGTAGAAACATTCACGTGTTGATGAATTTCACACACATATGACAATTCATAAAAATTCATTCACATTCACACAAAATTAATTATGAGAACAAAGTTATTCTTTATTCATCATTGTCATCATTGTCAACAAAATTATATTTGAAAATTTCCACTCTTTACAGGGTTTTTGCCCATTCTTTTCTTACAACATCTAATTCATCTCTCGTATAGGGAGCATGTACATCAAAACGCTTTGCACCTGTTTCGAAGTCCTCAGTTTTAAAGACCTACAAAGAGAATGACGTATATACATAATTATAATAATTTATAATAAGATTCATATATTTCATATTATCTAACGAGACTATGTATAATACCTTTTGTATGTTATCAATTTCCAATACAGCATGTTTGATGATTAGGTCCATAAATCGCATCACATAGTAGGCACATACCCAACCGTTTTCTTGTGTAGCACACTATAAATTGAAACATATAAAATATTCAAAAATACAAATAAGCACAGTTCACATAAATAATATATACATTAGAGTCAGGAAATTACTTTCACATTCTCCCAAATGAGTGTCAGATTTTTTTCCTGGGGACCTTTCCTCCAGCTTTTTTGTACTCTTGTAAAGCCCTATATATGTTAATATAACACATTAAATTGCATAATTAAATAGTAATGCAATAACAGATGTTAACATATATAAAAATATAAAATATTTCTCACTAGAATAATGGCCTTTTAATTGTATGTCCATATAATACATCCAACTCACTCCCCACATGATCTAGATAATAGACGGTGAATGTCTTGGGGACAATAACGAATAACTCCCAATGCTTACCACTACAGGTAAGAAAGTAGAAAATTAATAACTCATTATCCGCAATAAAAATGTAATTTGCTTAAGTCCAAATTACAAGCAAAGTAAACTTACTCGACATTGAATGGAGCTATTATCACTGTATTATTATTTTTACCAAAATATTCAAAAACGTCACAACAGTATGAAGTAACTGAATACGGGTCTGTATCTACAAGACTAATAAAAAATGGAACCAAAAATCCCACATGGGAAAACCCAAAATCTGTACATGTCTTGTGTAAGCGGCTGCAAAACATGTATTGCGTATGCATTAACATATAAGAAACCGGATTGCCGTATATAAAATAAGGTATATGGATGTATAAACCAGATTGCCGTATGCATTAATCTCACCATATCCATAGCTCTACCATAGATGTGTTCAGCCATTCATAACTAAACAACTCCAAAGTATCTTGTATAAATATGTTGTTTTCGAATGTTTGACCTGCGTTAATACATATCCAGAACTTCTATTACGTATGCATTAATACATATGCTAAACTTGTATAAATAGATTGTTATCGTATGATTTACTTGCAGCATTCTCCGAAATAGTAACATTTATAGGACAATTTGGATTATGTTCGCCGATCCATACTGCCACACTCCTACAATTAGGACCTATCGAGGCGTGTAGGTCCCCTAGAAGCCAACTTGGGAGTCGAAGAGGTGGAGGCCGAGATGTAGCGGGTCTCGTCTTTTTGACCTGTATATATAATTTCATATCAATTGACTCATATATATATACACACTAACAAATTAAAGTAATGAAAATTTATCATACAATATCAGTATAAAGGACATCCGCTTCGGGCCACAGTATCACTCCGCCTACTGCCTCACCAAGTGTTTTAGCATCTGGGTGTGCATGAGGCAATGCAAGACTCGTCTAGCCAGGGAGTATATGTATCACGTACCATGCTATCTGGTACTGGAATCCGATGAAACATGCACCCTTTAAGGGGTGGGTAAGCCGATGCCTCTGCAATGATGTATCCTTCACTTTTTAGTCGGCATGGCTTCAACACCTACAAATTTACGTAAAGAATATTATATACATATATACACAAACATATCATCTTGAACAGACTAGCTATTATATATGTCATAAAAATACTTACAGAGGACGTGCTAGGTTGTGGGTCTATAGGATTACTCCCAACCTCTACAGTACGAGCAGTAGGAGAAGAGAGGTCCGCCACAGGTACTGTCTGAGTGGCAGTCTGATACGCCTGTCACTTGTTAATTGCTTCATGGAGTCTTTTATCAATTACTTCCTCGACTCTCCTATCAATTAAGGAATCTACCTATACATGGATAAAAGAAATGCTAGTTTCTGATTATTGAATTCCTTTTCACAATAACGTTCAAAAACCAGAATAAGTTACCTCAGCTTGTGAAAGTTCTGCTTTTGGGACAGGTTTGCACTGGGATGGCCCAAAGAACGCTTTGATGCCCACACCAGCGCCTGTACCCCTTACACGTCCAGGATGCTCTGGGTTACCCAGAGCAACTGTCAGTTCATCCCTTGTACCATGAGGGATGAACTTGCCTTCCTTCCTCTGCTCGTGTAGCTCCCGCTAATCACCATCAACAAAAATTCGTAAGTAAACATAACAATAATCAATATCGATAGATTGCTCTAAGAGTTGATTTTTACCATTTTTGCAGCCGCCTCAGCGGTTGCGGGCTTCAGTATCTCTCCCTTCTTGTTTTGCCTCCCAGCTATCCACAAAGCATGGCGAGGCAGAGGTGCAGGAGCAGCAGTAGAGGACTCTGCAGTCTCCTGAGTAGCAGCAGGCTGAGTAGACTCAGCATGTAGTCTTTGGCGAACGCCTGCATTTCCTCTTGGACCCATTGTGTGGTCATGCACATTCAGTGCACGCCTTGCTCGTTGAGCATCGCTGATAGCCTAGTTAGTTAGCACATTGATTTGGTTAGTAACACTACAGGTTAATCTTGAATAGGTGAATACATAAAAACATATATTAATTAAATTAGGAGTGGCGCTTAATACCTTGAATTCATCTATTTTTCTTTGGGTAACAAACTCCTCCCAGTCTTTGGGGTCCAATTAGTTCCATTGCTGTGTGGCTTCCTTCTTCCTATATTTATTTTTCAAAGAGAATATAAATAAAAATAATTATTAGTGTAGAGTTAGTGAAATATTGATCAGTGTCTAGAATTGGAATCAATCAAGAACCTATTCTCAGCATCGCGTATGTAATCTCGGGTGAGATTGGTCCTATAGTTCCTTAGGACTCTCCCACAATGTTGCATCACACATTTACGATGCAGCTTTGCATCCAAATCAAATATGCTCTACAAATTAATTAGAATTGCTATTAACTAGTATCCTAAAAATTAGTAATCTACACAAATAGAATTACAAATAATAATAACTCACGCATAGTTCCTTCCATATGTGGTCTTTCTTCCCCTTAGGAACTTTATGCCATGATTCTAGGATAGGACTACAATGGCTGCGAGTAAGAACCCCAAGATATGAAACAAATGAGTTGTAGTTCACTCCATATGGATCTCCTGCCTGATCGAAATCCACAGCCAATTTGGGTCCATTGCCCCTTTGATATATTAACTTGTTCATCATTGTGATTCCCCTCACTTTCTCAAGTTTCTTTTGTTGCTCATCAAGTGTTGTAACAACTTCAGGGGGTACATCACCAGCCTAAAATTTGATAAGAAAAATACACTTACATGATATAATTATAAATGAACATATAGATAGAAACCTCATGGATATATTCATAACAAAAATTAACCAACATTGTCTGGCGGCGCAATCACGTCCTCACCCTCACAGTGATCATCAGCATAGTCATCATGGGAATGCTCAGCCATCTGAAAGTTCACATTCAAATTATAAATTTCACATTATAAAGTTACACTAATTATAAAGTTCACATTGTAAAGGTTACATTCACATTGTAAAGTAATTCACATTGTAAAGTTCACATTCACATTGTAAAGTTTAGATTCACATTATAAAGTAATTCACATTGTAAAGTCCACATTCACATTGTAAATTTCATATTCAGAAAAATAAAACATAATAAAAATATAAACATCCATGCCTCTAATATTGTGATCTTTTATCAATTAACAATCCTTCATTATGATCCCCGCGAACATACACGTCATTGTGATCCCCAACTTCAATGTTTGGTGGTGTTGAAAACCCAACTGAGAATGGACTGGAGTCATCATACTTATCGTAGTACTCTTCTTCATCTATAGGATCTTCAATGAACTATCTTTTACCGTGAAGAACAAATGACCATTTATCATTTACAGGATCATCGATATAAAATACTTGTTTCTCATGTGATGCCAATATGAATGGTTCACCATTCTCGCCAATCTTTTCAAAGTTCACTAACGTGAAACCCAATTCATCCACTATAACTCCTTTGTTGTTGTCAACCCAATTACATTTAAAGAGCAGAATTCTAAAATCTACATAGTCAAACTCCCATATGTCTTCAATGACACCGTAATATGACATTTTAGCTTCACGTTGACTTTTATCCTTTACACTTGCAAAAAAAAATGAAGACGCTTGAAGGGTGAACCCACTGTTATGGACGACACTCTTATCATCTTGACGCTTTGTGTAATATGAGAAACTATTTATGTCAAACCCTTCATAAGACATAACATTCAATTTTGGTTTAAAGGTGAGGCATTTGATGGTTTCAGTAAGATTATCTGGTGTTTGAGATAGTTGATGTAAGACTTTATCTTCAAACTACTTAATAAATGTCTTGTTATGCTCTCTAGAAAGCCACATTGAATTGGATCGAGGATATTGTCTCTTGATGAAATTGGTATGTTCCTTGATATAAACACCCACTTCGTCGATGTTGTGTAAAATATACAAGTGACCTTGCTCCAACTGCTCACGGCTGATTACTTTCACCCATGATCCCAAAACTCCTTTGACAAAAATGCTCCTCAATATTCTTGTCATTCACGGGAGCGTCACTACCACTCGGAAAGTCATTGCAAAAATACATAACCTCTCTCGCCACATAACCCTCAATAATACTCCCATCAGGCTGATAACGGTTTCGAACATCACCTTTAAAAATGCTCATGTATCATTCAAAGGGATACATCCAATGCAAGAAAACTGGTCCCAACATTTTTACTTCCCTAGTCAAGTGGACAACAAGATGCACCATGATATCAAAGAAGGAAGGAGGAAAATACATCTCAAGCTGACATAAGGTAACAACCACTTCTCTTTGCAATTGGTCAAGAGTATCGAGGTCAATAACTTTGCTGCACAGACTGTTGAAAAAGAAACAAAGTCTGGTGATTGCAAATCGTACATGCTTCGACAATATAGATCGAATTGCCATAGGCAATATTTGTTGCATTAGAGTGTGACAATCATGAGATTTAAGACCTATCAACTTTAGATCTTTCATTGATACCAATGTACATATGTTGGATGAGTAACCCTGTGGCACCTTAATATTTACCAAGCATTCATAAAATGCTTTCTTCTCCTTTCTAGACAACGTGTAACAAGCGGGAGGTAAGTATGTTCTCCGATCACTACTAACTACTTCTGTTAATTCTGTCCTTATTCCCATTTCACGTAGGTCCATTCTAGATTTTATCCCATCTTTAGTCTTACCTGGTATATTCAATAGAGTACCAATGACGCTATCACATACATTTTTCTCAACGTGCATGACATCGATACAATGTCTGACTGTCAAAGAACTCCAATAAGGAAGATCACAAAATATTGACTTCTTCTTGAATAAAGACTTGTCACTCCTTGTGGCCATCGTACATTGTGATCTCTTACCAAATTCATTGGCGATGTCTTTCACTCTTTCATAAACATCCTCCCCTGATATAGGTTTAGATGCACTACGTTCCTCATTCCGTCCATTGAATGCTTTGCGCAACATATGATACAGATGAAATTTTAGAAGAAACCTTCGATGAGAAAGATATATAGTCTTGCCTCCGTGTTTTAGTCGTATTTAATCAGTGTTCTCTTCACATATAGGACACGCTTTAGATCCTTTGACACTATATCCAGACAAATTCCCATATGCTGGAAAGTCATTCACAGTGCAAAACAACATAGCGTGTAAACAAAATGTCTCTCTTCGTGAAGCATCATAGGTCATCACACCTTCACCCCAGAGCTTCTTCAAGTCATCAATCATAGGTTCAAGATAAACGTCGATATCATTTCCAGGTTGTTTAGGGCCCGATATCAAAGACGACAACATAACATACTTATTTTTCATACACAACCAGGGAGGAAGATTGTATATAACAAGCATAACTGGACAAGTGCTATGTTGGTTGTTCAATGTCCCATACAGATTCATCCCATCTGTACAGAGCCCAAGTCTTAGATTCATGTCCTCTTCACCGAATTTAGGGTACAATAAATCAATCTTCTTCCACTGTGGGGAATCAGACGCATGTCATAGGATCCCATCATTATTTTTCTTAACATCTGCATGCCACCTCACATTCTTCACATCTATAGGATTGGCAAACAAGCGTTGAAACTGTGGTATTATAGGTAGATACCACATCACCTTGGCGGGAGAACCAGTTTTGGGCTCCCCCAAAGTCGTCAATTTATACCTTGACGCACCACATTTCGGACAATCTTTCAAATCCACATAGTCCTTTTGAAATAATACACAATCATTCTTGCATGCGTGTATCTTCTTGGCCTCCATTCCCATTGGGCACAACAATTTCTTTAACCAGTATGTTGAGATCGGCAGCTCGTTTCTTTCAGGAAGAATTTCTTTCAACAAAGACAAAAATGACGTGAAGCTTTTATCGCTCCATCGATTGTTAGCTTTCAGTTTATACAATCTCAACACAACGCTAAGCTTCATAAACTTACAACCCATGTATAACGGTATCTCAGCATCATGAACAATGTTTCTAAACATGGGAGGTGGATCAGTTTCGGTGTGCTCTACCCCACAACTATCCAACATCGCATCAACGATGTCTACTGGAACTGATTCGTTCACATCTACGTCATTAAAGACAATTTCTTCTTCCACACAAGCACTGCTATCGACATCCACTGGTTGCAGGTTTGAAATCTCTCCATGCCAGTGCCATTCTGTATAGCCTTATACAATCCCGTTGCACATGACATGACTTCTCATTTCGTCACCAGTACTGACTTTCAAATTATTACCGCAATGCCTACATGGATAGTAGAGCCTATCTCCAGGTTGTTTCCTATGTTCCTCGGCAAATCTAATAAACTGATCAAGACCAGATATAAACTCTAGGGTGCAACAATTGTGAATGGACATCCATGATCTATCCATTCTATGATTAAATAGAAAACAATAAGTATATATTACAACAAGATCAGGGTCTAGGGTTAACATATTAGAGTTTATGCATGGTTAAAACTTTAGGGTTTAAGGTCTTATATATAATTAATGGTTAAAACATCCTAAGTAAAATTAGGTGTTCAAGAACAGTCCCAAATCGGGGGACTATCCAAGATTTACTCCTAATGAGTAAATCTTGGACGGGTTTCTAGGCCAACAAATACATGTGCTGTCATTCTTATATATAATAAATGTGTACCACCTATCCCATTCTTGAACAACTAATCTCACTAGTAAGTGTATAATGTGTATTGGGTTTTTGAGAAAATTTCGGCAGCATTTCCCCGTTGTTCTCTAAGTCCAATACACATTATACACTTACATCCTAAGTGAGATTAGGTGTTCAAGAACAGTCCCAAACTGGGGACTATCTAAGATTTTATCCTAATGAGTAAATCTTCGACGGGTTTCTAGGACAACAAATACATATGTTGTCGTTCTTATATATAATAAATGTGTATAAACTACAGACAACATGGTTAATCCTAATCTATAGAGCATTATTAAATAATAAATCAAGAAATCAATAGTTTCAAACATGTAATAATTCACAATGCAATGTTATAAACATGTTTACAAATTACCCTAATGACAAAAGGGCTAGGAATCTTTACTAGACATTATATGTATCCCTAATCATCATATTTAACATACTACATTATTATGAACATCCAAATCAGATTAAGATCATACTATGTTATAACCATTGGTTTAATAACCCTATTTCCGCATGTACATATATGATTATCAACTTTGAAATCCTATAATTCATTGAAATCGCTCTAATTCAATTTACACTACAAGAAACTGGGGTATTAACGTCAAGATTCACGACCACCTTAATATCTTGACGTAATTGCTACACAAAAGGCGACAAAGGTTTCTGTTTGCCGCAATAGGTGTCCCCAATAACGACGAAAAGTTTATTCTGACGTTAATCATGTAAATTTTCCACCGTTAAAACTTCTCACTCCCTTCCATTAAATCTAAGTCAATACATCCTAAATATGCACTATTATCATATTTTGTGCATATTTTTATGAACTTCTTATGGGTTGTTCATTTACGGGTCGTTTGGGTGGAGTAATTAGGAGCGGTATTGTAATTATATCTGGTATTCCAACTACTATGTTTACCAATATTCTCAGCCATCTGTATTCGACGGCCCTCCCAAAGGACGCTAGTATTGGCATTATTTAGAACCGCAACGGAATGGATCCGCCCCCGACTCACCTCTGAAACTCCTGATCCCTTTTTTCTGCCCAACGACTGTCCTCCCACAATCGTCTGCTCCCGCCGTCGTCTCCTCCCTAGTTTCCCTCCGCCGCCACCACTGCTCCCCCCGTACCGTCGCCACTGCTCCTCCCTTTTCCTCTCTCCATCATCCCCGTATGGATCTCGCTACTAGGGTTCCGACATGGTGGTTCGTGGTGATTCATGGTGGATCGCAACACTTAGATGGTCAAGATTCTGGAGCTTCTGGCGCTGTCGATCCCGTCTATGAGAGATTGGCCTGGGGTGGTTCGAGCTTGAGCAAGTACATCTCTCTCCCCTTATTTCCCCCTTTCCCGTGTCTACCTCCTTTGCTGCGTTTCTGGTGATATGGGTCTCGTCATTGTTTCTCGCGTATCTAGCGATGTTAATGTTACTCGAGGTCACCACACTCGTGTTCATGCCACAAACTCCTGTCGCTATGGCAGCATAGTTGAAATATCCCACCCTGTCACCATTATCTTCCCTCCCTTTCCTTCTGCTCATCATCTTCTGCTACTGCTACCCTCTCCCCCTCTCCCTCTTCGCACACATGAGTCACCACACTAGGACAGAATCTGCTCGAGCCCCAGTTCTCATGGTGACCATGGGAAACGGCCAAGATCTTGGATGAGTCCATCGCCTGCTGCTGCAGTGAGGACAGATCCAGGCACTGTTGGTGCTTGATGTGCTCATTAGAAAAAACATTAGTCTGCCTCTATTTTCTCACTGGAAAATTTTCCTAATGGAGTTTCTCGTTGTGTCGTTGGGGACTGTTCTTAGTAATTTTATGTTGGATTGAGTAAATAAAGTTGGGAAGAATACACCTTCTTCAGAAAGATTTATCTTGTTGTGTCATTGGGGGAGAAAAGAGTGCTTTTACCAAACAATGTAATTAAGAATGGTAGTATTCATAATTATGCAATTATGAATTAGCAGTTATCCAAACATTGTAATTAATAATGGTGGGATTTGTGAATTAGGTAATTAGAATTCCGTAATTTGTTCATTACTGCAGTAGTCATAAATGGACCACCCAAACGGCCCCTTAGTACGGTCAAAATCACATTTTTTATTATGACAACTAAAATGTTTTGGTTCTTTTTAACATTTTCATTGCCCAAAAATATATATCCTAAAACATTTACAACCCATCAACAGGAGAGCTTGAGATCGATGCAGTAATATCCTAATATCAGTAAAACTAATAATCAAGTTAAAAAATACTAATAATGTGATCCTAACACCCGATGCCCACTACCCAGCCCTAGAAGCGAACATTGTTTGCTGTTGTAAATGTGCAGCCCCCGTGTTTTGTCATTCCTCCCGCAACCTGCTCCAGCCCGACGTTGCCCAGGTCGCCGACTCCGTATTCCAGTGCGCCACTTGCTTCAGCTCGACGCCGCCCAACACTAGTAGAATGACCTGACTCCGTATGCCGGACTCACGCCACCTGCTTCATCTCGACAGCCGCCCATCACTAGTAGGAGGGGTTGAAAATGACATCGGTTTTAAAATAATTGGACATGAAATCGAATTTGATAATAAGCGGTGACAATTTATGTTCCGGTAATACTCATTTATTCAGATAGAGTTCCTCAATACAGACCTATCTACCGCTTTGGGGTCCCCTTCCGGAACCCTTACCCCTTCTGCTTCCTCATTGTGCCCCACTCACCCTGTAGCCAAAGAGGGAGAAACCCATTGCTCTCTCTCCTTTCAACCCGATGCAAGCCAACCACACCGGCGGTTTTCCTCGGCTTGTGCCCGGACAGTTGTCAGAGCTGGCTACGCTCGATTATTGGGTGCTCGAACAGAGCAGGCTTGCCCTGCCCATTGTTTTCATATCTGATTTGTCATCACAGAGTCGTCGCCTCTTCTCTGTCAAAGAAAGGTTATGTGTTATGTCTAATTCTTACAAAAATCATCTTTATATGGAAAAAGAAGAAATTCCTCATCTTTCCCCTGGTCTTAATTTTTGCTCTGTATACTCATTTTTAATTTATTCTTAGTTTGCTACTTTACATAAGAGCACCTTCTTGCAGTTTTATTCTGCCTTCTAGAAAGGAGATGCCATTCCGGTAAGATACACGCAGTCACAGGACTTGTACAATACCCTAAGTTAGGAAATCAGAGTATGTGTGGATTTACTTGATCCAAACTGTTGTCTTTGTATACTGTAGAAACTCTTACATATACATATAATCGAGAACTCTACTTACTGCAACTCTATTTTTTTTTACAATTGGAAATTGCATTCCAAACTTAATTACTATATTTAATCAGAAAGAATCAACAAACAAGCACCTTTCCTTGTGTAGAAATTAACAAGTGACACATGCAGGCAGTATATCCATCTACTACGAATGTCTCTGTAAATTACCAGAGATTCTGGTTCGGTCTATGTTTTCAGACAAGGTTCCATATAAGGTCATCCCCCTTGTGCAAATTTCAGTGCTTCTAGGAGTTTGTGTAACAACCACAATTAACAGGATAACCACTTTTTATGAGTTCACTTATTCAGATATTGTCTAACAACTATGTACTTCTTTCAAGAGTTTGTTATATAAAATTTGATGTTAATGGGTAGCTAATAGCTAGGAATAGTACTTTGATTTTTCCACTGCACTTAGTACATGACATCATGCCCGGATAAGTTGATAAAGACTATTTTTTTCCTTATATTTGTTCTATTGTAAGTGATGATAGAATTTGGCTACTCATGATCAACTCTTAAAGAACTAAGAAGCCATAAGAAGATGATATCGAAGTCCATTATTTTGAGCAAGTTGGAGAGTATTTAAATCAAATACCTTATCGGTTCTTTTATGGCTTATTTTCCCTCTATTTAGTTATCTTATATTTGCAGGGATAAGGTTGGGCCTTGTAACTTCATGATAATAGGAAGTATATTTGATTCTTTAATATAAAACATGTTACGCCTTGCCTTACTATTTTTTGTTGTTCATGTATATCATTATGAAAAATGTAGCTAAGCTCAATCTATAAACAATTTCTGTAGGATATATAGAATTGTTTTGGTCATTCCATTGGTTGAGACGGTGAAACTTCATCTTATTACAAGTATGTGCTATGTGTGATACTAAATTTATTAATAAGCAAGGGCCAATCTATCTAAATAGGACCTTTCAATTTAAACCAAGAGAGAGAAGAATATTATTTCAAAAATGGGATTTTGGATTCCTTTATTCTCTAAGTTGATTGTACCATTGATCATGCCAATCACGTCTTAACCTTCTTCTCTTAGGTTTGTAGGGTGTTGCGTGAAGACATGACTTCTTAATATATTTTCTCTGGCTGCCGAACTATATATATCTTGGAGGTTAATGGATACCATTAAATATTTGCATCATGTTGGTTGCTTCTTGTCTCACTTTGGTGTAGTTATGTATATCGGGAGGTGATGCATATTAACAAAGCTTAGCATCACGCTGCTTACCCCTTGATTATTTATTTTAAATTTTGAGGTTTGGTTCTTAATGTTTATTAATATGATTGTGCTCATTTATTTTAAAAAATGCATCTATTTTGATGTTGGGTAGTTCCAATACTTCTCAAATTATCTCTTCTTTTATATTGTCAGTATCTGATACCCCAGAAAAACCTGATTCAAGTTTGAAATTAATTACTCAACATGTAACGACTACAAAAACTATAGAAATGAATGAAGTTAACACATGAGACTTGTGTTGTTTTGATGGAATATGTTCCTAATATGTCATTTTTTGTAGGTTTTGTTCTAAATTGTGTGACGATGATCAATATTATATGATAGGCACACACTCATTATTTGACCGGTCTGTGTAGACTATGTATTGGGGCTATTTCCATTTCCTTTGAACTCTATATTTGTAAAGATCAGCACTACCCTTGGTAATTCCTTGGTAAGCATCTACTACTACACACATTATATGTTTAAATTATCATGTCATCTAGTTTTATTTTCCTTAATTTGTTTATTTTTGTTGATTTCATAATTTCCACATGCTTGTACAAGTCATGTATTATCTAGTCATTTTTTATTTGTGTCATATGTTGTGAATTCAACCTCAAATTCAACATGTGTTTTTTTTTCTTTCAGATTTTCATTATTCACAACAATATATTTCTCCTTGTTCTATGCTTAAGATGTATGACAAGGTCTTACCCTAAAGAAATGGCGATCTGATACTACAAGATCTTCTAGGTAAATGGTCATGTTACCCTATTTTTATACAACCTGTTTGTGGATGAAATGTATCTATGAGTTTAAAATCCCTCCATGCAAAAAAAAAATTAAATTTTTGAATATGAGTTTGTTTAGATGAAATATGCAATCATTATTGATACACTTCATGAGGTTCATTCTTTCACTTGAGTTTGATCAAATGTTGTTCTATGCACGTTGTTCTTCTTGTATTGTCCTCATATTTATATGTTTTTTCTTCTAAATTTAGGTTTTAAATCATAAACTAACTCATTTTTTTCTTTATATATTTAGTATTTTGATATTATAATAATCTATGTTGAATACACTTAGCTGCACGTATGTTCATAGTTATATAATTGACTACTTTACTAAATTCCTATATCAAATTATCAATAATACAACTACAAAGTACTAAGTTACTAACTACAAAATATTAAAAAGAACATCAACAAACTAAATTAATCAATAAATGAAGTAAACCATTCATAATTGTTCATCCAAACTTTAAGCTTTAAGATAAAATAGATAGCCATATCATGTTCAGAATTGTCACAATGCATTAACAATTAATAAGTACTAGACTACTAGTTGACCATCCTGGTCTCCTCCTGGTCTTTAAGCGTATGATTTCTACCCATCCTGGTCTCCTCCTAAACATGTGTAGAACATATATATGGTTGTAAATAAATGTAGAGATCTTCATAGCCTTGCTCACAACATACTTTACTTGTACACTAGCGGAATGATGATCTGTTACATCCAGATTTCCTAGGGATATGGGCAACTATTGAGCCTTCTTTTTTAGAATATACTCGTGGATAAAATGCATCCTTTACTTTGATATCAATATTTCTTTACTATTGAGCCTTCTTTCACTTTATTTTGATATCAATATTTCTTTATGTAGGTTATGCTCTTTTATTGTCCTCATCTTCATATGTTTTGTTCTAAATTCAGGTTATTCAAATTGATGAGTTCGATTTGCACAATATTGATATCTTGGGAGATATGTATATTCCCACTCTGTTATGATGGTGATTGGTATTCAGATTATATGTGCACACTCATTATGGAAAGAGGTATATATTATTTTCTTCTCGATTCATTCTTCGGTTAACACACAATAAATTCTTTGATGCAAGAAAAGAATGTCACATCGACTGAGTGGAGTCTTGTACTGAAACACTTCTTGGAAACCCCTCCCCATCCCTTAAACTTCTAAACGCATGCCGTTTTGTTTTTCAACGCACAATGTATATGTTGTTTTCGTTTTCGAGTGAGCATATGGAAAATATGCCCCGTTGCACATGCGGAAAATGTGTCCGTTGCACATCCGGAGATATGTGTCCGTTGCACATGCGGAAAATGTGTTTGTTTGCACATCCGGAGATATGTGTCTGTTGCACAATCGGCTTTATGTGTCCGACGCACATCCCGAGATATGTGCATTCCATGAATTGTGTTTCTAATACTTAAAATCTCTTTTGTAGGTTTCATTTATGGTGATGGTGATTGGTATTCAGATTATATATTACACTCTATGATGGGATTTAGCTATAAATGATTTTCTTCTTCTACTTATTCTTCACTAAGAAGCCATAAGAAGATGATCAACTCTTTGGATCAAGATAAACCAAATATGTACAATCAAAAGGTAAGTACTCTTTTCTTACTCATTAAAATATACAACTGTGAGTACTCATTCTTTTTCGTATCAGATTAAAATAATCTATGTTGAATACACTTAGCTGCACGTATCAATTGTCTACACTATATAATTTTTTAGTCACATCTTTAATTAGTTGTTCAGAACATAGCTATCTAAATCATAAGATATTGGACCTTATAATTAACTAAGTGCATTGAACAATTCTTTAAAACACGACCTTACTTCTCTACATCTCCATCTCCCCTCCTTATCTCTTTCCTGTGCATCTTAAGTAACACTTAAATGTATGCCTCTTCTCTTTCTTCCCTCTCAATCTCCAAGGCATCTTATTTTTCATCTTCTCCATCACCACCAACATATTTCCTTACACCCTCTCATTGTTCCTCCTAATGGTACATGTTCACCATTACTTACACCAGTGTTGTCATCCTTATGCCTCCTCTTTTCTTGCTTCTCTACATCTCCATCTCCCCTCCTCGTCTCTTGCATGTGCATCTTAAGTAACACTTAAATGTATGCCTCTTCTCTTTCTTCCCTCTCAATCTCCAAGGCACCTTAATCTTCAGGGATATGCATTATGCATTACGCAACGACACACACACACAGATCCTAGTATCTCAGATCTGAACAACTGTTGATTTCTATACATTATTATCCATTGAATAATGCAAAACAGAAAAACTCTCTTCAATCACATCCAATTACTCTCTTATAAAGATTCACTTGTGTTGTACTGAATTTTTTTTATACCGTTATGAATAAATGGGCAGATTCTTTTATTTGACCATTAATCCTATGATAGTTGTGTAATTCGCCACTTATGTGTTAGCAGTTTCTACCCAAAGTCAGATCTATTGTGTTAGCAGTTTCTACCACAGAAAAACTCTCTTCAATCACATCCAATTACTCTTTTGAGTTTTCTCAACCCAAAGTCAGATCTATTGTGTGAGCAGTTTCTACTCTCAGTCAGCCGCATCTCCTAGACTTCTATTTTTAAGCCACTTATTCATTTACTGTACTAAAGACATATTTAATAAAAAGATCTTTCCAGCTACGGACTATCTTTTTGCTTTCTTAAATATCTAGACCTATTCTTCTCACCAAATCTCAGTGTTCAATGGTTATTCTCTTATTGCCTTGCCATGTCTTCTCTTATTGCCTTGCCATGTCTTCCTTTATACTTACTAACAAATATACACATGTATTCTATACAAATTCATTGGATCTTAGTTATTATTGTTGAATTGTATGTGTTTTCATGATGCATATTCTAGACCTCTATAATAGTGGATAGCATATATCTTGCAGTATATTATGTATGGGCACGGTATTGAATGATTTCATATATACATAGCCTTTTTTATACAGCTGCATCAATGTTATATGCACTAATATATATTATAATGTATACATTTTAGTTCAGTCAATTTAATGGCATGGTATTTGTTCATAAAATACTATACTATTTAGAATTATGGTCAATATCATGTAAGATCAAATAGTTATAGGTTATTCTTAATCATTTACATTTCACTTGTAAATAATGGTTCAATTCGAGTTGGTATCCAATGACTATCATGATTATGAGAATAATATCTGATAGGAAAGTTTTAAACTATATATGGTTTAAAATATGTGATTGCACATAACGTATAGATGAGGAAAAATGAATGCCTAACTAAAAACCACTTTATGTGAAAACATGTATGATTCTGATGTTAAAATTAAACACGGTACCATATAATGGTAAACGTGCATGTGCACGTGTCAGTTCACTGGTATATATATATATATATATATATATATATATATATATATATATATGAGGAGATCGACCATAATATGTAGATAACGACATATATAACTATACAATGTGTGTATATGAGTGGGGAAAAACCATGACACATGTATATATATAAACTATTATTGTTGATATTCACATGATATGTGGCATGTACTTGTGGGATTGGATCATATATGGTTGTCTTCTTCTGTACATTCTTCACTTCTATATATGTATATATATATACATATATTTATATATATATATATGTATGTATATATATGTACATATACACATGCATATGCATGTGTATATGTATATGTATAAGTGTGTATGTCGTGTCCGTGTCCTATATTTTTTAAAATCACTGTGTCCCGTGATTGTTTCCCTCCTGTGTCCGTGTCCATGTCCAAGCCCATGCTTCTTAGGTCGTGACATATTTTCCACATGCTTGTACATGCTATAACATGTCATGCATTATCTAGGCATTTTTTGTTTATGTCATAATTGTCAATTCAACCTCAAATGCAACAAAAATTCTATTTTTTTCATAATTTTCTTCATTCAAAGCAATATATTACTCCTTGTTTGTGCTTAAGATGTATGACAAGGTATTACCCTAAAGGAATGGTGATATGTTACTTCAATAATTTCCTAGGCGAATGGTCATATGTTACCCCTCTTTCTATGTACAATCTATTTGTAGATGAAATGTATCTCTAAGTTAGAAAACCCTTCCATGCAAAATTTAAATAAATTTTTTGAATATGACGATGTTTAAATGAAATTTGCAATCACTATTAGGACACTTCATGAGGTTCATTCTTTCAGTTGAGCTTGAATCCAATGTTGTTCTATATACATTTGTCTTCTGGTATCATCCTCATCAAACATGGGCATTGAAAAAGTAAGTACTCTCACTTCTATACGTTCTTCACTTCTGAACAAAGCTCATTAAATTAGAAAATGTCTGATCTTATCATTTTATAAATATGTGCATTGAACTAGATTTTGAAACATAATTTATTTCGGTCTTTATCAATCATACATGTAATATGCATTCATAGATTAAGTCTTATGCTAAGCGATCACACAATAGAATTTTAAAGTTATATTATCTACCTGGAGGTTGCTGTGTCTGTGTCTGACACATTTCTGACTTGGATATGCTTGGACACATGAAGAACATGCCTCTGACATGTCCACTTAATAGAGAAGTGTTGTCATCCTTATTTTCTTATCTCAACAAGTAGTAAAAAGTTCATCCTTATGCCTCCTCTTTCCTTGCTTCTCTACATCTCCATCTCCCCTACTCTTCTCTTGTCCGTGCATCTTAAGTAACACTTGAATGTATTCCTCTTCTCTTTCTTCCATCTCAACCTCCAAGACACCTTATTCTTCATCTTTTCCATCATCGCCAACATATATTTCTTTACCCACTCTCATTCTTCCTCCAAAAAGTACATGTTCACTATTACTTACATAAACAAAGAAAAGTATTGCATCTAAAATTTTGCTTCCCTTGATTTTACCATTCCATATATTCTTACTGTAACAATTTTATAATTAAGGATCTTAATATATTTGTTGAGTTAATTTGTACTCTGACTTATGGATATATTAATTGTATATGTCGATTGTTGGTTGGATTCCATGAAGATTCCCTTCATGGATGAATTATTTATATTAGTTTGTGTTTATACATAAAGTTTAATATATGTCAAAATATTTATATATAAATCGACATATTTGTATACTTATAAATTAGTCGTTCCTAGTGTCGCGTCCTTCATTGTTGGAAATTGTGTTCCCTCTTGTCTATGGAGAAATCCATCTTGTGTACGTGTTCATGTTTCTTAGGTGAGGATCCAAGTGTGTTGCAAACATGATGGACAAATTTTGGAATTTAGTTTTTTTTTCCATTATAGCTATTTACGACGGAAAAAAGACGTCGTTGTTGACCTTTGTGAGCAAGCCTGTTAGTCGCCGTAACTAGTATCAGCGACAAGTTTGTGTGGTCGCAAATAGTATCAACGTCAGACATTTAATTTTGTCGTTAAAACTGTTAACGACAAACTATATAAGTCGTCGTGATTTGTATTAGCGACAAACTGAAATTTTTCGCCGTTATTTTTATTAACGGCAAGACCAATAATGACAAGACGCGACGACTTTTTTTTCTCATCGCTAATAGTTTTAACGACAAACTTATTCACATTTACGACCAACTTTTTTCGCCGTTATTGCTAAGTTTTCCTGTAGTGTTAAGATGTTGGGATCACATAATTATATACTGACATCAGAATATATAAAATAATCATAATTGACATGATTAACAACATGCTCATCAAATTAGGGTTTAGGTGTTGGTTTTAGATTTGTTCATATCCTAGGTTGATTTACAATAGCAACATCTAAATAAATAAATATAATCAGTAGATAAACACATACAAAGTAATATAAAAAAATTACATGAACAAAATGCCCTCTTCTTCTTCCTTCTACCTCCTTACCAACAACAAGCACGGCCATGGCTGTGTTGGCCCACCACGACCGTGCTTACTGTTGGTATATGGAGGGAGAAGGAAGAAGAAAAGGGAGAAGGAGGAAGAAAAGAGGGCTAACTGTGCCGCAGCTAGTGGAAGAAATGGCAGCAACGACGGCAACGACGAGAAGAAAAGGAGGAAGAAAAGGCGGCGGCGGCGAGCAGAGTGGAAGCAGGAGGCAGCGACGAGCAGCAGCGGCGACAGCGAGCGGAGGCGAGCAGCAGGCGGCGCGTAGTAGGCGGCGTCGGTGATGAGCGAGCAGCAGCGGCCAGCAGCAGGCGACGAGCAGCAGCGGGCGGGTGGGTGGTGACGCAGCAACAGCAGAGATCGAACAGAAAGCTTCACGATGAAACAGAAGAAAGGAGAAGAGTTGCTGTTCGTGGGTTTATTATGTTGGTAAAAGGCGTCGGTTATCAAAAAATCCTGACACCTAAACTTTTTAGTGTCGGTTGTCCCCTAAAAACTGACGTCCAACGCGACAATCTTTACCCTAATTTTTTAGCGGGTACACTTATCAGTGTCGGTTATTCATAGAAAACCAACACCTAATTTGAAACTTTTCACGTAAATTTTATCATTTTTAGGCGTCGATTTTTAAGTAAATAACTGACGCTGTATGTAACACTTTGGGGGCAAATTTTTTTTGCTCGAAAATTGGATTTCGCGGGGTATTTTAGGCGTCGGTTTTTTATATTCAGCCGACGCTGAATACAAAGCGATACCCGTGTCTGACTTGTCTTCGAATATAGACGTCGGTCTTGCTTAATAACCGACGTTGAATTGTTTAAGTGTCAGTTTTTATAAATGATCGACGCCCAGAAAAGCGACATTGAATGCTATTTCTGTAGTAGTGCCTCTTGTGAGTATATATATGCATTATTTTATTCATGTGACTACTATGTTATTTTTGTATTATATTATTTATTTCTGATTATTATTGGAATCTGTGTGTACTTTTTTGTGTGTACACATTACTATTTAGTATTGTGGTATCATTAAGAATATTGATGAGTGCTATGTTTTTTATAATGGATGTATTGTAACATATATTTGTGAATTTATTGTTTTAAAATGGTTTTTTTACTCATTTTTCTCATTGTTTCTCAAAATTTATGTGTACAGATTGTATTATAGATCACAAATAACGTTTTTATCTCTGTAAATTGTATCTAATATTATATTTGAAAAATGCAAAGTAACGAATTTTTAGGTAATGATTTTTGTCTCACGTTCACCTTCGCTCTCTCAAACCTAACGGAAGTTGAAGCGAAAAGCATTAGCTATCCTTTTGCATTAACTCGATTTGACGTTATTTATTAGTAGATATTATGCATAGTACTTTACATAGAGTGAGTGAAAAGCTAACCGTGTATTTTGCTTAGGATGACAGTTGGGTGGCCTATCGAAAAGTAGAAATAATATAAAATTTGCCAGTTCTAAGTCACCCTGATTTTTGTGTGACTTTTAACTTCGGCAAGAATATACTAGAATTCTGATATAAGGCCCTAGCCATTGTTTCATAACTTAGGGCTAGTTTGGATTGGGTATTGTCAGGTGTAGTTGTGTAAGTTTGGAACGTAAAAATATACATCAGACCCACACTTTGTCATCTGATTACACTATATAAAACATGCCCTTAACTACTATGAAAAGAGTTAATCCGGTCACTAAATCTTAATTATTCAAACATAATTGTTCATGTCAAGTCTTAAGGCATCCACTCCATGTATGATACGGAAGGAGATGGGGAGGTGGCTAACATCTTCCTTCTATCATATTCAGATTACATTCCATGTTAATTGTTCCGAGCAATAAAATAAAAAACAAACAACCATAACTGACTAGTTATTGTCAAGCTACAACTTGTACAGTCATGAATTCATGTAGATAAACTGGTCAACCACGTCCGGGGTGAAATCCCGCTATTAAGTGTTGCCAGCATCCCATTTTACCTCTTCCGGCGTCGGCCGCATATTGGGCGGGAGTTCGGCATGAACCGCAACCCTGCAGGCGTGAGCCTGTATGAATTGCTGTTGACTATCTCTAGATGCTTGCTATTGTTCAGGTCAACAACCCTCTGGGCGAGAATATCATCGTCAGAAGATAGCAGCTCTTCACCGTAGATGTCATGCAGGAACTCCATGATTGTCTCGGAGCCGACGCACACCGGTACCGGGTTATCACTACCCGGCTGCTCTTGCAACAAGTTACCCACCGCCCAAAGGATCATCTGCAATGACAAATTCATGTACATAGTGTAAGGTAAACTATCTACACGAGAACATGCAGCGTTTGATTTACCATTGGAAGGTTTAAAAAATTAAACTTGTCGTGGACAGAACAAGTGGAACTTTTTCATAAGCTCAAACTTGCCTCACCTTGTCGTGAAGGGGATAGTTGGACTTTAGGGGCTCCATAAAACCTACAGGAAACTGAGAAAAGTGTGATTGTAACTCCTCTTAACAGGAAGCTGTGGGAAAAGACGATGTGACGATAAAACCTTGAGAATGGAGTATGACCAAGTTACAAGGTAGATGCACAAGTAGAAGAAATATTATGTGGTTCTTATATCAACTGACTAGCGTGAAGTGCTTTATAGGCAACATGGCAAGAGTGATCGCTCGAGAACAACTCCAAGATAGACTTTACACACTTTCATTTGATGTAGTAATCGTCCAAGTAGGCCATTCAATTGTAACAATGAACATAAACAAACACTTCAACTCCTATAAAGTAGTAGAGATAAGAGGCAATTATGTTGGAAGGAAGAAAGGAGGACATTCACAATAAATATCTATTATCTATTTATATAATGATCTTTGGTGAACACAAGAAGAGCACTCTAGGTTCATACACTATTAGCCACTAGGGAGCACAAAATCAACTCACCCATTATCTCTGAGATAGGAAATAATACATCTTTCATGGAGACCAAATTTCATTTCCCCAAGCAGAAGCCTTAATTCAAGATTAACATTGTTCGCACCAATACATGCATTCATTTTCTTATCAAAATTCGTTTATATTAAAAAAATTCCAGCCAAAACTCTTCCAATCGGCATACAAGTAATCTATAAAGAAAATTTGGAATGGTCTGAACTTGAATGGCATTTATTTGGGGACTACATAAATGACATCTTTGTTTAGCTTGCGTATACATGGAATATAAGTTGACATAAAACATGGAATCAAGAAATACATATCATATTTAAAAAGATTACATGTTTGAAATTCCCAAAAGAAACACATGTAGTGTTGAAAAAAGGTGACAGAGAGAACTATGAATTTGCACTTGGGGATAAGAGAGATATTGTCAAATGTATATGAAATATCCTATCAAATCTTTATGTGGCATATCTAAAAAACTCTTTTCCTTATCATTTGGTAAGTATTTGACATAAACCAATTGAATTAATAATAAGTTTGTCTATAAGTTCGAAAGAAATCATAAATTCATTCTAACATGCATTCCGTAACATGCCCATATAAGATTTAAATATATATGAAAATCAACATACAAAACTTCAACTGAAATATATACCATTGAAAAGGTGTACATGGCATTTCAAACATCAGTTTTCGTATTCTTATGATATATATACCGTTAACACCACCCTCTTCGATAAACACATTAAAACACATACAGACGCACATATGTGCCAACATGTGTGAAAATGAGTACATAAACAAGAAAATAGGCTCATGCGTTTATCTTCCCCACCCCCACCTATAAATATATACATACACACATGGGCATGCACATGTATGCAAGTGTGCTTATACACAACAACACATAAAGTGATAGAGGTAATGATAGGCCTTCCGAAATCTTTGGTGTGGTGCATTCTAGACCATTAGTTATAGATTTTTTAACCGAATTGTCGTCCTTCTCAATGATCATATGAAAAGAAAATATACTAAGTATTTGCCGGCCATCCATGAAATGGTGAACATCTTTTGATATTTTCATGTTTTGAAACTTCACATTGTAGTCATTTGATCAGGTCTTACAAGAATTTGATTGACGTAAAAATTATTATATAACTTATTAGTAATATGCTTAGATGATTAAAAAAAATTCCCAAGTACATTTTTGTGCAATGTAAACTGGACCCGAGGGTGAAAAATTATAAATGAAATTGAGTTATATATTCCTGTCATTACAAAGAAATCTACAAAGTACATACCATCTTTCACAATATACTCATGTAACTTTCGAGCCACATGTGTATAGAGCTCTATAAAAACCTAATAGTTATGAAAAATAATTGTGGGTACATGTATATAACTCAAATACAATTATAAAATGCGGACAATACCACTCTACACTTTGACAACTACCTATTGATACAAAGTATGTGCCAAGATATAAAAATACCAAACATAAAGGAAATGGTGGGAATACCAAATACTTCAATGGAAGGAATTTTGTCTCCCTATGTATACTACATGAATTTGAAAATTTTGATCTCATCATTGATCCTTTTCCTTATAACCTATGATTTTATCCTCATATCCTCACATCTATAATAGGAAGTGAATATGAATATAGAGCTACCAAAAACCCCATATTCACTTGTCCTCTTTTTTAGGATCATAATATGATTTTTAATCCCTCAAGAGATTGTGTACTTTGCCTCATCCAACTCTAAGGCTTTTCATTCCAAAGGTGACTATAATATATGCATTTACATAACAGTAGTGCAACACTCTCTTTTTCCATACACCCTATGATTTTCTCCTCATCTCCTCACATCTGTAATAACAAGTGACTATGAATATAGAGCTACCAAAAACCCTGTATTCACTTGTCCTCTTTTTCAGGATCATAATATGATTTTTAATCCCTTAAGAGGTTCATGTACTTCCCCTCATCCAACTCTAAGACTTTTTATTCCAAAGATGACTATAATATATGCATTTGCATAACAGTAGTACAATACTCTCTTTTTCAACTTAATTCATAACAAATGGTTTACGACTATTCACAACCCATTATCACCAGGAAATCCAAGGGGACCCACTATTGCCATACTTATTAATTATGGGTTCACATTAGGGCATCATAGAGTCTCCAGTAGAATGCATTGAAAACATTATCCAATATGAAGATGATATCATAATATTTATCAAACCAAATGAAGACAATGTTACTAACACCATCAATATATTGGGTATCTTCTCATACATGACTAGACTTAAAATCAACCTTCACAAATTAGCCATCACCAGTACACAAACATACATAGAATTGATGATACGATACCAAGCACTTCAGAATTGCAAAGTGAAAACACATCCCTTCGTACACTTTTGTCTCCCAATTTCATCACACTCCTTACCTAAATTCATATGGAATCTTGTCATCAATATACTTAACATACGACTCGAGTCATGGGAAAACAATTTTCTCAACCTTGCATGTAGACTCACTCTACTCAATATCTTATTATCCACAATCACCACATGCTGATCTAGTTGCATCTCATTCCTGACTGACATCATGCACACCATTGACAAAATTAGAAGGTAATTCTTATGGAACCACCTGGGAAACAACATGCACCTAGTAAACTGGAACACTATTTTTTTGCCTAAGATAATGGGGGATGGGGTGTCATCAACCTCAAAACCCATGTCATCCCTCTGATTATCAAAATCATAACTACTCTAGGAACTAACCTAAATTGTTTATGGAAGGAATACATCATTTAGGAATATTACAGGAATAGAAATCCTTGTAGGAACATCACAAAGAGTACAACATCACCTCTATGAGAGCATATAAATAAACATATACATATCATCCATGACATTATATGTAATCCATCACACTTTGCCAAACATATCCTTTTCTGGAAAGACCCTTGGTACCATGGGAACACAATTCAAAACCTAAACTACAACATCCAGATACCTCACAATATCTCAAAACTTTACACTTATACTTCCTTGACCCTCCTGAGTAGTCAATGCAAAAACATACCTAAGAGAACCAACGCTTCGTAAAAACATCCAGACACTATAAATGACATTCTTCATCACTTGGAAACAATCACAACAATCAAATCTCATGGATATGGGGTATAAAATACACATCCCACAATGTATTCCACTTCATAACATATAGAGGATACATCTATTCTACCAACAAAATCTGAAGCATTGTTGGACCACTTAAAATCAAGATCATTTTATGGCTGATAAAACATGAAAAAAAATTAATGGATAGTGACCTTTACAATAAGGGTTTTAATGGGTCATCGAGATGGTATATGTGCTACACAAAAGAAGAAGCTACAACTCACCTCTTCATGTATTGCCCCATCATAAAAAAAATCTAAAACTTACTTTTCAATCAACAAAACAATACTAATTCGGACCTCACTAATTTTCTCCACTATTAGAGATAAAATCCATCTCATAGCCTCCAAAAAATTCTCTTAGCATCCATCATATAGTATATGGTCTGAGAAAAACCACATAAACTACAATTATCATAACAACAACATTCATAGGTGCATTGATAAAGTCAATGACACATACGACCTCTATTCACATTGCAAGATGTCAAATCAACTAGAGATGGACAAGGATAATGAAGCACATGCTACTACTTTTGAAGGAGTCAGCAGACATAGAGCATTTACTACAGAAAAAAATCTTGGTGGACACTAGTGGATTCTAGTTTTAGTCCTAGTTATTATCTTACTATTTTTAACACCTACAAGTATTAATATTTTAAGGGTTTCCTCCCTCATAATATCAAAATTGAACACTCTATTGTCACATACTATTTTTTGATGACTGGTATAGGAGGCACTTTTGGTGCATCTTATTCTTGTTCATCAACTTATATGTACCTTGAATTGCATGCCATATCTATTATATATATTTGAACTTTCATTAAAAAATTATGGAACCTTCACATATGCAATAGTTAACTAGGACACATGGTGTTAGTCATCTAATATGTTGTAGTAGGATAACATGTCACCCTCCTAGGGCATTCAAGCATCATCAATTATGCTTTGTTGTCTACACATGGGCTTATTTCTTAACAATATGACAACATTTCATCTCATGACAAGTTGTAGATCCTAACCTATAAATACTAATAATATTATTATATTTCCTTGGAATTTACTTTGCATCCATTTTCCCAAGTCTTAACGTGGAACATCTTTAAACGTGTCTCAAAAGGTTTGCAAAAGAAATCTATAGACTACAAATTTCAATCAAGGATTAAAACAAGCAGCTCAGATATGGGATCCTTTGACTTGACAAGACAGTCAAAGAGTGTGAATTGAATCAAGATAAAATATGAAATTTGTGACTAGAAATGATTTAGTGGGAGCATATATGAATATTCCACATATGATGAGGAATAACATCTCAATATTGTGAATATTGAGAACTGGCATGAAGACCCTGTGGTGGACTGGATTTTTGGCTTAATTTTGAGGACGAAATTTCTCTTAAGGTGTGTAGGATGTGATGGAGTGGACTCTTGGAATCCTTAAATGTACTTCAGTAAGTCATACATGTTGAGTAGAATTGAGAATCTCAAGTTTTTTTAGTAAAGTTGGAGTGTTGATTGAGTTTGATATAAGGACTAAGGTCCCCAAGTTCATGCCTTTTTGGGAAATTTAGTTGGATGAACAAGTAGTTGTGTTTTGTTACCAAATTGGAACAAAATGTAACTTGAGAGGTAGTAAAGCTATGGTTAAAATTTGGTGACAATTAGAGTATGATAGAGGAAGTTATGGAGGTTTGAAATTTGAAAAATAATGTGCATTATTGAGGTTAATAGGCCTAAGTTTAATAGCTTGAGCCTGGGTTAGGCCGTGTCATGCACCCTTTGGTTGAGGGTAGGTTGTACGGACAAATCGTGTCCAGTCATGGTTTATCTAATATCTAGGGCAATTAACTTGAGTTAGCCATGATTTTAGCTATGTGTGGAGAGGCTCTGACCCTTGGATGATGATCAGACGACAAGGAGTTCTCCTCTTACCTCCAGTTGCAATGGAGAATGTGGGGGAGAAGACAGGGCCAAAAACCCTTCCACCATGGCATGATCATGGGTCTAAAGTCTTATTCAAAGGGGCAGTTGGCCTCAGGTTGTCAAGATGACTTTGTAACCTCTCATTTCTAGACAGTGGGTGAGATGGATCCAACTTCCATATGTCCTCTCCACTCGCAGTTGCAGGTGGTGACCAGAAAAGTAGAATAGAGATAGAGGGCCCTTTGAGGGAACCAAAATGAGGGAAATGATGAGGAAGTCTAAGGGAGAAGGATTGTGGTGTTCCCAGTGACCTCCGTGGTGGTTTTCATGGTGGACGAAGCCAAGCCTGGCCAGAATCGAAGGTGGTCTCAGGGACAGCAGTAGACGGTCTCGAGCTGAGTTTTAGAAGGGATGATAGAGTAGATGGAGTGTTGTGAAGCTTTTTTAAGCTTCTGTTTGATGCAATGATGAGAAAGGTTGTTTGCCTCTTTGCCCCACCGCAATCAAGGCTAGGAGGCACCGCCCTAGTGGAGTAGGAGCTACACAACCACATCCAGGAAGCCAAGTAGCCGTGGTGGTGTGTTTTTTATTGACAAATCTGATGGATGCATTCAGAGCTAACAAGGAGCTTCTCTGGTGTGGCTGCTTTTGCATCAAAGTAGAGTTGTGCGACAACGCTCTCACAAAATAGGATAGCAGGCATCCACATAAGATCGAGAGAAAGGGGAGAAGAGAGAATTAGCTCAAACGGGTCCGATTATACCTGATGCAAACTAGCCCAGAACTGACCGGCCCAGCGCAAACCAAGAGAAGAATCGAATGCATCAAGCAAAGGATGCATGCAGCCCTAGTTGCCACATGGCTGCGTGCTACTTGCCACAACAGGTAAATAATCTCATTTAATTCATAGATCTTTGAATCATAGAAATTAGCTCGATGATCAGAAAAATAAAAGTAAAGTACTTAAACTCTTAGAAAAATGTGAGTATCTAAATGAGTTCCTATGTCAACTGATTTGTTGCATGAATTGAGTATCTAAATAGTGAGTAATCAATCCAATCATCATTCAAGATTAAACTCCTCTTCTAGATGAGTTCCTATGTGTGTGACCCTATAGGTCACATATCATGTTGGCAGTGAATGTCCATAACTAACTTATGACATCACAAGCAGGGAGTGGTTCCTAGTCACAGATTAGTGCTACCCAAGTGATCGAAAAGTTGGAGAAGTAATGGATCTATCAGGCATGTTATAAATGTACTTATCCCATATAATCTTGTATGTATTAGACATGACAAGGTGATAATAAATCCCAATAAGGTTATTGTAAGGCCATTAAAGATATCCATTAGTACTTGAGAAGTACCTAAGGATAGATTTCTAGTAATTAAAGATATTACTAAAGGAAGAGTTGGATGTAAAGGGTTACATCAATGCAAACTTCCATAATGACAAAATTTATCACAATTAAAATATGTTTGATTTAAAAAGAGAATAATATAAGTTAGAAGGGTTCTGAACAAATAGCCATTAATTCTATTCTACAATATAATATGAGTATACTTGTGTTATAAACACAAAATGATACTATATGGATCTAAAGGTTCATATGATGAACTTATAGATATTCCAACCATTGATAACTTAGTAGTGATATTGTGACAACAATGAAGCTACTTGTTAGGCAAGGAATATCAAATACCATATTATGGTGGTTTCATCTCAGAGTGAAGACATAAGAAACATGCAATATACCGACTATAAGAAAAGTATTGCTAACCCGCTAAATTAGCACTATCACAACAAAAACATGGTGGACATGTTTAGATCACTAAGAATATGATTCATGGGTGATTGGATCAAAGGGAAAGTGGGAGTCTATTGGTAAGGTATTCCCATAGAGCCAATCATGTGATGATTAACATGGTATAAACTATAAAGGATTTGATTATATTGATAAAGGAAAGCTTCCAATTCATTCTGTTTCATTAAATTATGAGATAATGAGGAACATTATGAATGTAATGACAATACTCAATGACATATGTCTTGAAGTACGTGACTTTGAGAATGAGATTATACAAATGCTAGAGTATGTACATTCTTATTATGTCCCTGGTTGGTTATTACCATGGAAGGTAGATAGATGACATCAACACATAAGAGCAGAGTGTGGGTTGGTTGATGACTGAGTCTCATTAGTCATGATATGGAAATTTCAAACCAAGCACATAAATACATATTAGGGAACAGTGTATCCAACAGACCCACCTTGAGAGTGACACATGGAAACCATCATATGCTAGTCATAGTCATCTCTCATAGTGAAGGTGGTGATTGTGATTCCTAGACCTAAAATCACTACACTCATCACATGTCATTGGGTACACTGTGGCATCATCCAATGTAGTCTTAAAACATGGGTTGTTATAACAGTGATGGTTGGGTGACTTTGACACATGGGATTAGATTGTGAGTGATAAAGATGGGATTTGTCCCTCTAGTGTAGTTTAATATCCTAGAAACTTGATAAGTGAGACAGAGAAATGTGTGCATGCACATGAGAATGAATACATGATATTGAGGTCACATTATCTCAAACACTCTGCTCTTGTTTCAATAAACATGAGATGCATTTTGAGGGGATGATCATTCCATGCCTCGAGTTCACTCTGGATATCAGAGACAAAGGAATTATACAATCACTTCAACACCTTACATTGATTATAGGTTGAAGTTGTTCAACAACTTTCCAATCACTTGGGTAGCATTGATGTGTAGCTAGGCACCACTCTCTACTTGTGATATCATAAGCTAGTTATGGACATTCACTACCCACGAGATATGGGACCTATAGGGTCACACACATAGGAACTCATGTAGAAGAGGAATTTAATCTTGAATGATGTTTGGATTCATGCTACAGATCAGCTAACTATACCCAGTTGATCATCTCATAGGGTGAGATGGCCCCTCAAATGTTGAGATGGATATTTAGGTTGTCAGGCTGATTAGAAATTTAATTGGCTATTTTCTGCCCAAATTGAGGTGTGAACTGACCACTTCATTCCGATGAATAGTCCGATTTGGCTCAGCTCACCATACGGCCATTTGGGTGAGTGAGGCGACCATCTCGCATGTGTGAGATCACTCACTTAGGCTAGAGGAAGGTTCTTGATACTTTCCCAAATTCTTTTTGATTGCACAATTCTTATGATGCAAGGAATAAACATTTAATATTAATTGGAAACCAATTGCCAAATTCATATGTGATTGGGAAACTGGAAAATGACTATCTTGTAGTGCGAAATGATTATTTGGACTTCCAGATGATTGTTTTGTGTCTCATAGGCTGTGAAAATCAATATCTTCTGGTCCCTTCCACTCACGCACAAATATCGAATAGACTGGGAACCCTGGCCCTAACCCCGCTTATAAATAGAGGGGTACTAGGGGCTTCCCAGAGCACAACAATAATGTAGACAGTTGAGAATCAATTTCTCTGGAAATTATCATCCTCCATGATTGTGGTAACCAAGAGATCCTAAGAAAGTCCTACCCTACTAGGAAGGGATAGCTACAGGTGAGAATGATTGAGGATCATTGTTGCGGGAAAGAAAGTTGGTAACTATTACGCCATTGGGAGGGGCAACTCCTTCTTATATGTTCTAGTTGAATGATTGGAGTTCTATTTGGTCCATGTGGACTACTCTAGAGGAAGGATTTCTTTGGTTGCTACTAGGAGGACAATATCAACCTGTAGTCCAATGCGAGACCATAGGAGATGTAGCAGAAGTCATCTAGTTTATTACTTGTGGTGAAGAGGAGGAGCTACACTACCACCATCCAAGAGCAACTAGAAGATAGTTGCATCTACAATGAGTTATAGTCAGTAGACTTCCTATTTCATAGTAGTTGACACAATCTTGCTGTGATGGGAATACAGATAGATGAAAAAATTTGTTTTCATTGCTATATTCTATGACCATATTTCCCAACATTGAGTCCCTCCTAAATAAGGTGTTATCCAACCAAGTTTTAACCAAATGTGTAGTTGGTATGTCATTTCCCATCAATCATATGTCATGCATGTATAATATGAGACATAAAATTATTCTTCCACTAACTTTCTTATACACACAAGTTTCATCTTCACTTTTTATAAAGACAAACTCGTTTACTATCTCATCAAAATGAATATTCTATTTTTAGATGCTTGCTTAAATTCATAGATTGACCTATGTATCTTATAGACTTTATTGTCTTTATATAGAGTGATAAAACCTTCAATATGTTTCATGTACACATCCTCTAGAAGAATCTTGTGTAAATCTATTTGAATTCTCATTTGCCAAATCCTATATTCATTATAAATTGTAATTGCAAGCATGATCTTGATGGATTTTACCATGGAAAGTGGTGGAAATGTGTTTTCCCTTCTATTAATAATAAAAACACACACAATAGGTCTTTCCCCATCATATCTTTTTTCCACATGGTACCAGAGCAAGGCTTCTTGCACTATTCTAACCCTGATAGGGAGAATGAGAGGCAGAGAAAAGGACAAAAGACTCCCCTTGCGGGAAGCCTCTCTGTTTTGTGTTTCTTGCCAGAGGGATATCCTAACCCCTACTTCTTCTAGGATCTGTCTCCATGGAGCATCTCCATCATATCAATAAAAACCATACACCTTGATGTTGTTGCTGCTATATCTATATGAGTTGCCATACCACCACCTTTATTTATTTCATTTGGAGCCGCCATTGCTATCCTATTTGCCACCTTCATATACGTTGCTATAGATATACACCAACATCATCTATCTACTTCCGATCCATACCATTATCATCTACATTGCCTTTATGATCCATTCCACCTCTATTGAGATCTAACAGGATATAGATATAATTTTACTAATGATATTGGGGACATATTATTAGGGTGAATTTCTAGAGTGGAACCCACCCTTTGTTACTATCTTGGGGATTTCTTCTCCTATTTCACCGCTAACACAATGTGTCATTGTTTGAAATGTCATGTTCATAGAGTTTTGTTTTGTTCACAACTTGGATCACTATTTCTGCTCCTTGACATAGTGTATATATTGCCTAAAACAAACAGTGTCCCACTTGTGTTCTATCCTAATTCTTCCCTAATATCTATCAACTATCATAAAGTGTTGCCCCACTAAATGGTATATCGCCTACTTCTTGCATGCAATGACTTCTATTGCTTCTTCTAATGATGTGCAACACGACGTGTCTCTTCACTTACATGGCGTGTCACCTTACTTATCCTACATCTTAGTGTTCTACATAATGTATGACTATTCTATTACATGATGGATGCTTCTACATATGGAGAGTCCCTACCTTTAACCTTACCATAAAAACTTATCTTCCTTATCCTAAAATTTTATATTATCTTTGTAATTTAATGCCCCACCCTTTCCAGCCCTACATACATACTGGATACCTCCTCAATGCTTATATTTCCACCATCATATACATATTATTCCCTTGTCTAATCTGATTCTTAATCAGATTGTGGGGTGATTCGCCTCCACACCCCACTCATTTTCTGGGCTGCACTAAAATCCCAAAAAAAATATTTCCTGCCCGGATCTGTGTAATCATGTCATGTTGCACATTGACTCAAGTTGTATGTTACCTTCTCTAAATATTTTCTTATGTAAACACTACCTCTACCATTGTTTTTTACTCTCCAACAGAATTACTCTTTGAAGCTTTTTATAGTTGGCACGATGGGTAGCATAGAGTAAGATGAGTAGAGGGAAGAGATGAGATGGAGGAGAGAAGAAGAGAAATTTAGTTATGGTTCTCAACAGATTTTCATGCTACTTTTATTTGAACTAGGTGATGCATACCTATTTTAGGTATTCGTCTTGTGTCTTCTTGCATTTTTAATGTATTGTCTTACAGTACATACTACGGGATTACATCAATAAAAGATATTTCTTTCATCATCTTGGCTTATAGGTTCGGCTCCTGATTACTAGTTAGAACATCATGTACAACTTTATTGGCGAAACTGTGTCTTCTTGCATTTTAATTACATCAAATCATGTTAGATTGCAAGATATTTCCCCTAATAAATGGTGGTCTATCATATGCACTTATGGACACTCTTTGCATGATTTTTAGGTACTGAGACCATGCCTTGGATGGATGGGAGAGAAGGAGCATGATCCTAGGGTTCCTCCACCTTTGAAGGAGTGTAAATAAGTTTCTAGATCTCCCTCAACCTACACCTAGTGGCCAAAGGTTGATCTAAAGAAAATAGGTCCATGGCTCATGAAGTTTGAAGCTCAAAGTGAAAGAAAAGCCCCTCAACACTATCGTGGTGATACAGAATGACTATATTGCGAGAGATGAAATCACAGTGCAAATCCAAGAATGGAGAGTTATAGCAACCTAAGAAAATAAACATGCTAACTAGCACAGTCATTCCAAGGAGCTTCCAGAGTGGACGTGGCAGCTACCTTGGTCGTGTTGCCAAATATCAAAATGACCTTCTTGATGGAAATGACCAAGTTCCAAACTTTCCCACCATGACTGTGATACCTAGCACGGTTGTGCCACCTAGCCTCCACCATGGTCATGTTTTCCTACATGGCCGTGCTACTAGCCATCATTTATTTTCTACTAACAATTTCACCTCCACCCAGAATAGTCATACTGATCCCAAAACCCTTGTGTTTTCTATAGTGATTTTCTTATTATATCCCAACTTGGCCTACTGCTTGCCTACCACCTATATATACATCATTGGTAGAAGTAGCACTATGTTATCCACCCTTAGCATTCATTTATACCTTCCTAGTGAATTGGAGGAGCTATCACCTACTCCCACCTACCTCACCTCATTTCCAACTTCCTCACCTTAAAACCCTAGTTTTCTAAGGTTTTGGACACTTCCACCACCCATTCCATACCATCCTTCCACCAAGGAGGAAGTCATGCTCCAGTTTTTAGAAGGTGAAGGAGGGAATCTTCCATGAGATTCCATGTCTATTCTTCCTCCTCCTTCTTCTTCTTCTCTTCTTCTTCTTCATCATCATCATCATCATCTTCTTCTTCTTCTTTTGTTCTTTTTTGTACTATGACTAGCTAAGCCTTCTAGGTGGGTTATTTGGGGATAAAATGTGACTTTGATACCATTTTTTGGGATAATAAATTGTAAACATTATGATTTCATTTTATATTGATAGTCTTATAGTTTTATCTATTTCCCTTAAATGGTTTCTCCTTACAAACATCGATTGCATGTTAATTTTTGCTTGAAACCACCTAGATGCTAGGAAAGAATGGCTTGGCATGTGGCTATCATCTTAGGATTGATCCTAGATCCAACTAGTGGATCCCTAGATGCACTCTATCTTTTCATACACACATTCCCTTTCCTACTTCTAGGTGTGAGGTCTAAGTAGGTAGTGTAGGAGTGCTTAGTGCAATTGGCTTGTAGATTCCTAAAGGATATATGGGAGGTGTGAAGTCTAACACCTTCATCTCCACCTACCATTACTACCATTGGCCCCCAATTGCCCTAGGAGCACCTAATCTATAACCTTATACTTTCTAGATACAATTAGAATTTCACCCATAGTCCAAAAGAGCCTTGTAAGGTTGGACAGGGTGTCCTAGGGTGTAGTTCCCCTTCACACACCTTACTCCACCCATGGCTAACTAGTAGTTTAGGGTAATTCTATATCATCAATATTGTTGTTTAGTTTAACAGTCTAAATGAATGAGTTTTGTTTACATGATTATCCCTCAATCTAGGTTCTAGTTACATTCCCCCAAATGACCTACACCTTCATTAATTGGTTAAACCCTAATTTGCTCTCTTACTAGTTCATTCTTTCTTAGTTACTTGCTTTTGTTTCCTATTAGCAAATAGTCTTTGATAGTTGGTCTTTCTAGTGTAGCTAGTGTCCTTAGTACTTGTGTTGATCTTAGCTAGTTAGTGTCAGTCCTAGTCTTTTGCTTTCCCTAATTTGTTAATTGCTAGTTTAGTGTAGATTGTCCCTTTTCTTACTTAGTTTCTTTTCTTGCTATTTAAAATCAAATTGTCTAGTGTTAACTTAGGTTTCAGCTCTTGCTTACCTTTAATTGCTTATTTGACCCCTTAGTGTAATCAAACCAAACCAAGGTCAAACCCTTAAACCCTATGCTCCTCATTTGGAACCTATCTCAATCTAAACTAGATCTAGTGCCCCCATCTCTCCCAATGGATCAATACCAATCTTATAGCTTACCTATACTATAATACGATCTCATGTGATTTATGAATTTGTGTTAGTATTTGTGAGTGTGCCTTTTAGGGCGTTATAAATATTAGAAGATGTTCTTCAGAATATCCAATCAAATTTAGTTTGTTGGGTGAACCTTAAGTGAAAATACATCAATCTTTCAAGCATCATTGCAAGGGATAGAAAGAACCATAGATCCCTAGTATCTATGGTGTGAATCTCCCCTTAAAAACCTTCTTTTGCTAGTTTACTTGGTTGTTTTTGGGAAACACATCAAGCTTTTTGGCATCATTTCTAGAAAGAGTGGCACTCGATATAGTTAGTTAGTTTAGCTTTGTCTTTCCTACTACCCTCATCATTGGTATTCTTTATTATTGTAATTATTTTTGCAAACTTTTCTTATGACTTATCTTTATTGTTTGGTTGTTCGTTGTGTGGGCAATAGTTTTGTATGCTTCGGTATCATTTAGTTTCTATGATTTTTTCCTAGAAGACCCCAGTATAGGAAGAAGATGACACCAACATTGATGCAAGCAACATCAAGAGGTTGAGATTGAAGAAGATGAAGGTCGTTGCCTTAAGGATGTACCACTCAATCCTCCTCCACATTCAAGCTTCTTCATGACTACTTTATGCCTAGAAATTACACTTCTTTGACTGCCACTAGGGTGGATCAGATGTCAGGGTAGGAGTTCTCAATCTCACCAACTCGTCTTGCATTACTCCCCACATTCTATAGGTTTGAGAATGAAAATTCGTACAAGCATACATATGATTTTTTGGAATCTTCCTCTACTTTGAAAACACTTGCAACCACTGATGACTCTATTCATATAAGCTTGTTCTCCTTCTCTCTTATGCACAAGGTGAAGGAGTGGCACTTTTCAAACATAGAGATTATCATGTGGAGGAAATTAATAATGAATTTTTGAAGAAGTTTTATCCTATTCATAAGTTGAACTAGATGAGGAAGTACATCACCTCCTTCAGCCAAAAAAATGGAAGTTCCATGAAACTTGGGAGACATTCCAAAAGTTGTTGAGAGATTTCCCACATCACGAGGTGCCCATATGCTAGTTGGTCAAATACGTCTACACATGACTTTCTAAAATGAGACAAACTTGGATTGAACAATCTTGTGGTGGAACTTTTATGGTCCAGTCTCCAGAAGAGTCTAGGCCCCTTTTTAGTCATTTGGAAGAGAACTCCTAACATCAAGCTTCAACCGTTGATATATGTTGTGATAGAAATGCAAACTCTTCCACTTTTCAAGCCAAAATGGATACAAGTCCTCAAGTGATGAAGATATTGGTGTATATGATGAACTTGATAAAAACTCATGTGGGAGGATCTTCTATCCAATCTTCTCTTTTTGTGGAAACTCTTAGTCAAGAATTTTAAGCTTTGCAATCTTTTGGAACAGCAACAACCAAGGTACCATGTCCAACTCTTACACTTTAGAATGGAGGAGCCATCCTAATTTCTCTTAGAAGTAACAAGGGGACCAAGGACCAAGAAACAACTCAATATTTAAAGAGAGTGTTCTTATAATATTAAAGAACTTAAATGAGGTGAAGAAGGACGTGTCATCACATGGACAAACCATTAGATGACTTGAGCAAAGGTTGGATCAGATTTCTCATTCACGTACTTGTCATGAGGAGATGAGACTTCCTTCCCAATCCGTGACCAGCCCAAACAATTATAGTGGTTCCATGGGTGATCCTCAAGGCACCTATGATCCACATAAAGGTCAAGTGACAAACTTGCAACATGGCTAAGGACCTCCTAACCCATATGTGCCTCTGATCCCAAAACCTATCTACAACTTCCAATATGCCCCACCTCTATGTAATTCATACCAACAAGCCCCACCTCAATGCCAACCCCCTCCACAACAACCACCACAATAGCCTTCATGTCAACCACAGTTCACTCTCCAAAATCCTAACCCTCCAAACCAATGGCCGCCACCACCACCATCATCAAGATCTCCCCTCCTCCCCATGAGCAACAAACATGGTACTAGTCATATGGGGGTAATGAGGTTGTTGACCAATCCATGAAAGGAAAGTAGAAAATGGCCAAAGTTCATGATGGAAAATCACTACCGAAAAGTTCTGGTAAGGGTTCCAAGAGCACCAAAAACCTTGTTGTCATACAATTATATTAGAGTGCCAAGTGCACTATAATTCTTGTTTCCCACTTTCTATTGAGATGATAATATTAACTAGTGCACCATCTTTTGAGAGTACCAAGGGCATAAACAAATCCTCTATCCCACCATTGTTTAAATATATAATATCAAGTGTCCCACATATTTTTGAAAGGATAATACTATATGTCCCATCATCATTCAAGATGACAACACCAAGTACCCGAAGCCATAATTCAAGACATTCTAATGTGATATTTTAAGGTTCTAAAATTTGGACTATGATTGAGTCCCCTCTCTTTGATGCCTTATAAGACCCTTCCTCAAGGTAAAGAAAAACTATAACATGAAAATTTTGAATGTCTTAAGGTGGATTAAGGTGACAACTTTATTGGTTGACATCATCAAGCAAAGCCCAACTTATGTGAAGTTCCATAAGGATGTGTACACCTTCAAGAAAAGGATAAGACAGAAGTTATCCAAGGGGATTATGTTGACTGAGCTTAAAGGTTTTGTTAATGGGTACCATTTTTGTGTGATCTTTGATGAATATCCCAAAGGGGATGAGGATCATGTGGTGGAATCTTTTGAGAATATTTTTTATGATGATGATGGGATCACCTTCCTAGTGAATGAATGATGTATGAAGGAACACTAAAGTATGGATGAAGGCAATAAACATTGATATTTGTATTCTCAAAACCCCTTTGTTTTGTTGTACTTTAGTTTTTCCAAGAAACAAATACACAATATAATTGATCTTTTGTTGTTGTGAATCTTGTAAGGATAGGTACAGTGAAAGGAAGATGAATACTGGATAATCTAGCCTAAGGGAAGATCAAGATTGAAAAGAAAATTGTAAATTAGTAGAAATGCTACAAGAAAGGACCAGAATGGCCATTCAACATAGAACAAATGTGGTGTTGGAAAGTCAAGACGACCATTTTGCCCAGAACGACCATGGTGTCTCTTCCCTTCTCACTGGAAACCTTGAGTTCTCTACCCTCTGGGTGATTTTCTACCATGACTCCATGCAATCTAGTCTAACATTCTAAACTTCTATTTCATGTTAAAGGCAACATGCTTTAATCTTTTGGGGTTGTAGGGTGTTAAGACCTTGCTTTACCTCTTTTTCCTCTATGTTCCTTTTTCTAAAAAATTTCCAAAGATGATCAATTAGCACAACCAACTCTCTTACTTGTCTATCTATATGTTGTATGCTCTTACATACATGCATATCATGTCCTTATATTTGATGCATTTTATGTGTAGCTTTTCAAAAAAATTATTCTTCATGCCATGCATTGCATCTCATGTAGATTTTTAGTAATTTTATGTGTTTCTAGTTAGAACTTTCTTGCTTGTTGCTTTTTTTATATGTAGTTTCAGATGTGATTGAATACAAGTTTTCGCCATGTTGGTTAACTTTTTCCAAATTAGAATTATTTTCCTAATGGTGTGTTTCAACTAAATCTCTATTCCTTGTGAAGTGAATGTTTAGAACTTGGGATAATGCAACCCATTTATGATGATTTTTGACTAAATGAGTCCTATGTAGGAATTTTGCATGTGCTTCAAGCCTCTTGCAAGTAATTAGTTGTTTTGATAAAAGTGTGGTTCCTGCATGACTTAAGTGTTTTAGATTACTCACTCCATTTTAAAATAATTTAATGTATCGTATTGCTCATTTTATGTGTGGTTTGTCTAAGTTGAGAATGTTCCATGGGCTAACTTGCTTGGATGAAATCATACATGGATCCCCACCACCATGACCCGTCTTTGACCCAATATTTCTTATATCATCTTATTACCTCTCTTCCTCATTAAAAGATTCCAATAGTGCACATATTAGCCTTGACCACCCTCAAAAAAGATTGGAGTGGTCATATCTATATTTCCCCACTTCTCTCTTGTCACCATTTTCCCTTCTCACATATAAGGCAAAGAAAAAGAAAAATAAAAATAAATAAGGGGTGTCTCTGTGTAATAGAATCTCAAAAATAAGATGATTTCTCATATGTAACAACACTTTAGTCCCCTCCATGAGCTTTTCTTCTCTTTATATGCCTAGTAGGGCTAAGGTAAAGCAATTACATCCCTTACACCACTACACCAGCCAAGTGGGTCATGAAAGGTGGAATGAAGTGTATGATGTAATTCTAGCAAGTGAAACAACAACTATAACCAATTGGATGTATACCATGTATTATACGAGCTACCTGGAGCCGTATGAAAATTGTGTCAGTTATGTGTGTAAATGGTATCCCATATTTCAAGTTTTTTTACTTTGTGCTTGATTCACACTTGAAATAGAAACTGAATAGATGGTAGTGGATTACATGCCTAATTCCACATGTGAACTCATATTATTAAGCAAAAATCATGATCAATGCATTTTCATGTGTTTTTATCTAATGATTTGAAAGAGAGATTAAGTTGGAACATACTTGAGGACAAGTATGTTTTTTAGTTTGGAGTGGTTATGGCACCCTATTTTAAGGCTTCATCATGTGTCTTCTTGCACTTTAATCACATATAGGCATATTATATTGCAAAATATTTCTCCTAATAAATGGTTTTCTATCAAATGCACTTATAGGCACTCTTTTCATGACTTTTTGATACTTGGACCATATCTTGGATGGATGGGAGAGAAGGAGGATGATACCATGATTCCTACAACTTTGGAGGAGTCTCAAGAAGGTCATAGATATCCCTCAACCTACCCTAGTTACCTAGGGTCAAGATAAAGCAAAGAGGCTAATGGATTATTAGGTTTGAATATCAACATGGAAGCGTAGCCCCCACCATGGCTGTGATGACATGGAACTGCCATGCTACCAAAGGCAAAATCATAGTAGAAATCCAAGAATGAAAAGCTAAAGAAACCTCAGAAGAATGGATGTGTTAATTGGAACTACCATACCAAGGAACTCCGAGAATGGTCATGGTATCTACCACATCCCCTCTATTGAAGATCAAAAAGATCGTGTTGATGGAAATGATTAAGTCCTTAACTTGCCCACCACGACCGTGCTACCAAGAATTACTATGCCACCAAGACTCCACCATGGTCATACTGCCCAACATGGCCATGCTACCAGCCATCATTTTCCCATTTCCTCTTAACATTTTCACCTCCATCTAGAACGATCTTGCTGAGCCCAAAACCCTAGTGTTTTTGCATATATTTTCCCACTATATCCCAACTTGACCTAGTGCTTTCCTGCCACCTATGTATACATAGGTGGTAGTTGTAAAACAAGGTTAGCAACCCTTATCGTTCTTTTCTACCTTCCTGGTGCATTCAAGGAGCTTTGATCTACTCCCACCTACCTCCACCCCATTTCCACCTTCCCTCAATTAAAAACCCTAGTTTTTTAGGGTTTTGACCATTTCCACCACCCATTCCATGCCATCATGCCACTAAGAAAGAAGGATTTCATGATCCATATACTAGGAGGTGAAGGAGATAAAAATTCCATGATATTCCATGGCTATTCTTCCTTCTTATTCTTATTTTTTCTTTTTTGCACTATGAGTAGCTATGTCCTTCGAGGTGGATTTTTAGGGGCTAAAATGTGACTTTGGTACCATGTTGGGTGAAAATAACTTGTAAACATTATGATTTCATTTCATATTGATTGTTTTCTAATTTATATATTTTCCATAAATTTGTCTTGTGGTTTATTCTTAAAAACATGGATTGTTGTTTTATTTGTGCTTGAAACCACCTAGACTCTAGGAAAGAATGTCTTGTATGTGGGAAACTTAGGATTGCTCCTAGTTCTAACTATTGTATCCTTGGATAGCAACCTATCTTCTTCCATTCATACTTCTAGGTGTGAGATCTACATATCTAGTATTGTAATTCTTAGTGCAATTGGCTTGGATCTTCCTAAAGGCTAGATTGGAGGTGATGTGAGGGCTAACACCTTCGTCTCCACCTGTTATTACTAACATTTGCCCCCAATTTCCCTAAGAGAACCTACTCTAGAAACTTAAACATGCTAGGTCCTACACGAAATTCACCTAAACCCTAGTTTAAAAGAGCCTCGCAAGCTTATATAGGGTGTGCTAGGGTGTAGTTCCCCTTCACACACCTTACTCCACACATGGCCAAGTAGTTTTTTAGGGTAATCATATAGTATCTATCTTGTTGTTTAGTTTAAAAATCTAAGTGAATGAGTTTTACTTACATGCTTAACCCCCAACCTAGGTTTTAGTGACATTTCCCCAAATGTCCCACGCATCCATTAATATATTAAAATCCCAATTTTCTCTCTTACTAGTTCATGCTTGCTTAGTTACTCGCTTTACTTGCCATTGGATAATTGTCTTTCTCTTGATAGTTAGGTATTGCTAGTATATCTAGTGTCTCTTAGTTCTTACTTGTGATAGTCTTAGCTAGTTAGTTTTAGTCCTAGTCTCCTCCTTGTTGTAGTTTGCTCATTTCTATTTTAGTGTATTTTGTCCCTTTTCCTACTTAGTATATTTTCTTACTATTTAGAATCAAATTGTCTAGTTTTAACTTAGGTTTTGCCTCTTTCATACCTTTAATTGCTTATTTGACCCCCTAGTGTAATCATACCAAACCAATATCAAACTTCTAAACCCTAGACTCTACTTTCGGAACCTAGCTCGATCTAGCCTAGCTCTAGTGCCTCCAGCTCTCTTTGTGGATCTACCCCTCTCTTGCTCCTTGTTGATACTATAATATGATCTTGTGAGATTGTGGGAAGTGTCTATTACTCTTTGTGAGTGTGCATTTTGGGGTCTTATAAATATCAAAAGATCCATGTTGTGTTCTTTAGTAGCATCCAATTAAATTTAATTAGTTGGCTGAACCTTAATTGAAAACACGTCAAGCTTTATGGAACTATTTTTAGGGATAGAAAGTGACATATCTCCTTAGTAGTTTTGGTATGACTCTCCCATTCAACATCATCTTTTTCCTATTTACTTGGTTGTGTTTGGGAAACACATAAAGCTTTTTGGCACCATTTTTAGGAAAAGTGGCACTCGCGCTAGATAGTTAGTTTAGCTTTGCTTTAACTACAACACTCATCATTTCTATTCTTGATTATTTGTACTATATTTGGAAAAAAAAATTCAGACTTGACTTCTATTGTGTGGTTGTGCCTTCTGCATGTGACATTTTTGGATGCTTGTGCATTATTCTCTTTCTACTCACTTGTTCCTAGTTGACCCTGAGATAGGATAAAGAGGACATCAATATCAAGAGTTTGATATAGTAGATGGTGTAGGTCATCACCCTGAGGATGTACCACTTGATCCTCCTCCACATCCCAAGCCCCTTCATGACTACTTATGCCTGGAAATTACACTTATCCAATTACTACTAGGGTGGATCGATTCTAGGGTCTCAATCCCATTGGCACTTCTTGGATTTCACCCCACGTTCTATTGGTTTGAGAATGAGAATTTGTACAAGCACATAGATTCTTTTCTAGTTACTTTCATAAATCTTATAGCCACTAATGACCCTATTATTCTCACCTTGATCCCCTTCTCTCTCATGGACAAGGTGAAGGAGTGGTATTCTTCAAAGATGGCGATTGTCACATGGGAGGAAATGAAGATTGGACTTTTTAAGAAGTTTTATCCTACAACTAAGTTGACCCAAATGAGGAGGTGCATAACCTCCTTTAGATAAAATCAAAACGATCAATTTCATTAAATTTTGGAGAGATTCCAAAAGCTTCTAAGAGACTGCCCACATCAAGAGGTTCCCGTATGGAAGTAGGTCCAATCCTTCTACAATGACATTTTTTAAATGAATCAAACTTTTATTGAATCATCTTGTGGTGAAACTTTTATGGATGGCCTCTGAAAGAGTCTTGGCCACTTTTTGATCATTATACAGAGAACTCCTGACACCAATCTTCAAGCTTTGACATATATTGTGATAGAAATGCAGGAGCTTCCCCTTTTCAATCAAAGGTGGATACAAATTGATAAGTGATGGATCTATTAGCAGATATGATAAACTTGAAGGAAACACATGTGGGAGGCACTTCCTTCTAGTGGAAACTCTTAGTGAAGAAGTACCAGATTTGCAATCTTTGGTACTAGGCACAACCAAGGTCCCAAGTCCATCTCTTACACTCTGGAATGAAGGAGTCATCCTAATTTCTCTTGGAATAAACAAGTGAGACAAGGACCAAGAAATATTTCAATATTTGAAGAGGAAGTTCTTGGAAGATTGAAGAATGTAGATGAGGTGAAGAAGGATGTGTCCTCTCATCGACAAACCAACTAGCCGACTTGAGCAAAGGTTGGATTAGATTTCTTTTTCACTTTCATGTGATGAGGAGGGAGACTTCCTTCCTAAATAATGACCAATCTAAACAATGATAGTGATTTCATGGGTGCTCCTCAAGGTTCCTATGCTCCATGTCAAGTGTCACATCCCAAATTTTCATATCCAAATTAAAACTTTGAATTTTTACCAATTAATAACATTTTAGAGTTTTTAATGAAAAATACCTATAATGGTTGTCTTTATATGAAAATGCTATGAGAAAATTTAAATTAAGACTCAAATTCATATTTCACTTTGAAATATGCATTATGTATATCAATTAACTCATACTAATTCTCTTTCATTTTCTCTCTCCTCTAAAATAACCATAAAACATAGGAAGAGGCTAAATAGGTCACCATTTAGTTATTGAATGAGTAAAACTCAAAATGGTGACTCAAGGATTTAATATTAGGAGCATTTTTAAAAATTATATTACCTTAAATGCATAAATATTAAGATTAATAGCCAACATAGGAGTTATGGACCATAATGTGTAAAAACACAAAATCTAATTATATAGGAACGCTCTAGACCCTCCAATTTGTCTATAATTCAAAACTGAACTCATTTGACCCATGTTTAAACCCTCAAATCAATCAAACAAGTTTTGAATATTGTTTGAGCAAGGTTTTATATATGATTTCGTTAATGTGATGCATTAAACCAAATTCCGCATTTTATGTCCTATAATACCTTCAATTTCACCTCTTTCCCTCTAAAAAAGCAATCTAATTGTTAGTGTTTTATCAATCATCCGATCCAATAGCTTAGGGTTTGTCATCTACCTCTGTGACTTATGCGAGATAGAACTGATGTGCCATTGATTTGATCTCCGATCCGTTCTCCTTCTTCCCTCCATTGTTTCACATAATTTTTCTTCCTACTCATTCTCCTATCTCATCTATTTTAGTCAATCCCTAGAACGCTCCTTGTCATGGTCATTTGACAAAATTATCACATATGGCTCACTGCCTCTCTCTACTCATGGTAGCAGACACCACTGCAACATCGTTCATTCTTGTTGAAATCCGTTTAATGAACTAACACCCATGTCACTTTGCTCCTCCTCATCCAATTCCATCAATGGTTCCCCCAGACTCCATGACCTGATACTCCTCCCCCTCTGGTGATGACGGCCCAGATCTCTCAACACCGGTCACCCCCACACAATCACTACTGTAGTAAACATCCTCGACTCCATTCCTTTGCTTTAGTATCTTTGGTCTTCCCTGAGCCTTTCCCAAAAATTGTACCATGTAGGTCCATTCGCTCCTCTATTTTTTGATGCTACCAATTATCACTAGTGCTTTGCCGAGCAGCTTTGCTTCGAACTTTGGTTTTGTCACCTTTGAGTTGAGTCCGCAGACTTCTTTGCATGAGTTGTATGCCCATTTTGTGGGTCTTACTAGATCCTCACATTCCCGACACTGTCCTAGTTTTGGCCAAGCAGTTATTGCACCTTACTGCACAATTTTTCCTCCCTAATAGTTCATCATCTTTGTCGAATGATAAAGAACTCACATGCATCACTGCTTAGCCAAGGCATGAGCCTAGCCCTCAAAGTTGATCAGAGAAACTCTCTGTCCAGTGAAACTTCATGGAGCTGAAAGTGAGGAGGTACAATGGCTAGGTTAAATGTACCTTGATGCCCCTCCAGATTCATCAAGCTATTTTGATCATAAGGGTAGTCTAGACTTTTCACGAGCTTTTCATTTCTCATATGTACGGTTTTGGTTATGACTTCTTGTCACTTTTTCCCACACATTACTAATTAATGTGTCATGTGTCCCTAGGGTCCTTTTATAATCTAGTGAATAACTTATATCAGATTAATGTTGATTTGAAATGATGTCATGCCTAATGTTTTTTTGCTCCCTGATTGATCTATTTTTGAAAATTCATCATAAATCGATGCTTTATTAGAAAATTTTGAATAGACAGTCATTGAAAAGGGATTTCGAGAGGAACATGATTTTATGGTTTTCACACTATGATTTTCCTTTCTATTTATATGGTTTATTATAAGCCCTATTTGTAACCATGAAACCTAATTATGTGTTACATGTAATTAATATGATCTAATTCAATATAGTTTTCTTAATTAAATGATTTTGATCAATGAGCCTAACCCTAATGCATTCAAACCCTAATTAACCCTAGTTCAACCTAAGATCAAGACAAGGTATTGATTAATGATGTTTATGAACATGTCCTTAGAGCCTAATCAAGGGGAGATTTGACCTAGATTTTACTCAAGGAATAGGTAGACTATCTTAGGATTTACATTTCTCCAAGGTAAACGAGTCATGTTGTTGGGCATAAGTAATTATGATTGTTTGCATGTTAAGTAAAAAGTATACATGATCATTGAAAGTTTAATGTTTTAATCATGATCACTCTATACTATTGCTTGATGATTTCTACATATTTCATACAATTATAATTTTCACCATGATTATAGTTTATGATTAATGACTGATGGAATTCATGATCATGTTCAAGAGGGATAAATCCCATCATGTTAAGAGATCTTGTTTATAGGGAGAAATCACATCATGTTAAGTTTAAGAATCATGATTATGTTAATGTTAATCTCATGTTACTGATCAAGTTAATTGGAACTGAACTAGTCTATATTCTCCCAAATTATGGACCTCAAGGGACTTCCAAGAGCTTTCCTATCATCAAGGGCTTTCCTAGAAATCATGTGCTCCTAAGGGGGTGTTATAGAGGTATGCATACATTTACTATAAAATTCTTAATGTTAATAATGATTAAAGAATGCATATATTTAACTCCTATCAAGGTTTCTTACATGTCAAGTATATTTACTTTACTCAAATTATAAAGTGCTAGTATTGTTTATTGATGTGTTGTTTTCCCCTTTGCATGGTTGGGGACGTGATGTCCCTAGGAGTAGGAGTAAGGACTCAAGAGGAGCAAGAAAGGATTAGAAGATCTTCAATATCTAGTTGGTGATGTGCCATCCATACTAGTCAATCCAATCATTTTTACCTTCATGTATAGTTTCCCATGTTTAGAAATGTTAACAATATCATATAACTTGATTATAGTTTCTTATTGAAAGAATAATGTATGAATTTCAATGGTTAGTTATGTGTTTATTTGCTATAATTTCATAAATGTGGCATTCCCTTTCAAGATGAAAGCTTCTTCTCAATTATATTATATATCATGAGGGGTGTTACATTAATTGTATCAGAGACAATCAATGGATGGCCACCAAAGAAACAATTTGATTCATATGTTCTAGCCCTAGGTTTATGTGACCCTTTTTCAGATGGCCCCTAAGAGAGAAGACATGGGAAAGGGTAGGATGATGGCAGTAGCTCTTCTAGTGGGGTAAGTGGACCAGGAGAGAGCAATAAGATAACCCTAGAAGATTTGGTCTAAGCCCTCACCAACGTCTTAACACAAGGACAACACAGACCTAGACATCATGAGATAACTTTAGTGGATTTCCTAAAGATTAGGCCCGACTCTTTCTTAGGTGAAGGAGATATTGATGTATTCACCAAAGTTGAGGAGTGGATTAGAGGAATGCAGCATTGCTTCGGAGACATGGACTTCCCTCAACACTAGGGTTTTCTTTGTAAATGCTCAAAGGGGCATCCCGCACATGGTGGGAAAACTACCTCAACTCAAGGGCAGCTGAAGCATCTCCACTCACTTGGGATGGGCTTGTTGAAGCCTTCCAAGAACACTATGTGTCCTAAGACATGATTGAAAAGAAGGAACTAGAGTTTGCCAACTTGGTTCAAGTCGGTGACATGACTGTGACCCAATATGCCATGAATTTCAGGGTCCTCTAAAAGTATGGATATGATTATGATGAACATCATAGAACCAAGAAAATCATCTAAAGACTCAAGCCTGACTTGAACTTTGCCTTGTTAGGAAGAGGCCACATGACCCTCCAGGTTGCCCTAGATGCAACCCTAGAGCTTTAAGATCACCCTTTTAGATCCTACAAGAAAGAAGTCTCCCAAAAGAACAACCAATACCAACCTCCCAATAACCCTAAGAGGAAGGTACATGAGCCTGCAATAGAAGTTGAGAAGACCAAATGTACAACGTTCAAGAAGAACCATGCAGGTCCATGTAGATATGGTACAAGTGCATCCTATTATTGTTGAGATACTGGCCACCTCAAATCAAATTTCCCTAAGCTCACAAAGAAGGAATAGGACAAGGGCATTAATCCTCCTCCCAAGAGACAAGCTAGAATTTTCCCTATGGAAGTAGAGAAGGAAGATGAGGATTGATGTACTAATTAACTTATGTTCATTTGACTCCTTTTGTGAAATACATTCACTTTTTCATGCAAATTTTAGTAATGCTTTCATTATGTGAAGAAGTAACTAAAACCCTAAGGTGGGTAGTACCCTAGAAAAGTTTGAGGACAACATTTGTTTTAAGGTGGGTAGAATTGTCACATCCCAATTTTTCAAAGACAAATTAAATCTTAAAATGAAGTTTTTCTAATTAATAATAGTTGAGGGGTTTCATTGTAAAATACCTTTAATGGTTTCCCATATACAAAAATGGGATGTGAAAATTTAAAATAAGACTGAAATTCATATTTTGCTTTGAAATATGCATTATGTATGAATTAACCCATATTAATCCTCTTTCATTTTCCTCTCCTCCAAAATAATCATAAAATGTAGGAAGAGGCTAAAGAGGTAATCATGTGGTTATTGAATGAGTAAAACTCCAAATGGTGACTCAAGGATTCAATATTAGGAGCCTTTTTTAAAATTGTGTTATCTTTTTTTTGGAGAAGTCAGGGGGTTATTTATTCATCTCGCCCTCCTTGTGCAAGCTAAGTCAATAAAATCATTACACATAGGATTGTTGCAAGAGCTAAACTTGGTAGTACTATACCATTACAGGTTTCATTTCTTATAATCTGAGCTACTTCTTTGGGGGGAGTTCTGTAATAGCAGAATCCGTACCCTATTTTTTGGTGGCATTTTTCCAAAGTGTAAGCTGCACAATTACCTTCTCTATTAACATGTGAGATTGACCAGTTATATATGATTTTCCTCTTGATCTGAATGACCTACTCCAGGGTTGGCGTCCGTGTCCATTTTCACAGCATTACATGCAAGCAAAGAGTCCATTTCCACTATCGCATGAGTCAGCTTCATGTCCTCAACCAGATCTAAAGCTAGGTTGATCGCCATTACTTTAGCTTCAAAGGAGCTTCCAGCACAACAAGATCAGGATGTGCCTCCCTTCCAACAACCGTTATAGTCTCGGGACACTACTGCAATGCATGCTTGGTTGTTCCTATAAGCTACATCGGCGTTTAACTTATAGAAAGGGTTTGTGGGCTTATTCCAGTGCCTTTCCCTTTCCTTCTTGCCCATCACATCATCTATATGCTAGGAGGCTTCTGTTGCCTGAGTCTCCCTAGTGATCCTTAGGTACAATTGGCCAGTCGTCATCTTCCTCTTCTCAAAGATTTCTAGATTTCTATCCGTCCAGATGGTCCAACATGTGATAGCAAATTTGACAGTATGATGGTTGTTTCCAGTTAGATTCTCGTTGAGCCATTGCCATACTTCATTAGAAGTAAATAAAGTGTTCCAGTTCTGTTGGCTAAACATCTTCTTCCAAACTTCTTGGATTTTAGCACAATCCCTGAGCACATGTAGGGTTGTCTCTTCATGTACTCCACATCGTGGACATGTGCTGTCAGTGGTCATCTGACGTTTGAATCTGTAGTTGTTGGTAAGGATGGCATTGTGCCCAACAAACCACATGAAAAACTTGACCTTTGCAGCCACCTTCATCTTCCAAATCAATGTCCATTTTCCTGTACATTGGATTTCTTTTTGAGCTCAGAGCAAAGCATAAGCACTTTGTGTGGAAAAATTTCCATTGTCAGTATGTATCCAAATCCTCACATTACCAACTTGTGATTCCATGGGAACAGGGATCTTCAAGATTGCCTTGATGTCTTCATCTGATATCCACTCCTTGACAAAGTCGATATCCCATTCATTAGATATGTTAACGATGCTTGACACTAGCATGTCCTCTAGTTTGGTGGGAATAGACTTCTTTGTGCGGTTCCACAAGGATAAGGATGGACTCCACCATTTGTCCTTCTAGATGTTAGTGTCTTAGCCACTGATTGTGCTCCACATAGAATGCTCCTCTATGAAATCTTTACACTTCATAACAGCTCTCCCAAGTCTAGACACAGAAATGTTGGTATTGCCCTTTTGCTTTTTGTACTTCATCTCCAGGCCTTTTCTCCATTGAGAACTTCTGTCCGAGCTAATATCCCAAACGTGCTTACTAATCAGTGTAAGATTTCACTCCCTCATTGATTTAATACCCAACCCCCTTGGTCCTTGTTATCAGTTAGTTTGTTCCAAGCAACAAATGAAATGGGATGGGATTTGTGCCCCCTAGATGAAAGATCTTAAATTAGCATCAATTCTGTCACACACCTTGAGAGGAACAACATCGGACTGCATGGTGTGTGTGGGGATCACGCTTAAAGTAGCTTTCTCCATGCAGACTCTTTCGGTGAACGAGAGACTCCTAGCTGACCAGGAGTTAATACTATTGGTTTTCTTTTGGATCATCTCACCATAAGTATTGTAGTTGACCCTATTGTGGATAAGAGGGACGCCCAACTATTTACCAAGGTCATTTGTTTTACTAAACCCACTCTTCTTGCAGATTGTTCTTTTGGGTGCTAGTGGCACACTACTTGCGAAATAGATGCTCGACTTCTTAACAGAGATTGCTTGTCCTGAAACCTCACCAAACTCCTTGAAGCATTACCGGATTGTGTTCATCTCTATAATGTCTGCTTTAGCAAATAAGATCATATCATCTGCAAAATAGAGATGGGAAATGGGAGGGCTTGTTGCTGAGATTTTTATGGGAGACTATTTCAAGGACTTCACCTTATCTTCAATATGTTGGCTCAGTCTTTCTAGACACAAAACAAAGACATAAGGCGAGTGGGGGTCACTTGTCTTAGACCCCTACTAGCTTTGAAGCTACCTGATTTACTGCCTTTCCAGATAATGGAAGTTTTACCTCCAGCCATTGACCCCATGATGTAGTTTATGATTGTGTTGGGTAGGCCAACTTTCTCCAAGGTGTCTTAGACGAACGGCCACCACATTCTGTCATAGGCCTTGGATAAGTTCACTTTAATAGCCATCATCTTCCTTGCCCATTTCCTTTTCATGTTATGGATAATATCCTATACAGCTATTATGTTATCTGTGATTCTACAACTAGGTACAAAGGAACTTTGCGCTGGGGAAATCCAGTTGATTAAGTGTGCTTTGATCCTTTCTACTATGACTTTTGAGGCCAGCTTGAGGTTGATGTTATTTAGGGAGATTGGCCGACAATGTTCACATAGTTCCAGTTTCTGGATCTTGGGAATTAAAACTATGTTGGCATCACACAGGTCATCATGAAGTTCTTCACCTGCTATGGCCTTAGAGATGGTTGCAAAGACCGACAATTTTATAGTGTGCCAGTTGGCAAGGAGGAAAACACCATCAATGCCATCGGGTCCAAGCTTTGTAAGGATTCATGGAATTAAGAATTCTGTATATTTCTGCCAACGTTGGTGATGCGGCTACACACCCTCTCTATGTGTCTGTAAGCTTGATAAACTTGCCACTGTATTGTTAGTTTCTTTGAGTATCAGTAGGGTAATCTGTCGTTAACATGTCTTTGAAATGGCTAGACAACATGTTTTAGATGTCGCTGTCATTGCTGATCCATTCCCCATTGGAGTTCTTCAACATAGTGATGTTGTTATTCCTTATACTTTGTTTCACATAGACATTGTAATACTTGGAGTTAAGGTCACCATCCGTGAGCCATTGTATATGGATCTTCTATTTCCAGTCTTCGTCTTCAGTTTTTAGAATGTCTGTGTATCTCATCTGGAGCTCTATAATCAGCTTGTCTATATTTTCATAGTATCTATTTGCAAGGATATTTTGGAGGGTGTTGATTCTTCTTAGGATTTTTGTCTTCTCTTTTCTGAGGATACTATTATGGTTCTTTGCCCATTTTTCAATATCATCTTTTGAAATGTCCAGGGCCTCCTTGAAATCAAGGTTTGGATTCCAGGTAGCTTGAAGCATACGCTTGAACTCCTCATTCTTAGACCAGGAGCATTTAACCATGAACCTTTTGGTCGCAGCACCTTTGCTAGTGGATCATATCAGAATCGGGCAGTGATTGGACCAGAATCTAGGCAGGTGTTTAACAATATAGTAAGGGAACTTCAGCATGAACTCTGAGTTGGCAACATCATGGTCTAGTCTCTCCTCGATCTGCCCGTGTTTGTAGCTAAATTTCATGCCCATGAAGCCCATATCTGTGAGTCTTGACTCTAGAAGAGTGTTATTAAACAACATTGCTTCATTGAAATCGTACTGTTTTCCTCCTTGCTTCTCATTTGGACTGATAGTTGTGTTTAAATCGCCAGCAACTGTCCATGGTTTATTGAACTCCTTGCTCATCTGAACAATGTGCTTCCACAAAAGCTTTCTCACCAAAATGTTGGATTGGCATAGATGATGGTAGCGAGAGTGGTATCATTGATGAGGCAAGTACATAATTGTCTATGGCTATTGATGATCTTGAGATCACAGTCCACTGCATACCAGCATATCCATATGCTGCCCGCAAATCCTCTCGCTTCAACTCAGTGAGAGTTTGAGAAACCCATGTTATGTATAGCTTGGGTTGTGTCACTTTCGATTATCCTGGGCTCTAGAATTTCCACAACCTTTGGTCTATATTGTGAGATAAGACCTCATAGAACACGGTAAGTATCTTAATTTTCGATTCCTTGGATATTCCAACAAAGAAGATCTAGCATAAACAACCAAAAAATAGAGAAAAGTAGTGCAACTACCTACTTACTGGGGTTCAACGATAGGGTCTTGGTTCTCCTTATTTATCCTACTCCTTCTCCTCCGACTTCCTACTCCAACTAAATCTTGGGTCTGGTCTTTTCCTCCTTTTCTCATAGGATGGTATGGGTCTTGCACTCTTCAGTTTTGGGTTACTCCCTTTGATTTTCCTACCTGGTGGCATAGGCCCAGCACTGGTCACATTGGGCATTGTATCCATGATTTCCTCATCTTCGATCATCGTTGTGGGTTTGTCAGGCAGTTTCCCTTCTATTTTTTTCTCTTGCTTGCTGTTTGAGGCTGCGTCAGACACAATTTCTTTTTCTGGATCAGACATTTGAGAATCTTTTTGTGTGTGTGATACATCAGTTACTTTGTTATCCTCCACATTAATAACTTCTTCGACTACTTCATCAACATCCGAGTTTACAATAGTATGCTCTTCTCTTTCAAATGTATCCTTTGATTTTGTCCCAGTTATATCCTTTAGCACCTCCCTTTTGTCATCTGCCGTAGTAATTTTTTTTTCCAAACCTTTACAGTCCTTTTACTACCCTCACTCGAGGCTCCCGTACGGTGGCTAGACGTTTGGTTCTTCGCATTTTTGTCAGTCTGGTCATTTTTGCTTTCCTGGTCCTCATTCTCTTCAAGGATAGCAAATTTGTTTTGCATGGCTGCTTTGGGGCTCTCCATGGCTTTATTGTTCTGCTCGTTGCGTTGTTTCTGTGCTATAGTCATTCTCCTTTGCATTTACTAGCTAGCTCCATCTTCATTTCCCTTCGACTGTTGGGGTGCACCCTCCTTATCACCATCGTTGGTGAATGTGTTCCTCCTAGATGTGCATTGCTTGTGATTGTGTCCTAACTTGCCGCACAGTTCACACGTTTCAAGAAATGCCTCATATTCCACTTGATAGATATGGTCTTTGATGATGATGTTATGAATGAGAGGTTTTGTGGTCTCCACATCAATGGTAATCTGGGTGAATATGCTCCTAGTTCTTGCAGATGTATGCACGTCCATCTTGACTAGACTGCCCAGAGCAAGGCCAATATATTCGAAGATTGTTGGTACATATAGATGCAGTGGGAGATCTAAGATCTTAACCCACGTAACCAGGTATTTAGGGAGCGCTACAGTTGGGCGGAAAGATGGGAACCATCGCCAGACAGCGAGACAACACCCAAAGAGTTTCCAGGGTCCACCAGTTAACACCATATCGAAGTCCCTTTTGCATGATAATTGGATAACATAGTGGCTAAGGTTGACTTCAAACATGTTAAATCTTCCCAAAGGATTCCATAGGGTTCAGAGCCTCTCTCTCATCGTCATGTACTCTATGTCAGTGCCAATCAACCTCACCACCATTGTATATTGCCAGGGGCGCGTGAGGTCCTCCTCTGCGTCCGGTTCTATTTCTAGCACTGGAAGACCGTCTATTTGCGTAAGCTTGACATCAGATAAGGCAAGGTTTGCTTTAAAATAGGTTTTCTAGAAAGAAGATCTCTTTGTTTTCTGCTTCGGCCCTGGAGTAAACGCCACTGTCTTTCTGATCTGATCGGCTTCCTTGTGGGGGTCTAGTATTTCCATCTCCTCTCCCTTATCCGCCACCTGGTGATTTCCCAGTGGTGGAAATTGACTATCCTCTAACAACCTTGGATCGTCCATGCCCGCCCTATCTTCCGCTCTCTTCTCCGATGTGAATCCATGCCTCCCGCTGAACTGAAAGTCCATCCCTACTCTGGGTATTGAAACACTAACTCCAGTGGTAGGCGTTCACCCATGATCTTCTAGTTGGCTTGAATCTTTCTAGGGTTCTCCCCTGGTGAAAGGATAGTATTCCCATTCTCCTGAATGACTTTGTGTTCCCCTTCCTGCCCTGATTCCCCTTCCTCCCTGATCGCGACTGCCGCCGCCTCCCCCTTGTCCTCCTCGCTCCGTCATCCTACCTTAGAGTAATATTATGTATTTGTTTAAATTGTGTTACCTTTATTGCATTAATATTAAGATTAATAACCAATATAGGATTTACGAACCATAATGTGTACAAACACGAAATCCAATTTGTCCATGGTTCAAATTTTAACTCACTTGACCCACGTTTGAACCCTCAAATAAATTAAATAGGTTTTAAATATAGTCTAACTAAAGTTTTGAATCCAATTCCGTTAATGTGATGTATTAAACCAAAGTCCACATTTTATTTCCTATCACATCTTCAATTTTGCCTCTTTCCCTATAAATGCGCGATCAGATGGTTAGTGTTTTATCAAAGATCTAATCTAATGACTTAGGAGTCTTCATCTACCTCAATGAATTCTGTGAGAAAGAACGGATGTGAAAGTGATTTGATCTCCAAACCATTTTCCTTATTTCCTCCACTACTTCATATGATTTTTATTCTTGCTCGTTCTCCTCTTTCATCCATTTCAGTCAATCACCCCTTCTCATGGTCATTGGGTGAAACACCCAAATAGGGCTCGTCGCCTCTCTCTATTGGTGGTAGTAAACACCACTGCATCATATCTCCTCCCTATTTAAGGCCCTATGTAGCGTCGACACCCATCTCACTTTGATCCTCCTCATCCAATTCCATTGTTGGTGCACCCAGACTCCATGACCTACTCCTCCTCCTCCTCTAATTACGAAAGGCCAGATCTCTTAGCACTAGTCACCCCTACACAATCACTACTGCAGTAAGCATCCTCAATTCCATTCCTTTGCTTTAACCTTTTTTCTTTCCCCTGAACCTTTCCCTAACGATGTACCTGATAGGTCCCCTTTTCTTCCCTATTTTTCCATGCTTCCGATGATCATTAGTAGTTTGTCGAGAAACTTTTCTTCAAGCTTTGGTTCCATCACCTTTGGGTCGAGGCTGCAGACTTACTTGCATGAGTCATATGCCCTGTTCGCGGGACTTACTTGATCCTCACCTTCTCGGCACTTCCCTGGTTTTGGCCAAGTGGTTCTTTCACCTTAGTGCATAGTTTTGCCTCCCTAATAGCTCATCATCTTTGTCAAATGATAAAGAGCTGACCTGCATCGCTTCTTACTCAAGGCACGAGCCTAGCCCTTAAAGTTGATCGGAGAAACTCTCGTCCTAGTGAAGCTCCATAAAGCTGAGATAGAGGAGGTACATGACTAGGGTAAATGTACCGTGATGCCCACGTTGCATTCATCAAGCTATTTTGATCACAAGGGTAGTCTGGACTTTTCATGAGCTTTTCATTTCTCAGATGCGTGGATTTGCTTATGACTTATTGTCACTTTTGCCCTCACATAAGTGATTATTTACATCGGATTAATGTTGATTTGAATGATGTCACGCCAAATGTTTCCTTCTCCCTGATTGGTCTGTTTTATTCATAATAAATTGATATTTTTTCAAAAAAATTGAATAAATACTTAGTGGAAAGGTTTTTTGAGAGGAACAAGATTTTATGGTTTTGAAGCTATGGTTTTCCTTTCTATTTAGTTGGTTTATTAAAAACCCTTTATGGACCAATGGAACCCTAATTATGTGTTTCATGTAACTAATATGATCTAAGTCAATCTAAATTTCCTAAGTTAATTATGTTGGTCAGTGAGCCTAACCCTAATGCATTCAAAGCCTAATTCACCATAGTTCAACCTAAGATCAATACAAGGTATTTATTAATGATGTTTATGAAAATGTACATAGAGACTAAACAAGTCAAGGGGAGATTTGACCTAGATTTGACTCCAAGATCAAGAAGACTATCTTAGGATCTACATTGATCCATGGGAAATAGGTCTTGCTGCTGAGCACAAGTAATTATGATTGTTTGCATGTTAATTACAAAGTGTACGTTATCATTTCAAGTTTAATGTTGTAATCATGATCACTCTATATTATTGCTTGATGATTGCTACATATGTTCAATGGTTATAATGTTCATATGATTACAATTTATGATTAATAACTCATGGAATTCATGATCATGTTCAAGAGGGAGAAATCCTATCATGCTAAGAGATCATGTTAATATGGAGAAATCCCATCCTATTAAGTTAAAGAATCATGATTATGTTAGTGTTAATGTCATGTTAATGATCAAGTTAATTGGAATTGAACTAGTCTTTATATGCTCATGAATTGTGGACCTCAAGGGGTCATCAATGACTTTCCTAGCAATCATGTGCCCCTAAGGGGGGCGTTATAGAGGGATGCATACATTAACTATTCAATTCTTCATGTTAACAATGATTCAAGAATGCTTATAGTCAATTCATGTCAAGTTTTTTTACATGCCAAGTATTTTTACTTTTCTCATATTATAAAGTGTCAGTACCATTTACTGATGTGTTATTTTCCCCTTTGTAAGGTTGGGGGCGCGGTGTCCCTAGGAGTTGGAGTAAGTAAGGACTCCAGAGGAGAAATAAATGATTACAAGACCTTCTACAGCTAACTAGTGAGGTTCCATCCATACTAGTCAATCCAATCATGTTTACCTTCATGAATAGTTTCCCATGTTTAGAAATATTTAAATATATCATAGAACTCAATTATAATTTCTTATTTGAAGAACAATGGATGAATCTCAATGGTGAATGATGTGTTTATTTTCTATCATTTCATAAATGTGACATCCCCCTTCAAGATGAAAGCTTTTTCTCAATTATATTATATATCAAATGTAGGGATCTTACATCAAGGGAAGTGAATACCATGCAACAAGGACAAGGACCTCCTAACCCATATGTGCCACCACCCCTACAACCTAACTACAAATACCAATATGCGCCACATCCACATCATTCATGCCAACAACCTCACCTCAATATCAACCCTCTCCATAACAACCACCACAACAACCTTCATCTCAACCAAAATTGATTCTACAAAATCCTAACCAACCACACGAAAGTCCACCACCATCACCATGATCTCCCCCTCCTCCCCATGATCAAGTGTTCATGGTGTATATAATATGTGACAACAAGGTTGTTAAGAAATCCATCAAAGGAAAGGAGAAAATGGCCAAAGTTCATGGTGGAAAATCATTGTTTGGAAGTTCTTGTAAGGGCTCTAAGAGCACCGAAAACCATGTTGTTTGACCATTATGTGAGAGTGCCAAGTGCACCAGAGTTCTCGCTGCCCCACCTTTCTATTGAGTTGATAGTACCAGCTGTCCCACCATCTTATGAGATTGCCTAGGGCACCAACAAGTATTCGAACCCACCATTGTTTTAGGAGATAACACCAAGTGTCCCACCTATTTTTAAATGGATAATACTAGGTGTCCCATCATCATTTGATACGATACCACTAAATACCCAAACCCATGATCTAAGGCATCCTAATGTGATATTTTAAGGTTCTCAAGATTTCAATACACTTGAACCCCCTCTATTGGATGCCTTAGAAGACCCCTTCCTCAAGGGAAAGCAAAAGTATGACATGAAAATTGTGAAGTTCTTAAGGTGACCACTCCATTTATTGACATCATCAAGGAAAACCCAACTTATGTAAAGTTTTGTAAGGGTGTGTACTTCTTTAAGAAAAAGATAAAATGGAAGCTAGCCAATGGTATTATGTTGACTGAGTTGAAAGGTTTTTTTTATGTGGACCACTGTTATGAGATCTCTAGTGATGATCCCATAGGGGATGAAGATCATTTGGTGGGATCTTTTGAGAAGATTTTTGACGATGATGATGATGATGATGGGAGAACCTTCCTAGTGAGTGAACGATGGATGAAGGAACATCAAAACCTGGATTAAGGCAATAAACTTTGAGATGTTTATTCCCAAAATCTTGATGTATTGTTGTACTTTAGTTTTTCCAAGAAACACACACACATTATAATTATTATTTTTGTTGTTTGTGAATCATGTTAGGGAAATTACATTGGAAGGAGGATGATGCATTGATGATCTAGCAAAAGAATGTTGAGGTCGAAAGGGAAATTGCAAATCAATGGAAACACTTCAAAAAAGTGACCAAACTGTCACTCTTCATAGAACGGTCGTGATGCTGGCAAGCCAAAATGGCCATTTTGCGTAGGATGGACATGGTGGCTCTACCCTACTCACTGGAAACGTTGAGATAGCTCTAAACTTATATTTCAAGTTAGGACAACATAGTATATAAGTTTGGGGGCGTACGGTAATAAGCCCTTACTTTCCCTCTTTTTCCTCTATGTTCCTTGTTCTAAATTTTTTCCAAATATGATCAAATAGCATAACCGACTCTCATACTTGTCAGTCCATATATTATATACTTGCTTAAATACATGCATATTATGTAGTTTAATTTGATACATCTTATGTGTAATTATTAAAAAATTATTCTTCATGCCATGCATTTAACTTATGTTGATTTTGGTCATTTTTGTGTGCTTTTAGGTAGAATTTTCTTGCGTGTTTCTTTTTATTTCCAAAATGTAGGTTTAGATGTGATTTAATGCAAATTGGCACCATTTTTTCCGATTTTTCCCAAGTTTGAATTACTTTTCTGATGGTGTGTTTTAACTAAATCTCAACTCCTTGTGATTTGAATATTTTGAATTTGGGATAATGCAACCAGTTTATGATGTTTTTGGTTGAATGAGTCCTATGGAGGAATTCTGCATGTGCTTCAAGCCTCTTGCAAGTAATTGGTGGTTATGATAAAAGTGTGATTCTTGCATGACTTAAGCATTTGATATTGCTCATTCCATTTGAAAATAATGTAATCTACCATTTTTCTCATTTAATGTGTGGTTTGTCTACTTAGTGAACATTACATGGACTAACTTGCTTGGATGAAACCATACATGGATCCCCACTTTGACACCCCGACACGTCGCAAATGAGATTACTCAAAACCAAAAGCAGAAACAATCACTGGCAAGTGAATCACTTGAAAACACAGGAAATAAAAACCAATTTTATTAAAGAACCATAAGCTAGAAACTTATTACATATGAGTTAACAAAGCCCACCACATACAACATATAACATGTCACATTGAGATTACATCATTGTAGATCAACATTCATGTCATCAACCTGTTACACAAGATACTAGTTCAACATATACAAGTACAACTTTTATAACTATACAACCATGGTACACATGCCAAAACCTCATATCGATCAAATACCCACAAAACATATCAAAAGGAAAAAAAACCCAAGGACCTGAGTGTACAGGGATAACTCTAGGACTCTAACACCAAAAGATTAGCAGCACATCCAACATTATCAACTAATACTCTTGTTGTTGCTCTTCCTCAATTGCACGACCTCTACCACTTCATGCACGGTCACCTAAAAGATGTGGAAAACCCACGGGGTGAAACCAAAAGTCGCAACGAGAGATATAATTATTCGCCAACACTATTAAAACACAGGTAAGCTAAGCAGGTAAACCAACATACTAGCAAGTTGAGCAGATTCAGCTAAATGATATGTACTCAACAAATTAAGCATATTAAACACAACTAGACAGCTACCAGTGAATAGTTGATAAAGTTATATTAAAAAAAGGAATAAGAAGACATGTATAATTGTTGACTTCTCTTACCATCTTATAATTCAAGAAATGAGTAAAAAGATAATGCTTAAGAAGTTTGAAACGTATGTCACCCTAAGAACATATACTACATGGTTGTATTATGTATTTTAGTATGCCACATGGATTTGAGTTGTACCACCCAAATCCAATTGACCACTGCTAAGTCAAAATCAGTGCCATACAAGGTCCATGGAAGAGTCAGAATCCACAACCTCTCTAACACCTCTTGGTTAGCGCAAGAAAACATCATAGAGACATACCAGTCAAGTGCAAAAGAGTGACATATAGTCTACACAAGGATCAGCTCACGCAAGGCCATCCATACATACACACTTCGCCCACCTTGGTGTAGGTAATGGCGCTAAAAGAATAGGCTCACGCATGGTCATTTTTAAAAGGAGGATTGGCTCACACATGGCCATCAACATCAAAAGGAGATTGGATCATCCATGGGTGTCTCACACAACCATTAGTTAAGGACACAAGGAGACACTACACTTGCACCCCACATATTCAAAAATATGCACTCCGAGTTAAACTCATTTCACCAATCCAAAAAAAGCTGACACTGGAGTGGATCTATAACACAGGGCAAACTACAAGATTAGGTTTCACTTGTTTTTTAGCCAATTGGGTGACTTTTAGCATCAAATAAAGTTATAACTATAAAAATCAAACAAACTCTACAATATTAAGGGTGTGATGTAACTTCAGAATATAATAAATGTACAAGTTCGTCACACAATCACCACATGATACTTATTACTATGCCATTCACAAGGAACCATCAACGTCACACATCACCATAAGATCACAATCCCTTAATGACATAAATCTGAGGTTATCACCTCTCAATAGGCATCAATCCATTTCCATGTCATAGTACCTATCACATTAATCCATGTGTGTTAAGTACCACATTGTGCCTCATCAATGCGCATAAGAACCACCATATATCACATAATCACCACCATAGCATACACAAGCCATGGCATAGATATCACCTACCAGGTTAGGGGTTCATAAACAAGAGAGACAAGCACTGCACCAAGATGAAAATCTCATGATAAAGAAAGCAAACACATCTCATAACTCACATTAGGGCTACATACATAGTCGATTAGGGTTTTGCAATTGTACAAGCAATAAGCCCTAGGTGGAACATCTCCCACATTCTTGGATTGTTTTAGAGTTGAGGATTATCTTTAGGCTTAAGAAAATGGCCATTCACATAGAACTACACGTGGCTCATACATGGTTCATTCATTACTCATACAAATGCATTGATGAAGTGTTCAATCATGTAACCCAACCATCCACCACTCATGTATGTCGCGACCATCACCATACATGGTGTCGTGACCACGGCCAACCTCCTTCATGTCGTGATCGTGACACACAAAAGGATGTATCATGTCTCAACCCATAACCAACCAAGTCACATTCAGCTAGAGTTAGGGTTCAACACCCAAGGTAGCGTATTTCGTGACCCAAAACCAAGGACTCACCTCGATCCACCACAAGAAGATATATGGACTACAAGACGCAACCATATCACGACCAACCAAGGAAGAAGGAAAATCACAACCAAAACCACGGTGTGTCTAGACCCTCTAGGAAGTAGGTTTCATGGCCATCAAGGATGATAATTTCACGACCTCCACACAGTCGACTATATCTACCCAAAAGCATCATGCCAAATGATGTCATGACCTAAGACAAAAACAAGGCATAATGACCACTAAGGGTCAAGCCTAAACCACGAGTAAGGACCAAATACAACCCAAGATTAACCAAGGTCACAACAGAGATAACCCATGACTAAAATTGGGGACAAAATAAGAAAAAACCATTGTCACCGTGAAGGAAAAACCTCATGCAAAAATGGTCATCAAACCCAAAAACAAACTCCATGAAACGATAATGAAAAGGAACCTCAACAAGAGAGAGGGACCAAGATCACCTCCACCAAAACAAAACCAAAACCTCATAGAACACAAAAACACTCGATCATCATGCATACAACTCAAACCAAGGTCAATAAACGAAGGAAAACCACCATGCACCACAAACACCAAAATCGGGTACAAAGAAAATTAGTGTTTCAGATTACATCCAAACCAAGCATGACATAAACATCATCTAAGTTTTAAGGTCTATCACCATATACTAGAATGGTAAGGAAGCATTTAGGGAGATAAAATAGCAACATGCATGTAAGAAAGATGCATTAATAGAGAAGGTTAAGATTTATATAACCCACCTTAGGAACATCAATCGCTCCAAAGAAGGCAAGCTCCAAGCACAAGATCTCTAAATATGATTAAGATCCACCAAAAGCTCCACTCTTTGGCCAAAAAACACTTGAAGAAAGAGAAGGCACCAAGGTCAAAGATCATCCAAGAAAAGAGGGCCAAAAATCTCTAGGATGAGCTAAAAGAAAAAGGGAGAAAGAGAGAAGAAGTCCTCCTCACACTTGGGTCTACCTTGTCAAAACATGGTCGATGACCTTTGTGATGAGGAGTTTATCTACCAAAACGTCCACCATGGAGGAACCATGGTCTATGGTCGAGAATAGAGAGGAAGATGGGGTATAAGGTCCATGGGAAAACACCAAAGAAGAAATATAAACACTCACAAAGGTTAAAGATGACTGAGGATCACCACGAACTCCACATGCAAAGTGGAACAACCTCCAAAGCACCAAGAACAACTTCTTCTTGCTCAACCAAGCTCCAACGACGAGCACAAGTGAAGGGAGGAAGAATATGGCCAAAAAAAGATCACTTGCTTTAAGAGAAGAGGGTTTATATAGCAACACAGAAGAGAGGTAGGGCAAGAGATAATGTATCAACAAGATAGGGCTCCAAAGGGACACTTGTCCACTCAAGAAATTATTATGCAACCACGTAATGCCCACATGCATGAGATGGTGATACACTCTAGGTTTTATCTTGACCACCTAGACCACCCAACACCTATGTGGCGGTCACGACCCATCAAGGGAACCACCCATGGTCATGACACACCACTCATCACAACAAGGTCATGACAAGGGGTCACCACCCTCCCTAGGTTGAGACACTCCACTCACAAAGGCAACCATCTCGACCCAAGATCACCCAAGACCATCTCAGTCACAAAAAACACAACTAGGGGGTGTCTTGACTGTGACACCCTCCAAAAAAGCCCTAATTCACGATCTAGGTTGAGACAAACCAACAAGGGTCACAAGGTCAAGGCAAACCAACCCTAATCACCACTAGGGGTGACACCATTCAAATAGTGGTCAAACAAGGCACCCTAAAGCACCAAACTCTATCTTATGGAGCCAAGAGAAAGAAGAAACACTTGAGAGGTGCAAAATTACAAGAATACCCCAACAAATGGGTATATTCTAATTTGCACCAAAACTAGCATAGAAAGAACAAAAAACAACCAAACAAGCTCAAACTAGAGACTTAAGCTCTCCACAAGCTCTAAGATCATCTCAAAGGATTACAGTAAGGTTCTAAGAACATCATCAAGCCAAAGAAAATAGGGTTAACCCAAAACATAGGTCAGGGGTCTTACAAGCCATAAACCCCTAACAAGGATTTCTCCCCCAAAATCCTAAGCAAAAAGAGATAGGTACTTCTTCCGCATCTCTTCCTCAATCTCCCACGTGACTTCCGCAAAACCATGGTGATGTCATAGAACCTTCACAAGCACTTTGTCCTTCTCTTCAACTTCTTCACTCTTCTATCCAAGATCAAAATGGGCCCTTCAACATAGTACATGTCCTCATCAAGCTCAACCTCCACTGGCTGCTAAACTAACTCAGTATCAAGGTGGCACTTCCTCATCATGGACACAAGGAAAATTGGGTGTAACCTCTGTAACTCAGGTGGTAGCTCCAACCTATAGGCCACCTTCCCAACACATTTCACCATAGGGTAGGGTCCATATTTTGGGGAGCCAGCTTATCCTTATTTCCAAAACTCAAAACACCCATCCAAGGAGAGGCTTTGAGATATACCTTGTCTCCAACTTGGACCTCTAAGGGACTCTGATGGTTATCAGCATATGACTTTTGTCTATCCTGTGCTACATTGAACTCTTGTTGAATCACTTTGATCTTATCTATTTTTTGTTGTAATAGCTCAGGACCAAGAAGCTGATATTTACCTATCTCATACCAATATAATGGAGACCTGCAACATCTCCCATAAAATGTCTCATATGGTGTCGATGCTCCTCTAGTAACTATTATTATAAGCGAACTCTATCAGACTGAGATGGATGTCCCAACTCCCCAAAAACTACAAGACACAAGTACTCAATAGGTCCTCGAAGGTCAGCATGGTACTTTCAATCCAAACATCCATCTACGGGTGGAAAGTAGTGTTGAACCTCAACTGCGTACCCAAAGTTGTGTGCAAGCTCTCTCAAAAGCGACTTGTGAAATCAGGATCTCTATCTAACACAAAAGTAGTTGGGAAACCGTGAAAACACACTATCTCATACATGTAGATTTGAGCGAGATTCTCTACTGAATATGTTGTCTTCACTTGTAAGAAGTGTGTTGACTTTATCAACCGGTCAACTTTCACCTAAATGGAATCATGTCCTTTGGTTGTCCTAGGCAGACCAACCACAAAGTCCATAGTTAATGATCCCACATCCATTGTGGTATGGGTAATGGCTGTAATGTCCCTACAGGCTTCTAATGCTCTACCTTGACTTGCTGACACATCGTGCACTTGGCCACAAACTCAGCCACCTCCCACTTCAATCCATGCCACCAATACAGATCTTTAAGGTTATGATACATCTTGTTGCTACTTGGGTGCATCGAATACATCAAAGAGTGAGCCTCTTCTAGAACCATGCTTCATAGATTAGCAGCATCAGGAACCACAACTATACCGTGGTAACAAACTGTGCCATCATTCGCCTCATAGAAACCATCATGCTTCTCGTTGCCGAACTCTGATCATATCTACTGCATCATGATATCAGCCTGATGTGCCTCTTTGATTTGTTGTCTCAACGTCAATTTCACCTACAAATGTGCCAACATCCCTACTAGCATAGATACCTCTAGCTTCATGTTCATCTGAAAGAAGGAGACCAACATGTCTCTCTTATGACAAACTAAAGAGTTCAACTATACACAGCCCACTAAGGGTGTCGAAGAAGATTTTCTACTCTGTGCATCTACCATGACATTCACCTTTCCTAGATGGTAATAAATAGTACAATCATAGTCCTTGATTAACTCCATCCAGCGCCAGTGTCGCATGTTCAACTCCTGTTGTGAGAAGATATACTTCAGGTTCTTATGGTCTATGAAGATATGACACCTCTAACCATAAAGGTTGTGTCTCCAGGTCTTCAAAGTGTGAACCATTACAGCCAATTCTAGTTCATGGGTAGGATAGTTCTCCTCATTCTTCTTAAGCTATCATGATGTGTAAGATATCACATTCTTGTCCTACATCAACATACAACCAAAGCCATTCCTTGATGCATCACAAAAAATTATATATACTTTCCCCTACTCAGGAAGCACTAGCATTGGTGCACTCATCAACGTCTTCAATAACGGAAAGGCACACTTACACTTGTCATCCCAAACAAAAGAAACATCATTCCTCATCAGTTTGGTTAGGGGAAACGCCACAGAGCTGATGTTCTTTATGAACCTCCTGTAGTAGCCTGCCAAACCTAGAAAGTTGAGCACTTCCATTGGCATCTTAGGCTTCTCCCATTCAAGCATGGATTCAACCTTCTTGGGGTCCACATGAACACCCTAAGTAGATATCACATGTCCTAGGAAGGACACCTCAGTCATCCAAAACTTGCACTTGTTGAACTTGGCATACAGCTGATGTCGTCTCAACACAGTCAATGCCTGACGAATATGATGTTCATTTTGTTGACTATCACGATTGTATATCAGGATATCATCTATGAACACAATCATAAACTGGTCTAGGAACAGTTAGAATAATATGTTCATCAAGTCCATGAATGTTGTTGGTGCATTGGTTAACCCAAATAGCATAACCACAAACTTATAATGACCATAATGAGTCCTAAAAGATGACTTTGGTATGTCATCCATATTGATCTGCAACTGGTGATACCCCGACCTTAGGTCTACCTTGGATAAGACTGCAACACCTCATAACTAATGAAGCAAGTCATCAATCCTTGATAAGGGATATTTATTCTTTATTGTTACCTTGTTCAACTACATATAGTAGATACACAGCCTCATGGATCCGTCTTTCTTTTTCACAAAAAGCACAAGAACACCCCACAGAGACGTACGCGGTCTAATGAAACTCATCTCAATTAGCTTTTGGAACTGTTTCTTTAACTCTTCCATCTCAATTGGCACCATCCTATACGGTGTCTACAGTATCGATTACATGATCAGGGCTAGATTGGTCTCAAAATCAATCTCTCTAGTAGGGGGAACACTTGGGAACTCATCTAGGAACACATCCTCAAACTCTCTGATAACTGGAACCTCTTGAATACTTAGACTCCTCGCCTATGGTATCCACAACATGTGCTAAAAACCCATCATAGTCTTATCTCATCAACTTCTCTGCTACCATGGCCGACACCAAACAGGTAGGAAGAATCTTCCTATCACCTTGGAAGATCCATACACACCACCGTCTACAAATGTCGCCACCTTGGACTACAGTCCAATATCATATGATACTTCTCCTAGGTGTCCATTCCAAGGATCACATTGAATCCATGCATACCAAGTGGTAAGAGATCCACTTGAATGATATGCTCTGAGAGAGAAAGGACACATGAAGGACATACCGTATGCAACTCCACAGGACCAACTAATGGGGTTTCTAAATGAAGAGTATCCTACCTACGGCTAACAAGAAAAGAACAAGAATCAATCACTTATCGAGTGACAAAACAGTGTGTCACATCTGGGTCAACCAAAATAGATATAAAGCAAGAAGAAGACAAATCATAATGAAATAACTCCATCTAATTGTTACTACGTGTGGGTTGACCATTTTTTCATGTTGAATCATAGACTAGAATCTAGTCATCACTTATTTTTTTCCTCTTCCTCTACTGACCTGCCCTGAAGAACCAACTTGAGACAATTGTCCACATCCCATTCCACTGCCACTAAATTATTTTGCCTATGAGTCCTGCTGGATCTGCCTCAGTTTTTGAGTCACTTCCTCATCTTTAAAAGGGAAAAATAGCTCTGTATGCCCAACCTATCCATACTTGTAGCAGGTCTTTCTCTCATACCATGGACTGGATGGGCATGTCACCAAAGTTGATACTACACTCTGAGCTCCAGCTAGTGGAAGACTACATCCTCTGTCCTTATTGGGTGACCATTGGGTCTGTGCATTGGAACTCTACTATGTTGGCAGTGTAGAAAACTTAGGCTTCTTAAAGCCTCCCAACGACTATCCCCGGTACTGCACCGACCTCTTCTTGGCACTCTTCTCCCTCTTCTCAACCACAGACCGTTCAATCCTCCTGATGGACTCCACAAACATTACAAACTTCTCATGGTTCTCAAGCTCTACTGCCTCCATAACGAGGTCACTGTTCAGACCCTTCTTGAAATGTCAAATACTCTCCTCATCCGTTGACACCATGTTAGGATATAACCTTAGCAGCTCCATATGCTTTGCTTCGTACTTTTTGATTGACATGGATCCCTACCAGATCCGCTCAAACAGACCGATCTTCTCATCCAAATAGGTACACGAAAAGTACCTACTTACAAACTCTCTTCTAAACTCCATCCAAGTGATATCAACACCTGTCCATTTCTCCTCTTCAATGGCCTGCCAATGGTCAGAACTCTCTTTCAGGAGATACATTGTGTGCTTCATCTTATCGGCCTCGGGGATATTCAGAAACCTGAAAGCCTTTTCCAACTCCGTTAGCCAAAGATCAGTATCTGCTGGATCATCCATACCAGAATACTCCACCGCACCAACATGTATTAGCCTCTCAAAGTTCTTCGCAACTCCTAGAGATTTGACACCGAGGATAGATGCCCTTGGCTGAGGGGCGAGCATCCTGTCTGCCATGTGTGTCATCGTTTCCATAAACTGTCCAAATAGAGACTGGAAGGAAAGGTTCTCTATCATGGCCGGGCCAAACTAGGGCTCATCAGTAACCTAATTTTCTCTTGCCTGACCCCTCAACATCACCAGGTGTAGCAACACTACTCTTTGCAGCATGTTCATTGTGTTCTCCACACATCTTTTCTACTCTTCTTCCGCATAAATAGAAGTTACTACAAGATAGATTGGAGGATACTATAATAGACACAACACTAGTGGTAGGTCCCTGTAGACTCAACAAACTTAAAGCTCTAATACCAACCTTAATTGTGATGCCTTGATGCACCACAAATGAGATTACTCAAAACCAAAAGGGGAAACAATCACTAAACAAACAAATCACCCAAAAACATAGGAACAAAAACTGATTTCATTAAAGAACCTTAAGCCAAAAACTTATTACATATGAGTCCAAAAATCTTGCAACATATAGCACATAACATGTCACGTGGAGCTTACATCATTGTAGATCTACATTCCAATTATCAACCTATTACACAAGATACTAGTTCCACATATACAAGTACAACTGTCATAACTATACAACCATGGCACACATGATAAAACTTCGTATCGATCACATACCCACAAAACATCTCAAAAGGAAAAAGACCCCAAGGGAATAGTGTACAGGGATGACTCTAGGACTCTAACACCAAAAGACTAACAGCACATCTAACCTTATCAACTAGTGCTCTTGCTGCTTCTCTTCCTTAGTTGCATGATCTATACCTCTTCATGCACGATCACCTAAAAGATGTGGAAAATCTAAGGGGTGAGACAAAAGATCCCAACGAGAGATATAACACTCTGCCAAGACTATTAAAGAACAAGTAAGCTAAGCAGGTAAAATAACATACTAGAAAGTTGAGCAGATTTAGCAAAATGATATGTACTCAATAGATTAAGCAAATTAAACAAGACTAGACATCTACCACTGAATTGTAGATCAAGTTATATTCTAAAAAGGAATAAGAAGAACATGTATAATATTTGACTTCTCTTACCATCTTATAATTTAAGAAATCTGTAAAAAGATAAGGCAAGGCTCAAACATTGTGAGACGTATGTCACCTTAAGCACATATACTACACGACTGTATTACTTCATTTATTATGCCCCGAGGATTTTAGTTGTACCACCCAAATCCAACTGACCACTACTAACTCAAAATCAGTTCCATACAAGGTCCATGGAGGAGTCGGAATCCACGACCTCTCAACCACCTCTTGGTTAGTACAAGAGAACACCATAGAGGCATACTAGTCAACTACAAAAGAGTAACATATAGTCAACACTAGGATCGGCTCACACATGGCCGTCCATATATAAACACTTAGCCCACCTTAGTATAGGTAACGTTGCTAAAAGAATAGGCTCACGCATGGCCATTCTTAAAAGAAGTATTGTCTTATGCATGATCATCCACATCACAAGGAGATTGGCTCATGCATGGCTATCTCACACAACTAGTAGTTAAGGATGCAAGGAGATACTTGACTTGCACCACACATATTCAAAAATATGTGCTTTGAGTTAAACTCATTTCACAAATCTAGGAAATAAAGCTAACACTGGAGTGGATCTATGGAACAGGGCAATCTATATGAATAGGTTTCACTTGATTAGTTATCCAATTGGCTGACCTTTAGCATCAATCAAGTTACAAAGTATAAAACTAAACCAAACTCTACAAGAATAAGGGTGTGATGTAACTTAAAAATATAATAAACGTACAAGTTCATAACACAATCACCACATGATACTCATTTCCATGCCATTCATAAGGCCATCATCAAAGTCACACATCACCATGGGATCACAATCCCTTAATGACAACACTTTGAGGATATCACCTCTCTATAGACATCAAGCTATCACTAGGTCATAGTACCTATCACATTAATCCCTGCATGTCTATCACCACATTGTGCCTCATCGATGTGCATAAGTACCACCCTGTATCACATAATCATCACCATAGCATACACAAACCATGGCATACATATCACCTACAAGGTTAGGGATTCACAAATAAGAGAGAAAAGCATTACAGATGATGAACATATCATGGGAGAGAAAGCAAACACATCTCATAACTCATAGTAGGGATACATACTTAGCCAATTAGGGTTTTGCAAATGCACAAGAAATAAGACCAAGGTTGAACATCTCCCACATTCTTGGAATGATTTAGATTTAAGTATTATCTTTAGGCTTAAGATAACAGGCATCCACATAGAACTACATGTGGCTCATACATGGTTCACTCATTACTCATACAAATGCATTGATGAAGTGTTCAAGCATGTGACCCAACCATCCACCACCCATGTATGTCGTGACCATCACCATACATGGTGTCGCGACCGTGTCCAACCTCCTTCATATCACAACTGTGACACACTAAAGGATGTATCATGTCTTAACCCACAAGAAACCATGTCACATTTAGCTAGAGCTAGGGTTCAACCACCAAAAGTCGGGCATGTTGTGACCCAAAAATAAGGACTCACCTCGATCCCCGACAAGAATATATTTAGACCTCAAGACTCAACCATGTCGCAACCAACCAAGGAAGAAGTAAACATCTCGACCAAAAATGGGGTGTGTCTCGACCGTCTAGGAAGTAGGTGTCGCGACCATCAAGGATGAGGATGTCGCGACCTCCACAAGGTCTGATGTCTCGACCCAAAACCATCATGCCAAAATATGTCACGACCCAAGACAAAAACAAGGCATAATGACCACTAAGGGTCATTCCTCCACAAAGACTAAGGACCAAATCCAACCAAAGATTAACCAATGTCAAAATAGAGATAACCACAACTAAAACAGGAGACAAAACCAAGAATACCCATCATCACCATGAAGGACAAAACTCACGCAAATATGGACATCAAACCCTAAAAAAACTCCATGAAACCACGACGAAAAGGAACCTCAACAAGAGAGAGGAACCAAGATAACCTCCACCAAAACCAAACCAAAACCTCATGGAACACAAAAACACTCAATCATCATGCATGAAACTCAAACCAAAGTCAATAAAGGAAGGAAAACCACCATGCACCACACATACCCAAATCGGGTACAAAAAAATTAGGGTTTCGTATTACATCCAAACTAATCATGATCTTAACACCATTCATGTTGTAAGGTCTATCACCATATGCTAGCATGTTAAGGAATCAGTTAGGGAGACAAAATAGCAACATGCATGTAAGAAAGGGACATTAATAGATAAGGTCAAGATTTATAAGACCTGCCTTCGGAAGATTACTCCAAGAAAGGCAAGATCCAAGAACAAGATCGCCAAATATGATCAAGATCCACAAAAAGCTACATTATTATACCACAAGAAAACCTAAAGAAAGAGAAGGCTCTAAGGTCAAAGATCATCCAAGAAAAGAGAGCCAAAAATCTCTACGCTGAGTTAAAAGAGAAAGGGAGAAAGAGAGAAGAAACTCTCCTCACAATTGGGTCTACCTTGTCAAAACATGGTCTATGCCCCTGTGATGAGGGGTTTCTCTCCCAAAAGGACCACCATGGAGGAACCATGGTCTAGGTTCAAGAAAAGAGGGGAAGATGGGGTAGAAGGTCTAAGGGAAACCACCAAAGAGGAAAGATAAATACTCACCAAGGTTGAAGATGACTAAGGATCACAATAAACTCCACATGCAAGGTGGAACCACCTCCAAAGAACCAAGAATAGCTTCTTCTTACTCCACCAAGCTCCAAGTACGAGCATAATGGAAGGGAGGAAGAAGATGGCCAGAAAAAAAAGATCACATGCATGGAGAGAATAGGGTTTATATAGAAAAGGAGGAGAAAGGTAGGGCATGATATGAGGTGTCAACTAGATAGGTTTCCAAAGGGAAACTGATCCACTCAAGAAACTTACATTCTACCACATAAAGCCCACATACATGAGATGGTGATACACAGTAGGTTTGATCTCGACCACCTAGACCACCCAACACCTATTTCTTGGTCGCAACCCACTAAGGGAACTACCCATGGGAGTGGCACACCACTCAACACAACAAGGTCATCAAAAGAGGTCACCACACTCCCTAGGTCGAGACGGTGCACTCACAAAGGCAACAGTATCAACCCAAGATCACTCAATCTATCTCTCTCTCACAAATCATACCCAGGGGAGGTGTCTTGACTGGAACACCCTCCAACCAAGACCTAGGTCATGACGTAGGTCGAGACAAACCAACAAGGGTCACAAGGTCAAGGAAAATACACCCTAAAACCATAATCACCACTAGGGGTGACACCATTCAACCAAGGGTCAAACAAGGCACTCCAAAGCACCACACTCTCAATTTGGATCCAAGAGAGTGTAGGAACACTCTAGAGTTGGAAAATTACAAGAATACTTCCACAAATGAGTATATTATTTTTTTCTTCCGAGAGAACCTCCCTCATATAAGTGCCACATTTGTAACCCCCCTAGATAGCATAAAACTCTCAGGCCCCGAGTGCCCCACACACTCGGGAACCAGTTGAAGTGCACAGTTGGTCGGTCTGCACGACAGGTACCATTTCAGAGGCGGCCACTGGGTTTTGAACCTGAGTCTCTTCATGAGGGGACATCGTGCCAAGCCACCTGAACCACTCCTCCCTGGAAATTGGTATATTGTTATTTGCACCAAAACTAGCATAGAAAGCACAAACAACATCCAAACAAGCTCAAATTCGAGACTGAAGACTGAAGCTCTCCACAAGCTCTATGATCATGTCAAAGGATTAGATCAAGGTTCTAGGCACATCAATAAGACAAAGATAATATTGTTAATCCAAAACACAGGTCAAGGGTCTTACTCCCACCACCCATGACCCCTCTTTGTCCCAATATTTATTCTATTATCTTCTTACTGCTCAGCCTCATGAAAGGATGCCAATTGCACACATATTAGCTTTGATCATCTTCCAGAAAGATTGGAGCTACCACATCTATATTCTCCCACTTCACTCTTGTCACTTTATGTCCTCCATACATATAGGGCAAAGAAAAAGAACTAAGGCATGGCTCTATGTAATAGCCTCTCAAGAAAAGAAAAGAAAAATATTACTTTTCCTATTAATAGCACTCCATTCCTCTCCCTTACCATTTCTTCTATTTTTATGTCCAGTAGGGTTGGGGTAAATAAACGCAAGCCCTCACACTTCTACACCATCTAAGGGGGACATGGAAGGTTGAATGAAGTGTATGATGTAGTTTTAGCAAGTGAAACAACAACTATAACCATTTGGATGTATACCATGTGTATATAATTTACCTAGAGTTTTATGAATATCACTTAATTTACATGGGTGAATGATATCTCATATTTAAAGTTTTTGTGATTTGTGCTTGATTCACACTTGAAAACAAAAAATGAACAGAGAGTAGTGGATTACATGCCTAATTCCACATGTGAACTCATATTACATGGCTAAAATCATGATGAATGCATTTTTCCATGTTTTGTTGAATGATTTGAAAGAGAGATTAAGTTGAAGCATACTTGAGGCCAAGTATGTTACACATTTGCAGTACTGAAACAGCCTTCATTTGAGCCTTCATTTGTGTAATCTTGCATTTTAATCACATTTAGAGATTTTAGACTGCAAGATGTTACCCCTAATGGATGGTTTTCTATCAAATGCACTTCTAGACACTCTTCGCATGACTTTCATGTACTTGGACCACACCTTGGATGGATGGGAGAAAATGAGGATGATCCTAGGGTTCCTCCTCTTTAGGAGGAGTTTAAAGGTCCTAAAGATTCCCCAAACTACCCTACTTACCAAGGCTTAATCTAAAGCATAGATGTCCATGGATCATGAAGTTTGAAGTTAAAAGTGAAAGCAAAGCATGTAGCATGGCCATGGTGACATTGAACGACTATACTACTAAAGCCAAAATCATAGCAGAATCTAAAAATTGATTAGCTATGGCAACCTCAATAGAACATCCATGCTACCCAACATGATTGGTCCAAGGATCTCCCAGAACATTCATTGAAGCTACCACAATTGTGTTGTCGAAGATCAAAACAACTGTGTTGATGGAAGTGACCAAGTCCCCAACTTGCGCATCATGACCAAACTACCCAGTACGGCTTTGCCACCTAACCTTCACTTGGGTCATGTTTCCCTACATGGCCATGCCACCATCCAACATTTTCCCATTTTCGTTGACATTTTCATCTCCACCCAGAATGGTCATTCTTATCTCGTAACCCTGGTGTTTTCTACATTGATTTTCCCAATATACCCCCACTTGACCTAGTGCTTCCCTACCACCTATATATACATGGGGGCAGTTGTAGCATGAGGTTAGCCACCCCTCACATTATTTCTACCTTCCTAGTGCATTCAAGGAGATCTCACCTACTCTCACCTCCCTCCAACTCATTTCCACCACCATCACCTCAAAACCCTAGTTTGCTAGGGTTTTGACCATTTCCACCACCCGTTCCATGCCATTTTACCACCAAGGAAGGAGGATGCCATTCTCAAGCTACTAGGAGGTGAAGGAGAGGAAGCTTCCATGAGATTCCATGGCTATTCTTCCTTGTTATTCTTATTTTGTTGTTCTTTTTGTACTATGAGTTGTTAAACCCTTCTAGGTCAGTTGTTAGGGGCTAAAATATAGCTTTTATACCATTTTTGGAAAAAATAACTGGTAAACATTACGATCTAATTTTATATCGATTGTATTCTACTTTTATCTATTTCCCCATAAATTTATCTTGTGGTTTGTGCTTAAAGATAGGGATTATTTATTGATATGAGCTTGAACCACCTAGATTCTAGGAAATAATGGCTTGTATGTGGCTAACTTAGGAGTTGCTAGGTCCAACTAGTGGATCCCTAGCTAGCACCCTATCTTCCCACATTCACTTCTACTTTCCTACTTTTAGGTGTGAGATATAAGTATCTAGTGTAGTAGTATTTAGTGCAATTCTCTTAGAGCTTCCTAAAGGCTAGATGGGAGGTGATGTGAGGTCAGACACCTTCATATCCACCTCCCATTACTACCCTTATACCTCAATTTCCCTAAAAGCACCTACTCTAGAAACTTGAACTTGCTAGTCCTATTAGAATTTCATCTAAATCCTTGTCCAAAAGAGCCTCGTAAGGTTGGATAGGGTGTGCAAGTGGGTGTAGTTCCCCTTCACACACCTTACTCCACCCACGGCCAAGTATTAGTTTAGGGTAATTATATAGCATCTATCTTGTTGTTTGGTTTAATAATCTAAATTAATGTGTTTTGTTTATTAGTTTGACCCCCCCCAATCTAGGTTCTTATCACATTCCACCAAAAGTCCCACACCTCCATTAACTTCTTAATACCCCAATTAGCCCTCTTACGAATTCATTCTTGCTTAGTTATTTGCTTTACTTGCGTCTTAGTTAATTGTCTGGCTCTTGATAGTTATGTCTTGCTAGTGTATCAAGTGTCTCTAAGTTCTTACTTGTGCTAATATTATCTAGTTAGTGTTAATCCTTGAAAAGACCTCACTTTCAACATCCCCCAATTAAGGAAGACCTCCAAGTTGAGATCCAATACCTCTATTCACAAGGATCCAGATTTAGCAAATAATAAATAACATAAAATAATTCCATTAATTTTGTAAAATATTATTGACATAATATACAATGATACTTCTCTAAGGAATTGCATACACTTTACATCAGAATTGATTCATATATTGAGTAGAAGTGTTCATCTATAAAATCCCCCTTGTTATATATTTAATACCTTCAATATATCTTTCATATTATTCTTCATGTCATTCATCATGTGTATCATATACCTAAAATGCCAAGAAACAAAATGTAGTCATCACATTTCTATATGGTGTATCTCGGTGTATGAAAAAGCATGCAAGTACATATCAACATACAATCATTCAATTACTTTTAAAATAAGAGCCGACATTTTCATTACATATTCTAGTCCTTACTGGATATATTATCTTGGGTGTGATCACTATCCTTCCTAGGGCTCGTGTGCATCACCACTTGTCACACATCAACAAAGGTCTAGAACATCATAGATTACTTATGTGATACTCATATTGGCATCATATCTGAACAAGAATTAAATAAACATCCCACAGTATATTTATTGATTCAATCCTCAGAAATCATCCGAAAACATTAGAAATCGATAATGTGATTATTAATAGATAACCATGTACCTCAATGTTGATCCATGCATATTCTACAATTATACTTCAAGTATATCCCATTAATAAAATCACAGATCCAAGTATCAATACTTAATTTGCATGTAGGTACATCCTAAAGTGTCACCATCATATTAATCAAATTAAACTCTATTGGGGCTCTAAAATCTGGGATTTAGAGTTTCCATGGGTTTGGATAAGGAATAAGGTCACAAACCCTAATTCCACCGCTTATTAAACCTTAAGTGGAACCCTAATTATTAGATCCATCATATCTTTTCATTATGTTCATTAATGACACATCAAGTTAGGACCTTTAACCTTAATTTTTCATATGCATGATTATTCACTTTAGAAACCCTAATACCACCATTATGATTATAATCATGTTAGATTAGTATTATATTTAAAAATAATAGATAACATCTCAAAATAATCATAATTATTGTGTTAAGAATCATAATCACCAAAATTAGGGTTTTTATACCCTAATCACTTATTAATCATGGATTGGTCCTACCTGTAGAACTAGGACCAGAATTAGGTCTCAAATGTATTTTATTTGTATTCCTCTCATTTTCTTGAACAATTTGATATATAATTTTTCTATTATTGGACAATTCTAGTATTTACTACAATTTTCACAAATTAACCAGTAGTGGACCAATAGAAAGGTGCCACGTCAGGGATGTATACCTCTTTGTTTGTTTCCCTTCTTCCCCTAACTTGCAGATTTGTTGCATGGATCTAGTTAGCCACAAACCCAGATAGGCACCTCTTCTTCTTCATATGTGTATGCGGATCATGTTTCCTCACACGCGGCTTGCATTACTTCCAGGCTAGAGAACAACCAACCTTGGTGCACCTCTGTAACCTCAACCCTGCCTGCCATTTCTGTCATCATTAAGAAACAAATGCGTTTATGCTCCCAGTCTTATTCTTCCTCATAAAGTCTTCTCATCAAATAGGGTTGTACACTAGGGATGAGGCATCTAAACAGCGGGAACCCCGACAAAGGATGACGTTCCTTGTAGAAGGTTCTAACATGAGTCTTCATGAAGACAATCCTTACCTATGCATGTTCGACATCAATATTGTAGAACAGTCTGCTCTAGTGGTGTTTCCACATCCAAAGGACCAATAGGTAGGTTTTCTACATCTCTCTCTATGGATCTAGTTGAAATAAATAATAGGTGTGTTGGGGCTTTATGGTAGAGTGTTTAGTTCTTCCATGAAGTCTAGGAGGTTTGGGCATAATACTCCCCACTGAAAGAAGACTATTAGTGCCTTATATAGGCACCACAAAGGAAAGATAAGTGAAGAAGGAAGGAGATGGAGGGATAATGCGGCCAAAAAGGGAAAGGTCCAACTTCCTTTGTGTTCTGTATACAAGGTGTGAGACGACCACATGTCTTATTATGGAATGTGATTTAATCACCTTAACTACCATCCTACAATATGATTCATTCTTAAAAGTCATGACTAGATTTCCTATAATAGTTTCCACAAGAAATAGCACTTCATTCTATCTTTGATTTGGTCAAACCCCCTTCCTCGACAAGGTAAAAACTTGGTTGGAAAACCAGAAACTATTAAGGTAGGTATATAACTTTTATGGCACATATTGGATTATTGCTCATTAAATTTTTAGGAAAACTCTTCTTAACATGAAATATAGATTGTTCTTTTATCTCTCTCTTCAGTATATCCCTTAATATATATATACCTTTTCCCACTCATATCCAATTTGTGGGTTTACTTTTCATATAAAAAATTCACCCTTTGCGTATTTATTTAAATCAATTACTATTACCATATGGAAAGTCATTTTCCTACCAATTTTAAGAATTCTCTTCCCTTTTGTTATTATCTTTAAGTATACCAAAAGTTCATTTGAGATAATACTACTTTGTTCCCCAAATCTTATGTTGCCAAACTGGGTTAGATAATTACTCCATTAATTATCCAATACTCTGTGTATCTTATTTTCCTTTGGAAACCTACATTTTATCTTATATTTCAATTACATGTCAAACCATAAAGCCATTGTCCATTATTTAGGAACGAAAATTATTATTTCTTTGACTTGTGCCTTATGGACCTATTATCAAAGAAAATAATCCCATGGGCCTTTCTTGGGCCATGGGTTGAACCCACACCTCAAAGATGACTTTATTATTCCCTCAATAATACTATTGGGAATTTACTTATCAATTCATGCTTTATAATTAAATTTCACCAAAATTGAGGTTGCTACAGTCCTACTCTCTTACTTGCCCTAGTTTTTTAATGATAGTTTAGTGTACATTGTCCCTTTTCTTACTTAGTTTCTTTTCTTTCTATTTAGAATCAAATTGTCTAGTGTTCGCTTAGGTTTTGCCTCTTACTTTCCTTTCATTGCTTTTCTGACCTGTAGTGTAATCAAACCAAACCAATATCAAACTCTTAAATCATATTCCTTGCTTTAGGAACCTAGATCAATCTAACTTATCACTAGTGCCCCCATATGTCCTTGTGGATTGACCCATATCTTGTTGCTTGTCTATACTATAAAGCAATCATGTGTATTGTGGGTAACATGTGTTAGTCTTGGTGAGTGTGCCTTTAGGGCCTTATAAATATTGAAAGATCTGTGTTTAGTTCTTTGGGGACATCCAATCAAATTTAATTAGTTTGTTGAACCTTAAGTGAAAATGCATCTAGCTTTCTATCTCCATATGTCTTTTAATATTGATCAAGAAGCTCCTACACCCTTCCTGCTTACCTACTTTTGAATTATCTGCTTGAGGGGGAGTAATTGAGTGTATAAGTGATTTATTAAAGCATTTGAGGGGGTAATGCTTGTGTAGGCTTGGTATATATACTATTATTTTGCCTTAATTTGTTTTTCTATTTGTAAGCTAACTTGGGATTCTTCCAAGCTCCAGCTTTAGGGGGGTATTAGAGAGTTGATTAAATTAGTTAATTCATTTGTTGGGTCTATTTGTAATATGGTCCCAATTGTGTCTTCGCCCATTAGGATGTTTCTTGAGTTTTTATTGTAACCCCTTTATCCTATTTATATGAGGGGGTGCCATTCAGTCAATAAGAAAAACACACACAAGGGGTCTTTCACTAACATATACATTTGTACTTTACCATCCATGTAAGTGTTCTTGTTGAAGACCCATTTGCACCCTTTGGATTTTACCCTTCAGTTGCATCCAAAAAAGTCCATACTTTGTTGGCTTACATGGATTTCATCTCACATATCATAGCTCAAGACATTTACAATAATTTGATCCCTCTATGTCCTCATTGTAGGGTTTTTTCTCATCAAATATAACCATCAAATCATCCAATTTAGTCATCAAGATTCTGAATATATTTGGCTCCATACATGTCCTACTAAAACTTTGAAGTTCTTATGTTGCATGAGGAATTTGAGGTTCCACAACATATTTTTATTCTCTTTGTTCATTATCTACCTCCATAGGCACAATGCTATATTCTTGGCCTCAAACTACTTCGAGATCTATTTTCCTACCATGTCTTCCTTTGAAAATGAATTCCTTTTAGTGAATAGAGTAGTTTTAGAAATAAGTACTTTGTTGTCAGATGGAATATAGATCTTAAAATATTATTTTATTTTGGGTATCTAAAAAAGAAACATTCATCTAATTTGGATCCAATATTTTCATAGAAGATTTTATTGACATTTGAATCACATGCCCAAACTTTCACAAAAGACATATAGGGAAGCATCGCATTCCGTATATCATATGATGCCTTTTTCAAAAACTACTAGGTACTTAGTTAAGTGTAAACATGGAGGCTTCAAGAGCATATCCCCATACTAAATCCAAAAGACTGGCTAAACTCATCATTGATCATACCATGTTCATTAGGATGTGTTTCCTTAATTCTAATAAACCATTATGTTTTGATGTTCAAGGTGGAGTCAACTGTAATACAATAACAATGTCTCTCAGACAATTAGATATTCTCCATCACTATCAAGTCGAAGTACTTTGATATTCTTTCCAAGTTTCTTTTGTACTTTATCCATGAATTTCTTTTTCAAAAGATTTTTATTTGTGTTTCATAATATACATATATCCATATTAGATAAAGTCATCAACTAATGTGACGAAGTAGTGATATCCATTTGTAGCACTTGTGCTAAGAGGTATACATACATCAATATATATGACTTCTGGTGAATCAATTGTCCTCTAACTATTTCTTGTGAAGAGTGCTTTTGTCATCTTGTCCAGTAAATAAGATTCACATGTGTATATATTCAAAATCATATGAATCTTTGTAACCATCTTTTAGGAGTCTAGAAATATATTTCTTATTTATATGCCAAAGACAATAGTTCCCTAGATAAATTTTATTTGAGTCATCAAGTTTTAACTTGTTGATATTTATGTCATATATAATTTCTAATAAAATAAACGAAAAGACAACGAGGTACTTCCATAAAATATTGCATCTCTTGAAATATAAATTTTACCATTACTTATAAAAAGTTTGAAATTGTTCTTGTCCCTAGAAGACATCGAAACAATGTTCCCATTTATGTATGTACTCTATAACTCTGTTGCAAGCCAACTAGACATACATAAAATATAGGTATGTACACCTTTGGAACCAACACTTGGTTTATTTGTTATTCATAGATCCACCTCCCCCTTCACTAAGGGTTTACTTTTTTGCAGGTCCTGCACATTAGAGTATGTGTGAGATCCACATTCGATGTCCAAAACCCAAAATGAATAAGTAGATAAGCTTATTTCTATAGATTATATACTTGAAGTAAAGATATCTATCCATCCACAGATATTCAATGTCAAGCATGATCTTGATGGATTTAATCTTGCAACTAGTGAAAAAGTTTCATTACATCTAGTACCTTGAAATTCTCTCAAACATTTTGCAAAAAAGCATCTGTTATATATTAGTACATTACCATACATTTAAGTCTTCTTATTGAAGTTCAATTTGCACCCTATGGGTTTTACCCTTCAAGTGCATCCAACGAAGTCCATAATTAAATTGTGTACATGGAATACATCTCAAATATCATGTCCTCAATCCATTTACTAGAATTTGATTCCTATATGGACTTATTGTAGGTTCTTGTCTCATCATATGTGATGATGAAATTATCTAACTGGTTCATTATAAATTCATATCTCTATGTCTCTAGGCATCTCCTACTAGAACTTTGACATTCTTGTGTTGCATGAGGAAGTTCTACAATAGCTTGCGATTGTCTTCATTCCTCATCTACCTTCATAGATTCAATATTATCTTGTTGGCCTCTAACTTCTTTGAGATCTATTTTCCTCCAATAGGTTCCTTTGAAATGAAATTATTTTCAAAGAATACAGTAGTTCAAGAAATAAGAACTTTTTTTTAGATGGAATATACAAGTAATAACCCTTTTAGTTTCCTTTGGGTATCCTTTATCCAATTAGTTTCCAAGCTTTTCATAGAAATTTTTCTTAACATAATCTTCACATCCCCAAATTTTCATAAAAGACATATTGTGATTCTTCCCTTTCCATATCATGTATGGTTTCTTCTGAACTGATTTGAAAGATACTTGGTTAAGTGTAAACACGACAGCTTCAAGAGCATGTCCCCTCAAGGAAGTTTGAATATTAGCTGAACTAATCAATGACCAGAATATGTCCAACAAAGTATGATTCCCTCTTTATGGAAGAGAATTGTGTTAGGCATGATTCCCTCTTTATGAAACAACACTATTTTGTGGTATTCTAGGTGGAGTTCACTATGATATAGTGCCACAATCTTGTAGAAGGGTCTCAAACACTTGGCTTAGATGTTCTTCACCACAATTAGCTCATAGTATCTTAATATTCTTGCCAAGTTGGTTATATAATTCATTCATCAAACGGGCTATGCTTGTTCTAAAATTTTTACAATAAGCTTTCATATCATACAAACAATCATCCCCCCAAATATAATTTTTTTATCTATGCAACTAAATGATCACCAAGGATTATCATTAATGGTCCATATGAATTTTGTTTTTAGTAAAATTATATAGAACCTTCTCAAATCTTCACTAGGGCTCTAACTCATCATTATAAACTTTATGTCCAACTTTTGGGTCATTCGAATACACCAAAACCTCAAAGTCATAAAATAACCTAAGATTGGCTCCTTATCACATATATAATGCATCATCACATACTTTTCTCTCCCATTTTTCTTCACATATCTGTATTATTTCTTGAAATACCATTTTTGGGTCCTCATCAAGGGTTGAATCCTATAGCTTGCCAAAATTCACAAACATATGTCAGGTATAAACCTAAAAATGGAAATTGTAACCACTTCTCCTTTGTCCTTATCCAACAATTTGTATATACATTAAAATATTTTGTGCAAATATGAAAGCATACAAAAATCTACAAACACTACGGTGAACTTGTGGTCATCCAATTCCTTTTGTAACCTTCTTCACCCATCTTGACCAACCATATCTACCGTGACTTGGGTGTTGGAAGGCAATGGTTGGTAGCATCTCAGCCTTTTCTCTATGGGTACAACAACCACAGTGTGTTTGAAGATACCTGATGGGGTCTCTAGACTTTAATGTGTCTACTAATTCTATTGAAGTTAGACTCTTGGATCTATTTGAGTGCATAATAGATTGTGTTATAACCTATTTTTCATGTACTTAAAAAGTTGTTTTTCATTTTTATGTGCACATTTACTTTACATCATATTTTTATAATTTTGGACACATTTTTATTGCCTCAAAAATATTTCAATACACACACGCCATACATATGACAAGGATTGCACCTTATAAAAAATACAATCACACTTATAAACAAACAAAGTAATAATACAAATGTATATGCACATATTAGGTCAAATTGTAGATATAGTGTGTCAGTTGTCAAAGAGAATGTTCTAGCCACATAGGAGCAAACATCATGTGTGCACAAAATCAAACATTTTTCAATAGTGATAGGCTTCACCAAGAAAAAGGATGTAGGCAATATGATGTGTTCATCTTGAGATTGACATGATGCATCCCATATCAAAGGAAGTCCAATGACCTACATCGAAAATAACTAAAATGATAGGATATGTCAATCACCCTACACTCCATGTCATCTTTCGTAACCACATATTTGAGAAGTGCCTCAGCATGAAGATACCTCAACATGTCCTTCAGATAGTTATTTTATATATTTCAAATTTATCTCAAAAAGAACACATCATTTCACTTGTGTGACATATTATATCACTTGTGAGACACATAATTTTGTATTGTTTATAGACAACAATATAGGTTCATCTAGTTTTATTGCAAAGGGGAATATCTTCATGGAGTTTAAACACACTTTAGGACTTTTGGGCACTGGAGAGCAGCCTTCCCCACCATTAGATCAAGAAGAAAGGGGAGAAAAATTAGAAGGGAAATAGAGAGAAAGATAGGATGGATAAGAATTGCAATAGGTAGATTTAGTACTAGAATGATAATCTAGTAGGGAAATTTTACCTAATCATGGATTATTCCTATTCTAAACTTGTTGATCTCAAATTTATCATGTTTCTCTCATACTTTTGTGGCAGAAACATCATTTCAACCACAAAGGTTTTTATCTTAATATATTTATGATGTATATAGTAGTTTTCATTATATTGCAAGATTTTTTGTGATTGATCTATCTAACTTCATAATACACACTTTTTTAGTGTTAAGTTCATAACTAAATGCCTCTTTTTGTTATTAACTGCCAGAGATATTATATACCTAATATCTCTTGTTTAAAATACATGAATTTATATCTATAAATAATAAATGGCTATTCCATTTCATATTATTATATAAAATAACTAAAATTTATATCCCTAAATTCATAATGTGGATAAAAATGACATATCAATTGATGAAAATTATTTCTTTATTTTCAAATCTACTACAAGGTCAGTAGAGAAGAAATACAAAAAACTTAGGGTTTGTTAGATAGCCAATGATTCAATTATGGAATGTTTGAATGACTAGGCACTAGAATATGTCTTAGGTGTTAGTTGGCTCTTAGAACTAGTTTTCCGTTGAACCTCTTTGTTGTCCATTACCACTTGATTGTAACTTAGAATCAACTTAAATCAATCCAACCCACAATCATTTTTTTTCAAATTTCTTGTTTAATATAATAAATAACAAGTATCTAATAGCATTGATTCCATGTGTATTTGACATAATGTTTTACTAGTTGTGAAACATACTATTCTAGGTGACAATGTTTTTCTCTAGTTAATTAAATTATATCACTTTGATCTCATCATTTTTTGGAAGCATTGTGGTATACTCACTAAGTATTTGGCATAATTAATGTTTTTATTAATGGTAATGGGTGATAAGTACATGAAAATAGTATATGTGCTATTTTTTTCAAAGCAATAATCTCTTGTAGGGATTGGTCAAGGAACATTAGACCTTTCACCAAAGGTACAATGGATTTCCAATACATTCATCTATAGTGAAGAGACTGTTGATGAAATATGCTATGCTACTACAAGAATAAGCCTCGAATTTAGCAATAGTTTGATAAGAGGTGGTAGAGGTCCAAGTCTATTTGAACCTATGTTTTTTGGTATTGTGCAACAACACTAATTTTCGTCCTTGCCTCTCAATATCCCAACCTCCACATTAGAGACTTCTTCGAGCTCAGTTACAATTTGAAGATAGTGGTAATATCATTGATGGGTTGCAACTTTTCCTCTTCCCACTCTCACTCAAATATACAGAGAGTGGATCAAAGGTCTTGGCAAGAGTCCAATAACCACATGGGACACATTTCTCACATCATTTCTAGAGAATTTGTTTTCACAAAGTAATAAAATTGATATTCTCAATCAAATAACAAGATATAAGAAATGTGATGAAGAACCTTTCACATAGGTTTGGGAATTCTTCAAGGAATTGTTCAGAAGTGTCTTCACTACAACCTGCCAGAATATAGCTAAGATAAATTTTGTATGGAGGGTATGGTGGTAATGTAGGTACCTTGGAAAATGAATAATTGGGTAGATGCTTTGCCGGAATAATCGTAATGAGGCCATGCAGCTTATTGAGATAATGTCTTTTAATCAAGCTAGCTGGAGAAATGGGAGGAGAAGCATAAGGAGTGGTATATATGAAACTGATTCCATTTTCTTCTTCAGTACTAAGATTGAAGACCTCACTAGGAAGCACAATGTGATGATTGTCAATGAGATCCACCTATTGGTGGGGTGTAATATATATAATAGTCCACATAATGCACATGATTGTGACATGGAAACTCCAAGGAGGCATAGAAAGAGTATGTTAACTATATTGGTTAACACCAAAACAACAATCCCATCATCAACACCTACAACCTATATGGAGAAATCATCCAACCTTTTTGTTGAACAATCAAGATCGTTCTGGAGTGTATCATGGAGACAAGATGCCAACTTTAGAACCACCTTGTTTGAGTAACTAAATGAGATGGACAACCCCTTGCAAAATGACACCTCTTATATGAAAGGGTTGGAAACCCAACATGAACAACTTGAATAATTCGTAAATAGCATGACCATGAGTCTACAAGATTTTCCTTCTAATTACAAAGTAAACCTATGGGAGCTTCTCCAAGGTAGTCACTCTGGTGGATGAAGGGCAACATAGTCTTTGTTTTATATTTTGTTTGTATAAAGGGAATGATAGGGAAGCCCAAGTTTGAAGCTTACGTTCATTTTTTATATAGTAGTGTATTTGGTTTTATTTTCTAATATGCATCATGTTTCCTTTGCTTTTCACATGTGTATTTCATAACAAATCCTTTGAATTCTCTTATCTTGGTGGAAACACAATTTCATTCGCATTTTTTGAAAATTCTCTCTTGTTTGGTCATGTCATCCTATATTTCTTGTTTTTATTTCTTTTAGTAGGAAACTATGAAGTCAGAAGCCAATATTGATATGGAGAATGTGTCAAAAAATCACATTTGAGCTTTTCATGAATAGTAATCATGGTTGATCTTGCCAAGTTGATATTGTATGATTCATATTTTGCTATATTTACTTATTTATATGGAATTCCAACAACAATAACTTTGTTTACTAGTGTCTTTTGTGGATCAAGACAAGCCATCCTTTTCAACTCAAGGAAAATTACCACTTTCTCAGACGAATCACCGAAAGGTCACCCCCTTGTCCTCTTCATTAACAAAAGTAAAAGATCATCATAGTACACCTCTTCTTTAACAAACAATAGAAGAGAATCAAGTTTAGAATATTCCTTCTCATAGGTTACTAGATAGCTTTCACTCCAAGAAGTAGTCTAAGAAAAATACACCAATGTAGAAATAGAGTAAAGAAATGAAGAAAAAATTTAGCTTGCAAGATTTACAATTGAGAAATAATGGATAAGTGATATTGATCCACTCCACAATTAGTTTAGGTAAGGTTATAATTTGTGGAGATGATATTAAAATTGATCTAAGGATTAGACTAGAAATATGTCAAGTTCAAGTGTAGAAGATAAGCACTAACAGGTAGATTGAAAGCACTAGTAAGCTTGAGTATATGTCAATTGTTATTGCAAAGTGATGTGAAAAGTTAAATCTAGGTTTCCTAATACCATTCCTATTTATAGGAAATGTTAAAAAATGCTTGGGGTTCCTACAGGGAGTGTCTAGAGTGTTCCTACAGGTAAACTAGTCATTATGATGAAATTAGTTCGGTTGCATAGGCTAATTTCATCATTAATAAACTTGGTTTCTAAAACTTTTTTGGTCGAGAAAGAGTTTGTTCGGAAACTATCTTGGTCCAGAAATATTTCGATCGAGCAGTGCTCTTGGCTTGAATTTCTCTAATGGCTATGTGTCGGTCTATCTTCTTGGTCCAACATAGCACACCAACTCTTTGTCGATTGAACTTTTCTTTGATTAACATTCTTGGTCAAGATTTGCGTGGATTGAGAATGACCCAAGGCTTAATGTAAGTAAAAGTATCTTCTGGTTGTTTGAGTCCTCGACAAACGTGTGTTTTGGTAAACAAAATCTTCAACTTCCTGTGTCTCGGTTGACAAGCTTCTTCAATAAAAAATCTCTATGAAGTGTTATATAAATATTAGAACTCATATCTAATGGATTTTCTAATAAAACCTAACAATCTAAAAGGCTTCATATGAGTGTGGGATAGGATTTTGGGTAGATTTCAAAAAATCATCACATGTCCTTACATTATATCTACCGAGTTGTGTGAAAATACACTTGTACAATAATATTCATGTTACAAATAGTCTTTCAAGTATTCAAACATATTTAATATTGTATAGTCTTTGTAATTGGTTATTGACTTAGTTTCTTGATCACATAAAATACTTAGTACACATGTTACTGACATAATTTAAAAAATATTTGTATCATAGAAATATGGGTGTGACATATTAAAAAATCCAACAGCCAATACTTATGTTGATTATTCATTTATGAACCTTCTTTGACTTCAAAAGTCTACAACCATTTTTCATTATTTAATTCAAAACTTATTACCGTGTAGATTATACCTAACTATAACTCTTCCATCACGATGATGAATTTTTTTATGCTCTTAGTTAATTTTAGCTCTTCAATATTGAATCCTAACTGATAGAGTATGTTATGTTTGAAACATTCTATTGGTTGGTAAAACTCATTGTGGTCTTCAGCGCGTGGAATCATAACAACACAGTTAGCAGATGTGTGTACAAGTTGTAGTTTGAAACCTGTTGGGGCACCAGAAGGAGAATATATAGAAACAACTAAAGGTCATGCATCGTGGTTGTGATGGGACTATGGACCACACGAGATAAAAAAAGATTATAAAAAATGAAGGGGGTCAACATTTCTAGTTGCAAAGAAGAGACACCAAAATCTGACGCATTTAGAAAGTGAGAGAAAAAAAAGAAAGAATGGGACCATAAAGGAGAGGAAGTGAGTATGAAGTATGAGAAAAATAATCATAAGTAATCATGATTAAGTCTTATTGATTGGTGAAAATTGATACTAGTAATTAATATTTTTATAATAAAACATACATAAATGAGACGATATGAATAAATATTATCGTATTTGGAAAGACAACATACATGTACAATGATTAGATACTTATTGATATACTCACATAAGTGTGGACGTCGTGCAAATTGTGATGATTCTTCTAAGTCTCATGCCATTCATATGAGCACTAAGTTATTAATGTAATGCATTATTTATTTATTTATTATATTTTCATAAAGTAATCTATATTATTATTGTCATGCCCAATTTTAGAGCATGAATAGGGATAGAGAAAGATAAAAAGGAAGGAGAACACTATAAGTGAGATATAAAGAGAAGAGGCGAGTGAGGGGAAAGTAATCATGATTAATTGTGATTATCTCTTGGCAGAAAGAGAGGAATGTTTCACCCACCCCTCTCCCACACCCATAGCGGAGATTGGACACTCGGCAAGGTGGTAAATAAAGAAATGATTATTTGTGTGGTTCAAACTTAGATCCTTTCATTGGGACCATAGGAATAGACAACCACCCAATCCCTTGTTGGAAGTTGTTACAATCTCTTGTTAATAGGAAATAGGGAGTTGTTGAGAAGAATTATCATATATAAGATACAATGCAAAAATGAGAGAGGAAAAGATATATTATCATTCTTAGTAGATATATATATTTTTTAAAAATATTTTCTATTTTTTGTTGGAAAATACACATTTCTAATACCTAAATACTCCATAGTCTGTTAAACAAAGCACAAAAGAGAATACTATTTGTATATTAGTCACAGGAGTATTATGTTGTTTAAGTAATATATTTGTTACAACCCCAATTTTTGGGTTCTTTTGATGAGAAATGCAATTTTTCTTAATAAAGATAAATGAGCTAATAAGGATTTGATTTATTTGAATCAATTAATTTCATTTATAATAGCCTTTATGGTTTCTTAATGGGCTCTATTTGCTATTGGGCCCAATAATAAGAAAAAGACAAAAGAAACTCCATTATTTGAATAAATAAGAAAATGGAGAAAAGAAAAATATGGAAACCTCTAGAAGGTAAAAGAATATAATCCAAAGATGGATTTCGTGCCTTTTGGGTTCCTTGGGTCCCAAGGAATCCAAAGGAGCAAAGAAAATGCAAAAAGAAAAGAAAAGAAAAGATCAATTAAGTATTTCTTTATTAAGAAAGTTGAAAACAATGGTAAAATGTGGAAAAATAAGGGGAAAGAGGTATAATTGAGTTATCCTTAGTGGAATTTTGTATCCCAAGGATTCGTAATGGTAAAAGGAATACCAGTGAGGAAATAGAAGAGAAATAATCGACTTTAATTGGGATTATGATGTTGAAATTAGGGTTTGTGAATTAAGAGAGCATTAAATGTGACAAAAGTATTATGGAGGCTAAAACCCTAAACGGGCCTAGAAAGCCTAAGGTGGAATCCAAGTCTAGCTTTAGAATGTTTTGGATAAACTAAAACACTTGGATCTCATGCATTAATTTTAGGATATTGTTGATTGTTTGTTGCTTGTTCTTTATCCTTATTGCTAGGACAATCAAGTTACTCTCGATCATGTATGTGGTTGATTATGGCTAATCGCATTAGTTTCCTGAGGGTTTTTCGAATGTTTCCTCACATTGAATGCAATCTAAACAGTTGGATGTTCATACTTGCAAAATTATAAAGTCACTATGATTATCAAAATTATATTATAAGTATGTATTCTCGCACCTACATGCCACCCTGATAGATGATGCAAAGAGGTCAAGCCCAGGAGGGAAGAACCATGGGCACCATGAGTGGTGACCCCAGGCACCAAGCTTGGGAATGAGAAGGTGGCCTATGATATTGCATGACTAGAGGCCACCATGAGTTGTGACCCCAGGCACCAAGCTTGGGATTTAGAAGGTGGCCTTAAGTCAATGGCAAAAGTGAAACCCGAAAGTGGGTATGCCAGGGTTAGGGCAAAAGCGGTAGAGAATGTCATATTGAAAAGTGTAAATTGGCTTGTTAATTAACATGATTGTGATAATTAGATTGTTATCCATATGTGCAAATTTTTTGTTTTCCCCACATACCGGCATATTCCGATATGCTTACCGACGTTTTGTTTGTCGGCATTTTAGGTACAAGCTTGAAAAGGACAAACAGTTAGTGGCATATGTGAAATTAATTAAGAGTTAAACTAAAAAGGAGGATTAGTTAGAGTAGACTCTTGATGTGGATAGATGTAGATATTCCAGCTTTGAAAAAGGTATGCAAAGTTTTATTTTGTACTAGTTTTCAGTTTAGTTGGTGAAATTTGATAATTGTTATTGATTATTTGTCGACCCTTTGATATGGGTCATTGGATAACGGCTCTGACCTTTCGGTCTCCCTTAAATGGGGGTTACCGGGAGGCAGGGTCATTACAATTGGTATCAGAGCATAGGTTCCTCATCTAATCATTAATAATTATTAAATTTTACAAACTCCGTAGAACCCAAGGGAGTTATTTGAGGATTTTCTGAAAGACAGAGGTGTCTAGAAAAGGATCACGTTCGGGGGCTGGCAATATTTTTCTCCGCACCGCTAGTCAGGATACAAGGACTTTTGGATTGTGTGACTGCCTGGATGATGTCTTAGGATATGACTCGAAATAAGATACCTTTAGGACTATCTCATCTTGTTCATCCCTTCTTCACTCAAATTCTATTCAGGACCTTAAGGATTAGGGTTTTCTCTCTCCTACTCACCCTCTTGAGGTATGGGTGAGGTCGATAAGGTTTAAGGAATCCTCCACCAAATCAATGAAAAGCATGTAAATAAGATGTCATGGACATAAGCTTAATAGATTAAGCATAAAATAAAGAATAGATACATGCTTAGGTCGTATGACACGAGTTGTCTTTACCCTCAGGAGAGACCTGAGGCTAGACCTTCTTGTCTGGAGGATGAGTAGAGAGAGTTGGTTATGGAGGCAAGATCTCCATTCTAAGTAAAGACCTGGAACATCCTCTGAGAATGATGTTAACCCTAACCCTAAGTGAAGGTCAGAGAGAGATGACATTATGAGTTAGATGTCATGGTTGACTGAGTGTTTGGATGGACACGCCTTGGGATGCCATATGATCCATGAGAGGTTGGATGACCTAGCACCTTTGGCAACCCAACCCTAGGAAGGGTCATGCATGTTTGAGCGAAGGATAGCTCCTTCATGGATGAGGTTAGAGAAGAACCTATAGAAACCTTATGGGCTATTTCAAGTAGGATATAGCTTGCACCCAGAGTACATCAGTAGTACGTGCAGCAAGTTAAAATCGAGTCCAGAAGGATAGGATGGATGGCTTGTGAGATAAGCATAAGGGGCTATGGATAATCATGAGCAAACATAAGTTTGAGCATAGGCTTCACCCACGTAGAAGGTACGCCTGTGAGCTTGATCCTTCAGGGAGAAAGGACCTCTAATAGTGAGGCTGGTTGTTGGGTTAGCTCTGGAGAGAGAGAGCAAGACCCCAAGCAAGAAGGTTGGAAGCCTAGACTCTGAGATTTGAGAAATAGTGGGGAGTTGAGGATGATGCAACCTAAGTGGATGATAGTGGTTGCCTCATGCTTGATCCCTGGAGGCTGATAATATCTGGGTTGACTTTAGAGGAACCCAACCCTAGAGAGAGGATGATGCTTCTGGCACCTATATGCATGTGGTATAGGTGTTTACCTTTTGAGATAGGAAGAATAGTTCCTTAGACCTGGAGAGGTTTAGCAGCAGGTTGTGAGGCCTTGTACCATGTTGGTTGTCCTTGAGGAGGACTTGACTCTGAAGTGTTGCTCGAGTAGAAGGATGATAGGAAGTGCAAGTCATGCCTTATACATGCTTGATTCGTGGTTAAGAGATTGAGCGTGCAGTTGGACACCCAAAAGCGAACCTGGGGTTCCTAGGCCTAAGAGGGGAAGTGGTGTACCTGGTCCTTAGAAAGAGACTTGAGTTTCCATAGATTTGAGCATGGTACCCCTCGTGTTTAGAGGAAAGGGAAACCCCTTAAGTTTAAAGGTATGCTTTATGAACCCCTCACAACTAATATGATGATATGGGAAGGTATGATCTTGATCCAGAGTTGAGGACCTAGCTTGGTTTAGTATGTGGTCTGCTTATTCCTTAGTAGCTTACTAGGGTTAAGCATGCTTATGTGGATGTAAACCTTAGACATAAGGATGTTTGTTACCTTTTGTTATCAAGAGATGAAGTTTCCTCCCATCCTGGGAGAGGGACTCTTTTGTAGGGTGTATACCAATTTTGTTGGTTTAAGGTAACCTAAAGAGGTCTCATATGATCTTGAGAAGCTAAGTGAAAAGTACATGGTATGAGAATGAACCTGCAAACCCATAGATAACCATCTCTACGTGCATGTGAATGTGTTACCATGAAGGTAATTGGTATGGGGCCTGACCAAGGTAGGCAGGACGCCATGACCCCTATGAAAGGATGAAAGACAACCCATGAATGTAAAGAGAGATTATGAAGGCTTGGGTAAGGTTCTAAGTTGGACATGTACTATAATGGTATCCTAAGTCTATCCTAGGGTCAGGTAGGGATAAGACCGATGAAAGTAGGAGTTGCCTAATTCCCCTAGTTGCACATGAGCATAGGGTCGGGAGGTAACAACTATCATTGTCTGAGGGCCATGGGTTAGGATTTGATCACCTTCATGAACTCATGGGCCCCAAAGGGTAGATGAGTAGGGAACTCTCTAGATGCATAAGGTAAAAGGGATGACCTCAAAAGTGTCGGCACCCTATAGACCTAGAGAAGATGACCAAGGATTGTGTGGTGACCCAAGTAGGTTCGAGGTCAGTTTTCCATGGAAGTATTTTTTTTGATATCATGATGTTTGTGATATAGAGACATATGTGGCACATTTCAACATAGATTTGAAGGTGTACTGGCAAGGTGGGGTGTACCATCTCTACTATTGGAATAGGAAGAACTATGTATTTGGACTACAGCCAAATGCTTATTTCCTCTTGTTATGAGAGTGAGAGATAGGACAGTATGCATGCGATACACCAAGGATAAAGATGATGTGAGTTAGAACATTGCTACAAGGTATGAGGACAGAGATGATAACATACATTGGTGGAGTGAATGGTATGTGGATGGTTTACAAACACTAAGAGAGTTAAGGTAGTCATCTTGTGAGGATGTTTTATCACGAGCTATGAGTTACACAAGGCTGAGAGGATGAGCTCAAAGTTTCTTGATGAAGGTAGACTTAGAGTTTGAAGTGGAATACACGAAGGTGTATTTCTTCAACATTACCTAATACCTAAGGATATGAAGTGGTAATGGATGCTCTGGTTGAGATATAGCTGCCTAGTTTAACTAGAGGCTAGAAGAGGTTGAGGTTGCTAGGCTAACCTTAAGTGGGAAAAAGAGATAAGATTGGCTAACATTCAGAAGTATCAATTGATCAAGTTAATGACTGTTTGGTTAGCCATCCTAGTCCTTGATGTAATGAAAGGATGGTGATAGAACCTCGGATACACTTCTTTGGATAGGAAGGTAATAAAACCCTGATGAGAGTTGTTTAGGGTTTCTGAGGAATTGATCTTGAGGAATCATGACATATAGGAAATAATGATTTTAAGATCGCCATACAATGTGATACTACAAAGATAGTAAGTGATAGTAGCACTTTGGATGCTTGGTATGAAGTTGCATGTGGTATGTGGCCATGCAAGTTGGGGGTGAAGGACGAACACCAGTAACCTAGTGCTTTGACATGGAGGATAAAGAGTCCCCAAGAGGGAATGGGCGTTCGCCACTATGGATGTTGGGGTAAGTCTCCCCTTGACCAAGGAAGGTCAAGATACAATGTGGGTTATGGTAGGTCATCGTACCTAGATGATAAGAGAAAGAAAGAGTACTGTCAAGGGACAGATCGGGTTGAACTACTCATAAGAGAAAGAGACGGTTCAACTACACCATGATGCGAGTTCAAAAGTTCTTGAGTATGACCTAAGGGTTCACTTCTAGGAGGTGGAAATAGATACATGACAAACTAGATGCTAGTACAGTTTATCACCCCATACTAATGGTTAGTATGACCCAGACTAGAGGGTCTGGTGAGAGCATGTGTGCTCATTCAAGGTGATACAAAGAGACAGTTCTTAAGATATGATGTTAACCACCATAGCCTTTATCGAGATGCAAGAAATTCTAGAAGCAGGTTGTGTCGATCACCACTTCATTAAGATGATTTTGGTGAAGGAGGCCACACGAAGGTCATAAAAGAACAATAGTGGGTGCAGATGAAGTTGCTTTGATCATGCAATGGCTAAGAGGGAGCCTAGAGATGACATGAGCCGTGAGCTGATGCAAAGCAGACTGACATGCAGTTCACTGTAGGAGAGTATGTGATGTGAAAATCCTACCCCTCTAAGCTACAGCTGAGAAAGCTGAGTCATCGATATATGGGTCCATTTGAGATGGATTGGTGGAGATGGTTGTGTTTAGCCTTACCCCTCAGGATAACGTAATGTATAATGTGTTCCATTAGTCTGATCTAGTACACTATGTGAGGTACCCAAGCCATGTGCTGAGCCCTGAACCTATTCAGCCTTATGAGAGGCTGAAATGTCCTGAGTCACCTATGAGGGTACGATATACCAAGGTAAGAATATGAGATACTGAAGGTTCTTGGGAAGCACCATGGAAAGGGTGAAGCCACATGGAAGCCCCGATGGACATAAGAAAGGCTTATCCTATTTGTTTGTGTGCTTGGTGGAATTTTGAGGACAAAATTCCAATAAGAGGGGAAGGATGTTACAACCCCAATTTTTGGGTTCTTTTGATGAGAAATGCAATTTCTCTTAATAAAGATAAATGAGCAAATAAGGATGTGATTTGATTTGAATCAATGAATTTCGTTTATAATAGCCTTGATGGTTGCTTAATGGGCTCTATTGGCTATTGGGCCCAATAACAAGAAAAAGACAAAAGAAACTCCATTATTTGAATAAATAAGAAAATGGAGAAAAGAAAAATATGGAAACCTCTAGAAGGCCAAAGAATATAATCCAAAGATGGATTTTGTGCCTTTTGGGTTCCGTGGGTCCCAAGGAATCCAAAGGAGCAAAGAAAATGAAAAAAGAAAAGAAAAGATCAATTAAGTATTTCTTTATTAAAAAAGAAATGGAAAACAATGGTAAATGTGGAAAAATAAGGCGAAAGAGGTATAATTGAGTTATCCTTGGTGGAATTTTGTATCCCAAGGATTCATAATGGTAAAAGGAATACCAGTGAGGAAATAAAAGAAAAATAATTGACTTTAATTGGGCTTATGATGTTGCAATTAGGGTTTGTGAATTAAGAGAGCATAAAATGTGATAAAAGTATTATGGAGGCTAAAACCCTAATAAAACCCTAAAGTGGCCTAGAAAGCCTAAGGTGGAATCCAAGTCTAGATTTAGAATGTTCTGGATAAACTATAACACTTGGATCCCATGCATTAATTTTAGGATATTGTTGATAGCTTGTTGCTTATTCTTTATCCTTATTGCTTGGACAATCAAGTTGCTCTAGATCAGGTATGTGGTTAATTATGGTTAATTGCATTAGTTTCCTGAGGGTTTTCTGAATGTTTTCTCACATTGAATCTAATCTAAATAGTTGGATGTTCATACTTGCAAAAATTTATAAAGTCACTATGATTATCACAATTATATTATAAGTATGTATTCTCGAACCTACATGCCACCCTAATGGATGATGCAAAGAGGTCAAGCCCAGGAGGGAAGACCCATGGGCACCATGAGTGGTGACTCCAAGAACCAAGCTCAGGAATGAGAAGGTGGCCTATGATATTGCATGACTAGAGGGCACCATGAGTGGTGACCCCAGGCACCAAGCTCGAGATTGAGAAGGTGGCCTGAAGTCAAGTGAATCTCGAAAGTGGATATGCTAGGGTTAGGGCAAAAGTGGTGGAGAATGTCATACTGAAAACTGTAAATTGGCTTGTGAATTAACTTGATTGTGTAATTAGATTGTTATCCATATGTGCAAATTTTTGGTTTCCCCCACATACCGATATATTTCGATATGTTGACCGATGTTTTGTTTTTCGACGTTTTAGGTACAAGCTTGAAAAGGAAAAACAGTAAAGTGGCATATGTGAAATTAATTAAGTGTTAGAGTACAAAGGAGGATTAGTTAGAGTAGACTCCTGATGCGAATAGATGTAGATATCCCAGTTTTGAAAAAGGTATGCAAAGTTTTATTTTTTACCCATTTTCAGTTTAGTTGGTGAAATTTGATCATTGTTATTGATTATTTGTCGAACCTTTGATCCAGGTTATTGCATAACGACTCTGACCTTTTGGCCTCCCTTAAATGGGGGTTACCGGGAGATAGGGTCGTTACAATATTATTCATTCAGATATGATTATTTTGTAACATTATTATTATTATTATTATTATTATTGAGTAAAAAAATTATAGCATTCAAAAAGAGAGAGAAAAAGAGGATGGAGCACTAAAAATGAGAGAGAAACAGAATAATAAGTAGGAGGAAATTAAAATTAGAAATATTAAATATCTCTTTTTAATAGAAGAGACAAAATTAATACAAGTAATTATAGAACATATAATACAATTCATAGAAATAAGAGAGAGAAAAATATATACTACTTTTTTTTGGGATAGTATATATTTACTATAAAAAATTCTCTATAGTGAATCAAACTAAGGAAAAAGTTGAATATATTGTGTATCATTATGCGTGTTGTTTCTTTTTGTAATGTATTTTTTTATATTAAGTACATTTCTTATAAAATGTATATTTTTACAATTATTATCATTAAAATTTATGTTTAAAATTTTACCTACAAATATTAGTGCTGCTATCAATTTTAGTAGGACAATACATATAATGAATAATAAATGTTCGACATTGTATCTAACAATGCACAGACATGAATAATATGTGTACTACTAAGAACTTAAGAGTACTATGCTACTACTATAACTACTGTGTTACTTGTATAGTGATTCTTTTGTCAATGAGTATGCCTTTTGTAATGTTATATAAATTATTATTATTATTATATAATGAATTTTACTATTATTAAGCCATACTAAATGTCAACAATGTATTTATTAGTATTATAAAATTTCTATGAGATATATTATTAGTGTAATGCATAATATATTTATGAATATAAAATCAATATGTTTAAATTATTATTATTTCCTACTAATAATTGGATTATTAAAAAGCACAAACAAAGTGTGGGTGGATATAATTACTAAAAAGGATAGAGAAAGAGGGAAGGGAGTGAGACAAAAAAAACATCATTCATTGCGATTTTCTCTTGTTACTCAAAGAGAGATAATTGGTATAAATAGTAAATATATAGATCATATGTTGTAGAAAAGACTAAAATAGACAAAGATAATCATATTTTACAATGACAATACATATCTAGGTCAAAACTATTCCGTAATCATTGAAAAAAATAGAATGTTTTGTGGACCATTATGAGTATTTATGATTGTTATTTTGTAATTCTTATTTATAATTGAGAAATTATTTGTAAGTTATATTCCAAATAATAATCATTGTTATGAAGATTTTAATATAGTATTCTTTGAAATATGTTTTACTATTAAGTATCATATTTTAGTAGACAATGCACATTTATAATAAATAGATACCTTATAATCTATTGTTTTATAGATAAGACTATTATTTGCACTCTTTTGAGTATATATAAGAATTTTATTATTTATGTGAGTGTTATGTTATTTGTGTATTGTATTATTTATTTGTGATTATTTTTATGTAATTTTATAAAATTATTATTATTATTTGTATTTATATCGAAAATTACGAATATTGTTTTTTATTTATACATTATATTTTTGTATTGTGGTATTACTAAGAATATTTATGAGAACTATGCTCTTTATAATGATGTATTGTTAGATATATTTGTGCATTTATAGTTTTTGAACAAAACTTTTTTTACTCTTTGTTCTCCTTATTCCTTGAAATTTATGTCTACACATTAGTTTCTCCTTATAGATCATAACTATATATATTTATCAGAGTAATTATGCAAATTGTATATAACAGTGTACAAAAAATATAAAATACACATATTTTATTAATTGTTATTGTTTCTATTTCACCTTCTTTCTCTTAAACCCAATGGAAGTTGATGTGAAAAGCATTAGTTATCCTTTTGCATTAACTCACTTTGATGTTATTTATTAGCATAAGTATGCATTGTATTGAATAGAGTGTGTAGAAAGTTAACTAGCTGGGTGACCTATAGAAAAGCGGGAAAAACATAATTTTGCACCAAACAAATTTTTGTGTGACTCTTAACTTCACAAAGATATACTAGTATTGAGAAACTATGAATAAGGTCTGAGACATTGTTTAGTAGCTTAGGGCTAGTTTGAGTTGGGTGACTTTAAGCATAGTTGTGTGAGTTTGCACTGTAAAAATGTACATAAAATCAAAGCTTTTTCATCTAACTACACCCTATCAAACATGCCCTTAACTACTAGGATTTGAGAAGTTTTAATTCGGCCCTTATAACTTAATTATCCAAGCATAATCGTTCATGTCAAGTATGGAGGCATCCAGTCCAGGTATGATACGAAAGGAGATGGGGTGGTGACTAACATTTTCCTTCCATTTTATTCATATTACATTCCAAACTAATTGTTTTAAGCAATCTAATAAAAAAAACCATTGGTGATATATTATTGTCAAGACACACCTTATACAATCAGGAATTCATGTGGATGAACTGGTCAACAATGTCAAGGGTCAAATCCCACTACTAAGTGTAGCCCAACATCCTAATTTGTCTCCTTATTGTTAGTGTGGGCTGCATATTGGGCACAACTTCGGTATTAACTTAAACCCTTTAGGAGTGATCATGTATGAATCCTTGATGGTAATGTCTTGGTGCTTGCTATTTTTTAGGTCAATGACCCTCTATGAGAGCATGTCATCATGACAATATGGGAGCTCTTCACCGTTCATGTCATGGAGGAACTCAATGATGGTGTCGTAGATGACACACATGGAAAAGATTATCACTACAGATATTCTCCTGCAACAAGTTATCAATCATCAATAGGATCATCTACAGTGATGATAAATTCCTGTTGAAAAGAGTAAGGTAAATGAATCACATGAGAATGTGCAACGCTTGATTGCACAATAGAAGGTACAAAAAAATGAAACTTGCTATCGATAGAACAAGCTTAACTTTTTCCTAAGCTCAAACTTGCCTCATTTGTGATAAAGGGGATAGTCAAAGATTTGGGGCTCCACAGATGCTACTAGGAACTGAGAAAAGTATCAGTGTTAATTGCTTCTCTTAACATGAAGCTTGAGGGAAAGATGAGGTGATGAGGAAACCTTGAGACTGGAGTATGATCAAGTTACAGGGTGGATGCAGAAGAAGTAGAAGAAGAAGAAGAAGGTGAGGAGGAGAATAAGTAGTAGTAGTAGAAGAAGAAGAACTATTATGTGTTATTATATCAACCGACTGGTGTGAAGTGCTTTATAGGAAAGATGGAAAGAGTGGTCGCACGAGAACAAATCCAGGATAGACTTTACACACTTTAAGTTCTATGTAGTAATAGTCTAAAGAGTTTATTCGATTGTAACAATGAACATAAATAAGCACACTTCAATTCCTATAAAGGTTGCAGAGATAAGAAGAAATAATGATGTAAGGAAGAATGAAGGACATTCACAATAAAAGCCTCTATTACTTCTCTATTTATACGGTGATCTTTGGTGAACTGAAGAAGACCACTCTATGTTTATGCACCATTAGCCACGAGGGCACACAAAATCAACTCAGACATGATCTCTAAGATAGGAAATACATCTTTCATAAAGACCAAGATTCACTTCACCAAGTAAATACTTTAATTCAAAAGCGACATTGTTCACACCAATAAATGTATTCATTTTCTTATCACAAGTCAGTTATGTTATACAAAGTTCAGCCAAAAGTTTGTTCAGTTGGCAAACAAGTAATATACATAGAAAATCCAGACTATGTTGATCTTGTATAGCATTTATTTGAGGACTATAAAAATGGTATATTTATTTAACTTTCATATACATGGCATATAATTTAAGTTAAAACTTGGTATCAGGCTATACATATGAGTTTGAAAAAGATTACATGTTTGAATCTTACAAAACAAAATGTGTCGTGCATACATATTGGAAAAAGGTGACGAAGAGAACCAAGAATTTGCACTTGGGGTGAGAGTTATATTGTTTGTATGTATATAAAATATTCTATCAAATATTTATTTGACATATCTAAAGGTTTTTTTCACATGATCCATATCATTTGGTAAGTATTTGACATGAACAAATTGTATTAATAGCAAGTTTATCTTTAAGTTAGAATGAGATTATATGAACATGCATTTTTAAACATGCTCATATAAGATATAAATATATATGCAATCATCATACAACACTATATGTGATATATATACCATTGATATGGTGTACATGACATTTCAAACAATAAGTTTTGTGTTCTCATGATATATAAATCAAACCTCATAACCAACACTGACACATATAAATGGATGTGATAATTTCCTATGACATCGATATAGCCTTGAGTCCTTATCACCCCCTCTTATACATACACACATGTGTCCACATGTGTGAAAATGAGTAAACATAGTAGAACAAAGGCTCAAGCATTTATCTCTCCCACCCCAATCTATGCATACATAGAAACTCACATGGGCATGCACATGTATGCAAGTGTGCATATACACACACTAACGCATAGAGTGATAGATCTTGGGATAGGCCATATCATATCTTTGGTGTGGTGCATTCTAGACAATTTCTAATATGCATTATTATTGGTCTTATCAATCATATGAACAAAAAGTATGCTAAGTTTGAAATATTTTAAGTACTTGTTGTTCATTCATTGAAATTGTATATATTTTTTGATATCTCAGGATGTATTGAAACTTCACTTTGTACTTATTTGATCAAGACTTACAATAATTTGATTGAAGTCAACTTAATTATATAACTTATTACTAATATGCTTAGCTAATCAACAAATCCAATTCCTCATGTAAATAATTTTGCAATTGAAACTTGACTTGAGGGTGAAATTTTAAATGAACTTGAGTTATATATTGTACAATTACTAAGAAAGTTACAAAGTGACCATCTACCACTATATACCCCTGTAACTTTCTAGGCACATTTGTATGGAGCTCTACAAAAACCTAATAGTTATCAAAAATCACTATGGGTACATGTATATATCTCAAATAAAATTGGAACATGTGACCACTACCACTCTACACTTTGACAACTACCTACAGACAAAAACTATGGGCCAAAATGTAAAAATACCAAGTATAAAGGAAATAGTGGGAATAAAAAACATTTCAATTGAAGGAATTTTTTCCTTATTCTACATGACTTTGAAATGTTGGATCTAATCGTTGTTCCTTTTCCATGTACCCTATCATTTACTCCTCATTTCTTCACATGTCTGATATCAAGCGACTATGAAGATTAAGCTACCAATAACCTCACATTCACTTGTACTCTTTATCTTGCTCATAATAAGACTTTTATCCTTTAAGTGACTCTTATACTTCCCCTCATCCGACTTTAAGGCCTTTTTAGCAAAAAGGTAAATATTACATATGGATCTACATAAACAAAGTGCAATACTCTTTTTCTACCTGATGCATAGGAAATGTTGTATGACTTCTCACAACCCATTAGCATTGTTAAATCCCATGTTTAAATATTATCCATAAAGTCTTTACAAAGGGGAAGTCCAAGTAGGAAATATTTAACTAGGCCACATGGTATTCATCCTCAAATATTTTATACTAGGTGAATTGTCACTCTCCTAGATCATTCAATCATCATCATTTGTGCTTTGTTGTCTACACATAGTCTTGTTTCTTAGCAATATGAAGACATTTTAGCGCATGCCAAGCATAAATCCAAATTCACATATACTAACAATGAAATTATATTTCCATGAAATTTAATTTTCATCCATTTTCTCAAAGATTTATAATTGAACCTTTTTAAAGGTGGCTCAAACTAATATCTCCTTTCAAGATCCAAAGACAAAGATTGCCATTCCTTTAATTCTAGAAATACCAACTTTAGGTAAATTTGGGTTCTTGGCATTGAAATAGAATTAAATGTTGCATAGTGTATTCTCCTCATTATAGATGGCGGTGACATTCCTTACTCATCTCAGGCATCTAGTGAAAATTATGATTGAACTAAGAAACCCCAACCTTCCATGGATGACCTTGGTTCACTTTTTAGTGTGTTAGGGTACTCTAGGGAATGAATAGAGTGAATCTAGTTTGCATTTTTTATCATATATTTCACAATCCAACAACAGACATGATATATTGAATGCAAATAGTCAAACAACAGAGACAAATGAATTACAAAATATTATATTTCTCTTACTATTGATTTAGCCTATACAACATGATAACACATAAGTTCTCTTTCTTGATCAATAGAAAACTCATTGTTCAAGGTGACATCAAATTTGGGGGAGAGGAGGCACATTGGAAGTACAAAAGTTTCTTCCGATAAACTCGAGCCAACCGATCCATTGTAGACATAGAATGTTGATATATTAGTGACATAGAAGGAATATAGAATATATCTAAGTATAAACTAGTTTTCCAACAATGAGACATGTATTATACGAGTTGCACTTTTAGATTTGGATCTGAAGCAGTTGTTTGCCTTGTCATCCCAACAACACATTGTATTCTTATATAGTAAGTTGTTTGTTCTCAAGCCTTTTCCTAAGGGACTCAGCCTCTACATCATAGTGAGAGAACTCACGGTGAACCACCTTTGTTTCTAAGAAGAAGAGGAATACAAAGTTATCTATGTGCTCACCTCGCATGGTCTCCTTCTCCTCCAATTGCAATTTGTTGTATTTGGGTGAGTTTTTCTCTCTCTAAGAGGTATAACTGTTAGAAAATGTGTCACAATGTTTCTCAAGTTTGTTTCACCCCATGGATATCCACCACATTATACAAAATAGGCATTGGATTGTATTTTCCAAAATCTGGTCTAGTTCCTAATCAAAACTCAAAAAATACTTAAATAAGAAAAACTTAGATAGTAATCCCACTCTCTTGACAAGACTGTCCATTTGCGTCTGGGACCAATTTGTATACTCATCACCCGACTGGCTCACTCATTCACCCGACACATCATTCCTAGTACGCTTAAGTTGGCAAATTTGATACCAAAATGAATCCAGTAAATGTGGCATACAACTCATAAAAACATAATTAACTAATGCGGAAGCGAATCATTTGCAGCGGATTACTAAAAATCACTAAAAATTAAAACTTTTTGCAAAGAGATCCATTCACAGGAAAACTCTTTCATATAGAACCAAAGTAAAATTTTACATCATGGTTCATATATATACATCTCATGTACTTTTTCTTCTCGAGGAATACAAACATCAACTACTTTGTCTTAACTGTACATAAGTAGTATAAAACCCTCGAGGCACTAAGCCAAAATCTCAAAATCACTAACTACTACTCCGAGGACCTGAGAGTACAGAGACGACACATAGGACTCTATATACATCTGAACATGACACGACAGCCAATGTCTCCACCTGAGACTTCACTGCTGTCCCTACTACTACTGTTGTCCTTCACCTCCTGAAGGATTCCTATCTCCTCGTCTGCGTCCACCTAAAAATGTGGCTCCCACGGGGGTGAGACAATTATCAAAATTGCCCCAGTGAGAGATATAACTCTCTTCCAGTAACATTATTATTGCAACTTAAGAAGATAAATATGAACAGAGGAATCATATTTATTTGACAACATTTATTTTAATGTCTAACAGATTAGAACATTATTCTATATCAGAAGCATTACAACTATAACTTGATAGAATCAACATGTTACTTATTCTTTAATGAATATCAAAAACATGTATAACATCTATTCAAACTACAGAATCATTACCAATGCATTAACTCTCTTCAGGCTTAGATCATATATCTAAAGCCTGGCATTATCATTGTGGAGTCATAGCCCTTAGCCATACTCTTTTCATAAAGTGTTTGGATCTTAATCCCTCATTTCACCACTGGGAATTCTCATCCTTTCACAATTTCAATATCATAACCATGTGATTCTGGGTATTTAAACCCTTAGCTCATCACTTGAGCATTTTTACCATATTCTCAAGTAACTAACACCTTTAGGTCATCTTACCAAGATAAGCATGATACTTGTTACACAAGCATCCATCATGGCACTTGAGGCCCATTAACTCTCTTGCTACCTCTTACCAGGCACAAGGTATATTATGACACATAAGGCCCAATAAACAAATTCAATCTAATAACACATCATAGCTCTTACCTGGCTATGCTCATCATCTCATGATACCTGCATGGTTAGCACATATGATAGCAGTACATCAATTACCTATCAACACCATGCAAAACAAATGAATTATTATTTAAAGAGTATCATCGCTATTCCTTTATCAGGATTAGGGTTTTCCATCACATATCTCATGTATCCTTCATCCAATTATATTGGACTTATAACACATCAAGGTATATGACCATATTAGGTCACTTTCAATCATCTCCAAGTCAATCATGGAGCACCAAGGCCGTGCAACCAGGAACGACCGTGCCAAGAAAGTCACCACGGCCGTGCTACCTTGCATGGTCGTGCAAAGAAAGTCACCACGTCCGTGCTACCTTGCACGGTCGTGCAAAGAGAAGATACCACGGCCATGCTACCTAACACGGTCGTGCTATAGGAGTTCACCTCATGAATCATATTCAATTATAAATTCTATTCTTTCATTTAGGAATTAGGGTTTCACATACCATCTCCCTTCTTTAGAATCGAGATTGCATATATCATCACCCTTCATTAGGGTTTCATTTGACATTGCCCATAATTAGGGTTTACTAATCATCCCCAATTAGGGTTTCTCATGAAATCACCCTCAATTAGGGTTTGACATGGATACACCCTCAGTTAAGGTTTCACATGGATACACCCTAAACTAGGGTTTCACATGGATACACCCTCAACTAGGGTTTCACATGGATGCACCCTCAGCTAGGGTTTACTATTCATCCTAATTAGTGATTTCACATGTAGACAACCTCTTATTAGGGTTATACATGGAATCAACCTAAATTAGGGTTTACATCGTGTATTGGATCCATGCATTTGTTATGAATCATTGGTTAGTACCATTAAGGGTATCTCTCACCTAATTACATTTGGTTTCCAAAAAGGTTTGATCAATTGGACCTTCAATAACATGAGGTATCCAATTGAATTAGGGTTTCCAATGTTGACTCCTTCAATCATTGAATTCATGGAACCAATCATCAATTGGACCTATGCTTATACTTTAATTAAGTTTAATAGGTCAACCTTCAACTGATTTGACCCTCAATTGACCCTCAATTGATCATCAATTAGGGTTTGAATCAATTGAATTAGAGTTTGGAATCGATGATCCTTCAATACTAATCATTGTAAGACTAGTTACTTTGAAACCATTGAACCATCATCCAAATTGGGTATGACCTGACCCCAAACGGTCTTGATGTCATTTGGATGACCTCCAAACAGTCTTGAGACCGTTTGCCCATGTCCACATTATAATCCAAGTCAACCAAGTAAAGTTTGGATCATTGGATTGATCACCAAATCAGCATTGCATTGTATATCAGCTTGGTACCTTTAGACCTTCAAACACCTAACCATACTCAACCCTAGACCTCCAAACGGTCTTGGATGACCACAAAACGGTTTTGAAACCGTTTGGATGAACTCCAAATGGTCTTGAAACCGTTCGGCTCATCCAAACCTTGGATTCTAGTGGAATTTCATCAAGGATTGGTCTATCGAGTTGATCAACAAATCAGCACTTAATTGCAATATGATTTGGTACCTTTGGACCTTCACTTGGTCAACTATACTTGACCCCAGACCTCCAAATGGTCTTGGGTGATCCCAAAACGGTCTTTAAACCGTTTGGGTGATCCCCAAACAGTTTTGAAACCGTTTCGGCCAATCAACCCAAAACATCATCTCAATCACTTGAAAAATCAACATTTAGCCGATTAGGGTTCATACCACATCTTTGGATCTTCAAACACACATCCATACTTGACCCTAGACCTCCAAACGGTTTTGGGTTGACCCCAAAACGGTTTTGAAACTGTTTGGGTGATCCCCAAATGGTTTTGAAACCGTTTGGGCTAATCATCCCAAAATCTCAAATTAACTCATTGGAATTTCAGCACTAATTACAATTAGGGTTTGCCTAATTGATTAGCCTTCAACTCATGATTCCTTTGGAATTAACCCCTCAAATTTGGTGTCATTAACCAACATAATTATGAACAAGAATCCCAAATGGTCAATGCTTGGTCAACTCCACCAAACGGTTTTGAAACCGTTTGTCCAAAAAGGTCAAGTTAATCAGGTTGAAAATCAGCACTTAATCCAATTAGGTTTACCTAATTGATTAGCCTTCAACTCACGATTCCTTTGGAGTTAACCCCTCAAATTTGGAGGGTCATTATTCTACATAATTGGGAACAATATTACCAAACGGTAAATGCTTGGTCAACTCCTCCAAACAGTTTTGAAACCGTTTTCCCCCAAACGGTTTGCAAACTGTTTGGTCACCAAACGGTTTGAAGAAACCGTTTGGTCGCAACCTTTGAAACCGTTTTCTCCCAAGATATTTGGTGAGGTGCTTGCTTATGATGATTTCATCATCATATTCCTTTGTGCAACCAAGAACAGAAACCGTTCTTGATGGAAATTGCAGCAAAGAAACAAGAGTGTATCAAATTGAAGAAATCAATCAACAAAGCATAGAGAATTGATGCAATAGCAATGTTTAAGGGTTTAAGTTATAAAACCCACCTCCAATTGAGCTCCAAAGCTCCCAGATCACTCCATAAATGGTGGATGAAGCTATTGCAACTCCCCCTAGGCTCGTCCTCAAGCTTTTGATTGTAAAAGTTGGCTAGGGTTGAAGAGGAGATCGAAATAAGAAGGAATCCATAATTTATTTTCGATTTCCACCATGAAATCAAGGAGAACGAAGGTCAAGAAGCTTACCAACAGGTTGGGGCTCGTCCTCCTGTTGCTCCTAAGTCCCCTTGAGCTCATCCAAAGCAATGGAAGAAGAAAGAGCCGAAAACGCCTTTCAATTGATTTGGAAAAGACACTTTTATAAGGAAATTGATGAGAGAGAAAATGCCTTATAAAAATCCAATTAATCCCAAAAATGTGGCCGCATCTTCCCCCTCATCTTACTTCGGTACGAGGAATCTTCCTTTGAATTTAATTCTCCTTCATTATCCTCAATTTAACGAAAAGCAAATTAAGCACCTTAATCATATTATATTAATATCCATAACTTGAGTGGATATTACTTTTCTTTATAATAAGGTGAGATGAAATTTCACCTCCTTAAGATATTTTCATTCCTTATCTTGGCAAAAGAACGTCCATCCTTATTCGAAATCAACCAATAACATTTTGGTTGAAGGCCCTTTAATTAATACATTCATTTTTGCCCTAAATTGAATTAGGGTTTCACTTAAGATTAAATCTTGATTATTTTAATATCAAGATTCTCTCTCCTCCAACTTAATTCAAATGAGATGTACATCTCATTTTCATTGCTCTACATGATGCCAAGAAACATTAAGGACCTTATTGAAGTGGTTATTTGAATATTGAACCCTAGGTTTGGGTAAATTGCACTTTACACCAAAACTGGGTTTTAATGCACAATATTGCTTTACAAGCTTAATCTTGGTGCCCAAGCTTGTGAAAACCATACCACTACATCATATTCATTCTTATGATGTCTCAACATCATAGGAACATCTTATCATGCAAAATTTGCAATTTGACCCCTCAACTTGGGTAATTTGCACTTTAGTCCAAAATAAGCAATCATTACTTCATCATTGTTCAAACAGGACTAAAATTGAAACATAAGTTTCTCATGAGCCCTAATTACTTTTCCCAAGATAAGATTAAGAATCTACTCAACCTTATTAGGCAAAACATCTAGGGTTAACACATAACCCAGGTCAGGGATGTTACAAATTATAAACCCCTAACAAGGATTTCGTCCTCGAAATCCCAAGAAAAGGAGGGACAGATTGTTCATTAATCATGCCCTCAAGTCTCCACATAATACCTTAATATCATGGAAATATCATGGATTTTGTAATTCACACATAGTTCCTTTCATTAATTCCTCCTTATCACTGTTTATGTTTATGCAAGGCATAAACCCCTAACATATGATGTCCATATCATTGAAAGGAAGAAGCATAAAAGAACATACATCAATAATCACTCAAGAATACTTATCAAAAGGAAAAACATGTATATCTAACAAAGATAATTCACTTAGAAAACTCTATGTAATTGGGAATGTTCACATAGCTTTTCCTTTTTGTTGGGAATGTTCACATAGCTTTTCCTTTTTGTTGGGAATGTTCACATAGCTTTTCCTTTTAGTTGGGAATGTTCACATAGCTTTTCCTTTTAATTGGGAATGTTCACATAGCTTTTCCTTTTTGTTGGGAATGTTCACATAGCTTTTCCTTTTTGTTGGGAATGTACACATAGATTTTCCTTTTAGTTGGGAATGTTCACATAGCTTTTCCTTTTAGTTGAGAATGTTCACATAGCTTTTCTTTTTAGTTGGGAATGTTCACATAGCTTTTCCTTTTAGTTGGGAATGTTCACATAACTTTTCCTTTTAGTTGGAAATGTTCACATAGCTTTTCTTTTTAGTTGGGAATGTTCACATAGCTTTTCCTTTTAGTTGGGAATGTTCACATAGCTTTTCTTTTTAGTTGGGATTGTTCACATAGCTTTTTCTTTTAGTTGGGAATGTTCACATTGCTTTTCTTTTTAGTTGGGAATGTTCACATAGCTTTTCCTTTTTGTTGGGAATGTTCACATAGCTTTTCCTTTTTGTTGGGAATGTTCACATAGCTTTTCCTTTTAGTTGGGAATGTTCACATAGCTTTTCCTTTTTGTTGGGAATGTTCACATAGCTTTTCCTTTTAGTTGGGAATGTTCACATAGCTTTTCTTTTTAGTTGGGAATGTTCACATAGCTTTTCCTTTTAGTTGGGAATGTTCACATAGCTTTTCCTTTTAGTTGGGAATGTTCACATAGCTTTTCTTTTTAGTTGGGAATGTTCACATAGCTTTTCCATTTAGTTGGGAATGTTCACATAGCTTTTCCTTTTAGTTGGGAATGTTCACATAGCTTTTCCTTTTAGTTGGGAATGCTCACATAGCTTTTCTTTTTAGTTGGGAATGTTTACATAGCTTTTCCTTTTAGTTGGGAATGTTCACATAGCTTTTCCTTTTTGTTGGGAATGTTCACATAGCTTTTCTTTTTAGTTTGGAATGTTCACATAGCTTTTCTTTTTAGTCTCATTATACTGTCTAGATTGTTTCAGAATGACTACTTGATCAGAGTAATCAAAAAGATAACAATCTAAGAGTTTCATACTTGCCTTATCTTCAATAATCATATACCTAGCCAAGGTATATAAGTATTGAGATTAGGTAGTATACACTTTATTTGCTATCATATTCCTCACTTTTCATATCATTATACACACAGGATTTTCCATTTCCTAGATTTTCTCCAGGCATCACTTCTAAATCTCATCTTTCAACACATAGATAAGGGAGGTTATAAAACATTTTAAGGAACATTGAGTAAGATATAAGTTCTTATCTCCCTTGTGTTCTTATAGGACTAGTCAAAGGAAGCTCAAAAACAACTACTTTCATATCTTTAACACATAGAATCATGAAATGAAGTATCAGAATGAATATATTTCATTTGAGTATTACCCCTCAAGGGAACCTACCGCATTAGGTTGATTTCAACACATAGTGTCCAATTATCTCATGTTGCTACTTTTGCCTTTACTTAGTGGCTACTGCCCTGGTGTACTAGGCATGTATTGCACTGGTGACACCAAAAACTTTGGCTTTTCAGAGTAACTAGGCAAATGTCTCTAAATTATAGAGACCAAACCCTACTTCTCAGCTTATTGCCCCTTCCTGGGCACTGTCATCACAGATTTATTATCTATCTAAACTCATGGCAAAGTCTACTTTCTTGCCATAAGTTAATCTTTTCCATATTTTCCCTTGTTCCAACATGACTAAGTCATTTAGAAACTCTTTTAAAGCTCAAGCTTTCTGTATTAAGAACTGATAACCTAGGTTGTAAGGCTAGTATCCAGTCCCCTATATGCATTACTATTTCCCTAATCTGCCCAACAAGAGCATGATCATAAGATTCTCTATCCTGATCAGGTCTTAATAGGGATTCTCAGGCACTCATTCTATTCTTGTCTGGTCCCTTGCACCTCTTCTTGGTGCAACAACATTGCTCTTAGCAATGTGTTACTTGTGCTTTCCAGTCATTTTAAAACTTTACCCTTTCTCTGCACAAGAAGAAATCATTATAGGGTATACTGGACGACACTAGCACAGACTCAACAGCTTAGTCCTATGTCTCAGTAGACTCAGCGAACCTAGAGCTCTAATACCACTAAATTGTGGCATACAACTCATAAAAACATAATTAACTAATGCGGAAATGAATCATTTGCAGCGGATTACTGAAAATCACTAAAAATTAAAACTTTTTGCAAAGAGATCCATTGACAGGAAAACTCTTTCATTCAGAACCAAAGTAAAACTTTACATCCTGGTTCATATATATACATCTCATGTACTTTTGCTTCTCGAGGAATACAAACATCAACTACTCTGTCTTAATTGTACACAGGTAGTATAAAACCCTCGAGGCACTAAGCCAAAATCTCAAAATCACTAACTACTACTCTGAGGACCTGAGAGTACAGAGACGACACATAGGACTCTATACATCTGAACATGACATGACAGCCAATATCTCCACCTGAGACTTCACTGTTGTCCCTGCTGCTGCTGTTATCCTTCACCTCCTGAAGAATTCCTGTCTCCTCGTCCGCATCCACCTAAAAATGTTGTTCCCATGGGGGTGAGACATTTATAAAAATTGCCCCAGCGAGAGATATAACTCTCTGCCAGTAACATTATTATTGCAACTTAAGAAGATAAATATGAACAGAGGAATCATATTTATTTGACAGCAGTTATTTTAATGTCTAACAGATTAGAACATTATTCTATATCAGAAGCATTGCAACTATAACTTGATAGAATCAACATGTTACTTATTCTTTAATTAATATGAATAACATGTATAACATCTATTCAAACTACAGAATCATTACCACTGCGTTAGGCTTAGATCATATATCTAAAGTATGGCATTATCATTGTGGAGTCATGGCCCTTAGCCGTACTCTTTTCATAAAGTGTTGGGATCTTAATCCCTCATTTCACCATTGGGAATTCTCATCCTTTCACAATTTCAATATCATAACCATGTGATTATGGGTATTTAAACCCTTAGCTCATCACCTGAGCATTGTTACCATATTCTCAAGTAACTAACACCTTTAGGTCATCTGACCAAGATAAGCATGATACTTGTTACACAAGCATCCATCATGGCACTTGAGGCCCATTAACTCTCTTGCTACCTCTTACCAGGCACAAGGTATATTATGGCACACAAGGCCCAATAAACAAATTCAATCTAATAACACATCATAGCTCATACCTGGCTATGCTCATCATCTCATGATACCTGCATGGTTAGCACATATGATAGCAGTACATCAATTATCTATAAACACCATGCAAAACAAATGAATTATTATTTCAAGAGTATCAATTTTTATTCCTTTATTAGGATAAGGGTTTTCCATCACATATCTCATGTATCCTTCATCTAATTATATTAGACTTATAACACATCAAGGTATATGACCATATTAGGTCACTTTCAATCATCTCCAAGTCAATCATGGAGCACCACAGCCGTGCAACTAGGAACGGCCGTGCAAAGAAAGTCACCACGGTCGTGCTACCTTGCACGGTCGTGCAAAGAAAGTCACCAAGGCCGTGCTACCTTGCACAGTCGTGTAAAGAGAAGATACCACGGTTGTGCTACCTAACACAATCGTGCTACATGAGTTCACCTCATGAATCATATTCAAGTATAAATTCTATTCTTTCATTTAGGGATTAGGGTTTCACATACCATCTCCCTTCTTTAGAATAGAGATTTCATATAGCATCACCCTTCATTAGGGTTTCATATCACATTGCCCATAATTAGGGTTTACTAATCATTCCCAATTAGGGTTTCTCATGAAACACCCTCAATTAGGGTTTCACATGGATACACCCTCAGTTAATGTTTCACATGGATACACCCTCAACTAGGGTTTCACATGGATACACCCTCAACTAGGGTTTCACATGGATGCACCTTCAACTAGGGTTTACTATTCATCCTAATTAGTGATTTCACATGTAGACAACCTCTTATTAGGGTTATACATGGAATCAACCTCAATTAGGGTTTACATCATGTATTGGATCCATGCATTTGTTATGAATCATTGGTTAGTACCATTAAGGGTATCTCTCACCTAATTACATTAGGTTTCCAAAAAGGTTTGATCAATTGGACCTTCAATAACATGAGGTATCCAATTGAATTAGGGTTTCCAATGTTGACTCCTTCAATCATTGAATTCATGGAACCAATCATCAATTGGACCTATGCTCATACTTTAATTGAGTTTAATAGGTCAAACTTAAACTGATTTGACCCTCAATTGATCATCAATTAGGGTTTGAATCAATTAAATTAGAGTTTGGAATCGATGATCCTTCAATACTAATCATTGTAAGACTAGTTACTTTGAAACCATTGAACCATCATCCAAATTGGGTATGACCTGACCCCAAACGGTCTTGAGGTCGTTTGGATGACCTCCAAATGGTCTTCAGACCATTTGACCATGTCCAAATCATAATCTAAGTCAACTAATTAAAGTTTGGATCATTGGATTGATCACCAAATCAGCATTGCATTGTATATCATCTTGGTACCTTTAGACCTTCAAACACCTAACCATACTCAACCCTAGACCTCCAAACGGTCTTGGATGACCACCAAACGGTTTTGAAACCGTTTGGATGAACTCAAAATGGTCTTGAAACCATTTGGCTCATCCAAACCTTGGATTCTAGTGGAATTTCATCAAGGATTGGTCTATCGAGTTGATCAACAAATCAGCACTTAATTGCAATATGATTTGGTACCTTTGGACCTTCACTTGGTCAACTATACTTGACCCCAGACCTCCAAATGGTCTTGGGTGATCCCCAAACGGTCTTGAAACCGTTTGGGTGATCCCCAAACAGTTTTTAAAACCGTTTGGGTGATCCCCAAACAGTTTTGAAACCGTTTGGGCCAATCAACCCAAAACATCATCTCAATCACTTGAAAAATCAACATTTAGCCGATTAGGGTTCATACCACATCTTTGGATCTTCAAACACACATCCATACTTGACACTAGACCTCCAAACGGTTTTGGGGTGACCCCAAACGGTTTTGAAACCGTTTGGGTGATCCCCAAACGGTTTTGAAACCGTTTGGGCTAATCGTCCCAAAATCTCAAATTAACTTATTGGAATTCCAGCACTAATTACAATTAGGGTTTGCCTAATTGATTAGCCTTCAACTCATGATTCCTTGGTAATTAACCCCTCAAATTTGGTGAGTCATTAACCAACATAATTATGAACAGGAATCCCAAACGGTCAATGCTTGGTCAACTCCACCAAACGGTTTTGAAACCGTTTGCCCAAAAAGGTCAAGTTAATCAGGTTGAAAATCAGCACTTAATCCAATTAGGTTTACCTCATTGATTAGCCTTCAACTCATGATTCCTTTTGAGTTAACCCCTCATATTTGTAGGGTCATTATCCTACATAATTAGGAACAATATTCCCAAATGGTCAACGCTTGGTCAACTCCTCCAAACAGTTTTGAAACCATTTTCCCCCAAACGGTCCCAACCTTTGAAACCGTTTGCTCCGAAGATATTTGGTGAGGTGCTTGCTTATGATGATGTCATCATCATCTTCCTTCGTGCAACCAAGAACAGCAACCGTTCTTGATGGAAATTGCAGCAAAGAAACAAGAGTGTATCAAATTAAAGAAATCAATCAACAAAGCATAGAGAATTGATGCAATAGCAATGTTTAAGGGTTTAAGTTATAAAACCCGCCTCCAATTGAGCTCCAAAGCTCCAAGCTCACGCCATCAATGGTGGATGAAGCTATTGCAACTCCCCCTAGGCTCGTCCTCAATCTTTTGATTGTAAAAGTTGGCTAGGGTTGAAGAGGAGATCGAAATAAGAAGGAATCCATAATTTATTTTCGATTTCCACCATGAAATCAAGGAGAATGAAGGTCAAGAAGCTTACCAATAGGTTGGGGCTCGTCCTCCTGTTTCTCCCAAGTCCCCTTGAGCTCATCCAAAGCAAAGGAAGAAGAAAGAGCTGAAAATGCCTTTCAATTGATTTGGAAAAGGCACTTTTATAAGGAAATTGATGAGAGAGAAAATGCCTTATAAAAATCCAATTAATCCCAAAAATGTGGCCGCCGCTTCCCCCTCATCTTACTTGGGTACGAGGCATCTTCCTTTGCCTTTAATTCTCCTTCATTATACTCTATTTAAAGAAAAGCAAATTAAGCACCTTAATCATATTATATTAATATCCATAACTTGAGTGGATATTACTTTTCTTTATAATAAAGTGAGTGGAATTTCACCTCCTTAAGATATTTTCGTTCCTTATCTTGGAAAAAGAACGTCCATCCTTATTCAAAATCAACCAATAACATTTTGGTTGAAGGCCCTTTAATTAATACATTCATTTTTTCCCTAAATTGAATTAGGGTTTCACTTAAGATTAAATCTTGATTATTTTAATATCAAGATTCTCTCTCCTCCAACTTAATTCAAATGAGATGTCCCTCTAATTTTCATTGCTCTACATGATGCCAAGAAACATTAGGACCTTATTGAAGTGGTAATTTGCTTATTGAACCCTAGGTTTTGGGTAAATTGCACTTTACACCAAAACTGGGTTTTAATGCACCACATTGCTTTACAAGCTTAATCTTGGTGTCCAAGCTTGTGAAAACCCATACCACTACATCACATTCATTCTTATGATGTCTCAAAATCATAGGAACATATTATCATGCAACATTTGCAAGTTGACCCCTCAACTTGGGTAATTTTCACTTTAGTCCAAAATAAGCAATCATTGCTTCAACATTGTTCAAACAAGACTAAAATTGAAACATAAGTTTCTCATGAGCCCTAATTACTTTTCCCAAGATAAGATTAAGAATCTACTCAACCTTATTATGCAAAACATCTAGGGTTAACACATAACCTAGGTCAGGGATGTTACAGTAAAGCTTAATTGCATTCTCAATGCAACACTACAAGTTCATTAATGCACTTCTTGATCAATATTGCTTCCTAAGCTGCATTGGACCTTTAAATATACTCATTTTGTTGTAGAATCAGCCTTTGTCTCTTACTTGGAACTCTTTTGTCTTAGAATTCTACCATTTAAGAAAAAAACAAACCATGATTGCCATCAATTAACACCCTAGTCTGTTTGGAAACTTGCTTCCGTGCAACCCTTTACAACTTGGTTTTCCCCACCTCCATACATTAAGAGTTGATCCTTAGTTCTTCTCAAATACTTCAAGATACTTTTCACACATATCAAGTGACAACCACCTATATTTAAATTGTATCAACTTGTCATGCTCAAAGAAACTAGACATATGTATGTCTACATATTATTCATACGTGATAGATCCAATTGAAGATGCATATGGAATTTTAATCATGCATGCCTGCTCTTCCCAAGAGATAGGAAATCAAGATTTAGAGATACTTATTCCATGACATCTGTGTATGTTACCTCTATTAGAATCATGCATGTGGACCTCTTCATCACCTTGTCAATGTATGTAATCTGGCTTAGAAAAAGAAAACTTATATATTTATCTTTGTAGATGTTGATTCCTAGAATATTAAATATTTCTCTTGAGTCCCAACTATAGATTAGATAAGTAATTTCTCATCAATGATATGTCATCCACATATAATATGATAAATATAAATATTTTTCCACCAACATTCTTGTACACTCTAGGTTCATCTTCATTTTTTATAAACTCAAACTCTATAACTATCTCATCAAAATGAAGATTCTATCTTTTACATGCTTACTTAAATCCATAGGTTGAGATTTGTGTCTTACTGACTTTATTGTCTTCATCTATAGTGATAAAACCTTCATTATGTGTCATGTACACATGCTCTAGAAGAATGATATTTAAATCTATTTGAACTTTCATTTGCCATATCTCATAGTCATAATAAAATGTAGTGGCAATCATGATGTTAATAGATTTAACCATGGAAACTGGTGAAAATGTTTCATCATAATCAACACCTTGAACTTATTTGAAATCATTTTCATCCAATCATCCTTTATAAAATTGTACATTACCATCCATGTAAGTCTTCTTCTTTAAGACCCAGTTCCACCCTATGGATTTTACCCCTTCAGGTGCATCCAAAAAAGTTCATACTTTGTTGGCTCACATGGATTTCATCTTAGATATCATGACCTCTAGTCCTTTACTAGAGTTTGGTTCCTCTATGTCCTCATTTCAGGTTTGTGTATCATCATCTGTGACCATTAAATCATCTAATTGAGTCATAAGAAATCCAAATATCATTCTCCAGAAGTTCCCTACTTGACCTTCAAAGTTCTTGTGTTGCTTGAGGAAGTTAAGGTTCCACAACATATTGTTATAGTATTTATTCCTCATCTTCCTCCCAAGGAACAACATCATCTTGTTGTCCTTATACTTCTTTTAGACCTATTTTAAACCCATGTATTCCTTTGTAAATGAGTTCTCAATAAGGAATTTAGCAGTTCTTACAACAAGAACTTTGTTGTTAGATGGAACATAGAAGTACCAGGTCTTAGTTTCCTTTATGTGTCTAACAAAGATACATTTATCATATTTGGATCCTAGTACAATTTCTTGACATAGGCTTCACATGCCTGGCTTCCATAAAATAAATATTGAGACACTTCCCATTCCACATATGGTGTCTTCTGAATAGATTTGGAAGGTACTTGGTTAAGGTAAGCATGGAGGTTTCAAGAGAATATCCAAACAAGAAATTCAAAATATTAGATAAACTCATCATTGACAGTACCATGTTCAATAGGGTGTGATTCCTTCTTTCTGACACACCATTATGATGTGGTGTTCCATCTGGATTGAAATGTAACACAATGCCAATGTCTCTTAGAAAGGCCTCAATCTCTTGTCTTAGATATTCTCCACCACTTTCAAATTGTAGTGCTTTGATATTCTTTACAATTTGGCTTTGTACTCCATTCATGAATTTTTTGAACTTTTCTAGAGATTCTTATACGTGGTTAATAAGATGAACATATTCATATTAGATAAATTCATCAATTATTGTGGTGAATTATTGATATCCATCTATAGCTCATTTGCTAAAAGGTCCACATACACCAATATGTATGATTCCTAATCAATCACTTTCCCTCTCATTATACCCTATAAAGGGATCTTTTGTCATCCTATCTAATAAAGAAGATTCACATGTCTTAATAATTATTGCTTAAGTCATTGAGTTTTATCTTTTTGATGTTTATATTAGATACACTTGTCTCAAGTTCTAATAAATAGAAACCAAAAACATTGGCGCACTTCCATATAACATTCATCTCTTATTATATAAATTTGACCATTCTTAATTAGAAATTTGTAATTGTTCTTGTCCAAACAAGATATAGGCATAATGTTTCTATTTGTGGTAGGTACGTTATGAAAATGCTTTAACTCTACTATAATATCATTAGACAGAACTAAACTATAGGTGAGTACACATGTGGCACCAACTCTTCTTCCATTTGCTACTCATAGATCCATGTATCTGTTCAGTAAGGATATACTTCTTTTTAGATCCTGCATATTAGAGAATATGTGAGATCCACATCCGGTATCCAAAACTCAAGTTAAAGATGTAGATAAGTTTTTCTCTATGGTATATATACCTAAAAAATATATCTTTATCCCATCATTCTTTTTCTTTTGTTCCCCCATGGTACGCAAGGAATGTCTTTTCCAATGTCTAGATTGGTGACAATAGTGACAATTGTCTTTCTTTCCTACTCCTACTTTATCTTTAAGTGCACAAAAGATGGGATTTTGACTAGCTTTATAAAACTTCATAGATTTGTCTTTGCCCTTTGAGTTTCACTTTCTCTATTGACCATCAACTCAAACTTTTTGGATCTCTTCTCATCTGAATGACAAACTTTGAGAATAACAATGGTCAAATAAAATTGTTCATGTTGTAGTTCATGACAAACTGATAGTGAGAGTCTGACAACAATTGAAAGAGTACATCATTGGACAACTATATTTCTTAACGGGAATCCTAGTTTCTTTCAAGTCTTTTCTCATACCAATACATCCGAGTACATGTGGCCCTACTTTATCTCCTTCAATCATGTAGCACTTTAAAAAGGCATTTGAGACATCATAGTTTTCTTGCCTTTCTTATCCTTGGAACGTATTCCTGATATGTTTGGACATCTTTATAACCCCCATGTTTTCATGGTTTTGTTGAAGCTCATGATTTTTGGATCATACCATGAGACACTTGACATCAATAGTATCACTAGTATGCTTACAATAAGATCCCCTTTCTGCTCTAGGCACATTTGCAGTTAGCTCATCTGGTTTTGGTGTAACTTATTCACATGAATGAGAACATTTTCAAATTTCTTCTAATACTATGAAAGTTATTCCCAGTCATACTTTCTTTCTCAAACACCAAACACATTGATAAGGAATTATTTGTGTTTTCCACTATATCTATAAATAAAATACTTTCATGAATTTAAAATTAATTTGATTTTATGATATAAATCTGGATTTCATTAACAAAACTCCCACTATTTTGATCAAACTAATATCCCTCACTATAATTCCAAAAATTATAGAGAGCAATCTTCTAGTGAGCCAAGATCCATATTAATATATATTATGAGTCAAATTTGGCTAATCTCTTTCAACTTAACTATTTAGGTAGGTAATAGTTACCCATTCCATCAAATGTACTCTTAGATAGATGGTTGCAAAACTCCTTGACATAAATCATCTTTTGAACTATATGGCATATTTATGCCTCTAGGTGATTAATACTATTACTATCACCTAGTCATATCCAATCAAAAGGCCAACACAATAAGCCATGCACCATACTTTTGTAGATCCACATACTTATTATCCCACTACCCCAAGATAGACAGTACACCATGATGTGGCATGCTCACACGTAATAGATCATGATTTTTATGTGTATTGAACTATGAAAGGCGTCTTATATGATGATAGCATAGTGAGAGATTTGAGATAATAATTATATGTATCTAATTACCATTATATATACATTATTGTACGTGTCATGTACTAATATAATAACAACAAGCTATAAAATATGACGTCGAACTAGTAAAACATCTTGAGCAAACTAGAGTTGTAGGAAAGTAACCAAGAGATTCACAACTTATGTAACCCAAAATATGCCTTGATAGTAATTTCCAGTTGGCAAGCTGGCAAGCCAGTCACCTGACTGGATTCCTTATTTTGGCAGTTGTTTGATTGCATGTGGAGTCATCACTTCTTATTCATCATGAACCCTCCAAGTAACATTCTTTTTGGTGTGGTCTTTTGGTCATATCCTCCTCTCCACCATAGTCTATCAGGGATATACATCATAATCCATTAAAATTAAAGACTTAAATTTATATGAGGAATGTATAGAGAGACATGGAATGAAACCCATATGAATATACATTGTTTTGAACCTCAATCGAAGACCACGTATTACATGTTTCATATTAGAAGATTAACCAAAAGGACCTAGTTTCTAGATCTGCATCTGGAAAACAAAATGATTTTAAAGGTGCCATATTGGTTTATGTAATATGATATATATTATTTGGTGATTGACATATACTCATATTGCACAATATATATCCAAAATTTGGTTTTGGTGCAAATTGCATACTGGCCTTAAAGGCACACAAAGTCGACTATGATTCCACCATAGGGTTATGAGGAGAGGGGGCACAACAGAAATCAAAACTTTATCCTATAAAACCCAAGACAAAGACTTTTCGTCACTATAAAATGTTAGTATATTAAAGACATAGAAGGGATATTTAATGCACCTAAGTGCACACTAGTTGTCAAACAATTAGACATATCTTACATCACTATAGAACTTGCACTTCCAAAATTAGATCTGAAGTGCTTGTTTTTGTCTCCATGTTGTGGTAGCAACACCTTATCTATTATTAAATAATATACTTGTTCTCAAGCCTCCACTCAAGGACCTCGACATGTATCTTGTTCACATTGGTGTGATCTCTTTGTGCGCCACCTTGGTTGCCAAAACAAAAGTCAGAGTTGAATAATGTTAACATAGCTTTCTCTTCTACTCTTCTTGAATTGGGTTGTTGTCTTTGGGTAAGCTTTTCTCTATACAAGAGGAAGAACTCTTAGACAACTTTTATGAAAATGTTCCTCAAGTATATCTCACACCATGGACGTCCACCACTTTGTATATGAAAATTCATGGGGTTGGAGTATCCAAAATCTGATCTCGTTCCTAATCACAACTCAAAAGAAACTCAAACAAGGAAAAGTCAGGCAGTAATCCTAGTCTCCGGAGTACATTATCTAATCACTCAAGTTTGACCAATTTGGATACTCAGCTACCCAACGAGTTTACTCAATTCCCTGATTCGTCAGTTTAGTTACAATTTAGTTGGATAATTTGATTCTAAATAAAATCCAAATTTTCCATTTCTTCCCTTGACATGGTCTAGTCTCTCAAATGGGATTTCCAATCACCTGATCCATCACTTTACCAAAGTGATAATCAACTAATGGATTGGATATCAATTGTTTAATTGAACCAAACCATCTAGTCGACCCACTGGGTAGGAAGTCGGCATGTACAAGATTCAGAACCACTCTAGTCATATGTTTGATAATGAACTTGTAACGCCCCTCTAAGAACATATATACACTAGTGGACTCAAACCCTATTTTATCCATAATAGGGGTCACTTGGCTCAGAGTAACATTACAAAACATGATGTTCAACAGCAATAAGATAAATGAAACATATATTATCTTAAAATATAGATTCATACATTGTTCTTTGAAAGGGAAAACATAAATCATCTCATATTGATCTCAACCCTAATACATGTAGACTAAGAAAATATAAAACATGGAATGTTAAACTAGATTAAAGAATCTATTGGGTGGTAGATGTCACCCCACCAAGAGAAAGACTCCTTTGATGTCAACTACTCTGAAGGGATCACTTCGGTTCTCTCTTGCTCCTTGATCTAGGGACATCTCATCCCACAACCATGTGTAATAAATCCACAACGTCAGTAAGAGTCACTATGCATGTTATAAGAACTGAAAATAAGCATATATACTTGAACTGAAATAAACTTGAATTGACTTAACTTTAAGATGTATCATTAAACTTTATCTTTCATTACATCAATGAATTAAGAAACATTACTATGTGCATTCTCTCCATCACTGCCCATGTGGGGCACATCATGCTCATAAAGCCTATCATTTCTAGGAAGCCCATAACGACCATAAAGGTCCATAATTACATGAAACATATAATGTGTTACTTAATTCTCTTATCTTGATCATTAACATCATTATTATCTTGCCATCAATGTAAATTGTCCTCATCCAATAATTGCACCAAAGTGCTCATCAGGCCGGTTAAGGCTCCTCTTAGTTGCACCAAAGTACAAATAACATAAAGAGGAACAATTCACAACTTGATTACATTATCTTAATCATCATGGGATTTTTCCCTCCTAATCTTGAGATTATCATTACATGTTTTACATGATTCTTTCTTCAATTTATTAATCACTACATGAGCATAGCATTAAACTAATGAACATCAGTTATAAGGATAGGACTTTATGATTATAGCAAACAACATGCAATACTAAAATCTGAGGCATCATCATTATCTTAATTTCATTCATGAAGTTGGAATTCAAAGCATAAATTTTAAATCATACTTAACATGCAATTCATCCAAAGTAATTATGCATAGTGGCATGACCCGCTTACTTGGAGCAAGGTAGAGCCTAACTTAATCTCCCTCGTCAAGATTGAATCCAATGTTCCTGAAATTACATGATTTCTATTACTTATCACCACTATACATCCTAAACCCTAATATTAAGTCATTTAAATAAGCATGGTCATATACGAAGGAACTGGGGTTTGAAAACACAAAAAACATGTTCCTCTAAACCTTTTCCATGACTATTTATTCAAAATTTTCTGAAAACAAATATGTAACTATTGTGATTGTTTGAAGTAAGGACTTAATTGGAAATTTTTCCTAACAAACTCACCTTTTACTTTTAGTTGGACAGGCCTCACAGTAGGCCCATTATCTTGTGGCCCACAGCCTACCGTCCAGCAACAGGGCCATCACCCTTATTGCTTGAGACACGGCTAAGGAGAGTCGACACTCCCCTATTCCCCCTACTCTGAATAGGGAAACACTCTTTCAAGCTTCCAGGTCGGTACCCAGGGTGGTCTCCCCACTCAACATCCTTTTGCATTATTGGACATTCAACAATTTTCTTGTTCATGATCATTCTCGCCAAGTCTGTGTTGACAATTAGTTTTGAAGGAGCCTTCTCCTCCTCTAGGAGCTGACATGGAAGTCACAAGAGACTGGTACCCTCCTTCCAATTGCTCCTGAAAAGATACCATCTATGCTTCTCCAAGAGCGTGGTAGTGCCTAAAAACATCAATGAGGTCTTGGATAAAGGAAAGACATCACAGATCTCTGAGTAGGCAGAAGAAAAAGACATCACAGATCTCTGAGTAGGCAGAAGAAACTGGAAGAAGAGGGGAAACAGATAATGGGGTTGAGTTTCCATGAGAGAGAGTTGATCGTTTCAAGAGCCTTTCTTATATAGATGGAGTGTTTACATGGATGTGGAGACGAGGTCGTTGGGGATGTTCTAGGCCAGTATTCCTATGGAATCTGGGAGTCTGCTTGGCTTTTGAGACCTTCCTCTCACAGAGGTGGAAGATTGGAGTGCTCGATCAGAGTCCTGATGGAATTGGGATGGTCAATGGAGACACCCACCTTGTGTCAGAGGAATTTGTAGTGGTCAGGTCAATCTCGACCAATTAATGGGTAGGTCTATGATAATTTTAAAACTGATGATAACTAGGATAATATATGTTTAATCCTTTACTCTCTTAAACTAAACAAGATATAGAGGATTATCTAAATAAGACCAAACATTGTGGGCTACTTAATTTAGGTATGAGGATTTTTAAAATCTTATTGGCTTCTTTATTTAAAAATTCTTATTATTTTTATTTCCCCCCTTTTAATAAACATGAATTAATCATATATAGTTATTTAACAAAAAAAATTGAGGGCTCTAACATTGGGGAAATTTCTATATTAATGGTTAAAGTCGACAGATAATTATTGAATTGAATTATTCCTATTAATAGGGTCAATTTTACTATAATCCCTTATGTATTACTAATTACTATTATTTTGGTGAAATCAAATTACAATTTGGGTTCAATAATGTGAAATGATTTCTAAATTTTAGAGGAAAAGCTTTAAAATCTTGATTAAGTCTTATTTTAACTTTAGGGTTCATTTGCATCGATAGTTTTAAAATTAATTAGTAGCAAAATCTTATAAAACCCTGATCTTACTTTCTGTAAATTTTGGGATGTTACAAAACTTCAATACCTATATGCATCCTTATGTATGGGTGTTTCCATAGGTTTCACGTTATGTTGGTAGTGATGTTCACAAGTGAACCAACAAATATTGTCATCTAAACACAACACTGATTACCAAGTAATTGGAATAAGTAAAGAGCAACTTCATCCTATAAAGTGACCCATGTTACCATGACAATATAATCCATTTGTGACATATATCTAGACTGAATTTAAGGGGAACATTTGTCTCTCACTAAACATTCAATCTATATTCCTTGAACTACAGAAGACTATTGAGATTGTGTGAATTCAATATCACATATTGGCTCACTTGAGGATGGCCTGCGTTTAATATTCATAGTTGTCAAACGTCTAGGATAGTAGTCCAATGGAGGAATAAATTTCATTTCTATCACTAACACTAATCTACAAGTGTCGTAATACACCTAATTATCACTTGTATGGAAACTCTTATTCATAGTCATGTTCAACCAATGTTAAATTGCATAGAACAAAGTGTGTTTAGTGTAATGAATTTAGGTGGAAGGATCATAGTCACCACTATTACATTGAGGTATGACATTGACTTGTCAAGACAAGGCTTCCATGTGTTATTCTCAAAGTGGGTTTGTCCAATAAAACTTGTTCTCTAACAAGTACCCAGGTACCCGAGTTGATATCCAATACTATGACTAAAGAGCCATTGTCACCACTAAGCATAGACACTAGTGTTATGGATTAGTGTTGTAATATTCCATGATAATATCTTACTAGGACATAACATGAACAAATACTTTTAAGTATACATATGATCTCATGTTTAGGTCCTCAACTCAAACCACATGTCATTAATTCAAAATATGTAGGACATTATTACATTTATATATTATCTCAATATTGAAAAAAAAACATAATACATGGTATTGTATTAATTAGTATGCAAAACATATACAATGCATCTCTAATAAAAGTGTCACATGATTTCTACCATGGCATATAATCAATAGGTGCAACACTGCATAGCTCGACATACCTTTGGGCTAGTACTGGAACAACATCCCATGTTATTCTTCCTATATCTGAACCCTTTCTTGTCTAAAGGTATTTATCCATTTTTCTCACTCTATGTAGAATTTTGAATATGTAACAATATCCTCCTATAACGATGATTGCACTTGTACTCATGGGTGTCTATTGACAATATGAAGACTTTAACCAAGGAAATCCTTTCCTCTTCATCTTAGGGATGAATTCTATTGAAAAAAATGAAGAAAACGTTATCATATATGAAGACCACAAGAGAGTTTAATGCCAAATATTAGTTCCTTGAGTTGTAACTTCACCAGCACGATATCACAATTGTTGTATCTCCTATCAAGGGGTAGAAAAGAAGTTGAGAAGAAATGAAGTGCACAATGTGTTTTATATTTGGTGGATAGTGGTTTATATAAATTAGAGAACTCCCAATTATAAGACTTGGAGTGCATGATCAAAACTAAATCTCTAGCAAAGGTATAACTATATAAAGAATTGTAGTGATTTTTGTACCAAGTTGTGTCGAATGGTGATCTAGGATTTCCTACCAAAAAATGATTTTTAGATTAGGTTGCAAAGACCAAAATAGATGTTGGAATTAAATTGGACCATACAATGTCTAATGAGATTCTATATTCTAGTTGTCAAGTGCTAGAGGGTCAAAAAATATGAGATACGTAGATAATATACTACCTCTCAACAAAACTATAATTTGAGAAGATGCTTCACTTGAATTATAATCTAGGTAAAATTCAAGGAATATATAGCTTGGAACATCTAACATTAAAGGATAAATCTAAAAGTAATTATTGGCTCACAATCAAAGTATTGTTTGACCAACAAGAGATTTGGTTGAACTATATTTCATCTGAGGCAAGGTATGTCCAAATAAAAAGCTTATTTTGGAAACATGAATCTTGGACCTAATTATGCTTTCCTATGATATGAATCTAAATGTCTAGGTGTTATATACCTTAAATTTCTAGCATTATACTTAAATTTGTATTAGTGATGTTATAACATTATATAGACACAATTATGCGGATGACCTTTAGTTTTTGATCTTGGGGCCCAATGGAGACCAATCAAGGTTGAATATATCAATATAATGGAACTGTAATGTAATAATAAAACATTGAAAAATAGAATAATTTGATAAGTATAATAAATCATATTATTATAATTAGAACTAATAACCATTTCATTTAAGTAAAATTATGTGGGTGTTTGTTTTTCCAATGAAAGTTACATATATTTAGAACTAAAAATTTACCAAAGTATAAATTTACCTTGGGGCATGTTAATTAAATTAAGATATATAACTTGAGATGCTTTGGAGTTATTAGAAACCTAAAATAATTTTGAAAGGAGAAATAAGTGAATAGTATTACTTGGATAAACCAGGGTTAACTATAAAGCGGCCTATTCTGAGGGTAACATAAGATTCCATGCTTGAAGTGAGAACATTTTGGTAGAAATATAGATCTTAAATATTTATTTAGGATAAATTTTTCATCATTATTTATTCATTTATAATGAGGCTTTTGAATTCTTAAAATTTGGTTAACATTAGAGAGTTTGGATTATCTTTTGGTAATATATATATGGATGGTTGTTCTCATGGAGTCTAGCTGAACAAAAATGGTGTTCTAGAAAAGGAAAATTTAGGATATTGCTATCATACACAAACTAATAAATGATGTGTGGTCTAGAAGAAAGCCCACTAGAGATAGATTAAAGTGATCCTTTGAATATAGATTATTCAAGCATTTTACATCAAAATGGAAGACAAGTGGGTAACAAGCTGTGCCGCTAGTCCTTTTTTATGGCAAAACCAATCCTGTGAAACACTACATCCATACACTTAGGAGTCATTACATTACTATTCATAACTTTTTAGACCCTCTCCAGAATCTCCACAGCTTCTGGTGCTATGAATCCAGAAGTATGAAAACCAAAAGGGATGAAGACGTGTGGATTCTCATACACACTTTGTCATGCTTGACCACTTTGGCTGAAGCGGCTTTAATGGCAGCATGTCCCACTGTGACTATTACCTTACCTTGTCATTGGGGGACAGCTAAAGATTAGAGGATCTAAGAAACCAATTGGGATCTAAAAATCATGTTTTTGTAAGCTCGTGCTCCTAGAAGGGTGTTGTATGGAATCACAAAAAAGAATAGGAATTTTGACATGTTGTACGAATCAGAAGTCCAATTTGTAGTTTTTATATCAACTAGGTGTGTGTCACATCTTTCCTTTTTAGGAGTATTTTACAATATGAACATGGTTTGGAACATAATGAAATGTATAGGTTTCAAATATATAATAGAGATTATTTTTAGTGGATGACTCAAAAAATAATAAAGAATGGTGCCTTTTGGTATTTTTGGAGATAAGTTTACAAAAAATCAAGTTACATGGTTTTGTTATATGGTTTTAATTATGAGTTTTAATATAAATGTTTTTTGGTACTTGGTGACCCATTTGAATATTCTTAAATGAATGATAAGGAAATATCATATAGCGTGAAATCATGCACTTACAAATGAGAGATATGCTAATATTTTTAAGGTCGATGGAATACTATTAGACAAAGGAATTAAATGAATGTATTATACATATGTTTTATTAGTAGGACTTGGCCTATAGATGAGTTGGAGAATAATTAAATGATTTCTTATATTAATAATTGTAATATATGGTCTTTAATAAAGTCATATTAAGTGTTTTTCTTAGAAAATGAAATGTGTCTATTTTATACTTGTTTGTCAAGGTGAGTGTAGAGTATAATAAAGTAGTGGTCAAAATTTTGAGGCTTTTAAATTATGATTTGTAAGTTTTAGAAATCATAAGAGTATATTTAGTCTTTGTTGATTACTTATTGATTAACTATGACCAATTCTTGATGAGTTATCAAAGAGTGTGACCAATGTTGTTCTAGCTCCTAGTTTCCTTTCTGGTACATCTATTAATTATTTATTGGGGGGGAATTTCCCATTGGATATTGTTCTACACTTTTATTCTAATTGAAAGATCATATTGTGGAATCCTTATTAATCTTAGTTTGAATGAAAGTTTCATCAAAGTTTTAAACCTATGATCTATTTGATTCCTTTGTGAATATTTTTAGCGGCTATGAGGGAACATGGACCACCTTTCGACCTTTTTCGGCCATCCTCTTAATGCAAACAAAAACAAACAATGGGCAAAATTCACAAATCCTCACCTCAAATCGAGTCATGTGCCCCCATCTCCATAGAAAAAACAAAAAAAGTATGACATAGGAGGGAATGCACTCCAAAGACAGCTTCCCATGTATTCGTGGTCGCTAAAGGGCCAAAGGAATCCAGGAGTATAATCATCAACGATGAGGGGCCCCATAAGTGCTCACTTGAGCCCTTCCTTCTAGCAGTAATGTCAAATCCTCTAAAGGACAGTGTGAACCAAAGGAAGGGAAAAGAAAGGGAATTCACAAATGTTACATGTCCAAGGATTTAGTTCATTAAGTAGTCATTTCTCCTAGAGATATCATTGGTCAGCTCAGTCCTACTAGGTGCGCCATACTGGCGCATTGTTGGCCTATTTTAAGGCATCCACAAAGGGTGCACCTATATCTTGGGACTTCGAGGTTAATATCATCCCAATAATTCAAATTTTGGTTATGTTTACAAAACCATATATTTAATAGGAATATTGGATTTATGAAAACCAATATATCATTTTGAATATGAGAATAAAATGTATACAACTATGGAATTTTATATATCATTTGAACATGATAAAAATATCTATAACACTATGGAACTATACATCTCAAATTCAACCTTTTCTAGGTTGATGGTTAGAAAATAATAATATATATTCTTAGATGTTGAAGAATGGTAATAAATGATGTAGTTCACAAATGGAATGACACACACAACCTTTTATATGTTCTTAATGGACTTTTTACAAATGATGTAAATGATCTTACACCTTTTTAATATTACTTCACATCTATATAATCATAAAACAATTAAAAGACATTAATATATTGTTGTCACAAGTACATAGTGATGATGTCAAATATGTTGGCTGAGATGACTTTGGTTCTAAGTTATGAATATGATATGTTGTATAAAGAATGGTTAAAAGGATCGTGTTTGGTTTAAGCCTAACATATATGGATAGTAACAAAGTTGAAATGGTATCTGATATGAGTTTGTGTCCTATGGCTTTTGACCATGTCATACTAAGTTGAATGACTTCAATGTTGATAGGATCATGAACCAATGTATGTGGGACTATCATGCTTTTTTTATTTTAGTCCGTTGGAACTAGAAGTATAACATGTCACCAGTTAAAATGTGTGTTATTATTGTTTGGTCTGAAAAAAGCTTGTTACTATATTGCTACCAAGACTTAGGGTGCATGCATGAATATTTGCCCCTTACATCAAAAGAAAAAAATAGTAAGGAAGCCAAAAGTAACCCACAACACCACACATGGAATAGGAGATAAAATAGGTAAACCAAAGGTATTCCTATCTAAACATAACTTCCCAAATTCAAACAAAGGATCAACAATGATAAGAAGGATATATTAAAGAAGAGAAATGTGAACAAGAACATAGAGCTCAGATTGAGTCAAAAAAACATTAATCTCTATCTTGGGAGTCTCATCAATTTTTTTCTTATTGGATTTCTTTTTCTTCTTCTTTGGTTTAGACCCCTCATACTTGAACTTTTTCATCAAATCTGGTTCTAGTTCATAAGAGTTGATAGAATTCTCCTCATAATAAACATGCATATTATCATGTAGGTACTCTAGAGATAACCTTGAGCCTTGCATTAAGTTCCTACACGTTGTGGTAAACTTGCAAATGGATAGGGAGAGCTCCAAATTGAGGTTCATACACTCCTCTACCAACACTCGCGAGCTACAAAACATGTATGGCTCCAATAAGAGATAGGATATAGAAGCACTATTCAAGCCTACCTCACCTTGTTTACTGATTTAGATATCAGCGATCTTATTAGCACCTTGATCAACTAGTGCATTCATAGAGACCACACCCACCTTGCTAGTTTTAGTAGAAGACGAAGTGGAGTCGGTAACCATGGCATTCTTTCAAACACTTGACACCGTTGACTTACCAGCATAGAGTTGCATTTCCATTACAACAGGTCTGCTTCCAGTTGACATCGGATAAGAGGACAACTTATTCCCAAAAAACTTGCAACCCGAGCACATCAAAGGTTTAGCAATGAACTCAACCTTGAGGAGCTTCAATTCTCCATGGGCTTAAGTTATAACCTCTTTAGGGAAACTCAAAGTGGACTTCATGCCAATGCACACCAATGCTTCCTTGAGTTAATTTGTAGTAAGGGAGGCATCTTCATAGTGAATGTCCTTCCTACTAAAATGGCAACCCCTACTAGTCGATCTAGAGTCCAAGGAAGACTTGGATTTTCTACCTTGATCCAAAAAGGGACTTTAAGGAAGGAAAGAGGGGGCAGGGCAGAGTCTGGTTCCCACTTGTGGACAATTACGAGAGCTCTAGCCATCATCCATTGGACCTCTTTCAAAAATTTCTCTCCCTCTCTTTATTAGTGGGCATCTTGATTATAAATCATTCAGGATCCTCTGTAGTGATCTATAAAATACCACTTGGTCTCCATTGGCATCGAATCCATCCATGTAGTTGTCTATGGAATGGTTTCCTCTCGATAAAGTGAACTGAGAGATATTCCTTCCAATATGGGATTTCTTCTTCCTCGCTTGAGATCGAGAAGCATTTAACACCATTGCAAAATTTATGGATCAATGACAAAAATCATAGATGCATATTCAATCTCCCTTCCAATCCAACTAGATGCCTACCAGTGAACTGTTGGGGAAGTTGGAGGTGCATTCATGTCTTTGACAGAAAATTGTGAGGATATTCATGAACAAGAGGTAAGGTTTGATGTTGGGGAGGTGAAGCCTTAGGCTCTCCATGTTTTGGATCGTCAGGGAAGCTTCTTTCTATGTCTTCACTTTTGAGCTTGTTGGAGGAATTGTAGTTGATTACTCAATAGTTGCATCAGAGCATGAGATTTCCTCTGCAATCGTTGCACTTGATCCGACCAGAGGATTCATAGAAAATGATTTGACAATTGCACCCTCTTAAAAAATGTTGCATCCCCAAGGGTTTTTACCCCACCCTCTCCCTCTTCTACCTTTCCTCCCACCCTCCATACTACATGGCATGTTCTATTGTCTGAACTACTTCTTTCCTACCATAACATTTCATGTTCCATATAAATTCTTGCATGAACCCAAACACTAAATATATGTCTATTATAGAATATGTTGATAATTATATTGGATAAAAGTGGCCTCCCTCTCCCATATTGTGAATGTTTGCATTGAACTTGTATATTGGCAACCTCTTCCTCCCATGATGTTAATGTTGGGATAATTGAGATACGTGACCTCCCCCTCCAACAACTTTTAGTTGGGATGATAGAGGCAAAATGATGATGAGAAATGTATATTTAAAATATCACTTACATAATATCACATAATTTAATGTTTAAAATATGAAAATCATATCAATTTATTATATATCATGCCAAACTAAATTTGTAAATTGAACTAATATAGTTCCTATATCAGTATTTTTGTCCGTTGTGGACACCAAATACTCAACACATATGTGCTAAATTTTTCCCCTACTTATGTTTTTATGTTCATGTTTAGGATGAATACAGACAAACTCATATGTATAGAGTGATCATGTGTTAGGTGGATAGTTTTATGCACCCTATAATATAAGGTACATGTTGTATAACCCAAAATTTTTGTCATAAAATCATCTAATATTCTATTATATTTTCTTTGTTATTGTTTTATACTTTGAGTTTGTTTTATGTGAAAGTGATATTAGTCTTCCATTTGTAAATCTTCTTATGCCTTAGATAGTAGTCTTAGATTTTTGTGGTAAAATATAGTGATGGTATAGTTAATACCAGAGAACGAATAACACCCATACATCTAAGGGTTTCCCATGACACAATAGCTCATAGAAGCTTCTCAAAATAAACATTTAAAAATCATGAGTAGCTTTTCTATGTCAGACCATCCTTTCGATTGGAAACATAGATGCTCTAGAACTAGTAGTAGACTTGATTAACTTAATAATTTCCTCTTTTTATTCTAATATCATGTGGTATGGGATGTCAGTATATTAGATAAAAGGAGGGGAGATACTATAGGGAGTGCATCTTAGAAATCTGAAATCAATCATGTGCTTAGTATAGATGCACAAGTACACACCATATTTTTGTTATTTCTGTAGGTGTCATGGTACTAGACTACTTGAAGTGTGTCACAACTTTCTTTTTGGTTTTAGTTTCACTCTAAAGGAGAATAGTGATTTTTCCATCAAATGTTTAAACATTGGAGAGATTTGTTTCAACTATATGTATAATATGTAAATAAGTATGGAAGTGTCACTAAACATAGAAATGCAATATATATATATATATATATATATATATATATATATGTATGATATAATAAAAAGAGATTTAAAATCATCCTAGATGAGAGTGCTTAGATGATATATGTAGCATCTAGAATGCCTACAGACATGATAAAGTTTACTCAAGATAAATAGCCTAGAAGAAATAAGTTTGATTAATGATGATATTTGTATGAATTGAAGATGAAATGTTATGTTTTGATGTTTTGAGATGACTTTGTTCCTACAACCCTAGATAGTATAGCACCATATATGATACATATGGCTGATTTGTTTGTTCTATACATAGATGGTGGGAATCCATGCATGTATGTAAGTTTTTCATAATTGATATATGATACGTGAGATACGGTTTTGGAAACAAACATGGGCATCAAACTATTTATATGGTACAAGTGATAGAGTGAATGCTAGAGAGGGTGAACCCTAGTGGGAGAGGGTCATAGGACCTCAGAAATAGGAAAAATGAGGCATGTGAATGAAATATGTGATCTGAGTCCCACTCTAAACCACCTATTAGTACTTGAGTTGAGTCATCTTATGTGTGTCTGTTTGCTCTTATAGATTAAAATCTAATTTTTTCTATGAAAGATTGAATCCTAGAAAAAGGAGGAAGATGAATATATGTGAAACTCTATTCTAGTGAGGGTGAGGTTGAATATCAAAATCCTCGAGGAACAAACATGGTTTTATGATTGGTCCTTAGACGTGTTTAGTGGTTCCATATAACGAAATATAATGGTTTTACCCACAATTGAGTGTTGGGTAAAAATTATGGTATGGTTAAAAATATGTGGGCTAGAAAGTCATATTTGACTCATATAGGTCTTATATTGTGTAGTTCAATATTTTGAATTTCATCTTTAAGAGAAAGTGAGTTTATTACGAATTGTTGATGTTGAAAATGATGATTTTCCATAGATAATGTACGATGCAAGGAAGAACCTCACTTGAGCTTAGGATATAACATATGAATAATATGTCGCTAATATATATGAATTGATTCCATACATGTTATATTTAATGAAGATATATGAGCTTTTATTTAACAAAATATTTGGGTCATATATTACATGACCATAAAGTATATATTCTTAATATCAAATATAGAGAACATAAGGTGATAATTGTTGAAATTTTTTGAAATGTGATGTTATATGCGCTTCTCTAGTTCTTCAACCACAAATATAATTTCATGTCATGAGAAGATTTAGTAGTATGATACATTTGGAACCTTGCAAAGGTGGTTTCACTAAAGTAGATATGATGACTATATGATCACCCTAGGTTGAGTTTTCTTGAGTTTCAAGGATGAAATTCCTTTTAATGTTGGCTGAATATCATTTAATGACATTCTAATATTTTCTTACAAAATGATCATGGTTAGAAAATAATAAATTTTGGAAATATCAATTTTAAATAATTTATGATATTATTTTTAATAAATGGATAGCAAAATAATGAGCAATAGTATCCTTTGATATTTTTACAAATAATTTTAGGAAGAATTATTTTACATGGATTTTTATATGGATTTTAATCATGCACTTTGAAGGATTTTTTGGCAGTTGGTCACCCTTTTGAATAATAGTAAACATGTGATATGGAAATACCATGTAGATTTAAAACATGTACTCCAGAACAAAAGATACTTGTTATTTTGAGGGTTAGTTAAATATTTATTACACTAAGAATTACATAAATATATACAAAATATGTATTTTGAGTATCAATAGGCATAATGATATGTTGGAGAATCTTTTAATGATATTTTACAATTATAACTATGGATTGATTAACTTTATTACATCCCTCATTGAGGTTTTTGTTAAAATTAGTTGTTGATACTTTTTGTCAAGATGGAATATAGATTATAATAAATCAGTAATCTAAATTTCATGGATTTTGATGTGGTTTGTAAGTTATGGAAATTAGATGACAGATATATTGGTCAACATTGATGATTGATAACTAGTTTGCCAAAAGGTTGTGGGTTTATTAATGATTTTAACCAGTATTGTGCCTGCCCCAATTTTTCTTTTTGATTGCATCTATGAATTGGTTATTGGATGAAGTTTGACAACTAGACATTGTTGTTAGTCTCTATTTCAGCCAAAATATCAGATTCTGAAATCCTCTGCAATCGTAATTTTAATGTATCTTTTGTTGGCTTTTTGGATGTGCCACACTCTAAATTTGATTATTCCAGTGTTTCACATCTATTTTATTAATGATATATTTATGTGTTTTAGTTGACCAAGGAACTTAGACAAGATCTAGTGACAAGGAATCTTCATTACATGTGTGTTTGGATGCTTATACATCAAGTACTATGTAGAGGTGTCTTGTAAAGGGGAAAATTGTATAACTTGATAGGAATGATAATGCATTTTGATCGGCTCAAAACCATCTTAATGTTTTATACTTGTATGCACCCATTAAGATAGAAAGGTTTCATTGCAAAATTCATTTGAGATATGTTTTAAAAATGTAAAACTTACTAGGACAGTGTTTTTAGCTGAGTTTCTTTTTCAACCGAAATGCATCCAAATCGAACTTTAGATTGATAAAGACATTATCGTTAGATAAAAGGAGGTCTCAGAAGTATTTTAATCAAACTTTTATCTGACCTAGATGCATCTCGATCAAACTTCTTTTCAACAGACTATCAGTTTCTAGTAAAATTCAGGAAGTGTGCAACCGGCTATTTTAATCCCACTAGCTATCTTATAACGACTAGTTTCCCACTAAACTCAACCTAAACACTCGCAAAAGCTATATTAGATGTTATTAAGCATTTCTTATATATAGTAGTGCCTTATTGATACTTTGATCACACTTGGGAAAGCCATATACATGATATTCCTTCAAGCTTAGAATATCCATGTAACGCTTGGGCCCACTGCCCAAGGCTCTAGTAGAATTTCAGGAATGACGACTATCCCCACAGATCACCACTAGCCTTAACTGTGCACTTTGTACTCACTCACACGCATGCCAGGATGAACTTCTCGACAGGTCACCCATCCCAGTACTACTCCAAGCTGAGCACACTTAATTATGGAGTTCTTAGTAATGGGCTCCCGAAAAAGGAGGTGTGCCTTGGTGATATGGGTAGTCCAATCATTCCTTTTAAGATCATGTTATCCAAGGCCTCAAATCCTAGGATGCTACAATCTCCCCCACTTAGATTCTTGACGTCCTGTCAAGGCTCAACTATAAGGCCTCATAATCTCTTCCCCATTTTAGTACAGACCCACAATGGCCCATGGACACACAGCTCCCGATCACGGAATACCAGCGCAAAGGTGGCTACGTCAACCATGGACAACCCTTTCCTACATGCTTGGACCACACAGCTCAAGACTGGCGTGCCATGCCCATGTGGGGCCCACCTACTAGAGGGGTCATGGCTCTGATACCATTTGTAACGCCTGGGCCCACTGTCCAAGACTCTAGTAGAGTTTCAGGAATGACGACTATCCCTACAGACCACCACTAGCATTAACTGCGCACTTTGTCCTCACTCACGCGCATGCCAGGATGAACTTCCCGACAGGTCACCCATCCCAGTACTACTCCAAGTTGAGCATGCTTAACTATGGAGTTCTTAGTGATGGGCTCTCGAAAAAGGAGGTGTGCCTTGGTGATATGGGTAGTCCAATCATTCCTTTTAAGATCATGTTATCCAAGGCCTCAAATCCTGGGATGTTACAATCCATTTTCTATCGCTATTTGCGTCCAAGCTAGTCTAAGATTTAGATAAACATTAGCATACTACTTCACCAAATACAACCTTGCCTAAACCTTTTATAGTTTATCATCAAAATCTTTTTGAAAGGAGTTGTCATATCCTTTTTCCACACTTGCTCACTATTTGGTTTGATGCTTCATGCTACTTCTGACATAGAGGTTTCTATGGAGTTTCTTTGGAGATACTTTTTTGGGAAGGATGTCTCTAGAGGTAGTGAAGGTATATTATAATCTTATCCGAAATAGGGTGGTATTCCAACTTCATGCAAAGAATATGAAAGTTATCCTTGAGCTTATAAAGTGATTAGTCTTCAACCGCACAAAAATATTGGTAAATTGTGTGTTTTGTATCAGTATAGAACTACGATAAAATACATGTTGGAATCCTAGTTGGAAACAACTATGTAGTGTATTGACTTCATTTAGGATGGAACCATTGTACATATTGTGTCTTTTGTGTGCCTTCCTTTTGTCCATTACTTTGTGTAATATTTCTACTATTTTATCTTTATCAAGAAAGTTGTGTTTAACCAATCTTGTGTTTTAAAGTTGTAAAAATAAAATTTCCTATATTCACACCCCCACTCTAGATATTTCAATTGGTATCAAAGAGAGTCTTTAGGGAGCTCCAAAGAGTCTTGAAGATGGGAGAAAGTCTAGTGGGCAAGATTAACCTTGAAGAAGGATATGTCTAGAGGCCCACTATTTTTTAAGGCTCCAACTACCCATATTGGAAGAGTCACATGTAGTTCTTCATTCAAGGTATATTTGATTTATGAAAGATGGTAATCCTTCTATATGTTCCTCCTACAACAAAGCTTGAGGAATGGTATGCCGATACGGTAAGAAAGGCTACATCGGATGAAAAAGTTATAAGTATTTTTTACTCTTTCTTATCCTCTAGTGAGAGGAATATAATATACTCCTATGAAATTTCCTATGATTTTTGGAGAGATCTATTACTAAATTAAGGAACCAAAAAAGTAAGGATTTTAAAATAAATATGCTTAGTCACAAACTACAGTTATATTGCATGCAAAAACATGGAATTATTATGAAAATATACTCTATATTTACTTCCATTATAAATGATATGAAATCTCTTGCAAAGAATACAGAAGATCATGGTCTAGTTGTAAAAAATTTTCAGACTCTAACCTCTAAGTATGAAAAGAAAGTTAGTTCCATAGAAGAATATTTGAATCATTGTACTCTGCATCTTGAAGAACTTATAGGTAACTAAGAAACATATGATGTCAATCTCCAACAATGTGAGATGGAAGATGATGAAGAAAATAATGCAAAGAAAAAGAGCACAACCCTCAAAGAAATAGTTTCAAACAACCATCTTATCATCAAGAGGTTCATTTAGCAGTGTGATAGAGAAGACTTATAAAGGTAAGAAGATGATTTTCTTCTAGCAAAAATTGTAGATCATTCTATACAAGATGTTGTGCTTGTGAGGAAAATGGACACTTGAAGGATGAATGCCCAAAAACAAGAATATAAGCAAGGACTTCAAGGACAAAAATAAGAAGACATATCATGCTTCTTGGTATTCCTCTTCAAACAAGGGGTGAAATGATGAGAATGAAGTTTGTCATAATGTAGTTGAATATATAATCGATGAACATAATGAAGAAGGTGAATAAGAGAAAGAAAATATACAAAGTTATGATATTGAGATATCTCTCTCAACTTTTTCAAAATATGAAATTATATATCTTGTTATATTACATTTAAAGAGGTTGAAAATTATAAGAAAAAGAAAAAAATTTGTCTATAAATGTTGATTCCTTGAATGAAAAACTTAATGAGTTAAATGATCGATATCATAGTAAAAAAGAAAACCATAGATGGACTTGTTTATCAAAATGGTTCTTTGCAAACTCTAGTTTCTACTTGTTTAGATAAGTTAACTAATGTGAAGAAACAAACTATTTGTTTCTCAACTTTTGTTATGATCTTTTTCTTGATGTGATTGATGATTTGAATATTTAATTGAATACTTGAAGACACCATTTCTATAACTAGGAAATGCTTAATTTCTAACACTAAAGACACATTGACTTCTTCCAAGGAAAACAAAAATCCTAAGAGATCTTTAGATAAGTTTTCAAATAGTACTTGAGTTGAGTCATCTTATGTGTGTCTGTTTGCTCTTATAGATTAAAATATAATTTTTTCTATGAAAGATTGAATCCTAGAAAAAGGAGGAAGATGAATATATGTGAAACTCTATCCTAGTGAGGGTGAGGTTGAATATCAAAATCCTAGAGGAACAAACATGGTTTTATGATTAGTCCTTAGACGTGTTTAGTGGTTCCATATAACGAAATATAACGGTTTTACCCACAATTGAGTGTTGGGTAAAAATTATGGTATGGTTAAGAATATGTGGGCTAGAAAGTCATATTTGACTCATATAGGTCTTATATTGTGTAGTTCAATATTTTGAATTTCATCTTTAGGAGCAAGTGAGTTTATTACGAATTGTTGATGTTGAAAATGATGATTTTCCATAGATAATGTACGATGCAAGGAAGAACCTCACTTGAGCTTAGGATATAACATATGAATAATATGTCGCTGATATATATGAATTGATTCCATACATGTTATATTTAATGAAGATATATGAGCTTTTATTTAACAAAATATTTGGGTCATATATTACATGACCATAAAGTATATATTCTTAATATCAAATATAGAGAACATAAGGTGATAATTGTTGAAATTTTTTGAAATGTGATGTTATATGCGCTTCTCTAGTTCTTCAACCACAAATATAATTTCATGTCATGAGAAGATTTAGTAGTATGATACATTTGGAACCTTGCAAAGGTGGTTTCACTAAAGTAGATATGATGACTATATGATCACCCTAGGTTGAGTTTTATTGAGTTTCAAGGATGAAATTCCTTTTAATGTTGGCTGAATATCATTTAATGACATTCTAATATTTTCTTACAAAATGATCATGGTTAGAAAATAATAAATTTTGGAAATATCAATTTTAAATACTTTATGATATTTTTTTTAATAGATGGATAGCAAAATAATGAGCAATAGTATCCTTTGATATTTTTACAAATAATTTTAGGAAGAATTATTTTACATGGATTTTTATATGGATTTTAATCATGCACTTTGAAGGATTGTTTGGCAGTTGGTCACCCTTTTGAATAATAGTAAACATGTGATATGGAAATACCATGTAGATTTAAAACATGTACTCCAGAACAAAAGATACTTGGTATTTTGAGGGTTAGTTAAATATTTATTACACTAAGAATTACATAAATATATAAAAAATATGTATTTTGAGTATCAATAGGCATAATGATATGTTGGAGAATCTTTTAATGATATTTTACAATTATAACTATGGATTGATTAACTTTATTACATCCCTCATTGAGGTTTTTGTTAAAATCAGTTGTTGATACTTTTTGTCAAGATGGAATATAGATTATAATAAATCAGTAATCTAAATTTCATGGATTTTGATGTGGTTTGTAAGTTATGGAAATTAGATGACAGATATATTGGTCAACATTGATGATTGATAACTAGTTTGCCAAAAGGTTGTGGGTTTATTAATGATTTTAACCAGTATTGTGCCTGCCCCAATTTTTCTTTTTGATTGCATCTATGAATTGGTTATTGGATGAAGTTTGACAACTAGACATTGTTGTTAGTCTCTATTTCAGCCAAAATATCAGATTCTGAAATCCTCTGCAATCGTAATTTTAATGTATCTTTTGTTGGCTTTTTGGATGTGCCACACTCTAAATTTGATTATTCCAGTGTTTCACATCTATTTTATTAATGATATATTTATGTGTTTTAGTTGACCAAGGAACTTAGACAAGATCTAGTGACAAGGAATTTTCATTACATGTGTGTTTGGATGCTTATACATCAAGTACTATGTAGAGGTGTCTTGTAAAGGGGAAAATTGTATAACTTGATAGGAATGATAATGCATTTTGATTGGCTCAAAACCATCTTAATGTTTTATACTTGTATTCACCCATTAAGATAGAAAGGTTTCATTGCAAAATTCATTTGAGATATGTTTTAAAAATGTAAAACTTATTAGGACAGTGTTTTTAGCTGAGTTTCTTTTTCAACCGAAATGCATCCAAATCGAACTTTAGATTGATAAAGACATTATCGTTAGATAAAAGGAGGTCTCAGAAGTATTTTAATCAAACTTTTATCTGACCTAGATGCATCTCGATCAAACTTCTTTTCAACAGACTATCAGTTTCTAGTAAAATTCAGGAAGTGTGCAACCGGCTATTTTAATCCCACTAGCTATCTTATAACGACTAGTTTCCCACTAAACTCAACCTAAACACTCGCAAAAGCTATATTAGATGTTATTAAGCATTTCTTATATATAGTAGTGCCTTATTGATACTTTGATCACACTTGGGAAAGCCATATACATGATATTCCTTCAAGCTTAGAATATCCATGTAACGCCTGGGCCCACTGCCCAAGGCTCTAGTAGAATTTCAGGAATGACGACTATCCCCACAGATCACCACTAGCCTTAACTGTGCACTTTGTACTCACTCACACGCATGCCAGGATGAACTTCTCGATAGGTCACCCATCCCAGTACTACTCCAAGCTGAGCACACTTAATTATGGAGTTCTTAGTGATGGGCTCCAGGAAAAGGAGGTGTGCCTTGGTGATATGGGTAGTCCAATCATTCCTTTTAAGATCATGTTATCCAAGGCCTCAAATCCTAGGATGCTACAATCTCCCCCACTTAGATTCTTGACGTCCTGTCAAGGCTCAACTATAAGGCCTCATAATCTCTTCCCCATTTTAGTACAGTCCCACAATGGCCCATGGACACACAGCTCCCGATCACGGAATACCAGCGCAAAGGTGGCTACGTCAACCATGGACAACCCTTTCCTACATGCTTGGACCACACAGCTCAAGACTGGCGTGCCATGCCCATGTGGGGCCCACCTACTAGAGGGGTTATGGCTCTGATACCATTTGTAACGCCTGGGCCCACTGTCCAAGGCTCTAGTAGAGTTTCAGGAATGACAACTATCCCTACAGACCACCACTAGCATTAACTGCGCACTTTGTCCTCACTCACGCGCATGCCAGGATGAACTTCCCGACAGGTCACCCATCCCAGTACTACTCCAAGTTGAGCATGCTTAACTATGGAGTTCTTAGTGATGGGCTCTCGAAAAAGGAGGTGTGCCTTGGTGATATGGGTAGTCCAATCATTCCTTTTAAGATCATGTTATCCAAGGCCTCAAATCCTGGGATGTTACAATCCATTTTCTATCGCTATTTGCGTCCAAGCTAGTCTAAGATTTAGATAAACATTAGCATCCTACTTCACCAAATACAACCTTGCCTAAACCTTTTATAGTTTATCATCAAAATCTTTTTGAAAGGATTTGTCATATCCTTTTTCCACACTTGCTCACTATTTGGTTTGATGCTTCATGCTACTTCTGACATAGAGGTTTCTATGGAGTTTCTTTGGAGATACTTTTTTGGGAAGGATGTCTCTAGAGGTAGTGAAGGTATATTATAATCTTATCCGAAATAGGGTGGTATTCCAACTTCATGCAAAGAATATGAAAGTTATCCTTGAGCTTATAAAGTGATTAGTCTTCAACCGCACAAAAATATTGGTAAATTGTGTGTTTTGTATCAGTATAGAACTACGATAAAATACATGTTGGAATCCTAGTTGGAAACAACTATGTAGTGTATTGACTTCATTTAGGATGGAACCATTGTACATATTGTGTCTTTTGTGTGCCTTCCTTTTGTCCATTACTTTGTGTACTATTTCTACTATTTTATCTTTATCAAGAAAGTTGTGTTTAACCAATCTTGTGTTTTAAATTTGTAAAAATAAAATTTCCTATATTCACACCCCCACTCTAGATATTTCAATTGGTATCAAAGAGAGTCTTTAGGGAGCTCCAAAGAGTCTTGAAGATGGGAGAAAGTCTAGTGGGCAAGATTAAACTTGAAGAAGGATATGTCTAGAGGACCAATATTTTTTAAGGCTCCAACTACCCATATTGGAAGAGTCACATGTAGTTCTTCATTCAAGGTATATTTGATTTATGAAAGATGGTAATCCTTCTATATGTTCCTCCTACAACAAAGCTTGAGGAATGGTATGCCGATACGGTAAGAAAGGCTACATCGGATGAAAAAGTCATAAGTATTTTTTACTCTTTCTTATCCTCTAGTGAGAGGAATATAATATACTCCTATGAAATTTCCTATGATTTTTGGAGAGATCTATTACTAAATTAAGGAACCAAAAAAGTAAGGATTTTAAAATAAATATGCTTAGTCACAAACTACAGTTATATTGCATGCAAAAACATGGAATTATTATGAAAATATACTCTATATTTACTTCCATTATAAATGATATGAAATCTCTTGCAAAGAATACAGAAGATCATGGTCTAGTTGTAAAAATTTTGCAGACTCTAACCTCTAAGTATGAAAAGAAAGTTAGTTCCATAGAAGAATATTTGAATCATTGTACTCTGCATCTTGAAGAACTTATAGGTAACTAAGAAACATATGATGTCAATCTCCAACAATGTGAGATGGAAGATGATGAAGAAAATAATGCAAAGAAAAAGAGCACAACCCTCAAAGAAACAGTTTCAAACAACCATCTTATCATCAAGAGGTTCATTTAGCAGTGTGATAGAGAAGACTTATAAAGGTAAGAAGATGATTTTCTTCTAGCAAAAATTGTAGATCATTCTATACAAGATGTTGTGCTTGTGAGGAAAATGGACACTTGAAGGATGAATGCCCAAAACCAAGAATATAAGCAAGGACTTCAAGGACAAAAATAAGAAGACATATCATGCTTCTTGGTATTCCTCTTCAAACAAGGGGTGAAATGATGAGAATGAAGTTTGTCATAATGTAGTTGAATATATAATCGATGAACATAATGAAGAAGGTGAATAAGAGAAAGAAAATATACAAAGTTATGATATTGAGATATCTCTCTCAACTTTTTCAAAATATGAAATTATATATCTTGTTATATTACATTTAAAGAGGTTGAAAATTATAAGAAAAAGAAAAAAATTTGTCTATAAATGTTAATTCCTTGAATGAAAAACTTAATGAGTTAAATGATCGATATCATAGTAAAAAAGAAAACCATAGATGGACTTGTTTATCAAAATGGTTCTTTGCAAACTCTAGTTTCTACTTGTTTAGATAAGTTAACTAATGTGAAGAAACAAACTATTTGTTTCTCAACTTTTGTTATGATCTTTTTCTTGATGTGATTGATGATTTGAATATTTAATTGAATACTTGAAGACACCATTTCTATAACTAGGAAATGCTTAATTTCTAACACTAAAGACACATTGACTTCTTCCAAGGAAAACAAAAATCCTAAGAGATCTTTAGATAAGTTTTCAAATAGTACTTGAGTTGAGTCATCTTATGTGTGTCTGTTTGCTCTTATAGATTAAAATATAATTTTTTCTATGAAAGATTGAATCCTAGAAAAAGGAGGAAGATGAATATATGTGAAACTCTATCCTAGTGAGGGTGAGGTTGAATATCAAAATCCTAGAGGAACAAACATGGTTTTATGATTGGTCCTTAGACGTGTTTATTGGTTCCATATAACGAAATATAATGGTTTTATCCACAATTGAGTGTTGGGTAAAAATTATGGTATGGTTAAGAATATGTGGGCTAGAAAGTCATATTTGACTCATATAGGTCTTATATTGTGTAGTTCAATATTTTGAATTTCATCTTTAGGAGCAAGTGAGTTTATTACGAATTGTTGATGTTGAAAATGATGATTTTCCATAGATAATGTACGATGCAAGGAAGAACCTCACTTGAGCTTAGGATATAACATATGAATAATATGTCGCTGATATATATGAATTGATTCCATACATGTTATATTTAATGAAGATATATGAGCTTTTATTTAACAAAATATTTGGGTCATATATTACATGACCATAAAGTATATATTCTTAATATCAAATATAGAGAACATAAGGTGATAATTGTTGAAATTTTTTGAAATGTGATGTTATATGCGCTTCTCTAGTTCTTCAACCACAAATATAATTTCATGTCATGAGAAGATTTAGTAGTATGATACATTTGGAACCTTGCAAAGGTGGTTTCACTAAAGTAGATATGATGACTATATGATCACCCTAGGTTGAGTTTTATTGAGTTTCAAGGATGAAATTCCTTTTAATGTTGGCTGAATATCATTTAATGACATTCTAATATTTTCTTACAAAATGATCATGGTTAGAAAATAATAAATTTTGGAAATATCAATTTTAAATACTTTATGATATTTTTTTTAATAGATGGATAGCAAAATAATGAGCAATAGTATCCTTTGATATTTTTACAAATAATTTTAGGAAGAATTATTTTACATGGATTTTTATATGGATTTTAATCATGCACTTTGAAGGATTTTTTGGCAGTTGGTCACCCTTTTGAATAATAGTAAACATGTGATATGGAAATACCATGTAGATTTAAAACATGTACTCCAGAACAAAAGATACTTGGTATTTTGAGGGTTAGTTAAATATTTATTACACTAAGAATTACATAAATATATAAAAAATATGTATTTTGAGTATCAATAGGCATAATGATATGTTGGAGAATCTTTTAATGATATTTTACAATTATAACTATGGATTGATTAACTTTATTACATCCCTCATTGAGGTTTTTGTTAAAATCAGTTGTTGATACTTTTTGTCAAGATGGAATATAGATTATAATAAATTAGTAATCTAAATTTTATGGATTTTGATGTGGTTTGTAAGTTATGGAAATTAGATGACAGATATATTGGTCAACATTGATGATTGATAACTAGTTTGCCAAAAGGTTGTGGGTTTATTAATGATTTTAACCAGTATTGTGCCTGCCCCAATTTTTCTTTTTGATTGCATCTATGAATTGGTTATTGGATGAAGTTTGACAACTAGACATTGTTGTTAGTCTCTATTTCAGCCAAAATATCAGATTCTGAAATCCTCTGCAATCGTAATTTTAATGTATCTTTTGTTGGCTTTTTGGATGTGCCACACTCTAAATTTGATTATTCCAGTGTTTCACATCTATTTTATTAATGATATATTTATGTGTTTTAGTTGACCAAGGAACTTAGACAAGATCTAGTGAAAAGGAATCTTCATTACATGTGTGTTTGGATGCTTATACATCAAGTACTATGTAGAGGTGTCTTGTAAAGGGGAAAATTGTATAACTTGATAGGAATGATAATGCATTTTGATCGGCTCAAAACCATCTTAATGTTATATACTTGTATGCACCCATTAAGATAGAAAGGTTTCATTGCAAAATTCATTTGAGATATGTTTTAAAAATGTAAAACTTACTAGGACAGTGTTTTTAGCTGAGTTTCTTTTTCAACCGAAATGCATCCAAATCGAACTTTAGATTGATAAAGACATTATCGTTAGATAAAAGGAGGTCTCAGAAGTATTTTAATCAAACTTTTATCTGACCTAGATGCATCTCGATCAAACTTCTTTTCAACAGACTATCAGTTTCTAGTAAAATTCAGGAAGTGTGCAACCGGCTATTTTAATCCCACTAGCTATCTTATAACGACTAGTTTCCCACTAAACTCAACCTAAACACTCGCAAAAGCTATATTAGATGTTATTAAGCATTTCTTATATATAGTAGTGCCTTATTGATACTTTGATCACACTTGGGAAAGCCATATACATGATATTCCTTCAAGCTTAGAATATCCATGTAACGTCTGGGCCCACTGCCCAAGGCTCTAGTAGAATTTCAGGAATGACGACTATCCCCACAGATCACCACTAGCCTTAACTGTGCACTTTGTACTCACTCACACGCATGCCAGGATGAACTTCTCGACAGGTCACCCATCCCAGTACTACTCCAAGCTGAGCACACTTAATTATGGAGTTCTTAGTGATGGGCTTCCGGAAAAGGAGGTGTGCCTTGGTGATATGGGTAGTCCAATCATTCCTTTTAAGATCATGTTATCCAAGGCCTCAAATCCTAGGATGCTACAATCTCCCCCACATAGATTCTTGACGTCCTGTCAAGGCTCAACTATAAGGCATCATAATCTCTTCCCCATTTTAGTACAGACCCACAATGGCCCATGGACACACAGCTCCCGATCACGGAATACCAGCGCAAAGGTGGCTACGTCAACCATGGACAACCCTTTCCTACATGCTTGGACCACACAGCTCAAGACTGGCGTGCCATGCCCATGTGGGGCCCACCTACTAGAGGGGTTATGGCTCTGATACCATTTGTAATGCCTGGGCCCACTGTCCAAGGCTCTAGTAGAGTTTCAGGAATGACAACTATCCCTACAGACCACCACTAGCATTAACTGCGCACTTTGTCCTCACTCACGCGCATGCCAGGATGAACTTCCCGACAGGTCACCCATCCCAGTACTACTCCAAGTTGAGCATGCTTAACTATGGAGTTCTTAGTGATGGGATCTCGAAAAAGGAGGTGTGCCTTGGTGATATGGGTAGTCCAATCACTCCTTTTAAGATCATGTTATCCAAGGTCTCAAATCCTGGGATGTTACAATCCATTTTCTATCGCTATTTGCGTCTAAGCTAGTCTAAGATTTAGATAAACATTAGCATCCTACTTCACCAAATACAACCTTGCCTAAACCTTTTATAGTTTATCATCAAAATCTTTTTGAAAGGAGTTGTCATATCCTTTTTCCACACTTGCTCACTATTTGGTTTGATGCTTCATGCTACTTCTGACATAGAGGTTTCTATGGAGTTTCTTTGGAGATACTTTTTTGGGAAGGATGTCTCTAGAGGTAGTGAAGGTATATTATAATCTTATCCGAAATAGGGTGGTATTCCAACTTCATGGAAAGAATATGAAAGTTATCCTTGAGCTTATAAAGTGATTAGTCTTCAACCGCACAAAAATATTGGTAAATTGTGTGTTTTGTATCAGTATAGAACTACGATAAAATACATGTTGGAATCCTAGTTGGAAACAACTATGTAGTGTATTGACTTCATTTAGGATGGAACCATTGTACATATTGTGTCTTTTGTGTGCCTTCCTTTTGTCCATTACTTTGTGTACTATTTCTACTATTTTATCTTTATCAAGAAAGTTGTGTTTAACCAATCTTGTGTTTTAAAGTTGTAAAAATAAAATTTCCTATATTCACACCCCCACTCTAGATATTTCAATTGGTATCAAAGAGAGTATTTAGGGAGCTCCAAAGAGTCTTGAAGATGGGAGAAAGTCTAGTGGGCAAGATTAACCTTGAAGAAGGATATGTCTAGAGGCCCAATATTTTTTAAGGCTCCAACTACCCATATTGGAAGAGTCACATGTAGTTCTTCATTCAAGGTATATTTGATTTATGAAAGATGGTAATCCTTCTATATGTTCCTCCTACAACAAAGCTTGAGGAATGGTATGCCGATACGGTAAGAAAGGCTACATCGGATGAAAAAGTTATAAGTATTTTTTACTCTTTCTTATCCTCTAGTGAGAGGAATATAATATATTCCTATGAAATTTCCTATGATTTTTGGAGAGATCTATTACTAAATTAAGGAACCAAAAAAGTAAGGATTTTAAAATAAATATTCTTAGTCACAAACTACAGTTATATTGCATGCAAAAACATGGAATTATTATGAAAATATACTCTATATTTACTTCCATTATAAATGATATGAAATCTCTTGCAAAGAATATAGAAGATCATGGTCTAGTTGTAAAAATTTTGCAGACTCTAACCTCTAAGTATGAAAAGAAAGTTAGTTCCATAGAAGAATATTTGAATCATTGTACTCTGCATCTTGAAGAACTTATAGGTAACTAAGAAACATATGATGTCAATCTCCAACAATGTGAGATGGAAGATGATGAAGAAAATAATGCAAAGAAAAAGAGCACAACCCTCAAAGAAACAGTTTCAAACAACCATCTTATCATCAAGAGGTTCATTTAGCAGTGTGATAGAGAAGACTTATAAAGGTAAGAAGATGATTTTCTTCTAGCAAAAATTGTAGATCATTCTATACAAGATGTTGTGCTTGTGAGGAAAATGGACACTTGAAGGATGAATGCCCAAAACCAAGAATATAAGCAAGGACTTCAAGGACAAAAATAAGAAGACATATCATGCTTCTTGGTATTCCTCTTCAAACAAGGGGTGAAATGATGAGAATGAAGTTTGTCATAATGTAGTTGAATATATAATCGATGAACATAATGAAGAAGGTGAATAAGAGAAAGAAAATATACAAAGTTATGATATTGAGATATCTCTCTCAACTTTTTCAAAATATGAAATTATATATCTTGTTATATTACATTTAAAGAGGTTGAAAATTATAAGAAAAAGAAAAAAATTTGTCTATAAATGTTGATTCCTTGAATGAAAAACTTAATGAGTTAAATGATCGATATCATAGTAAAAAAGAAAACCATAGATGGACTTGTTTATCAAAATGGTTCTTTGCAAACTCTAGTTTCTACTTGTTTAGATAAGTTAACTAATGTGAAGAAACAAACTATTTGTTTCTCAACTTTTGTTATGATCTTTTTCTTGATGTGATTGATGATTTGAATATTTAATTGAATACTTGAAGACACCATTTCTATAACTAGGAAATGCTTAATTTCTAACACTAAAGACACGTTGACTTCTTCCAAGGAAAACAAAAATCCTAAGAGATCTTTAGATAAGTTTTCAAATAGTACTTGAGTTGAGTCATCTTATGTGTGTCTGTTTGCTCTTATAGATTAAAATATAATTTTTTCTATGAAAGATTGAATCCTAGAAAAAGGAGGAAGATGAATATATGTGAAACTCTATCCTAGTGAGGGTGAGGTTGAATATCAAAATCCTAGAGGAACAAACATGGTTTTATGATTGGTCCTTAGACGTGTTTAGTGGTTCCATATAACGAAATATAATGGTTTTACCCACAATTGAGTGTTGGGTAAAAATTATGGTATGGTTAAAAATATGTGGGCTAGAAAGTCATATTTGACTCATATAGGTCTTATATTGTGTAGTTCAATATTTTGAATTTCATCTTTAGGAGCAAGTGAGTTTATTACGAATTGTTGATGTTGAAAATGATGATTTTCCATAGATAATGTACGATGCAAGGAAGAACCTCACTTGAGCTTAGGATATAACATATGAATAATATGTCGCTGATATATATGAATTGATTCCATACATGTTATATTTAATGAAGATATATGAGCTTTTATTTAACAAAATATTTGGGTCATATATTACATGACCATAAAGTATATATTCTTAATATCAAATATAGATAACATAAGGTGATAATTGTTGAAATTTTTTGAAATGTGATGTTATATGCGCTTCTCTAGTTCTTCAACCACAAATATAATTTCATGTCATGAGAAGATTTAGTAGTATGATACATTTGGAACCTTGCAAAGGTGGTTTCACTAAAGTAGATATGATGACTATATGATCACCCTAGGTTGAGTTTTCTTGAGTTTCAAGGATGAAATTCCTTTTAATGTTGGCTGAATATCATTTAATGACATTCTAATATTTTCTTACAAAATGATCATGGTTAGAAAATAATAAATTTTGGAAATATCAATTTTAAATACTTTATGATATTTTTTTTAATAGATGGATAGCAAAATAATGAGCAATAGTATCCTTTGATATTTTTACAAATAATTTTAGGAAGAATTATTTTACATGGATTTTTATATGGATTTTAATCATGCACTTTGAAGGATTTTTTGGCAGTTGGTCACCCTTTTGAATAATAGTAAACATGTGATATGGAAATACCATGTAGATTTAAAACATGTATTCCAGAACAAAAGATACTTGGTATTTTGAGGGTTAGTTAAATATTTATTACACTAAGAATTACATAAATATATACAAAATATGTATTTTGAGTATCAATAGGCATAATGATATGTTGGAGAATCTTTTAATGATATTTTACAATTATAACTATGGATTGATTAACTTTATTACATCCCTCATTGAGGTTTTTGTTAAAATCAGTTGTTGATACTTTTTGTCAAGATGGAATATAGATTATAATAAATCAGTAATCTAAATTTCATGGATTTTGATGTGGTTTGTAAGTTATGGAAATTAGATGACAGATATATTGGTCAACATTGATGATTGATAACTAGTTTGCCAAAAGGTTGTGGGTTTATTAATGATTTTAACCAGTATTGTGCCTGCCCCAATTTTTCTTTTTGATTGCATCTATGAATTGGTTATTGGATGAAGTTTGACAACTAGACATTGTTGTTAGTCTCTATTTCAGCCAAAATATCAGATTCTGACATCTTCTGCAATCGTAATTTTAATGTATCTTTTGTTGGCTTTTTGGATGTGCCACACTCTAAATTTGATTATTCCAGTGTTTCACATCTATTTTATTAATGATATATTTATGTGTTTTAGTTGACCAAGGAACTTAGACAAGATCTAGTGACAAGGAATCTTCATTACATGTGTGTTTGGATGCTTATACATCAAGTACTATGTAGAGGTGTCTTGTAAAGGGGAAAATTGTATAACTTGATAGGAATGATAATGCATTTTGATCGGCTCAAAACCATCTTAATGTTTTATACTTGTATGCACCCATTAAGATAGAAAGGTTTCATTGCAAAATTCATTTGAGATATGTTTTAAAAATGTAAAACTTACTAGGACAGTGTTTTTAGCTGAGTTTCTTTTTCAACCGAAATGCATCCAAATCGAACTTTAGATTGATCAAGAAATTATCGTTAGATAAAAGGAGGTCTCAGAAGTATTTTAATCAAACTTTTATCTGACCTAGATGCATCTCAATCAAACTTCTTTTCAACAAACTATCCGTTTCTAGTAAAATTCAGGAAGTGTGCAACCGGCTATTTCAATCCCACTAGCTATCTTATAACGACTAGTTTCCCACTAAACTCAACCTAAACACTCGCAAAAGCTATATTAGATGTTATTAAGCATTTCTTATATATAGTAGTGCCTTATTGATACTTTGATCACACTTTGGAAAGCCATATACATGATATTCCTTCAAGCTTAGAATATCCATGTAACGCCTGGGCCCACTGCCCAAGGCTCTAGTAGAATTTCAGGAATGACGACTATCCCCACAAATCACCACTAGCCTTAACTGTACACTTTGTACTCACTCACACGCATGCCAGGATGAACTTCTCGACAGGTCACCCATCCCAGTACTACTCCAAGCTGAGCACACTTAATTATGCAGTTCTTAGTGATGGGATCCCAGAAAAGGAGGTGCGCCTTGGTGATATGGGTAGTCCAATCATTCCTTTTAAGATCATGTTATCCAAGGCCTCAAATCCTAGGATGCTACAATCTCTCCCACTTAGATTCTTGACGTCCTGTCAAGGCTCAACTATAAGGCCTCATAATCTCTTCCCCATTTTAGTACAGACCCACAATGGCCCATGGACACAGAGCTCCCGATCACGGAATACCAGCGCAAAGGTGGCTACGTCAACCATGGACAACCCTTTCCTACATGCCTGGACCACACAGCTCAAGACTGGCGTGCCATGCCCATGTGGGGCCCACCTACTAGAGGGGTTATGGCTCTGATACCATTTGTAACGCCTGGGCCCACTGTCCAAGGCTCTAGTAGAGTTTCAGGAATGACGACTATCCCTACAGACCACCACTAGCATTAACTGCGCACTTTGTCCTCACTCACGCGCATGCCAGGATGAACTTCCCGACAGGTCACCCATCCCAGTTCTACTCCAAGCTGAGCATGCTTAACTATGGAGTTCTTAGTGATGGGCTCTCGAAAAAGGAGGTGTGCCTTGGTGATATGGGTAGTCCAATCATTCCTTTTAAGATCATGTTATCCAAGGCCTCAAATCCTGGGATGTTACAATCCATTTTCTATCGCTATTTGCGTCCAAGCTAGTCTAAGATTTAGATAAACATTAGCATCCTACTTCACCAAATACAACCTTGCCTAAACCTTTTGTAGTTTATCATCAAAATCTTTGTGAAAGGAGTTGTCATATCCTTTTTCCACACTTGCTCACTATTTGGTTTGATGCTTCATGCTACTTCTGACATAGAGGTTTCTATGGAGTTTCTTTGGAGATACTTTTTTGGGAAGGATGTCTCTAGAGGTAGTGAAGGTATATTATAATCTTATCCGAAATAGGGTGGTATTCTGTGACGTCCCCGGATTTTGACTTCTCCAAACCCTATTGGGAATGAGAGGTCAGAATCCAAGAACATCATCCAATCATATCAGATAGCGATGCGGAAGCATAATACGCATACATGAACATACAACCATAACATACTCAACATTCACATATATATTTATACAATATGAATTATTACAACATGATTTACAGTTACATATTGAATGAAAATTCTACAAGTCTGAACATGTATGCTAACAGGATCTTAGACAATAGGTACAACCTGAACACTGCTCACTTCACATCTTTTATCCCACGCTATCTCTGAACCTAAAACATACGTGAAACAACGAATCAACACACAAGGTGTTGTGCACGTGGGCAGAAAGATACATATATTTATGGCTTGCATAATTTTTGAAAAAGATTTGCAGAAGGAAAGAAAATCATAGAAAACACTTCTTTATTAAGCGAAATACGCCAATTTAAGTCATTTTCCTAGATGAATTGCATTATCAAGGTGGACTAGTACCAAAACATAAATATTGGGCCCATCCCCGTGTACCAAGTACTCTAGGGAAACTCCCCGTACACCGTGTGCTCTAGGGAGGTGTACTAGCCAACATTAATCCATTCCCTCGTAAGGGGGATAATGAACACTTTAAATAACTACAAAACATTTACTCATAATTTATGTTTTCAAGTGACAAAACAACGGGTACTACATAGCAATACTACATCCAATATTTGCAAATAGAAGAGAGCATACATACATATCATGATTGCAAGCAAGAAAACCATAGTCATATAATTAAATAAACCCACGTACCTGAGTTCAGAGATTCTGAATTATCCTTGATCATCTAGAAATCTGGTCATCAGCTGATTAAGACAAGACCACATACTAACATCAGATTCTCATCATCTTAACCCTAGTCGTGTTCATTAGGGTTTGTATTATCTCATTAGGATAATCAAATGTTTACTTGCATTATTTCTTATATTTACCTTACTGATGTTATTTTCCAGATTATGATTCATTATCTGAATATTAGGTTCCATATCCTTTTTGTGCACATAATAACCCTAGGTTACATCATTAACCTAGATTAGGGTTTTAAAGCATGTATTAAGATTCATCTTCATATAACATGGATTTTGTTCATCATTATGATCTCAAAATTAAAACTGAGGTTCAAAACACATATATGAGCTTACTATGTAAATTTCACCATTTATTGAGCATGCATGTATTTATTACATTTTCTTTGGGTTATTAGCCCTAAATATCCATATTAATCAAATTACATGATTTCGTGCATCAACATCATAATTATTGACATCATATGGATTCGAAACATAATTGTGGACTTACTGACATTTTTCTATAATTTTATATCATCATTTGCTATTTATTTTCTATTAAACAAGAATTACACATCTTACATGTTTTTGCAGATATTTAACCATCAAAAGCCTGATATTATGGTTTCATATTGTTCTAATAATTTTTCTGAGAATAACGATACCTTGTTCGCATTTTTTTGATAATCGAGCTAATTACTAGGAATTATGCAAAATCTGGGAATTTCTGAGATATTTACCTTGTTCGGCGAATCACACGTTGCCACGTGTCCAAGAAGAGGATGTGGCCCTCTTTGCCGGGTTGGTTGGTTGTCTGTGGTTCAGCTGTGAGCCGACAGGTTTGGTCTGGGTCCTATTGGTTTGGAGGTTTGAGATTGGGCCGGTTCAGGGCTCTCTGATCTCTCTCTCTCTCGTTTCTCAGCCCGACGCCCGACTGTCTCGTGCGTGAGCCGCCTGGACAATGGCCGCCGCACGCCATCTGGTCTTCGTGACCTGGACCGTCGCCGCCAAGCTTGCAAGAGGATCACCAACTCACTATCGGCCAACCTCCAACAATCTCCTCTAATCCGTCTCTAATGGCTGTCGCGCGATACCAGGCTGCCCGACAAGGCTCCATCTCATCAGCGTTCACAGCCAAAGTTTAGGCGTCGCAGCCATGGGAAACTGCTCTGCCTGATGCCGTGTGTGGGAACACCACCTCCGATCGGCTTCTCCAGAACTGCAGTGATGTATCTGCGTGTGTGGGTTCTCTCTCACCCAAACTGCCGCCCTGATGTTCAACTTCGGCGTGGGAGCAGCAGGTGTCGCCTCCTCCTCGCATTCTTCCTCGTATGTGAACGCCTCTCCAGATCATCCTCACGAAGCCACATCCATGTGCTCCGGGTGTGAGAGAGCCTGCGACTTCTGCTTGCTCCCAAGCGTCGCCGGGCTACTACCATGTCAGACCCAGGGGTGTACCTCAGTGGCTTGACGGGGCTCTCATCACCTAGCTAGCAAGCTATCACCAGTGTTGCTTTGCTCCTCGGCTCCTCATGCCTGCCGTTGGAAGCTCAGGAGGAGGGCTCCTCCTCCAAGGTTGGCTGCTGCTTGCAGCTATGGAGAAAGAAGAGCGAGGAGGTCCAGGCTGCTCATATGTATCGCTAGCAGCGAGACCTATCTGTTTGGGTTTTCCCACTCAAGTTGCTTTTGCGTAATGGGAGGAGGAGGATGAGAGATATTCTACCACACGACACGATGTTAGGGTTGTTAGATAGCTCCTGGAAGTGCGGTAGATTTGGAGTCTTGACCCAAGGTTCTAACCAGTTGTTAGTTATTTCTCACGACCTGGTCTTCTATACAGCAGTTGTTTTATTGAAAACACTATTAAGTTGCGATCTTTCAGATGTATCCAAGGGCCATTAGTGTGCCACACCACCCATCCTGTCACAACTAATAGATTTGTGCCCCTCTGTTCATTGGGTTTGCTTGTGACATTACGTGAAAATTGAACTTATTTCTAACTTATTTAAATCAATAGTCCACATCATTATATCTTAATAACTACCAATAGGGACCTCGAATTATTACCAATTTTACACATGGATTCCTTCTCGTATAGTTTCTCATCTAGCAATGTTTGAGGCCAAAAACTCTATTATGTGATCATGTAAAGAAATCTTCAAATAACCATAGGAATAGTTGTAAGAACCTCAAATCAAATTCTACTAATTATCGAGTCTTAATTAAATAAGTCCATGAATACATGTGATCCTAAAACACCTTAGAGTTCAACAATTAACCACATGATACCTCAAGGTCCAACAATAATTCATATTACTCAAGGTACTCCTTCAAATAGTATATCGAATATCGAACTCCTAAAATTAGGGTCATCACATTCACCCCACCTTATTTGGAATTTCGTCCTCGAAATTCAACTAATCTCATCCTTTAGAGACCATTTAGGAGTTCAAATTCAGTACATCATCATTACTTAGGTTCTAAGACCACCATAGTTGCATGCACTCTAAGTTGTCAGCTTAGGATCTAGAGATTCTTGAGTGTGTCCACCCCACCTTATATATGTGGAAGCATCACTTAATGTCTTAGCCATAACATGACATTATGATATATTAGGGTTACATAACCTCTAAGGGTACATGGTTTGCTCATACTTTTAATGTTTAGGAGGAAAATCATTTATTAGCCATGATATTCAGATCATTCAAATCTAACATCATTACCATCTTACAATGATTTCAGCATTAGAGGAGATTTATCTTCATCCTTGATATTAGAAATTTTCTACTTAAGAAGGGCTTACGTAACATGTTTGACCATTAGGGTTTCACCCTATGGTGTGATATTCTACTCAACTTAGAAGCATACATTGAGAAGGATCAAGGTTACAAACTATATTTCTGATCGTATACCCTATGATCCAAAAATATCTTTACATCAAGTTCATAAGTTCAAAGTTTTATGTCTTGCATGTATTATGTGAAGGGAAAAAGAGAATATACTAAGGTTATCCCGTGATCTCATCATCATATCTTTCATGTTTAATATGAAGGGAAGAGAATATTTTAAAGTCAAACTTATCATGATTTCAATATTGGGTGCTACATGTATGATATAGGGGGGAAATATAGAATAGGTCAAGCTTATACGAGTGACTCCTCATATATAAATCATCTATATAGCTCAAGTGAGGTTTCTATCATCATATATTAAGAAAGAGAAGAAGAAGGGAGAACATGTATTTTGAATATCTTTTGCACAAAGCATCATACTCTCATAACTAGAGTTCATATATTACCTCACTTGCAACTAATGATGAGATTCACAAAATATGTCACTCCATCTAGGACCTAACTCAGCCAAAGGATTGACTTTATCATATGGGTCATCTACCCATCCTTTTCTTTTACCCAATTCTCACATATAGATTTGAATCATGCATAAGGACACAACTCATCTACTCAGGAGTAACCCAGCTTAAGACACATCATATCACATATATCTCATATTTTCATATATTGTAGGGTAGGTCCTATGACCCTCTCCTTGTGGATCTCACCCTCTCTGGAGTTCACCATGTATCTTGTCCTAACACCGGGGGTCCTCCTTTGTAAAAGAGCTTGAGTCTCATGCATATTCAACCATATTTTAACTTAGCTCATCTTAAATAAGAAAAGAGGATGCACATTCATTATCAGGACTTAGCTTAGATTCTTCAAAATTGGATTCAGGTCATATAAAACTTAAATCCTTATAAAGAAACTTATATCATTAGAGGTAGAACTTAAATAAGATCATCCATGCTTATATCAACTACCATTCTATCATCTACACTTTGTATCTCATATATTGATACGGCTCTAGACATCTAATCTAGACTACTCTCTCTTCTAGACTGATGTCACTCCCTTTCACTTAGGTTGCATGAACACCCACTACTCTCCTGTGTGATGGACACATTTTTATATTTACATATATCTAATAAAATATTATATAGTTTTTCTCTGAGAAAGAAGGCGTTAAAGAAAACTGTCGAGGTGCGAGCCGATTGGGAAACAAAACCAAACTAGCAAACTCGAGTGTCCAACACACAGTAGATAGTCTGGTGTCATGTAACCTAGTGAAATGGTGAGAACATGGTGTAGACTAGTGTAGCTACCCAATACATATGAGCTCTATATGGAAAGGGTCTCAGACACTTGTCTAAGCCTAGTTCTCGAACATCTAGGTTCTAACCTAGAGGCTAAGTCAAACCTTATTCCTATAGAACAACTTACTAAGTTTCTAAGGTTTAAAGTGAAAGGTGAGATTTTAGGTTTAATATTTCATGGTGAGCAATTGTTAGGTGTAGCTATTGTTCATGCTCTGATACCAACTGTGACGTCCCCGGATTTTGACTTCTCCAAACCCTATTGGGAATGAGAGGTCAGAATCCAAGAACATCATCCAATCATATCAGATAGCGATGCGGAAGCATAATACGCATACATGAACATACAACCATAACATACTCAACATTCACATATATATTTATACAATATGAATTATTACAACATGATTTACAGTTACATATTGAATGAAAATTCTACAAGTCTGAACATGTATGCTAACAGGATCTTAGACAATAGGTACAACCTGAACACTGCTCACTTCACATCTTTTATCCCACGCTATCTCTGAACCTAAAACATACGTGAAACAACGAATCAACACACAAGGTGTTGTGCACGTGGGCAGAAAGATACATATATTTATGGCTTGCATAATTTTTGAAAAAGATTTGCAGAAGGAAAGAAAATCATAGAAAACACTTCTTTATTAAGCGAAATACGCCAATTTAAGTCATTTTCCTAGATGAATTGCATTATCAAGGTGGACTAGTACCAAAACATAAATATTGGGCCCATCCCCATGTACCAAGTACTCTAGGGAAACTCCCCGTACACCGTGTGCTCTAGGGAGGTGTACTAGCCAACATTAATCCATTCCCTCGTAAGGGGGATAATGAACACCTTAAATAACTACAAAACATCTACTCATAATTTATGTTTTCAAGTGACAAAATAACAGGTACTACATAGCATTACTACATCCAATATTTGCAAATAGAAGAGAGCATACATACATATCATGATTGCAAGCAAGAAAACCATAGTCATATAATTAAATAAACCCATGTACCTGAGTTCAGAGATTCTAACTTATCCTTGATCATCTAGAAATCTGGTCATCACCTGATTAAGACAAGACCACATACTAACATCAGATTCTCATCATCTTAACCCTAGTCGTGTTCATTAGGGTTTGTATTATCTCATTAGGATAATCAAATGTTTACTTGCATTATTTCTTATATTTACCTTACTGATGTTATTTTCCAGATTATGATTCATTATCTGAATATTAGGTTCCATATCCGTTTTGTGCACATAATAACCCTAGGTTACATCATTAACCTAGATTAGGGTTTTAAAGCATGTATTAAGATTCATCTTCATATAACATGGATTTTGTTCATCATTATGATCTCATAATTAAAACTGAGGTTCAAAATACATATACGAGCTTACTATGTAAATTTCACCATTTATTGAGCATGCATGTATTTATTACATTTTCTTTAGGGTTATTAGCCCTAAATATCCATATTAATCAAATTACATGATTTCGTGCATCAAAATCATAATTATTGACATCATATGGATTCTAAACATAATTGTGGACTTACTGACATTTTTCTATAATTTTATATCATCATTTGCTATTTATTTTCTATTAAACAAGAATTACACATCTTACATGTTTTTGCAGATATTTAACCATCAAAAGCTGATATTATGGTTTCATATTGTTCTAATAATTTTTCTAAGAATAACGATACCTTGTTCGCATTTTTCTGATAATCGAGCTAATTACTAGGAATTATGCAAAATCTGGGAATTTCTGAGATATTTACCTTGTTCGGCGAATCACACGTTGCCACGTGTCCAAGAAGAGGATGTGGCCCTCTTTGCCGGGTTGGTTGGTTGTCTGTGGTTCAGCTGTGAGCCGGCAGGTTTGGTCTGGGTCCTATTGGTTTGGAGGTCTGAGATTGGGCCGGTTTAGGGCTCTCTGATCTCTCTCTCTCTCTCGTTTCTCAGCCCGACGCCCGACTGTCTCGTGCGTGAGCAGCCTGGACAATGGCCGCCGCACGCCATCTGGTCTTCGTGACATGGACCGTCTCCGCCAAGCTTGCAAGAGGATCACCAACTCACTATCGGCCAACCTCCAGCAATCTCCTCTAATCCGTCTCTAATGGCTGTCGCGCGATACCAGGCCGCCCGACAAGGCTCCATCTCATCAGCGTTCACAGCCAAAGTTTAGGCGCCGCAGCCATGGGAAACGGCTCTACCTGACGCCGTGTGTGGGAACGCCGCCTCCGATCTGCTTCTCCAGATCTGCAGTGATGTATCTGCGTGTGTGGGTTCTCTCTCACCCAAACCGCCGCCCTGATGTTCAACTCCGGCGTGGGAGCAGCAGGTGTCGCCTCCTCCTCGCATTCTTCCTCGTCTGTGAACGCCTCTCCAGATCATCCTCACGAAGCCACATCCATGTGCTCCGGGTGTGAGAGAGTCTGCAACTTCTGCTTGCTCCCAAGCGTCGTCGGGCTACTGCCATGTCAGACCCAGGGGTGTACCTCAGTGGCTTGACGGGGCTCTCATCACCTAGCAAGCAAGCTATCACCAGTGTTGCTTTTCTCCTCGGCTCCTCATGCCTGCCGTTGGAAGCTCAGGAGGAGGGCTCCTCCTCCAAGGTTGGCTGCTGCTTGCAGCTATGGAGAAAGAAGAGCGAGGAGGTCCAGGCTGCTCATATGTATCGCCAGCAGCGAGACCTATCTGTTTGGGTTTTCCCACTCAAGTTGCTTTTGCGTAATGGGAGGAGGATGAGAGATATTCTACCACACGGCACGATGCTAGGGTTGTTAGATAGCTCCTGGAAGTGCGGCAGATTTGGAGTCTTGACCCAAGGTTCTAACCAGTTGTTAGTTATTTCTCACGACCTGGTCTTCTATACAGCAGTTGTTTTATTGAAAACACTATTAAGTTGCGATCTTTCAGATGTATCCAAGGGCCATTAGTGTGCCACACCACCCATCCTGTCACAACTAATAGATTCGTGCCCCTCTGTTCATTGGGTTTGCTTGTGACATTACGTGAAAATTGAACTTATTTCTAACTTATTTAAATCAATAGTCCACATCATTATATCTTAATAACTACCAATATGGACCTCGAATTATTACCAATTTTACACATGGATCCCTTCTCGTATAGTTTCTCATCTAGCAATGTTTGAGGCCAAAAACTCTATTATGTGATCATGTAAAGAAATCTTCAAATAACCATAGGAATAGTTGTAAGAACCTCAAATCAAATTCTACTAATTATCGAGTCTTAATTAAATAATTCCATGAATACATGTGATCCTAAAACACCTTAGAGTTCAACAATTGACCACATGATACCTCAAGGTCCAACAATAATTCATATTACTCAAGGTACTCCTTCAAATAGTATATCGAATATCGAACTCCTAAAATCAGGGTCATCACATATTCCAACTTCATGCAAAGAATATGAAAGTTATCCTTGAGCTTATAAAGTGATTAGTCTTCAACCGCACAAAAATATTGGTAAATTGTGTTTTTTGTATCAGTATAGAACTACGATAAAATACATGTTGGAATCCTAGTTGGAAACAACTATGTAGTGTATTGACGTCATTTAGGATGGAACCATTGTACATATTGTGTCTTTTGTGTGCCTTCCTTTTGTCCATTACTTTGTGTACTATTTCTACTATTTTATCTTTATCAAGAAAGTTGTGTTTAACCAATCTTGTGTTTTAAAGTTGTAAAAATAAAATTTCCTATATTCACACCCCCACTCTAGATATTTCAATTGGTATCAAAGAGAGTCTTTAGGGAGCTCCAAAGAGTCTTGAAGATGGGAGAAAGTCTAGTGGGCAAGATTAACCTTGAAGAAGGATATGTCTAGCGGCCCACTATTTTTTAAGGCTCCAACTACCCATATTGGAAGAGTCACATGTAGTTCTTCATTCAAGGTATATTTGATTTATGAAAGATGGTAATCCTTCTATATGTTCCTCCTACAACAAAGCTTGAGGAATGGTATGTCGATACGGTAAGAAAGGCTACATTGGATGAAAAAGTTATAAGTATTTTTTACTCTTTCTTATCCTCTAGTGAGAGGAATATAATATACTCCTATGAAATTTCCTATGATTTTTGGAGAGATCTATTACTAAATTAAGGAACCAAAAAAGTAAGGATTTTAAAATAAATATACTTAGTCACAAACTACAGTTATATTGCATGCACAAACATGGAATTATTATGGAAATATACTCTATATTTACTTCCATTATAAATGATATGAAATCTCTTGCAAAGAATACAGAAGATCATGGTCTAGTTGTAAAAATTTTGCAGACTCTAACCTCTAAGTATGAAAAGAAAGTTAGTTCCATAGAAGAATATTTGAATCATTGTACTCTGCATCTTGAAGAACTTATAGGTAACTAAGAAACATATGATGTCAATCTCCAACAATGTGAGATGGAAGATGATGAAGAAAATAATGCAAAGAAAAAGAGCACAACCCTCAAAGAAACAGTTTCAAACAACCATCTTATCATCAAGAGGTTCATTTAGCAGTGTGATAGAGAAGACTTATAAAGGTAAGAAGATGATTTTCTTCTGCAAAAATTGTAGATCATTCTATACAAGATGTTGTGCTTGTGAGGAAAATGGACACTTGAAGGATGAATGCCCAAAACCAAGAATATAAGCAAGGACTTCAAGGACAAAAATAAGAAGACATATCATGCTTCTTGGTATTCCTCTTCAAACAAGGGGTGAAATGATGAGAATGAAGTTTGTCATAATGTAGTTGAATATATAATCGATGAACATAATGAAGAAGGTGAATAAGAGAAAGAAAATATACAAAGTTATGATATTGAGATATCTCTCTCAACTTTTTCAAAATATGAAATTATATATCTTGTTATATTACATTTAAAGAGGTTGAAAATTATAAGAAAAAGAAAAAAATTTGTCTATTAATGTTGATTCCTTGAATGAAAAACTTAATGAGTTAAATGATCGATATCATAGTAAAAAAGAAAACCGTAGATGGACTTGTTTATCAAAATGGTTCTTTGCAAACTCTAGTTTCTACTTGTTTAGATAAGTTAACTAATGTGAAGAAACAAACTATTTGTTTCTCAACTTTTGTTATGATCTTTTTCTTGATGTGATTGATGATTTGAATATTTAATTGAATACTTGAAGACACCATTTCTATAACTAGGAAATGCTTAATTTCTAACACTAAAGACACATTGACTTCTTCCAAGGAAAACAAAAATCCTAAGAGATCTTTAGATAAGTTTTCAAATAGTAGAAATATGATGAAAAATATATTGCACTCTCATAATGGTCATGCAAGTATAACTGGACTTTGTTATATTCCAATTAAATGAAAATAGGGAGAAGAAGAATCAAGCAACTATATATAGAAAACCAAATATGATTTCTTCTTTCTACATTAACCATGTTACATTTTTTGGTTGTGGGATCTTTTTTCACTATACTATCTGATGAATTTCAAGAAAAATAATTGATAATAACTTGGTCTTGTTACTTAGGACCTCTCTATAAAGGAGGTGTACTATGATCATGGGCTTCATTGGATATCAATTTTTAACATAACATTTGTAATATCCTCAAATTTTGGTAAAAATTGAATTATAAAATATGATGCATGAATTAATTTGATAATTCCTCAATGATTTTATTGTTGGAATAGTAATGTTAATTGCCTTTGTCGCACAAGTGCTTTTGGCATAAGACAAATAGATAAAAGGAATTCATGCATTAATAAATAGTAATGACTGTTGATATTGATAAATGTTTTCCAAAGGAGAATAAATCTTATAATGTGTTAGATAATTAAAAGAAAACTTATCTTTCCTTTATTGGAAACACAATGGTTGGGATACCAAATAGTGTTACCTTGGGTTGCCTTTTTGGTATGTTGAAGGATAATTACAAGTTAAAATAATGAGAGGATTTCTAGGATAATCCAAGATAATAGGTGGACTAGATGATTAATTTAAAATATTATCCACCTTTTTCATGGAAGTCAAATAAAGGAACAATATGTTAGTTCCCCAAAAGGAAATAGGAAACATGGTTTAATAGAAAAGTAAGAGAAAGTTGAGATAAATATAGATTTGCCTTGGCTTCTCCCTATTCGTGTAATTGGAGATAATTGTGAATAGAAAAGGGAATCTTTTAATTCTTAAAAGAAAGATAAAGGAAAGAAGGGTTGTGCAAAGGTGTATCTTTTATATTTAGTACCTTACAATTAGTAAGTCATGACCCACGTGGACTCTCATTAGGAAAGGAGTCCATCTACCTTTGGGAAGGAGACTCGTACTACCTATATAAGTTCTGCCCTACCCTGCGTTTCAAAGCAGGAGCAAAGCCAGGCATGCCGCCACCTTCTTCACCATCTTCCTTGTAACCCTAAGAGACCACCTAACCTACACATATATAGGGTGGGGTGCTGCTTCCACCACAACATAAGGTCTCGGATCCCGTGGACCTATGAGGGGGTAGCACAGACTTTCTTCTTGCAATACGTGCGTCCATCATCCTGCAGGTCAGGCCAATTCTTGGTGAAGACCAGGCTGAGAGGGGGGGTTGGTCTAGGCCTTCTCCCTCCAAGACGCGCGTCGCCGCTAGTCCAGAAACATGTAAGGTTTCTCGGTGTCGGCTCGCTGGGAAACAACCGGAGTGGTGTCACCACAGGAGGAGCGCCGGAAGGTGTTCGCCATCATCAGTAGACCTGGAGTGCAGCCAACCTCATCAGGAGTCTCCCAGCCACAACCTCAGGCAGAGCCGTAGTGGTGGGAGAGCACGAGGATGATCACCCTCCAACCCGCGACAACGTAGATCAGCATTCTCGCAACCTGAAACTGAGCGGCGGGTGTTTCCGCATCTGTGTGTGTGTGGAGGCTGCAACGTGATAGAGAGGGAGGACAGCACGAACCAAAAACCCTATCGGGGCCATGGAGGACCACCGCCATGGCGAAGGTAGGGTCCGGCAAGGGCCTGACAAGGCGTCACGGCATCTCGACGCTCATGGAGGTGAGGACAGGAGATGAGCCCTGGACCGGTTGCTATACTAGTGGGCGGTGAGCACGTAGTCGGAGTTGATGTGCAAGGAATGAAGGGCACCGCCGGGCCACCTCCGGCAGTGCTGGCGCAGAGCTGCGCTCTGCAGACGGCCGTCAGGCGTGAGTGCCAGACGAGGAAGCGCTATGCACAGCGTAGAAGATGAAATAGAGTCAAAGGACTCTTTTACCCCCAGCCTTATGTTCAAGTTTGAAGGGCGGAAGAGTCTTTTTCCCCCTAATCAGGAGCCGAGCCAGATTAATCAAAGGTAATCCCTTTTCTGCTGACGTGGCATCACGAGATTGGTCAGTTTATACCTATCTTGCAATTAATCTAGCTAATTAATGGTAACTCCAAATATAGCAAAATTATATATCATTTTGATAGGAAAAATGAGAGGGATCTAAATAAAATAATAGCAGAACCTGAGTATGCTTCCTGTTCTAAAAGTATAGGCTATACATGTTCTAATGTGTTAAATGTAAAAGAAAGCCTAGTTTTGTCTAATATGATGCTTAATTGAATAGATTTGTTCATATTAGGCTAACACATGATCTTGCCATGTATAATGAGTAAAACCTTGATAATGTTGAATAATGGATGATTCCGGATTAGTAATCTTATTCATGTTGTTTAGGGTTTTACAACCAACATGGACATCTTGAGATAATCTTAATACTAATAATGTGAACTAGATGTAATGGGTAGTCTAATATTCTTAAGATGATAATTATGGTTTAACCTGATATGCATAATTGGGATTGTAATCTTGGAAACCATGATATAATAGAATTAGGGGTTGTCACCCTAATCCTTGGTCCAAACACAAGATAACCCTAAACCCTAGTTTAGGAGAGAATCTAGATCTATTTAATGTAATGCGAATACATGGTGACACATATGTAGTATGCATGTTTCAGATACTGTTGATTGAATGCCTTATTGCTTGATTGGTTGGATGCACTCTTAAAGTACAAGGGATATATTCTGCATTATTTCTGTGATGGCATAAGGTACGTGGTTACGCTTATGAATATATGTATCGGATTTCGAGATTGTCGATGTTTCTCGATGAGATTGAACAAAAGATAAACTGCTTGCTTGTTTATTTAGTTCTTGCAAACTATAAAGTTCATATGAGTATCATGTAAAGTAAATAACTACATTCTGAACCCTGGGTCAGACAGATCTTAAGGGTAATGCACACAAGCCCCGGAGGGACAGTGATTACACCTGAGGTAGTGGACCAGATAAGGGTTAGAATATGAAAATGAGTTTATATTCAAGATAAAGATGTTTGCTTATATCTATAATTGTGATTATTGTTTGAATCCACGTACCAGTATAGAAATATACTGATCACGTATTTGTTTGTCGGTGTTTTAGGTATCAGATATACTTGATTCGTGGACATGAGGGTACAGATAAAGATGTTGAAGACACTACAGTTTAATCATGAAGGTCTAGTTTTAATAGTTTATCTTCACACATGTAAAAGTTAACTCTGTTAAAAGTTATGTAACTCCTTAGAGGAGATTTTCATGTAAACATGTAAATATTTGATCATTAATGGAAATTGTTTACTATTCTGTATTATTTCTTGAATCTGATCCTGGAAATTATGAATAACGATTCACGACTTTAAGGTCTTTTAGACACTCAAAAGTGTGGGTCGTTACATTTGGTATCCGAGCACAGATTCATCAACTAATACTTAATAGTTTATAATTTCAAATTATCCTTAGAAATTTTAAGAGAAAAATTAAGTTCCTCATCTCACATTTTTCGTCTACTTCTCATTTGTTGCTTAAAAAAAATTAAAAAGAAAATATTAATAAGAGAAGTAAAATGTGAAAATTTAAAATCGTTAATCCACATGGTGTGGTGGTATGGGACACTACCCATGTGAAAATTTAAAATCGTTAATCCACATGGTGTGGTGGTATGGGACACTTCCCATGTGAAACTTGAAATCATGAATAAGAAAGATAAGGGATGGTTTAGGTAACCCAATCTCCCATGCATATGGGCATGAGGAGCATAAAACCTAAGTGATAAGTCTTAAGAGACATAAAAACCCAATAGTTATATATATACATGAAAATAAAAAGTTGGAATATAACTTGCTCAAACTCCTCATGTTGTCTCTAGAAGATTAGTGATGGTGGACAAGCCCCTAGAGGGGAAGGCCGAGGTAGCACCAAGCCCTGGAGGGAAGGTGACCCAAGTTCATTGAATGAACAGAGATCGTGAGGGGGTATTCCAAAGATTGAGCAAACATGGGTTGATATGTTGTAATGATAAAAGTTATACTTAATGAAAACAAATAGATATCTATAAAACCTTTAGGGTTAGTGAGACAACCTGGGGTGGTTCAACCTGAGAGTGGGAAGATGACCTATGAGGGAGGAAAAACCTAGATCTTAGGATCAGGTTGTGGCTAGAGAGCCTAACCCCCTCCTATGAGCCAAGGAGGCACCCTAGGCTAGGAATTTCCCTTAAAAAGGTAAGTGAATAAATGTATTTAAGTATTGAGATAACATTAATCCTCTCCTAGAGGATTAAAGAGTTAAAGATATAAAAAAAATGAAAATACTTAAATTCTTTGAACCCAAGGATGCCGACTCTGAGTGACACATCTGGTCAAGCCCAGGAGGGAAGACCTGTAAGGCACCAAGCCCAGGAGGGAAGGTGGCCTAAGTGGATGACCAAGCCCAGGAGGGAAGGTCATGAAATGGTCAAGCCCAGGAGGGAAGACCAGGCAGGAACCAAGCCCAGGATGGAAGGTGGCCTAAGTCCACAATGCAGTTGTTTATGATCAACCCCCTGGAGGGGAAGATCACAGAGGTCAAGCCTAGGAGGGAAGACCGACATGGCACCAAGCCCTGGAGGGAAGGTGGCCCGAGCCCAATGATGGGACAACACTACATTATGTGTACTCAAAAGAGAGATATGAAGGCAATTCTGGTTAAAGAATTAAATAAGAGAATAATGTGCTTAAAAGATGTGACATCTAAAAAAGAAACCCTTAGGGAGGGTAGAGTCCTAATGCAATCCTAGGGTCAAGTAGGGTGTATTAGAGAGACCGATGGGTTAGGAGTTGATTGTTCCCTGAATGCACAAGACCATGTGGTCGGGAGGTAACAGCTAGGTTTATCCAAGGTACATGACTCAGGAGATTAGCTACCTCTATGAGGATCATGTAGCCTAATGGGTGAATATGAAAGGCACTCTCTTGATGCATAAGGATGAGATCACTCCAAAAGAGTACCTATACCCCTAGAGACCCCAAGGATTTGGATAAGGCTCATAATGATACATGAGATGTAAGAGATATAAAGAAGTCATGAAAAACTTAGAGAAGTTGTTTCCCTAACTTAAGAGTAAGAAAAGGGACACTTGACTCCATGAGATAGAAGAATGCTAAAAAAAATTAAGAACAAGTAAGCTTAGAGTCATATAGAGTATGATTCAACTTAATATGTGAAATTGAAAGGTAATGTGTGGATGTGCCATCTCCACTCTTAGAATGGATTGAACTTTGTGTTTGGGCTGCAGCCAAATGCTTATTTCATTTCATTATGAGGGAGGGAGATTGGATATGCACACGTTATGCTTAAAATTGAGATAATGAGGATAAATATCCTACATTTAATGTGTAATGACATGAGCTAGGGTTAGAGGTGTTACCTCACCCTTGTGTGCAAATAATGAATAATAGGTTGGAAACCTAGGTGAAAAGAGAAATCACCAAGTAATAATGAAATCATCAATAGGAATGGAATCATCAAGAGATGATGAGGTGTGAATACTAAAGATGGGGATATACTTGAATTTCAATTTGAGTGCCGATCTTAGTAATAAAATCTGAAATTTGATATACAATGGAAAAGTTGTTAAAGATGTCTAAGTAGGGTGCTAACCCTAAGGTTGAAAATAAGATGAGTATCATTTACCCAGGCTTAGTGGGCCTGAATTTTGAGGGAAAAATTCCTCGTAAGGAGGGGTGAATGTAATATCCTCAAATTTTGGTAAAAATTGAACTATAAAATATGATGCATCAATTAATTTGATAATTCCTCAATGATTTTATTGGTGGAATAGTAATGTTAATTGCCTTTGTCGCACAAGTGCTTTTGGCATAAGACAAATCGATAAAAGGAATTCATGCATTAATAAATAGTAATGACTGTTGATATTGATAAATGTTTTCCAAAGGAGAATAAAGCTAATAATGTGTTAGATAATTAAAAGAAAACTTATCTTTCCTTTATTGGAAACACAATGGTTGGGATACCAAATAGTGTTACCTTAGGTTGCCTTTTTGGTATGTTGAAGGATAATTACAAGTTAAGATAATGAGAGGATTTCTAGGATAATCCAAGATAATAGGTGGACTAGATGATTAATTTAAAAGATTATCCACCTTTTTCATGGAAGTCAAATAAAGTAACAATATGTTAGTTCCCCAAAAGGAAATAGGAAACATGGTTTAAAAGAAAAGTAAGAGAAAGTTGAGATAAATATAGATTTGCCTTGACTTCTCCCTATTCGTGTAATTGGAGATAATTGTGAATAGAAGGGAATCTTTTAATTCTTAAAAGAAAGATAAAGGAAAGAAGGGTTGTGCAAAGGTGTATGTTTTATATTTAGTACCTTACCATTAGTAAGTCATGACCCACGTGGACTCTCATTAGGAAAGGAGTCCATCTACCTTTGGGAAGGAGACTCGTACTACCTATATAAGTTCTGCCCTACCCTACGTTTCAAAGCAGGAGCAAAGCCAGGCATGCCGCCACCTTCTTCACCATCTTCCTTGTAACCCTAAGAAACCACCTAACCTATACATATATAGGGTGGGGTGCTGCTTCCACCACATCATAGGGTCTCGGATCCCGTGGACCTATGAGGGGGAAGCACAAACTTTCTGCTTGCAATATGTGTATCCATCATCTTGCAGGTCAGGCCAATTCTTGGTGAAGACCAGGCTGAGACGGGGGGGTTGGTCTAGGCCTCCTCCCTCCAAGACGTGCGTCGTCTCTAGTCCAGAAACCAATAAGGTTTATCAGTGTCAGCTCGCTGGGAAGAAACCGGAGTGGTGTCACCACAGGAGGAGCGTCGGAGGGTGTTCGCTACCATCAGTAGACCTAGAGCGTAGCCAGCCTCATCAGGAGCCTCCCAGCCACAACCTCAGGCAGAGCCGTAGTGGTGGGAGAGCACGAGGATGATCACCCTCCAGCCCGCGACAACGTAGATCAACATTCTCGCAACCTGAAACTGAGCGGCAGCTGTGTCCACATATGTGTGTATGGAGGCTGCAACGTGACAGAGAGGGAGGACGACACGAACCAAAATCCCTGTCGGGGCCATGGAGGACCACCGCCATGGCGAAGGTAGGGTCCGGCAAGGGCCTGACGAGGCATCACGGCATCTAGACGCTCATGGAGGTGAGGGCAGGAGATGAGCCGTGGACCGGTTGCTATACTGGTGGGCGGTGAGCACGTAGTCGGAGTTGATGTCCAAGGAATGAAGGGCACCGCTGGGCCACCTCCGACAGTGCTGGCGCAGAGCTGCGCTCTAAAGACGGTCGTCGGGCATGATCGCCAGACCAGGAAGCGCTATGCACAGCGTAGAAGATGAAATAGAGTCAAAGGACTCTTTTACCCCCAGCCTCATGTTCAAGTTTGAAGGGCGGAAGAGTCTTTTTCCCCCTAATCAGGAGCCGAGCCAGATTAATCAAAGGTAATCCCTTTTCTACTGACGTGGCATCACGAGATTGGTCAGTTTATACCTATCTTGCAATTAATCTAGCTAATTAATGGTAACTCCAAATATAGCAAAATTATATATCATTTTGATCGGAAAAATGAGAGGGTTCTAAATAAAATAATAGCAGAACCTGATTATTCTTCCTGTTCTAAAAGTATAGGCTATACATGTTCTAATGTGTTAAATGTAAAAGAAAGCCTAGTTTCGGCTAATATGATGCTTAATTGAATAGATTTGTTCATATTAGGCTAACACATAATCTTGCCATGTATAATGAGTAAAACCTTGATAATGTTGAATAATGGACGATTCTGGATTAGTAATCTTATTCATGTTGTTTAGGGTTTTACAACCAACATGGACATCTTGAGATAATCTTAATACTAATAATTTGAACTAGATGTAATGGGTAGTCTAATATGCTTAAGATGATAATTATGGTTTAACCTGATATGCATAATTGGGATTGTAATCTTGGAAACCATGATATAATAGAATTAGGGTTTGTCACCCTAATCCTTGGTCCAAACACGAGATAACCCTAAACCCTAGTTTAGGAGAGAATCTAGATCTGTTTAATGTAATGCGAATACATGGTGACACATATGTAGTATGCATGTTTCAGATACTGTTGATTGAATGCCTTATTGCTTGATTGGTTGGATGAACTCTTAAAGTACAAGGGATATATTCTGCATTATTTCTGCGATGGCATAAGGTACGTGGTTACACTTATGAATAGATGTATCGGATTTTGAGATTGTCGATGTTTCTCGATGAGATTGAACGAAAGATAAACTGCTTGCTTGTTTATTTAGTTCTTGCAAACTATAAAGTTCATATGAGTATCATGTAAAGTAAATAACTACATTCTGAACCCTGGGTCAGACTGATCTTAAGGGTAATGCACACGAGCCCCTGAGGGACAGTGATTACACCTGAGGTAGTGGACCAGATAAGGGTTAGAATATGAAAATGAGTTTATATTCAAGATAAAGATGTCTGCTTATATCTATACTTGTGATTATTGTTTGAATCCACATACCAGTATAGAAATATATTGATCGTGTATTTGTTTGTCGGCATTTTAGGTATCAGATATACTTGATTCGTGGACATGAGGGTACAAATAAAGATGTTGAAGACACTACAGTTTAATCATGAAGGTTTAGTTTTAATAGTTTATCTTCACACATGTAAAAGTTAACTCTGTTAAAAGTTATGTAACTCCTTAGAGGAGATTTTCATGTAAACATGTAAATATTTGATCATTAATGGAAATTGTTTACTATTCTGTATTATTTCTTGAATCTGATCCTAGAAATTATGAATAACGATTCGTGACTTTAAGGTCTTTTAGACACTCAAAAGTGTGGGTCGTTACAACATTCAATTGGTTTATCCATAAAATAGTTTTCTTTTGAATTGGTCTAAATATGTTGTAAACAGGTAGAGATGTATTTCTATTAGATTAAAAACTTCCAACAGCTTGCCAACTTGGTCAAAAGAGAATTTGCCCGAGGGGCAGTTTGGTCAAAATAAAGATTGAACAAAATATTTTTGGTCAAGTTTTAATTGGATATCTTGAAATTGGTAATAGATTTGACTTGCTACATGTTTATTTGGTATCTTAGGTCTAAAATAATTTGTTTTACATGTTTCTAGTGTAACTTTTGTCCTTTAATGGATATCTTTATCTTTTTTTGTCGGTTAACTCTTTTTTTTTCATTTTTTGGGAAAAGAAATTAAAGGGCATTCATTCCTAAAAAAGAGAAATGAAGAAAAAAGAGATAAAGAACTATACACCCCCAGTAACTTTTCATGTATATTCTCTATCATCATCATCATCAATATCATCTAAGCCTCAGTCCCAACTATGTTGCGGTTGGCTACATGGATCATTTATTTCCATTCAGCTCTATCATGGACCATATTCTGGTTGAGATGTAGAGATCCAAAATCTCTTTTTATAATCTCATCCCATGTTAATTTAGGTGTATGACTCAATATCATTGCTTTGTATAGGTGTGTTAGTCGGTCTGCGTCGCACATACTCATACCATCTGAGTCAGCCCTCGTGCAACTTGTCATCAATGCTCGCCATCCCCACTTTATTCCTGGTATAATCATTTCTCAAGCTATCTTTTCTTGCTTCCCACACATCCATCTTAGCATATGCATTTCAATGACGTCCATCTTGTTGAAACCTTATTTATTTGTCACCCAACATTCACTCCCATAGAGCATGGATGACCGTATAGTTGTTCTATAAACTAACTTTTTAACATGAGAGGGATCTTTCGATCACTTAATACTCCTGTTGCAATCCTCTATTTCAACCATCCTATAGTGATCATGTGACAAACATCATTTTGGACATCCCCATCTATTAGAATAATAGAATCCAAGTAATGATATTTATCACATTTTGGTATATCTACTCCGTCCAACTTGGCTTCAACGTTCACACTACGGGAGTGGCTAAAATTACAATGCATATACTTCATTTTATTCTTGCTAATCATCAATCCATTTGATTCCAGTGCCTCTCATTACCGTTCAACATTATCATTTAATCTGTCTTTAGTTTCATCAATCAAAATAGTATCATCAACAAATAACATACACCAAGGAATATCATCTTGAACATTCTTTGTCAGTACATCCATAACAAGAATGAATAGATACGGGTTGAGTGTAGATCCCTAGTATACCCCAATTGTGATAGGAAAAGTTGGTGTCTCTCCTCCAGGAGTCTTCACACTTATAGTAGAGCTATCATACATGTCTTTGTTCAAGTCAATGTATTGGATTGGCAAACCCTTTTTGTTTAAAACCATCCACAACACTTCATTGGGTACTCAATCATAAGCCTTTTCCAAATCAAGATCTCTTTTTCTTTCTCTATACTTCTCCATAAGCCTCCTTATTAGGAAAATAACATCTATTTTGACCTTCCAGGCATGGAACCAAATTGGTTGTTTGATATTTGTGTTATAGATCTTGCCTCTACTCAATAATCCTCTCCCAAAGCTTTATTGTGTGACTCATCAACTTTATACCTTTGTAGTTTGTGTAGCTATGAATATCACCCTTGTTCTTGTAGATGAGGACTATAGTACTATTTATCCACTTATCTGGCATCTTCTTGGTCTTCATGATCTTGCTAAAGATCTTTGTTAACCACATAACTCCTTCATCCCCCATACTCCTCCATACATCAATGGGAATACCTTTAGGTCTACATGTGTTTCTCATTTTCATCTTCTTCTAAGCATTCTTGACCTGAAATGGTGAAACTCGCCATGTGTACATGATATCTATTGTATTCATATTAAATGAGTCTCTAACATTGTTTGCAGTATCTCATTGAAAAGCTTATGGAAGTAATTTCTCCACTGGTTCTTGATATCATTGTCCTTCACTAACACCCTGCCATCTTCATTCTTCATGCATTTCACTTGACTCAAGTATCTTCCTTTCCTTTCTCTAATATGAGCCATTATATATATATATATATATATATATATATATATATATATATATATACATATATATACCCCTTCTCTTGTGTCCAACTTATTATAAATATCATCAATGTATCTAGACCTTGCCTCTTGAACAAACTTTTTAGCTTCTATCTTTTCTTGCTTGTATCTTTGGAACGTTGCATCATCTCGAGATTTGGGCAAGATCCTATAGATGTATATTCTCAATAAGGGGTCAAAAAGGAAATAGGGAAAACTCCCAAGATAAGATTTGCATGCCAATGGGAACAACCAAAGTTCATTACCCAGTCTCACAAATTATAAACTCTCGTAGCATACAAAGTGGGTAGAATCTATGCACCAAGATGAACCAAAAAATTGCAGATCTTCACATGAGTTTCAAAGAAAATTAGCATCCATAGAGATTCATGAAGATCATCTAGATACATGATTTGAATTTGTATAAGCAATTTCTCTGACTATAATTTACAAAATAGAAGGACATCAGAACTATATGTATAGAGCCTTCGGCCAAACATCTTTCCATTCTCAGTGTAAAATGTGGAGAGAGATTGAGAAAAAATAGCAAGAGGCACTAGATATCACCCCAGAGATCATCCCAAAATGGAAGAATAGAATGTATCTAAACAAAGAATATATATATATATATATATATATATATATATATATATATATCTTCATCAGTGTGTTAGCAAGAGATTAAAAGAAGAAGTTTCACTGACATCAAATGAGTAAAGCAATAAAGAACATCTCCAAATTCTGAATAAAGATAACCAACACCTCGGTGCGGTTGGTAGAGGAGACCAGAACTCAAGAAACTAGTCCTTAGGCATTAAGGATATCAAAATCTAATTTTATGGTTTTATAGATAGCTTCATATCTCATCAACTTATCATTGTGTACCCTTCTATTTCTTTCTAGCAAACTATTATAAAGAATGAGACAATAAATAATATTTGAATCAATATTATTCTTATCATAGAGATCACTCCAGCTCTTTGGTAAAAAGAACCATAGGCCTTCACAGCATGCTCGATTCCAGAGATCAGAAACAAAATTATAGGCAAAGCAGATATGTTGAATTTCATCATAAGCAATGAAACATAAAAAACAAATAGAAGTTTTCAGAATTCCCCTTCTTTTGGAATAGTCTGATGTAGGTATTTGAGTATGTATGGCCTTCCAAAGATGTATCTTGCCATTCATATGGCTTTTAGAACTCTAGATCCATGAGGAAATATCATCTTCAGCCTCCTTGGTTCTCACTGCTTCCCAAATACTCCAAATACAAGTTTTCTTGCTTCCTTTAAAAACAATGTGATCATTCTCATTACTAACAATTCTAATGAAAGTCAACTTTTCATTGATTATTTGAGAGAATATAGAAGATGGATATATTTATCTTCGTGGTTATTTCTTTGGTTGAGCTCAATTTATTTTCAGTAAGAATTTAAAGGGGAGCTCGAATCTTGTGGTTTATCTTGATATCTTTGTTATATTTTGTTCTTAATGGCTTCTCTATATAAATTGTGGGCTTAACATCCCTTAATATTGGTCAAGAGATTATTTTTGTTGGTATGTGTTCCCTAAGGTTCAATGATGATTGTAATGGCATAATTATGTAATTGATTTGATTAATGATAAAAAGCAATTATGTCCACATGCCCGTTCAATTAAGAAATGATGATATACCATAATAGATACCTAAAGAACAATATCACTCAATGACATTTGTCTTCAAGTTGAGGACCTAAATAGTGATATGACAAGTTTGATAAGACTATATGCATACCTTTCATGTTCCATTTTGGATACTAATGTGGAAGAAAAATAAAAAAATAAACATAAGACTAGAATGTGTGTTAGCTAATGAAGGAATATCATTAGTCATGATATGATATCAAGCCACACACATAGGTACTAGTAAGAGAACAGTGTACCGAACAGGACCACCTTAAGAGTGATACATGGAAACCATTGAATGGTAGTCAGAATCATCTCTCACAATGAATTCCATGGAACATGAATAGATTTCTCTCACTGAGTCATGCACGTTGAGTAGTTCTTAGACTTGAAGTCATTACACTCATCACATATCATTTTATGTACTTTGACACCTTCTGATATGACCTTGAATAAGGGTCACCATAAAGGCGGTTCTCATGTATGTTGTGACACATGGGGATCAACTCTGAGTGATGTAGATGAAATTTGTCCCTACTATGGGAGTTGAGATCCTTGACACTTGATAAGCAAGACTAACAAATGTATGTCAATACTCATGTGAATCAATATATGATATGTGAACTCACATGCATCTCATACAGTCTACTCTAGTTCAAGGAACATGGATTGAATGTTAAGAGAATGATGATTCCATGTCCCATGTTCAATCTAGGTATCAAGGACAAAAGAAATATATGAGGATATAAAATCGGGGGAGGGATAAGGAGGATATAAAAATCATTAATAAAATGAACATTGTTATTCCTAAGTGAAGGTAATTGAAATCCATGAATGATTTCTACCCCCATCATCTTGTGCAACAATATCTATAAAATAATATCAAAATTATGGCAAATCAAATGATTCTTTTTTTGGACAAGGTTATGATAGAAAACCAAGGTGCTTTCATCCCAAGGAGGTTAAGATCATAATGAGCCAGGCATACGAGCAGATAATTGCATTAGATTCATCATTTTCTATGGGCCTTTGGTTTTGGTAGAGAATGGTGGAAGAAACTCAAGGTTTGATTCTCAAAAACCTCTTTCCCCTTCATCATCAATGGCAAATGTATGGGGCGCATCCAATCACAAAGAGGGATTAGATAGGAAAACTTGATATCACCCTACCTTTTCCTTCTTTGTGCATACTCTTTTTCAAACCTTCTAATGAATGTTGCAGAAAAGAAGCACATCCATGGGGCTAAGGCAAGTGCTCGAGGTCCAACTATATCTCATCTCTTTTTCTTTGATGATGGCATCATGTTTACAAGGGCAACATCACATGAAGCCTTAACAACAGCTAACATCATTAGCTGCTATGATCAGGCTTCAGGGAAGAAGATTAACATGACCAATTCAAAGGTGTCCTTTAGTGGGAACGTCGAGTCATCTAGAAAGGAAGAGGTATTGGGGATTCTGAATATGCAATAGCTGGTGAACCATGACAAGTACCTAGGCTTGCCTACATTTATTGGTAGATCGAAGAAGGTCACTTTCAAAGTAATAAGAGTTTGAATATGGAACAGATTCAGTGGATGGAAGGAGAAATTTCTGAGCCAAGTGGGCAAGGAGTTACTCATCAAGTTCATAGTCCAAGACCTTCCCATGTATATGATGGGGGGTTACAACTACTGTTCAATTTTATAGAAGAAATCACAGAAATGATAGCCAATTTCATATTGGGACACTACAAACTTCAAAAGAAGAATCCATTGGGAAGCATGGGAGAAATTATGTCGGTGAAAAAAAGAAGGTGGTCTCAGATTTAGAGATCTGAAGACCTTCAACTTGGCGATCCTAGATAAACAAGCATGCAGATTACAAAACAACAAAGACAATCTTTGTGCCATAGTTATAGTAGGGATATATTATGAAATAACAGTCTTCCTTTATGCATATAAAGGATTTGATCCAAGCTTCACCTGGCACAGCATATGGGAGGAAATTATTGTTGAAGTAAGGACTAAGTTAGATTATTGGGGATGATACAAATGTGAAAATATGGGGGGGGACCGATGGATGCATAATAGAAAAGGTTTTTATACAAGGTCAGAGTACATAAATGATGATAATTAATGGTTGGTTTCTAAACTTATTGCTTATGATAGTATGTCATGGAGAAAAGAGTATATTATGGACTTGATGTTACCAGAGGACCTGGATACTATAAGTAGCTTCCCCCATTATTATGGCCCCAAAAATAATGGATTTTTTTACTATCAAGTCTACTTACTATCAAGGATTTGGAGATTTTGATTTTGTTACAACTTCAAGAATGAAGCACACTTTGTGGAAATGATTTGGAAAGCTAAAATCCCTCCAAAATCAATAACCTATGTTTGGTAAGCATGTACGGAGCACCTGAGAACTAGAATCAATATGGCAAGAAGGCATATATCAAGATACACTAAATGCCTTATCTACAATCAAGCAAGTGAAGATCCTTCCACATTTCCTTTGACTACATAGTAGAAAAAACTATATGGTCTCACATCATAATGGATGACATTACTTTTAAGGTCCCTTAATCTTCAATGGAGGAGTAGTGGAGATGGATTCTGACGTCCTATGATACTATGACTATCTCTATTATCATTACATCATGCCTTACATGCTGGAAATCTAGGAATGAGGCTATCTTCAAGAAGACCAAATGCCCACCCATGATTCTATACTCGAACATGACTGCGTGGTAGAACATAATAACCCCTCTAGAGGGATAAGGACTCAGATCTTAGCTGAGAGAAAGGCAAAAAGAATATTAATGATGCTTGTTCCTTATCCAATAAAAAGATCACAACCATTGCAGCTTTTAGGGATCATGTGGGTCAGTTGATAGGAGCTACCTACTGGAACTACTACGGAACATTGAATAGACAAATAGCTGAAGCTTATGCGATTATGCTCAGATAAAATTGTCTTGAAAATGGGACCTGATGAACCTAGTGGTAAGAACTGATGCTAGAAATGTGGTGGTAGCAATCTGAAAGGAAACTAGAGGATGCAACCCCAATATGAATTATGATTGAGAAAATCCAAAAAATTAAGGAAGTTTATTATTTTATTAATTTCACTCATGTCAATAGGGCCAGTAATGTACTAGCCCATAATCTAGTTAAATGGGGAAGCTCATTGTATGCCTCTCAATTTTGAAAAGATAATTTTCTGGGGTTGTGGAACACAATTTGTTAAGTAATATATGATCATATTATCTAAAAAACACTATAGGGTCATGATATCACTAATCACATATCTAGGTTGAACTTATTTTGCAACTTTCAAATTACTTGGGTAGCAATGATGTGTTGCTAGATACTGCTCATTCCTTGGAATGCCATAATCTAGTTAGGGACATTTACTACCAATGTAATATGGCACCTATAGGGTCACACACAGAGAATGCACTTGGAATAGGATTTTACCCATGGATAGGGTTTAACTTAGTTAATAAAGTGTTTAAGCAATCAACTTAATCAACACTATTTGTCAGATGCCTGATTGAAGTGTCCAATCGACTGACAGGGTAGTCCATTAGACCAACTGGACAACTAGTAGGAATGGGTCAAGAGAATGATGTTGACGTAATGACGTGCACTACTAATCTAATTGGGTGTTCCATTTGACTGAATGGCATGACAGTCGATTGAGTGGTGGTCTTATCCATCGACTGATAATTTGTAGCAGACGTCGAACCATGAGGTCTAACCCTTTGTATCCCTAGGGTTTGTCAAACCCTAGCCCATCCAGTCTTGTAAAATGGGGGTGGACAAGGGTCTCAATACTCTTGCACGACAAGACTCCTCATCTCATAGTTTTGGTAATGTGTGAGCCAGAGGCATCATGCCCATAAAAGGGAGAGATGGCCATGAGGATAAAAGTTGACGCTAGAATGTTGAGAACATGAAGGGACAACTCTTTCCTACTGATTCTACAAATGCAATGAGGAGTTTATGGTGGTATGTGTGGACTACATAGAGACATGGAGGCGTTAGCGACTATGCTAGGAGGATGTTGTCAAGCACCGTTCATGGTGCTACACTAGGAGGTCATTGCTGACTACTGTCTAGGTGTCGCTTTATAAAGAAGCACAACTCTATGAGGATTCTCACTGGACTTACTCCAAGACCATGTATATTCCTTGCATCGTTCTTCCCATTTTGTAGTTTTTGACATGATCCACTAGTCATGGGGAATATGACAATATTTTTTCATTTTGTTGTTATCTCTGATGACAAATTTCATTATAATGGTATCAGAACCACATCAATTTACTCTATTTTGGGATTTGATCGATATGATTGGTTTTGGTTTTATCATTTATATTGCATGTAATGTGGATATTCAAATGATTATTGTGTATATTGAAACCACATATGCTACATACATTATATATATATATATATATATGTATATATATATATGAAATTTATATGTGTCACCTTACAACATTTAGATGGTGGATGTGTGTGCCGTTATGGACAAACCCCTTCGGCTATCTGTGTGGTTATGTGGTTTATTTTCTACCCTCTAAGTTCAGTTTGCATATCGAGCCTTCCTCTTATTTCTCCATATGTAATTTTATGCTTTCCTCCCATAACTCCCCTCGAATGTAACTTGGGGTATTCTAATTACACAAATGCAATATATATATATATATATATATATATATATATATATATAGGATTAGCATCATTTTTGTCTTTAGCAAGAAGAAGTTGTTCAGACTAGGCGAGTCGACCGACTAGGAGTCAAGTCGAACAATTAGAAGAACAGAGGAGCAATCCAACTAGAGGACCCAATGGATCTACTGCAGGCCCAACTGATTTATAGGATTCTAGTGATGTTCTTGAAACAAGAGGTAGCTGACCAATAGGCAGCCAACCTATAGGAGACCAACCAATCATCTAAAGGGTCCAATCAAAAGACTGACATGTTCCCAACATATATTTTTCTAGAATGGGTTGCTACATGGTGTGTATCACCTTAGGTGGATAGGAATTCTTTGTATCTCCAAATAATTGCATTAGTGTGGCAATAATCATCATATGTCTTTTATGATTGCATGATTTGTTGTGGATATAGTATGTATATCACACATATTACAAGTACATGGTGATTGGATATGTATATGTATTTATATAAAAATAGGCTTCATCAATATAATATTAAGTCTTAGATTCTTTCCACAAGAAGAAACATGAAAAGCATGATCAACCAAGCATGGACATGCTAAGTGTGGTGCATTGTCTATGTCATGGAAGTGTGATGGTAGTTATGTGGGCCTACCAAGAAGGGTGCATTACTATCGTATTGGATTTTGGGTCTGTCTTAGCTAGGTGACCTTAATGGGATTAAGAGTCTATAAGCATACATATGTAACATGATAAAGAGTTGTGCATGCCATCTATCCAAGAATTACATGATATGGAATTGGAAAATGTTGCCTACCTCAATAATTGGCTATGGACGTTATCATTGGCTGGGTAAAAACTGAATTATTTTGGATGTTGGCTCACTAGAAGGTTGTACGCTTCAATCTTCCAAATTGATAGTGAGGGATATCAATTTAAAGAAAATAGTAGGAGTGATAATTACTTAAAGGCTTAACTAGTATTATCATATTTTCTTTTAATAAATCAAATCAAAAGGTTTCAACAAAATATAAATTTTCTTTTGTAGAAACAAACAACAACACATTTTTGTTGCCATCGATAATTGAGAAGGACAAGTTGAATGGGAATAACTACAACGGTTGTTTTAGGATGTTGAGAATCATTCTCACTCTAAGTGTAATCTGTATATGCTAGAGACACCAAAGCCTGATGAACTCACTCCCACCATGCCTAGGGATGAAAAGGATGCTTACAAAAAGCATATTGAAGATGTCGTGCATGTCAAATGACTGATGCTATGGTCAATCTAAGAGTTGTAGACATCATGAAAATATGGATGTTCTCAAGATGGTAACACATCTTAAGAATATGTAGCAAGATCAAGAAAGACAAGAGAGATATGATATCTTAAAGGTGTTGTTCAAGTGCAACATGGCAAAGGGAAATCTAGTGGGGCTCCATGTTCTCAAGTTAATTAGGTATATGAAGAATATAGAAAGACTGGGATTTTTCTTAGGTCAAGAGTTGGCTATATATGTGATTTTGTAGTAATTTTTGTAGTATAACCAATTTGTCATGAACTACAATTTGAACAATTTGGATAAGTCAGTGTCAAGAATTTCTTGGCATGTTGAGAACTGCTAAATCACAAATGAAGAAGAAGAAACTCAAATTGGTGATGATGATAAGCAAAGGAAAGGGGAAGACTTACGAAATAGGAAAGGATAAGAAGAGTTCTAAATATGGTTAGACATTGAAGTCTTCTACACTTAAAGTAAAGGGAGGGATGAATAAAGAAGGAAATTGTCACCACTATCAACAGGATGGACACTAGAAAAAGAATTCCCTCTTTACATAGTGTGATTGTGGAAGAAGTAGGAGATAAAGATCTACACTTCAAGTATATATACTATTAAGATAAATATATTTACTTCTTCATCTTGGGTACTGGATACCGTATTTGGATCTCACATATGTTCTAATGTGCAAGATTTGAAAAGAAGTAAACCATTAAGAAAGGGTGAGGTCAAATTGTGTGTTGTAGATGGAGCAAGAGTTATTGTCGTTGCAACTAGATTCTATCATTTATCTCTAACTTGTGGGCTTGTAATAGAGTTGGAGAACTTCTATTCTGTACTTGCCATTAATAGAAACATCATTTTTGTATCATGTATAGAAAAGAATGGATTCTATTTTCATGTTAAGAATGGTCGATGTTCTATTTCTAAAGATGAGATATTTTATGGAAGTGCCCTGATGTCTTATGGTCTTTACTTACTAGATCTAGAGATAAGTGTTTATAATTTAAATACAAAAAGGCTAAAATTTGACAACTCAAACAAAACATACCTTTGGCATTGTTGTCTAGGGTACATTAATGAGAAATGCATTTCTAGACTCCATAAAGATGGTGATCTAGACTGTTTTGACTCTGAATCAAAAGGGACATGTGAATCTTGTTTATTGGGCAAGATGACAAAGTCTCCTTTCATTGGACATAGTGAGAGAGAAAGTGATCTATTAGGACTTGTATGTACTAATTTATGTGAACCATTTAGCACAAATGCTAGAGGTGCTTACCAATCATTCATTACCTTTACTAAAGACCTCAATAGGTAAGTTTGTGTGTACTTCATGATGAAAAAGTCAGAATTCATTGGAAGTTTCAAGGATTTCATGAATGAAGTACAAAACCAACTTGGTAAAAGTATTAAAACACTTCAATTCAATCACAGTGGATAATACTTAAGTCGAGAGTTTGATGACCTTCTATGAGACCGTGGTATCATAACACAATGGACTCCACCTAGAACAGCACAAGATAATAGTGTATCAAAAAGAAGCAACCTCACGTTACTAGATATGGTATGGTTAACAATGATTTTTGCTAGTATTATGACTTCCTTCTAGGGATATGATATAGAAAACACATCATTTACACTTTATCATGTACCATCAAAATTGGTACAAAATACACCATCTGAGATATGGTTTGGGAAGCATCCCAATGCATCTTTTATTAGGATTTGAGGATGTGTAGCTTATGTGAGAAAGCAGTTTCCCTAGAAATCTTGAACCCAATTTGGATAAATATATTTTTCTGGGATATCCTATGGGATAAATATTATTTTTTTGGATGTTGTATTCCTAGAAAACGAATTTATTTCCAAAGGTGGAGGAAGGTAGAACTCGAATAGATTCGAGACCAACACAAAAACATTGAAATTGTATAGGTATAAAAGTAACATGGAGACTCACAAACTGTTGTGCAATCTCAAGTTCCTCATGTAACACAAGAACCTCACAGATATTGTTGGACATGCCTTGAGCCTGAATGCTTTGGTTATCTTGTGATTCAATAAAGTGGTAGTTAGTCATAGATGATGAGCCAAAAACCTACCTAGAATCTATTGAGGTACTAGAGTTTGAGTAGGGGCCTAAGGCCATGACATTTGATATCAAATATGTGTACACCAACAAGGCATTGACCTTGGTGGATCCACTTGAAGGGGTAAAACCCATAGGGTGAAATTGAGTCTTCAAAAAGAAGACCTACGTCGATGGTAAATTACAAACCTATAAAGGACAATTGGTTGCAAAGGGTTTCAAACAAGTTCAAGGTGTAAACTACGATGAAAACTTTTCTCCAATTATCATGGTTAAGTCCATTAGGATCATGCTTGTAATTGCATCTTATTATGACTATGAGATTTTGTAGATGGGTGTTGAAATAGTTTTCCTTAATAGAAATCTACTTGAGGATGTGTACATCACATAACCCAAAGGTTTATAAATCTAAAAGAAGCCAATAAAGTTTGTAAGTTACACAGGTCAATCTATGGATTAAAGTAAGCATATCAAATCTAGAATCTTCAATTTGACAAAATAGTCAAAGAGTTTGTCTTTATTTAAAATGAATATGAACCATGTGTTTACAGGAAAGTTAGTGGGAGCATGATTTGTTCCTCATATTATATGTATATGGCATACTATTGATGGGGATTGATATCCTTACCTTACAAATGGTAAACTTGACTGAAAAGTACCTTCTCTATAAAGGATATAGGTGAAGTCTCCTATATCTTAGGCATCAAGATCTATAGAGATAGATCTAGGAGGTTTCTTGTCCTAAGCCAGAGCACATATGTTGACAAGGTGTTCAATGGGTACAACATGGAGAACTCAAAGAGAGGAAACTTGCCCATGTCCCATGGTATTAGTATCCTAGATCTTGATGCCCTAATTCTTGTGAAGAATGGGAATGCCTGAGTAAGATTCAATATGCCTATGCAATTGGATCTATCATGTATGTAATGTTATGTACTTGTCTTGATGTCTTATATGCCTTGAACATGACAAGCAGATATCAGTCAGATCATGGTGAAGGTCATAGGACTACAATAAAGAACATACTTATGTACTTTTGTAGAACTAAGAATCAATTTCTTTTCTACAGTATTGAGAAAGAGTTGGTAGTAAAGGGTTATAGTGATGCAAGCTTCCAAACTAGAAAAGATGACTATAGATCACAGTCTAGATTTGTGTTTTACCTCAACGATGGAACTGTGAGCTGGAAGAGTTACAAACAATAAATAGTTTTTGATTCTACAATATAGGTTGGGTACATTGCCACCTGAAATGCAGCAAAGGAAGTAGTTCGGGTCATGAAGTTCATCATTGAACTTGAGGTGGTTCCAAGCATCTGGGATGCAGTAGAGTTTCATTGAGACAAAAATGGAAATAGTGCACAAGCTAAGGAACCTAGATCACATCTACATTCTAGGCACATACTATTGAGGTTCCCTCTCATATGAGAGATCATACATCAAGGAGATGTGAAGATTTTTAGAGTACCAACTGAAAGCAATGTTGTTGACCCCCTAACAAAAGAACTTTTGTAGAAGAAGCATGAAGGTCATGTTAGAGCACTTGGGATTAAATTTATGGGTGATTGGCTCTAAGTACAAGTGGGAATTTGTTGGATTTTACACTAAGAGCCAATCATATGATTATTTAAATGGCATAATTATGTAATTGATTTGAATAATGATAAAGGTGATTTTGTCTATATATGTGTTCAATTATAAGATGATGGTATAATATAATACATGCCTAAATAATGATATTACTTGATGATGTATGTCTTTAGGTTGAGGACATGAATAGTGAGGTCATATGTATGATAAGGTTATATACATACTTGTTATGTCCCTAGTGGGATATTATTGTGGAAGCAAAATAGACAACCATATTACATAAGACTAAAATGTGTATTGGTTGATGATAGAATCTCATTATTAATGATATATGATATTAAGCCAAACACATTGGTACTTGTTAGAGAATAGTATACTGGATAGACCCACCTTGAGTGATATATGGAAACCATTGAGGGTATATTTGGTTACCTAGATTTCACTATTTTGGAATATATTTTGGACTCCAATTCTACAAATTTTATGTTTGGTTTGTAGGATTGGAGAAATGAGGCTAATTTCAAGATTTTTAGACAGAATAGAAATCTCACATTTTGATCTCCATCAAAATTCTCCCGTACACCAAAATTCATCATGTGCAAGACAGCAGACACAAAAAAGATAAATCCCACACTTATAAAATCTAGAAAATCAAACATAAAATTTTGCTTTGTGGGATTTTGAGAATGTAGCATTTCAATAATGTGGGATGGACAGTATACAGGATTTCTGTAAATTTGACTAACCAAACGTTCCCTAAATGGTAGTCAGAATCAGCTCTCATAGTGATAGTGGTGGTTGTGGTACTTAGACCTAAAGTCACTACACTCATCACACATTGTTTATTGTACTTTGACACCTTCTAATGTGACCCTGAATAAAGGTCACCATAAAGGTGATGCTTGGGTACATTGCGAAACCTAAGTGTCGACTATCAATGACTTAGATGGGGTTTGTCTCTCCTTTCGGAGTTGATATCATGGACACTTGATAAGATAGATTGAGAAATGTATGACCATACTCATGTCAATCAATATATGATATGTGAACTCACATGCATATCATACAGTCTTCTCTACTTCAAGGAACATAAATTGAATGTTAAGAGGATGATCCCATGTCTCATGTTCAATCTGGATATCAGAGTCAAAAGAACTATATGATCATGATAACACTGATCATAGATGTAGATTGAAGTTGTTCTCCAACTTTCCAATTACTTGGGTAGCAATGATGTGTTTCTAGATACCACTTATTTCTTGTAATGTCATAATCTAGTTATGGACATTCACTGCCAAGGTAATTTGGGACCTAGACGGGTCACATGCATAAGATGCACTTGGAATAGGAGTTTTCTCATGGATAAGATTAAATTGGTTACTAAAATGTTACAGTAATAAACTTAGACAACATTGGTTGTGAGCTGAGTGGAGTGTGCATTCGACTGACTGGGAATGCCACTCGATCAACTACAGTGTCTATTCAACTGACTAGGTCGTCCATTTGACTAACTAGGTAGTCCACTCGACTGCTTGGAAGACCAGTAGGAGTGGATCAAGAGATTGATGTTGATGTAATGATGCAAATTAATCATCACATTAAAATCTAGTATGTTTGTGAACATGAAAACAAGCCAATTGACTAATTGAGTGTTCCAGTCGGCGTTTGGTGACTCACAACAACTGTAAAACAATGAGATATGGCCCTTCCTATCCCCAAGGTTTGTGAAACCCTAGACCATTCACTCCTATATAAAGGGGGTGGCCAAGGATCTCAATAATCTTTCATGGCAAAACTCCTCATACTTAGTTGTTGTAACATGAGAGCTAGAAGCATCTTACCTGTAAAAAGAATACATAGCCACAAGGAAGTTGACACTAGCATGTTGACAACACAAAGGGACAACTCCTTCCTACCAGTTCTAGAAGCACAACAAGGAGTTCCCAATGGCTCGTGTGGACCACATAGAGGCTTGGAGGTCATTGCCACTAGGCTAGGAGGATGATATTAGCCATCTTACATGTTGCTACAGTATGAGGCCACCGCCAACTTCTATCTGGGTGTTGCTTGATAATGAAGCACAACTCTATAAAGATTTTCATTAGACTTGATCCAGAACCAGGTATATTCCTTTCACCTTCCTTAATATTTCATAGTTGTTGCAGTCCACTAGTTATGGGGAATATGGTAATATTATTTGATTCCTCTACCATCTCTGACGCCATATTTCCCTACACTTTGTCAATCTTATTTTATTCTTAATGTCATCTCTTTATCATGTATACCTTTATAACCTCTATTTGATACTGAGACATATCTACACATGTTCCTTGATAGAATTGTGGCATTTTTATATCATGACCTACTACATAGATTGTTACTTTCAATTAATATTCTCTTGTTAATTGGGCATGAGGCCACCCCTCCACATGATCATCTTTTTGTGGGGAGTAACTCCTTGGTGGGAGTTCAGTAAGTATGTCTTCCTTTTTGACTTCGACAAAGGGGGAGAAAATCCATGAGATAAATTTTCTTATTCTTTAGAAAATCAAAGGTATGATTCTCTCCAATTGGTTACCACAAATTTATCTTATGAAAATATTTGTCATCATAAAAAAGGGAGTGATTGTTGGCTTTTAGACATGACACACTCTAATTTTAACAATGTAAGTATTTCCCATTTATGTTAATTAATGAGTGAATTATTTGTTTCAGGTGATCCAGTAATTTAGACAAGATCCAAAGATAAGGAATGTTCAATTACATCTTTGTTTGGATGCTTCTACATCAAGTTGTACCTAGATGATGTCTTGTGTAGAACGTACAATTTGATAGGAATTATGTAACAACGAGTGATGGTTGGCTCAAAACCATCCAAAACCTAGTTTTATACTTTTATATGCCCTTTAGGTTAGGTAGGTCTCATTACAAAATCCATTTGAGTCATTTTCTAAAATTTTGGACTTATTGGGATAGAGTGTTTTCAATTGAACTTCATTTCGACTTAAATGCATCGTGGTCAAGCTTTAGATCAAATGAGACATTACCATTGGACCAAAGGAGTTCTTGATTTTTTTTATTAAACTTTTTTGATCGAGATTCATCTCATCAATTGTCAACCTACTAGTAAAATTTAGTAAGTGTGCAATTAGTCATATGACACCACTAACCATCCTATTCTAGTTAGTTTCCCATTAAGCTTGACCTAAATACTATGAAAGCTATATTAGGTATTCCTAAGTGTTTCCTACATATAGAAGTGCCTTAGAGAAAATTTGATCAAGCTATCTATATGATATCCTTCAAAGTTTAGGATATCCATTTGCTATTTCTAGTTGCATCCAAGCTAGTCTAAGATTTAGAACAACATTGGTGTCCTATTCCAAAATATATAACCTTTCCTAAACCTTGTAGAGTTGATCATCACTTGTTCATAGTGCTTTGATAGTAATATTTGTAAAAGGAATTGTAATTTCCTTTTTCCTCACTAGTTCACTTTTTGATTTGGTGATTCATCCTAGTTCTTATGAGGAGGTTGTGGTGGAGATTATTTGGAGCTACTTATTTTGAGTAGGTTGTGTCCACATGTGGTGGAGGTAGATTGTGATTATATCCCAAAGTGGGTGGTCTCCTAGCATCCAGAAAATAAGATGATAGTTACCATTGAGTTGAAAAGGAGGTTAGTGTTTATCCGCAAAGGACGTCGATAAATTGTGGATTTTGTATTGGTATAGAAAAGAATTAAATACATGTAGGAAATCCTAGTTGGAAACAACTTGATAGTTGACAGGCATCATATAGGATGGAACCAGTCTTCATCTTGTGTATTTTTTGTTATTTCCTTTTGTCCATTACTTGACTTACAATTTCTGTTATTTTATCTTTATCAAGTAAGTTGCATTAAACCTGCCATGTATTTAAAGTAATAAAGAGTAGATTTTATCTATAAAGACGTCTAGAGTTGTATTAATTTTCATCCTTTCTTAGGATTTATACATAGAAAATGAGGAAAAATGACCCTCATTTCCACATTTATCATTCCATCTCTTAACATAAATAAAACCAGTAAAATGGGCTAACTTCACTAAGCCTTATTGCACCTCTCAAACTGTCTACCCCTATCTCTATGATCTAGCCAATTATATGAAGACAGAGGAGGGAATCACACTGTAGAAAAGCTATCCCATGGTCTTGTGACCAGGGCAAGATCAAAGGATTCCAGGGTGGCATTGTTGAGATTGAGGGCCCCTACACATGCATGTTGGATCCCTTCCTTGCAGTAGTGGTATGTTGTCCTCCAAAGTGCAATGGGATGTGAAATATTTTAAAAAAAGACATTTACTAGAAAGACTTGTTCCTATGTATGGTTCATTATGGAGACCTCTGGCATAAAGAAATGATGGGCCAACTTAGTCATGGTGGGTGTGTTGCAGTGATGCTTTAATGGCCTATTTTGGGCCATCTGTAGAATGACGGCTTGTGGCATGAACTTATGGTTACATATTAGCCAAGTACTTCAGAAATTATTTTCCATCTACAAAAGCATATAAAATTCAAGGAATTTATGATTTATGCAAACCAATATATCATTTAGGATAGTATAATAAGATATATAATCAAACACAATTCAGTTTGGGATTTGAATATATCTATAGGTTGATGATAAGGAAAGATGATATTTGTTCTTATATACTAATGAATAATGATTAATGATATATTTGGGAGATGGAACGTCACATATGACCAATTAGAACATGTTAATGATCTATGTAAAAATGATGTATATAACACTTCACATTTTTGCCAAATCACTTAAGTATGTTTAGACAACCATAAACATGTTGTATGACAGTACATTGTTGTTACCACATGTACATAATAGACTGATGATGTCACATACATGGAATGGTATCGATTAGGGTCAAAGTACCACATATGATCGAGTATAAAGCATGGGTTTAAGGTTTGAGTTCAATTGTCCTCTAGAATATATCAAATAACAGGTAATTCATCATGATCTTCTAGATGTTAATCTGAGATGAGTTTTTGACCACTTTTTGAATTGGTCTTCTGAGTTAAACAACTTCAATTTTGATAGGATTTTGAATCAAGGTATTTGAGACTATAATCTTTGATGAATGTATATTACATTGGAAATAGAAGCCTCTATGTTGATTGTATTTTTTTATTAGAACTAGTTGTTTTTTAATATTACTTTTGTGTGTTTCATATTAATATATTACAAGAACTCAAAAATGAAACAGATGCATGTTATAAAGTATGAACTATGTTGATAATGATAGTGGATATAAGTGGCCTTCGTCTCCCAAATAATGGATCTTTAGGTGATGGAGTTGGTATATAGGTGACCTTCCCCTACCATATTGTTGGGTCGATGGAGCCAAGTGACCTTCCCCTCCCATATTGGAATGGTGGGTTGATGAAGCCAAAAATAAGAAGAGAAATGTATCAGGGAATTTCGATTCAAAATGCATGTTGTTTCATAATACTAATATTGCTTTCTTATAGATTTTGCTGAGATATATTTTGAAATGGCACTATTTGTCTCCCTTTTTTGTATCTTGTCCTTATGAGCACCACATACTCATTATATGTGTTCTTACTTTTTCTCATATTGTATTTTTTAGGTTTAATTATAGTATGGGTACAAGAAGGCTAATGTGTTCAAAGTGAAAATGTGTTAGGTCTGCAACTATTTTAGATCTTTTGTAGTAATGTACATGTAGTTATGATTTACTTTCAAAATCTAAACCAGCTTTTTAATCAATCATGAAACTCTTCTACACTTGTGTATAGTTTATTGGTTGGTGATTTGAGATTGTTTCATGTGCAAATGATACTATTTTTCCATTATTAGCACTTCATATCTATAACATGAGGATGTTACGTCATGTTTAGGATCAACAAAACATGTCAGAATTGCTTTATAGAAAATACTATAAGAGTAGTTGTTTAGTAACAAACTCAGATGAGATTTGATAGACTTCCATTTCAATATTTCAGTAGTCTATAGGATAAATTCACTTGTAACAATGAACATACACAAAATCACTTCTATTCTATATACTAGTTCCCTAAAGAGGAAATTATAATTGAAGTTAGAATGGATAAGGACATGTCTACATTCATTTGTCAATTGAAACGGTCTTTACTGAACTAAAGAAGATTAGTCTATCCAATTTGGACACCCTAGTTGTTAGATCCTTGGTTTGTTATAAAGCGGTCTTTGGTTCAAGCCCCAACAATGGCAAAAATTTGATCATCAACTATTCTTTAAAAAGAATATCAGTTTAGGTATATAGATGTCATTAGTTCCACAGGAATATAGAATATATGTCTCTATGTTTTTTGAGTTAATAATTACATCCTTCTTAGTTAGAAAGCTTCTTTTCACTTGGTAAAATTTAATTTGCCCAACAGAGAGAGGAGAAACATAACCCCTATTTTTATTTGTTTATTGCATGTTCTTATTTCAAAATTTCACGCCATTGATCCCCTTGAGTCACACAAATACTATCCACTGAACATTTGACTCATTTTTCACTTGTACGACATTCATTCTTGGACTAAAAAGTCGTGTTTTAAAGCCTAGTATGGCTAGTTTCATCATGTTTATGAATAATAAACATTTGGATTTCCTAAACAATATTTGTTTTGTGCATATCATTAACAAATGAGGGAGAGAATGAGGCATACACACAAGAGGTCACCGAGAGACTACACTAGGTATAAAAAATTATCAAATAATATTAACCTATGTAAATACCCTTTCACATGATCCAAATTATTTGATAAGTATTTCACATGAGCCATTAGTGTGCATAATATGTCAATATTAACCATGGAATGGTATTATATTTTCCTTCTAATATGCATTATGTACCTTGACTGAATAAGACATAATGTATTTGAAAATCATCATATGACATAAGAATTGATATTTACCAAAGAAATGGTGTAGATAATATCTTGAAACATATGAGTGTAATCTCATGATCTTTGAATCAAAACTCATTAACAAAATATCACATGTAAATGGACGTTAGAATATTCCATGTCAATCATTGTAGCATATAGTGGGTGCCTTTACCCTCCACATATCAATGCAAGAATGCATGCAAACACACATGTTTGTATGTTTTCACAAGTATACACTGACACACAAAGAGAGGTTGGGACAATCTTAAGTATATCCTTGGTGTCACCCATTTTAGTCTATTTGTGGCATACTTCCTTTTAGGAATTTCAAATTTTGATATGATTGATCATCATATGAATAAAAACATACTAACTTTTAACTACTTTATATATCCCAAGTTCTTAGATCAATTTCTAAATAATTTGTATAATTAATCATGTCCTACGATTTTACTTTGTGATATTTGGCTATAATTTTTATATAAATTCAGTAATCCCACATTTATTGTATATATTAAATTTTGAAAAAATCAAAAAACATAATTGTGTTATTAAACATAAGTTGAGTTCATAGCGTGAGAGGGTTTTAATGCACTAGGATAAGTTTCCTTGTGATGTTACTGAGAGGGAGGTAGATGACACATATAGATGCTTCCTAGGGTGGCTTGCCTCCTTGACAAGATTGTCCTATGGATGAGATGAAGTGACAGATGGGCCCATCCCACCCCATTGTACCTTTGGTGGGATTCACCACCTTAGTGATATTGTATCCGCCAAGATTCCATCCTTACTAGAGATCAAGATTCAAGCACAAATATTTAGTGTGGTTGTGCCCCTAGACCTTTACTGTTGTGAATCATAATCACTAGTTTGGATCTCCTCGACCTTCTACATTAGATGAAGAGTGATCTGAGTGGGTAGGTTGATCCCAGGAAAAGGATCTCATGGAGGACTTTGTGATCTACGGTTTCTTTCTCAACCAGACGATGCATGGGTAGCTAGGCCTAGACGGATGGTTTTGTTATCCAACCAATTTGATACTTCTCTAGAACCACATACATGTTCCCTTATGACACATAGGTTTGTGGTGGAATAGATGCATGAGATGGAACCAAATTCAATTACGTTGTATGTTTCAATAATGGACTAGAGGACTCATATCAATTAGGAACCATCCATTCTACCGGATGAAGGGCATTTGTCTACACATAAGATTGGTAGTTCAGTGGGTGGTATGAAAGAGGTACAACAACACACTTTGGAGGAGGTGGTTGAGACACTTTGGGGATCCATGGCAGTTACTTGGGATGAAGCATCATTGGACAAAGACCAACTCAAAAATGAAGGGGATCGTAGATGTGCAAATACGTTTGAAATAAGTTGGGATCTAAAAGGGAAAGGAGCAGAAGTCAAGCGGGATCGCTCACACAAAAATTTAAATTCAGATCCAACATCCTAAAAGATATGTGTTACAGGTTTTTGGGAAAAGGCCATTGGAAACATTAGTGCCAAAATGTGAGGGTTTGTTACTTTTTCCACAACCATGATGATTTTTCAAATAGGTTCAAGAAAGGGAGTAGATGATTGCAAGAGTACTTGTAAGTGATCAATTGTGACTCCTCGAATTGATACAAATGAGAAGAACCCATAGAAAATGCATGGTTTTATATGGAAGCATAGAAATATTAATTGGACCCAAATTTTGAAGATCGAGATGATGTAGTTGAGCACAAAAAATCATCCATTCAAGTAAGATAGTTAGAGGATAGCCATTATGGGATATGAGGGATGCTCTTATATCCCTATGGCCCATAGTGAGTGCAATGGAGAGATTCAAGAGTGATTAAATCCATGATCTACTTCTCATATTCAAGGGAAGGGGGTACCATGGATCTGGATGATCCAAAAATGATTAGTGATAAGTTGGTGTTGATCATTTTATCTAATACTTTTTATATGGGGAGATGCCACATCCACTCTTGGATATAGATTGAAGTTGTTCTTTTCTCTTTTTGAGAATAAGACTTGGTGAAGGATATGGTCATTTGGGAACATGAAAGGCATCTCCTTGTGTAAGGGAGATGAGAATGATTGGCTAGTATTCTATGAATGGTAGATACTTTCACGAAGGATATTTTACAAGCGATTGACCTTACTTTAAAAGATAGGATACATACTATGATAGTGGTGAAAGTGGAGGATGTGAATAGAGAATATTATCATGTGAAAGTGGTGGATGTGAGTAGACGAGATAATACTCAAGCTCTGACTAGACAAGGTAAGTTGCTTGAAATACCTCATGTCGCTCTCTCATTGAAATTGACAACAACTTTTTCATGGTGTAGGCCTCAGTGAGGAACACCCACTAAGAGTATGAAATCAGAGATGATGCATGACTATAAGAACTTGATGACCATTTACCCCAGGTCTAAATTACACAACCATCCAGAGTTGCTAACTTCTATCATCATAGGATGCACATATCCTATCATACATGTAGCAAGAGGATTGTGGAGGATGATGAAGGTAGACTAATGCACTTTCCCCTGTCAAGGGTGAATGATTTCATGATAAATAGTATTTATCAAATGGAGATCACAAGAGATACCCAAGAAGATAGGGGAGAAGGGATAAGATTTGAGAGTGGTATATACGAGGTGACAAAGGGGTTAGAATGTAGGCCCATAGGATTTGGTACATGGATTACTGGGACATAAATGCTTACATTTCAAGGTATGGATACTAGGATGGCAAGGATGTGAATGAGTTATATGAGGAATATAGGAATAATATGCATGTTTCTCACCCAAAGAGGGTGCACCAGTACTAAGGTATGAGGAATGGGGATGTCAAGATGCTATTGGTTTTTATGTTTAATTTGAACATATTTGGCATATTCGATGTGAAGAAAGACAAAAATCAAACGTTTAATACAAATAGTTTGTGGGATATACAAGAAAAATCTAGTGGTCTTTCTTGAACATTTTCTTCATGTTGTGTTAGAAGAGTAGCTATGTGATAATTTGTGCTTGGATAGGTGTTGCTTTAATACTAGCTTGGTGACAAGGTTTGGCTTTTTGTGGATGAGTCTGACTTTGCTATAGTTTTTCATATGGATAGGAAGCATCTAATAGTTTCAATATATACCAGAATGATGGAGAGTTTCTTGTTACAGATATCTACACCACTGACTCTTGAAGACGGAGGTGGGACATGTGGCCATCGATTATGGGGCTTAATACCAAAGTGGGTTGGATATTTATGGGGGACTAGAATGTGTCCAGCCAAGTTAATGAGAGAAGAGGATGTAATCAGGTTAATTAGTGTGGTTTGAATGAATTCATTGAATGTATTATCAAAATGAATTTCGTATCAATACTCATTGAAGGAAGCTCATATATGTGGGTTGACAAGAAGGGGCATAAAAAGTGTCAATATCTTGACATAGGTTTTAGAAACTAGTGGTGTTGTGATTGTTTTTCGAGGATGATGGTTAAACACTTGGCTAGATATCAATCCCTAGACTATTTTTCATTCCTATTCTTTAATAGGTTTATCAGAGAGCATCTGCAACCTTCATCTTTCTCATTCATACAAGGTTGTCTATATCACAATGGTTGTATGAAGGTAATAGATGAGGGCTGGTGTCTGGAGGGATATGTCGAGCCATCTACATCCTTTTTCTTGAATATGAAGAACTTAGGGAAGAGGTTGAATATTTTCAATAAGGAGGTGTATGGAAATCTCTAACATAAGAGAAATTAACTGGAGGATATGGTATATCATATGTAACTAGGCTTTGATGCTAATCCAGATGGTGGGAGTGAAGCTTTTTTTAAGGATGTGAAAAAAGATTTGCATGTTTTTTAATAGGGAGGAGATGATATGGAAGGAAACCGAAGATTAGTTGGCTCTAATACGTATAATGTTGTAGTGAAAGGATAATCTTAGAGGATAGTAGTTAAGAAGTTATTGACATATGACAATACCACCTTCATAATCCAAGAGGATAGTTAACATGAGGTTGATAGTTTATTTCTAATCTTTTCTCACTTCCAAATGTTAGTTTCTCTTCTAATCTTTTCTCATATCAACATTTGGATGATTAAAGGATTGAGGGGTTATTTTTTGAACTTATTCCTCACCTGGTATTGATAGAGGATAATATGTCTCTTAGTGACAATAAAGATAGATTTGAAAAGAAGGGGTTAAATTTTTTAAGACAATAATGCCTATGATTTGAAAAGAAGGATCCATGTATTCGGTCTTAACATGGTTGGGATTGAGGCTTAGATGATGATGATGATGATGATGATTATGATGATGATGATGATGATGATGATAATGACGACGACGATGAAGATGATGACGACGACGACGATGATGATGATGATGATTAATACCCATGATTTTATTTAGATCCTAGAGTTTTTGGAGAAGAACATCATGTTTAGACATTTACGCTTAAGCGATGGAAAAACATGACCTACAATTTTAAGATGAACCCAATTATTGGTTGTGATCCATACAATCATGATGGTGTTTGAAGATGGGCATTTGGAATCAATAGAAATAGGGAGATTAGGTAGATAAAGGATTTTACATATGGTGAAATTGAATGATTATGTTGAAGCGGGTATACCTGCTCTTATTATATCCTTGATATTGTTTGACAATTTGTATCTAAATGTATCATGGTTGGAATTGTCTAACATTAGGTTTGTGGACCCTTTCTAGGGCCAGGCTGGGGTTTTATAGTGACTTTGTTTCAGATTGAAGAATATCAAATATTTAGTGGGTGAAGTGCTCATTAAGGGAGTCGTCATTGATCATGCGATTAATTTAGTGGTAGAGGAGCTTGGTAGATGGCGTGTACCCACAGAGAATATTACTATATTTCATAAAATGTGATGCATTCTTTTGAAGTTTAGAGGCGTGATAGTAATGTACTAAAATTAGGATACAATAATTGTACAGAGATGGAAGCACACATAGTTTGTTTGGTTTCTTGGGGTGGTATAGGAGAGACATTGTGATTTGGGGCATATCCTTTGTTTTCTTGGCTTCTTGTGGGGCTTTTTGTACATTTTGGGGTTCACTTGTTGAGGATCTCTTTCTTGTGAGAGACAGTCACGTCTTGGTAGCAGTTTGTATATCTTTTTTTACCTTTTCTCATTGCACATCATCAGATTAGTCATTTCTTGTGATATTTATCCTTGATTTCCTTCCTAACATTGATGTTATACCACCTGCTTATGTTCTTATCATTTGTGGGTATTCTAGTCTCTCCTATGTGCCCTCTTCTCATTACACATCACTGGATTGACTTTCAGTCAAGGAGATGTATCTCCTAGTTAGAAGGTACTACTCCCCAGCACTCCCATCATGGGAGAAAAGAATCATGAACTATTGAGCATCTCACCCTTTTTGAGATCATGAGGAGATTATTTAAGGTGGAGAAAATAATGGTTGGAATCCTTGATACTCCACATTTTCTCATTTATTTAGTTCATGTGGATTGGGGGTATTTTTGTCTTTTCCTTTCTGAGTTTTTTTTTAAATTATTGAAAATTTAGTGTCAACTACATGACCATGTCATGCATTCTTGGTCTAATACATAATTGAGAGGTACAAACTTCTTTTCAAAGAGAACCTAATTGATAAAATATTATTTATATAGTTATACTGAATGAATCATAACAAACTATTGTCTAATCAAAAATTAAAAATATGTTTTGGAATCCTAAAATTATAAGCTATATTTCTATCTGGGTTTCACATTAAAAAATTGATTGGATTTTAAAGTCAGATTTTAGGGTTTATATGATTAATGAATATAACCCTAATTTTATGTATAACTATTTTTAGGTGACTTGAGACCCTTGTCTGATCCCAAAGATTTGATGTTAGAATTATTAGGCAAGAAATTTGGTATATATGTTGTTTTTCATTTTTATTATGATAATTCCTAATTATATATATGTATTTTGGAGGATACGATTTGCTATATAGAAAGGACTGGCGGCGCAGTCCATTGTCAGTCTACCTTCCATCTCAAAGTAGATCTTAGAACTTCCATTGTTCTTTCGATTGAATTTGAGATATATGTAATCTTTTAACTATGAAAAAAAACATAATGTGTTATACTTTTGAATCGTCATTGAGAATCCTTTACAATGTTCTAATTTAATCTTCCTAATACTTGAGATTGACTAAACATGACTCATTGTTTCCCTCCCTCCAAATGCATGATGGATTGAGTAGACTAGTCTTATCTATTTCGAGTGATATATAGGATGTTGCATCTAGTGAACAATTATAGTTTTTTAGGAATTGGTAGCCATATGCAAGTGTTTGGGTTTTGGTGCTCTGGCCTACTTTTCTATACATATATCAAGGGTTGAGGTGTTGGTTACTCTGTCCCAATGCTCAGAGTCAAGGTGATAGTGCTCGGGCCCTAATTTTAGATGGTTCTAGTATCATTGTTTAATGTGCATGTAATTCTTTATTGTTATTTATCATCGATAAAAGTAATAATTCTTTATATTTAATACATCATGTTATTGTAATGCATCATCTCTTATTGATTTAAAATGGGAAAACTCTTCTTCTTAAGATATTCTCATATTGCCCAATAATCAACTTTAGGAACATACAAGTTTAGTAATAACGCATACTCTCCTATTGGTCTTCCTTTTGTGGGTGTTCGTCTAGGAACCATCCACATGTAGATCATCCTAAGGAGCTTCAAGAGGAACATTCTCTAGGACTATTGAACCAAGAATAGCTTGATATGGTTAGATCACCATCTATGATTAGTCCTTTTGTATATTTTTCTGTACATTTACCTTATCTTACGACAACCATTGTGGGGGAGGAACAACAATGACATTCATAATGAGTTAGTAGATTATTTACTATTGTAAAAACGCTTCATGGATCATATTTAAATATAAAAATGTAGCATCTCCTTTGTTAATGTCTTGGTGTTATTTCAACTGTATGTTTGTTTTTTTCTTTAATTAATGAGAAGTACCCTCTCAAGTCCCACTCCTTAAAAGTATCATATCACAATCATAGTAGTCAGTTAATCAGTCTATTTTGATATGTCCTCTCTCGTTCCTGATACACTTGTGATGTGTAGGAATGAAATAACCTTCCTCGTGGTTTTAAGGGTTTACTTTTTAGTTGTATGATTACCATATAGGATTTCAAACCCTTGTTAACATGGCCCCTCATTCTTCCTAAGTCACTTCCATGATATTGAACTTAGCCTATGGTCGCTCAGACTAACCCTACGCCTCCTACAGTGATGAGAATTTCCTCTAAACATAAATTTAAACTTCTAATAGAAGCTTATCTATTTTGTGATAGGATAACTCATGTCAACTACTATTTATGACAAGTAGTGCAGCCTACACTAATCATCTTTGTCTAGGCTAAGAATAGTATCTACATTAGCGCTCTGCCTAGTTGTCTTTCAAGTTGTGCTCAAAACTTTATTCTCCTAAAGGCTAGGCATGCTATATGTTATGACTACAATCTTAAGTGTTGCACTTATATTACTCCTCCTAAGAACAACATGATCCAACTCCATTATATTTAGGCGAGCATTTCCATCAACATAAAGTTGTTTCGATATAGTTTTGCCTAAACCTCATATGCATTGGAAATTGGTTACTATTTTCACTAAGTTTTTGGATCCATCACATGTTAGGTCTAGTTCATTGATATTACAATTAATCTAGTAAAAATCCCTATAAATCCATCTCTCTGTATCCACAATATAAGTTGGATGCTTGGGTCATATTCTATTTCATATGATAACATGATTTCATTTGAACCAATAGATGAGAATGTATGTCCATATAGTTCTTTTAATTTCTTATAAAAAAATCTAGTAGTAAGCCATCAAAAATGGAAAATTTTATCATATCTCCAATAAGGTAGGATAACCATGTGACCCTTCAAAATCCAATGATGAGGGACGCTGTCCTTGGTTTCAAAAGGGATGGTTCAAATGAAGAAACAAACTACATATGATATGCATAATAGGTTTTGGAGAGGTTGACATCATGTAATAGGAAAACTTTTTCTTATTTCTTATGTTGCATGTCCTTCTATGTGATGGGAGAATTAGACTCTGTTGATGGAATGAGGTGATGGTTAGTAGGTATATCACTATGATGGTAATTTGGTGATTTGGTTTGTGCATTGATTATGGTGCATTTTCAGACACAAGTTGAAGTTTCTCCTAGTAATGTTATTTTCCATTATGTTACTATTTGCACAAAAAGAAAAATGTAGGGAACTAATCGATAATTTGTTCAACCAAAACATCAGAGTCAGAATTTAATCTTTGAGGGGCAAAAAATGTTACATGTGTTCACACAGGCTTTAGCATGTGATCAATACGTTCTCAAACAAACAAGTTGCCACTAAAGCACAAGTGTTGTTACATCTCCTTGCATTGTTGATTTAATATAATTTCAATTTATACACACATACATCAAAAATGTACATGCACACATGTTCGAACTCACATTGCACAGGTAAGGCACAAAGCACCTAACCAGTGAGCTACGAACGGTTTTGTATAATGCATATGTTGAACATAATATATATATTTTAATACATACTTATAAACACGTATATATCTATATATGTTAACTATTTTTTATATTATTTGGAGGGCATGGCCCTTTCTTATAAAGTTTCATTTATCACTTTTTACCTCTTTGTGTGGTTAGCTGGGTTTAAGGTTCTTTCTTTTATAAGGTCCTTGTACCCTCTCTAGATGTATAATTAAACTTTGGAGTCGTTTAAGTTTAATAAGAAATGCATTAAGTAATTCAAGAATAATTCCCTCAAGCAATGCAAAATCAATATTACTATTTCTTAACTACCATAGATGGATAAATATTACTAATATTTAAATGATCAGACAAATTTTGGATAACAGATTCACATTTATCTAATATTTTTTCTGTAAATTAGATAATTTTCTAATTTAGGGAAAATTGATTAATTGGTAATTAAATAAGGGAACTAAGAAGGATATTGGGTTTAAGAAATAATTCAGTGGCTTGGTATGGCTTTTTCAGAGAAAAAGCAAGCATTTCATTCAATCAAGACAATGTCGATATGGATAGTCAATAGGCATGTCGTCAAAGTTCGCAACACAGAGAAAATTTGGTTGTAACATCCTATCCTGACTTGCAACTAAGAGTATAAGTTTGTTACTATCCCTCTTTACATGTCTAAAAGAAATTCTCCCAACCGTTTTCCCCAACTCGTGCAGATCACTAGCAAATATGTCTAGGCTGCTTCCGTTGTTCTACTTCTCTAAATGGAGTTCGTAGCTTCCAGGGAGTCGGATTCGGTCACTAACTTTTGGCTACCTCTCTTTCTTGCTTCCTCCATGCACCATGGAATCGTCACTGCCTCGACTAGTGCGTGTTTTTTTTTTTTGATGTTTTTCAAAAGCAATGTCAATGCTTTAGTCTCATAAATTATGATACTTCTCTCCTCTTTATATGTGAGTTCTTATCCATAAGATACTTAAGAAAAATAAATGACTAAGGACTTGGCACGCACATGATGGAACAGTCCAAACATTGTCTCTCGTGTAGACAAAAATAGAAATGTTCTCTGTACCGAGGAAGCTTAATCGTGGTTTGTACCCTTTTCTAGAAAACACGTTTGCCATGCGGCCGACCTTTGTTAGGCCCATCATCACCAGGCCGCCCAGGTGGTTTGCACCACGAACGCCTTTCAGCGGTTGTGTAGACTGAGGCATTGTATTGCTCATAGATCACTAATTAACATGAGATACCCAGCCAAGAAGCCGCATTTCGTGCTTGCCCCTGGACCAACCACAAGTTCATGACCCAATTAAAGAAGGCATTGAAATCATGATTGCGAGCGTCGAGAACGATAGACAACGTGTTTTGAGTTCTCCCATGCTGTCTTTGCTCCCCAGCGGCTAACAAGTGCATGCATTATTTCATTACACCGCAAGCAATTGCCCTCCTGCAAATCGTGGCAAGCAACTAAACAGCTAGTAGCGTGACATTGTGTAGCCTAAGCCATAGGAAGTGTTAGTTTTGATGACCAGTGCATGTTCCATAGCTTTCCCCATCTTGCCTTTCTGTCATCATTCAGATCTGAATTCCAGAGAAAGCTATTTCTAAAGAGTCCATACCAGTAGGCCGTCTTCATGGAAAACTCCCCACTTTTGTCAAATCTTCAAACATGCCTATCGCTTTAGGGGAATAGGGGAAGAGAATTTTTTGGTAATATTTTTGGCCAATCTTGAGCATATTGTGAATAGTCTGCAAAATCAATGGTCACTCACGTACAGCAAGTCGGCTCTTTCTTTTATGTCTTCCACCTGGATGGCACCTCTACGCCCGTAATCCATCTGCCTTTCTAGAATTAATTTCAGCACCATTGACTATACGCCATTTAAACCCCTCCATTAGCAGTGATTTTGCTCCCCTTAGGATCCACCATGTAACTGAGTGAGAAACTTTTACTTGCATTAGCAAATGTAGGTCGTCTATAGTATTTTGCTTTGAGAACTCTGCTTGCCAAAATAGTTTGATATATTCATAAGTCTCCAACAGTATTTAGCCAGTCGAGCTTGATTAAATACCTTGACGTCTCTAGTGAACTAATACATTAAAACATGTATTATGATATTTATATGAACCTTATAATTATTATACCCTAACTAATTATAAAGCTAATGAAATGCAAGATTCTACTCAACAAACTAACTTCACTTTCTTGCTTCATAGTATAATAGCAAACCAGATTAATAAGAATGTTATGACATTTAGTTATGATATCGATTTGAACCTCATGCTTCGTATACCCTAACTCACAATATACCACATGAAATGGATGAGTCTACTCTAGAAACTAAGTTACTTCACTTTCTTGCCTCACGGTATAATAACAAAGACATTCAGAAGAAATTAATTATACCCTACGACAACATGAATTTATAATGTTTTTACCCAATACACATATGTTGTTGGTGTTAGTTAGAATTGTACTAATTATCTCAGTAAAGTGCATATAACACATTTGATAATAAGATTTGTTTGATAAACAAAAACATGTTCAAAGTAGTAACAGTAATCTATATTTTATGTTACTCTTAATAACTTAGTGAACTCTCCTACTAAATCCTCTCATAATACTCAACATAAGAGGTAACACTAAATCTGATGCACTCAATGATATAAATACTTATTACACTTTCCAGTTACATGATATAGTTAATCTAATTGTAAGGTTGTGGTTTCCAATCAATCTAAGTTTGCAAAGTTGTAATTCTCATCTCAACATTCGACCTAATTTGATGAACTTTAGAACAAATGAGATTTTAAACTTGGAACTATGTGTAAATTGTATCACCATGTCGGGGGCATGTTTACAAAATTTTACTACCTAATTATTATCTAGTGAACATTAGAGTCCTAAGCAAACTCCAGTAACATGGTGTCTTTAAGTTCCAAAATATTATCTGAACATATTGGAATCAATACTGATAGTGGAGAGATGGTAATTAAGCCACCATCACAGAAATTGGTAACTCTAGTGAATTTTATAATGTAAAAGAACCCTAGGCCCAAAGAAACCTTCTAAGCTAATGATAGGATTAAGGAGTATGTCTTGTTTGCAGTAAAATAGTTTCTAAGTTGGAAGTAGACCATGTTGTGATATGTGTTAGCTGCAATGACTCTAACTATCTCAATATTATCGAAGTGACCTAGAACCCTATAATTAGTTTAAGAAAACACAAAAATATCTTTAAGGGGTAAAGTGTTGTAAGGTTACAAAAATAAGTATGTTTATCCCTAACACCTTAATTCCATTATTTAGATGAGTATAGTTTTAGCTACAAAATAATTCACCAACATTATCTTAACATGTAGTAATACCCATTATTGTTCCCTCATATATCAAACATGTACATAATGTGCATACTTAGGTTTTAACCCTAACCCTAAATTTAATATGCAAGCCTCGCATAAATTTTTTGACACCTATATTATACATAAACGATCAATATTATGTAGGAGTAATTGGGTAAAATTATAGGTGTTGAAAGGTCTAGTAATAACATGTGATGTCCCAAATAGGATCATTATATTCTTCGGGTGTCAAATGATAATCTACAATATAACATGTAATCCTAAGTTGAATGTAATAAGTAGTTTATGTAGATGTGTTTATCACAACATTTATGTTGGTTTTACCTTTTGGAGATATATCATTACTGGTCAAATTTGTACATTTATGAATTTATGGATAATTTATGACAATATATGTAATTGTAGTTTTCATATTAGAAATAGTTAAATAACTCCATTTTTCACAAGTTTCATTGATACCCTTAGCGCATATTTTTTTTATTATATCAGGGTGCATCGGGTGGTAATCTTAGACTCAAGAGAAGAAAGTTTATGTTTGATTTAATGGGATTAAACAACGAAAGTAGTCTAGCATTTTCCAGTGTAATGTGGATGCAGATTATTATTGTCTATCGAAGAGGATAGACACTAAGATGTATCAAGAGGGCACCTTTCTTGATGTATTTAATGCCAGCCACTGTGTAGTCCTTGGCCCTCCAATGCCACACTTTAGGTGCTAGTGGCAACGATCATATCCAAGTGATCTAAACATAGAACTATGTGTTGTTGCAATACATAAAACAAACAATTCATTAAACCAAGATTGAGAAATATCCAGACCAAGAAAAATACTTAGTAAATATAGTATTTTATTTACTTATAAAATCATATAAACCAAATATACCCTTAATAGTAACAAATTAGACATTAATATGGATGAATGTTCTTGAATATATGATATTAGTTGGAAGATGCCTAAAGATCTATGTATATATAAATTGAACAAGTAAGGCTAATTGAATAATTTTAGTTGTAATTATGTAGATACAAGTATATGAAATGGACTAAATAGATATCTGAGAGAAACAAGGTGTAAATACCCAACCTTTATGATCAGATATTTACAAATTTTGTATCAAAAAATATAAACAAATATGTTCATTAATACAATTTTCTCAGAGTTCATGGTGTCTCTTTCTTTCATACATTAACAATGAACATTAGTAAATCTAATCTTCATCTTCCAATAGAGGGCTATCTCATGCAGTCTCTTCAAGGTCTTCTCTTATCACCTGCCCATGAGTTCCTAGAGGGAACAATACCACACATGGCCCCAATAAGAGGAACTAGAGTCAACAAAGCTGGTACAAAATTGATATTTAGAAAGTAAAACTATATGAACCTATGTACCAGTATTTTCATGACCAAATGTTAAGGAGTAAAAAGAATTAGGCAAGTATCAAAAGGTAGCAATGTGTTTTCAAATTCAATAGGATTCAATATCCAATTTGTAAAACTAGTAATTCAATTTTTCAATAGATAGCACATGTCAATGTTTAAGTTGTTGGGGAAGCCATATGTTCTCTTTATGAAAATGACAACACACAAATTGCATTTTCCAATATACCAAGAGACCTCATGTCCTTCTCTATGTACAGAGTCATGGAAGAATTATTCCACTAAAGTATGGGCACTAACCTGCCCTTTTTGACATTATAACAATATGCTACTATTTTCTAAGATTTATAGTTGGTGGCTTTCAAGGAGCGGGGATAAGGTTTATAACAATTCTAAGTTAATCAACCTAACTAATTGTGCATAAAATCAATGAGGGAAATAAATATCCAAATAGAAATAGAAATTTCATACCTTTGCATCAAAGTTTTTGTAATGTAAGGGCTCCAAGTATAAACTCCAAGTTCAATTAAAATAGAGAGAATCGACAAATGTAGAGGAATAATTCTTGCTATATGGCTTGGTATCAGATGTTGTTCCAATTTCATTTTATTAGTATTATATATGGCTAGGGTTTTTAGTTAGAGATTTGATTCATTTGTTTCCCATTCTAGTTTTCCTTTCTAGGGTTTCTGATTGGTTTATTTATATAATCATCCTTACAAATAAGTGTATATAACCATAGTATTAATCATACAAATATTTCTCACATTATCATGTACTTAAATACCATATCATATATCAAGGTCATATTTCCATTCTAGAGATTTCATTTATCCAATATTTTCTCTCAAACCATCCTTAGCCACAACTCTAAATATGTCCAAGTTATTGATATATCTGATAATAAGTACACTTTGCAACTTAAGTCTCCTAATATTATCTCTATATCTATTTCATTAATTAGCTATTTGAATATTAGATATCTCTTTCTGACTACTATTAATGAATTAATATATCAGTATGATCAAAATCTAAGCTTATTATGTAGTCTAAACATCATGTCAGTTAGGATAGTTCTATCAAAATATTAAGCCAATGGTCATATTTATAAAGTAAATTTATCATTGAGGTTCTATCTCTTAAATTCCTATTAGATCGTATAGGTTAACTTTTATCAACATATTGTACAACTCCCTTTGTTTTTTATTTCTAAATACAACAATATATATGTAAGCATGTATCTAGGATTTAAGTCTCACACATGCTCATACGCAAATACACAAATACCTGTAATCATAATATGGGTACACCAGTATATAAATATGCTCATACTACCTATACAAAGCTAGTATTTATTGTTAATAACAAGAGTGATCTTGGTTTACAAAACTTGATGCAAATTATTACTAAAATTACCAAGTCATTATTTATTTACTTATATACATATACATACTAAGACTAGTGAAACATATATATTTAGATATAAAAGTTCTGTTAGATTACGTAATTATTCTAACCATGCTTATTTTCAACATATTTTGATTCTAACTCTTATTCATGATCAATGTAGTATGGAGATTACTGGAACTCTAGATTTCCTAGTTAATTACCTACTAGTAATAGTAAGTAATGTATCTATGTAAGGATACATGTATATACTAATGCAATACAAAGGGACGGATAATCGGTAGGGTTACTTCTTACTTACAAATAACTCAAAGTATCATCTGATAATCTATATAGTATTATTGATTTGGGCCTCTAGGATTTTAGGCCTCTCAATTAGTGATACACCAATGCTTACATATTAATGGGAAACTATCAATTTTGATAGATTTTATTGATCTTATATACTCATACATGCATGTTTCATATCCAATCAGTTCATTGACTTCAATAGTTATAGTTGACAAGGAATGCTTATATCATTCAATTTTATTTTGCAAATATGGTACCTATAAAGGAAATAGACTAGATAATGTTAGTTACTAATATTCTCATTTTTATCTCTTGGCTTCCATATTGTCATCATTACTAATTGATTATCTTATTCAAACTATAAAAGAAAGAGAACTGACCATCAGTCTATTGGTTTCTTACTGATGCATAGGACTTTTGGTTGAGTATCAGTACTAGGTGCATGATCAAAAGTTAAAAAGATCTTTCTAGCATGCTGATGATATAGTGGCTCCAAGGCTCTGTTTCTCACATGATTGAACTAGACCCATATGGCTTCTCTATCAACCATGGTGGCTAGACAAGGAGAAGTACCATTGAATGAGAGTAGCAGTGCAAGTCATAGGGTTGATAGACGGTGTGACATGGTTGAGAGAGGTGATCTATGGTGGAAGCTGAATTCATTTTACAAATCAAGGTGTAGGTGTGTGGAGTCTTGGTGGATGGGTTGTAGAGCGAGGGCATTTGTTCAGTTGCTTCTCTAGGTGGAAGTAGGATTTAGTGATTGCAAGGTCATGATGGTATGTAGGTTATGTAGATCATCATGGTGATGGGAGGAAAAAGTATTATTGCAGTCTATAACAGAGGTCTAGTTGGGACTATCAGACTTGTTGTTGTAATGGGAGGAGAGTTGTGGATTGGTGTAGGTTGTGGGTTCTCTTGTGGAACGTAGATGATGGTAGGTGTTGCAGGTGTTCAAACTATTTTAGGTCACCGATCAGGAGGTGTGGTTGTCAAGGTTGGCAGCAAGGTCTGAAGCTCAGTTGTTAGTCTTATATGCTTGCCATGGGGCTACGGTATCGGGTTCCATCTAGGGGAAGGATGAGATGGCTAGAGGCATATCTCAGTTCTGGACGGTGTAACCATTTTTGAGTTTGCATAGTTCATGCATAATGGCACCAGCTAGGGTTTGAGATAACATCCTAGGGCATCATTGCATTTATTGGTTTTGGATGTGAGAAAGGATGGTGGAGTTAATCGGATTGATAAGGGAGAAAATACGATGAAGGTAGGAAGTAGTTTTCTTTCTCTCTATAATTGTTGTCGTTTTGGAGACAAACTATTTTCTCATCTAATAGCATAAATAGGGTTCACACAAGAGGGTAACACACTCGATTAGTTCACTTTGGTCTATTTAATTTATTAAGATGTTATATACATTCTCATTTGCTAATTACATCAATAATTTATAACTCTTATACGTAAAAGTCCATTGCCACAAGTTTTGAATGTGTGTTTGATTTCCATATAACTAAATATACCAAATACTACAACCATAATATATGAACATGAATTAGCTAGCTCAATCACTTAATATTATGATTGATTCCAAAGCCTCTTATTTGTGAGATTGAGAGTGTTGGATCAAAGAAAGGAAAATTCAAGTTACTTAGGAGAAAATACTTTAAATTTGCATGAGGTGATATTGAGATATCTCGCTAGGTAAAATGGAGGGACCAATTAGTAATATTTCTACAAAAGGAGATTTAGTTTATTTAGACAAGAGAAATATGATCAAAGATGAATTACAACAAATAATATGACATTTGACCAAAATAGTTGAATGAGACATCAAATGAAGGACTTATTTGTAAAGGGAAACAGGTTGGGGAAAACTTAGTGATTAGAGTTCAAAATAGATTTAGCATTCAAAATCTAGTATGTTACAACTCTCCACACCTTAAATTGGATTTCATCCCTGAAGTCAGCACATCTATTGTCTATTTAGGTAATATTCTCCACCCCTCAAAAGGATTCAACTATAGCCATCTCAACCAAAATGTAGTCTTCTTTAGCACTTCTAGGTTTTCCATTCTAGGGCTTTCACATATCTTCTTGATTGTGACTTAGCTCAAGAAATATTGATAAAATTCCATAAAGTCATTTTTCTGTACATATAGTATAATAAAGAAGATAATTTTTTATGGAAAACTTAATATTGCAAAATTAAAAATGGCCAAATTCAATGCGAGAACCAAGTCACAATCACCTCATTTATACATTCTAATCACTCCTACTCCATCATCTCAACTACTTGACACATTTTAAGAATTTAGATTTCATTAGAATGTAAAGAGTCACTTGAACACTTAGTGATACCTACTCCGTATAATTCCTCTAGGTTCATGTACACATTTTAAGAATCTAAATCAAATTTTTGTGTTACACAACTGTAGTTACCAGAGTGAAGCTTAACATTATTTTTCTTTTCAAAATTGTTGACACAAATCCCTTTGCGACAATTTTTCATGGCTAGGGTTTTACATCAACAACATTTTTAGTTCAATGTAAATTATTCAATGTTTTATATATCTCCAAAAGTTGGGAGTTACAAAAATCATATTTAATTATCTTATTGAGGATTGGGATGAAATTATAAATCTCATAATGATAATTTTCACTATTTTTAATTTGTGTCTACATAGATAAAATGTTGGATTCGTGATGTTTTCTTTTTCTCATTTTATTGTCTCGCGAGTATAATTACACAAATAGAAGTAGAACATATTATCATCATTTGAAGTGGTATTTGTGTTAAACTTACATTAGGAGAAAACTTTTTTCCTTTATGAGCAAGACTTTTATTAGTATGGTTTTCATCTAAGTCCTAACGTATTATCATTTATTTTCTCCCTATTACAGGTCTTTAAATATACACACATTGTTTTTATTTATCCAGTTAGTGAAAAATTAGGATTTTCCCAAGTAGTAGACATAACTTTGGGTAGGATGGTATGTAAAGTGAGGAAACCCCACCACCACCTAAGTGGATTGGGAGTAATTATGCCAAAACCTTCACTAAGCATCCTTCCTTAGACCCTAGCCCATTCCACATACAAGGTGATGGATTATTCTGAAGTAATTAACATACTTCGGTTCAAATTATGTATCACTCTTACAAGGGTTCCAAAAGGAAATTGAAATTTACCATTATAGTTTTTGCTTTTAATTTCTTTTTTTGCATTTTTTTATGCCTAACTAAGGAGGGACTCTAGGGTAATCTTTCCTTTTGAATACTTAGAGTGCTTATTTAATTATTTTAAGATCCATATTCTAAATATATGTGCATGTATCTTAATTACTTCATACTCAGTAATATCCCCATGTAAATCTACACCTAGGGAAGTTCAAAAGCTAGTAGATGAGCTAGCTATGCATCATGAATTTCTAAACTAAGGTATATACCTCATAATGTAGACTCTTAGTGTATCCTACTTGTAGTCTAGATATATCACAATAATTGAGCCAATGGTACTAGGGTTTGTGAAACATTTTTTAAAGTTCTAAAAATTGTATATGTGTTCCTAACTAAACATAAATTCCATAAGACATGCATGAATGCCAACTGTTTACAATATCTGATTCCATGTTATAAATACCCAATCTTTATGAACATATATTTACAAAATTTGCATCAGAAAGTATATATAAATCTTTTCATTCATAAAATTTTCTCAAATGACATGGTGTCTTTTTTTTATACATATACATTGAACATTAAAACTTTAGTAAATATAGTCTCCATCTTCCAACAGAGGGATATCTTGTATAGTCTCTTCTAGGTCTTCTCTGATCACCTGCCCATGAGTTCCCATAGGGAAAAAAGCAACACATGGTCCCCAATAAGGGAAACTGGGGTTAGCAAAGCTAGTACAAAAATTAATATTTAGAAATTAAAATAATATGAAAATATCTACAAGGACTTTCATGACCAAATGAAAGGGAGTAAAAAAATTTAGGCAAGTATCAAAAGGTAGCAATGTGTTTCTGAATTCAATAAGATTCAATATCCAATTTTCAAAACTAGTAATTGAATTCTTCAATAGATAGAAACTCTCAATGTCTATGATGTTGGGGAATTCATATGTTCTCTTCATAAGAACGATAACACAGCAACTACATTTATAGTATATCGAGGGACTTCATGTCCTTCTCTCTCTATAGAGTTGTAGAAGTTTTATTTTATTAAAGTATGGGCACTAGCATGCCCATTTTAACATTTAAACAATGTGCTACTATCTTCCAGTTTTTATTGTTAGCGGTTTTCAAGGAGGGGTGGTGTGATTCTCACACACACACACATTGAAATCAATTGGACTTTGATTGAAAGAACACAAATAAAATACACTAGGGTCTTTCAAATTTATAACACCGCGCGGGGAGGGGGGCAAAACTAGCACATTCACATAGACCACAATAAATCACCCACAAGCACACAAGACCTTATTGTAGTATAGGTGAGTGCCATGTGAGGGGTTGATCCATAGAGAGAGATGGGATATTAGAGATAGATTAGCGTGAGCTATGTTCCTAAAGAGGAGAGTAGGATTTATAGGGTTTGAAATTGGTTTGGATAGATTACACTAAGGATGCAAATAATTCAAAACAATAAAGGAAACTAGACTAGCAAAAAGTCTAAGTTAACCTTGAACTAGAAATTCTAACTAGCAAATAAAACCACTACTTACGCAAGAGCAAGAGACTACACTAAAGTAGCAATCAAGGAACTAGAGAAATTAGAGAACTAAACTAACACTATCTATATTGAGTAAGCACAAAGATGAGCTAACACCCTAGAAAAGATTAACTACCAAGAACTAAGAAATTGACTAAGAAGCAATTAAAGCAAGTGACTACACTAGCATAAGCAAGCGAAGCAAAAAATATGGGTTTTAAAAATAAGCTATGGGAAGAGTGGGCCATTTGGGGGAATGTCACATGAATCCAAGTTGAGGGTTGATATAACATAAAAATCCTATATTCTCATTCTAGATTTGCAAACCAAAAAATTAATAGGTTAAATGTAATGAAATCTCCCTAGACTATTGGTTGGCCATGGATAGAATAGTGTGGGAGGGGAACTACACCCTTTCACCCCCTTCTAGGCTTATGAAGCTCAATTGGACTAAGGTCTAAGTGGGAATTCTATTGGATTTAACTAATAAATATTTCTAGGGTAAGGGTTATGAGGGATATTGAGAGCCTAGCATAGGAGGGGAGAGTAGAGATGAGGGTGTTTAACCTCATGTTACTCACCATATAGCCTTTAGAGAACTCTAGTGAATCGTACTAGTCCTCTTACAGTATCTACTTATATCTCACACTTAGTTGTATGAGAGGAGATTTCTATGTAGGGAGATAGAGTGCTAACTAGAGATCTATTAGTTGGACCAAGGAGAAATTCCTATGATAGCCACATACAATTCATTTTCCCCCTATAATCTAGGTGTTTTCAAGCATCAAACAATAAGCAATAAATGTCTAGAATCATAAATCACTAGTAGAATAATGGGAAACAAGACAAAAGCAAGAGAAAATATCATATAATGAAATTATTTTCATTAAAAGTTACAATCCCCCAACATGGTATCAAAGTGACATTTAATCCCCAAAACAATCCACCAAGAGGACATAGCTACTCATAATCAAACAAATGTGCAAAAAGGAAAGAAGAAAGATGAAGAAGGCCATGGATTAATGTGGAAGCTTGTTCACCTTCACCTCCTAACAACTGTAGCTTGTGATCCTTCCTCCAAGGTGGATGGATGGCATGGAAATATGGGGGATTATGGTGGAAACCCTAGAAAACTAGGGTTTTGGGGTAGTGGAAGGTGGAAATGGAGTAGGGTGATGGAAGGAGGTGCGTAGGGCTCTTGAATGCTAGGGAAAGTGCAATGAGTGCTAAAAGGTGGATAAACTAGTGTTATGGCTACCACTCTAGTATATATAGGTGGTGGGGAAGTGGTAGGGTAAGTGGGGGAAATATGGGAAAAATAGTTTAGAAAAAGTAGAGTTTTGGGTGGCTGCATGGTCGTGTTGAGTAGCACGGCCGTGGTGGGTGAGATGTCACGGTCGTGGTGGTAGGGAATAGCCATGTTTGGAAGTGGAAAATGTTAATTTGAAAGTGGAAAAATGGAGATTGGCAGAACAACTGTTCTGGGAAGCATGGCCATGGTGGGTGTTAGGTAGAACGGTTGTGCTCGATAGCACGACCATGGTGGGTGAGTTGAAGACTAGGTCATTATGATCGGAATGGTTGTTTTGCTATTGGACAATATTTTCATTCTGTATGTCACAGCCGTGTTGGAGTCTTCTTGGCACGGATGGGCTGGTGAGGTTGTTGTAGCTTGTCAATTCTTGCATCAGTTCCGTGATTTTGGCATTTGTCAGCACGGTTGTTCCTTGGCACCACGACTGTGTTAGGGTCTTTAGAAGAACTTTGAGAATTATTCTTTGAGATTTATGGAAGTCTTTGCTTGAGTTTGACCCTTGGCCACTTGGGGTAGGTTGGGGGAGCTTTTGGGGTCTTCTTTGGACCCATCTATCTCCCTCGTCTATCCAAACATGGTCCACGTACCTGAAAAACATGCAAAGAGCGTCCATAAGTGCATTTGACATAAATATACATACTGAGGGAATATATTGCAATATAACAATGTTTAGATGTGATAATAATGCAAGAAGACACAATATGAAGGCCTAAAATATGGTTGCATAACCACCCTAAACTTAAACATTCTAGTCCTCAAGTATCCTCCAATTTAATCTCTCTTCAATTTCTTTCAACAAACAAGAATGATAAATGCATTGCAATGGATAATTATTGACTAAATGGGCTTAAAGAGGACCAAGTGCATGTGTTCCATCTCTCTACTCTCTGCTTTCACAAACCAGTCATGAAAAGAGCATTGAGTATACGAACGTCAAATATAGGGCATAGAACACACAAGTTGTCTATATGGCTTTCATGTAGCTCCAAGTAGATTATTTCATGATGGCGCTAATCAAAGATGATTAGGAGTTTTGTTTCACTTTGATGCATTCAATCTTATGCTTCAAACCACACCATGTGACCAATGTGGCTATGGAAATAGGGGAAATGAGCTAGGTATGATGTTTCCTATCTCAATGGGTATGAAAATAGAAGAAAGGGTTGCGGTAAGAGATTAGAGTGTTATTACATATAGCATTCATCTTTTCTTTAATTGGATGTTATAAGGTAGGAGCATCTTTATGTTCTTATGCATTTTCTTTTTCTTCTTTTTTTCTTTGCCCCATGAGTAATGAGGGAATATTGTGGTGATAGTGAAGCGGGGAGATATAAAAGTGGCCACCCCAAACTATTGGAGGTGACCATGGTTGAATATGTGCACTTTGGCATCCTTTCATGAGGTGGAGAGTTAAGAATATGATGAAATAAAAGCTGAGTCAAAGAGGGGTCACTAGTGTGGTTCTCAATATAAATTCTCCTGCATGAAAATTATTCTGACACTTCATCAAATAATATCACACCAGATGAGTGAACAACATGAGATTCATATTTCTATCAAATGATTCCATAGGCCCTAAGCGTTCATAGCTTGCTCAAGTCACAATTAAACCAAACCATTCACAAGCATAAGAGAAGTGATATCATGTAGAAAGTCAACAACTAAGGCCATTTAGCAATAGAATATAGAAAATTAGCATGCATTTGTCATTGATCGACATTTTCACATTAATAGATGGAGATTAAGTCAAAACATACTTTTTAGGCAAGAAGTACCAAGTTTGGGTAAAATTGGCCAAAATGGTGCCAATTTGCAGTAAATCACATCCAAACCTACTTTTACATAATATAAAGCATAAATCATGCAAATTCTAACAAAAACACACAAAGACTAGTAAGAATCTAACTGAAAATGCAATGCATGAGAAGGCATGGAAAAGAGAGCAAAAAATTTTGAAAAATTACGCAACAATGCGTAGAATTGAACTACTTGATATGCATGAATGCATAATAAGCATACAAAGTCAGGATAGATAAGTATAAGGGTTAGTTAGACTATTTGATCATTCAGAAAAAATGTAGAATAATGAATATAGAGGAAAATGAGGTAGAGGAAGGGCTTACCGCCCTACCACAACAAACTTTTAAATCATGTTGCCCTCAACATGAAATAGAAGTTTATAATAGTAGGGTAGAGGGTATGGAGTTGTGGTAGGAAACCGCTGAAAGATAGAGTGATCAACATAGCACTAGGAGAGCAGGGCATAGCCACCACGTCCATGTTGAGTAGCACGGCTGTTATTACTTGCTAGAAGCACAACCACTATCTATAATGGTTGTGTTGGCCACTTTCTATAGCTTTTTCACTAATCTTCATTTTTCATTTCAATTTTGATCTTCTCCTTGGCTATCTCCTTCATGCATCATATTTCCTGCATTGTACATGTACCAACATGATTCACAAATAGAAACACCATCTATTATGGTGTGTGTGTATTTCATGGAAAAACTAAAGTAAAATAAGAAAAGGACTTTTGAGAGTCTCAAATTGACATGGGTTTCCTCCCACTAGTGATAAATTTAGATCCTTCATCCAGGATTGTTGTTCCTCCATCAATAAACCATTATCCAAAAGCCTTCAGCCAGGATTGTTGTTCCTCCATCAATAAACCACTATCCAAAAGAGAAATGTTCCATCCTTATCATAGGCAATCCTCTTAAATTCCTTCATTATTTTATCTTCCTCCCAAGGTTTATGTGAGCTTCTCAAGTGTTTCACACCTATTTTCTCTTCTTTAGGGTCATCATCATAGATCTCAAAGTATGAATCCTCATCAACAAAACTTTTTAGCTCATTCAATGTGACCCCCTTAGGAAGCTTCCCTCTTATCTTCTTCTTGGAGTTATACACCGCCATGTGGAACTTCACATAAGTTGGGATTTTCTTGATTATATCAAGCAAGGAGGTGTTTACCTTAATAAGCCTTAAGACCTTCAGAGTTTTCATGCCATGTTTTTTCTTTCCCTTGAGAAATGGGTCTTCATAGGAAGCAACAAGAGGAGTGTCAATCATATTGGTTGAGAACATTAAAATATCACATTGGGATATCTTGGATTGGCGATTGGGGAATTTGGTGGTGTAATGTAAAAGGAAGGTGTGATACTTGTAACAACACATTTTCTAGTTCCCTTGGAGCTCTCAATAGAAGGTGGTACAACACTCACAAGTACTTTTTGCAAAGGGCACTCCATCATGCTCTTTGTCAAATTCTTATCCCACATTTTTTTACTTCTCAACAACCTTCTTACACCTCAAGATGGAAACCATGTTCACTTGCTCATGGGGCAGAGGGGGAGAATGTGATGGTCATGGTGGTTTTTGGTGTAGTGGATTAGGATTTTGAATGATACAGGACGGTTGTTGTGGATGTCGTTGTAAAGATCGTTGGTACGGGGGTGGTTCATGTGGTTGATATTGTGGTGGTGGTTGTGAGGTGTGTTGGAAGTTGTACAAATATTGAGGAGGTGGTGGAGCATAAGGGTTAAGGGGATCTTGATATTATTTCAAGGTAGATACTTGTCATTGTTGTGGAGCATAGAGGTCATGAGGAGAACCCATAAAACTATTTGCATTGTTTGGGTTGGCCATGGTTTGGGAAGGGGGTCTTCCTTCCTTAGAAAGGGCAAGTGAAAGGGAAATTTGATCCAGCCTTTGATCAGGAAAATCAATGGTATGTCCATGAAAGGGCACCTCTCTCTTCAATTTATCAAGTCTTCTTATCCTTACAAGAACTTCTTCATCGAACATTGAGTTGTCTCTTGCTCTTGGTCTCCTTGTTATTCCCATGAAAAGTTTGAATGATTTCTCCAAAATGAAGTGTAAGAGTTTGACATGGAGCCTTGGTTGTTTTGGATTACACAAGATTGAAAAATTTGCACATATTCACAAAGAGCCTCCATGAAGTTATTAGAGTGAATAGAAGAACCCCCCATATGAATCTTCATGAGATTTGCCATGGCTGCCAATATCTTTAGCATGTAGGTCATATGAGGAATTGAAGGGGTTTGTGCATCTCGGTGTATTATCTTGACTTCAAAGGGTGCTTGTCATATGCAAAAGGCACAACCAAACAAAATATGAAAAGTTAGAAAACCTATATGCAAAAGTAACACAAAGAATAAAGAATAGAAATGATGCGGCCAGTAGGAAAGCAAAGCTACACCAACTAGCTAGGCCGAGCACCTCTATCCCCAACAACCAATCCAGAAATCTTGGTGCAATTCTCACACATACACACCCAAATTAATTGAACTTTTATTGGATGAATACAAATGAAACACACTTGGGTCTTTCAAATTTATAGGGGAGGCCTAAACTAGCACATTCACATAGACCGTAGTAAATCACCGCAAGCACACGAGACATAAGAGCCTGACCTTGATTAAAGTGTTGAACATGATTAATTACCATAATTTACTTCTTTAAATCTTAAGCTAACCTTTTTATGTGTTTTTATATTATTTGACAAGCTTAAGTTTCAAATTTGGTCCAGTTTGGATACTATTTCTGCAAGTTATGCAATTTTATGTACATTTTGAACTGTTTTACAATTTACCCACATGAGAGATTTTTCTTGCAACTTTTTACATGAATTATGATCCTTAGATGTTTCCTTATCATTCTTGAGCTTGTTGGTCCATGGGGAACCTATTTGTACCTTGGTTTGGAGGTGTTTCTCTTGAAGGGTATTTTAGGGTTTACCCCTTTATGGATGAGATACCTTTAGAAGCTATCAACCAATCGATTATTTGATTGTCTTGGAAAGCCAACAAATGATGGATAATAAGGTCTCCATGAGCATCTGTTTGTGTGGATTATTTTATATCCATAGAAGTTTAAGGCCATGTACACATGGAGAGCTACTAGGACACCTCAACCTTTTATATTTCCTTATCCATAAGCTTTATATATCTATCATTTAGCTCAAAAACAAAACCTTCAGACTCTTCCCTCTTACCTTCTATGTAGAGCTTCGTCATTACATTTTGTTTGGATAACAAGAGTTCCCAAGGAATAAAAAATGGCCAACCTTCTTGGTTAAGCATCTAGGGTTTCATTTTTCTCTCTTCTAGGATTTGTGGAGCTACCCTTGCTATATTTCTAACCTAAACTAGTAAGTATCTCCTTCTCTCCTTCATTTATTTTGTTGTTCCTCTTCCTCCTACCTTCTTCCTAGATGGAAACATGTTGTTCCATGGTAAAGTTTTCTCTAAAACTCAAGAACTTATTTTTCTTGCTCCCTTCACCTAGGGTTTACTCCCTTTCTTGGAAGAGAAGCTTACTTGGCCGAGTTCAGACCTAAAGCTAGGGTACTTTACCTTCTTTTCTCAAGTTATCTTGCTGCTTGGACTCTAAAATTAATCCTAGAAGCAAGTTTTTGAACCCTCTTCACTTTATTTCTTACTACAAGCTTTCTTACTCATGTTCTTGCTCTAAAATTAAGATCTAAGCATATGGAATCTATTCTTGCCTAGGTTTTCAAATTTTATGTTGTTCCTTGCTTAGTTTCCAGTTCTATATGAACCTGAAATCATGTACATGACCTTCATGATGTAGAGGAAGACTTGGTTCTTGCTTATATACCACTGGATGGTGCTAAGTACCTATCAAACGATGGCTTATACTTTGTGTTTTTAGGCTTGTTTTCAATTTTATACATGAACTGATGGATAACCTTATATTAAAACCGATGGAGATGCCCTTGTGGAAACTGATGGTGTTGACAAATGGTGTCAAACGATTGGTCACACTTTAGGTAAGTTTTATATTCTTTTGGAAGCTCAATGGTCAATGTTTTAGTGCCCTAAAGATGGTGTGAACCTATAGCAATTTTCATATCAACATCCGATGGTGTTCAATGATGGTAGTATTGACCCCATCATCTTATGGTGACATAATGTATCACAACTGATAGTGGTTCTGGTTACCACATGATAAAGTAACTAGATATCATGCATTTTTTCAATTAAGCCCTAAACTGATGGTTTCTTTGATTATATGATCCAAGGGTTAAACCTACATATCAACTGAAGGTTTTGAATTGCTAAACTGGATGGTTGTGAATGGAAGATTCAATATACAATGGTTGTGAATGTATGATTCAACATCAAATGGTTTAGAATGAAGTCTATGGTATAATATTTTAGTTTTAGTGATGAGAATTTGATGGTCAATACCCTTAAATTTGTAGTCTTACCTTTTCCCTCGGGTGGATAAAATTGATAATCACCATAACTTAATGGGTGAACCTAATGAAGTATAGATTGTTACACCTAATCCTAATGTGCCTAAGTGATGGTGATTGATTATGGAACCCTCTTGAATGGTTAATAAAATAATCTTGTAATCTCGAATGGTGGTTGAAACCCTAGTATACTATAAATTTGATGGTTTAACCTTGTATTATGCTTGGATCCATATTTGAGGATAGTATGGAATTTGATGGTGATGCTTCACCTTGTGTATCCATGATCTGATGGGGATGACATGAGTTAGGGTTTGGGTATGAATGTTGATTTGTAGCATCAATGTGACTTATCTTGTTACTCCTAACCCCAATACCATTAGGTGATGCTGATTAAACATGATTAGCCTCCCATGAATGATTAATATAATAATAGAGTATGCTCTTATTATTGTTGAAACCTTGGTATGCTATATATATGAAGATTACACCTTGAGTTATGCATGGATCCATACTTGAGAAAGGTATGGAAGGTGATGGTGATTCTTTATATTATGCATCCACGATTGTATGGGGATGCCATGAGTTAGGATTTGTGTATGAGTGTTGAACTATAACTTCAAAGTAATCTATTTTGATAAACCTAACCCTTATGCAAATAGATGATGGTTGTTAATCATGCTACCCTTCCTTGAATGGTTATATAATGATGGAATATTTTTCCTAATGTTGTTGCAACCCTAATGTGCTAATTAGTGGTTATCATAGCCTTATGATTGATGCTTTCTTATGCTAAATGTGTGGATTATAAGTATGATGGTGATTAATCATACCTAGTCTTCTTGTATGTTGATATAATAAGGGAATGCTCTTAATTGCTAAGGTAACCGTGCAATGTTATCATATGCATATCTTTTAATTATTTAATACATTATGATGTTGAACCAGTGTATCACATGTATGGTGATGGTTGTCGAGCCTTGTTATAAGGGGATTGAAAGATAATAATGATCTTGTAGGGAATGATGTGATGGTCTGAATGACCTTTGGGCATGGTTGAGCCCTAAATGAGGTGTAATACTATTATGTTGACAAGGTTTTTTACCTTGTGATATTGTGATAGGGATCTATATCATGTGATAGTATGATAACAAGTGTAGTCTCATGAATAATATTATGTGATTATAGGGTGAGGAACAATAAGTTTTGAATGTATTATATCTTCTAAGTTTTTATATAGTAATATTTTCTATAGATGAATTAGAGACTTGTATGTCCACTTGTTTGATGCAGCTTTAATTCACCCACTTTCCATAACTAATCAAGTGAAACCCTAATCATGTAGTGCCTTGTGTCGTAGAACCATCTTCAGTGTTAGCTTTTGTTGGATTATGAAATGAGAAATTCATGCGGGAAACTCAGAGTATATATTGTTGAAAATGTGGGGGCACAAGTCGAGTACCTCCTGGCATCCACAATTGTAGGTTGTGGAAGACAGTTGTGACCATGCCTCAGATATTATGATATTATGATGTGTGAATGGTAGTAGTATAATTGCAGGATGCCTTTTATAGAATGACCACACATGAGGTGTTCTCTAGTGTCATGACTTGTACTAAGGGCAGACTACGTGTTAGCAACTTGACTATATGTCATTACAGTGGAAGCATTGACTGATATGTCACTACCATTTTGGTCTGAAATGACTAGGTAGAGGAGAGTTATTAGAATGTTGGTTGTCGTAGAACTTATGCGGATTCAAATAGCCATTCACAGGGGTAAGTTAAACTTTAGGTGGTATGACTCAAACTCCCTAGGACATATTAAAAAGATGTAATGCAGTTGTGTAGTATACTTGTTTAGGGTTGTACACAATGCTTCATATTGATGATAACCCTTGTTTGTTCTCTTTACATAAAGATGATGCTTAGTGCAATTAAGAGATAGTAGATATGCTTATGTTGAGGATATGCTCATGTTGTAGATGTGTACATATGGTAGTTGTGCTTATGTTGATAGATATGCTCCTATTGTTGATTATGTTGATGATCAAATTATCACATGCAGTTCGCTATGCTTACATTTCTAGATATGCCTCTATGTTATTGGTGATCATGTTGATAGTCATTCTTATGCAGATAATTTTTCCTTTGTGGTTAGTTCTAGTTATGATCTACTCAACCTATTAGACATGCTAATACTGATAGCTATACCTATGCTACTAGAGTTATTCATGATGATTGATATGCTATGTTGTTAAGCTTGCTTATGTTGCTATCCAATCTTATGCCATTAGACTACTTATACGGTTATCAAGGTATATGTTGATAATCAGTCTAATGATGATAGTTGTTACATGTTCCTTTATTTATCTTGTTAATCATGCCTATAGTTAATCATTCTGATTAATTTTCCTGATCTGTTTAAATTATTTAATTACTTAACCTGATGTAATCGATAAGCGGCGTTCATATCTATATCTCTTGTTGGGACATGGGTCTCACCCACGGGTAACCACAATTTTTTTAGGTGATTGGCAACAGCGACAGTAGAACTTTGGTAGTGAGGAAGAAATATGGTGATGGACCTTAGAGAAGGTTGTTTAGTTGTCCAGTGTGTCCTAGAGTCATCCATGTACTCTCAGGTCTCGGTGGGGAAAATTTTTATATGGTGTTTCAAACGAATTGGGGTTTTGTTACCATGTTAATTCTTATTTATGTGGCATATATGGATAACGTTCTCTTGTGTATATATATGTTGCGGTTGAGTCTACAAAGTAATTTGTATAAGTTTCTTGGCATAGTATGAATACAAGCAAGATGTTGGGCTTCAATGCAAATGTCTTGAGCATGTTGGTGATGTTGAAATCGGTTTTAATTAGCCCATTTTTCTACTATGTGATTAATAAGTGATCGATTGTTCTTTATGTTTTAAGTAACCCTTTTTAGTGTGACAGGTTCTCACAAGTTGGTACCAGAGCTTTAGGCTTGCTAAGTCTATAGGGATGCTAGGACTTTGGACTAGGATGATGTCTAATTTAGGAACATGACATAAAAATATGGTGCATACTACTAGAACTCCGTATTTGGATGCCCTGGCTAGATATTCAATTATTGAAGAAAAGGTAAGTATGGAACTCTTAGATTGTTGTCTTTCTGATTACTCTGATCAAGTCATCATCTAAAATAATCCAAAGAGAATAAAGAATCAAAAATCATGGTTCTAATACCTCAATCTTAAGCTAATAAAAATGAGAGTTACATTATAACCTATAAAAACTTGATTGTTTGGTAACTACAAGAGAAAGATATGACACCATGAAACCTGAATCTGAATATAAATAAGCAAAAGAGGAGTTCTAAAAACTGTAAATCATGAAGATAAGAAGCAAAAGACAGAAAAATTTGTGCTAATAGAATGATTCAAGGTATAAAACCCATATAAGATCGAGAGAACTCTTGTGATAAGCATGATATGGGAAGATGAATAAGAAAAATGATAGATGAATAAAGTGGAAAATAAATTAATCTTAGACCAACCTATGTGTGGTAGCAAATTGTTCATGTAAAATCTTCATGACATATGAAAGGAATTTAGGGAGATGATCCTTGTTCAATGAAGAAAATGTGAAATATGAGGATATACCTCTTAATAAGTGGTTGAAAAACTTGATAAAATAAGAAAACACACACAAGTATGATAAGAAGTTAACAAGGAAGGAGCAATGAGATACGTAAATCTTGACAGTTCCTATGCTGATGGCAAGAGATCCAAGCTGAAAAAGGTAAGATGATACATAAAAAATTGTAATCGCTTGATGAAGACAGAATCAGTAACCACCTTGCTAAGTAACCCATGTACCGTGTTTTTGTGTTATGGGAAGTATGTTTCCCTTTGTGTTCTTCCTTTTTAGGGCACAACTGTCAAGTGGATTTGATGCCACTTGGCACGTGTTGATTGATTGTAGTTTTGGGAGTGGATATCCTATTATAGCAACTGGTTCTTTGGACTATGGTTGCAAGATCTTGATGTTTGTGATAAGTATGCTTTTTTAGCCTTCCAAGAGTTAGGAAAACTCCACTTATACATTTTGAGTTGGTTATGTTGGTGAATAAATGGATGAGATAAGGATGAGAGTTTCTTATAGCACATGTAGTGAGTACTAAGGGGATGAGTCCTAGTATCCCAGATGTGTCAGTAGTATATGAGTTTGAAGGTGTATATTGGATGAGACTTATAGTGTTCCTCTCCCTTAGAGAGAGAGAGAGAGTTGATGTTTATCCTCCAAGTATTGTTGGAAATAAGAAGGGTAATTCCATGATGATGCATATAGACTATCGACAGCTAGGAAAAACAAATTGATACAGACAGATGGGTTGTTGATCAGTCAACATGAGTTGCTATTGTTTTAGATAAACCTATCACCGGGATCCAGTGGATAAGAATCAGAGTGGATGACATAAGTTTCACGGTTATGGTAAGTTTAGGGTTATGTCATTTAGACTAACCAATGCATCAACAACATGTACAAACTTAAGTAACATTGTGCTCAGATTATGCCCTTATATTTTGTAACAAGTTTTGAATGGTAACATCTCAATGTAGTTTAGATATGGTCAACAGTATGATCAACGTCTTTTCTAAGCCTTAGGATTGTTGAAACAACAATGTTTGTTTGGCAAGTTAAGAAAGAGTGATTTGGGGGTTGACTAAAGTATCCTCTTTGAGTATGAAACATCTACTAAGGGTGTTGTGTAGCGCCCCTACATGAACATATATGACAGTGGAAGAAAACCCTATGTTGTCCATAACAGGGGTCACTTCACTTGGTGGAACATTACAAAACTTAATATACGATAACAACAAGATAAATGAAACACCATGCATTAGCTCAAAATATAGATTCATACATCACTCTTTGGAAGGGAAAAATATAAACTAGTTCATCTTATTTCAAAACCTAATACATGTAGACTAAGAAAATCTAAAACATAGAAAGATAACTAAACTAGAAAATCTACAGAGTGGTAGATGGCACCCCACCAAGCTAAAGTCTTCTTGATGTCAGCTACACTTGAAGGGCTCACTTCAATTCTCAATTGCTCCTTGATCTAGGGACATCTCGTCCTAGTGCCATGTTAAACAAAGCAACAACACAAGTAAGCGGCATTGTGAATATTATAAGAACTAAAAAGTAAGCATATACTTGAACTGAAATAAACTTAACATGGCTTAACATTATGACTTACCATTACATTGCATTAAAGAACTAAGAAACATTATTATATGTGTTCTCTCCATCACTGCCCATGGGGCACATCATGCTCGGAAAGCCCATCATTTCTAGGAATCCCATAACGACCATAAAGGTCCATCATTGTGAGAAACATATAATAAGTTACTTAATTCTCTTAATTTAATCATTAACATAATTGTTCTTATCTTTCCATCAATGTAAATTGTCCTCATCCAATAATTGTACCAAAGTGCTCATCAAGATGGTTCAGGATCATCTCAGTTGCATCAAAGTGCTCATCAATGCCATAAAGACAAAATAACATAAAGAAGAACAATTTACAACTTAAGTACATTACTTAATCATAATGGGATTTCTCCCTCTTAATCTGGACATTAATATTACATGAGTTACATGACTCTTTCTTCAATATCTTAATCATTATTTGATCATAGCATTAAACATTGATCATTTTTCTCCTCCATGTTCATCGTAAAGATTCTCGCCTGTCTCTTAGGAGTTGGGTTCTAGTTCTTTGATTCCTTCCTCTGTATCTTAGGGAAATCAGGCTTTATGTGTCCAGGCTCTCCACAATAATAGCATAATCCAATACCAAACATGCATAGCCCTTCATGGACCCTCTTACAAGTCAGGCACTGTGTTTTCTTTTGGGCAATATGGGCTTCAGCATCAGGGGCCTTCCTCTTGTTGTTGGGAGGTTTATGTTGATATTGGTTGTTCTTCTAAGGAGCTTCCTTCTTGTAAAACCTTCTCAGATGGTCTTCTAGCTCTAGGGCAACATTTAAAGCAGCCTGAAGGGTTTTTTTGCCTCTTCCTGATAGGGAAAAGATTAAGTCGGGCTTGAGTCCTCAGATGAACTTCTTTGTTCTATGTCTCTCATCATAATCATAATCATACTTCTACATGATCTTGAACTTCATGGCATATTGGGTCACCGTCATGTCACCCACCTGAGCTAGATTGGCAAACTCTAGCTCCTTCTTCTCTATCATGGCTTCAGATACATAGTGCTCCTAGAAGGCTTCAACAAATCCATCCCATGTGAGTGCAGGTGCATCATACACTCTTGAGATGAGGAAGTTCTCTGACCATTTATGGGTTTCTCCCTTCAGCATGTGGGTTGTAAAGCGAACCCTAGACTGTTGAGGGCTGTTCAGATCATAAAAACAATGCTCCATGCTCATTATACATTCTTGTCCATTGGTGACGACATCATCCTCTTCTTCTCCAGCAAAGGAGTCGGGCATGATCTTCAAGAAGTCCTCCAAGGTCAGCTCGTGGTGTCTGGGTTGACGTTGTCCTTGTCCTAGGGCATTGGTGAACAGTTGTACTAAGTCCTCCAAAGTTGCTTCAGGGTTCCTTCTAGATCCATTTCCCTCACTATAAGAGCCGGCACCATCTTCCCTATCCTTTCCCTTGTTATATTTCTTAGGAGCCATCTAGAAAAACAAGGTATACCGAGGGTTAGAACATATGAATCTTTAGGTTAGTGGACATCTACTTCTTGCTTTGATACCATATTGTAATGTCCCTCCAAGCGCATATATGATAGCGGAAGCTAACCCTATGTTGCCCATAACATGGGTCATTTGGCTTGGAGGGACATTACAAAACTTGATATACGATAACAACAAGATAAATGAAGCACCATGCATTAACTCAAAATATAGATCATACATGTAGACTAAGCATGGACAAAACATAAACTATATCATCTTATTTCAAAACCTAATACATATAGACTAAGAAAATCTAAAACATGGAAAGATAACTAGACTAGACAATCTACTGAGTGGTAGATGGAACCCCACCAAGCTAAAATCTCCTTGATGTCAGCTACACTTGAAAGGCTCACTTCAATTCTCTCTTGATCATTGATCTAGGGACATCTCATCCAATGACCATGCAAAACAAAGAAACAACATAAGTAAGAGGCACTATGCATGTTATAAGAATTGAAAAGTAATGTTTCTTAATTTGTTGATGTAATGAAAGATAAACTGTAATGGTAATTCATAATGTTAAGCCATGTTAAGTTTATTTTAGTTCGAGTATATGCTTACTTTTCAATTCTTTGAGCAAAAGAATTGAAAAGTAAGCATATACTTGAACTGAAATAAACTTAACATGGCTTAACATTATGAATTACCATTACAGTTTATCTTTCATTACATCAACAAATTAAGAAACATTACTACATGTATTCTCTCCATCACTTCCCACATGGGTGACATCATGCTCAGAGAGCCCATCATTTCTAGGAATCCCATAACGACCATAAAGGTCCATCATTGTGAGAAATATAAAATAAGTTACTTAATTCTCTTAATTTAATTATTAACATCATTGTTCTTATCTTTCCATCAATGTAAATTGCCCTCATCCAATAATTGCACCAAGGTTCTCATCAGGCTAATTAAGGCTCATCTAAGTTGCACCAAAGTGCTCATCAATGCCATAAAGACAAAATAACATAAAGAGGAACAATTTACAACTTAAGTACATTATATTAATCATAATGGGATTTCTCCCTCTTAATATTGACATTAATATTACATGAGTTACATGACTCTTTATTAAATGTCTTAAATCATTATTTGATCATAGCATTAAATTAATGAGCATAATTGATAAGCATAGAACTTTATGAATATAGAAACCAACAAGCAATAATATAATCTGAGGCATCATCATTATCTTAATTTCATTCTTGAACTTGGAATTCAAAGCATAAATCTTAAATCATACATACAAGAAATTCATTCAAAATACATAAGCACTGTGGCATGACCCGCTTACCTTTATTCGAGTAAAACCCTAATTTGATCTCCCTGATCCTGAGTACTTCTATGTTCCTTAAATTAACATGTGGTACATAAATTATCACCTTGAAAACCATCCTAAACCCTAATTTGGTCTTCATAGGAAACATGGCCACAGATTATGGAATTAGGGTTTGGAAACAATAAAAATAGGCTTCTCTTTGAAAATCCATTCCAAAGACTATTTTTCCATAATTTTCAAATAAACTATTGATTTATTGTGATTTTATAAAGAATGGGCTAATGAAAATTCACAGAAAAGTCATGCGGCATCTAATTTGACCCAACAGATATTGGGCTTGAGCACGCTCGTGTGGGCTAATGAGAACTCATAAAACCAAACCAACAGGTGGCGACAGGAAAAACTCGAAAAGCCCTTGCAATGTAAATCAAGCGATTGAATTTCTAAGGCTAAAATGGTAAACTGCACGCCTAGCTTCCTCCTCCTCGTGCCATGGCGTCGAGCATCATTCTGTGGGTACGAAATACAAATCTAAAGATGAAAATTGTGATCAAACAAATTGAAATCAAAAATACAGAGAGCATCTCCACACAAGGACGAACTCAGAGAGCCAAGGCTTAGGCTTCAGCATGGACTGTAGCTCAAACTCCATCATGCTTCCATGGTTGCTAGGCGAACAAAAGTTCAACACAGTGAAAAGAGGTGAAACCAGGGAATTGGGCATTCATACAGTGAGCAGACAGTTATCCGTGATCCAACAGAGCTGAGGGTAAAATTTTGGTGACAACAGGACTTCCCTATCCCTCAAGTTCCTTGGATTCATGGCTGAAATAGAGGAAGGTGTTGAAATTTGAAGTTGTGACACTCAAGCAAGGAAACATCAACTAAAGGTTGCAATATGTTCACGGGTGCCTGGAGTGCTCACTCAATGGCTCACGAAGGCTAGTTTAGCATAGCATCATCATGGCGGTGAACACCGCCGATGGGCCAAAGGCGTGCTACAGGTCATGTCGATCGAGGCACTCACAAGACAAACTAGAAAAAGGGAAAATAAGGTGAAGGTTCGGAGATGCTTACCTTGTGGCCAATTTTGATTGTAGGCGGTGGAGGGGATCGGGCTCGTGCGGTGTTCGCTGGAGATGAAAATTGAGTTCATCAGGGTGCCTCGACGTATAGGAAGAGAAATTGAGAGGATCGAGTGAAACTATTTTTCCCGACAGACGTTGCCAGCCTCTTATATATAGGTGTGAAGGACAATACAATCACCTGTAAAACTAGGGTAGGGAGAGGAGTCCAAGCCCTAATGGGCATTTCACGGATAGGGAATGAAGTCCAACAAACTGGGGATCATTGAGCTTGTGTGGTGATCCTGATCCCATCAGTGAAGAAATCAAAAGAAACTGGACACTGTGGGGGGCCAAACGGGGTCAGAGAAGGATACACAGTTGGGTCACCTGTTCTCAGTCTCCTACTCAAGATAGGAGACGAGTCCTGATCCATGTGAAGAAATATCTGATAGTTGGGAGAGACTCCACTTAATACAGGCACGTGTGACACCAACCTTAGCAAAAATCAAATAAATCATATGCATGACAATCAAATAATGTGTGATCTTAGGTTAAATGATTAGTATTTAATCAAAACCATATACTGACTTCTCTAATTGATTTAAAGGGTCAAATGAAGCCTTATTAACACCAAAATTAAACGCCAAGCTAATTAGGGCCTCTAGAATCTACCTTTACAATTAGATTTTGGTTTTTGTTAACCTTTATGCATCAACCTCATATAGTTCCCTATTTTAATGAATATATTATTAAAAGGTGACATTATTGAAATTATACTTTCTTTAATGAGTTGTTTGAGACAAAATTTGAGGTTAGTAGAATATTTCATTATATCTGGGACTTGGAGGTCACTTTACATTCTATTTGTTAGATAAAATCATAAGTTTGCAAATTAGGGTTTGAGATTAAGGATCATTAATAAGTATAAGATTTTGAGGATGTTACATGTTGTGTGAATCCTACTAAGATGAAGACAGTGTCTTTTCTTTACTCCTAACAAGGTCAACTAGGAAGTCCTATTTTTTTACAATTGCAGACAATATATGATTCTTCAACCAGACATATGGCTAGTCCACCATTGAGATGATTTGAGAATATTCTAAGAATATATGCCTTATAGTTCTTGATAATTAAGGGATGCCCACCTGATTTATTGAGTTGATAACCACAACAACCATCAAAGGAGCATAGATAGATAAGAGATACATGATATTATGTGTTTAATAAGAGCAAGCAAATATGGCTTTTGAGTGATGTGTTAATACAATAGATAGAATAGTTCAGGATAATAACTACAGGTCCAAGTTTTAAGATACTACCAGAGTTTTGCATGTGGCACAATAGGTTTCCATATTTCATATTAAGGAAGTGTCATCCAGGTATAGGGTAAGTAATACAATAGTGAAGGTGGAGTTGCATGAGGATGTTTCTTATGTGGAGGTTTCTATGTTGACCCAAGTTGATACATGCAAGAGTTAAGAGAGAAGAACACGACTTCTATGAGAGTGATATGACATCACCATGATATGGAAATAACCATGTGGGTGTTTGTGTATGAGATGATTAAGAGATACCCATCTTTGTTCACCTTGGATTTTAGGGGCAAAATCCCTACTAGGGGTTTATGGTTGTGATACCTCTGACCTTGCTTAAAGTGTTGAACATGTTTAATTATCATAATTGAGTAATTTTAATCTTAATGTAACCTTGTATCTTTTGGTATCATGTGATAGGATTAAGTTTCAAATTTGGTCCAGTTTAAACATTGTTTGTGCTAGTTATGCAATTTTATGTACATTTTGGATTTTTTTGCAATTTACCCACATGAGAGGTTTTTCTTGCAATTTGTTAGATGAATTATGATCCATAGATGTTTCCTTATTATGTTTGATCTTGTTAGGCCATGGGTCTCGTATTTGTACCTTGGTTTGGAGGTGTTTCTATTTAAGTGTATTTTAGGGTTTACCCCTTATGGATGAGCTATCGACCAATGGTATATTTGATTGGCTTGGAAAGCCAACCAATGATGGCTAAGTAGTTATCCATGGATGGTGGAGCAGTGGTTATTTGATTGGCTTGGAAAGCCAACAAATTATGGGTAAGTAATTCTCCATAAATGGTGGAGCAGCTTCTTGTATGGATTCTTGTATATCCATTAAAGTTTAAGGCCATGGACACATGGAGAGCTACTAGGACACCTCAAGATTTTTCTCTTTCCTTATCCATAAGCCTTATACACCTATCCTTTAGTTAAAAAATGAAACTTTAGAGTATTATCTCTTCCCTCCTCTCGAAATCTTTGCCTTTATGAGCTAGGTGGTAAATAAGAGTGCCCAATGAAGAAAAGATGGACAACCTTCTTGGTTAAGCATATAGGATTTCATTTTGCTCTCTTCTAGGGTTTGTGGAGCTACCCTTACTATATCCAAACTAAACTAGTAATTATATTCTTCTCTCCTTCATTTCATTTGATGTTCCTCTTCATCCTACCTTCTTCCTAGACAGAACCATGTTGTTCCATGGTAAATATTTCTCTAAAGCTCAAGAACTTAATTTTCTTTCTTCCTTCACCTAGGGCTTACTCCCTTTCTAGGAAGAGAAGCCTACTTGACCGAGTTCAGACATAAATTTAAGGTTCTTTACCTTCTTTGCATGATTTTTCTTACTTCTTGGATTCTGATCTCTTTCCTACATGTGAGTTTTATAACCCTCTTCACTTTTATTGCTTACTACAAGATTTCTTACTCATGTTCTTGCTCTAAAACAAAGATCTATGCATATGAAATCTATTCTTGCCTGGGGTTTTGAATTTTATGGTGTTCCTTGATTAGTTCCCAATTTTATATGAACCTAAACTCATGTGTACGACCTTCCTGAGGTAGAGGAAGACTTGGTTATTTCTTATATACCACCAGATGGTGCTATGTACGTATCAAACGATGGCTTATACTTAGTGTTCTTAGGCTGATTTTCAATTTACATGAATTGATGGATGAACTTATATTGTAACTGATGGATATGCCTTTGTGGAAAATGATGGTGATGAAAAATGTTTCAAATGAATGGTCATACCTTACGTCATCTCTAAACTCTTTTAGAAGCTCAATAATCAGTGGTATAGTTCCCTAAAGATGTCATGAACCAATAGCAATTTTTAGTTCAACATTTGAAGGTGTTAAACGATGGTAGTATAGACCCCATCAGCCGATGGTGACATAATATGTCACAACCAATGGTGGTTTAGGTTACCACATGATGGTGTAACTAGGTATTATGAATATCTTCAATTAAGCCCTTAACTAATGTTTTCTTCAGTTATATGAGCCAAGGGTTAAACCTACATATCAATCGATGGTTTTGAAATGTTAAACCTAATCCAATAGTTGTGAATGGATGCTTCAACATAAAATGGTTGTGAATGGATGCTTCAACATCTAATGGTCTAGAATGTAGTTGATTGTATAATGTTTTGGTTATAATGATGAGAATTTGATGGTCAATACCCTTAAATTTGAAGTCTTACCTTTTCCCTCGGTTGGATATAATTGATAATCACCATAATGAGTTAAACCTAATGAAGTATAGCTTGTTATGCCTAATCCTAATGTACCAAAGTCATGGTGATTGATTATGAATAGCCCTCTTGAATGGTTAATTAAATAATGGAGTAATCTCATATGTTGGTTGAAACCCTAGTATACTATAAATTTGATGGTTTCACGTTGAGTTATGCTTGGATCCATACTTGAGGATAGTATGGAATTTGATGATGATGCTTCACCTTGTCTATCCATGACCAGATGGGGTCAATGTGACTTATCTTGTTACTCCTAACCCAAATACCATTAGGTGATGGTGATTAAACATGATTAGCCTCCCACGAATGATTAATAGAATAATATAGTACTCTCTTATTATTTTAGAAACCCTGGTGTGCTATAAATTTGATGGTTGAACTTTGAGTTATGCATGGATCTATACTTGAGGAAGGTATGGAAGGTGATGGTGATGTTTTATCTTATGCATCCACGATTGTATGGGGATGCCATGATAGGGTTTGTGTATGAGTATTGAGCTATAACTTCAATGTAATCTATTTTGCTAAATGTAACCCTTATGAAAATAGATGATGGTGGTTAATCATGCTACCCTTCATTAAATGGTTAATATAATGATGGAATACTCTTCTAATGTTGTTGTAACTATAATGTGTTACTTAGTGGTTATCATAGCCTTAGGATTCATGCTTTACAATTCTAAATGTGTGCATTATAAGTATGATGGTGATTGACCATACCTAGCCTTCTTGTATGTTGATATAATAAAGGCATTCTCTTAACTGCTAAGGTAACCCTACAATATTATCTTGTGAACATTTTTTAATTCTTTAATGTGATATGATGTTGAACATGTGAATCACATTTGTGGTGATGGTTGTTGAGCCTTGTTATAAGTCTTGGAAAAATAATAATTATCATCCAAGGAATGATGTGATGGTCTGAATGACCTTTAGGCATGGTTGAGCCCTGAATGAGGTGTAATCCTATTATGTTCACAAGGGTTGATATTGTGTGTTATTTTTATATGTATTTATATTTGTGGTAGTATGATGACAAGTGTAGTCTCATGAATGGAAAGTGAATAGTATCATGTGATGATAAGATGATGAACCATAAGTTTCATACATTTTATATCTTCTAAAGTTGTTATATAGTAAGGTTTGCTATAGATGAATTAGAGTTTGTATGTCCACTTGTTTGATGGAGTTGTAATTCACCCAATTGGCATAACTAATCAAGTGAAACCCTAATCATGTAGTGCCCTGTGCTTTAGAGCCATCTTCACTGTCAGCCTGTACTAGATGGTCAAATGATAAATTCCTACGGGAGACTCGGAGCACATATCGTTGAATATGTAGGGGTGCAATTCAAGTACCTCCTTGCGTCCACAATTTAAGTTTGTGGAGGATGGTGGCATCCATGCCTAGGATATTGTGATATCATGATGTGCGAAAGGCAATAGTATTACGGTAGGATGCCTCATATAGAATGGCCATGTGTGAGATGTTCTCTAGTGTTGTGACTTGTACCAACGGTGGAATAGGTGTTATCCATTTGAATATATTTTGTTGTAGTGGCAACATTGAATAATATGTCTTTGCATTTTTGGCTGAAACTGATCAGGTAGAGGAGAGATCTTAGGATATTGATTCTCCTAGATCTTATACGGAACCAAATAGCCCTTTACAGGGGATGGTTGGGCTTTGGGTGGTATGACTCAAACTCCCCAGGGTGTAATACAAAGATGTAATACATCCGTGTAATATATCTATTTAAGGTTACACACAATGCTTCATATTGATGATAACCCTTCTTTGTTCTCTTTACATAAAGATGATGCTTAGTGCAATTAAGAGATAGTAGATATTCTTATGTTGTATATATGCTCATGTTATAGATATGTACATATAGTAGTCATGATTATGTTGATAGATATACTGCTATCATTGATTATACTAATGATAATAGTTATCACATGCAGTTAGGTATGCTTATATTGCTAGATATGCCTCTATGTTTTAGGTGCTCATATTGATAGTCATGCTAATGTAGATAGTTTTTCTTTTGTGGTTAGATCTACTTATGATCTGCTCAACCTATTAGACATGCTAATACTAATAGATATGCCTATGCTGTTAGACTTATTCCTGATGATTGAGATGCTATGCTGCTAAACTTTCTTATGATGATAACCATTCTTATGATGTTAGACTGCTTATACTGCTAGCAAGGTATATGTTGATAATTAGGCTAATGATGATAGTTGTTACTTGAACCTTTATGTATCAGGTCAATCATTCATTGTGTTAATCCTATCTGATTAATTTGTGTGATCTACTTAAACTATTTAATTGCTTAACCTGTTGTAATCAATAAGCAGTGTTGGGAGTTATATCTCTCACTGGGACATGAGTTTCAACATTGGGTAACCACAATATTTTTTAGTGATTGGCAATAGTGACTAGAACTATGTCAGTGAGGAAGAAACATGGTAATGGACTTTAGAGAAGGTTGTTTAGTTGTGTAGTGTGTCCTAGAGTCATCCCTGCACTCTCCGGTCTGAGCAGGAAAACTTTGTATATGGTGTTTCAAATGAATTGGGGTTTTGTTAGCATGTTAACGCTTGTTTATGAGGCATATATGGATAATGTTCTCATGTGCATATATGTGTTGTGGATGAGGCCACAAAGTAATTTGTATAGGTTTCTTGGCATAGTATGTATACAAGCAAGATGTTGGGCTTCAATGCAAATATTCTGAACATGTTGCTAATGTTGAAATTGATTTTAATTAGTCCCTTTTTTGGTATGTGATTAATTAGTGATTGATTGTATTTTATGTTATGAGTAACCTCATTTAGTGTGATGGGTTCTCACATGGGATCATATTGTAGTATAGTTGAGTGGCAAGTGAGGGGTTTATCTGTAGGGAGAGAGTGGTACTAGAGCTAGGTTAGTGTGAGCTACCTTCCTAAATTAGAGAGTATAGCTTTTAGGTTTTGAAGTTGGTTTCGATTGATTATACTAAGGGTGCAAGCAATTGAAAGCAACAAAGTAAAATAGACTAGCAGAAACTCTTAAGTTAACCCTAAATAAGCAATTCTAATGGGCAAAGAAAACCACTACTTAAGTAAGAGCAAGAGATTACACTAAACTAGCAATTAATGAACTAGTGCAGTTAGAGAACTAAAATACCACTATCTATATTCATTAAGCACAAAGATAAACTAACTACCTTAGAAAACATTAACTACCAAGAACTAAGAAATTGATTATGAAGTAATTAAAGTAAGAAAGCACACTAGCAGAAGCGAGCTAAGAAAACATGATGGGTTTTAAGACAAGCTACTGGAAGAGTAGGTCATTTGGGGGAATGTCACATGAATCCAAACTGAGGGTTGATATAACATGAAAATCCTAAATTCTCATTCTAGATTGTCATACCAAACAATAATTTAAATGCAATGAAATCGCCCTAGAATATTGGTTGGCAATGGATAGAATGGAGTGTGGGAGGGGAAATACACCCTTTCACCCCCCATCTAACCTTACAAGGCTCAATTGGACCAATGTCTAGGTGGGATTTCTATTGTATTTGACTCATCTAGTTTTCTAGGGTAAGAATTACTAGGGAAATTGAGAGCCAAGGGTAGGAAGGGAGAGTATACATGAGGGTATTTCACCTCATGTTACTCACCGTCTAGTCTTTATAAAACTCTAGGCAATTTCACTAATCACTCATACACTAGATACTTAGATATCACACTTAGTTTTAAGAGAAAAGATTTGTATGTAGGAAGATAGGGTTCTAGCTAGGCATCCACTAGTTGGACCTAGGAGAAATTCCTAATAGCCACATAAAATTTGTTTCCCCCTTAGAATAGGTGTCTTCAAGAATCAAACAACAAGCAATCCATGTTTAGAAGTATAAATCACAGGTAGAATAATGGGAAACAAGATAGAAGCAAGATACAATCATTATAGAATGAAATTGCATTCATTTCGAGTTACATTCCCCCAACATGGTATCAGAGTGATATTTAATCCCCCAAACAACCAACCAAGAGGGCTTAACTACTCATAATCAAACAAAAGAGAAAAAAGGAAAGAAGAAAGAAGAAAGAAGGCCATGGATTCTCATGGAAGCTTCTTCTCCTTCACCTCTTAGATGTTTTAGCTCGTTCTCCTTCCTCCAAGGTGGATGTATGGTATGAAAATATGGGGGAGTATGGTGGAAACCCTAGAAAACTGGGGTCTTGGGGTAGTGGAAGGTGGAAATGGAGTAGGGTGATGGAAGAAGGTAGGTAGAGCTCTTGAATGCTAGGGACAGTGTAATAAATGTGGGTAGCTAACCTAGTATTATGGATCCCACTCTAATATATATAGGTGGTGGGGAAGCACTAGCGTAAGTGGGGGGGAAATGGGGAAAATAGTGTAGATAAAGTAGGGTTTTGGGTGGCAACACAGTCATGCTAGGAAGCATGGTCATGGTTGGTGAGATGTAAAATAGTTGTGGTGGTAGGGAACAACCATGATGGGAAGTGGAAAATGTCAGGTTGAAAGTGGGGAAATGGAGGTTGGTAGCACGACCATGATGGGCAACACAACTATGGTGGGGGCTAGGTAGAACGGTCGTGCTAGGTAGAACAGTTGTGGGGGTTGAGTTGGGGACTTGGTCATTCTTCTCCTAGCCAGCATGGCCGTTCTGAATGGCATGACGGACCTAGGGTCATCTTGGCACAGACATTTTAGCTGGAACAACCATACTGGTGAGGTTGTTGTAGCTTGTCAATTCTTGCATCAACTCTTTGATTTTGGCAATTATCAGCACGACTATTCCTTGGCACCAAGATCATGTTGGGGGTCTTTAGCGGCACTTTGAGCTTTGTTCTTTGAGATCCATGGAAGTATTTGCTTGATCTTAACCCTTGGCCAGTAGGGGTAGGTTAGGGAGCTTTAGAGGTCTTCTTTGGACCACTTTATCTCTCTCATCCATCCAAACATGGTCCAAGTACCTGAAAAACATGCATAGAACATCCATAAGTGTATTTGACAGAAATATACATACTGAGAGAATAACTTGCTTGCTAACAATATTTATATGTGATAATAATGCAAAAAGACACAAGATGAATCCCTAAAATAAGGCTGCATCAAGGGGTCTAAGGTTTACAACAATTTTAAGCCAACCAACCTAACTAATAATGCATATAATCAAAGAGGGAAATAAGTTTTGATATAGAAGTAGAAATTAGTACCTTTGTATCAAAGTTTCTAAAATGTAAGAGCTTAAATTATTAAATCCAAGAATTCAATCAAGATAGATAGAATCTACAGATGTAGAGTAATATCTGTCACTATATGGCTTGGAATCAGGTGTTGTTCAAATTTCATTTTATTAGTATTAATTATACCTTCATTTAGAGATTTTATTCATTTGTTTCCCATTGTAGTCTTCCTTACTAATGTTTTTGATTGGTTTATTTGAATAATAAACCTTACATATAAGTTTATATAACCATGTTATTAATCATATGCACAGTTCTCACATTATTATATACTTATAATACCATCTCATATATCAAGGGTCGTATTTCCATTCTAGAGATTTTATGGATCCAATATTTTCTCACAAACCTATTGAGTTTTATGGAGGAAACATACACGGTAGAAGCAACAAAAAATAAATATTTTCACACAACTCGGAATAGGATCTTGTCGACAATAGCATATTTAGAAAGAGAGTTTGTGGGATAAACCTTATCGCAGAGTAAGTCTGGTGACGTCCCGCTGCACGATGGTATGTAACGCTACTGGCTTACACGGATGGTACTTCTCTCCCATCTTCTAGAGACGTTGCAGGAAGATCTAGAAGTTCTCCTTTCGTGCGGTGATGTACGCCACTCATAGCGCATATGGACGATCGTTGACATCCTCCAAATGCAGGTGTCTCAGCTTCTGCATCTCTACTTCATCCACATAGATGGACTAGAACTCCACACCGCACTTCCTAAGTCGGCAGGAAGGAGCAACCTCTCTACGATGACGTGCTAGTGTCACGGTGCTCTCCATTCTCTCCTAAGGACGGTGACAGCTAGGGTTTACGTACGTGAGCATAAACTGAAAAGTCTCTCTCAAATATCATGTAAAGACATCGACCGTCAAGCACCTTTTAAATAGGAGATGAAATGAAGTAGGGTTTCCTAAACCCATCGAAAAACCGAAAGACTACATTAATTAAAATGGTCATGGATTAATTAGAATATAAGGAATTAAATAATTAACCAAATAATCATATTAGCTGATTAATTAATATCTGACTCCATGCAATCGCTCGGGATGGCTCTATGGGCATATATACCAACAAAACCATCCTTAGCCACAAGTCTAAATATGTACAAGTTATTGATATCTCTATAAGTATACTTTCCAGCTTAAGTATTCTAAAATTATTTCTCTCTCTATTTTGTTAGTTAGCTATTTGAATACTAGATATCTCTTTCTAACTACTATTAATGAATTAATATATTGGTATGATCAGAATCTAAGCTTCTTGTGTACTCTAAACAATCATGTCAATTTGGGTAGTTCTACAAAATATTAAGTCATCCATGCTTCTTTTTATAAAGTAACTTTCTCATTGAGATTCTGTCTCTTAAATTCCTATTAGATCAATATAGGTTAATTGTTGACAACATACAATCTAGATCACTTTCCTTTGTATTTCTAAATACCACAATATATATGTGAGTATGTATCTAGGGTTTAAGTCTAGCACATATGGATACTAAATGCATAAATACCTGTGATCATACATATGGGTACACCAATTTGAACATATTCTCATACTACATATGTAAAATTAGGATTTTTATTTAATAACAAGAGTAGTTTCGGTTTCCTAAATTTGATGATATTCATTATGAAATCTACCAAGTACTATTTATTTACTTATATACATATACATATTAAGACGAATAATGCATATAGTACTTATATATAAAAGTTATGTTGGACTAGGTCATTATTGTAACCATATTTATTTTCAACATATTTTTATTCTAACTCTTATTCATGATCAATGTAGTATCTAATTTATTGAAACTTTAGATTTCCTAGTTAACAACCTACTAATAATAGTAATTAATTTATTTATGTATGGAATTATGTATATACTATTGCAATTCAATGGGACGGATAATCAGTATGGTTAGTTCTTACTTACAAATAACTTAAAGGTATCATTTGATAGGGTATATAGTATATCTGATGTGAAATTACATGATTTCAGACGTTCCACTTATTGATACACCAATGGTTATGTATCAATAGGATACTATTAGTTTTAATATATTTGATTGATCTAATATACTCATACATGCATGTTTCATATCTTAACTAAATCAATCAGTTCATTGACTTCGATAATTAGAGTAGACTGGGAATACTTATATGTTCAAATTTATTTTGCAAAGATGGTACCTATAAGGGCAATAAACTAGATAATATTAATTACCACTATTCTCATGTTTATCTCTTGGCTTCATTATAATCATTGTTACTAATCGATTATCTAATTCAAACTATAAGAGAAAGAGAAACGACCTTAAATTTGTTGGTTTCTAACTGATGCATAGGACTTCTAGTCGAGTATTGGTTGCAAGTGCACGATCTGAACTTATAAAGAGCTTTCTAGGATGTTGATCATATAGTGGCTCCAAGGCTCTCTTTCTCACTTGGTGAACTCGACCCATGTGGCTACTCTATCGACCACTATGGTTGGATGAGGAAGAAGCACCATTGACTGAGAGTAGCAGTGTAGGTTACAAGGTTGATAGAGGGTGTGGAATGGTTGAGGGTGGTAATATGTGGTGGCATTGAAGCCATTGTACAAATCAAGGTGTAGTTGTGAGAAGTCTTGGTGGATGGGTTGTAGAGTGAGGGCGGTCATTCATTTGTTGTTGTAGGCGACGGTGGGATTCACTTATTGGAAGGTCAGGATGGTTTGCAAGTTATGCAGATCATTGAGGTGATAGGAGGAAGAAATATTTTTGCATGTCTATAAAAGAGGTCTATTTGGGACTATCGAACTTGTTGTCGTAGTGAGGGAGGTGTGTGGATTGGTAGAAGTTATGGGTTGTCTTAGGGAACTTAGATGATGTAGGTGTTGCATGTGTATGAGTTGTTGCAAGACAGCGGTTGAGAGGTGTGGTTATCAAGGTTAGAGGCAGGTCTGAAGCTCAATTGTTAGTCTTATATGCCTACCATTGGGCTAGGGTTTTGGATTCAATCTGGGGGGAGGAAGAGATGTCTAGCGACGTGTCTCAATTATGAACGACTCAGCCATTTTTGAGTTTGCAGAGTTTAGGCATTATTGTGCAAGGTAGGGTTTGAGATAACATCCTAGGATATCATTGATTTTTTTGTTTTAGATGTGATAAAAGATGGTGGAGTCAATTTGATAAGAAGTGAAAATAGAAGGGAAAGCAGGAAGCAGTTTTATTTCTCTGTATAACAGTCATCGGGTTGGAGAAGAACTATTTTCTCCTCTAATTGCATGAAATAGTGTTCATAGAAGAGGGTAACTCACCCTATTAATTCACTTTGGTACATTTCATTTATCAAGATTATATATATATTCTCATTTTCTAATTACTTCCAGAATTTATAACTCCTAAACAAAAAAGTCCATTGCCAGAAGATTTTGAACATGAGTTTGATTTCCTTTGAACTAAACGTACCAAATACTAGAGCCATTAAATATGAACACGAATTAGCTAGCTCAATCACTTAATATTATGATTGGTACCAAAGTCTCATATGTTAGATTGAGAGTGTTGGACCAATAAAAGGTCAAATCAAGGTACTTAGGCACAAATACTCTAAATTTGCACTACGATGATATGGAGATGGCTCGCTAGGTAAAATGGAGGGACCATTTGGAAATAATCCTTGAAAAGGAGAGTCAATTTATTTCAAAAAAAGAAATACAATCAAAGACTAGTTACATAAAATAATATTACATGTGACCAAAATAGTTGAATGAGATAACAAATGAAAGACTTATTTGTAAATGGAGTCAGGTTGGGGGAAAATTAGTGATTAGAGTTCATAATAGATTTAGCATCCAAAATCTAGTATGTTACACAAAATATTTCAAGAAACACAAATATTAGGAACTTTACTCAAGGTTGGACAATGGTAAAATAGACGTAAATCCAAATACAGTAACAAAATATGAATTATTATAATGTTTATTTGCATAATACTAATATACTTTAATATATTGGTTGTCCTACGGTGATTTCAAAAAAATAAAAGTAATGTGATATTTGGATCCTACACAACCTAATTAGTCTACTCGTCATTTTTCCTTAAATAAATTTAGTTAGTTGTATTGAATATTATAGAAAACAAAAATATAAAGAAAATAAACAATAAGGAAGTAATTACTTCAATCAGGTTGAGATCTTGCGCTATTAAATTTTCACATGCATTGTGCGTATTCTCGTATCTTTGGTTTTCACATTTTATAAGGGAATATTTGGATCCCCAATACAAAGGTTGAGAGGTTGTCATCTGCCTTTAATAAGAATGTTCTTTACACATAAAGTAATGGCACTATCTTCTTTCACAATTTTCTCTCATCTCTCTCTTTCTTTCTCAATGATTTTTATCCAATGTTTTAGGGGAGATCTTTATAAGAAGAATGATACCTATCTTTGGATATAGAATTTTATATATCACCACCACATCTTTCTAATACTTTGTTCTTATCCAACCATATTTATAAATATTAACAAATTCCATGAAAAGATACCAATATCCAAAGAATCTACAAGAACTATAGAAAATTGTGGTCAGCTATTTTCGTCTGAAAGTTTCTTTACCCATCTTGACCAACCACGTCTCTTAACAGTTGGCTGAATATCATCCTTTTCTACATGTGGCCAAAACAACCTGGGTGTGTTTGTCTATAATAGATGGAGTCACTATCATTGGTGTGTCTTTTAGTTCTCTAGTGAACTCAAACCCTTACATCTGTACAAGTACATTATATATAATGCTTTACACTATTTTTAATGCACTTATTATGTTTCTTATATCATGTTTATGTGTGTATTTTCTTTGAAATTATACATGTATAATTTTGGACATTTTTTGTATTGTCTCTAAAATATTTCAAGCCATAAACACCATACATACATCAAGGACCATGACCTCACAAAGATAGAGTTAGAATTATAAAGAAATGAAGTAACAAAACCAATACACAGACACATAGTGTATCCAATTTTGGATGTTGTGTGTCAGATTTCAAAGAGAAGGTCATTCCACATAGGAACAAACATGGTGTGCCTGTAGAATGAATAGATTTTCCATAGTTTGAAGCTCCCCCCAAAAAAGGAAACAAGTGACATTACATGTCCATCTTGAGATTGGCACGTCGCATCCTATATCAGTAGAAACCCAATGATCTACATCAACAACAAGTAAATATGATACGACATGTCAATCCCTTGACACTCCATGCCAACCAACATAACCAAACATTTGGGAACTACTTCACAGCATGGCAATCCCTCAACATGTCATGCCAAATGGTTATATTTGAAATTTCATATTTGAGTCACTAGAAGCACAATGTATCACTTGTAAGAGATGTTGTTTTGTAGTTTTTATGAACAAGAATATTGAATCAATAAATTTTAATTCAAGGACATATATCATTAGAATCTAAACACTCTTCATGACTTTTGGGCTCTACAAAGTGGCCTTCCCCCCCCCCTAGAATTAGAGGTAAAAGGTGAACAATTGGAAGGGGACTAAAGACAAAGAGAAGAAAAATAAGAAGAGGGATCATTGCTAGTAAAGTAGGTGGAGTTCTTACAAGTATGATTACCAAGTGATAGAATTTCACCTAAACATGAATTATTCCCATTCTAAACTTATTCTTCTCGAGTTTATCATTTTTTTCTTTTAGTCTTGGGGAAGAAGCATAATATGAACCACAAACTTATGTATATTTTTGTAATTATGATATAAGGAGTAGTTTCATTGTATTGAAACGTCACCATTGTTATTTTATCTAATATTGTATTACAGACTTTCTATGTTTGAAGTTCACAGTGGACCATCTTTTCTCAAGATTAATCATCCCATGATATTTTGTGCAAAACCTTTATTGGTTAGAAGGCATGAAGTTCCATCTATGAATTAGAAAGGATTTTCCATGTCATAGAAATATAACTAATAACTAGGATTAATGCCTCTAAATTCAAAATATGGATAAGAATAAAATAATCATGGATGAAAATAGTTTTATTATTTGCTAGTATACTATTATGTTTGAAATGCCCCTCCAAGCACATACATGACAGTGGAAGCAAACCATATGTTTTCCATAACATGGGTCACTTGGCTTGGAGGAACATTACAAAATATGATATTCATTGCAACAAGGTAAATGAAACACCATGTACAAACTCAAATATAGATTCATAAATTGTTTTTTGAAAGGGAAAACATAAATTGTCTCATCTTGATCTCAACCCTGAAATGGGTAGACAAAAAAATCTAGAACATGGAACGATAAACTAGACAAAAGAATGTAATGAGTGGTATATAGAACCCCACCAAGCTAAAGTATCCTTTTATGTAAGCTATTTTGAGGGCTCACTTCAATCCTCTATTTCTCCTTAATCTAGGGACATCTCATCCCACATCCATGTGAAACAAAGCAACAATGTAAGTTAAAGGCACTATGCTTTTTATAAGAACTGAAAAGTAAGCATATACTTGAACCAAAATAAACTTGACATGAGTTAACATTAAGAATTCTCATTACACTTTAGCTTTCATTGCATCAATGAATTAAGAAACATTACTATATGCATTATCTCCATCACTGCTCACATGGGGCACATCATGCTCAGAAAGCCTATCATTGCTAGGAATTCCATAACGACCATAAAGGTCCATCATTGTGAGAAACATATAATAAGTTACTTAATTCTCTTATCTTGATCATTAACATATCCAATAATTGCACCAAAGTGCTCAACAGGCCGGTGAAGACTCATCTTAGTTGCACCAAAGTTCTAATCAATGCCACAATGACAAAATAACATATAGAGGAACAACTCAAAACTTAAGTAAATTATCTTAATCATCATGGGATTTCTCCCTCTTAATTTTGTCATTAATATTACATGATTTACATGATTATTTATTCAGTTTCTAAATCATTACATGATCATAGAATTAAACTAATAAGCATCAGTGATAAGCATAGGACTTTATGATTATAGAAAACAACAAGCAACAATATAATCAGAGGCATCATTGTTATATTAGTTTCATTGTTTATCTTGAAATGAAAGTATAATCCTAAATCACATATAACATGAAATCATCCAAAATACATATGCATAGTGGCATGACCCACTTACCCAGAGCAAAGAAGATCCTAACTTATTTCCCTAGGCTTGTGAATCCTAAGTTTCCTAAAATAAGATACTTTATATTAATTATCACCTGAAAACCATCCTAAACCCTAATTTGGGTCTTTTAGGAAAACACAATCAGAGATGATCAAATTAAGGTTTGAAATCCAGAAAACCAAGTTCCTCTTAGAAAATCCTTTCCAATACCTATTTATACGTACTTTATGACCACGACTTTAATTATTGTTAATTTTTGAGTAACCAACTAATTAGCAAATGAGATAAATCCACACTACAAAATATCAATGAATATGGTGACTCAGCCTAGATGGGACAATCAGTGGAGGTCACGGTGTCCAAGGACCCCACCCCAGTAATAAGCAATGGTCAACACACAAAAAAAAGATAGCTTCGAAATTCCAAAATCAACCATGGTAGAGTGACAAATACAGTCATCAAAAGGAAAAAGTTATCAATTTGACATTCTTCATGTTCGTCAAAGATGATGACAAATAAAAGCTATCTGGAGATAAACCAATGAAAAAAATCTTGTGATCAAACAAATGAATCTGATCTCCTCACTATCAGAAGGCTAAACAATCAACTACCTCTCACCTTTCCAGACTTGAAGAGCCCCAAGAGGAGAGGTGATGTGGTTGGAGGCTCGACAACCGGCTGCCACCATGACTGATTATGTGACAACAAGCATAAAGCTATAACAAACCATCCATTCAACACCACAACGCATAACAATATCTAAGATCAATAGTAAACCTTTGGGTGAAACTGTTGGTGAAGAAATCATAGGAAAACATGGCAAGACTCCTTGGATTAGGGTACCGAAAGCTAGGTAAGAAGGGGATGACACCAAAGTGTCCCATCATCTACAATTTTTGGGGGAAGGACTCCCAAGGTGTTTCATATTGGGTGGATCGGGGAGTTCTCAGGATCATAAAACTGGTCATTTTTGCTCACACGATGAAGTGAGAAAGAGGAATTGTGGCTGAGAAGGAGACGAGGTGCCGTAGAGTCCCAAGCGCATAGGACTTGAGTGAAGGAGATAGTGTCTCTGAATGCGATAGGATCCACGACCAAGGGTCTGACCCAGACTGGGTACAGGTCAACGTGACACATACATGAAACCAAAAACTTATCTATATCCATGTTATCTAAGTGCATAAATCCTAAGTTTGGATTAAAACTATGTTAAATCTTTACAAATTTGATTGAGGGGTCAAATTAAGTCATATTGACCTTAAATTTGGACCATAGGTGGATTAAGGAGTTTAGAATCTACCTTTTCAATGAGTTCAAGATTTTCATGAACTTATGCCCATGACTTTTGTATAAGTCCTTATCTTAGTGTACATGTTTTAAAATATGAATTAAAGTGAATTATCCTTTCTTTAAGGGACTAGTTGAGTTAACTTTCGATATTGGTAGTGTACACCTATTTAAGGACTTCATATTAATGCATAAATCAAAGGATTTTTTTTAGAGAAAGAGAGAGAGAGAGAGAGTTGTTTCTCATTTTTGTTCATATTAAGATAATGCCAAGTTATTTAATTCTTAAGGAACAAGGTGTATTATCTGACATTAAAGAATCAAAATTTTAAACATTGTGGATATTTCCATTAAGTAAATTTTTTAACCTTTACCATGAAAGCTCCATTAAGACTTTCAAATTACGTAGGTGAAATTTTAGGATGTTAGAATTCTACCCACCTTAAATAAATTTCATCCTCAAAATTTTCACATGCTACCCACCTTAGGGTTTTACTTATTTTTTGTATCTGAATCTCTAACATCATCTTAAATTCTCATTATCATACTTAGGATATGGCCTTATCAAGGTGTAATCACTATCTAAACCTCATTATTAAAATCAACATGTGGTTATACTACTTATCAATCTGTCTCACCATCATTGACATGAAAAAGGACCCTTCTACCTCTTATCTAGGGGTTTCTGATTCTACCATGGATCTAACTTACTTATCTATGTCAAATTATCCACCCTTTGTATGCATGATTAGACATACTATGTATCTAATTAGGTTTAGGTGACTATCTATCATAAACTTTTAATGCCAACTCTTATTTTATTTGTCACCTTTGGATACGTGTTGGACTATCATATATTTAGAGGTGACATGATTTATCACACTTATCTTAGAACCTCCTTCATGCACATGTCCCATACCACATACATTTGAAAGGATAAGACAAGCATGATTATGTTTATAACATTCTCTCTACAAAACCCCGCGAGCATGTGTCCCATACCACAAACATGTGGGAAGAAGAGAGAGCATGCTATATACAATTCTCGAGTTAACATAAAAGTCCAAAACATATATACACATGACCCTAAACCTGATCTAAACTTTTGTCTTCTGTCTAGACCTCTACTTTGGTTTCTAATATCTTCCACCTACTTCTTCTATACCTAGGGTTAGAACATATGAATCTTTATCTTAGTGGCCATATACTCATTGCTCTAATACCATATTGAAACTCCCCTCCACACACATACATGATAGCGAAAGCAAACCCTATGTTGTCCATAACATGGGTCACTTGGCTTGGAGGAGCATTACAAAACATGATATACATTGCAACAAGGTAAATGAAACACCATGCATTGACTCAAAATATAGATTCATGCATTTTCTATGAATGGGAAAACATAAAATATCTCACCTTGATCTCAATAATACATGAAGACTAAGAAAATCTAGAACATGGAATGATAAACTAGACTAAAGAATCTACTGAGTGGTAGATGGAACTGCACCAAGCTAAAGTCTCCTTCGATGTCAGCTACTCTGAAGGGCTCACTTGAGTCCTCTCTTTCTCCTTGATCTAGGGACATGTCCTCCCACGGCCATGTGAAACAAACAAACAACGTACGTAAGTGTCATTATGTATTTTATAAGAACTAAAAGTAAGCATATACTTGAATCGAAATAAACTTGACATGAGTTAACATTAAGAATTCTCATTACACTTTAGATTTCATTACAATCAATGAATTAAGAAACATAATTATATGCATTCTCTCCATCACTGCCCACATGGGATATATCATGCTCAAAAAGCCTATCATTGCTAGGAAGCCCATAACGACCATAAAGGTCCATCATTATGAGAAACATATAATAAGTTATGTAATTCTCTTATCTTGATCATTAGCATCATTGTTCTTATCTTTCCATCAATGTAAATTGTCCTCATCCTATAATTGCACCAAAGTGCTCATCAGGCCAGTTAAGGCTCATCTTAGATACACTAAAGTGCTCATCAATGCCACAAATACAAAATAACATAAAGAGGAACAGCTCACAACTTAATTAAATGATCTTAATCATCTTGGGATTTCTCCCTCTTAATCTTGGCATTAACATTACATGATTTACTTGATTATTTCTTCAATTTATTAATCATTACATGATCATAGCATTAAACAAATGAGCATCAGTGATAAGCATAGAACTTAATGATTGTAGAAAACAATAAGCAACAATATAATCAGAGGCATCATTGTTATCTTAGTTTCATTCTTTAACTTGAAATGAAAGCATAATCCTAAATCACGTATAACATGAAATCATCCAAAATACATATGCATAGTGGAAAGACCCACTTAAATGGAGCAAAGAAGATCCTAACCTATTTTCCATGGTCCTGTGTGAATCCTAAGTTTCCTAAAATAAGATACTTTATATTAATTGTCACATCAACACCATCTTAAACCCTAATTTGGGTCTTTCAAGAAAACATGATCGGATATGATGAAATTAGAGTTTGAAAGATAGAAAATCAAGTTCCTCTTTGAAAATCCTTTCCAATGACTATTTATTCGTATTTTTATGACCAAGGGTTTAATTACTATGAATTTTTGAGTAACCAACCAATTAGAAAATGAGATAAATCCCCACTGGCAATTTTCCATGCATATGGCAACTCAGCCTAGCTGGACCAATCATGAGAGGCCACAGTGTCCAAGGACCCCACCTCAGTAATAAGAGATGGTAAACACACAAAAAAAGCTTGGAAATTCCAAAATCATCCATGGTAGCATGACATAAATACAGTCGTTAAAAGGACAAAGTCGTCAATTTGACATTCTTCATGTTCGTCGAAGACGATGAAAAACTAGAGCTATATGGAGCTAAAGCATTGGGAAAATCATACAATCAAACAACTGAATCTAATCTCCTCATTGTCTGGAGGATTAACCATCATCTACCTCTCACCTTGCCGAACTCGAAGAGCCCCAAGAGGAGAGGTGAGGTAGTCAGAGGCTCGAAGACCATCCTCCATGACTAGTTATGTGACCACAAGCATAGACCTAGAACAAACCATCTTCTCAACATTGGAACTCATAGAAAGATCTAAGATCAATACTAAAGCTTTGGGTGAAGCTATTGGCGAAGAAATTGGAGGAAAACATGGCAAGATTCCTGGGATTGCTCTAAGGGTACTAAAAGCATGTAAGAAGGGGATGGCACCAACGAGTCTCATCGTCTGCCATTTCTAGGGCAAGGACTCCCAAGGTGTTTGGGATTGGGTGGATCGAGTTGTTCTGATGATCATAAAATTGGTCATTTTTTATTGCAGAATGAAGCAAGAAAGAGGAATCATGGCTGAGGAGTCGAGATGCTATGGAGTCCCAAGCAGATAGGACTCAGGTGAAAGAGATAGTGTCTCTGACTGGGATAGGATCTGTGTCTCAGGGTCCGACCTGAATCGGGTACATGTATGTGTGACACATACATTAAATTCCAAACTTTGCTATATCCAAGTTATCTAAGTGTATAAATCCTAAGTTTGGGTTAAAACTATGTTAAATCTTTTACAAATTTGATTGAGGGGTCAAATTAAGTCATATTGACTTCAAATTTGGATCATAGGTGGATTAAGGAGTTTAGAATCTACCTATTGGATTAGATCTAGATTTTTATTAACTTTTGTCCATGAATTTTGTATAAGTCCTTATCTTAGTGTACATGTATCAAAATATGAAATAAAGTGAATTATCCTTTCCTTGAGGGACTAGTTGAGTTAAATTTGATGATTGGTAGTGTACACCTATTCAATGAATTCATATTAATGCATAAGTCAGGGGATCATTTTGAGATATAGAGAGAGAGTAAGATTTAGTGCTCATTTTTGTTCATATTAAGACAATGCCAAGTTATTCAATGTTTAAAGGAACAAGGTGTATTATATGACATTAAAGAATCAAAATTTTATAAATTGTTGATATTTCCATTAAGTAAATTGTTTAACCTTTACCTTGAAAATTCCATTAAGAAATTAAAAATCTCATATGTGAAATTTTGGGATGTTCAGGCGAGACATAGCTCAGGCGGTGCGGCTCGCAAGACCTCTGCGAGAGGTCATGGGTTCGACTCCTGGCTGTGGTCTCAGAAGTGATTTAGCCCACGCGTCGGCCGGCCAACGATGCGACTGAATTGGGGCCCCGGTATGGGCGGCAGGGGTCCCCGTGAGTTTACGCCTAACCGGGGGGGTCACTAAGTGGCGCTCCCACGGGGGTGGTTCTCTCGCAAATAAAAAAAAATGGGATGTTACAATGTCATTTGAGAATAAATGGGAAAATTTTAAGGTTTTAGAGATAATAATTTAATTGTGGAATATTTGAATGATTAGACACAACATTATGTCTTACATGATAGTTGTTGGTTAAACTCTATTTATCTCTTGAACCTCTTCATTGTCCATTGTTATTTTATTTGTAACTTAATATCAAATCAAATCAATCCAAACCCAAAACCAATCATTTTTTTCAAATTACTTGTTTAACATAATAAAGATTAAGTGTTGAATAGCATTGACTCCATGTGGATTTGACATAAAGCCATACTAGTCATGGCATGCACTAGTGCAAGTGACAATGTATTTGTCTAGTTAATTTATTTGTATACACATTTTGTTTGTATCAACTTTTGGGAGCATTGTCCCAGACCCAATAAGTATTTGTCTGGATTTAAATTTTTATTGATTGTAATGGGTAAGTAATAACGTGAAAATCGTGTAATTTCTTGTTCTTTCAATTTAGTATGTTTTTTGTTTTTCAATATTGACATGATTAGTGCATGGTTGGAATGAATTCAAGCACTAGAGGCTTGATTAAGATTTTGGATAATCTAAAAGTAGTGTTATCTTCTAGGGACAATGCAATAATAATCAGATCTTTCATCAAAGGTGCAATGAGGATATAACTTATTAAATACACTATGCTACTACTACAGCAAGCCTCAAATTTATCAATAGTTAGATAAGAGGTGGTGGAGGTTAAATTCTATTTAAACATATATTTTTGTGGATTGTGTAAAAAAACATATTGTAAGCCTTGCCTCAAAAGATTCCAACGTCCATATCACAAACTTCTTGGAGCTCGGTTATGCCAAGATAATGGGATAGTAGATGATTGGTTTCGACGTTTCCTCTTCTCATTCTCACTCCAAGATAAGGATAGTGGATCCAAGGCCTTGAAAAGGGTAGAATAACCACATAGGACACATTCCCTACATCACTCTTGTAGAGATTCTTTCTACAAAGTAGGGAGATAGAGATTCTCAATCAAATAATAAGCTTCACCCAATCCACTGAAGAACCATTCACATAGTTTTGGGATTGATTCAAGGAGTGTCTTCAGAACATACTACCAAAGTGGAAAGAAATGTAGATCTTTTGTGAGTTGGATGATGATGTAGGTACTTTGGAAAATGCATCATTTGGTTGATTCTTTGAGGAATAACTTTAACGAGGCCAGGGAGATTGAGACAATGATTCCTAATAAATCTAGTAGGAGAAATGAGATGAGAACCATAAGGAGTGGAATATATGAAGAAGATTCATTAAAGTTTTAAATGACAATATTGATGACCTCACTAAGCAGCATAATTTGATGATTGTAAATAAAATCCATCAATTGATGGAATGTGATATGTGTATTATTCCACATAATAAATGTGATTGTGACATGGTAACTCTAGAGGGGGTGCTAAAAGAGCATGTCAACTATGTTGGGAAACACCACAACAACAACCCCTTCGTCAACACCTACAACCTGGATCGAGAAATCATCCAAAATTTTTTGAAGAATCAAGATTGATCCAGCCAATAACATGGAAACAAGATGCCATATATAGGACCACCTTGTTTGAGTAGTTGAACGATATGGTCAAGACAAGGGTTTTGGATCCTAGATGGGTGATTAGATGCTCTAGAGGGGGGTGAATAGAGCTGAAAGCACTTAAACAAAATTCATTTAAACTTCAAGATATATGACAAGATAAGGTTGCTAAATAGGTAATTTGTGTGCAACTAAACATGCATAACAAGGATGAGAGAGACTGAACATACACCAAGTAGACAAACTATTTAGAGTGGTTCCACACTTCAAACTAGAAGTGTGTCAGTCCACTTACCTAGAGAGGTCAACCTCTAGGATTTCCTAACCTTTCACCTTCATTATATTCATTATAAGAGATACAATACATCACCACCAAAGGACTTACCTATCTAATACAAAGAGTCTTCAACCTTACCAAGGACTTACCCACTTTGCAAGGAGTCTTCTGCCTTCTTCCAAGGACTTACCTACTCTTGCACAAGTCTTCAGCCTTGCAGGAATTACCCACTCTTCTTGGATCTTCCACCTTTGACTTCACCTTCACTCAGAGAAGCTTCCACCAAGGACTTACCCACTTGAGCAAGGAGTCTTCTGCCTTCATCAAGGGATTACCCACCCTTTCTCCAAGTCTTCATCCTTGATCTTCAATAAGGGACGCCTTCCCTTATTCTTCTTCACCTCTCTTAGCCAAGAGAGAGATCCTTCATCTTCATGATTGGAATGAGAGAAAGGGAGGTGGTGGAAGTGAGAGCCTCACAAGATATACATGTAGGACTAGCTCTCTTACAGATTTTCTACTCACTCTAATGGATGTTGCAAGTGATTAAGCTTAGAGAGAGAGAGAGGAGGTTGTAGGAAGCACTCAACTATAGAATAGGAACCTCACTTAAAGTTTTGCAATTAATGCTCAACCTTGGAATGAAGCCCAAGGGGTCCTATTTATAGCTGGGGATGCCTCTTAGCCTTTGGCAACACTTGAGAATGAAAACTAGCCATTTTTTGTCTTGCAACAGATCTATTTTCACTTGTTGCAACTCCACAATGGCTAGAAGCACTTTTCTGCACTTTTCTGTACAGTGCAATCGGTCGAGTTTCTATAAAGGTAACTCGACCGATAGAGTAAAAGACAAAGCTGATATTCATACCATCGGTCGAGTTTGTCCTAGAAAAACTCGAACGACCAATGACAATCGATTTGGTCAGTTACTCAATCGGCCGAGTTCTGTGAAATCACAACTCGACCAATCAAAAGTTATTTTCAAGACCCAATCATGATCGGTCGAGTTTGCACCTCACAGAACTCGACCGATGAACAGCCTGATGTGCATTTTGGAAAATGGCTGTTGAGTGCTTAAACATTTGATCTATGTGCTCCTGATTTTTTCCAAGCTTAATTACAAGTCATACAATCATTACAAGTGATTTACAACATGATTCTAATGGATTTACATCATATTACAAAAATGTGCACTTGTATTGACTTTGATTTGTCTTTTCTCCAATTTGATATGAGCAAGTTAGGGCATTTGGAGTGTGTCTATACCTAATCTGAAATCACTCAAGTAGAGACATTAGACAGCAAAAAGTGGAATGGTTAGTCATCATCAAAACACGGGTTTAGGAAATTTAGACGTGAGTCAACATTGATTGAATTGACCTTGAGTCAACATTCTCCCCCTTTTTGAAGATGTCAAACCATTCCATAAATGTATTGAAAGCATTTAAGTAAAATCATACCTTGGGAGAAACCTAGGGGTTTCAATAGAATTGATTTCATATGCTCCCCCCTCAACAGATGCTAGTGGAGTTCTCATACTCCCCCTCAATTGATGATATTTCTCCTACATGGTTAGCTTTCATCACATTTATAGAATACAATGTCTTCTACTCATATATGTTCTACACATATATGTCTTCTCCCATTTACCCCTTCCCTTTACATGGACATACTTTTCCTCTTCATGCAAGACATGCCTTCTTCCTCTTTTTGTCAAAAGAAGACATACCTTTCTCCCCCTTTGTCATTTCAAAAAGTGGGGTTATGAAGAAAAAAGAAACATCATTTGTTAAAGAGAAAGGAGATAACAAAAGGTTATATAAGGAGAGTAGAAGAGCACATATAGGGGCTTGTCCAAGCATAGAAAGAAAAGCAAGTTAAAGCATATACTTGAACAACCCAAAGAGCAAAATAAAGTGTTGCAGAAAAACAATAAAATGCAATTTTGAACCTCAAGATGATGGCATTTGACCAAAAACCATCAGATCTCATTGCAAAGCAATGAGTCTTGCTCAGAAGGTTGTTTCTGCATTAAAAACACTAGTCTTGCAGCATAAATTGAAATTGGAGCAAAGTCTGCATAAAATCCCAAAAAAAACTCCAATTTCTACATATCATGTAGATCTATGTGCCCTGCATCACAATGTTATGCAAGCAACTCAAGATAGAAGATATGCAATTCAAGGAACAAGCTTGAGCATGTATATGAGCATAGCATATAGATGAGCAAAGATGTCAATTATAAAATAGGTTATAACTACATGTATATGAACTACTAGTAGATGTTATCAGAGGATAGGACTACTAGTAGGATCTAGATCATAGCAAGAAATACCAAAAGATATATAAGATAGATCAAGCTATGAGTAGATGTAGAGATATATCCATACAAAAAGATAAGCAATTTGGAAGCATGAAAGGATATACTCACTAACTAGTATGCATCATTACCAAAAGATGATTACCCCCTAAGAACCTCAAGGTTGTATCAAAATAAGATATACACCTAGATAGATGTAGCAAGTTAGAGCACAATGGAAGAAATTTTAGACACAACCAAGAGATCCAAAGAGATCATCATCAAAACCTACAAAACAACTCAAAGCAAGTAATTGAAATATATAGATATACCAACTTAGAATAATTAGAGAGATAGAGTTGTAAGCAAGATAGGCAATTTAGAACATGGCAATATGCATATATAAAGGTACCAAATGATAGTGCCAAAGAATAAGGCTATTGGTTGAGAAAATCTAGTTGAGAGGAAAATTCTCATTCAATAAGCCAACTGTGTATTATGTGCACAGTGTTATCGGTCGAGATCTGTGTATTGACAACTCAACCGAATGACAGCTGCTGGCAACACCCATTGGTGCCTATCGGTCGAGTTTCAGACAGGGCAAATGCGACCGACAGAGCTGCTGTCAAAAGGTACATATATATCATAAAAACACATTTAGAGGCATGCTGAAAATACAAACCATATCCAAACATGTCTAAGCAAGTTAGTAATGCACTATAGAAGCATTTGAAACAACTTTTGAGCAAGAGTGTGAGGAGAAACACAAAATACCACTTTTGACTCAAAAACCATATGTATAGTGCACACTAACTTGACAAAAAAAAGTTAGGATTTGTTATAATAAAGAAAAACATTACCTCTGTGCTTACCATTGCTTTTCTACTTGTTGGCACCATCTGCACATCTCACCTTTCTTCTTTCATGTGGATTGAGAAGTAACTCAAGTCAATCCATTTGCATGTGACATGCAAGAAGAAAGATGAAATGGTCCCCAATCATATTTTTGGGTTCAGAAGGGTTAGTTTAGCAACCCTAGTCCTATTGCTCCTGGGTGCTTTCCTAAGAGGACAACAAGTAGAATAATGGCTAATTTCATTGCAACAGTTGCATGTGCCCATAGTCTTGGAACTAGAGGATTCTCCATGGAATATTGGAGGTCCTTTATCTTGATTGTTCCTTTGACTACTGTCATATCCTAAACCATGTCTACCGATTTGTTTAGTAGAATGGTGTAGGATGTCATTAAGACTCTTTTTACCAACTAAGAATCTTTGCAAAGAAGATCTCAAACTATCATTATCATGCATGAGAGAAGTAATAATAGAAGACAAATGATTGATATTATCTCTAGCATGCAGAAGATCATTTTCTAAGCAAAGAGATTTAATTAAATAAGAATCTCTATCAATATACAAAGCAGCAACATCATTCTCTCTACTAGTAGAACTAGAACAAGATTCATGCACATTGATTTTAGCAAGCAAGGAGGCATTTTCTGTTTCTTATTCTTGCAAAACAAAATCTTTGTCCTTCTTTTCAAATTTAATAACATCAATATCATGCATGAGAGAATCAACAATTAACGTATGCTCTTCATTATAACTGGGCATAATAGGTTGAGCTTCTAGAAATCTAATCTTATCAAGAAAACTAGTATTTTCAAGTTTAAGAGAGTCTACTTGGCTAAGACAAGCATTTTTATCATCAAGCAAGCAAGAATTAGCATGTTCAAGATCATCTAATTCTACATGCATACTATCAACAATTCTAGCAAGCTTTTTCTTTTTCCTTTTAGAAGACTAAAGAGAGGCACAAGTATCATGAATAATAGCAATCAAAGATTCTTTATCTAAAGAGTTTAGATTTACCTCACTTGAGTCTTTACTTGTTGATGCTATAAGAGCAAAATGGCATTCTCCTTCATCACTAGAGCTTGAGCTTGATCCTCCACTTGATTCTTCACTTGATCTTGAGTTTGAGGAGTCACTTGAGCTTGAGTGCCATTTCTCCTTCTTCATGTACTTATCTTCTCTTCTCTTGTGAAGATGGGTCATTTTGCCTTGTAGACAATCTTCCTTGTAGTGACCCTTCTTTCCACATGTGAAGCACCGGACGGATGAGGACTTGCCTTTGTGGAATGTACCCTTGGAGTACATGGCATCTTCTTTAACTTGAGAGGATGGAGAGACTTGTTCCATGATAGCTTCAATTTGGGCCTTCATTTCAGCCTTCTTCATTCTATTTAGCTCTTTCTTCTCTTATCTTTCTACTTCCTCCCTCTTGTCAAGTGTGGCTTCATGTGCTTGTAGATTTCCAATGAGCTCTTCGATAGGGATATCCTTAAGTGACCTTGCTTCTTCAATGGAAGTCACCTTGGGTTCCCACCTCTTGGGAAGAGTTCTAAGGATCTTTGAGTTGATCTCTCCACTACTCGTATGATGTCCTAGAACAGCAAGACCATTCACAATGGTGTTGAGCCTTAAGTACATGTTGGCTATACTCTCCTCCTTTCCCATCTTGAAGTTCTCAAGCAGCCCTTTGAACATGTATACTTTGCTTTCCTTCACTTGATCTGTCCCTTCATAAGTGATTCAAAGCTTTCTCCATACCTCATAGTCTGTTTCACATGATGAAATCTGGTTGAACTTGGTGGGGGGTCATGGAGGCATAGAGTATGTGCATGGCTCTAGTATTCAAGGTTGCTTTCTTCAAGGTAGCATCATCCCATTCTTCAATCTTTGTATTTGGTAGCATGTATGGGTTGTTCACCATTTCCCACATTTCAAGACATGATCCTTGGATGTAGAATTGAAGCATTCATCTCCAATAGAGGAAATTGCTCCCATCAAAGATTGGTAGGCTAATCAAGTATCTCCCTCCTTGGTAGTCACCCATCTTCTCCTACTTGTTGAAGTATGCTTGGAGAAGCTTGCTCTGATACCAATTGTTGGATCCTAAATGGGTGATTAGATTCTCTAGAGGGGGGTGAATAGAGTTGAAAGTACTTAAACAAAATTCATTAAACCTTCAAGATATATGACAAGATAAGGTTGCTAAATAGGTAATTTGTGTGCAATTAAACATGCATAGCAAGGATGAGAGAGATTGAACATACACCAAGTAGACAAACTGTTTAGAGTGGTTCCACACTTCAAACTAGAAGTGTGTCAGTCCACTTACCTAGAGAGGTTAAACTCTAGGATTTCCTAACATTGCACCTTCATTATATTTATTATAAGAGATACAATACGTGACCACCAAAGGACTTACCTATCCAATACAAATAGTCTTCAACCTTACCAAGGACTTACCTACTTTGCAAGGAGTCTTACGCCTTCTTCAAAGGACTTACCTACTCTTGCACAAGTCTTCATCCTTGCAGGAATTACCCACTCTTCTTGGATCTTCTTCCTATGACTTCACCTTCACTTGTAGAAGCTTCCACCAAGGACTTACCCGCTTGAGCAAGGAGTCTTCTGCCTTCACCAAGGGCTTACCCACCCTTGCTCCAAGTCTTCAGCCTTGATCTTCAACAAGGGACGTCTTCACTTGTTCTTCTTCACCTCTCTTAGCCAAGAGAGAGATCCTTCATCTTCATGATTGGAATGAGAGAAAGGGAGGTGGTGGAAGTGAGAACCTCACAAGATATACATGTAGGACTAGCTCTCTTATAGATTTCCTACTCACACTAATGGATGTAGCAAGTGATTAAGCTTACAGAGAGAGAGGAGACTGTAGGAATCACTCAACTATAGAATAGGAACCTCACTTAGAGTTTTGAAATGAATGCTCAACCTTAGAATGAAGCCCAAGGGGTCCTATTTATAGCTGGGGATGCCTCTTATCCTTTGGGAACACTTGAGAATGAAAACTAGCCATTTTGTGGCTTGCAACGGATCTATTTTCACTTGTTAAAACTCCACAATGGCAAGAAGCACTTTTCTACACTTTTCTATACAGTGCAATCGGTCGAGTATCTATAAAGGTAACTCGACCGATAGAGTAAAAGACAAAGTTGATATTCATACCATCGGTCGAGTTTGTCCTGGGAAAACTTGACCGACCAATGAAAATTGATTTGGTCAGTTACTCCATCAGTTGAGTTCTTTGAAACCACAACTCGACTGATCAAAAGTCATTTTCAAGACCGAATCACGATCGGTCGAGTTTGCACCTCACAGAACTCAATCGATGAACAACCTGATGTGAATTTTGAAAAATGGCTTTTGAGTGCTTAAATATTCGATCTAAGTGCTCCTAATTTTTTACAATCTTAATTACAAGTCATACAATCATTACAAGTGATTTACAACATGATTCTAATGGATTTACATCATATTACAAAAACGTGCACTTGTATTGACTTTGACTTGTCTTTTCTCCAATTTGATATGTGCAAGTTAGGGCATTTGGAGTATGTCTATACCTAATCTGAAATCACTCAAGTAGATACATTAGACACCAAAAAGTGGAATGGTGTCATCATCAAAACACGGTTTAGGCAATTTAGACGTGAGTCAACATTGACCTAATTGACCTTGAGTCAACAAAGGGAATGCTTACTCGGTGGTAGAGGTTATGGCTCCCCATAGTAGGGACCCAGGTTTGAAACCTCTCAGATTTGTGATTCAGCCAGCCATAATCCCATCATGTAGCTCGACCTCTATGTGATTTACATATTCATCCCCATTGTGTGGGGAGGCAAGGGGACTAGAGGTTTACATCATATTTAGAGGGTGGTTCCCATATCTCAAAAAAATGAGATGGTCAGCCATGGAAAAATGACACCACTTATACAAAAGGGTTGGAAACTCAACTTGAATAGCTTGAAGAATCCATAAAAACACATATAGAAGTCTAGGAGATATGCCTTTAAACACCAAAGTAAACCTAAGGGAGCATCTCCAATGCGGTCACTCTAATGGATGAAGGATAAGAGAGTCTTTGTTTCAAGTAAACCTAAGGGAGCATCTCCAATGCGGTCACTCTAATGGATGAAGGATAAGAGAGTCTTTGTTTCATATTTTTCTCTTGTATAAATAGAAAGAAATGTAATCTCAAGTTAAGATTGATTTGTTTTATTTCATGTGTGTTTGGTTTTGTTTTATGATATGTATTGTTTATCATTTACTTTTTGCATGTGTATTTTGGATTCCTTTTCTTTCAAATATTTTAGCTTAGTGTAAATATAATCTTTATCCATTTTTTTAAAATTCTCTCTTATTTGGTCAAGTCATCTCATTCTTCTTAGTTTATTTTTATCATTGGGAAACACTCATTTAGGTAATTTTTTATTAATATGGATCATATGTCAATGGTTCTCTCATTTCAGCTTTTCATGAGTAGTAATCATGCTAATTTTGCCAAGTTGATATTATAGGATCCAACTTTTGTTAAAGTGACTTGTTAATATGGAATTCTAACAATCACATGGAACCAATACTTATCTTGATCCACAGTTTAAAAACATTCTTTGAAACCAAAATTCTAGAATTGTTGTTTATAGATCAAAATTGGGAATGTAGCGTCCTTCTACAATGTGCGGCCTCCAAATTTCCGAAGCAGGTAGTATCTTGGGATCTCTCAAACAAGAAATGTGAATGAAGAGACAAGGATCACAACTCAAATAAAATCAAGTGGAACCAGTTACTACTGGCCCTTTCCTTCAACTACGAAGTAGCTCAAAACTCCATTGACCTTCAAGCTCAACTTGACAATATTCTACATTGAGAAGAGAGGGAGATGCAACAGAATGCCCATTGTGTCTGGGTCAATGTAGAAGACAATAGCACCCGTTATTTTCACTCATGGTCAAAGTTAGAAGATGACATCACAAAATCACAAGGCTTATAGACTCACAGGGATCATGGATTGATGAGAAAGGTCCTATCAAACAACTAATCCTTTCTTTCTTCTCTGTTGTTTACCAGGAGACAGACTCAGTGACAAGACTGGCCTCAAGTAGGCATTTTTTTGGGGCCTTCACACTTCTCTCATATGCAGAGACCACCCTGATGAGTGTGTGTCCTCAATAGGAGGAGATATGAGAATGTGTGAAGTCAATGTCTCCTCTCAAAGATTCTGGACCTAATGGGGTTGATGCATCCTTCCTCTAGAATAATTGAAATTGTCTCGAGCAACAAATATGTGATTTCCTACAAGGCCTTTTTGTAGGATTTCCCTATCTCATGAAGTGGAAAACTCAATGCTCATTCCTATTCCTAAAGTGACCTCTCCTGAATCTTGTTCGCAGCTACGCCCTATTTCTCTAAACAATTTCTGCACCAAGCTCTTATCCAAAGTGGTCGCATCCACCATTAAGCCCTTTCTAAAAGACTGGATTTCTTCCTTTCAGTCTAACTTTGTTCTCGGTAGAAGAATTGGGGATAATGTTGCTCTGGTCCAGGATTTGATACATTCAATGAAATCAAAGTCAAATAGGAGGCACTATCTGGCTCTCAAACTTGATCTAGTGAAATCTTTTGACAAACTGAGATGGCAGTTCATCAAAGACACTCTTAATTGTACTTCTATCTCAAGGAACATCATCTCCATCATTATGCAAATCATTCGATCTAGAAACACTTCGATCACATGGAACATAGAAGCTATATGCTCCTTCACCGCCTCGTGTGGTGTAAAATAAGGTGATTCGCTCTCACCTTACATTTTTGTCCTATGTATGGACCGCCTTATCTAGGTGATTGCTTCTAAGGTAGGAAATCACACATGGAAACTGATCAATATTATGAGGAACAAGCTTGAATTCACCCATGTTAGCTTTGTGGACGACATCATTCTATTTGGTGAAGCTACAATACACTAGGCTATGGTTATGAGGCATTATCTTCACCTCTTTGGTGAGGCATCCTGTGAGATCCTATCTCATGAGAAATCCTCCATTTTCTTCTCATTCCACACACCACGCCCCGCTAGTTCTCATATCTATAGGAAACTTAACATAAAGGAAACAACTGACTTGGGAAAGCACTTGGGTATTCCTATCCCATTTCCAATACCTTCTTGAAAAGTTTCATCACCAAACAAGTATGTGGCAGAATAAATTTCTATCCCTTATGAGTTGGATTACTTTGGCTAAATCTAGTCTCATCTCCATGTCTTGCTATACAATGCAATCTTTACAATTACTAGTTTCCATCTGCAAGAATATTGATCAACCTGACAAACATTTCCTATGGAATGCGTCAGCCCATTCTAGGAGATTAAACCTAGTAGCATGGAATCAAGTCACCATCCCCAACCATCAGGGTGGTTTGGGTACCAGAAGGGCCAAAGACTTCAATAAGAAACTTTTCATGAAGCTTGCATGGTCTTTTGTCTAGAGCAAGCTGATACTCTGGGTATCCTTGTTGCAAGCAAGGTAAGTTAAGAAAGTATCATTCAAATATAGGGGATCCCATTTGTAGAGGATCATCAAAGGTTTTATTTTGTTGCTCCTAAACCATTCCAGGAAAGTTGTTGTCTTTGGCGAAAGCACGATCGTATGGAGCAATGTTTGGATAGGCGAGGGGCATACTCCTATTCTACAACTTCACCTCTCCATCCCTTAAGATCTTCTTGACCTTAAAGTGGAGAGCCTCGTCACCACTAACAATTCTTGGGATGAAGGCTTTCTCAAAAGTTGGTTTACAAACACGACTGTGGAGGCCATATTGTGCATGCCCACCCCCAGGCCTTGCTATGGAAGCAATGTTGGGATCTAGAATCTTACTCCATACAGTGGTTTCACCACCAAGTCTATGTATAACTTCCTTTGTGACATAGGGGATACTAATCAACTATGTTATGGTGACATATGGTCACTTCAAGTTACCCATAGAATTCATGTTCACCTCTGGCTCCTTCACAGATATCAATCTGACATATTTTTTGTGAGTCCAGAAGCACATGATAGATAATTTGATCTGCTAGAAATGCAAGGCCCAAGAAGAGGATTGTCTTCATGTTGTCTAGGACTACCTTGTGGCTCGACAAACCTACTCTATCCTCATTCCCAACATTGCATCGCTTTTATTCCTCAAGATACACTTGGAGCATGGATTGGCTACAAATTGAAATGTATCAAAAACATTGATAATTGATAGATCACTTTCATCATAACATGTTGGTTTCTCTAGAAGAATAGTAACTCATTCATATTCAAGAACAAGTCTATTCCTCCAAGAGTCCCTGCAATCTTTGTTGAGCTGAGGTGGGCGCCATCTCTACAACAATATAAAAACCTCAACACTCCCATCGCTCGTGCGATCATAGTAATATTCTTTCGCTACCCCTCCACCCCTATACCACCATCATCACGTGGACACACAAATTTCTAAGAATGATCACTTGAAAAATTGTTGTGCAGTCACTTGAAACAACAAAGCCGAATGTATTGTTGGATCAGTTACTCGTATTCCAGGTAGCGACCCCATATATGCATAACTCTTAGCTATTCTTGAAGAAATCTATTTAGCCAAACATTATCCTCTACCCCAAGCTATCCTAGTCACTGACTCGAGAAATTCTACATGTTGGGTCAACAAATCCAAGGAGCCACCAGACAAACATCGCCTTCTAGTTAAACACATCCTTAATGAGCTATTCCAAATCCCTATCAGAGTGATCTATCATAGTCAGAAACAAAACAAGCTCACAGACATGTTGGCCAACTCATTTCTAAAGCAACCAGAAGCATGTGCAATTTAAAACTTATGTCCTCCTGCTACAACTCAGACATATCTTGATGATTACATGTTTTTATGACTACTTTTCAGTAACAATGTAAATGGATGTAATCAGCCTTAGCTAATATTGCTCAAAAAATGTCGTTAACATATAGAGTACTCCTAATTAAAACTTTTGCAAAACAATGATGGATTTATGTATGCCCTTTGTTGAATTTGGGTTGTCGTTGTGGGGTCCTAACTTATATAATATGTGATTTTCAAAACATGTTGTTGTATTGTTTTCTCCAGTGTAAGATCATAACAATCCATTTAGAAATTGTCTCAGCTGGAAAAATACATTGTCAGATGTAGTGTAAGTTATGGGTTCAAAACCTGGTTGGCCATAAGGAGGGGATTATTTAGAAAAAATTAAGTTCATGCATTGAAATTGTAATAGACTGATGAATGCATATTCATTCTAGTTTTAGTTGCATTTTTAAGCTTAGTTTTGCATTTTATATTCCCAACTTTACTTTATAATTAGCATATGTGTAGTTTTTATTAGTTTTATATGAGTTTTTAAGGTATCTCCAAATCATTTGACTTTTGTGGAAATATTGATCTTCATTCTCTACACGCCAGTATAGGACCGTTGGTCTTGCTTCCCGACCAACTGACTGAAGAAGCGTCCAACTTTTTGTATGAATTCCATTAGCCTACCCCTTCAACAATGGTTTCATATATCAAACACTTCATCAATACATGCCCTTCTCCATATGCCAATACCCCTAGGTGTGCTCATCTTTCTAAATTTTCATCATTTTGCATACCATGTCCTTCCATTGATTGAAAATCGATGGAAGTTGTATATTATTCCTATAACATCCCTGATCTGGGTTATGCTTTAACCCTAGGTGTTTTGATTAAGAAAGATGATTATATGCTTAATCTCATATTGTGAAAAGTAATTAAGGCTCAAAAGGAACCTATGTTGCAATTCTAATCCTTTTGAACATTGTTGAAATCAATGTTTTGCTTATTTTGGACTAAAGTGCAAATTACCCAAGTTGAGGGGGTTAGATTGCAAATGTTACATGATAATATGTTCCTCTCGTGTTGAAGCATCATGATAATGAAGATGATGCAGAGGTATGGCTTGTGGTAGCTTGAGTACCAAGGAAGAGCTGATAAAGCAATGTTTGTGCATTAAAACCTAGTTTTGGTGTAAAGTGCAATTTACCCAAAACCTAGGGTTCAATATGCAAATTACCACTTCAATAAGGTCCCTAATGTTTCTTGGCATCATGTAGAGCAAATAAAATGAGAAGGGCGCCTCATTTGAATTAAGTTGGAGGAGAGAGAATCTTGATATTAAAATAATCAGGGTTTAATCTTAATTGAAACCCTAATTCGATTTAGGGCAAACATAAATAAAAACAATTGAAGGGCTTTCAACCAAAAACGAGATGGTTGAGTTTTCTCAAGTGTGAAGAGCCTTGTGCCTTTTCTATGGCATGAAAATATCTCAAGGAGGTGAAAATTCCACTCACCTTATTAAAAGGAAAAGTAATTTCCACTCACATATGGGATATTAATATAATAAGCATTAAGGTGCTTAATTTTCTTTTCTTTAAATCATGGATAATTGAGAGGAATATGAGGAAAACAAGATAGCCTCGTCCCTAAGGATGTTGAGGGGGAATAGGCGGCCATATTTTTGGGATTAATTGGATTTTTATAAAGCATATTCTCTCTCATTGAATTTTTATAAAAAGGACCTTTTACAAGTCAAATGAAAGGCTTTTTCGACCCCACTTCTTCTCCTTGCTTGGGAAATGACCAAGGGAGCTTTTTAGGTTCAGTAGGACGACCCCCAATCTGTTGGTAAGGTTCTTGATCCATTTCACCTTGATTCCATGGTGGAAATCGAAAATAAAGAATGGATTTCTTCCTATTTCGATCTCCTCTTCAATTCAAACCATTCCTTTTCACTCAAACCTTGAGGAAGAGCCTTGGAATGGTGAAAGGAGTTGTATCCACCATTTTTTCCATGCACATGTAGCTTTGGAGCTCAATTGGATGCGGGTTTTATAACTTGAACCCCTTTACATTGTTATTCAACCATTAATCTTGATATTTCATTGATTCCTTCATTATCTTGATTAATTTTTGGTTGAAATTGATTAATTCGTGAAATCAGAAGTTGTTAGAACTTCAGGGATGAAGTTAGATGATGATGACATCATCTTGGATACTTTTCCCAAAGAAATCTTGTTCCAATCGGTTTCAACATGTTTGCTCATACGGTTTCACCAAACCGTTTGAGAGCAAACGGTTTCAAAACCATTTGAGAGAGTTGACCAAGGGTTGACCATTTGCGATTCCTGTTCCTAATTATGTTGGTTGATAACCCACCAAATTTTATGGATTAATTTCAAAGGAATCATGATTTGAAGGCTAATCAATTAGGCAAACCTAATTGGATTAAGTGCTGATTTTCAACTTGAGTAATTTAACTTTTTGGGAAAATGGTTTCAAAATCATTTGAGACAGTTGACCAAGGATTGACCGTTTTAGATTCCTGTTCCTAATTATGTTGGTTAATGACTCACCAAATTTTATGGATTAATTCCCAAGGAATCATGAGTTGAAGGCTAATCGATTGGGGAAACCCTAATTGAAATTAATGCTGAAATTCCAATGAGTTGATTTGAGATTTTGGGTTGATTAGCCCAAACGGTTTCAAAACCATTTGGGGATCACCCAAACGGTTTCAAAAACATTTGGAGATCACAAAAGATCGTTTGGAGGTCTGGGGTTAAGTAAATTTGACCAACTGAAGGTCCAAAGGTATCAAATCACTTTGCAATTAAGTGCTGATTTGATGATCACCTCAATGGCTCAAACCCTAATGCTTTTTCACTAAAATCCAAGGGTTGGATGAGCCAAACGGTCTCAAGACCGTTTGGAGCTCATCCAAACGGTCTCAAGACCATTTGGAGGTCACCCAAGGCCGTTTGGAGGTCTAGGGTTGAGTATGGATAAGCAATTGAAGATCTAAAGATACTAAGTTGAAGTGTAATCAATTGCTGATTTGGTGATCAATCCAATGATCCAAACCTTAATTGGTTGACTTGGATTTTGATGATATGATGGGCAAACGGTCTCAAGTCCGTTTGGTGGTTATCCAAATGACCTCAAGACCGTTTGGGGTCAGGTCATGCTCAATTTGGATGATGGTTCAATGGTTTCAAAGTAACTAATCTTACATTGATTAGTGTTGAAGGATCATCGATTCTAAACCCTAATTCAATTGATTCAATCTTAATTGATGACTAATTGAGGGTCAAATCAGTTGAAGGTTGACCTATTAAACTCAATTGAAGTATGATTATAGGTCCAATTGATGATTGGTTCCATGAATTCAATGATTGAAGGAATCAACATTGGAAACCCTAATTCAATTGGATACCTTATGTAATGGAGGTCCAATGTAATTAAATCTCTTGAGAATTAAGATGATGAATGATCCATTGATCCAATAATGATTAGTAATGATAATCAATGAAGGTACAAAGGTTGAAACCCTAATAGTACCTAAGTGATTAGTGCCAATTAAGGGATGAATCCCTAATTGCTTATAGGATCAATTACTTGGTACACTATGTTAATCACAGTTGTATGAACTCGATTGAAGGGTTCATTGATAAATGCATACATGAATATGATTCATGTGGTGATTAAGGGTTATGATCCTTAAGTAAACAGATCATGAAACCCTAATCATGAACATAAACCCTAATTGACAGGGTTATTGAATTCTAACCCTAGTTGAGGGTGATTCCATGAGAAACCCTAGTTGAGGGTGATTCCATGAGAAACTCTAATTAAGAATTAACACCACATGATGTTCTAATATTATGTTGTGATGAGAGTCCCTAAGAAGAGTGAAGGTATATGAGACTCTAATGTGAGCCATGTGATCGGTTGTTTCCTAATGAGAGGAGACAAGTTGTTTATGGCCTGGTGAGGCATGAGGATAGTTGTGGCTAGTGAAAGGTACCAAGATGATTATATAAGTTTATTGTAAGAAAAGTTAATGTTTTAATAAACTTAATAAAAGGAATAATTGCATTAAATAAAGAATTTGGAAATGTATGAAGGCTAACCTCAGGGTTCAAAGCCTAGAAAAGGATGTGATGATCAATGATGAGTTATGGGGATTTATATCCCAAAGTCTGTGTAATCAGGAGTGGTTAGAGTCCACTGCCTGGCTGTGTAATCTGGAGTGGTTAGAGTCCACTACCTGTCTGTATAATCAGGAGTGGTTAGAGTCCACTTCCTGGTTGTGTAATCAGGAGTGGTTAAAGTCCACTGCCTAGCTGTGTAATCAGGAGTGGTTAGAGTCCACTGCCTGACTGTGTAATCAGGAGTGGTTAGAGTTCACTGCCTGGCTGTGTAATCAGGAGTGGTTAGAGTCCACTGCCTGGCTATGTAATCAGGAGTGGTTAGAGTCCACTGCTTGGCTGTGTAATCAGGAGTGGTTAGAGTCCACTGCCTAGCTATGTAATCAGGAGTGGTTAGAGTCCATTGCCTGGCTGTATAATCAGGATTGGTAGCGTCCACTGCCTGGCAGTGTAATCAGGTTTGGTTAAAGTCCAATACCTGGTTGTGTAATCAGGAGTGGTTAGATTCCACTTCCTGGCTGTGTAATCAAGAGTGGTTAGAGTCCACTGCCTAGCTATGTAATCAGGAGTGGTTAGAGTCCACTTCTTGGCTGTGTAATCAGGATTGGTAGCATCCAATGCCTGGCGGTGTAATCAGGTTTGGTTAAAGTCCAATACCTGGCAAAGGCTCAATGCATGTAATTAGGGTTTGCTAAATTCAAATGCCTGGCTGTGAAATCAGGATTGTCTAGAGTCCAATGCCTGGCAGTGTAATCAGGTTTGGAAGAGTCCAATACCTGGCAGAGGCTCAAATGCCTGTATAGATGACACAGGGTTGGTAATAACCCAATTCCTATAATGATAACATAGGATTGGTAATAACCCAATGCCTGTGTTGATGATATATGAGTACATGGTAAATGTAATTCCATATTTGGTTATCAGATTGGCTAAGGCCAACAGATGAAACAAGAATGTTTCATGGGTGACATATTAAGAGAATGAATGTCACAAGAAAAGTTTGACATGATGCTATAATATGATGGATAAATGATATACATGTTCCTCCTATTCCTTATTAACAGAATAGATGATCTATTGTTCTATCATAAATGGTTACAATGCTTAAAGATGAGAATGCCTTTAAACTACTTATTCTCTATCCAGTTTTATATTATTAAATTGCAATAATAATGTTTTTGGCAGAGAGTTATATCTCCCGCTGGGGCAATTTTCAATTATCTCACCCCCGTGGGATCCAACATTTTTCGGTGGACAAGCACGGAGAAAAGTGAGAACATCTTGCAGAGGAAGAACATCAGTAATAGCATGGACAGCAGTGACAGCTCAGGTTGAGTGTACTGTCTGTCGTGTCATGTAGATAGAAGTCATATGTGTCGTCTTTGTACTCTCAGGTCCTCGGAGTTAGTAACTAGTGTTTTTGATGAATCAATCTGAGTTTTGGCTTAGTGCCTCAAAGTTTTATATTGCATGTGTATATTTGTTAACAGGGCAGTCAATGTTGTAATCCTTAAAAAGGAATGGTACAAGTTGTGTACTTGGGAACCAGGATGTATATGAAATACTTTAGTTCTTGGTTAAAGAGTTTTCCTGTGAATGGATCTCTTTGAAAAAGTTTTAATTTTTAGTGATTTTCAGTAATCCACTGTTACTGATCGCTTCCCCATGTTTTATTATTGTTAATGACACCTGTTATCTTAATGATGACGTTTGTCATTACAATTCCATCAAAGGTCAAAGACCAAAGAGAACACCCAGATGTACCAACTAATTAAAATGCACCCTCTCGCCTATAGATATAACCCAAGCATCATCTACCGATGAAAATGTTGTTGTTACCTTTTGATGGAAGTTCTACACTCATGAACTAAAGAGGGTTTTGGCCCTTTAACCAACAAAGACATTGTGGTTGTCCACCCTAACAATTCCCTCTGATGGAAATTTGGATTCCATCTTCTAACAAAATGTTGACTTTTCCCTATCAATGGGAGGTCCCCACACCTTAACAGATGATGTCTCTACATCGAGTTTGTTGATAGATTTTCTTCCCTTTTGTCTGTTGATGAAAATGTTGACTTATCCAACTGGCAATGCCAACCAATGGAATATTAGTGTGTTTCAACCAAACAATATCATGCATCAACTGGAACCCTAAGAGTCAAGAGACATCTCATCTTCCTAGCACAAGCACATATTCACATCCATGGACACTAAGGACTTAATAGTTGACTACTGGGAGGGTTACAAACCCTAGAAGTTATATATAAATACATGCCACAGTTTCCATGAAAAAGGGCCCGAACTCAATGTCGCTAGGCTGCCAAACTCAATTTTGAGCATTCACATCTAACTCCCATTGGTTGTTTCCATTGGTAGATGACATATCAATCAAAAACTCCACCTCCACAAGGCATCCAAGCTCCAAGCCTCAATTGAGGCTAGACTTGTGATGATCAATTCCATCGGATACCCCCCCTCCACCATCGACTTCCACCTACTCCTTTTTCACCAGGACAAGTCTAGACCACAAAGAAGGCAACCGTAAACCATAGTTGTTTCTTCATATCCTGTAGTGATGATGACTTTATTTCTTCATCCTCTTATTAATCTTGTTACAACTTCTATGAATGAGTGTTCCTTTCTCTAGGGTGTGGGAGTATCCCCCCAAAATATTTTTGTACTCTTTATTGCATCTCCTTTTGTATGAACCATGATGTGTTATGGAACATAGGTTTTATTCTTGCAAATATTTTTTTAACTACTTTGCATGTTTATCGGATTTTATTTGTAGAAAACTTCAATCGTAAGATGTAAGATATCATTTGTTTCATGCTAAACCCATAATGAGAATTCTAGATAGGTGTTCTCTGAGACAATAAGTAAATAATCTCTAGGTAACATGACAACAAGATTAGAGTGATATTTGTCCAGATTTAATTCTAACACCAAAAAGGATATTAACCGTACATATGAATGTTCATGGTATCCATACTACAGTGAGAAAGAAAACAATAGGTAGCATTGGTGGAATGCATCCACCCTAGTGTTTGCATCCACTTGTAGGTACAACTTATGTCCAACTTTTGTGTTTTTCATCTTAGTTTAATCTAGCTATCAACCTAACTTTTTTGTTAAGTTCTAGTATAATTGTTGGTACCCTGATTATATTGCTTCTTATATACGTTCTCTCTTGGGTATGATCTTGATCTATAGTGTGATAAGATTTGTCCACTAATAGGTGGGATTATGTCAACTTAGTGAAGATAAAACCTAAGGATTACATCCCTCGGGAATTTGTTGTTCAAATAAATCCCACATAAAATTTTGTGCCTTTAGGGACAATGGAATTTTTATCAACTTAAAAAAAATAGTTAGGACTTTTTCTTTACAATTGATAATATCAGAATTCATCTTGAATCCAGCTCATTCTCGACCATCTTATTTTGGTTGTATGACATGTCATGTGACATCTTTTGTGCTTGTGATGTTCTTCAAACATCAACTCCAACTCATACATCGACGTTGAGATCAAAAGAACCTACCACATGTTCCTTCATGAATGCAGATCCAAGATGGTGGAAGAGGAGATCAATTGTAGTGTGATAGAAGCACTTGCACTACATAGGGCCATATTCTTAGTGCAAGTTGGAGCTTCTATGCAAGTATAATTACAATAAGTTAAATAAGAATCAAGATAGAGATTTCTAATAGTTCTCTATCCCTAAAGCTATAGAAATTCACCACCAAGTCGTCCAACCTTCCACTAAAGCACCAAGATTTTGAAATCAAAATATAGTAGGTGACAATGATACAAAACAACAGTTATGTTGACCAAGCTAGAGAGGATTTACATGACAATTTACAAAAGTTTATAGATCTCTATTAACAAGGCAAGTTGACGTATCTAATGAAACCATCTAGTTACAATTGTTATACTATTCCTTCACTAACAAAGATAGGATGCGGTACAACTCCCTAGAGGGTGACACCATCCCCACTTAGGAGGAGCTTCTAAACAAGTTCCTAGAGAATTTCTTCATGCCCTCACTCACATACCAAACATAAGTGAAAGTTACCCAGTTTGAACAACCTATAAGCAAGACTTTTTGTTAATCATGGCAAAAATACAAAGGGTTATTACTCAAATTCCCTCATCGTAGTATTCCATGTGCACATCTCATAGAAAAAATCTATAGTGGAGTTGATGATGACATCAAATAGCTTCTTGATGTTGCTTCAACTGGAGACTTCATGAGACAGATCTTTGATAGAGAATAAAAAGTTATAAGTATGGGAGTACAGAACCAAGCTACTTGGGGTTCATCATGTAAGAGAGCAGTTCTCAAGGTCATTGTGGTGGAAGACAAGTCTGATTTGAAAGATATTGATGAATCTTTGAAGGCTCCATCCCTTAAACAAGAAAAACTCAAGTCATTCTTCCATAGGTATGTGGAGAGAGGTTTGTCCTCATTTCAATATAAGGCAATCGAAGAGGTCTACCATGCCTATGGTGTAGAGGGGCACATAAGTCTAGAGGAAAATCACCTCTACTGAACCACATTGAGCATGCACCAGACTCAGTTAAATAGAATCCATGTCATTTAAGAAGTCAATATACTCAACTCTATTTAGGATAGTGCTACTACAACTCAACTGATCTAGGAACCATCTAGGATTCCAGTATGGGAACCTAGACATAGCAGAAAACACATATCAGCTCAAGCAAAGACCAAATCAAAACATATATCGGGGTCCTTTTGCTCCAAATGAACCAAAACGATCATGGGAATAAGATAAGTCTTGAAGGTACTACAACAATTTAAAATAAGTCAACAACTACAATATAGTACAGCAACCCTGAAATAATTAAGGTTAACTTATCCTAGGGTAGGGCAACTAGTAGAACATGCCTTCCTCCAATGATCAAGGTCTACCAAACACTATTGCGAGGATGCTATGAAACCATCAAGCATACAATAAATCCATGTAGACTCAAGTAGCATATAATACCACCGCCATTCACCCTCGTCAAGCCAAAAATGAGAACAAACATCACAAAGAGTAGTTGAAGGTTGTGACAATACATTCTAGACATGTGCTAGCATAACCAATAGCCCCAGTCACCAATAGCTGATTCTTGAAGAGGAAAATGATGCAGAAGTCACTCTAATATATATACAAGTGGAACTGGTGACTATAACTTAGAGAATAACAAGCACATCAAATCCTAAGAATATTACATAAGCTACACCAAGTGTTCTTGCCCCAATCATTCATGTCTATAAGCCATGACCGCCCTACCAAATCCAACTAGATTAGACACAAATAGACTTGAGATTCGTGAAGGTCAAGGAAGCGATGAAGAAGTTGTATGTCAAAATTCCCTTCCTTGATGACCTTGAAGTAATCTCCTCTTGAACCAAATTTTACAAACTCTACTCACTTGCAAGTAAAGAATAGAGGAGTGCAAGACAATGTAGTTGGCAAAGACAACATCTGACACTAACATTAGAAAGATGCCACAAAAACTCAAGGATCAATGATCTTTTGGCATCTTCGGCTTCATTGAAGATTCCAAAATGCTAGAAAGGTGTATCTAGCCTTGGGGAAAGTATTTCTATCATGTCCTACAACCTATGCAACAGACTTGGCTTCACCACTGACATCGCCCCACAAGTGTGGTGATTCAACTTCCTAACTCTTCTACAAAAACCTCTATGGTTATAGTAGAAGAGATCCTTGTAAGGGTGGTTCCTAAATTTTGTGTTCCTTGTGATTTTGTCATCGTGGACATCAATGAGGACCTTTGATACACGTCATTTTGCACACTAATTCACCAAGATAAATTATCCTAGAGTTTAGCCTTTTTTTACTTTCTGATTAAGGCTAGTATAGAAGGGTTGATCCCACATGACCATTTTTTAAGATTGAATTCTTGAAACCCAATGTTTTGACCAAAAAGATGCAAAAAGTGAATTCCAGAATCAGTGTTGATGATAACACTAAAGAAAGAAAATAAACTTGAATGAAATAAAATTATGCTAAGAACAAAATAAGAAAAAGTTACTCTAAAAACAATTAAGGAGTAATGTCAGATTAAGAACAACTGAAGAAAATTCTTCTAAGAACAAAATTTAAATGCAAGAAGTAAAGGAAGCGCTGGAAATGAGCGTTGAAGATTTGGAGGTATTATCTTTATAGAGAAACGTGTCAGATTTTCACAAACAATTAAAACCTAAAGTACATCTTTCACAGCATGAGTTAAATATGAGACAATGTCGCTGGATGGAATTAATTAAGGACTACGATTGTACAATTGATTATCATCCAGGAAAAGCTAATGTAGTGGCAAATGCACTAAGTAGAAAATCTTCATCTCCACCCATAGATAAAGCACAGTTGAATTCTTTAATGTGCTTTAAACGGGACATGTTAGTCTCTTTGAGACAAATAAATGTACAGTTAAAAGTATCTTTGAAAGCTGGATTGCTGGCCGAGATGTATGTGAAACCTACTCTGAGACAACAGATTAAAGAGGCACAATAGGCTTATAGTGTGATTCAGCGGATCAGGTACGAGTACGGTAGTGAGAAATTGGATAGTTTTCCTGAGTCAGAGGATGAGGTAGTCTATTACCACCGTAGGATGGTAGTACCTGATGCCAATGACTTAAGAAAGATAGTTATGGAGGAAGCTCATTCATCTATGTATGCAATATATCCAAGGAGTACTAAAATTTATCATCTCTTTTACTCTTCTAATCACGATCTCTCAATTCCCTCATTTCTGTCCACTTTGTATTTTCCTTTTTACCCCCAACTATGTCCACAGTTCCATTTTGTACTCTTTCAATTCCATAGTTTTTGTTTTCGTCTTCTAAGCACGATCTCTCAATTCCCTCGTTTCCGTGCGTCCACTTTTTTTATTGTATTTTCCTTTCGATTTCATAATTCCTGTTTGGTTTCGTACTCCTTCCAATTCCTCGCTTGAACATGAAAGGAGGCCCGGACTGATTCAATTCCTCGCTCCGCATAGGGGTGAGCATCGGTCCAAAACCGGACCGGACCGGACCGGACCGGACCGGACCGAGGACCGAAAATCAATAATTTTTGGACCGTTGACCGGACCGTTTGGTGGTCGGACTGGACCGGGACCGGACCGTTTTGACCGCGGACCGGACCGGACCGTTTGGACCGCAATCAGCCTTTTTTAGATGTTTTACAACTTATTTAATTATACAAAGTTGATAATCTTAGTCACTTCTAACAATTATATAACTTTAGTATCAAACATTTATACTAGTAGTACTTATATATGTACTTTATTTGTAGTTATTATAGAATACACCTTCAAATATATATGAATTTTATATAAAAGTTAGTCTGCGGTCCGGACCGGACCGGACCGGTTTTGGACCAGACCGGACCGGACCGGACCGAAGACCGAATTTATCGAATTTATTGGACCGCGGACCGGACCGAAGTTGAAATGGACCGGACCGAACCGGACCGAATTGAGCGGTCCGGTCCAGTTTTGCGGTCTGGACCGAGATTTGCTCACCCCTAGCTCCGCACACCCACAACAATCCTACTTAGTTTTGCGGCAAACCCTTACAGCAGCCGCCAGGAATCAGGATATCTATTTCACAGCGGACGGTCTACAGTAGTCTGTTCATGTGTTTGACAAGTCTATGCAGGTCAGCTATGTTCGTCAATCAAAGTTGCCTTGTTTGACAAAGCAAATTCTAATCATGCAGTTTACGCTACTTCATGTAAACGACATCTTAGGTTAGTCGTTGTGCTAATTTATCATTCATGAATCTTGCTTCTCAATGTGTTCCTTGCCTTGTTTGTCCAGTCATTTTCTAATTTATGGAATTATAGTGCATCAATATTTATTGCACTTTCGTTTACCATATTATCTTATGATGTATAGCACTCACGGGATATACAACATACGAGAAGTAAATTTGTAGTGAATATCTTCTTCCGTCATTACTTTTACAGCCGCAAAACATACGAGAAGCACGACTGAAGAACCAAAACATATATGTATAGCGTAGACCCAAAAAAATTGTGAAGGCCAATTAATTACCATGATCCTCGTTCCTAGATTAAAACTGTAAGAATTACACTTTTGCCAACTGGTGCCAGTATTGTACTCATCAACACTACCCGCCAGACATATCACCTCGGGATGCATCTATGGAATATTATCTAGCTCGGCCAACAACGTCGAACTCAGAAGAACGAAACAGATACCAATAAAACATCCACCTTTCAGAAGTTTCCACTTCATCGTATAATACTATGCCTTTGTCAACGACAACTCTAACAATTAACAACCACAACTACTTTGATGATTAACAGCCACGACCTCCTCAATATGATAAATACAACCTTTTTTTCAATTCCGATGTTTTTTCGTCTCCAACGACAGACCCTCCAATCTTGAAAAAATTGCCCTCATGTCTCGGTAAAATTGATTTTTTTTTACTATTCAAGGCATCCTTTGGTTCGTTCACTGACCACTTATCTCGAAAAAATTGGTAGTTTTTCCCTTGTTTAGATCTTTTCACTGTTCAAGGCATCCTTTGATTCGTTTACTTTTGACTATCCATCAGGCAATACGTCTTCCTCAATTTAGAATTTTTCTTTGAGCGTCCTTTTATTTGTTCAGTATACAGTAGTGTAGTCTGGTACAGTTGCAAAGAATCAGTCTTGGTTACAGGTAAATTATTAATTTCTGCTTCGTTAATCACTACTTCATCATTCTATTTATGTCCTTTTGATTACACTCAATTTGATTCCCACGTAACTGCTAATAAGATAATTGATGACAATTGTGTATTTTTACAAAAGTCTAACTCCTTTGTCAGTTGACGAACAAATTTGTTTTTTCAGTTCAGAAGATATTCTAATCGTACAATTGAAACTGATGTGCTTGAAACATATTTATATTTTTTATGGTTTACGATAAAAGTATTAAAGTTCTGGACTTTCATATGTATTTTTTATTGAAAGAAATTCTGTAATGAAACAATTTATTTATTCATAAATAATACTACCATGTGAAAAAAATTATGAATCTAACATTATGTATCCCTTTGTTAGTCAACAAAACCACTACTAAGACACATTCTTGTAATGCAACGACCGTATGTGTGCATTACATTCATTTAGTCTTATTTGTCTATATCATAAGATGTATGTTTAATCTTACATGCTGACTGTAATATACACACAGAACAAAATTTAGTCCTCCTCTTTGTGGACAGTTGTTATTTTTTATTATAGAACTGTGAGATAATATAAATTCCTATTTTTTTTCATTTGCATGTGTATTTGTCTCACAATATTATTTGTAAGGTCATACTTGTTAAGGCGGCAAGGCGACACGGCGTTGGGGGTGGATGCCTACGCCTAGTCGCGCCTAGGCGTCACCTAAGCGTCTTTAAAATAATTAAATTTATACAATTTACTTATGTGTATACATGTGTTATGATTTATATAACATCGCCCTTCATATATATATGTCATTTTTACCTATATCTATACACATGTTATGATCTTTATATTAATCCCTCCCTTCATACATATGTTTCATTTCATATATATAAACGTAGGTCAATTTATAAAGTTATGGAGAATCCACTGATATACATGTCCTAGGAGACGATAACATATTTTATTATTTTATACATAGGTATATACATATTAAACACAAATCTAAACCCGAATATATAGAATTTTATTGTTGCATTTAGATATATATGTCATTTTAAAAGCTACTTGGATGCGTAGACATAACTGTGGTAATATGGGTATTTGAGGTTCCAATTATATACAAAATAGACTTTATATAAGTCTTGTAACCAACTATACATCAGTTTTAGACTTAAGGGATTAAGGATAACAATACTTTACATAGTAGAAATAGATAATTTTTTTCCGTAGATATTTTTTATTACTTTAGGGTTTCTTTCAGCTTATACACATAACTTTTGCAGCTAATATGGCTGCTTGAAGTTCCTAAATAAGCAAGATATGATTTGTTATATATAGTAATGTAATTAAATTGGAATTGGCTAGCTATTCAGTGGAAGAAAATACTTTATTTGTATATTAGACTGTGTCTTTATCTAGAAAATAATGATATTGTACAACAAACAAATGCGCATATACTTTATTTGTATATTAGAACGTGTGTTTTGCAAATAAATACCTATATATAAGGTCAGGGGTTGATAAAAGCACATAAGACAGCATTTTGGTCAAGGCGCACCCCCTAGGACGCCTTGCCACTTAAGCGGTCGCCTAGGCGTGCCTAGGCGCTCGCCTTGACAAGTGTGTGTAAGGTACAATTCATATGTTGGGTATATGTACATACATATGTATGCATGTTCTATTATTGTTCCTTTTTTGGGTCTTTTGTCATTGTCACTAAGTAAACATTGACATTTTGAATTTTAGATACAAATTAGAAATACTCGTACAATGGTCTTATTTTTATATTTTTGTATAAACTTCAATTTAAGCTTTTCCATTTAAATAACTATGATTGTCCTAATCTATACTTGCAGGTACTTATCCTTCAATTTTTGTATATTAAATTTCTCAAATAGCATTAGATGAACCAAATTCATGAATGTATCATAAATAATTGGTTAGACCTATACTCCAAAAATAATTTGGAGATCAGACCCACCCTCTTGTTTTCTACCTTAATACTAAAATTCATGAGTTTCCTTATTCACTATTTGTCACCAATTTGTCTCAGCAACATCATTTCTTCCGCAGTTTAGAATTTTTCTTTACAATATTCAAAGTATACTCTAATTAGTTTGCTAGTTCATGGGTCTACGTGTGCAAAATTAGTGTTTTGGGGCTTTTTGGAGGCATCCTTCCCAGTGGCTACATGACAATCATTTCTAAAGATGTCAAATTTAGTTCATTTTTATCATCTCATGTAACACCAAATTTATTGCATTTGCAGATTCTCCAAATGGCATATCCACATCTTATATTGCATAAAGCAGCACATAAAATTTGTTGGTCTAGAGGATCTGTACAATGAGTATTTTTTACATTTATCATATATCTTATTCTTAAAATATAACTGATAATGAAAAATTTACATTATAAAATAATTTATATTCAACCCCAATAAGTAATATGATTTATGTCTTTATTATCATTATAAGATATATAATTCCAATTGAGAATGAATTGGAGGTTTCGGTTTAATATTTGTTGTCCACTAATATCTTATATCACAATCAATTTTCTTTTATTTTTTTCTATTATATATGCACTATATGACACATGCCACATGTATACTGTGTAATCAGATGAAAAATATGGCCTTTTTGGAAAATTCAACTAATTTGTGATGTTCTTTTTATGTGTTGTAATATTTTTGAAATAATGTCATGTGTTTGTCTAAGGTTGAAATTAATCTATATTATATAAATTAACAGAAAACTTATTATTTTTAAAAGTTATCATATATGTTTATTTTATATCACACGAGTTTGATGACACAGTACACATGCTTGGGTCAGGTTATTTTGACAAGGTGATTTCAGTTTTACAACATCTAAAATGGATCCTAAAGCTCTAGATAAGAAACACGAGGAGGTTAATAGAGTAGCATCATTTGTATTCAATTATGTTTAATGTATTTCTATGAATTTTTGAGATATATTTTTCTTTTTTTGAGAAATATAAAACAAAGACAATGTTATGCAGATATGTCGCAAGAGAAGAGAGAAGCAATGCTATCTAAAAAGAAAGAGACATATAAAAAAAATAAACATGATGCACATCAACAAGGTAAGTGTTATTAAGCAATGGTATATACATTTGGTTTATTTAATGCTATTGTATCACCTCAAATTAATTAGAAAATTGTATGCCGCATGTGTATTTATTTAGGAAAAAACACAAGAGAGACAAAGACTATTGCAAGGTTCACAAGTCTAATATATCAAAATGATCTAAAAAGTCAACATTAGAAATTTGTGATACTCACAAAGTTTATATCAGTCCTGACTGTATCTATTGTAAAGCAAAGAGGTTTGAGTTCGAGCCACCTACCTTTTGTTGTTATAAAGGTGAAGTTGCTACAAAAATTAATTCAACACCTGACGACCTCTTTCATCTATTTACATCTGATTCTATTGAAGCGAATGGTTTTAGAGATCTCATACGTGGATATAATAATGTATTTTCATTTACTTCTTTTGGTGCTGGAAAGTTAGATAAAGATTTAGCGAGCATGAAAGATGGGATATACACATTTCGAGTGCAAGGGAAAGCATATCATATGATCCCATCATTGTTGCCTTCAGATATGATTTTAAGATTTCTACAATTATATTTTTTGATACGGAGAATGAAGTGGAGAACAGGCTCAAGCATATTTACAAGTTAAATCCAAGAACAGTAAAAAAAATGATATCGATCTTGCATATCAACCCATATTCAAAGTTTCAAAGAAGTTTGAGACACTATGACTCATTAGACAACCTTAAGATCGCAATATTAAGGAAATCTGGCTTGGATCAAAGATTTTACAATGAGCCAACATCTTCTCAAGTTGTTGTGATATGGGTTGAGGGGAACAATCCAGATGGAAAATACGATTTAGATGTTATTGTTCATGGTAATAGTGGACAGACATACACTGTAAAATCTTATTTTGGATGTTGTGATCCATTACAATATCCATTATTGTTTCCACATGGTAAATGTGGGCGGCATAGAGAAATTCTACAAAGTATAAATGGAAAGACAACCTCTCACCAACATACTAACTTAAGGAATTCAACATTGAGCTGTAATAGTTTTGAAGAAATGTTGAACAAAGAAGAACTAGGTATGTTAAAAAATTGCATTATTATCTAATTTTAAATTTTATTTTTAATTTGCTTATAATTTGTAAAGTTCTGTATTTTATAAAAAAAATTCTAATTAGCAATTTTATAAATTTAAATTGATATGAAACTACATGCCTTTAGTTGTGAATATTGTATCTTTTGGTTTTCAATAAAATATTAAAAGACTTAGCACCTCTTTATAAGATAAAAATTTGAATATGTAGGTAAAATATTTAGAATAAAAAATTATTTTAAAATTTCTTGATTTATATGATTTTTATTTTGAAAGGAATGTGAAAATTTCCTCTATAGGTGTATATTATTGTCATATATTATCATAATATTGATGACGTTATATTTCATAACTTAAAAGAAGTTGCATTTTTCTCTTCAATATTATTTCTTTTATTTATGATATAAATTTTATTTATTATGTAAATGGAAGAAAAAGTTATCTATATATGAGTACAATAATGCTATTTGTAAGTTAGATTATAGTAAATGTAGTGTTTCAGTTTTAAAAATGAAAACATTCAGAAATTGACGTTTATTTTGTGCTTCTATAATCTTGATAATCTTATATTAATTTTGAAAATAAATTAAAATTTGAAGATTCTCTCATGAATACTACATTCATTCATTTTGAGTTAAATATTCATATTTTCAACTATTCTTTGAAAATACTAATTAAATATATCATTTAATCTTTAAATATTATGCAATGTAAATTAGTCATTATTGCAATGATGCTACTCCTTTTTTCAAGCTTACGAAAAGTTCTAAAAATTTATTTCTCTGCACGAGAATGCTATTAGTATATGTTCCAAATTCATGACTATAAATACCTCATTATTTTATAGTGGAAGATTGTTTCAACAATATGTCTACAAACATCACTTCTCTCTGAATGTGTATATTTTAGCCATATATTTCAAGATATCATAATGCTAATGACATTATATTCATATTTAAAAAATAGAAGAAATTTTACATTTGTACTCTTCAATACTATTTTATCCATTTAGATTTGGAAAATTAGGTATACTTTACATGTTAGTATTTTTTATCTATATATGATAATACGTGTATATTATTGTCATATATTATCATAATATTGATGACGTTATATTTCATAATTTAAAAGAAGTTACATTTATCTCTTTAATATTATTTCTTTTATTTCTGATATAAAATTTATTTATTATGTAAATGGAAGAAAATATTATATATATATATGATTACAATAATTCTATTTGTAAGTTAGATTATAAAAAATGTAGTGTTTCAAATTTAAAAATGAAAACGTTCAAAAATTAATGTTTATTTTGTGCTTCTATATTCTTGATAATCTTACATTCATTTTGAAAATAAATTAAAATTTGATGTTTCTCTCATGAATACTACATTCATTCATTTTGAGTTAAATATTCATATTTTCAACTATTCTTTGAAAATACTAATTAAATATATCTTTTAATCTTTAAATATTATGCTATGTAAATTAGTAATTATTGCAATGATCCTACTCTTTTTTTCAAGCTTACAAAAAATTCTAAAAATTATTTTTCAGCTCGAGCATACTATTGGTATATGTTTCAAATTCATGACTATAAATACCTCATTATTGTATAGTGGAAGATTATTTGAACAGTATGTCTACAAACATCAGTTCTCTCTAAATGTGTATATTTTAACCATATACTTCAAGACATCATAATTCTAATGACATTATATTCATATTTAAAAAATAGAAGAAATTTTACATTTGTACTTTCAATAATATTTTATCCATTCAGATTTGGAAAATTAGGTATACTTTACATGTTAGTATTTTTTATCTATATATGAGAATACTATTTCTATAAGTAATTGCTTATTGTACTATTGATAAATTTAGTTTTTCTAATTTTAAAATTGAAAAATTTTCATAAATGTCAGTTTATTCCAAGTTCTTATATTCTTGATTATCATATACTGATTTTAGAGTGAATGGAAAGTTGATGTTTCTTCTAATGAATAGTATATTTATTCTTTTGAGAAATATACTTGTATTTTTAATGAATCTTTGAAGTATTAATTGTGTCTTTTGGTCTTTTAAAATCATGTTATTTAAGTTAGTCATAATTGCAATACTATTGATCTATTTTTTAGATTCTGAAAACAATCGAAAATCTTATGTATCGATTCGAGAATACTATTGCTATTTGTTTCAAATTTGTGAATCTGTCAAGGCATCATTATTGCATGGCGGAAGATTATTTCAACAATATGTGGTGGATATGTATATTAAAATTGAGACTACAAGATTGGATTACTTCTACAAGCATCAAGACGATATAAGGGGAGATATGTATGAAGGTATTGTTGATGCAGTGCAAATGGTGAGACTAGAGCATCGAAAGTTGGTCAAAAAATTATTCTACCAGCATCTTTTATAGGATGTCCACGTGATATGATAAAGAGGTATCTAAATGCAATGGCATTGGTACATAAATATGGAAAACCTGATATTTTTCTTACTGTTACATGCAACCCTGAGTGGGATGAGATAAAGTCTCTACTAAAATCATGGGAACATTCATCTAATAGACCATATTTGATTGTCCGGATTTTTCGTGCAAAGATTGAAGATTTAAAAAATAAGTTGTATAAGGAACAAATATTCGGTAAAGTGGTTGCACATGTTCATGTGATAGAATTCCAGAAAAGAGGATTATCTCATGTTCATTTCTTAATCATATTGAAGCAAGAAAATAAAATATTTGGCCCTGATAGATATGATCGCTTTGTTTGTGCTAAGATCCCTAATAAGCATGATGATCCTATACTACATGAAATGGTTCTGAAGCATATGATTCATGGTCCATGTGGAAAATTAAGAAAGAACTCTCCTTGCATGATAAATGGCTCTTGTAAATCACATTATCTGAAGCCTTATTGTCCACATTCAATGGAAGGAATAAATTCATACCCTATATATTGGAGAAGAAATAATGGTGCTATGGCCCAAGTGAGAAACTGTATTATTGATAATCAATGGGTTGTACCATACAATCCTTATCTACTAAAACATTATAACTATCACATAAATGTTGAAATGTGCTCATGTATAACAGCTGTCAAATATTTATACAAATATATCTACAAAGGGCGTGATAGAGTAACTATTTCTCGACAACCTAAAGAAATAGATGAAATAAAAATTATCAAGATACAAGATGGGTTTCTCCTCCTGAAGCTAAGTGGAGAATATTTCAATTCAACCATAATGAAATGTATCCCTGTGTTATTCCTCTTCAAGTTCATTTACCAAACAAACACTTTGTCTCTTTTTCAAGGTCAAAGAACTTGTCTCATATTCTATTCGAAGAACATGTAGGAAAGATAATGCTGATAGAAATTTTTACATTCAACTCTAAGAATGTTGAAGGAAGAAAATATCTATATAGAGAATTTCCTGAACACTTTGTCTGGAAAAAATGTTCTTTAAGATGGACGGTTCGAAAAAATTTACGAACAGTTGGTCATCTTAGTGCTACTAATCCATATGAAGGTGAAAGATATTTTTTAAGAATACTTTTAAATCATGTATGTGGGCCTACTTCTTTCATGGATTTATGTACAGTGAATGGTGTAGAATATGCCACATTCAGAGAAGCAGCTCAAAATCGAGGTCTTCTTGAACGTGATAATGCATCATACTTGTGCTTACAAGAGGCAACTATATATGAGATGTCAAAAGCGTTACGGAGGTTATTTGCTACTATATTAGTTTTTTGTGAACCTGATGATGCGAAGATGTTATGGACTACATTTTTGAAGGACATGATTCAAGATTTTTCTAGAGATAGTGAAATTACAATTCAACATCAAATTCAAATGATTGTGGATGATATCCGAGCTATACTAAAATGCATGGGGAAAGATATAAAAGATTTCAATTTGCCTATATCTTCTATTGAAAGAGGGTTGCATAATAAAATTTCAAGCGAAATACTTGATGAGTTAGCAATACCATATTCTAAAGAAGATGTTCGTGCTGCACAAATTTTAAATGATGAACAAACATATGCTTTCAATGTTATTATGGATAGAATAAATAATCAAGGTAATGGGGTTTTCTTTGTTGATGGACTAGGTGGTACATGAAAAACCTTTTTGTACCGTGTGATTCTAGCTCAAATAAGAAGTAATAAATCGATAGTCATTGCTATGGCAACATGCGGTGTTGCAGCATCAATTCTTCCAGGAGGGTGGATAGCTCATTTTAGGTTTAAAATACTGCTTGAAGTTTAACATCAACTTGTTCTATCAAAAAGCAAAGTGGTTTAGTTGATCTAATTCGTCAAGCAAAAGTGGCAAAGAAACTCGCAATTGAGGCTTTAGATCATTCAATGAAAGATATATTAGAAAATGTTGAACTACCTTTTGGTGGTAAGGTAGTCATATTCAGAGGAGATTTTAGGCAAGTATTACATGTTGTTGCTAAAGGAACTCACTCCCAAACAATTGAAGAATCTTTGGTAAAATCATATGTGTGGCCATTAATGGAAAAGTTGCATCTTACTAAAAACATAAGGGCTGAATCTGATCCTAATTTTTCTAAATTATTAATGAGAATTGGAGAAGGAAGTGAGCCTTATATAGTAAAATACATGATCAGCATCCCAAATGATATGCTAATTATGTATGATAATGATGACAGGTCAAAATTATGTCTCATTGACTCTATATTTCCTCTTTTACTTGAAAAAAGTAATTGTTTTGATTACATGACAACAAGAGCAATATTGGTGACTAATAATGAATATGTTGATGATTTAAATGACTTGATAATCAATAATTTTCATGGTAAAGAATATATTTATCTTAGCTTCGATTCGGCAGTAGATGAGACAAGTCATAATTATCAAGTCGAGTTCTTAAATAATGAGACACCTCTGGGAATGCCACCGCACAAGCTCATTCTTAAAACAAACTACCCCATTATGTTGCTAAGGAATTTAGACCCTCCAAATGGTCTATGCAATGTTACACGATTGGTTTTCATAGATTTCCAACAAAATGTCATTCGAGCAAGAATAGATGTTGGTCAATATAGTGGAAGAGAAGTTCGATTACCAAGGATCCCAATGTTTCCAAAAGAAAATGCAGCATATCCTTTCACATTTAGAAGAAAATAATTTCCTATCTGCTTGTCTTTTGCCATGGCTATAAATAAAGTACAAGGTCAAACGATTCCAAATGTTGGTATATATTTGCCAGAATCTGTATTTTCTCACAGACAACTTTATGTAGCAATGTCCAGGGGAATTTCCAAATGTACAACTAAAATTCTGATTAAGCCATCAACTATTGATGAATACAAACATTGCACAAGAAACATTGTATATACTCACATATTTAAATATTGAACTAAAAAGGTATCAACAATGGATGAAGTTCAATTAACAATTTTTTGTATCAATTTTTGTTTAAATTACACTAATCATTGTTTCATAAATTTCAGGTGGTAGATATTAGCATCTTGATCTCAAGCATTATAAATATTTATTTCAAAAGAGATGGTAAAATTTTGAAGAAACATTGGTTGATATTTCTAATGCAGTAAATGAAATGGATATAACTCCATTGATAGTTAAATTTCATGCAAAGAAAATAATACTTAAAAGGTCTAACTTTCATTACATTTATAGAAATATTGTAATGTAATGACTTTTAACTGATAAATTTGATTGTAGTTTACTGCGTAATGTTTTCTAGAAAATCAATCCAAGCACATTTTGCATCAAAAAACTAATCTTATCCAAGCATATTTTGCATAAACACAATGTAATTTGTATAGTTCATTGCATCATTTTCAAGTGTAGTATAGTGTTAAAAATAACAAGTTTGGTATATTTGAGTCAACAACATATATTTTAAGGCCTAATTTTCATTTCAAATACTATCTTATAAGCGTGCTCCTTACATATATGAATGTTCAAAAACACTTTTAGGTCTTGGAATTTTTTTAAAATAATTGATAGATGAACATATTTGCATCACTTCTATGGTATTTCATGTTTCAATATGTTAACCATCTCTTACTTGATCAAACAATAGAAGTCAGTAGTAATCCTATATTGCATCCAACAACTACATTGGTGTATGGGAGGTTCACATAAATGTAAATATCAGGGAGATAAGGAAGTAAATAAGTACCAATGTATATTGCGTGATTAAAGAAACTCATATTATATACAATAAGTATCACACCATAGATTGATGACTAATCAAATAATATATATATAGGATTTATGTTAATATACTTGATTATAGCACCATAGAAGTCATGTGCTTTTAGCACGTGCATTTATTAGTAACTTAAAAGATATGTATTGGTGGTATGGTTTGAAGAAGTATGTAGCTAAGTTTGTTAGCCGGTGTCCAATGTGTCATCAAGTTAAACCAGAACACTAGAACCTACAGGAACATTGCAAATTTTTACTTATACCGCAGTGGAAATGGGATCATGTGACAATAGACTTTGTGGTTGGTCTACCCAGAACAGCCAAAAGTCATGATTCCATTTGTGTGATAGTTGATAGGTTGACTAAGTCAACACATTTTCTTCCAATTAAAACAACCTATATTGCTAAAAAAACTTGCACAGATCTATATAATGAGATAGTGCAGTTGCACGGAGTTTCCATCAAAATTTTGTCTGATAGAGGTCCCCAGTTTACAAGTCATTTTTAGGAACGACTGCATAAATCCTTGGGTATGCAGTTAAAGTTTAGCACAACTTTTCACCCTCAGCCAGATGGACAATCTGAAAGGACTATACAGACGTTAGAGGACTTGCTTTGGGCATGTGTTCTTTAGTTTGTAGGAAGTTGGGACTTACACTTGAGCTTAATAGAGTTTGCCTACAACAATAATTATCATAAAAGTATTGATATTGTACCATATTAAGCATTATATGGTAGACATTGTAGATCTCCGTTATGCAGGTATGAGACAGGAGAATACCAACTTTTGGGTCCTGAATTAGTGCAATAGACAACTGAAAAGATTAAAGTAATACAAAAAAAGTTAAAGGCTTCACAGGATAGACATAAGTCATATGCCGATAAACGTTGTAGACCTTTAGAATTCCAAGTTGGAGATAGGGTGTATCTCAAGGTCTCTCCTTGGAAATGTGTTCTCAGATTTGGGAAGAAGGGTAACTTAGCTCCTAGATTTATGGGACCTTACCCAGTAACAACAAGGATTAGAAAGGTAGCTTGTAGGTTGGAGTTGCCACCTGAGCTACAAAGACTACATCCAGTGTTTCATTTATCTATGTTGAGAAAGTGTCATCCTAATATAGAGTTGGTGTTGCAACCTATAGAGGTAGAATTATATGATGATATATCCAATGTAGAAGGTCCAATGATGATTCTTGACAGAAGAATCAACAAGTTGAAAAATAAAGATATAGTTCTTGTGAAAGTTCTCTAGCATCACCATGGAGTTGAAGAAGCCACATGGGAGCTGGAGGAATAAATGAGGAGGAAATACCCTTCTCTTTTCTCTTGAGATTTCGGGGATGAAATCCCTATTAGGGGTTGATAATTGTAACATCCCAAACCTGGGTTATGCCATAACCCTAGAAGTTTTGCTTAAGTAAGTTATTTATAAACTTTTTTAAATCTTTTGAAAAGTAATTAAGACTCAAGGAGAGTTTAATTTTAAAGTTTGAGCTTATTTGCAAACTATTTGTGCATTATATGATAGTTTGGGTGTAAACCAATTTACCCAAGATGAGGGGTTATATTGCAATATGTCACATTTTAAACGTGCCTCAAGTGCTTTAGCATCATAATAGAGAGAATGATGCTAAAGTGTGGTTTGTGGAAAGCCTAAGTTCCAAGTTGGAGCTTGTTTGAATAATGCTTGTGCCTTGTGTACCAATTTTGGTGAAAATTGCAATTTACCCAAAATGTAGGGTTGATATGAAAATTACCACCTCTAGAGTGTGCATACTCTCTATTAGCATCATCTAGAGGAAATATAAATAAATAGGCACCATGTTTGAATCATATTTGAGTGATGGTATTCTTGGTGATGAAAAGACCAAGAAGAGTTGTATAGTTGAAACCCTAAAATTGAGTTGTATTGAGTTGTAGAACTTATATGGGATTGCCTATTGGACAAGAAGCCATGGAGGAGGTCCCATATAGTTTTTCAACTCTTGGAAAAGGCCATGATGATTAAATAACCTCAAGAAGGTGATGTATATCAATTTACAACTTTCCTTGAAAAAGTTGTATCAGTTTGTGAATAAAGTGATGTTGGGTTGAAATATCTTGTCCAACAAGATAACTAATGGCCAAAATCTTATTTCTAGATTATCCCCAAGAGTTTTGCATGTCAATATAAATATATGTGCATGCATGGACACGTGTCAACCCATGCATGTACATGTGTCACCTAGTATTATAAGGTGATGACACCTCTTATACACTCTCTCTCTCATGAGCCTCAATTATGTATACCACTCCTTTCACCGACTAGTGAAACTTTTTGAATCCTACAAATCTCTTTCTCTTAGATATCATACATAGTAGTTCAGGAGAAAGGAGGAGCTTGAGCCTTAAGCTTAAGGTGAAGCCATGGTCATCTTCAACCTTGGTTGAAGCATGAATCTTAGGTTGTGATTCTTCCTTTCTTTTCTTCTTCACCAAGTTCTTATCTATGGTGATTCTTTTCATATAGAGGAGTTGTGAACAAGTCTTGTATCTTTGATAAGTTCATCTTCAAAAATGGTAACGTGAAGCTTTGGATCTCGAAGCTTTGAAGTTGTTCTTGAGGCGGGTTATATAACTTGAACCCAATCATGTTATTATTCATCTTCAATCTTGCTATACTTGTTGATCCACTTTCAATTTTGATTTTTCTTGAATGATTGAAGATTCTATGAGTTCTAATAGTTGCATAGGGCTATTTTCCATGAAATAGAATAGTAAGGGATGAAAGTCGAGAGCTTGATGAGGATGACATCATCATGGCACAAATCGATATCGAGTTGAAGCACCTCTAACCCGATATGGTTATGAAACCCAATATGATGATATGAAATCTGTTATACCTTAGAACCCCACACCCCTATCATTTTGTACATTTGGGTTGGTAGAAAAAGGACTAACCAGTTGTAAAGGTTGTCAGTCAACACATGGTAGGTTGATACTTTGAATGTTTGAAAGGGTATCAAGATAAGTGTCTAACCCGATATGCAAAACCCTACACTTGAGTAACCTAATATAAGTGACACACACACATACCTTGGAGGATATGGTGATAAGCACACACCACTTGGATGATATGGTGGGAAGCACACACCTCTTGAATGATATGGTGGTAAGCACACACCTCTTGGATTATATGTTGATAAGCACACACCTCTTGGACGATATGGTGATAAGCACACACCTCTAGTATGATATGGTGGTAAGCAGACACCTGTTGGATGATATGGTGGTAAGAACACACCTCTTGGATGATATGGTGGTAAGCACACACCTCTAGCCCGATATGGTGGAAACACCTCAAAACCAATATGGAGGTAAGCACCTCAAATCCGATATACTTGATTGAGTAGCACATGAATTGTGTTATGTCAAATTATACATTAAGATGTTAAGAGTTTAATGCATTTTGATAAGTGTAGACCAATGTACCTTGAGAAAAGGGTTGAGCCAACTTAATAAAGTATGATGTAATCAATATCCTATTGAGGATGAGAGAGAAATCGTACTTTGTGTGATAATCATTTCATGATAAATGATGAGAATAAATAAGTATGATTGAATACTTATGATATCAATGTATGCTCCTAATATATGTGGACTATGAATCAGGGCTTTGATTCTTGATAATATGAACTTGAAACCCTAATCAGCTAAAAAGGGAAACCCTAACCCTAATAATGGGAAGGTTGTATTTATCTTGTATTTCATGGTGAGGATATGCACTTGATACAGTTTTTATCATCAAATACTAACCATGCAGGTATCATGAGATGATGAGCATAGCCAGGTATGAGCTATTATGTTTCATATGATACATATTAAATGGGCCTTGTGGTCCATGTGAAATACTTGTGCAACAAGTATAATGTATATCTAGGTCTGAGGACCTAGAGGTAATAGTTACCTAATAAGAGGTGACAATGTTCAGTGATGAACTAAGAGTTTGAACACCCAGATCTAGCAATCATGATGATGATAATCTTAAGGGATGATAATCCCCAGTAATGTGATAAGGGACTGAGATTCTGAGTGTTATGCATTCAATGTATTCCAAAGATTATGAAAGTACTTGACAAATGTATTACACCTTTCTTTGTAGCATCTGTTATAATTCATGCTTGTAACTTGGTTGATGCTAAAAGATAATGTAATGCACCTAATTAATCAAGTGAAACCTTATCATGTAGTTTCCCTGGTCATAGATCCATTCAGTGTTAGAATTTGTTGAATGGTGAAATGATTTTAACTCAGAGAGCATATTTTTGAATATATGGGGGTAATGGGTGAAAATATTCTTACGTCCAAATGGGTATTGATGTGTGATCTTCCTCATCATCATAAGAGTACGGATATATGCCATGACTCAATATTAATATACTGGGGTTGTTGTGTGATCTCCCTGAAGAGAGTGCATGTTGTGGCTCTAACTCTATATTGAAGATACCACTATACCCTAGAAAGCTAATTACAGTTTAACATGTGATGTCACTATTAGTGGTCTCGTACTGACTGAGATAGGTGAGGTCTTGGAATTCAGCTCTTCCTTTGAACTTGTATGGTACTAATACTTTCCATAGTTGTGGTCAGTTGGAGCATGAGTGGTATACCTCATCTCCTCAGGGCATAAGTGTGATTGTAAATATGTAATCATATGTGTAGTGTATTTGCTTAAGGATTGAATACAAAAACATTGGTTGGTATTACCCTACTTTTATACATTTTAAATGGATAGATGCTATATGTGTTCTTCATATTCCTTATAAAGTAAATAGATAATTTATTGCTCTATCATAGATAGTTGCATTTCTTTAAAAGATATATTGCTATGTTCTGCTTATAAACAATGATTGATCTTGATTATTAATATAAAAGATCTTTTGATCAATTTTATACTGTTTACATGTGATAATAATGTTGTTGTCGGAGAGCTATATCTCTCGCTGGGACTTTTGTCTCACCCCATTGGTCCCAAAATTTTTAGGTTGACGCAGACAAGGCGGTAGAGACTGTACCGTAGAGGGAGGACAACAGCAATACGAACAACAAGAACAGCTCAGGTTGAGTGTGTTGTCTGTCGTGTCTTGTAGATAGAAGTCCTATGTGTCATCTCTGTACTCTCAGGTCCTTAGGAGTTAGTACGTAATGGTTTTATGAATGATCTAATATTTTGTCTTGTATACCTCAAGGTTTTATGTTGCTTATGTATATGTTTGGGCAAAGCAACTGGTATACGATATCCTCGATATGAGATGGTACAAAGCATGTATAATGTGAACCATGATGTATATATTGCTTTGGTTCTTTCCTTAATAGTTTCTTGGCAATGGATCTCGTTGCAAAATGGTTTTGATATTTAGTGATTTTAATTAATCCACTGCTAATGGTTATTCTATGTAATTACTGTGCGATTTGGCAGTCGGTTTGATAGTGGTCGTCACAAGTTTTGGTATCAGAGCCTAAGGTTCACTGAGTCTATAAAAACATAGGTTGAGTCTGTTCTAGTATCCTCCAATTTATCTTATAGTGACTTCTGCTCATATACGAGGAGAAGTAAAGCTAAAAGATGGATGGACCACACAAAGAACATACTACTGAGAGTAGTGTTGTTGCACTAGAAGGAGGTGTAAGGGAATAGGCTAGAGAGGAATTCGTGCTTGAGAATCCCCATCTTTATGAAGCCATGTTAGAAAACCCATCCTTTCATGCTCTTTTTGGGAGGTTCATGATCACAATAACACATATGGCAGACCGAATGCCAACACCAGCACCTAGGGTACCAATTCCCAATGAGGCACATGGGTCTGGTAAGACCTTTAAGCGGTTACGTCGGGTAGGAGCCACCGAATATACTGATACATCTGGCCTAGCATACATAGATTTATGGCTCGCTAAGCTAGAAAAAGCCTTTAGAATTCTTAGCATCCCAAAAACTGGTAAAGTTAGGCATGTTGTGTACCTGTTAAAAGAAAGTGTTGGCCATTGGTGGGCCATTCAAGAAGGGAAAATACCGGGTGTTGAGGTTGGATGGGAGGATTTCCACGTGATTTTTTCAGTAGATACTTTCCCAGGACTTATCTGGATGAGAAAATCTCACATTTTGAGCAGATTAAACAAGGACCGATGAAGATTAGTGAGTATGAAGCTAAGTTCATGGATCTTCTGCAGTTTTGTTCGCACATGGCTACTACAGAGGAGGAGAGGATTCAACATTTTAAGAAGGGTCAGAACGATGAGTTATCCATAGTGGTATCTGCTCTAGAGAATAGAGAGAGGTTTGTCACCTTTGTGGAGTCAGTTAGGTAGATAGAGAGGTATGTAACTGAGAAACATGAGGAAAATAGCAGGAAAGGACCTGCCAGTTCCAGGGACAGAGGTCTGGAAATTTCAAGAAACTGAGATTTCCTGCACCATTAGCACCACAAAGGTTCAATTCACAGACGCAATGGACATCAAGAAAGGGTATAGGCTATAGTTTTCTACCAAGAGGAGCCAATAGTACGGCATCAATGTTAGTAATAGGACCATCTAGACCGCAGTAGGACAAAAATTACTTCAAGTGTGGGTAGACAGGACATATGATAAGGGATTGTCCAATTAGAGACACGAAGGTAACCCAACCACCGAGGAAGAGTCAACAAGGCTCTCAGAGGTAACAATTCAACAGTGGCACATTAGGACATGTACAGGCATCCCAAGTAGGTTCATCTACACCAAACAACAGAGCATGGAGTCGGCAACAGGCAATGCAAAGATTCTATGCTATGAATCAGCCAGAGGCAGTAGTCAATACACAAGTCGTGATAGGTCAGATGGAATTGTTATATACTGATATGTCTTCATCCTGCTTCGTATCTATTTTGATTGATCTAGGTGCTACACATTCCTTTATCACTCAAGAAGTGATTCATGACTGCAATATGACTGTCAGTTGTAGAGAAAAAAATCTATTATTAGAAACTCTATTAGTCAGATATGTAGTGTTAAAGGAGGTATGTTCTTCCTATGTTCTTTTTTTTTTAGAACACAACATTCAAGTGGATCTTATACCACTTGAGATACACAAGTTTGATGTAATTCTTGGGATGGATACCCTAGAAAAGTATAAGGTTGTCTTGGATTGTGGTTCCAAGCAAGCTATGTTCACAGATAGTGATGAGACATGGGTCGTTCAGGGGGGCAGAAATATTCTTACAACCTTTCTAGTATCAGCAATGGTAGCTTAGAGACTGATGCGACAAGGATGTGAAACATTCTTGGCACATGTGGTATATACCAAAGCAGAAAGTCTAGTCTTTCTGAAGTTCCTATTATCAGGGAATTCAAGGATGTGTTTCCTAAAGAATTTCCAGATATTCCTCCACCTCGAGAGATTGATTTCCAAATTAATTTAATCTCAGGTACACAACCCGTATCCTAGACACCTTATAGGATGACCCCTACTGAGATGGCAGAACTCAAGAAATAGCTACAAGAGTTGCTTGAGAAAGGTTTCATTCGATTGAGTACTTTTCCATGGGGTGCTCCAGTTCTTTTTGTTAAAAAGAAGTATGGGTCTATGAGATTATTCATAGAATACAGACAGCTTAACAAGGTGACTATAAAGAACAAATGCCATCCTCCAAGGATAGATGATCTGTTTGACCAGTTGTATGGTGCAACATTGTTCTCTAAGATAGATCTAAGGTCAGGATATCATCAGTTATGTATCAAGGAGAGTGATATATCTAAGTCAGCCTGTAGGACAAGGTACGGTCATTATGAGTTTGTAGTTATGTTGTTTGGACTGACTAATGCACCAGCTACATTCATGGAGCTAATGAATAGAATCTTCAGCCATTCCTTGATCAGTTCATAGTGGTCTTCATAGACGACATCCTGATATACAGTAGAGATAGTCAACAACATGAATAACACCTTCATCAAGCCTTGACTTTCAACACAAGCTATATTCTAAGTTTAGCAAGTGTGAGTTCTAGTTTTCAGAAGTGTCTTTTCTAGGACACATCATATCTACTTTAGGAATTCGTGTTAATCCATAGAAAGTGGAGTCTGTTTTAGAGTGGGAACAGCCCAAGACACCAACTGAGATTCATAGTTTCTTAGGTCTGGCAGGTTACTACAGAAGATTTATTAAAGACTTCAGGTATGTAACATTACCCCTAACTAGGTTGACCATGAAGGAGGTTCCTTTTGTCTAGAATTACAAGTGTCAGCGTTCTTTCCAGTTGTTGAAAGAAAGGTTGATTAGTGTACCTATGTTGGTTTACCAGAGTAGGGAAAGGGATAAATTATTTTATGTGATGCCTCTAAGAATGGTCTAGGATGTGTGCTAATGCAGAGTGATCGTTTAATTTCTTTTGCTTCCCAACAGCTTAAGAAACATGAGGAGAATTATCCGACGCGTGATCTAGAGTTAGGTGCAGTGGTTCACACATTGAAGATTTGGAGGCATTATCTTTATGGAGAAATCTGTCAAATTTTCACAGACCATTAAAACTTAAAGTACATCTTCTCACAACATGAGTTGAATATGAGACAACTCCGCTGGATGGAATTAATCAATGACTACAATTGTATAATTTATTATCATCCAGGAAAAGCTAATGAAGTGGCAGACGCACTAAGTAGAAAATCTTCATCTCCACCCATAGATAAACCACAGTTGAATTCTTTAATGTGCTTTAAAAGGCACATGTTTGTCTCTTTGAGACAAATAAATGTACAGTTAAAAGTATCTTTGTTAGTCGGATTGCTGGCAGAGATGAATGTGAAACCTACTCTGAGACAACGGATTAAAGAGGCACAACATGATGATATTTTGATGCAGTAGATCAGGTCAGAGTATGGTAGTGAGAAATGGGATGGTTTCCATGAGTCAGAGGATGAGGTAGTCTATTACAACGGTAGGATGATAGTACTTGATGCCAATGACTTAAGATTGATAGTTATAGAGGAAGCTCATTCATCCATGTATGCAATGCATCCAGAGAGTACTAAAATGTATCGTAACTTAAAACATATGTATTGGTGGCCTAGTTTGAAGAAGGATGTAGCTGAGTTTGTTATGTGGTGTCTAGTGTGTCAGCAAGTTAAAGCAGAACACCAAAAGCCTACAGGAATATTGCAACCCTTACCTATACCGCAGTGGAAATGGGATCACGTGTCAATCGACTTTGTGGTTGGTCTATCCAAAATAACCAAAAGTAATGATTCCATTTGGGTGATAGTTTATAGGTTGACTAAGTCAGCATATTTTCTTCATGTTAAAACAACATATACTACTGAGAAACTTGCACAGATCTATGTAGATGAGATAGTGTGGTTGTACAGAATTCCAGCCACAATTGTGTCTAATAGAGGTCCCCAGTTTACAAGTCATTTTTGAGAATGACTACATAAAGCCTTGGGTATGCAGTAAGAGTTTAGCACAACTTTTCACCCTTTGGCAGATGGACAATTTGAAAGGAGTATACATACTTTGGAGGACTTGCTTAGGTAATGTGTTCTTCAATTTTTTGGAAGTTGGGACTTACACTTGACCTTAATAGAATTTTCATACAATAATAGTTATCTGAAAAGTATTGATATGGCACCATATGAAGCATTATTTGGTAGATGTTGTAGATCTCTATTATGCTGGTATGAGATAGGAGAATACCACCTTCTGGGTCCTGAATTAGTACAATAGACAACTAAAAAGATTAAAGTAATACAACAACAGTTGAAGGTTGCACAGGATAGACATAAGTCATATGTCGATAAATGTCATAGAGCTTTAGAATTCCAAGTTGGAGATAGGGTGTATCTCAAGGTCTCTCCCTGGAAAGGTGTTCTCAGATTTGGAAAGAAGGATAAGTTAGCTCCTAGATTTATGGGACCTTACCCAGTAACAACACGGATTGGAAAGGTAGCTTATAGGTTTGAGTTGCCACCTGAGCTACATAGACTACATCCAGTGTTTCATACATCTATGTAGAGAAAGTGTTATCCTGATATAGGGTTGGTGTTGCAACATGTAGAGGTAGAATTGAATGAAGATATATCCTATGTGGAAGGTCCAATGATGGTTCTTGATAGAAGAATCAAGAAGTTGAAAAAGAAAGACATAGTTCTTGTGGAAGTTCTCTAGCATCACCATGGCATTGAAGAAGCCACATGGGAGCCGGAGGAAGAAATGAGGAGGAAGTATCCTTCTCTTTTCTCTTGAGATTTCGGGGACAAATTCCATGTTAGGGGTTGATAATTGTAACATCCCTAACCTGGGTTATGCCATAACCCTGGAATTTTTTCTTAAGAAAGTTATTTATAAACTTTTTTTAATCTTTTGAACAGTAATTAAGACTCAAGGAGAGTTTAATTTTCAAGTTTGAGATTATTTGCAAACTATTTGTGCATTATATGATAGTTTGGGTGTAAATTGCAATTTACCCAATATGAGGGGTTATATTGCAATATGTCACATTTTGAACGTGCCTCAAGTGCTTTAGCTTCATAAGAGATAGAATGATGCTAAAGGGTGGCTTTTGGAAAGCCTAAGTTCCAAGTTGGAGCTTGTTTGAATAATGCTTGTGCCTTGTGTACCAATTTTGGTGCAAATTGCAATTTACCCATAATTTTGGGTTGATATGCAAATTACCACCTATAGAGTTTCCCTACTCTTCTTAGCATCATCTAGAGGAGAAAATAAGAAAGAGGCACCATGTTTGGGTCATATTTGAGTGATGGTATTCTTGGTGATGAAAAGACCAAGAAGAGTTGTATAGTTGAAACCCTAAAATTGAGTTGTATTGAGTTGTAGAGCTTATATGGGAGTGCCTATTGGCCAAGAAGCCATAAAGGAGGTCCCATATCATTTTTTCAACTCTTAGAAAAGGCCATGATGAGTTAATAACCTCAAATAGGTGATGGATATTGGTATACAACTTTCCTTGGAAAAGTTGTATCAGTTTGTGAATAAAGTGATGTTGGGTTGAAATATCTTGTTCAACAAGATAACTAATGGCCAAAATCTTATCCCTAGATTATCCCCAAGAGTTTTTCATGTCAAGATAAATATATGTAAATGCATGGACAGATGTCAACCCATGCATGGACATGTGTCACCTAGTAGTATAAGGTGATGACACCTCTTATACACTCTCTCTCATGAGCCTCAATTATATATACCACTCCTTTCACCTACTAGTGAAACTTTTAGAATCCTACAACTCTCTTTCTCTTTGATAACGTGCATAGTAGTTGGGGAGAAAGTAGGAGCTCAAGCCTTAAGCTTAATGTGAAGCCATGGTCATCTTCAACCTTGGTTGAAGGATGAATCTCGGGTTGTGATTCTTCCTTTCTTTTCTTCTTCACCAAGTTCTTATCTATGGTGATTCTTTGCACATAGAGGAGTTGTATACAAGTCTTGGATCTTTGATAAGTTAATCATCAACCTTGGGAATGTGAAGCTTTATATCTTGGAGCTTTGAAGTTGTTCTTAAGGCGAGTTATATAACTTGAACCCAATCATGTTATTGTTCATTTTCAATCTTTCTATACTTGTTGATCTACTTTCAATTTCGATTTCTCTTGAATGATTGATGATTCTATGAGTTCTAATAGTTGCATAGGACTATTTTCCATGAACTAGAATAGTAAGGGACGAAAGTTTAGAGCTTGATGATGATGACATCATCATGGCACAAACGGATATCGGGTTGAAGCACCTCTAACCCGATATGGTAATGAAACCCAATATGGTGATATGAAATCTGTAATACCTTAGAACCCCACACCCCTATCATTTTGTACATTTGGATTGGTTAAAAAAGTACTATCCAGTTATCTATGTTGTCACTCAACACATGGTATGTTGATACTTTGAAGGTTTGAAAAGGTATGAGCATAAGGGTCTAACTGTAACATACTAAAACTTTGACATATTCTATTTTTGGCCCCTTCCCAATATTTTCCTATCATTTCAATCCTTTTTGGCCTTGATGCTTAAATTGTGTAATTTACATTTGTTTGGTGAACATCTGTTCAATAATTATACCAATGTAGGGGTTTATGCACAAATACCTTGGTGAAATCTTATTTTAGGATCTAAAATGTAAAATCACCACTTTAGTAGAACAATGGTATATTAAATTGTGCTAGAAGTGCAAGGCCATAAACCTTGATTAATGTATTAAACAATATTAATTACCATAATTAAGTACTCTAAACATTAATATAACTTTTTTATATGATTTGAAAACATAAAATGATCTTAAGTTTCAAATTTGGTTCGATTTGGATGTTGTTTGTGTAAGTTATGTAATTTTAGGTACATTCTGGACTTTTATATAATTTACCCAATTGGGAGGTTTTCTTTGCAAATTATCACCTGAATTTTATTCCTTAGATATTCCCTTACCATTATCAAGATTTTGAACCATGGGGCACCTGGTTGCACCTTGGTTTGAAGGTATTTCTCTCCAAGGGCTTTATAGGGATTACCCTCTTTATGAATGTGCTTATCTTTAAAAGCTATCAACCAATGGAGTTATTTCTTTGTCTGTAGGATGGTGAGGATGGCCTAGAAGGCTCTAGTAGCTCTTAGGACTGACCTTTCATATACCAGAAGTGTCTATGAGTTGTCCTCTTGCATGGCCATGAAGCCTTAGCCTAAGGACACATGGAAACTCACATAGACACCTCATGCTTGCCCCCTTCTTTATAACGCCATGCCAACCCCTTCCCACCTCCCAATCCAAGAAGAAATACAATCCTTCTCTATCCCACAGTTTATATAATCATCTCTTCTATGTTTGGCCATGAAGTTGCTGCCCCAATGTAAAAGAGGGTGCCTACCTTGGTGAAGAAGGCTCCTTGGGTTCCAAATTTCTCTATTTAGGGCTTCTTAAGCTCCTCCTTGGTGATTTTAACCAAAACTAGTAAGAATCCTCCTTTCCTTCCCTGTTTTCATGCTTTTAGTATTCCTTCCACCTTCTTATAGGTCTAAACCATGACCTTCCATTGTAAAACTCCACCTAGAACCCTAAAATATCTCATCTCCATGCTCTTTTACTAGGGGTTACACCTCTAAAGTGGAGAAGGTGATCTTTGCTCAAGAAAGGAGCTTGCCTTGGAGCAATCAGACCTTCTAATCTTGGGATCATTTATATTTGGACCTTCTTACCTTCCTATAGGCAAGTTCAGTTAACCCCCTTCTCATATATTGCTTAGTAAATGCTTAAACCCCATGCTTCTATGTTGAAAATCGATGATTTCCATCTCTTTTTACCATGATCTTCTAGGGTTTTGGTTTCTTGCTATTTTATCTTCTCTAGAAGCTTTAGGCTGGTTACCTATGCAACTTAAAACTTTATCTTGGGTAAAATGGTGTTTTCTCCCTCTCCCTCTCTCTTCAATTATGTCGACCGGTTTGATGATGTGGCAATTTCCTATTGGTCAGTATTGAAAAATCCATATCTTCTAAACCGCTTATCCAAATTTGACAAATAAATATGTTTTGGAATCGTAAAATTAATCTCTATCTAATAAAAATATTTTCAATGTCATATTTCATGGTTTTACGAAGGGTGATTTTTTAAAACGAATTTAACACATAAAATCCATAAAAATTACATCGTAATCATCACAACTCCAAAATTAACATAAAAAAAAAATTCTTGATCAGGAGAACTTATTAAGTTTATTATTGATGTTTGAAGAGTTTAAATCTGAGTTTTTCTAAAAATGTCTAAAATTAGGGTTTCTATACATTAATGTGCACTATGTACTCTAATACATGCTAGTACATTGAAAATAGGCAAAGTGGAACTTGGACTCAATTAAAGTGGTGAAAATTAGTAATTGATATCGATAAGAGAGGTATGTGCATTTACACCTTAAGTTGGGAATAATTGTGCCTTAACCTATTTTTCTATAATGAGGCTTTATTAAACCCTATTTCATATAATATTGAATCTTTTGCTATACTTGCCTCATAAATCAGTTTTGAAACATTATTCTTGGGTCTTAGTACCCCACTACCATGATTATTGATTTATATGATTATTCTTGACATGACTACTTTTCTAGCATCTGGATTTATGTTATATTTTATTTAAAGTAGCGGTACTTATGTACAACCACCCATAGAGGGCATGTAAATAACCGCCCTGGGGAATGTCTTATTCTCCCCATAATATTGTAGGCGATTGGTGTAGGGTTTTAGAGGAGGCAGAGAAGCAGCGGAAACAAAAAATTTTCTCCCCAAACCCGGAACAAAAGGAATCGCGTCAACATCTATATAATAGGAAAGATGGTTTGTGAATCATACCTTGTCCCGAGGCTTGCTCGGCGACAATACCACACGCCTTGCGCGGTCTTCACCTCCGGTCTTGTACGGTGTCTGTGCAGCTCCTGGTCACACCGGGACTGAAGACTCCTCCTCCTACCGGACTGTCGGATGACAGTTGTCCTCCTGAGCGGCAGTGTCCTCCCGCCTCTGAAGTAGTCCACACGGACCACCCGGAACTCCACTCTCCTTGTCCCACAAGGAAGTGGAAGGAGTCGCACCCTCCTGTTGACGTACTAGTCACCAACACACTCTCCTGATGTCGACTGCAACTGCAGTTGTCCTTCCCTTGCTGCACCTCCCTTTGCGGGAAGCACTTGCTCGGGCTCTCTCTCTCGGTTACCAAAACCAGAGAGAACGACAACTTTGCAGAGCAATCAACATGCACTGAGTTGTACTCTGAGAAGCCCCCAATACCCCTATATATATAGGCGGGTCATGGGACAGGGTTCTCTGTGCCCGGCAATACGGGACTAAAGCAGGAGTAGAAGGGTTCGGGATTTTCCACAAAAAGCAACCATCTCGCAACCTGAACCGATCGGTTCAAAAGTGAACCGGTCGGTTGGGGACCTGAACCGATCGTTTGGGACCCTTGAACCGATCGGTTCACTCATGAACCGGTCGGTTGGGGTTCCAGGTTGGTTCCCGATTGACTTTCCTTGTTTCTTTCCCAATTGGTATCGAATACCAATATTATTCCCAATCGAATTGGGCAATTTGAAACGAAAGGAAAATTCTCACCATTCCTACTTTCCCAAGTTGCTCGATTGCATCAGTTGAACCGATCGGTTCAACACTTGAACCGGTCGTTTCACCCTGTGCATGAGCCGATCAGTTCAACAATTGAACCGACCGGTTCAGCAACCTCAGCCGACCGGTTCATCACATGAACCGATCGGTTGGGAATGCAGATTGTGCAGAATCAGTCAAATGCGATTTCAATCAATCCGATACTCCAATCAATGCGTCCAACACCTTGAACATTATGATATTGAGCTATCGATTAATTGAGTGTTTAATTGAACTACTAAACTCCTTTAGTAATCAATCTAAACATTGCTTGTGGACAAAACTCCTCTTCCAGGTTAAATCCTATGTGTGTGACCCTGCAGGTCCATTTCACGTTGGCAGTGAAAGTCCATAACACTTATGACTTCACAAGCAAAGAGCGGTGCCTAGTCACACATCATTGCTACCCAAGTGAAAGTAGAAAGTTGGAGAACAACTTTCATCCTACAATCTGTGAATGGTGTTACAGTGAATGTATAATTCCTTTGTCACTGATATCCAGAATGAACTTGAGGCATGGAACAGTCATCCTGTCAATGTTCATTCATTTCCTTGATCTCAGAGTAGACCGAGTGAGATGTGTATGACATCAATATCACATATTGATTCACACGTGCATGCGCATGCCTTTCTCAATCCTACTCATCAAGTGGCCAAGGATATCAAACTCCTTCAGGAGGGACAAATCCCATATCTATCACTCACCCCTCAAAAGCCCCATGTGTCAAAGCCACCCAATCATCACCTTTATAACAACCCATGTTTCAGGATTGCGTTTGATGATGTCAAAGTGTACCCAACGACATGTGTTGAGTGTAGTGATTTCAGGTCTAAGAATCACACTCACCACCATCACTGTGAGAGCTGACTGTGACTACCATGTCATGGTTCCATGTGTCACTCTCACGGTGGGTCTGTCCGGTACCTTGTTCTCTAACAAGTACCTATGTGCTTGGTTTGATATCACCATATCATGACTAATGAGATTCTGTCATCAACCAACACACAATCTAGTCTTTAGTGTTATTGATGTCTATGGTTATTTCCACAATAACAACCGACTAGGGACTAAACAAGAATGTATACTCTTAACATCCATATGATCTCATCGTTTAGGTCATGAACCTAAAAGCATATGTCATTGAGTAAAACCATTCTTTAGACATATATCATGTTACACCATCATCTCAGAAACAGTTTAAACATATAGATTGGAAATTGCCTTTATTATTATTATTCAAATCATTTACAAAGTATCCCATTACAATCATCATATGACTTGCTCTATGGGCATACATACCAACAGACTCCCACTTGCACTTAGAGCCAGTCACCAAGGAAACGCAGTCCTTGTGACCTAGCATGACCATCATGCTTCTGCTGAGAAAGGGCCTTAGTCAGTGGATCAGCTATATTGTCTTCAGTTGGTACTTTGCAAATCTTCACATCTCCTCGCTGTACGATCTCTCGTATGAGATGGAAGCGCCGCAGTATGTGCTTGGACCGCTGATGTGATCTGGGCTCCTTAGCTTGTGCAATAGCTCCATTATTGTCACAATAAAGCTCAATTGCATCACAGCTACTGGGAACGACACCAAGTTCAGAGACGAACTTCCTGATCCACACAGCCTCCTTTGCTGCATGCGAAGTAGCAATATACTCGGCCTCTGTAGTAGAATCGGCAACTGTTTCTTGCTTGGAACTCTTCCAGATCACAGCTCCATTATTAAGGCAAAACACAAATCCTGACTGCGATCTGTAATCATCTTTATCGGTTTGGAAGCTTGCATCGGTGTAACCCTTTACAACCAGCTCTTCCTCACCGCCGTACACAAGAAACTGATCCTTAGTCCTTCGCAAGTACTTGAGGATGTTCTTCACGGCGGTCCAGTGAGCATCCCCGGGATCTGACTGGTACCTGCTCGTCATGCTGAGAGCATACGAGACATCTGGGCGTGTGCACAACATAGCGTACATGATGGATCCGATGGCTGATGCATATGGGATCCCATTCATACGCTCCCTCTCTTCACAAGATTGGGGACATTGAGCTCTAGAGATGGTAACTCCAAGTAGCATAGGGACGTTGCCTCTCTTTGAGTTCTCCATGCCGAACCGCTTCAGCATCTTGTCAATGTACGTGCTCTGACTTAGTCCGAGAAGCCTTCTAGATCTATCTCTATAGATCTTAATTCCTAGAATATAGGATGCTTCTCCTAAGTCCTTCATTGAGAAAGTTTTCCCAAGCCAAGTCTTTACCTTCTCTAAGGCTAAGACATCATTCCCCATCAAAAGTATGTCATCCACATACAATATGAGGAATGTGGTCGAGCTCCCACTAACCTTCTTGTACACACAAGGTTCATCTTCATTTTGAATAAAGCCAAACACTTTGACTTCTTCATCAAATCGAAGATTCCAACTCCGAGATGCTTGCTTCAATCCATAGATTGACCTTTGTAGTTTACAGACTTTATTGGCATTCTTTGGATCTACAAAACCTTCAGGTTGTGTCATATACACATCCTCATGAATATTCCCGTTTAGGAATGCAGTTTTAACATCCATCTGCCAAATCTCATAGTCATAATAGGCTGCAATAGCAAGCATGATCCTGATGGACTTAATCATGGCAACTGGAGAAAAGGTTTCGTCATAGTCAACACCTTGAATTTGTCAAAAACCCTTTGCAACCAATCTACCTTTATAAGTTTGCACATTGCCATCCATGTCGGTCTTTTTCTTAAAGACCCACTTGCACCCTATGGGTTTTACCCCTTCGGGTGGTTCCACCAAAGTCCATACTTTGTTGGAGTACATGGATTCCATCTCGGATCTCATGGCTTCAAGCCATTTCTCATAATCTGGTCCCTCCATAGCCTCTACGTAGGTAGTTGGATCATCATCTATGATCAACTCTCCACCTTCCTGAGTTACAAGGTATCCAAACCTCTCAGGCTCAAGGCGAGTCCTACTAGATCTACGAGGTCCTTGTGTTACCTGAGGAGACTGAGATTCCACAACACCTTGTGAATCTACATTTTCCTCTGGTACATCTACCGGTTCAATGTTTTCTTGTTGGGCTTGAACCTCTTCAAGCTCTATATTCCTCCCACTGTTTCCTTTGGAAATAAATTCCTTTTCTAGGAATACAACTTCCCTGGCAACAAACACTTTGTTGTCAGTTGGGTGGTATAAATAATATCCCTTGGTCTCCTTGGGATATCCAACAAAATAACATTTATCAGATTTGGGTCCAAGCTTATCAGGAAACGTTTTCTTGACGTAAGCCTCACAACCCCAAATCTTCATAAAAGACAAATTGGGACGCTTCCCAGTCCATATCTCATATGGTGTCTTTTGAACCGATTTAGATGGTACACGGTTAAGTGTAAACGCGGCTGTTTCAAGAGCATGACCCCAGAAAGAAATTGGAAGATTAGCAAAACTCATCATTGATCGCACCATATCTAACAATGTGTGATTCCTTCTTTCAGACACACCATTATGTTGTGGTGTTCCAGGCGGAGTCCATTGTGATACAATACCACGGGCTCGCAGAAGGTCCTCAAACTCCTAGCTCAAGTATTCTCCACCTCGATCGGAACGAAGTGCCTTAATACTTTTACCAAGCTGGTTATGTACTTCATTCATGAAATCCTTGAACCTTTCAAGGGTTTCTGACTTATGTTTCATCAGGTACACATAGCCATACCTACTGAAATCATCAGTGAAGGTAATGAAGTACTGACACCCATTTCTGGCATTAGTTCTAAAAGGCCCACATACATCAGTATGTATGAGTCCTAATAGATCACTAGCTCTCTCACCTTTACCTGAAAAGGGAGTCTTGGTCATCTTGCCCAACAAACAAGATTCACATGTCTCTATTGATTCACAATCAAAAGAGTCTAGATAACCATCTTTATGGAGTCTAGTAATGCGCTTCTCATTTATGTGCCCTAGACGACAATGCCAGAGATATGTTTTGTTTGAGTCGTTGAGTTTTTGCTTTTTGGTGTTTACGTTGTATACACTTGTCTTCAAGTCTATCAAGTATAGACCATAAGACATAGGGACACTGCCATAAAAGATCCTATCTTTAGAAATGGAACACTTTCCATTCTTAATAAGAAATTCAAATCCATCTTTGTCCAAACAAGAGACGGAAATGATATTCCTATTTATGGCAGGTACATAATAGAAGTTCTTCAACTCTATTATTAGCCCACTAGGTAGAGTTAACTCATAGGTTCCTACGGCACTGGCGGCAACTCTTGCCCCATTAGCAACACGTAGTTCAACCTCGCCTTTCCCCAAAGGCCTACTTCTCTTAAGATCCTTCACATTTGAACAAATGTGAGATCCGCATCCGGTATCAAGTACCCATGACGAAGAAGTAGTGAAGTTAATCTCTATCATGTATACACCAGAAGTAGAGATCTCTATCTCCGACTTCTTCTTCCATTGTTCCTTCCATCCTCTCCATGTAGAAGAAATTGGTTTGGCGAGAGAACACTTCTCTCCCTTACCTACTTTCTTCTTCACCAACGCATTAAGCGTACATAGAGTGGATTCCAAGGCTCCTGGTATATCTGGATTGTGCAGAACACTTCTCACAGTCCTCAACCAGTTATGGAATTTATTCTCGATTAATTTGCCCATTTTAAAAGATGATTCTTTTGCCATTCTACAAGAGAAAATTTGCATTTGTCAAAACCCTTTTGATTTGATTTGAATAAAATTTGACGATAGTTAATTAGGCCTTTAATTAATTACCGCTCCCACTATTTTGACTCAAATTGATAGCCCTCACCATCAATTCGGAAGATTGCAGCGTACAATCTTCTAGTGGGTCAAGATCCTAGAATCCTCTAAGCCATGGACCAGCTTTGGATGTCACCCACAACTCAGATCTTCCGGGTAGGAAACTCTTGCCAATTGCATCATATGCAACTCTTGATGAATGAACATGCACAACACCTTGCCATGAACATTCCGTGCCTCTGGGCTTAGACGCTCTAAGAATCACCAGTTAAGTCTAACCCAAAAGCTGACACGGTAAACATGCACCCTACTTTGGCAGAACCTACATGTCGACCCTTCACACTTCCACAAGATAGACGGCGCACCACGCTTTGGCGTAACCTACGCTTGGTCGATACAGTTTTCCATGTGTGTCGCTAATGGAAGGCGTATAAGACTTAATATTTAATGAGGGATTTGGTTTTTATATACATATACATATCCAATCACCACAATATATAGTACGTATCATATACATGCTATATCCCACAGAAAACATGCATAAACGATAAAAAGCAATGATTATGGCCATCCTATTTGTGATTCCTCGAGCCAAGAGGAATCACGGTCATCTAGGTCTACATCACATGCAACTTGTTCAAGATGAAATCTGTGCCTGCCTTTCTGGGTTTGATCAGCTCATCTCCATGATTGATCGGCTCGCCATCAGGTAGGTTGTTCGGGTGCCACCAGCCGATCGACTGGCGCCTCCAGCCGATCGGTTCACCGGTCATCGTGCATCTCCTCAGGTCGCCACCGGATCATCTCGTTTCTTGAACCGGCCGTCTGGATCACCAACCGATCGGTTCACTCCTTGAACCGATCGTCTTCAGGTTGTCCGCCGTTCTTTGACATAACAGGAAATAAAATCTATTCTATTTACAATTGAATTGTGAAACCCCGAGTTACATTCGGGGGGAGCAAAGGTAGGAAAAGAATTCTCGAATTATTTCGAGTTACATCAGGAATATGAGAAAGGGAATCGGTGTGCAGACCGAGATGCAAGCAACCATATAAACAACCACACACAGATATAGGGGTTTATAGGCCATAATCATGCTACACATCCACCACAAAACTCGTTTAAGGGCGACGCGTGTCGAGTGCATTAATATTACATATCATATATGTATATTAGGGATTTGTGGATTGGGCATGTATAAAGCCGATATTATTCGCATCGCATGCAATAAATAAAGGCGACAAACCAATATTGATCATATCGATAATCCTAAAATACAGAGAGGTTGACGTGGCTCTGATACCACTGTAGGGTTTTAGAGGAGGCAGAGAAGCAGCGGAAACAAAAAAATTTCTCCCCAAACCCGGAACAAAAGGAATCGCGTCAACATCTATATAATAGGAAAGATGGTTTGTGAAGCATACCTTGTCCCGAGGCTTGCTCGGCGATAATACCACACGCCTTGCGCGGTCTTCACCTCCGGTCTTGTACGGTGTCTGTGCAGCTCCTGGTCGCACCGGGACTGAAGACTCCTCCTCCTATCGGACTGTCGGATGACAGTTGTCCTCCTGAGCGGCAGTGTCCTCCCGCCTCTGAAGTAGTCCACACGGACCACCCAGAACTCCACTCTCCTTGTCCCACAAGGAAGTGGAAGGAGTCGCACCCTCCTGTTGACGTACTAGTCGCCAACACACTCTCCTACTGTCGACTGCAACTACAGTTGTCCTTCCCTTGCTGCACCTCCCTTTGCGGGAAGCACTTGCTCGGGCTCTCTCTCGGTTACCAAAACCAGAGAGAACGACAACTTTGCAGAGCAATCAACATGCACTGAGTTGTACTCTGAGAAGCCCCCAATACCCCTATATATATAGGCGGGTCATGGACAGGGTTCTCTGTGCCCGGCAATACGGGACTAAAGCAGGAGTAGAAGGGTTTGGGATTTTCCACAAAAAGCAACCATCTCGCAACCTGAACCGATCGGTTCACAAGTGAACCGGTCGGTTGGGGACCTGAACCGATCGGTTCACCACTGAACCGATCGTTTGGGACCCTTGAACCGATCGGTTCACTCATGAACCAGTCGGTTGGGGTTCCAGGTTGGTTCCCGATTGACTTTCCTTGTTTCTTTCCCAATTGGTATCGAATACCAATATTATTCCCAATCGAATTGGGCAATTTGAAACGAAAGGAAAATTCTCACCAATCCTACTTTCCCAAGTTGCTCGATTGCATCAGTTGAACCGATCGGTTCAACACTTGAACCGGTCATTTCACCCTGTGCATGAGCCGATCGGTTCAACAATTGAACCGACCAGTTCAGCAACCTCAGTCGACTGGTTCATCACATGAACCGATCGGTTGGGAATGCAGATTGTGCAGAATCAGTCAAATGCGATTTCAATCAATCCGATACTCCAATCAATGCGTCCAACACCTTGAACATTATGATATTGAGCTATCGATTAATTGAGTGTTTAATTGAACTACTAAACTCCTTTAGTAATCAATCTAAACATTGCTTGTGGACAAAACTCCTCTTCCAGGTTAAATCGTATGTGTGTGACCCTGCAGGTCCATTTCACGTTGGCAGTGAAAGTCCATAACACTTATGACTTCACAAGCAAAGAGCGGTGCCTAGTCACACATCATTGCTACCCAAGTGAAAGTAGAAAGTTGGAGAACAACTTTCATCCTACAATCTGTGAATGGTGTTACAGTGAATGTATAATTCCTTTGTCACTGATATCCAGAATGAACTTGAGGCATGGAACAGTCATCCTGTCAATGTTCATTCATTTCCTTGATCTCAGAGTAGACCGAGTGAGATGTGTATGACATCAATATCACATATTGATTCACACGTGCATGCGCATGCCTTTCTCAATCCTACTCATCAAGTGGCCAAGGATATCAAACTCCCTCAGGAGGGACAAATCCCATATCTATCACTCACCCCTCAAAAGCCCCATGTGTCAAAGCCACCCAATCATCACCTTTATAACAACCCATGTTTCAGGATTGCGTTTGATGATGTCAAAGTGTACCCAACGACATGTGGAGTGTAGTGATTTCAGGTCTAAGAATCACACTCACCACCATCACTGTGAGAGATGACTGTGACTACCATGTCATGGTTCCATGTGTCACTCTCACGGTGGGTCTGTCCGGTACCTTGTTCTCTAACAAGTACCTATGTGCTTGGTTTGATATCACCATATCATGACTAATGAGATTCTGTCATCAACCAACACACAATCTAGTCTTTAGTGTTATTGATGTCTATGGTTATTTCCACAATAACAACCGACTAGGGACTAAACAAGAATGTATACTCTTAACATCCATATGATCTCATCGTTTAGGTCATGAACCTAAAAGCATATGTCATTGAGTAAAACCATTCTTTATACATCTATCATGTTACACCATCATCTCAGAAACAGTTTAAACATATAGATTGGAAATTGCCTTTATTATTATTATTCAAATCATTTACAAAGTATCCCATTACAATCATCATATGACTTGCTCTATGGGCATACATACCAACAATTGGGAATGTCTTATTCTCCCCTCAGCTAAGGTTAGAGGTTCGGTAGGTGCCTCAACCCTACTTAGTTAGATAGACATAATTATCTTACATGCAAATCCTTTTTGATATAATTTTTAATGGCAAGTTTCTTTTGAATATAGCCTCGTACTCTTGTTATCTTCATCTTATGATGAACCCTAGCCTATTCTTATTTGCTTTACTTATCTTTCTATCCTAGACTAGTTTTGTGACACATACTTTTCTTCCATTTCCTTTTTTGCTGGGTGCCTTCCCAACCACCCAGGTGTTGAGCAAGGTGATGGATAAGACAAGGAAGATCTTAGATTTTGACTTGGACTCAGTTGATGGAGATGTTGCTTGGAGACAAGGTTGTAGTAGTCTATACTTCCCTCTATCAAGATCCTGATTGTGTGTCTTGAGGTAAATCCTAATGGAAGAATTTGATATATTTTTGTAAAACTTTTATTAAGATTGAATATAGTCAGTTATTTTTTTCCCTGCTTCCTAATGGTCTTTTGTATACCAATGTTAAATAAATTTGGAAAATTTATTCCCATTCCATCATACCTCTGATAATGTTTGGAATGTATGTCAATTCTTCAAATTTTCTTTAGTAAGGGGGTGATCCCGCCTCCTTACACTAACATGATACACAAAATCCTACACTTGAGTAACCCGACATTAGTAACACACACAGATGTCTCTTGGATGATATGGTGATAAGAGCACACCTCTTGGAAAATATGGTGGTTATCACACACCTCTTGGATGATATGGTGGTAAGCACACACCTCTTGGATGATATGGTGATAAGCACACACCTCTTGGACGATATGGTGATAAGCACACACCTCTTGGATGATATGGTGGTAAGCACACACCTCTTGGACAATATGGTGGTAAGAACACACCTCTTGGATGATATGGTGGTAAGAACACACCTCTATCCTGATATGGTGGAAGCACCTCAAAACTAATATGGAGGTAAGCACCTAAAATCCGATATACTTGATTGAGTAGCACATGAAGTGTGTTATGTCAAATGATACATTAAGATGTAAGGAGTTTAATGCATTTTGATAAGTGTAGGACAATTTACCTTGATAAAAGGGTTGATCCAACTTAATAAAGTATGATGTAATTGATGCAGCCCTATTTTAGGGCTCCATCCTATGCCATTTTGTACTTAAGTTGAATCTAAACGTGTTAGATTAAAAGTATTTCCCCTAATATGGTTATCATTGCAAATATGCTTATGGATGTTCTTTGTACTGTTTTTCAGGTACTTGGACCATGCTTAGATGGAAGGGAGAGAAAGAAAGAGTTCTAGGGTTCCCCCACTCATGGAGGGGCCCAAAGAAGCCCCCAAAGTCTTCCTCAACCTACCTCTAATGGCCAAAGATCATCATCAAGCAAAGACATCCGAATTTGATGAAGATTGAAGTATACAAGCCTCACCACGGCCGTGGTCCCAATGCCACGGTCGTGCTTTTATTGCCAAGGTCCAACAGGTCACAACAGAGAATTCCATAGATCGCCCACGACCGTGGCCTCCCAGCCACGACCGTGGCCAGTGAACACAACACGACCATGGCCATCAGCACGGTCGTGGTCAGGAGAAGAGAACACGGCCATGGCACCCTGCCACAGTCGTGGGTTTTATTGTGCATAGTTGGCCAGAGTTACAGGTTGTCGCCTCCGATCGCCACGATCGTGGCCCACCGCCACGACCGTGGCCCACCGCCACGACTGTGGCCGATGAAGACTAAAATGCCCATGTTGCTGCGCCACGACGACCTCTTCCTCCTCCAAAATGGCCGTGTAACCCAACACGGCCGTGGTGCCCCTAACCCACCACGACCGTGGCACTCCGCCACGGCCGTGGCCACCTCCACACTTAACATTTCTACCACCCTCACCATACCACGACCGTTTTTACCCCCCACGGCCGTTCCCCACTACCCTCACCATGGCCGTGGCACACCCACCACGACCGTGGTGACCACCAACCCTACACAACTTTTCACTGCATTTCCAATCTTGCCCCTACTTACCCTAGTGCTTCCACCACCACCTATATATATGTTGGTGGCGGCCATATCACTAGGTTACATGCCCCTGCAGCTGCTCTAGTCCTCCACTCCTTCTCCTTGAGCTCCAAGTGCAATCCCTTTGCATTTTGGCTCTCCATCCACCATTTCCACCCTCATTCCACCTAGGGAACCTAGTTTTCTAGGTTCTCCTCCATAATCCTCTACATCTTCATGCTCCTTTGCACCCTTGGAGGAGGAGGCTCGTGGCTGGAAGCAAGGAGGTGAAGAAGTCAAGCTCCATCAAGCATCCATGGTGTTTCCTACTCTCTTTCCCTTCTCTTTTGTTTCTATTTTGATCATGTATAGCTAAGCCCCCTTAGGTGGGTTGTTTGGGGAAAAAATGTGACTTTGATACCATGTTGAGAGAATATAATTTATAATGAATATATTTCACTTCTATGATGATTGCCTTTGCTTGTATCTCATTTCCCATCACTTGCACATGTTATTGTTGTTTAATTACATTAATTGCTTGCCTTGTGGTGTTTGAAGACATTTGACTCTAGGTTGATTTGGTTTCTATGTAGCTATCTTAGGATTGGCTCCTAGGTCCTTAATTTGGATCCCTAGCTATCCCCCTATCTTCCTACATAATCACCTTCTTCCTACATGCAAGTGTGAGTTCTAAGTGACTAGTATAAGTGTGATTAGTGCAATTGCCTAGGATTTCCTAAAGGCTAAGGTGGCTAGTGGCATGAGGTCAAATATCCTCATCTCTACTCCCATCCTTACCCTTGGTCCTCACTTGACTAATACCACTTATCCTAGAGACCTAGACTTGGTAAGTCCTATGAGATTACACCGAGCCCTAGTTCTCCAACTAGTAGCATAGGGTACATTCTCATAGCACCCACCTTGTTGTTTGGTTTGGTAGTCTAGAATGAAATATTCTAATTGCTTATTATGGTGACATCCCCCAATTAATGTCAAGGTCACATTCCCAAACGGCCCACCTCCTTCATCTAATTGCTTAAAACCTTAATTGCCTAGTTTGCTAGTTAATGCTAGTGCAGTTCAATTTCTTTAGTTAACTTAGTTGATTGCTCAGTTCTGCTCTGTAGTGTTAATTTAGGTCTTTTCTCTCTTTAGTGGTTAGCTTAGCTTCTTAAACTGCTAGTTGCTTGCTTAGTCTAATGTAGTTTGTTCTTGCTCTTGTTTAGATAACTTGTTGACTTAGATTGCTAATTTAGCCTTTTGATAACTTAGTTTCATATTGCATTTCCTACTTGCTCCATCAGCATAATCAACCAACCAACCTTTTAAACCCTCAAAACCCTAAGCTCCGCATAAGGAACATAGCTTACGCCTTCTATCTCTAGCGCCCCCCTCTATCTCTGTGGTTCGACCCAGCATCTTGCCTTTGCTCTATACTACAACAGTAACCCGTACGCTTGCAGGCGAATTGTTTTAGTTTTAGTGATAGACTCGATCTGGTACCATATAAATTTTGAAAGCAAAGATCCCATCCATAATCCCATGCCTCCCGACCTCGTGGATTGCACTCAGCCACCCTAGTTGACCGGTGTTGTAAGCCTCTAGAGGGAGCGCACCAAGCTTTCTGACGATGTTGCCGGGGATAGAGGCGATCGGCCTAGTTAGATAGTGTAGCTTAGCCTTTCCTTTTGCCCTCACCATTGCTATTATTTATTCTTTGTTTTACTCTTGCATCTTGGTTTGCTAACTTTATTTCTTGTTGTTTGTTTGTGCTTTGCGCAGGTGACAGTTGTGCATGCGTAGCACGCGCTCGACTTGCACCGACTTGGTGGTTTACGACCCTGAGATTTGGAGAATAAGGAGTCAAGCTCGCCGCAACCTACACCGAGAGGCCGAGATGGCTGAAAACAACCCACCACCGGATGCTCAACATCCACCGCCACATCGCCCACTCCACGAGTACTTTACGCCGGGGAACTACAACTCCCCCATCGCCACTCTGGTTGACCAAATGCCGGGTCCATAGTTCTCGATCCCGCTGGCACTCCTGGGACTTCTCCCCACATGCTATGGTATGGAGAACAAGAATCCCTACCACCACATAGACGTGTTCCTTGAAACGTGCTCTACCTTCCGCACTCCCGCCGCCACCGATGACTCAATCAGGAGGACACTCTTTCCTTTCTCCTTCAAGGAGAAAGCCAAGGAGTGGTACGTTTCGAGGCCAGAGCTCGTCACATGGAATGAAGTAAAGAATGAGTTTCTAAAGAAGTTCTTTCTGATAGCCAAGTTGTCCTACATGAGAAGGTGCATCACGTCATTCGCCTAGAAAGAGAACGAGCCCTTCCACGAGGCATGGGAGAGGTTCCAGAAGTTGCTTTGTGACTGCCCTCATCATGAGGTTCCTCTGTGGCAGCTCGTTCAGGCCTTCTACACCGGGCTTGATGAACAAAGCCAAAACAACATAGACTCTTCTTGCAGGGGAACGTTCATGGCAAAGCCGCCCGAGGAATCATGGCCGCTGTTTGATCATCTCGCCGAGAATTATCGCCACCGAGCTTCCACTAAAGGGGGGCATTGTGATCGAAGCTACGCTCCTACACCTTCTTCCGCAGCTCCGAGTCGCAATACCTACGACCCCGATACATGATGAAGATGATGTTCGACATGATGCGGATGATGAAAATCAAGTGGGTGGCTCTTCTAGCCAACCCATTGATACCGTAGATGAAGAAGTCAAGGCTTTACATTCTTTTGGTGGCTGCAACAACCAGGGCCCGATGTCCTACTCCTACACTCTCGAGTGGAGGAACCACCCAAACTTCTCCTGGAAACAACAGAATGAGGATGGGCAAGGACAGGGGCAGCAAAAGCCATGGTACAACTCTAAATTTGAAGATGAGGTACTCAGGAGGTTAAGAAACTTGGATGAAGTAAAGAGAGAAGTGTCCTCTCAAGGGCTGAATATTAGCCGCCTTGAGCAAAGACTCGATCAAATCTCCATCTCACTGGCTCGCCGTGAAGAGGGGAGACTTTCGTCTCAACCAATGATAAACCCGAACAACGATGGTAGTTATGTGAATGCCACTCAAGCCGCATACGTCCCACCACAGGGCCAAACAACCTCTCCCCTACAATATCAAGGACCACTACACCCATATGCTCCGCCACCCATGAACAAGTGAGTATGGTTTCTATCATATGGGTGGAAAAGGCTGCTCAAGATTTTGGAAAAAGGGAGAGGAAAATGGCTGAGATTGAAGACAAAAGTTGGATATTAGAGGAGCCTAGCAAAGATGACCAATGCTCCAAAGAATTTGCCATCCAGTTGCTGCCAAAAATGTTAAATGCACCCAAATTTCTGCTGCTCCCAACACGGATGTAGAAGCGCTCTCACTTGTCCCACCCTCTCTTGAGGATAGTGAAATTGCAAGAGATATGGATCATCTGGCTGTTTGTGACAAGGTCATGTCCACTGCTTCACATATCATTGACATAGCAGCGCTTGAAGCAATACCTTTATGGGAGTCAAATCCTCCCCATGAGACAAGGATCACCATCATCCCCCCTCAAATTCCAATGAATGCTGCAAAAATTGTCGATGAAGTCAGAAAACAAAGCAATGAAGTTCCATCTCTCCAAGAACAAAGCAACAATATCATGAATCTCCTAGGATCCTTGAAGCAAGGAATGGTGGGCATCAAATCATTATTTTCATTGATGAAAGATGTGTGCACGGGGAATAGAAAATAAGTGCTACTACCTACCAAGGAGATTGTTGCCTCAAAGTCTGTGAATTTCATCTATGATATTGGCTTCCTTAAAAAAAGAGGTGACCCGGGAGCTCCTCTAATTACATGCTATATTGGCACACAAACCATCGAGCACACCTTACTTGACACGGGTGCAGGGACATGCCTCATGCCATGGAGCATATACAAACGGCTTGGCCAAACAAAATGCAGCCAGTGGAGTGTAGCATTATCTTACGTGATGGAACCACGAGGAAACCCTTGGGGATTATGAGAAATATGATAGTGTCTATGGACAAAAGGGTCAATATTGCCTTTGTGACTGACTTTTTGATAGTGGACACTGCACCTGTTGATGGAGAAGAATACCTCATATTGGGTAGGCCCTTCCTATCCTCTGCGTGCGCAGAAATCAACATCTGCAAGGACACTCTAACGGTTACCTACAAGAGGAGAAAAATTGACTTTTTCATCTTTACTGAAGAGAAGCAGGACGAGATGGGCAATGAAGACTTCAGAGAGAGTTTGTGCTACAATGATCCCTTGGAGCTGTGGAGATCAAGTCCATACTTCCGTTCGATGTACACTCCATGGGATGAAGGACATGTCATAAAGACGCTTGATCGGATCACAATAGAAGAAAAGGAGGACACCATGGGTGTCAACACTTAGTGACAAGAGAAACAAGCCTAGTTGAAGGCTATAAAATTTAGCGCTAGTGGGAGGCAACCCACGTGGTTTGAGATTCTCGAACCCTATTTTATCATACTTTCTTTTGGTTTCCAAGAAACACACACACAATACTTGATAGTTTTTCTATTTGTGAATCATGTTAGCACAAACACAAGGGAAAAAAGATGATGCTAAAGGGTGCAGCCAAAGCGGAGGTGAAAGTGGAAGAAGAAATTGCAAATCAATGGAGGAGCTACAGGAAAGAAGGACAGAACGGGCGTGCTGCTCAGCACGGCCGTGGTGGCCCTATCATGCTCACCTAGTGTTACTTTGACCACTCCAGCTCTTGGCGGTTATTTTCTACAACCCCACACCTCTTACCCTACTAGTCTAAACTTATATTTCATGTTGAGGACAACATAATTTAAAAGTTTGGGGTGGTAGGGCGGTAAGCCCTTCTTTCACCGCATTTTCCTCCATGTGCCTTGTGCTAAATTTTTGGAAGATGATGAAACAGTTTGACTGACTTTCATACTTGTTTATCCTGACCTGGTGTGTCTGCTTGCATTCTTTGCATGACATGTAGTTGATTTTTGCATTTTTTAGTAATTTTTCAAAATTTGTGCTTCTTCATACCATGCATCGCATTCTCATGTAGTTTTTGATAATTTCTTGTGCATGTTAAGTAGGATTTGCTGCTTTATGTTTTTAAACTCCCTAAAGTAGGTTTAGATGTGACTTAGTGCAAATTGGCACCATTTTGGCCAATTTTGCCCAAACTTGAATATTCTTGCTCTAAAAGGATGTTTTGACTTAATCTCCAATATTTGAAATGAAATGGTTTACTCTTGTGACAAATGCATGCTACATTTTTATATCTTATTGATATATGGTCCTGTTTGTGACTTTTTTACATGTGAACCACATCTCTCAAGTCTTTGAATGTTTTGGTAGAATCATGAATTGAGCAAGCGACAAACGCTTAAAGCCAATGGGATCACTTGGTAGAAATATGGATATCATGTTGAATCTATCATGTGGTGTGACACCATTTGGTGAAGTGTTGAACTAGCTTTCATGCAGGGATTTTTATGTTGAAAACTACACTGTTGACCCCTCTTTGATCGGACCACTTCTTCACCATCTTCATACCTCCCCGCCTCATGAAAAGATGCCAACAGTGCACATATCAGCCGTGGCCACCTCCAAAAGTTTGGGGTGGCCACATCTCTACCTCCCCGCTTCACTCTATCCACCTTGTGCCCTACCTATACCAAGGGCAAAGAAAAAGAAAAGAAAAGCAAAAAGAAAATAAAAGGATGCTCATGTTTAAGAGCATTCTAAAGAAAAGAAGAGAGTATAAAAGCACTCCAAATCTTTCTGCAATCCTTTCTTCCTTTTTCATACCCAATTGAGCTAGAAAACATCAAATCTAGCTCACTTTACCCTTTCTACAGCCAAGTGGGTCATCTAGTGTGGTTTGAAGCATGAGAGCGAATGCATGAAAATGAAACAGCACTCCTAGTCACATGTGATTCACGCCAACATGAAACGGTTTACCCGGAAACAACATGAAAGACATATGGACAACTCATGTTACTGTGCTTTATATTTGAAGTTCGTATGCTCAGTTCTCAGTTCATGAATGGTTTGTGAAAGAAGGAGAGGAGAGATGTGAAACACATGCACTTAGTCACTCACAAGACCATGTACTCAATAATTTCATGTTGATTTGCATTTGTCATTTGATTGTGTTGAAAAGAACTGAAAAGAGAGGTTAAGTTGGAGCATACTTGAGGACAAGTATGTTTTAAGTTTGGGGTGGTGATGCAGCCCTATTTTAGGGCTCCATCCTGTGCCATTTTGTACTTAAGCTACATCTAAACGTGTTAGATTACAAGTATTTCCCCCTAATATGGTTATCATTGAAAATATGCTTATGGATGTTCGTTGCACTATTTTTTAGGTACTTGGACCATGCTTAGATGGAAGAGAGAGAAAGAAGGAGTTCTAGGGTTCCCCCACTCATGTAGGGGTCCAAATAAGCCCCCAAAGTCTTCCTCAACCTACCTCCAATGGACAAGGATCATCCCCAAGCAAAGACATCCGAATTTGATGAAGATTGAAGTATGCAAGCCTCACCACGGCTGTGGCCCCAATGCCACGGTCGTGCTTTTATTGCCAAGATCCAACAGGTTGCAATAGGGAATTCCATGGATCGCCCATGACCGTGGCCTCCCAGCCACGACCGTGGCCAGTGAAGATAACACGATCGTGGCCATCAGCACGGTCGTGGTCAGGAGAAGAGAACACGGCCGTGGCACCCTGCCACGGTCGTGGGTTTTATTGTGCATAGTTGGCCAAAGTTACAGGTTGTCACATCCTATCACCACGACCGTGGCCCACTGCCATGACCGTGGCCGATGAAGACTAAAACACCCATGTTGTTGTGCCACGACCACCTCTTCCTCCTCCAAAACGGTCGTGTAACCCAACACGACCGTGGTGCCCCTAACCCACCACGACTGTGGCACTCTGCCACGGCCGTGGCCACCTCCACACTTAACATTTCTACCACCCTCAGCATATCACGACCATTTTTACCCCCCACGGCCGTTCCCCACTACCCTCACCACGGCCGTGGCACACCCACCACGACCGTGGTGACCACCAACCCTACACAACTTTTCACTGCATTTCCAATCTTGCCCCTACTTACCCTAGTACTTCCACCACCACCTATATATACGTGGGTGGCAGCCATAGAACTAGGTTACACACCCCTACAGCTTCTCTAGCCCTCCACTCCTTCTCCTTGAGCTCCAAGTGCAATCCCTTTGCATTTTGGCTCTCCATCCACCATTTCCACCCTCATTCCACCTAGGGAACCTAGTTTTCTAGGTTCTCCTCCATAATCCCCTACATCTTCATGCTCCTTTGCACCCTTGGAGGAGGAGGCTCGTGGCTGGCAGCAAGGAGGTGAAGAAGTCAAGCTCCATCAAGCATCCATGGTGTTTCCTACTCTCTTTCCCTTCTTTTTGTTTCTATTTTGATCATGTATAGCTAAGCCCCCTTGGGTGGTCTGTTTGGGGCAAAAATGTGACTATGATACCATGTTGGGAGAATATAATTTGTAATGAACATATTTCACTTCTATGATGATTGCCTTTGCTTGTATCTCATTTCCCATCACTTGCACATGTGATTGTTGTTTAATTACATTAATTCCTTGCCTTGTGGTGTTTGAAGACATTTGACTCTAGGATGATTTGGTTTCTATGTAGCTATCTTAGGATTGGCTCCTAGGTCCTTAATTTGGATCCCTAGCTAGCCCCCTATCTTCCTACATAATCACCTTCTTCCTACATGCAAATGTGAGTTCTAAGTGACTAGTATAAGTGTGATTAGTGAAATTGCCTACGATTTCCTAAAGGCTAAGGTGGCTAGTGGCATGAGGTCAAATATCCTCATCTCTACTCCCATCCTTACCCTTGGTCCTCAATTGACTAATACCACTTATCCTAGAGACCTAGACTTGGTAAGTCCTATGAGATTACACCTAGCCCTAGTTCTCCAACTAGTAGCATAGGGTACATTCTCATAGCACCCACCTTGTTGTTTGGTTTGGAAGTCTAGAATGAAATATGCTAATTGTTTATAATGGTGACATCCTCCAATTAATGTCAAGGTCACATTCCCAAACGGCCCACCTCCTTCATCTAATTTCTTAAAACCTTAATTTCCTAGTTTGCTAGTTAATGCTAGTGTAGTTCAATTGCTTTTGTTAACTTAGTTGATTGCTCAGTTCTGCTCTATAGTGTTAATTTAGGTCTTTGCTCTCTTTAGTGGTTAGCTTAACTTCTTAAACTGCTAGTTTCTTGCTTAGTCTAGTGTAGTTTGTTCTTGCTCTTGTTTAGATAGCTTATTGACTTAGATTGCTAATTTAGCCTTTTGATAACTTAGTTTCATATTGCATTTCCTACTTGCTCCATCAGCATAATCAACCAACCAACCTTTTAAACCCTAAAAACCCTAAGCTCCGCATAAGGAACATAGCTTACGCCTTCTAACTCTAGCGCCCACTCTATCTCCGTGGTTCGACCCCGCATCTTGCCTTTGCTCTATACTACAACAGTACCCCGTACGCTTGCGGGCAAATTGTTTTAGTTTTTGTGATAGACTCGATCTGGGACCATATAAATTTTGAAAGCAAAGATCCCATCCATCATCCTGTGCCTCCCGACCTCATGGATTGCACTCGGCCACCCTTGTTGGCCGGTGTTGTAAGCCTCTAGCGGGAGCGCACCAGTAATCAATATCCTAGTGAGGATGAGAGAGAAACTCATACTTTGTGTGATAATCATTTAATGATAAATGATGAGAATAAAAAAGTATTATTGAATACTTATGATGTCAATGTATGCTCCTAATATGTGTGGAGCTATGAATTAGGGTTTTGATTCTTGATAATATGAACTTGAAACCCTAATCAGCTAAAAAGGGAAACCCTAACCCAGATAATGGGAAGGTTGTATTTCTCTTATATTGCAAGGTGATGATATGTACTTGATATTGTTTTTATCATGAAATACTAACCATGCAGGTCTCATGAAATGGTGAGCATAGTTAGGTATGAGCTATGATGTTTCATATGATACAGATTAAATGGGCCTTGTGAGCCATGTGAAATACTTGTTCCACAAGTATAATGTATACATGGGTCTGAGGACCTAGAGGTAAGAGGTGACAATGTTCATTGATGAACTAAGGGTTTTAATACCCATATCTAGCAATCATGATGATGATAATGTTAAGGGATGAGAATCCGCAGTAATGTGATAAGGGACTGATATCCCGAGTGTTATGCATTCAATGTGTTCCAAAGATTATGAAAGTACTTGATAAATGTATTACACCTTTCTTTATAGCATCTATTATAATTCATGCTTGTAATTTGGTTGATGCTAAAAGATATTGTAATGCACCTAATTAATCAAGTTGAACCTTATCATGTAGTTGCCCTAGCCATAGATCCATTCAGTATCAGAATTTGCTGAATGGTGAAACGAGTTTAACTCAGAGAGCATATTTTTTAATATGTGGGGGTAATGGGAGAAAATATCCTTACGTCCAGATGGTAATTTTTATGTGATCTTTGTGACACTCGTCACACTAAACTAGATTTCTCAAAACACAAAACGCGATCAACTACTAATTAATCACATAGACAAAAATGCAGAATAATTAAAACCGATTCCAACAATGTAAATAAAATCTAGAATGTTTACAAAAGGTCCATCATTCCATTCTCATATGTTGTAACAAGTATTTACATATGGGTCCAAAAACCTTAGTCACATCCTGCATATAAAAGATATTTCACATGTACATGCCATATATTTACAAACATTGGCATACTACCAAAATCTCATGTCGATACAGGTATATCATCTATAAAACACAACTCATACCAGGACCTGAGAGTATAGGGATGACACTAGGACTCTACTACTAACATCTACAACTAACCAACCTTCAGAATCTATTGATCACCAGGTTGGTTCTCTTCCACAGCACAACCTCGACCTCGTTGCCCGCAACCACCTAAAAAAATGTGGTGACCCACGGGTAAGACCCAGTCTCAGTGGGAGATAAAACTCTCTCCAACATATATTGATCATAACATATTCATTAATAGTAAATACATTGAGCGGTTAGGGTATTGAATAAGCAATATGAATAGATTGAACAGTTTAAGCATACTAAGCAGTTAAGAAAATAAGTTGCAACATCATGTAGAATTACACAATTTTCATAAGTCTACATCATGTAAGAACTATGTAGTGTAAAGACAAGACAAGGTTTAATCAAACAATGTGATACGTATAAAAACCCTAGCAATTATGCTACTCGAATGGAATCACTTCTTTTATTACATTGCCTTGAGGGATTTGAGAAATACCACTCAAATCCCAACTGACCACTACTAAGTCGAAATCAGTGCCATACAAGATCTAGGAAGAGCAGGACTCCTAAGATCTTCTCCACCCCCGGTCAGTATGGGTCCGCCACAGTGACACATAAGGTCAAGCTGCTAACAGCCTAGTCCTTCATTGGTACATGTCATGCACTAGTGAAAGAAGGTGGGTACACATACCCTACCATCCGAGATACAACTATAGTTGTCCTCCAATCTCATATATATATATATATATATATATATATATATATATATATATATATATATATATATATATATATATATATATGTATATAATCATCGAGACACGACTGCAACCGTTCTCAAACTGAGGGCAAGGTATGACCACTGTCATCCTCCCTAACACTTAAATTTAGGATGACAAGTACCCTGCATACTCATCAATATGCACTCTGAGTATCCCTTAGGAATATTTGTCTCACTATCTGGCAATTTATGACACTCAGACAGATCTAGGGCACAGGGCACTCAATGATTAGAGTTTCACTTAATTAGTTATGTCAATTGGGTGAATTAAGGCTAAATCATACAAATGGACATTCAAGCCCTAATTCTTTTCTAACAAGAGTATATGTATAACAACTTCAACACATATAAAACATTTGATATATAAATCTTAATCACATTACCACATGCAATCATTCATTGCAAATTAATGGACCACACTTATCATCATACTTTTTCAAGATACCAATATCTTATCACAAGTTCCAGGGTTTTAACCCTTATTGGAACAAGAAGAGGATTTCACCTCAATCATGGCTTCAAACATGCCCAAAGGTCTTTAAGACCATCACATTATTCATATTAAGGTTATCATCATCATCCTATGCCTTAAACAAGGCTCAAAAGATCATTAGCACATATGTGTCCATAGATAATAACATGGCAAGGCACTATGATATTCAAATAATACTACAATGTGGTTTCAATACAAGAAGAGTGTAATTCATTATCACATTAATCATTCAAGAGGTCTGATTATAACCAATCAACATCATATAGTTACACTAAGGTTAGGTATAACAAGCTAGATAACATGGGAGTTGCACATCCACTTATTATAGTGATTTATCAAATATAATTATATGATTGAAAATATAAGACTACAAATTAATGGTATTGAACCATCGAATTATCATCACTAGGACCCACATATAATACCATGTGATTTATTCTAATCCATTGGACGTTGAAGCGTCCAATATTAATCATTGGATCAGGTTCATTGTTTAAGGTTATCAATTGAAGTATAAGTCTAACCATTAGATCAATTGAACCAAGGAACCATTGGTTCAAGGTTTAGTCAAATCCACAACTACATTCTTAACTCATCATATATGGTGATGACCTGATGTCCCATTAATTGTGATCATTAGGTCACCATTGGTGGTTAGATTAGTAATACATTCAGTTAACACCATCAAATATTAAGCTAATGTCATCATCAATTGATAACATCATTAGAATACTTAGTGGACGATAAGTAGACGTCTAATTGAGACAAAACCTGACCTAAGGGGGTGAACATAGGTTGTCACCATAAATTTGACCCACTATATCACGAACATCAGTTGCCAAGATAACAACGCCATAGGTTGTTGAATGGTATGACCATCGGTTGTTTGATAGGGAAGGAAATAGCTTGAAAACCCTAATTTTAACCATCAACTGTTTTTTTCATAGCACAATAGGTTGTTTCTATCAACCTATCCTATATCATGTTACACCTTAGAATGGTTGTACATATGCTTACAATTTCAATAGAACTGGAACAAAATAGGGAACACCACAAAAATTCGTAATTCTAAACAAGCATGGTTTCTCTATGCTTAGATCATCACATTCAAGCATAAACATGAACTAACAAGCTTCTAGTAAGCAATATAAGTGAAGAATGGTATATAACTAGCCTCTATAGAGTGGTTAAGATATCAAACATCAAGAATATTGAGCAAATAAAATGCAAGAAATCCCTAGATTCAGATGTGAACTTGGCCAAATAGGCACTTCTCTCCACAAAGTAGCAAAACCCTAGAAAAAGAAACAAGAAGGATAGATTTTTGAGTTCAAGGGCCACTTTCACCATGGAACAGCATGGTTCTTACCTGGAGAGATATAGGAGGAAGAATATCAAAGAAATAAATGGAGAAAATAAGGTAAAACTTACACTTTTAAGTCAAGATCACTAGGAGGAAGCTTTTTAGACCCAAAAAAGAATTCAATTACAACTTTAGAATTTTTTCCAAGAAGATCCCCACTTTCTTCTTCCTTGGGTAGAAAAACTCACAGTTGAACAGAAATAGAATGAGGTTTGGAGAATTAGGGAAGTGGTGGAGCGGAAATGGCTCATTTTGGTGCTTGGGGATAAGTATATGAACTTTAAGATAAAGCAAAAAGAAAAAGTTGAAATTCTAGTATCTATCCAAGTGTCCATGGCCTTAATTTATTAAGAATATACAAGCACCCTTACAAGAAGCTCTCCCACTATCTGTATAGATCTACTTAGATTTCCTTTGTTGAATTTCTCAGCCAATCACATAATTCCTTAGTTGATAGCTACTAAAGGTAGCTCATCCATGAAGGGGTAAACTCTAAAATATTCTAGATGAAAATACCTTCAAACCATGGCTCAAATAGGAGCCCCATGGCTCAAAACACTCAATAATAATAATATAACATCTAAAGAACATAATGCATGTGACAAATTGCAAAGAAAACCCCTCACTTAGGTAAATTGTAGAAAACTCCAAAATGTACAGAAAATTGCATAACTTGTTCAAACAGTGTCCAAATTGGACCAAATTTGAAACTTAAGCATGTCTTATTATTTCAAACATATAAAAAGGTTATATTAGGTATATAGGCATTCAATTATGGTAATTAATCTCATTCAACTCATTAAGCAAGTTCAAGGGCCTTACAACTATAAACCCGTAACAAGGATTTCACCCCAAAATCCTACGCAAAAAGAGATCGGTATTTTCTACACATTTCATTTTCTAGTTCCCATGTGGATTCCTCCATGCCATGATGATTCCACAAAACTTTCACTAGTATTATATATTTTCTCTTTAGCTTTTTCAGCCTTCTATCTAGGATCAACACAGGGCCCTCAACATAGGAGATATCCTCATCTAACTCAACCTCTACAGGTTGGATTGTCTGGTTAGTATCTGGATGGCATTTCCTCAACATAGAGATGTGAAAGACATTATGCAATCTATGTAGCTCTGGTGGTATCTCCAACTTATATGCTACCTTTCCAACACGAGCTAGGACAAGGTATGGTCCCATAAATCTGGGAGCCAACTTACCCTTCTTTACAAACCTAAGAACACCTTTCCAAGGAGAAATCTTAAGATATACTCTATCTCCCACTTGGAACTCAAGTGGTTTTCATTGGTTATCTACATAAGATTTCTACCTATCCTGGGATGCTTTCAACTGTTGTTGTATTACTTTAATCTTTTCTGTAGTCTGTTGTACTAGCTCAGGACCCAAAAGTTGATATTCACATGTCTCATACCAACAAAGAGTAGACCGACATCGTCTCCCATACAGAGCCTCATAAGGAGCCATATCTATTCCTCTTTGATATCTATTGTTTTACGCAAACTTTATTAGAGTCAGATGTACATCCCAACTACCAAGAAATTACAGCACACATGCCCTCAAGAGATCCTCTAAAGTCTGAATAGTCCATTCAGACTGGCTATCGGTTTGCGGATGAAAAGTTGTGTTGAATCTTAGCTGTGTTCCCATTGTTGAATGTAGATGCTCCCAAAAATGACTTGTAAACTGTGGACCTCTGTCAGAAACTATAGTCACTGGAATGTCGTGCAGATGGACTATCTCATCAACATATATTTGTGCCAATTTCTCTATTGTAAATGTCATCTTAACTGGCAGAAAATGAGCTAACTTAGTCAATCTTTCTACTATCACCCATATGGAATCATGACCCTTGGTTGTCCTAGGAAAACCAACAACAAAGTCCATAGCAATATGATCCCATTTCTTGTGTAGTATTGGCAAGGTTTGTAATGTCCCTACAGGCTTCTGATGTTCAGCCTTCACCTACTGACAAACTGGACATTTGGCAATGAACTCTGCAACATCACACTTTAGACCTGGACACCAATATATGTCTTTCAAGTTTTAGTACATATTGGTACTTCCAAGATGCATTGCATACATGGAGGAGTGAGCCTCCTCAAGTACCATCTTCATCAACCCATCAACATTAGGAATTATTGTCCTATTATGGTAACAAACTGTTCCATCATCTGCCTCATGAAATACATCATAGTTTTCACTACCAATCCTTGATTAGATATTCTGTATCACAGTATCATTCTGTTGTACATGGTGAATTTTTTGTCTCAAGGTAGGTTTCACTTATAATTGTGCCAACAATGCTGCCAGCAAGGAAACTTTTAGTTGTACATTCATCTGGAAAAGAGACACTATCATATCTCTCTTATGGCACCTCAAGGAATTTAATTATGCATTATTATCATTGATAATGAATCAGCTACCATATTTGCTTTCCCTGGATGGTAGTCTATTGTGCAATCATAATCCTTAATCAGCTCCATCCATCTCCTCTGCCTCATATTTAGCTCCTGTTTTGAGAACATATACTGTAGATTCTTGTGGTAAGTGAAGATCTGACACTTTTCTCCATAAAGATAGTGTCTCCAGATCTTTAAAGCATGGATCACTGCAACAAGCTCCAGATCATGTGTTGGGGAATTCTCCTCATATTTCTTAAGCTTTTGCGAAGAAAAAGAAATCACATTTTTATCCTGCATCAACACGCATCCCAACCCATTCTTTGAAGCATCACAAAAGACAATATAGCCTTTTCCTTTCTCTGGAAGTACTAACACCAGTGTACTAGTCAACTTTTCTTTCAAAAGCTAGAGATACTTGTCATTCCAAGAAAAAGGAACATCCTTCGTAGATAACCTAGTTAGGGGTAACGCTATAGAACTGAAGTCTTTGATGAACCTCCTGTAGTAATCTGCCAGAACTAGGAAACTATGGATCTCTGTCGGTGTCTTTGGTTGTTCTCATTCTAGTACATATTCCACTTTCTTGGGATCAACACAAACTCCTTTTCTAGATATAACATGGCCCAAAAAAGACACTTCAGATAACCAGAATTCACACTTGTTGAACTTAGCATATAGTTGGTGCTACCTTAACAAAGTCAATGTCTGGCGAAGGTGTTGCTCATGTTGTTGACTATCCTTGGAGTATATCAGGATATCATCAATGAACACAACCACACACTAATCAAGATAAGGTCTAAACACCCTATTTATTAGATCCATAAAAGTTGCAGGTGCATTGGTTAGCTCAAACAGCATAACCACAAACTCATAATGACCATACCTAGTTCTAAAAGGTGACTTGGGTATGTCATCAGCCTTAATTCTCAACTGATGGTAACCTGACCTCGGGCCTATCTTTGAAAACACAGTGGCACCTCTCAACTAATCAAAAAGATCATCAATCCTCGGCAAAGGATACTTATTCTTTATTGTCACCTTGTTCAACTGTTTGTAGTCTATACACAGCCTCATTGAACCATCCTTCTTTTTAACAAACAACATGGGAGCACCCCAAGGGGAAGTGCTCGGCTTGATAAAACCCTTCTCTAACAGTTCTTCTAACTGTTTCTTTAACTCTTGTATCTCTATTGGTGCCATTCTATATGCTGATTGTGCTATGAGTTGTGTTCCAGGAACAAGATTGATCTCAAACTCAATCTCTCTAGGAGGGGGAATGCTAGTAAATTCCTCAGGAAAGACATCCTCATTGGTATCCACAACATGATATAAGAAAGCCTCACATCCTTGACTCATCAACCACTCAGCTGTCATAGCTGAAATCAAACATGTAGGAAGAATCTTCCTATCACCCTGGAAAATCCACTGTACATCTCCATCATGGAACGTTTCCACCTTAGTACTACAGTCCAAGACTACCTTGTATTTTTCCAAGGTATTCATTCCTAGGATGACATCAAAATCATGAATGTCAAGTGGCAAAAGATCCACTTGAATGTTGTGTCCAGACAAAGAAAGAACACAACAAGGGCACACTTCTGGCAACTCAACAGAACTAACCAAAGGAGTCTCTATCCGCAAGCTATCAGATCTAAGGCTAATAGGAAGATAGCAACTATCTATCACCTCTCTGGTGATAAAAGCATGTATCGCACCTGGGTCTACTAACACAAATATGAAACAAGAAGCAGACATATCAGAATGAAATAATTTCATCTGACCTGTCATGACTCGTGGATTGACCACTACTTCTGGCTGGGTCATGGCATAGAACCTAGCTATCGCCTACTACTATCCACATCCTCTGCTCACCTATCCTGAGGATCCTGGGATGCCTGACCATGTCCTCTGCCACTACCAGTATCAAATTGTTATTGTTGTGATCCCTATTGATTCTGCCTTGGCTGCTGAGTCACCTCCTCAACCTTCATAGGGAAATTCCATCTAATATGCCCTATCTGTCTACATTGATGGCACACTCGGTTATCACTATGTGGTCTAAATGGCCCTGTAACTGAGACTGATGATTAACTATGAGCTCCTGTTGGTGGAAAATTGTGACCTCTACCCCTACTCAGGGTCCAATGTGATGGTGCATGTGATCTTGGTTCAGTGAAGGTTGACCTTGGTTGTGACGGTGGTGGGAAAAATCTTGGCTTCTTAAATCCTCCAGATGATTTCCCTTGAAACTGCATCAGTTGCTTCTTAGCATTAGCTTCACGCTTCTCTGTGGCAGACCTCTCAATCCTCCTGAAAGATTCCACAAAGGTGGAAAACCTTTCCCTATTCTCCAAGTCTGATGTTGTAGTAGTCAACTCCGTACTCAGACCCTTCTCAAATCTTCAGATCTTTTCCTTGTCTGCTGTTGTCATGTGCAGGCAGAACCTCAGAAGTTCCATAAAATTTAATTCAAAATCATTGATAGTCATAGCTCCCTAATGAATCTTCTCGAACTGAGAGATTTTCTCATCTAGGTAGGTCTCTAGAAAATATCGGCTAACAAATTTCCTCCAAAACTCCTCCTATCAGATCCCAAGTCCTGGCCTTTTCTCCATTTCTATGGCCCACCAGTGGCCAGCACTACCCTTCAACAAGTATACTACATGCTTAACTTTGTCTTCTTCAGCGATGTTCAGGATTTTGAATGCCTTTTCTAGCTCAGTCAACCACATGTCAGTGTCTGCTGGATCAGATGTACCTCCATATTCAATCTCCCCAACATGTCTGAGACGTTCAAATGTCTTCCTGACACCTTGGGACTCCACATTAGAGGCGGATGCCCTAGCTTGAGGTGTTGGCGCTCTATCAGCGATATGTATAATTGTGGCCATCGTCTATCTAAAAATATGTTGAAACTCAGGATTGGCCATCATTGTCAAGTCTAGATGAGGCATTGTAGGCTGATCTAGACCTGCTTCTAGCACTCTCTCATCATGTACATGCCTCCCTGCACCTCCTCTTGGTGCAACATAACTACTCTCAACGTGTTCTTCATGTCCTCCAAACGTATCTACATAAGCATAAACTATGATCAAATATGTTGGATACATAAGAACAGACTCAAACCTAAGTCATATGTCCCTGTTGACTCAGTAAGCCTAAATCTCTGATACCAACTTAACTATGACACCTCATCCCTGTAGACTCAATAAACCTAGAGCTCTTATACCAACTTAACTATGACACCTTGTCACGCTAAATGAGATTTCTCAAAACACAAAACACGATCAACTAGTAATTAATCACATAGTAAAAAATGTGAAATAATTAAAATTGATTCCAACAATGTAAATAAACTCTAGAATGTTTACAAAAGGTCCATCATTCCATTCTCATATACTGTAACAAGTATTTACATATGTGTCGAAAGACCTCAGTCACATCCTACATATAAAAGATATTTCACATGTACATGCCATATATTTACAAACATTGGCATACTACCAAAATCTCGTGTTGATATAGGTATATCATCTATAAAACACATCCCATACCCGGACTTGAGAGTGCAGGGATGACACTAGGACTATACTACTAACATCTACAACTAACCAACCTTCTGAATCTATTGATCACCAGGTTGGTTCTCTTCCACAGCATGACCTCGACCTTGTTTCCCCCGACCACCTAAAAAAATGTGGTGACCCATGAGTGAGACCCAGTCCCAGCAAGAGATATAACTCTCTCCAACATATATTAATCATAACATATAAATAAACAATAAATACATTGAGTATTTAGGGTATTGAATAAGCAATATGAACAGATTGAGCAGTTTAAGCATATAAAGCAGTTAAGCAAATAAGTTGTAACATCAAGTAGAATTACACAATTTTCATAAGTATGCATCATGTAAGAACTATGTGGTGTAAAGACAAGACAAGGGTTAATCAACCAATGTGATACGTATTAAAACCTTAGCAATTATACTACACGGCTAGTATCACTTCTTTTATTAGACTGCGTTGAGGGATTCGAGAAATACCACTCAAATCCCAACTGACCACTACTAAGTCAAAATTAGTGCCATATAATATCTAGGAAGTGTTAGACTCCTAAGATCTTCTCCGCCCTCGGTCAGTACGGGTCCGCTACAGTGACCCATAAGGTCACGCAACTAACACCCTAGTCTGTCCTTGGTACAGGTCATGGCACTAGTGAAAGAAGGTGGGTATGCATACCCTACCATCTGAGGTAAAACCATAGATGTCCTCCAATCTCATCACACACACATATATATATATACATATATATGTATACATATATATATAATCATCAAGACATGACCACAGGCATTCTCAAACTGAGGGCTAGGTATGACCACGGTCATCCTTCCTAACATTTGAATTCAGGATGACAACAACCCTACATACTCATCAATATGCGCTCTGAGTATCCCCTAGGAATATTTGTTTCACTTTCTGACAGTTTCTGACACTTAGATAGATCTATGGCATAGGGCACTACATGATTAGACTTTCACTTAATTCGTTATGCCAATTGGGTGAATTAAGGCTAAATCATTCAAATGGACATTCAAACCCTAATTCTTTTCTATCAAGAGTATATGTATAACAACTTCAAAAGATATACAACATTTTAGATATAAATCTTAATCACATTATCACATGCTATCATTCATTGCAAATTAATGGACCACGCTTATCATCATACTTTTACAACATACCAATATCTTATCACAAGTTCCAAGGTTTTAACCCTTATTGGAACATGAAGAGGATTTCACCTCAACCATGGCTTCAAACATGCCCAAAGGTCGTTAAGACCATCACATTATTCATAGTAACGTTATCATCATCATTCCATGCCTTAAACAAGGCTCAAAAGATCATTAGCACATATGTGTCCATATATAATAACATGGTAAGGCATTATGATATTCAAATAATACTACAATTTGGTTTCAACACAAGAAGAGTGTGATTCATTATCACATTAATCATTCAAGAGGTCATATTATAACCAATCAACATCATATAATTACACTAAGCTTAGGTATAACAAGCTATATCACATGGGAGTTACACATCCACTTATTATAGTGATTTATCAAATATAATTATATGATGGAAAATATAAGACTACAAATTAATGGTATTGAACCATCGAATTATCATCACTAGGACCCACATATAATACCATGTGATTTATTCTAATTCATTGAATGTTGAAGCATCCAATATTATTCATTGGATCAGGTTCATTGTTCAAGGTTATCAATTGAAGTATAGGTCTAACCATTAGATCAATTGAACCAAGGAACCCTTGGTTCAAGGTTTAGTCAAATCCACAATTACATTCTTAACTCTCATATATGGTGATGACCTGATGTCCCATTAATTGTGATCATTAGGTCACCATTGATGGTTAGATTAGTAATACATTCAGTTAACACCATCAAATATTAAGCTAATGTCATCATCAATTGATAACAACATTAGAATACTTAGTGGATGATAAGTATATGTCTACTTGAGACAAAACCTGACCTAAGGGGGTGACCATAGGTTTTCACCATAAATTTGACACCCTTGATCATGAGCATCAGTTTCCAAGATAACAACGCCATTGGTTGTTGAATGGTATGACCATTGGTTGTGTGATAGGGAAGGAAATAGCTTGAAAACCCTAATTTTAACCATCAATTGTTTTGCACATAGCACCATAGGTTGTTGCTATCAACCTATTCCAGATCATGTTACACCTTACAAAGGTTGTACACATATTTACAAGTTCAATAGAACTGGAACAAAATAGGGAACACCACAAAAATTTGTAATTCTAAACAAGCATGGTTTCTCTATGGTTAGATCATCACATTCAAGCATAAACATGAGCTAACAAGCTTCTAGTAAGCAATATAAGTGAAGAATATTATATAACGTGCCTCTATATAGTAGGTCAGATATCAAACAGCAATATTCTCGAGAAAATAAGGTAAGAAATCCCTAGATTCATATCTGAACTTGGCCAAATAGGCACTTCTCTCCACAAAGAAGCAAAACCCTAGAAAAAGACACTAGAATGATAGATTTTTGAGTTCTAGGGCCACTTTCACCATGGAAAAGCATGGTTATGACATGGAAAGACATAGGAGGAGGAAGATAAAAGAAATAAATGGAGGAAATAAGGTAAAAATTACACTTTTAGGTCAAGATCACTATGAGGAAGCTTTTTAGACCCAAAAAGGAATTCAATTGCAACCCTAGAATTTTTTCCAAAGAAGATCCCAACTTTCTTCTTCCCTGGGTATAAAAATTCGCAGATGAATAGAAATAGAACTAGGTTGGGATAAGGAGGGAAGTGTTGGACAAAAAATGGCTCATTTTGGTGCTTGGGGATAAGTATATGAACTTTAAGATAAAGCAAAAAGAAAAAGTTGAAATTCTAGTATATATCCAAGAGTCCATGGCCTTCATTTATAAACAATATACAAGAACACACACAAGAAGCTCTCCCACAATATGTATAGACTTGCTTAGCTTTTTTTGTCGAATTTTTCAGCCAATCACATAATTCCTTAGTCGATAGCTACTAAAGGTAGCTCATCCATGACGGGGTAAACCCTAAAATACCCTTGATGAAAACACCTTCAAACCATGGCTCAAATAGGAACCCCATGGCTCAAAACACTCAAGAATAATAATATAACATCTAAGGAACATAATGTATGTGACAAATTTCAAATAAAACCCCTCAATTGGGTAAATCATAGAAAAGTCCAAAATGTACAAAAAATTGCATAACTTGTTCAAACAGTGTCCAAATTGGACCAAATTTGAAACTTAATCTTGTCTTATGATTTAAAAACATATCAAAAGGTTATATTAGGTCTATAGGCATTAAATTATGGTAATTAAGCTCATTCAACTAATTAAGAAAGTTCAAGGGCCTTATAATCTTCCTCATTCTCATAAGAGTATGGATGTATGCCATGACTCAATATTAATATACTGGGGTTGTTGTGTAATCTACCTAAAGAGAGTGCATGATGCGGATGTAACTCTATAGTGAAGATGCCACTATACCCTGGCAAGCAAATTGTAGTTTGACACGTTGTGTCACTACCAGCAGTCTCGTACTGACTGATACATCTGAGGTCTTGGAAGTTGGCTCTTCCTTTGACCTTGTATGGTACCGATGCTTTATGTAGCCATGGTCGGTTGGAGCATAAGTGGTATACCTCATCTCCTCAGGGCATAAGTGTGATTGTGAATATGTAATCAGTCGCGTAGCGTATTTGCTTAAGGATTGAATGTGGAAATATTGGTTGATGTTACACTACTTTTATACATATTAACTAGATTGATGTTATATGTGCTCTTTGTATTCCTTATAAAGTGAATAGATGATATATTTCTCTATCATAGATAGGTGCATTTCTTTCATAGATGATATTTCTCCGTTTTACTTAATATAAAAGATCCTCTACTCAGTTTTATACTATTTACCTGTGATAATGATGTTGTTGGCGAAGAGTTATATCTCTCATTGGGACTTTTATCTCACCCCTTTGGTCCCAAAATTTTTAGATGGACGCAGACAAGGAGGTAGAGACTGTACTGTAGAGGGAGGACAACAGCAACAGCGGCAACAGTAACACCACAAGTTGAGTGTGTGTCTGTCGTGTCTTCTAGATAGAAGTCCTATGTGTCGTCTCTGTACTGTCAGGTCCTTGGGTGTTAGTACGAAATGGTTTATAAATGATCTGAGATTTTGGCTGGTATGCATTGAGGATTTATGTTGCTTATGTATATGTTTGGGCAAAGCAACTGGTATATGATATCTCTGAGATGAGATGGTACAATGTATGTACAATGTGAACCATGATGAATATATTGCTTTGGTTCTTTCCTTAAGAGTTTCCTGGCAATGGATCTCTTTGCAAAATGGTTTTAATTTTTAGTGATTTTCATTAATCTACTGCTAATGGTTATTCCTCGTAATTACTATGTGATTTGGTTGTCAGTTTGATAGCGGTCGTCACAAGAAGGGTCGATCCTATAAGACAACTTTTTAAGATTGAATACTTAAAACCTAAATGTTTGAACAAAAAGATGCAGAAAGTAAATTCCAGAGTTGGTGGTTGATGATTACACTAAAGCAGGAAATTAAAGCATATTGAAATAAAATTATTCTAAGAATAAATAAAGAAAAGTTAATGTAAGAAGAATTATTGAGAAATATCAGATTAAGAACAATTAAAGGAAATTATTTTAAGAAAAAAAATTAAATGCAAAAAGTAAAGGAAGTTGTAGAAATGAGAGATTCAAGAAAGTGTAGTTTGAATCATATGGAAAAGTTATCGAGGCTTATGGGTTTCAACACCATCCAAAGTGAAAACAAAATCAAAGAAATCACATGATATTCAAGATAGAAGAACGCATGTGAAATACTCGTAAATGAATCACAAAAGATGAACTCCATGTGAACCCATTGGACATGGCATTCACGAATCCTAGATCATCATCCTAATAGCGATTTTTCTGAGGTCTCATCCAAACCCCCATGTGATTGTTTAGTCATTTTAAATCTTGGTTTCCATGGTCTCATCTGCTAAGATAACACAAGATAAAAATGAGAGATCACTTTATTAAAATCCATGATTTTGCAAACAAAAAATCATATATCTAGTGTAATCGTATAAAATTTTGATCTACGTCAACACATGGCAGGACAAAGGAAGAAAGAAGGGAGGCCATAGACTAGAAGGGAAAGTATCTGAGGACTCTGGCTAGTGTCTATGAAATGGGTGGCATTCTTGGTTCCTTGTTCCTAAAGAAGAATAGGAATAGAAAGGAAAGAGAAAAAAATCTCTAGAATGATTGCTACTTCATTAAATAAATGGAAGATTACAATTTAGAAATTGAAAAAACTATGCTCAAAGAAATGGTGCAAGAATAAAAGGGTAGGATCCTCTTCTTTGTGGATTCCCCCCTCCTTTAGTAGGGGAAGGAGGGTGGAAACTCTAAAGGGGTTGAGAAGAAAAGAGGGAGAGGCGGTTGCTGATTTTAGTGTGTGCACACTGTGAACCATCCTTCTCGCTATCTGAACCGGTCAGCTTGCAAGTCATGTGGGATACACGCAAACTACATGTATAAGACACAAGTGTACTATCGAAGTAATATAGGTCTAAGAGGCCCAGATGTCTAACTTAGGGAAACATTAATCCAAAAAGTACTACTAACTGTGATGAAATCAGCTAAGCCAATGAAACTTTGAATGTGAGCTTAATTACCTAAATTGCAGAAAACAAATCTAACATTATTGTTTTTGATTTCAAATGGAGTGAATTCCTTATGATTATGGGTTCAGCACAATTAACATTGTAATTTAAATCATAACATCAATAAATATTCCTCTTAACCCTAAACTAAGATACTTGTAGTAAGAATTACCTGCTCTCACAGTGTAATTCAATGCCTAATCTAATACCAATCCCACTCTCGTAATTGTGTTATAAGTTTGGTGTTATATCAAAAACTCTAGGTAATCTCTTCACATTTTGAAGCCTCATTTCTCAAAGGGCAATATAAACATGTATTTCTATGTGTTTTCCAACCCATAATCCCTCTCTCGTAGCAATTAACAGTCTACTAAACTACCTATAATGACCAAGAAAAGATAGCTCATGACAATCTCATATAAATAAGTCAAGAAATTAAGAGAAATTGATATATTAATGCATAAAAGTCAGGTACAGTGCATAATCAGGCTACTCTCGGGTCCTAAGGAATAAGGGAATTAGCCCTGCATGATTTCCATGATCAGGTACATAGGAAAGAAGAAGAAAATGTAGGGAACATTAGAAAACTAAGGAAACCCCTAGAGAAGTTGTTCTGGATGATTCCCTCTAACGAATGTGTTGATCTGCTGTCCTCGAGCTACAGATCCATCCACCAAAAGTGCTTGAACTGCCTAGAACATGGTCGTCTCCTCCACTTTCTCCTCTTTTTGCTCTCTATCATCCTGTGATGGAATAGAATGAGATGATTACGTCTAGAAGATATCCCCTTAAGTCATAGAAGTGACTTAGGGCATCATTAGTTGTGGACTGTTGGATTAAACTCAATTTTTAGATCTTCCTGTTTCCTCCGTGTTGGTATTACCAACTTGGGTGTCGGTACTACCGACGCCCCCAATAAGTTACGGTCCTGGGTAGTCATCAGTATTACTGAGTTGAGGTCGGTAGTACCGAGCTTCCTCGACTAATTTGGAATCTATCCATGTGATGTTGTCGGTAGTATCAACTTCCAGGGTTGGTACTATCGAGTTATCTTGATTTCTTTATCTTCCAACCTAAGCAAGTGTCGGTACCATCGATTCCAAAGTTGGTAGTACCGAGTTGTGTAGTTTCTTATAAAATAACTTGAAATTCACAAAAATAAGCATAAGCTCTTAAAATACAGTAAATTCTTCAGGAACATTAAAATTACATGTATTTAATGCATATGAGTATCACAGGCTAATTATAGTAAATCATGTGCAAATTAATATGAAAATGAATAGTAAACACACAAAAATCAATAATACATAGCCTGTAAAAATGAAAAATATGTAGTGCATCAAACTCCCCTAAGCTTAAATAGTGTTCATCCTCAAGCAACACACCCTTGTATCTATTTGAGACAAGTCAGCAAAAAGACACATTGAACAACCAAATTCTCTTAAGCGACCAAAAATTTCCATATAAGATGTCCATCCTTAGATCAGTGAACACTATCAAGAGAGAAGTTAATATCATAGTCAATCAGGCATTCGCTTGGTGCATCATGTGATTCCCTATTTTATATTAATCTTTCCTAACTACCAACTAAGTGGAAGTAGATATCCTTATAAGAATGCATGAAGAGAATAATCATTTCATTGGCCTATCGATAAGAGCAATGGATAGTATGAAATTGGTGGTTATGAATATTGCCAAGTAATATCTGGATCATTTATGCAAAGATAAAACATGATGAACCTATATGAGTAAAAGTGAGAAAGCATAAGTCCTAATGCCTAATATTATGGGTGGAATTATGCATGTATTAAAAATCTCATCAAATGAATGAGAATGAAGTACATAAGAGAATACGTCATGTGAAAGTTTCCATTTTTTTGTGAAGAGTTTAGAGAATCCTTACTCCGTCTTTCCATCAAAACATTAATAATATTTGTTTTCTTTCATTTTTTTTCATTAGCCCACTATTGCAGCTTGATGGAACATTTATGCTCGGGCTACACTATCATACATCATTCATCAATTTATTTCTTTTATTTTTCTAAGGGTATGGATGTGTATCCCTACACTCTTATTTCAGAGGAAAAGAATTTTTTTTAACATGAACCTCAAAAAAATGAATGATGAAAGATGTGTGCAATCTACATGTAATTGTTATGCAACTAGAATGATATGCACAACCTTGTTGATGTATATCGATTTTTTTTCTCATTTTGTACCTAACGCAATAAAAGAGAAACTAACTACCATGTCACGTATCATGCCATGCAATGCAAACAAGAGGAAATAATTCAGATTACTTGATCAAGTTAAGGTGGTGGATCAAAATGAATGGAAAATATATGGAATCACATAATTAAGAGACAATGTCTTTAATGAACTATGATATGTCCCTCTATAATGACCAGTGTACAGGGTAACCTTAGGATTTCTTCCTTAAATTTCTATTTAAGTTCTCATTAATCATTTGATCAATTTAAGCTTAAACCCCATCTTCATCCACATTATATGAATAATTATGATGTCCATTCATATTGAGTGTCCTTAAGATGACTAGCCCATGAACTTCCTCTAGGTAGTGCAACTCAAGAATTTTGCAACTAAGGCAAAACTTTTATTCATTTTAATTTCCATTGTAAGAGCACGAAAACATATGAAAATGATAGAAATCATGCATTAAGCTCCATTGTTACACTTGATAGATGTGGATCAAAAACAAAAAAACAAAAAAAAACTAAGAAACAAAGTAAAGATAAAGCCTTTCCAAACCCCACCTAAGCTTGAACTTGACTATGTCCCCATAGTCAAAATCCAAATCTAGAGGTGGAACATGGGTACCAGTTGCTATGTAGGGTGGCAGTGGTGGATGATTGGTGGCTCTTTGTATCAAGTTATGAAAGCATATATCCATCTAGTTTGTGCCACTAATTTGTGTCTTTTTGGCACCAAGATATGACATTCTCTCTCCTTCTTTGATCTTGAAAAGTTGGTGCCACCGACAAGGTGTTATAGCCTTTTATTTAAGATCTGACAATTTTTGCTGAAAAAATCAGTAATACCGACTTTGGACTCAATAGTACAGACTTTGGTCCAGGAAATCTGTGATTTTTCTGGGAAAATTCAATAGTACCAATGTTGGACTCGGTAGTACCAACTTTCTACAAAGTTTACCTGATAAGGAGTCAGTAGTACCGACTTTGACTGTATCTGCACACCAAACAAGAGAATTAAGGTACCTTTTTACATCATTTAAACTCTAACATGGAAAATATGAAATGTAACTAACAAAAAGACCTAAACAAATAGTAGATGAAAAAAGTAAAATTGGGTTGCCTCCCATTAGCACCCTTGTTTAATGTCCTAGGCTAGACAAGATGAGTTTTCTTTAGCCTAGGTTGTCACAGTATGGTTGTGAAGATACATTTGGAATCCTAAACTCCATTCTATCATTGTCTATCTCAAGTATCAAGTAGCCTCTACCAATGGCAGTGATCATGTTGACCATAGCTTAGAATGGTCTTCCTAACAACATCTCAGATGCTCAAATCCAGGGCATGTCCATGACCACAAAATCAATAGGAAAGATGAATTTTTCAACTTTGAATAGAACATCCTCGCACATCCCATACGAACTAACAAGCAATCTGACCTTGAGCTTGATTTTCATGGATGTCTTTTTTGGTTCCTTCAATCCCAGCTTCCCAAAAGTAGAGAGAGGCATGATATTTATGTTGCTCTAGAATCACATTGTGCTTGTGGGAAATGTTGATTTCCTATAGAAGGGATGTAGAAAGATCCTTGATCTTTCCTCTTAATCGGAAATTTTCCTTTGATCATCACACTCATCACTTCATCAACCTGCAAGACATCTGTATCTTTTATCTATCTTTTTTAATTGATTATATCCTTCAAGAATCTTCTCTAAGCTGGAATTTTTTCTATCGCCTCAACAAGTGGGATGTTGATGTGGAGCATTAGGAAGATGTCTATGAACTTCTTAAATTGCCTTTCCTTTTTCCTCAGCTTCAGAATATCTGAGAATGGAACATGTGGCTTCTTAGTATGCTTGTGCGGAGGAACATATGGCGTATTAGGGATTTTCTCCCATAAGCTTGCTTCAACGCCACCTTCTTAGGTAGGAATTTGCATGTCTCTTATGGATGAAATGAGTAGTGGTTGCTCATGAATTGTGGGTGACCCTTATTGATTGTGATTGTTTCACTGGCGAGTAGAATCTTCAACGTCTCCTGTTGCATGGGAACCCGCTCTAAAACTATAGGTGGCGACATTACAGTGGTGGTACCTTGAAATTTGTTATCTACTAGCATGTTGCTGAAAAACTACTAGAGGGGGTGAATAGGATTTTATGGATATTTTAAAATAATTCAACCAAAACAAGCAACCACAAAGATATTAGACAAGGGGACAAGGATTTAGAGTGGTTCCACCCTTAGCAAATACTAAGGGAGTCATTCCACTACACGGTTGCTTACCCAACTGGGATTTTGAAAGCACATGTATTTTATTACCTCGCAAGGATGTTACATAAAATACAACTACCTTCACCAAACCCTTTGGATAGTCTTCACCTAGAAGTAGTCTCACCAACCTCAAAGCATCCTTCCTTGAAGTAACCTCAAGCTCCCCTAGAAGTAGCCTTCCTCTTGAAGTAGCTTCCCGTTGAGACAGCCTTCTTGAAGTAGTCCAAAGTCCACCTTCTCCACCAAGAATACCCTTCTCCACCTGAGAAGTCAAACCCTTTCCAATCCACAGCCTCCAACCCTAGGAGTAGCAAGGAGAGTACAAATAATATAAAGGAACAAGAAGGAAAATGGAAATTACAATACCGTTGTAGCACAAGGCTTGATTTCCTATATCAAACATTTTGATCTCCTAACCAATGTATATGGACGTGTAAGTGTAGTGGGTAGGATATTCTAGCCTATAGGATACGAATTTGGAGCAATGGAAATGAATAGCCAAAGATGGAGTTGCTCAATTGCTCACTAGAGAAGATTGCCAATTTCAAGTATGAATGCTCAAGTATTGCACAAGTGTGTGTTGGGTGTCCTAGGGTTTATCCAATTTATAGGAATGGACTATGAATGCTTAAGGACATTCTAGACACTTTCTAGGGGATTCTAAGTGCTCAACTAGTCGTTAGGTATCCACTAATTACTTTAGTAATGGCTAGTTAATTAACTCTGAAAAGTGCAGTCAAAGTTCTTCTCGGTCGACAAATTTTCGATCGAGAGTCCTTCTCGGTCGAGGATTTGTCGATCGAGGGACGTCCTGGAGCAAGTGTTTACAACGTTCATTTCCAACTCCCAACTACCTTGTCTTCTGGGTCTAACGGCTACTTGGGTCAATCTCGGTCGAGGAATTTGTCGACCGAGAGTGTCTCGGTCGAGAAGTTTGTCGACTGAGAATGACCCTATTTCAATGTTTTGAAATATATACTAAGTGTGTGTATGAGTGTGCAGATGTGACACTATTATAGGGGATGACCTATCTAAGTGTTGTGAATGGCTAGGGAAGATCTAACGCTTGATTTACATGATGTCTAAGTACTTGTACATTATATATCTTGTACAAGTGTTTACATTTGATTACAATCATGAAATTAAAGCATTTTGAAGCATATAGATCTTCTAAAGGTTTGTCATCCACCTTGTTCCTGCAACACTCAAGTAGCACGTTAGATCCACATGAATGAAATGTTTGTCATCATCAAAACAAAGGGAAAATAATAATGTCCAATTTAGCCAACAGTTGCATCCTCCTGGTAATCCATATAGACTATAGAGAAATGGATTTTTTGGCACGTACACCCAATCAGGCTCTAGAGCGTATTTCTTGGGTGAATCCTTAGTATGATATTATGGCTCTTTGACAAAAGAGATAAACTTTGCTTCGTGATGTTGATGAGATGCAACTACACTCCCAGGCAATCATTGTTGAATAGGTTTCTTTGAGGAAGCTACTTCTGCTACTATCTGAGCAATTTAATATTCAATACTGCGTAATTAGGAACCTTGGTTCAAATATTATCTCAGTGTCTCACCAATAATTGCCTCATTTTGACTGACCATCTTGCCTAGCATGTTTTCAATTTTATCTATCTTGTTGGGGGGCCTGTCCAACTGATATTGTTGATGCACATACATGCAATCCTCCTCTTCAACCCCAGATGGGTTTACATCCTTCTAACATAGTTTCATGGCTATGAGGTCCAGCTTCTCATTCAATGTCGTGATGACTTTTGATTCCCCAGCACTTTAATGATTGTTGGGCATTCTCTTTCTTCACCCCATGACTAGTTCTTAGCCATGTTCTTCAGAATCCCATGACATTTGGATGGCTTATTGTTAAGGAAGAAGCATGTGCTTGGACTGTCCAGAGTGGTATGTTCCCCCTAATGCAACCCATAATATAAAACCTTTAGCTAGCCATTAAGACCAATTTTATGATGAGGAACCTTCCTCAACATATTTTAGAACATCTCCCAAGCTTCAGAATACGACTCCTCTTCTTGTTGCTTTAAGTTGATTATCTTTTTGGTCAACTCATTCGTCTTCTATGGAGGGAAATAGAGATGAAAGAAAGCATCAATAATTTTCTCCCAAGTTTCTATTAACTCAGGATTGAGGTTAAGGAACCAAGACTTAGCACCATTTGCTAGTGACAATGGAAATATTTTTAAGTACATCATCATCAATAACACTCTATCTATCTTCACCACGTCATAGCTTTCAACAAAATTGTTGATTTACACCATCGGATCTTCAATACTATAGCCATGGAAGGCCTATTGCTTGACTAACGACACCAGCCCAAGATTTATCTTGTAGTTGTCCATATTTATTTCTTGTCACTTGATTGGCCCAAGTTGATCTATTGAGAATGATGCCTTGATTTTCTCCCATATGGCATGTTCTTCTTCTACATCCCCCATTTCAGCTGCTTCTGGTACTTCGACTTGAGGTGCTTGTGGTTGTGGAGTCTGAACTAGTCCTCCCATCGAGGCACCATGCTCACTCCCATTGCATAGAAGCTCCTCCTAATTAGAGCCTGATGTAGACGAATCTCTATAGTTATGGGCTCTAGTTTGCACCATATACTAGTACATGACATTATAAAAAAGGAATGTGAGACGGGCACAAATGATTGAATAAATGATGTTTTAAATTCAGCTTAAACATAGTAAACAGCTAAAAGGTTGTGGCCTAGAGTGGCTGATCATAGCACTATAGTGCTATATTTTCCATTTCCCTGTCAATAGTGTCAAAAACTTGATACGGGCCAACTGTGTGTATAAAACACAAGTGTAGACATCGAAGTAAAATAGGCCTAAGAGGCCCAGATGTCAAACTCAAGGAAACATTAATCTAAAAACTACTACTAATTGTGATGTGATCAGCTAAATTGATGAAACTTTGAATGTGAGTTTAATTATCTAAATTGTAGGGGAGTCTAAGATTACTATTTTTTATTTGAAATGGGGTGAATTTCATAGAATTGTAGTTTCAACATGATTAACATTGCAATTAAAATCATAACATCAATAAATATTCTTCTTAACCCTGGAATAAGAGAACTGTAGAAAGAATTACCCTCTCCCACGGTGTCTACCTAATCTAATACCAATCCCACTCTCATAACAATTGTGTTATTAGTTAGTTGTTTTATTGAAAAATCTGGGTAATCACTTCGCATTTCTAAGCCTCCTTTCTCAAAGGGTGATATAAACATGTATTTCTATACATTTTCCAACCATTAATCCTTCTCTCAAAGAAATTGATGATCTATTAAACTACCTATGATGGCCAGCTGTGGATAGTTCGTGAAAATCTCATAGAATTATGTCTAAAAATTAAGACAAATTGATATATTAATGCATAAACGCCAGGTACAATGCATAATCGTGCTACTCCCAAGTCCAAAGGAATGAGGGGATTAGCCTCGCATGATTTGCATGATCAAGTACATAGGAGAGAACAAGAAAAACATGGGTAACATTAGAGAACTAAGGGAACCCCTTGCAGAAGTTGGTCCGGATGATTCCCTCTGAAGAACGTGCCAATATGCTATCCTCAAGTTGTAGATCCATCCACTAGAAGTGCATGAACCGTCCAGCACATGTCTATCTCCTCTACTTTATCCTCTCCTTACTCTCAGCCTTCGTGCGATGGAATAGAATGAGATGATTAGGTTTGTCCAAAATCCCCTTAAGTCATAGAAGTGACTTAGGGCATCATTAATTGTGTACTGTTGGATTAAACCCAATTTTTAGATCTGCCTATTTCTACCTGACCGGCCTAAATCGCGCGTACTAAAATTGGAGGCGTATTTGAGGTAGTCGAGCTTTTACATTTATAACCCGAATCCTTCTAGGCCCCCGCAACTTTGTTTACGGGGTTGAAGTAGTCATACGGGGTCGAACACAGGGACAAGGTGGGTCGTGTTGACAACTCTGAATCGACACTCTACACTCCGGTGGGTAGAAAGAGATAGTAAAATTCCCCAAAGGGGAACAACAAGCTGTCACGATTAAATCAAAGAAAACTATCTCCAACTGGAGTTACAAGAAAGATTTAAGATTTTTGTCATTTAGCAGTTTTTAGGGGTTTTCATGCAACAGAAACAGAAAGATAAACTAGAGCTTAAAGCAAGGTGCAAGGGATAAGACTTCAGTAAGACAAGCGGTAGCAGTAACATCCTGCACCCCTCCTCTCAGAGCGGGTGCCTCTAACCAAGCTCCAACACCCCTCTCGAGGTTGCTGGACTTAAGTTAGAGTGGAATGATACTAAAACAACTCCGTTCCAGGCACTCTCGTACTCCAGAATCGGACCAAACACTAGAGCCACAACCCAACTCTTGAAGTGGTTGCGACGGGAAAACACGATTCGGTAGCTAAGCGAAACGCGATCCAAAACATGCAAGCTAGAGTTCAGATATCCAACACAGCAGTCACCCAATCATAAGGCACCAAACATTAAACAACTAGTAATTAAGCTTCCCTATTTCCATAAGCAATAAAGGTCTTAATACAATGAATAAGCGAAGAATTTAAATAACAGAATTAAAGATAGATGTCGCCTCCTTGATGTAGAAGAACGACAGACTACTGTAGCTCTCCAACCCGATATCGATCAGGAGCCGAGCCCGATACAGTAGTGTCGGGCGGCACCCCCTCTCGGGCAGCGCCGACTGACGGCTGACTGTATCGCTCAAGGACCCTGGCTGATACGCTCATGTCGGGCGGCGCACCCTCTCGGGCGGCACGCACGACGGTGAAGCGTATCGGGTTCGATATTTTGTCGGGTAAAGAGCTACGAGTCTTCTGTCGGGCACTCGTGTCGCTCATCGTCGTTGGCCGATATCGGCCCGCAGCGTCGCCCGGGACAACCCTAAGTGAACCATCCCCTCCCTCTCGGGATGAGGGAAAGCTCACCTAGTGTCACCTGGCACAAGCGCTGGGGCGCGATATTCTTTCTCTCGCAGCTACCTTCGAAGGTGGCTCCCCGAACTATCTGAACTGTTCGAACTATCTTGTCCGAAATCTCCGGTTTTCCGAACTGTCTTTTCGGCTTCCTGTAGCTTCTATTTATAGGCAGTGGTTGGAGGAGTTATGGCGCTGGAAGTGCCACGTAGATCCCTTACACGCCGGTCGATGGGTGTGGACGGCCGATACAGGTATATCTCGGCGCATGGTGCTGGCTATCGGTCACGTGGCGGGCGGCACGCCTGTCGGTGGGTGGCTGTGTCGCCCGACGAGCTGGGTCATCGATGCGGCTTTGGCTCCCTGTCGGGTAGAAGGTGTGTCGTCCGGAACGTCCCTTTCGCAAGGCGCCCTTCTCCGCCGAGCATCTTTGTGTCGCCCAGCCCCTGTCGGGCTGGGGTTGTATCGGGAGTCAGGAAGGCCGAGACGGGCCTAGACTTATTGTGGGCTGGAACGGCCTTATTGCACAAAAATGAGGAAAACTCTGTAGAAGATAGGAAAAATTGGAGTAAGAGCGTTGCTTGGCCAATTATTGCGAAAATGCTAATAAAATAGAGGAAAATAGCAGAAAAGGGCAGTTTTGATAACGGAATAAAGGGCAAAAACATCACAAAATTTGGTGTTATCAACTCCACCAAACTTAGCTTTTTGATTGTCCTCAATCAATATTTAAACTTTATTTTGTGTTGCTTCTTCTTGCACAGTCAAGCCTTAAGGCTAAAGGGTAAAACAAGAATTACGATGTCTTGGAGGTAATGTTGCCTTAACGCGAACAAAAGACCTTGCCCTACTTGCCTTATTATTTAAGTAAAATTTTTCTCTACAGCTTCAGCGAGACTTCAGTGTATGATTCCGAAGTTAGCTTCCGCACCAAATAACTTTATTTTAAGGGCAGAAAGTTGTGTATAGGGTAGGCTAAGGCTTTTTGGGTTTTTCTTCTTGTTTCCCATTAGTCCATCCAGGTAAGGGTCTGTTAACGGGCAAGTAATCCCTGCAGTCCAAGCCAGTTGGCTTTAGAGCAGTGATTTCACATCCTACGTACCACTGCCCCGGATCTACCATACCTAAAGATGGGTCCTTTTGGAAAAACAAGTGTATATATATATATATATTCTTTTATTGGGCACAACTCTCATGCTTTTATTCACACTCATAAGGCTTCTTTCTCTTTTTGGGATTTTTGTTGGGTAAGGGAAAACAAAAGAGATTTCTGCTGTTTGGGCAGCTTTTTCCTTCTCCATACTCGTCTCTTAGTTGTTTGCGAGATTATATTTTTTTCGAAAATTTTTGACATGGCAAGGCACAATCTTTCGTTTGTTTGAGACAGCATTATCAGAAAGATATGACAGAACTTGTAACTCGTTTAAGCATACAGAAATCAGACTTTGCAAGAAGTCACAACAGGTTTTTATTATAACAACAACTTTGTACATATGCATAGGGACAGAAATTAGAGAAGTTTTCAAAAGTTTTCAAATTTTTTAGCAAAAGGATATATGTACACTATGTACACTATGTAAACTATAAATGTGATATGTACATTAATTGAATTGAATTGTATTGAAGAAAAAGAAAAGGACTAAGGGGATCAAAGAAGAAAAGTTTTGTACCTCCTTCACTGGTACATGGTACCCCCCCAAACTTACTCCACACTCTGTCCCAGAGTTGTGAAGTAGATGAGGTAAGGAAATGTTAAACAGTGAGGGTTAGATGATAAGCGTGCCTGGGCTAGATAAGATCTCCCACACATACTCTCTTCTTTTGTTGTGGTAGTCGATGTGGTGTAGTTGATCAGGCGTCGCTTTGTTTGCCATCCATTCTAGGACGAAGATGCCACAGTCGTTGGATAGTTGAATTTGCTGCGGACTGCGGTGGCAGAACTGGAGTTCATGCCATCTACTTGTTTGCGTTCCCAGGAATGGTTGTATCAGCGCTGCTATATCAATATAGTACTTTCGTACTAGTCGTTCGAGAGATGTCAGCGCTGCCGATGTACACTGCACTGGATGATCTTTGTTGCTGTCTGAGCTGTTGTAGAAAATCCCTACTCGTTGTTGAGTGTACACTGTTAGGAGCGTCCAGTGGTTGTTGTGCAGGATGGGAAGGAGAATGATATATGGGACTCTGCACTCCAACTCTGCAAGAAAAGCTTGCTTCGCCCCTTGCTCATCGGCTAGGCATATGTCGTTGAACAACATCGGATCAACTATGTATGCGTGTTCAGACTTGTTCCGTAGTATTTGGATGTAGGCGACCGCCACAGATAATGCAAGACATCCTCCATCTTTTACCATGTCCCTTAAGTCATCAATTGGGACTATGACATCGCCTGCCGCGTAGGCTATGTCTGCAGGGGTGGAGTCAGCCAACTTCATGAGAATATTGTCGACTTGTTCCTGCGTGAGAGTAGAGCATGAGAAACGGTCGAAGTTACGGATCGACTCCCCGGGGTTCTCAGGCGAGGCTTGTTCGTCGTGTCCAAAAACTTGCCGTAGGATGTGTATCTGTTTGCCTGCCCCACAGACATGTGTCTCTGCTTTTGCTTCTTTTTCAGGAGGGCTGCTGGGTTGAGACGATTCATATTCTTGTTCACTATCCAGCAGCTCTTCTGGTATCCCCACGTCTCGGAAGTAGCGCTTGTCCTTTATAAGCAGCAGTGCATATTTGCTTCTGAGCCTGTAAAAGTTATGATTTTGGAGTTGCTTGAAGTATCCGAAGATATGTATCATCTCCATGGCTCTGAGGACTATGAATGCACTATTTCCACTTCCCTCCTCTTCTTGGACTGGGAAGTCCCTTATTGAGTATAAATTCCAGACGCCGTTGTGGCGCTGGACTCCATACTTGATGGCACGGTGGAGACGTAGCGGCAACAGCCTTAGCCTTTCGTCCTCGGGGTGTAGGAACGTGCTGCCAGTGTGCGGGGCCTCCTTGCTGCAGCAGCAGTGTAGTTGGACGTCATGATTTCGAAGGTCGGCGATGCACAGGAACCAGCGGTTTCTGTGTTTGTAAGGGGCCAGCACCAGCTTTGGGTTGTGTTTTTCAATGTAATCCAACATACTGTCTACCTGCGTAGATCCGTACAACCCCATCATTAGTCTTCTAGCCAGAGCCGGGGTGGCAGCGTAAACTGTATGTTGGCCCTTTTTCTTGTCGGTGCTCTCTATAATGGCACCCTGTAGTACTCTGAACAGCCTTTTTCCCACGACGGCCTTTGGACGGAAGATGTTTCTCAGTGTTCCCCGCTGCACTGAAAAATAACCGTCGCTCCAGAGTACCTCTTCCTCGTCAGCTTGCGATCTCAGGACCTTGTTCAGCAGCTTCTGGTCCCTGATCATCAGATACCCTATGGCTCTTCTGTCGAAGTCAGCCATTTCGAAGGAAGGTATCTCTGTCGGTGCGGAGAAGTTGTCGAGGTCGGCCTTAGAGCTTTTTCCTCGGGGGTGGTGTCTTTCATTCGCAGTGCAGATGTCCCCCCCTTCTCCCTCAGATTCATCAGAAGAGCCCTCCCCGACGCTGATGTCTTCGTCGTTATCATCGACTTCGTCAAAGGGGGCTGAGGGAGCGGCTTCATTCAAATCGAAAGGGCTTCCTCGTCTGGCTGGAGCTTCATCGTCTTGCCCTTGTGATGGATTTTTTCCGAATGCTGGTGAAGATCTGCCGGAGGAGGAGGTGGATGATGATGATCCCGACGACACTCTTGACGACGAGGACTGAGAGCCTGAACTAGGAGGCGACGGAGACCTTCTGGGCTGCCTTGGGCATGGATGGTCGTCCTCTCTGTTCAGCCTCCCCTCGATCTCGCCAAGGCGCTGCAGAACTTGTTGTAGCGTGGCATTGACTGCCTCAAGTTTGTCAGGTAGGCTGGCCAAAGTCAGCAGCTCCCGTTCTTGGCTATCCAGCCTCTGCTCGAAAGACGAGAATTTGCGGGTTAGGGAAAGAAATGTAGAAGAGTGGTTTTCTGTTACCTCCCGCAAGAAATCGAGTTCTTGCCCCAGCATTTTTCTGAGCGAAGGAGGAGTTCCGGCTTGTCTCCCCCTTGATTTCGAGATACTTCTCCCACGCGATGGTCTGCCTGATGAGGCAGAACCTATCTCTATCGTCCGCGCGGCTGATGCTTCTGGGCGAGGTGTCGATGCTGCCTCGCCCTCTTGTCGTATTGGAGGGGACCATGTTGTGGACGGATGCTGCTCCATTTCAACGTTGTCGACGATCTCCTCAACAGGTGCAACGGGGGACTTAGGTGGTGGTGTTAGGGTCACCCGTGCCCCTTCAAGCTCCATTTGTAGGATATCGGCGAATAGCTCATCGCTGACATCCAGCTGCACATCTTCAGTTGCCCCTAAGGGTGCAACAGAAACTTCTGGGACTGTGGCTGTCTCTTCCGCTGCAGTTCCCGTTCTTGTCTCGGCGACCTCCACGATCATCGGTTCCTTCCTTGCCACATCAGGCCTTGTTGTTGTGGCTGGTGTCGGTGGCTCCGGTGTGGTGAGCTGCTCGGCAGGAGCTGTTAACGATACGTCCTGCCGAGTACTCAGAGGGATGGCCCCTCTGATTATTCCCTTTCTCGAGTTCTTGGGGGCGGAGCGCAGCCTGCGCCTGCTGCCACAGCTTCGATCTCGGCTGTGGTGAAGACCAGCTTTCCTGCGTCATAGGCGGCGCAGCGAGGAAGCGGGAGAAGAATTTTCTTCCTTGCAAACTTGTAGAAGTAACTCCACCCCTCCTTCTTTATTATTCCTGACCTCATAAGGTACTTGAGGTCGATCAACTCGTCCCCTCTTGTTCTTGAGAGGCTGCGCGGCTCGTGCGGGTATCCCAATCCCACTGTGATTAGGTTGATGATGCCACCCATGCAATATTCCTTGGTGGCATCCTTTATTGGGTGCAGCCTATTCAGCAAGAAGCGCCCCAGGTTAATAGTCTGGCCCTCCATCATGTGCCACATGACATGGAGCTCCTCAGAATAGATGTTGCTGGACTCGTTCTTGCTGAAAAGAAGGCATGCCACCAGCTTGTGCACGATCCTCCAGAAACAGGAGTGCACTTCTTCCACCTTGCTCCCCGGTTTGAATGATGACTCCCCGGTTAGCTTCTCCCAGATATCTACGGGGTTGAACCCGTCTCCTTCGGTGATCCTTGCACCGTTATTTAGTCGTTTCCTCTCCTCTTCGCTGGAAGAGAATATCCGGTTGAGCAGCCTTTCTGAAATGACGTGCTCCGCATTGTAAAGTCGCCCCTGGAGTCTGTCTGCTCTGCCATACTCTCTGGCTTCCGCAGGTGTATTCTTTACTCGGCGAAGAGACGCCATGAACTCCCTCGTGAGCTCGGTGTAGGAGGCGGATTGGCTGAGGCAGATTTGCCTCAGACCTGCTATGGCAAGTACGTTCTCCAGCCTCTCAAAGATACCCAACTGCATGAATGATGACTGGTGGCAGAACCTACTCGGTCTGTAGAGCTTGGCTCCTAGCTCAGCATATCTGCGTCCATGCTCCTCGTCCCTTGGAACGAACCTTCCTGGTGTGTGATCCAGGGGTTCTTTTGTTGGGGCGGGTACTGTAGCTGGAGTGCCTGCTTCTTCAGTTCTCACCCTTTTTTCAGTCGTTGAGGGTCCAGCTGCCTCGGGATTCTGGCGCTTTTGCCCGACCGTCGCCACTTCTGCCTCTGGCTCGGTGACGATTCTCCTGCCTTGCTCATCGATGCGTATAACGGTTTGCCTTGAGTGTGCCATCCCTATCATCAATTGAACAATTGTCCTTTTGTTATCAGTAGGTAAAATAATAAAGGGAAAGACACCCCGACACGGCTGTATCGGGCTTCAAAACAAAATTAGACGAAACTTGCCCGATACGACTGTGTTGGGTGATACGATCGAAAGAAACTGAACACCCGACAGGGTCTTAAAAAGAGCTACCCGATACAAGAACAGACGATACGGTCGCTGCCCGACACAGGGTTCGGGCAGGTGCAAAAGAAGTATGTCGCGCGATAACAGTGTCGGGCGACAAGAAAATCAACTTAAAACTTTCGCCCGATACACCCTACGCGATAAGGGTTCGTATCGGGCAAGCTAGGGCGGTAGGGTTGTCGCGCGATACCTTTGTTTTCCTTAAGATCTCTGCGCGTCACGGGAGCAGGGATGGTGGCAGCGCGACACGGGAGCGGAGAGCGATAAAAGTACCGGGCGATACGGGTAGCTGGAAAAGTAAAAGACGGGAGCGCGACACGGTAAAGTCTTTGCCTTATATATAGCGGCCAACGTCGAGGTGAATCCATTCCCTCCCGAGACGGGCGCAAACTGTATGTCGGTTGGTATGCCGCCCGATCCGGTCCGGGAAAAAGGGTTACTAGACCAAACTACGGCTGACCGATACAAGACTTTTCGGGACAAAACTTCAAGGTAAAACCCACTTAAAGAAAAAATGCGTAAAACGGGTAAAACATCATTGGCCCCAGGCTAAGCCCCGGCCTCAGATGGTATTACCCATTTCAGTGGTGCCCCACAAAATAGAAGAGTCAGCACATGCGGCGTGTGCATTGCCTCGGGGCTTATTACAGTTCATAATGTTTGTAATGTTTGTTTTGCAATAAAGTAAATAACATCCTATTCTAGGGAAAATAAAAGCACGGGCTGCCTCCCGAGGAGCGCTGCATTTTCCGTCTTCAGCTAGACGTCTTTGGCTTCTTCATCATCATTTTGTTGGTTCTGTGTTGGACGGGATCTTCCCTGAAGGATTCTTCACAATCTCGGCGAGCTGTGCGAGCTGCTGATCGATTTGGCGCTGATGTGTTTACATATCTGCCAACTGGACTTGCAGTGAGTTCAAGACGCCCGAATTGGACAGCGTGTTTTGTGCTAGCTGGTTGTTAACGGTATCTTGCTTCTTGACAAAATCAAACAACTGGTTGATCACTCCAGATTGGCTTGCCCCTTTCTCCTGTTCACGGGCCTGGCCTTGGTACTTTTCTGGCACTTGGAAATTGTTTTTCGCAGGTTGAAACTGGTTATTCTTGGTATACTGGCCGGATCCCCCTCTCTTCTCGAAAGGTTGCACTGGCCTGGCCGAGGTGTGCAGCTGATGCAAAATTTTGGCTGCATCCTTGTTACCATAGTTAAAACCAGGGTGGTCTGGCCTGTTGAAGTTCATGTAGGAGACATTCTCGGTCCTTTCTTCTTCCGAGTCAGAGTCGCTATCTGTGTCTGGTCTAGTGTAGACGTAGTTGTCCGCCCCATGTCCCCCTTCTCCGCAAGTAACGCATTTCATGACTTTCTCAACCTGCTTCTTCCCCTTTCCGCCATGATCTTTTAGTTGTTTCACATCTGTTGCTATCCTCTGAATCTGAGAAGTAATATTCTCCAGAGCTTTGGACTCAAGAGAGGTTCCTTCCCCCGCCTTCTTCGCCTGCCCTCTATCGGATCTATCATAGTCAACATCGTCCTTCAACTCAGCCATGTTCCTGATGATCCTTTCGGACTTGCTTGGCTTTTTCCCTAAAAAGTCACTTCCTACTGCTGCATTCAGTGACACCCTTTCATCGGGGGTCATCCCATTGTAGAAGGTGGAGATCAGGAAGCCTTTCTTGTAATTGTGGTAAGGGCAGTCCCTTTGATATTCCAGATATTGTTCCCAAGCGTCGTGGAGGTTTTCATTTGGCTTTTGCGCAAAAGACGTGATTTTTAACTTGTTCCTCATCGTCTTCTCAGTGGGATAAAACTTGTTCACAAAAGCGTCAGCCAGTTCTCCCCATCCATTCAGCGCTTGGTGGGGTAGCCCAAGGTACCATGATAGAGCCTTATCCTCCAAAGAGAAGATGAAACCATTGTAGTAGATGACCTCTTGGGGAACCCCCTGCATCTTTATGGTGTCGCAGATATTTTTGAAAGCATCAAGGTGGTGGTAAGGGTTGTCATTCTTAGAACTCCCCCTGAAGCTTTTATTTTGAATCATGGAGATCACAGATGGCTTGAGCTCAAAGTTTGTTGCATTAAACCTTGGGATGATAACGGGACACCTCGATATATTGGCCTTTGTAGAAGCCAATTCTCTCAGAGTTTTCTCTTCTTCCTCCGATTCGTCATTGTTGCTGACGTCTCGGTGTGGCTCCCGGTTTTCATGATTCCTCCTGTGTCTCTGGCGACTCCTGTGCTGATGATGCCCTTCCTCATGCTCTGGTGATTCTGAATCTTCTTGCCGATTGTTATCACCATACCGGTCGTCGTCTTCCGGTGGGGGCAAAATTGGACTCCCCCTTGTCTTTCGTTTCCAGAAGGTGGCTCTACGCGAGGCGGCATGATGGACGGTTTTGGTGTTTAGTCGATTAAAGTACCTGAAAACCGCATAAAATCAAGTTTAGGAAATATAATTTTTGGCAAAGAATAGTGCTTTAAAGAAAAAGAAAAAGAAGTGTTGTCAAGCCCATTTCTAAGCTTAAGGCACGGGAGTGTAGTTAGTGGATTCGGATTCGTCAACAGTGCCATTTGCCTTGTCCCCGGCAACGGCGCCAAAAAGTTGACCGGCCTAAATCGCGCGTCCTAAAATTGGAGGCGTATTTGAGGTAGTCGAGCTTTTACATTTATAACCTGAATCCTTCTAGGCCCCCGCAACTTTGTTTACGAGGTCGAAGTAGTCATACGGGGTTGAACACAGGGACAAGGCGGGTAGTTTTGACGGCTCTGAATCGACACTCTACACTTCGGAGGGTAGAAAGAGATAGTAAAATTCCCCAAAGGGGAACAACAAGCTGTCACGATTAAATCAAAGAAAACTATCTCCAACTGGAGTTACAAGAAAGATTTAAGATTTTTGTCATTTAGCAGTTTTAGGGGTTTTCATGCAACAGAAACAGAAAGATAAACTAGAGCTTAAAGCAAGGTGCAAGGGATAAGACTTCAGTAAGACAAGCGGTAGCAGTAACATCCTGCACCCCTCCTCTCAGAGCGAGTGCCTCTAACCAAGCTCCAACACCCCTCTCGAGGTTGCTGGACTTAAGTTAGAGTGGAATGATACTAAAACAACTCCGTTCCAGGCACTCTCGTACTCCAGAATCGGACCAAACACTAGAGCCACAACCCAACTCTCGAAGTGGTTGTGACGGGAAAACACGATTCGGTAGCTAAGAGAAACGCGATCCAAAACATGCAAGCTAGAGTTCAGATATCCAACACAGCAGTCACCCAATCATAAGGCACCAAACATTAAACAACTAGTAATTAAGCTTCCCTATTTCCATAAGCAATAAAGGTCTTAATATAATGCATAAGAGAAGAATTTAAATAACATAATTAAAGATAGATGTCGCCTCCTTGATGTACCAGAATGACAGACTACTGTAGTTCTCCAGCCCGATATCGGTCAGGAGCCGAGCCTGATACAGCAGTGTCGGGCGGCACCCCCTCTCGGGCGGCACCGACTGACGACTGACTGTATCGCTGAAGGACCCTGGCCGATACGCTCATGTCGGGCGGCGCACCCTCTCGGGCGGCACACACGACGGCGAAGCGTATCAGGTTCGATATCATGACGGGCAAACAGCTACGCGTCTACTGTCGGGCGCTCGTGTCTCTCATCGTCATTGGCCGCTATCGGCCCGCAGTGTCACCCGGGACAACCCTAAGTGAACCATTCCCTCCCTCTCGGGATGGGGAAAAGCTCACCTAGTGTCACCCGGCACAAGCACTGGGGCGCGATACTCTTGCTCTCGCAGTTTTCTCTGAAGGTGGCTCCCCGGTTGTCCGAACTGTGCGAACTGTCGTGTCCGAACTCTCCGGTTTTCCGAACTGTCTTTTCGGCTTCCTGTAGCTGCTATTTATAGGCAGTGGTTGGAGGAGTTATGGCGCTAGAAGTGCCATGTAGCTCCCTTACACGCCGGTCGATGGGTGTGGACGGCCGATACAGGTATATCTCGGCGCGAGGTGCTGGCTATCGGTCACGTGGAGGGCGGCACGCCTGCCGGTGGGTGGTTGTGTCGCCCGACGAGTTGGGTCGTCGATGCGGCTTTGGCTCCCTGTCGGGTAGAAGGTGTGTCGGCCGGCATGTCCCTTTCGCAAGGCGCCCTTCTCCACCGAGCATCTTTGTGTCGCCCAGCCCCTGTCGGGCTGGGGTTGTATCGGGCGTCAGGAAGGCCGAGACGGGCCTAGACTTATTGTGGGCCGGAACGGCCTTATTGCACAAAAACGAGGAAAACTCTGTAGAAGATAGGAAAAATTGGAGTAAGAGCGTTGCTTGGCCAATTATTGCGAAAATGCTAATAAAATAGAGGAGAATAGCAGAAAAGGGCAGTTTTGATAACGGAATAAAGGGCAAAAACGTCACAAAATTTGGTGTTATCACTACCATGTCGGTACTACCGACTTGGGTGTCAGTACTACTGATGCTTCTAATAAGTTGCGGTCCTGGGTAGCCATCAATACTATCGAGTTGATGTTGGTAGTACCGAGCTTCCTTGATTAATTTGGAATCCATCCATGTGATGTTGTCAGTAGTATCAACTTCCAGGGTCGGTACTATTGAGTTATCTCAATTTCTTTATGTTCCAACCTGAGCAAGTGTTGGTACCACCAATTCCAAAGTCGGTAGTACTGAGTTGTGTAGTTTCTAATAAAATTACTAGAAATTCACATAAATGAATATAAGCTCTTGAAATACGGTAAATTCTTCTGGAACATTAAAATTAAACTTATTTGATGCATTTGAGTAGCACAGGCAAATGATAGTAAATCATGCAAAAATTCATTTGAAAATGAACAATAAGTGCACAAAAATCAATAATAAATAGCATGTTAAAATGAAAGATATACAGTGCATCAATGTGGAGTGGCTGAAGGTGAAGCAGTCAAAACCTAATTGAGAAGGTTGTGGTTCCTTTGAAACAATTCTTGGCCTCAGAAAAATCTTTAAGCCGGTCATCTGGGGCCTGAGATGGCCAGTTGGATGCATGTGCACACAGCTGAGGATTGAAACCCTAACATGAGTGGCATCGCCCCTCTAAGTCTGACTTGGTCTTAAAGTCAGCTCGAGACGGTCATCTGGGCACTTGGGCTGGTCATATGGCACGTATGAGATGAGCACCTAGTGAGTGGAATGCTTCAATGAAACTCCTTGAGTGAAGGTCGAGCCGAGGACAAAAATGAACGTCTATCTTTGAGACGTTGAGCTCTCTGGACATGAACCAACCATTTGGTAAGGCAAACCTATCAGTTCCTATCCTCGAATGGTCAGATTTTGTAATTGAATTTATAACCTACAAAATTGTAAAGAAATATATATATATATGCACATTTAACCAAAAAGTGAGTAAATTACAATTTTACTTAGGACATTAGTAAAAAGAGATAAGTTCTAATAAAAAAGACTATAACGATATGTAAAAAGAGAGATGAATATACATTCATCAACCTTTGATATCTCCTCATCTTTGGGTGCTTGTTCCTTGATACAGTTAGATCCTTAATCGATGTTGAGACTGAATCTTCACATTAAGGCTTGGGTCATAGGCTTGAATCCAAAGTTCTAGAGAGTCTTAAGGGACTCTCTTTCCAGTGCTTTCTCACTAACTATATTGATAAGATGGTGTAGTTGTAGAGGGAGATGCATATTTCTAAAGACCCTCTTGAAATAACACTCATCAACCTCAATGCTTATGAACATAACGACGAACAAGTGGAATGAATTTTCTTCCACTTAGATAATGTCGGGGAAGATCCTGATGATGAGTTTGAAGAGATAAGTTCTATATCTATAATTTAAAAAGAAGTAAGGCACCCAACGCACTTGATATGGTGCCTCTACCTAAGGGGTTAACGTATGTCTTCCTAGATGAGCTAAAGGTATGTCCAATCATCATTAATAAGGATCTCACTATTGATCAAGAAGAAATATTGTTGACTAAACTAAGTAAGAGATAGAAGCATTCGTCTACCAAATGATTGACTTGACTAGAGTTTGCCAAGCCCTATGTATGTATATAATTAAAATGATTAAAAACTACTAGCCCTCCATCAAGACTCAATGTAAGTTGAACCCAATTTGGAATGAGGTCGTGTGCAAAAAAGTGATACAGAAATTCTTTCTAGGATAATCTATCCCATCTCTGATTCACCATGGGTGAGTCCCATTCAAGTAATACCAAAGAAGGGAGGCATAGCAATTATTTTGAATGAGAATAATGAGCTTATCCCAATCCGCACAGTAATCACATGGATAGTGTGCACATATTCTTACAAACTCAACAATGATACTTGAAAGGACCACTTCCCACTCTCATTTCTTGATCAAGTCCTAGAGACACTTGCACAACAAGAGTTCTTCTATTCCTTGGATGGATACTCTAGATTCTACTAGATCCCATTCACCATAGAGATCAATTAAAAACTATCTTTAGGTGCCCCTTTGGCACATATACCTTTTGTGGGATTCCCTTCAAATTATGAAATGCACCTTCCGGCTTCCAGCATTGCATGTATATTATCTTTTTCGGTGAGTTGAGATGATAATGAACATATTCATGGATGATTTTTCCATCTATGGAGACTCTTTTTATGCATGCCTACGACATATTTTTTTGGTCCTAGAATGTTGTGAAGAAGAATATATGGTGCTTAATTGGTAAATATGTTAGTTCAAGGTGAAGGAGGGAATTCTTTTGGTATGTCGTGTTAGCTCTAGAGGTGTACATGTAGATAAGGTGAAGATAGAAGTAATATCCAAATTATCTCCTCCAATTAAAGTTAAAGAAGTTAGGGAATTTTTGGGAGATATTGTATTCTATAGGAGGTTCATTTTTTACTTTAGTAGGATCACTAAACCTCTTATAAATTTTCTATATGGAAATCATCTTGGACTCTAACTATATGAAGAGCTTCACCACCTTGAAGGAAGCTCTCATTTCTGATCCTATCCTTCATGCCCCAGATTGCTCTCTTCCCTTCAAGATCATGTGTGATGCCAATGACTACGTTGTCTGTGCCATTTGGGGCAACACAGAGAAAATAAACATCATGTTTATTTACTACACCAGCATGATGCAGGACAACATACATAGGAATTATGAAACCAACGAAAAGGTGTTTCTTGCCATTCTCTATGCCCTTGAGAAGTTTTACTCCTATCTAATAGGCTCACAAGTGATAATCTACATCAAACTTGTAGATATCAAGTCTTTAATGTCGAAGAAGGATGTGGAGCCTAGGTTGATTAGATGGATCTTACTACTACAAGAGTCTATCTAAAAATCAAAGATAAAAAGGGAATTGATAACTTTGAATATAAATATATCATCCAATTTCACATCCATGACAGTAACCCATCCCTATTAATGATTCTTTTCCTGATAACCATTTATTGGTGGTAACTACATTTGGTATGAGATTTTTTGAACTACCTAGTTGTGGGAATCCTTCATCCAGTTTGCACCAGAAACAAAATGAGAAAGTTTATGTGTCATGTGCTCCACTACTATTGGCATGAGCCTTATCTATTTCGATTGTGTTCAAATGCCCTCTACCACCTGTGCATCTTTGAAGAGGAAGTTGCTCTCATTCTTGAACAATATCATTCTAGCCCTACTAGAGGCCACACGAGCTCTAAAAAAGAATTTCACCAAAGTTCTTCGATGTGGGTTCCTCTGGCCCACATCTTCAAGGATTCTCACTCCTATGTCAAGTCATGTGAGAAATGATAGGATCCGTAAATATTTCAAAGAGGGATGGATGCCATTAAAATATTTGATAAGAAGTTGAGATCTTTAAGGGTGTGGACACATGGGTCCATTTCCATCCTCTTATGGCTCTACTACATTCTAGTTGTTGTTTTTGTTTATGTTTCCAAATGGTCGAAGTCATCCCTATATTTTTAGAGACTTTGAGCCATACATTTACTTATTCAAAGAAATTATCTTTGCATGCTTTGGCATCGCTGACACTATTACTTTTCATGGAAGATCTTTCTCAAGTGCAACGGTGAAGCGCTCCTTCACAAGTGTGGTATCTCTCATCATGAAGCTACTCCCTACCACCCATAGATGAGTGGCCAAGCGGAGGTTTTGAATTTCCATTACAAATCCATTCTTTAAAAAAAATAGTCAGTTGGACAAAGATTTGGCTCACAGGATGAATATTTCATTCTTCATTTACAAAACTACTTACAAGACTATCCTAGGTAATACACCTTTCCATCTAATTTTGGGAAGTCTTGTCATCTACTAGTGGATCTTGAACACAAGGCACGGTGGGCCGTCAAATGGATCAACTTTTATCTCTGTATGGAAAAAATAAAATTGATTGCTTCAAATGTAAGGCATAGAAGTGTTGCAACTGACAAATTATGAGAATGCACACATTTACAAGGAGTGCATCATGATGTGGAAAGGTGGCTTCTTGAAGAAGAAAGATCTGTAGGTTGGAGATCAAGTGTCATTGCACATCTCTCATCTCTAACTCTTCCCGGGAAAGCTTAAGATCCTATGTATGGCTCCATTCATCATCAAGCACATATTCCCTCATGCAGTCCTAATAAGTTTGGAGTGAGAAGAATGGTGAATTCAAAGTCAATGGCCATGTCTCAAATGCTAATTCACAATGGACGATAGGTAGGTTGACCAACCGCTCATGCATTTTCCACCTACATATAATGATTGAGCTTTAGTATCGAGCCAGTGATGTTAAATAAAGGCACTTCTCAATAATAATAAAAACTCGAGCGTAACTTCCATTTTTATTAGCTTTTTATTTTTGCATCATCTTTGCATTAGTTAGATAGAACATACCATGATATGATCATAAGCTCTAAATAATTATGATTGTAGGTGGATGACTATTTCTAAATAGTTAGAAACCACAACTCATGATCCAACCTACACTATTATTCCTCTCAATCATAGATTTAGTTTTTTCTCAAGGACAAGCAAATATCTAAGTTTGAGGTGCAGGGTGGCTGCTACATACTCTACTTTCTTCCCTCGCCTATCTTTCTTTTACTTATGACATCACCATTACTTTTAACTAAAATGTTAAAAATTCTTCTTTTTAGAGTATTCAAAGACATTACTAATAGGCTTAGATTCAATTTTTTTTGCATCCATTTATGTCATCATCATTTAACTCCCCTTAATTGTAGAAACACCTTGCAATGACCACCTTTTGAAACCAACCAAAGGATACTAATTTCCCTATGTAGCCTAGAAACTCAAACATCATGTTTTCTTGAAAATATGACAAGTATTTTAAGAATTGAGAGGGATTAAATGCATTGTTATTCTAATTGAATAGTCAAACAAATGCATGGAATTATCATATGTTCCCCTATAATGTCATAACTTGAGCACAATTGGACTAAGATAACCATAGGTGAATTTAACTACAAATCAAGTTGCATTATGATTTGACCTTTCTCCATCCTCTTACTTTATAGTCACCAACAATAAATTAAAAGGCAAAATAGGTGACAAACCCTAAGTTTTGTGTAACACACCTCCTTCCTACTCTATCAAGAAAAGTATGCAAAACATTCAAGATAAAAAGAAAAGAGTGAAAAATACAATATCAAGTTTAATAGATGAGAGATTTGCATCTTCTTTCCACATCTTCTTCTTTCCATTTCCACCTAGAGTCATGAGAAATTACCCATTTTGATATCCTTCTCTCGCAATCCAATGTTGGATCATATGCATACTTGTTGTTCTGCAGGATAATCTGGACTCTCATTATGCTCATATACATTCTTGGTATTGAGGATAGTGGTGAGGAAGTGTTTTGGGAAGAAAAGTTAGGAATGAAGATATGGAGAGATGTGTTCTATTATCTTTGGAAGTTGGGCAGCTTGGCCATATAAAGTGGTAGAGTAACAAACATAATGTGAACATGACACAATTGCATGGGTTGAAGGTATTCAGTTGGTGACTATTTTAGATATTATGTTACTCACGGATAAGAAACATTTAGGTTTAGGTTTATTTGATGAATGCATATTCATCCTAGTCTTAATTGCATTTTTATCCTACACTATAGAATCAGCTTCCAGTTAGTTTTCCTTAATTTTATGTTTATTTGTCAGGTTTGACCTAATCCATCTATTTTCATGGAAGGTTTGAGCTTCAGTCTACACATTAGCATAGACCGGTACATAGATGCATTTTTTATATGTTTTCCATCATTTGACCCTTCATCTGATGATGGTTTCATTGGTCAAAGACATCATCGATGCATACCCTTTTCCACATGCCATTAGACTGCCTCAGATGGTGTACATCCTTCAAAATCTTCATCAATATGCATACCCTTCCCTTTCCATCAGTTGACAGCCAATATAAAGTCATTCACCCACATGTCGATGGACAAAGAGTGATGAGAACTCCTACATGTGCCAGCTGATGAAAATTCCACTCACTTATCGATGAAATCATGTACCTATGGAACCCTAGCATCGTCTACTGATGAAATGCTATGTTTCCTTCCAGTGGATGTTCTACACTTGTCAATTGAAGAGGGTTCTAGATCTTCAACTAATGAAGACATTGTGCATGTCCACCAATTAAAGTCCTAATATTGCATGATGATGAAATTTCAATGTACAAATGTGATGGAACATCAACCTTTTCCTATTGATTGGAAGTCTACAAGCCTTAATTGATGATGTATATGCACTCGACTATAGATAGGTTTTGTTCCCTTTTTCCATCAATGAAAATATTGACTTTGCCAACTGATGACACTAATCGATGGAATATATGTGCATTTCATAATTGACAAAGCTGACACGTTGATGGGAACTCTGCAAGTCATGAGACATGTTGTCTAACTCATGCAGTTGTTGTTGGTATGTATGCCCTGAGAGCCAATCATGGGATGATTGGTGGGATACATTAAGATTGATTTGATAAACATCAAAGGCAAGCTTCCAATTCTTTCTGGTTCAGTCATATGAGATAATGATAGAACAGATTGAATGTCTAGAGAATGACAATACTCAATGACGTATGCTTTCAGGTTAAGGACCTGAACGATGAGATCATACGGATGCTAAGAGTTTGTACATTCTTATTATGTCCCTAGTCATATGTCATTGTTGAAGGTAGATAGATAACAATGACACACAAGACTAGATTGTGGTGTTGGTTGATGACAGAATCTCATTAGTCATGATATGGAGATATCAAACCAAACACATAGGTACTTGTTAGAGAACAAGTGTACCGGACAGACCCACCGTGAGTTTGACACTCGGAACCATGACATGGTAGTCATAGTCAATTCTCATAGTGATGGTGGTGAGTGTGATTCTTTGACCTGAAATCACTACACTCAACACATGTCGTTGGGTACACTTTGATATCATCAAACGCAGTCCTGAAACATGGGTTGTTATAAAGGTGATGATTGGGGATGCTTTGACACATGGGGCTTTTGAGAGATGAGTGATAGTAGGGGATTTGTCCCTCCTGAGGGAGTTTGATATCCATGGCCACTTGATGAGTAGGATTGAGATAGGCGTGCGCACACATGTGTGAATCAGTATATGATATTGATGTCATACATATCTTCTCCAATCTACTCTGAGATCAAGAAAGTGAATGAACGTTGACAAGATGACTGTTCCATGCCTCGAGTTCATTTGGGATATCAGCGACAAAGGAATTATACATTCACTATAATGCCATTCACGGATTGTAGGATTGAAATTTGTTCTCCAACTTTCTATTTCACTTGGGTAGCACTGATGTGTGACTAGGCACCGCTCTTTGCTTGTGAAGTCATAAGTGTTATGGACTTTCACTGCCAACGTGAAATGGACCTGCAAGGTCACACACATAGGATTTAAACTGGATGAGGATTTTATCCACAAATGATGTTTAGATTGATTACTAAAGGAGTTTAGTAGTTCAATTAAACACTCAATTAATTGATAGCTCAAAATCATAGTGTTCAAGATGTTGGATCGATTGATTAGAGTATCAGATTGATTGAAACTTTAATTGACTGATTCTGCACAATCTACACTCCCAACTGATCGGCTCATGTGATGAACCGATCGACTGAGCGTGATGAACCGATCGACTGAGCTTGGTGAATTGATTGGCTCAGTTGGTGAGTCGTTCGACTGAGGACAGAGTAAAACTATTGGTTCAAGGGTTGAACCGATCAGTTCAACTGGTCCAACCGAGTGAGTTGGGAAAGGCAGGTTGGTGAGAAATTTCTTTTAGTTTCACTTGTCCAATTTGATTGGAAAAAGGATTGGTATTAGGATCAATTTGAAACCAAAGAGGAAAAGTCAATTGGGAACTGACCAGGGCCGCGAACCGACCGTTTCAAAAATGAAATGACCATTTCAGGTGTCCCAGCCGATCGGTTCAGGTATGAAACGATTGGCTCAGGTTCCAACCGACCGTTTCATGCTTGAAATGATCAGTTCATGTGGTGCAGTCGGTTGTTTTTGTGGAAAATCTCAAACCCTTCTACTCCTTCTTTAGTCTCGCATTGCTCAGGATAGAGAACCCTCTCCCATGACCCTCCTATATATAGGGTCATTTTGGTCTTCTCAGAACACAACTCAGAACACCAGTTGCTCTGTAAAGTTATCGTTCTCTCTGGTTGTGGTAATCAAGAGAGCCCGAGCAAGTGCTACCCGATAAGGGAGGCACAGTAAGGGAAAGACAACTGTAGAAAAGCGACTAGTGGAAGGAGAGTGTGTCGGTGACTAGTACACCGATAGGAGGGTGCAACTCCTTCCAATTCCTTGTGGGATAAGGAGATTGGAGTTCCAGGTGGTCCGTGTGGATTACTTCAGAGGCGGGAGACTTTTGCCGCTTAGAGGACAGTTGTCAATCCCGACAGTCCTGGTGAGACCAGGAGTCGTCATTCCCAGTGCGACCAGGAGTTGCACAGACACCGTCCAAGACCAGAGGTGAAGAGTGTGCAAGCCACGAGGTATTGTCACCGATCAAGCCTCGGGACAAGGTATGATTCCGAAAACCATCCTTCCTATTGTATAGACGCTAGCGCGATTCCTTGCTTATGGGTTTGGGGGAGAAGAAATTTTTTTGTTTATGATGCCTTCTCTGCCTCCCCTAAAACCCGACAGTGGTATTAGAGCCAGGTCAACTACTCTATACTTTTGGATTATAGATATGATCAATTTTGGTTTGTCGCCTTTATTTATTGCATACGATGTGAATAAAATTGGCTTTATGCATGTCCAATCCTAAATCCACAAATCCCAATATACATATCTGATATGTAATATGAATGCACTCAATACGCTTCGCCCTTAAATGAGTTTTGTGGTGGATGTATAGTGTGGTTATGGCCAATAAACCCTATATTTGTGTGTGGTTGGTTGTTATTGCTTGCATCTCGGTCTGCGCACCGATTCCCTACCTCCTGTTCTTGATGTAACTCGAGATAACTCGAGATTTATTTCCTACCTTTGCTCCCCCTGAATGTAACTTGGGGTTTCTCAATTCAAATGTAAAATAGGATAGATTTTTTATTTCCTGTTATGTCAAAGAAAGGCGGACATCTTGACGGTAGCTGAGACGATCGGTTCAAGGAGTGAACCGATTGGTTGACATTCCAAACGATTGGTTCTAGGAGTGATCTGATCGGTTGATGATCGGTTCGAGGAGTGAGACGAGCGGGTGGCGACCTGAGGAGATGCACGATGACCAGGCGAACGGATCGGTTGGAGGAGCCAATTGATCGGCTGGTGGCACCCAACCGACCGGCCTGATGGTGAGCCGATCAGTCATGCGATGAGTTGATCAAACCTAGAATGGCAAAGCACAGAGTTCATCTTGTATATGTTGCATATGATGTAGACCTAGATGACTGTGATTCCTCTTAGCTCGAGGAATCACATTAGGATGTCCATAATCATTGCTTTTATCATTTCGCATCTTTTCTGTGGGATATATCATGTATATGATACGTACTATGTATTGTGGTGATTGGATATGTATACGTACTATTATACGCCTTCCTTTAGCGGCACACATGAAAAACTCGATAGACCAAGCGTAGGTTACGCCAAAGCATGGTGCGCCGTCCATCTTGTGGAAGTGTGAAGGGTTGACATGTAGGTTCTACCAAAGCAGGGTGCATGTTTACCGTGTCAGCTTTTGGGTTAGACTTAACTGGTGATTCTTAGAGCGTCTAAGCCCAGAGGCATGGAATGTTCATGGCAAGGTGTTGCGCATGTTCATTCATCAAGAGTTGCATATGATGCAATTAGCATGATGGCCTACCTAAATAGTCAAGAATATGGGCGATCAGCCAAAGCTGACTCATGACTTGGTGAAATACGGATCTTGCCCACTAGAAGATTGTACGCTGTAATCTTCCAAATTGATGGTGAGGTATGTAAATTTGAACTAAAATAGTGGGAGCGATAATTAATTAAAGGCCTAATTATATCGTTAACTTTTCACATCAATCAAAGTCAAAAAGGAGTTTTTGGACTAAATTGCATATATTTCCTTTTGTACAATAAATGGCTAATCAACAATAATCACTTTATTTGCGATCGGTCTTTGAGACCAACAAATTAAATGGGAATAATTTCCACTACTGGTTAGGACATTGAGAAGTGTTCTCAATCAAAGAGCGAAAGCTCCAAGTCCTAGTTATACTAGACCCAGATGAACTCAATCCCACCACACCAATGGCTGAAAATATGCTTATGGAAGCATACCAAGGATGACATTGATATGGAGTGCTTAATGTTGTGTTCTCTGAACTATGAGTTGTAGAGACAACATGAGACATATGATGTCTCCAAGACACTATCCTAGTATATCATGAAAAAAGGAGATCCAAAAAGGTATTTACACACTCAAAGTGATTGGGTATGTGGAAAAATCTGACTAAGAAGGATTCCCTCTAAGCCAAGTGTTGGCTATTGGTATGATACTACAAATGTTGTGAGAATCATACAGTTCATGATGAACTATGACATGGACAACTTTGACAAGTGTTGACAAAGTTGTTGGACATGTTGAGGATAGTAGAGGCAATTACGAAGAAAGATAAACCCTAATGTTTGATGTGATCAATGAAGGGTAAGTCTTAAGGGCAAGGGCAAAGGCAAATCTAAGAAGTGTTCTGATGCTAGCCAGCAGCCCAAGCCATCTTCAGCCTCAAGGCACATGGGAAAGGGTGTATGAGGGAATTGCCCTCTATATCTGGAAGAACAAAAGAAGATAAAGGAGGGGATGGAGATCTCCACCTAAGGTATCATGAAATGAACCACTTATGAGGTATATGATACCAAGATGAAGATCTGACATATATGATATGTAAGATCTACAAAGAAGTGATGGCCTTTATGAAAGGACAAAGAAAGGAGTATCCATCATTGAAGCAAGTGTTTCTTCCATAGATAGGAGTACCCTTCAGTTTATTTTAGCCTAAAGGGAACGAAATAGAGTTGAGAACTGCAATTTCAATTTGTCAATAGAAACACTTTATTGTTGCATCTTGTTGAGACAACGATGGCTAACAATATAGTTAATGTTTCAAAGATATGATCTTTATGGCAATGCCTTGTTTATCTTGTGGTATTTGGTATGCATAAGATAAAATGATACCTAAAAGTTACTGATAACTCAAACAACAAAATAGCATAAATCATGAGAAATTCATTTCTAGTTTCCATATGATGGATAAATCTAGACTCTTTTAGTTAGAGAACTAGTAAGAGACATCAATCTCTTAGACATGATTAATCAATCTTCACTAGTGGTAGTGGGAGAATGATTATCCTATTAGGTATAATACATGTGATGTATTTACATACCTATTGGAGCAAATGCTAGTACTTCAAACGGTGTTTAGAGAAATACCAATATGAACGTCTTGAAGTGTTCAAGAATATCATAGATGAAGTACAAATTTGGTAAAGTGTTAATTCTTGATGAGATCAATGAATAAAATGCTTGAACCAAATATTTTAGATCCTTATGAGTGATTATGATAGTGTATCATAGTAAGCTCATGGTTAAGGGATGGTGATGTCTAAATCAAGAAGGAGTCATACTCTAAGGAGTTAGAGAATGATTATCAAATAACTGAGTTCTTCTTAAATAAAGAATACCCTACACTAATAAAGGACATCGAGAATCATAAAGGGTTGTGAGTTCTTATATCCTTGATAGATACACCTCAATTATCTATATGATGAGTTGTTCATGTGATGAGTCAACTATCTAGATGAATATGAGGAACCCGATTTTGAGTTAGGGTATATGACCATTACATCCTAAATGACTTCCGTGTGAACCACAAGGTATGACCTTGATGTAGCACCCATTGGGATGAAATCCATAAAGTGCAAATGAGTTTTAAGCGTTAAGACACATGGATAACATTTTGAGAAGGATGATGCTTTTTTATTGCAACTTAAATAGTAAGAGATTTGGCGTACGGATACTAAAACCACATTCCTATAAAGAATAAGACAAGGATGTGTATGTGACACAACCTATAAGGTTTATGAATCCATTAATGCAAATGAAGTCTATAAGTTACAATGGACTAATCAATGTGATTGATTGAGTACAAGAAACTCAAAATCGGATCTTTACTTTGATGATATAGTCAAAGGGTTTGACTGATATGTCAAAGATAAAGAAGGGATCTGTGATTTAGTGTGAGCGTATTCACATTCCACACATTGATGTGAAATGGAAATGTTCCAGAATGGAAATCCAAAGTGGAAATTATCTTTAGGGAAGATAGAGATAATTCCTATGTGATAGGAATAGAGATCTATAGAGATAATTCTCAAAAACCTCTTGACCTGAAAAGAGAAAGCATACATTGGAAATATGTGCTAAAGGGTTCAGTGTGCACAGATTTAATGGGAGAAAACTTGTCCATGTTACATGGAGTTAGCATCCCAAGGTCAAGTGTGTAATTCTTATGAAGAATGGGAACACTAAGAATAGATATAGATCTGTCATGTATGTGATCATCCCATCATCTTGCATGTATGGACATGGCAAGAACAAAATGCATTTATCATCTTGTATGTAGGACATGATAATATGATATGCTCATCTTGATAACTCGTATGTGGGACATGACGAGTGGATGTTTGTCTACTTCCAGTAAGGGTTACTTGAAAACCATAAGAACTTGATAAGCACTTAAGAAGTACTAGTTCTATGGAAATAAGGAAGGGTTCACTGTAAAGAGTTACACTGATGCGAACTTCCAAAAAGGACAGAAAATTAATCACAAAATATATAGGATATATAAAAGTGAATGTTTGTTGATAAATGGAAATGTTCCAATAAATTCCTTTAAAAGGAAATGTCGAGTATCCGTGTGTTAGAGAACAGCAGTGGATACTATATGGATCTGGAAGTTCATGGGGTGAACTTATAGATATTCCGGTCATTGATGACAAGTATGGAATCCTTGATCATGCAATGTGGCTAAAGGTTAGAAAAGGAATACTAGATCATATATTATAGCAACTCCATCTCATACGTATGACTTACAGCGAAGAGATGAGAGACATGCAGTTAATACTGACTTTGGCAAGGTGTTGCCATAACTCACTATATAAGCACTAGAGCACAGTAACATGTGGGACATATTTGAAGATCACTATGAATATGATTCAAGGGTGATTGGCTCATAGTGCAAGTGGGAGTCTGTTGGTATGTATGCCCTAAGAGCCAATCATGGTATGATTGGTGGGATACATTAAGATTGATTTGATAAACATCAAAGGCAAGCTTCCAATTCTTTCTGGTTCAGTCATATGAGATAATGATAGAACATATTGAATGTCTAGAGAATGACAATACTCAATGACGTATGCTTTCAGGTTAAGGACATGAACGATGAGATCATACGGATGCTAAGAGTTTGTACATTGTTATTATGTCCCTAGTCAGATGTCATTGTGGAAGGTAGATAAACAACAATGACACACAAGACTAGATTGTGGTGTTGGTTGATGATAGAATCTCATTAGTCATGATATGGAGATATCAAACCAAACACATAGATACTTGTTAGAGAACAAGTGTATCAGACAGATCCGTCGTGAGTTTGACACATGGAACCATGATATGGTAGTCACAGTCAGTTCTCACAATGATGGTGGTGAGTGTGATTCTTTGAACTGAAATCACTACACTCAACACATGTTGTTGGGTACACTTTGATATCATCAAACGCAGTCCTAAAACATGGGTTGTTATAAAGGTGATGATTGGGTGGCTTTGACACATGGGGCTTTTGAGGGGTGAGTGATAGATATGGGATTTGTCCCTCCTAAGGGAGTTTGATATCCATGGCCACTTGATGAGTAGGCTTGAGATAGGCGTGTGCATGCATGTGTGAATCAATATGTAATATTGATGTCATAGATATCTCCTCCAATCTACTATGAGATCAAGAAAGTGAATGAACGTTGACAGGATGATTGTTCCATGCCTCGAGTTCATTCGGGATATCAGCGACAAAGGAATTATGCATTCACTGTAACACCATTCACAGATTGTAGGATTGAAAGTTGTTCTCCAACTTTCTATTTCACTTGGGTAGCACTGATGTGTGACTAGGCACCGCTCTTTGCTTGTGATGTCATAAGTGTTATGGACTTCCACTGCCAACGTGAAATGGACATGCAGGGTCACACACATAGGATTTAACCTGGAAGAGGAGTTTATCCACAAATGATGTTTAGATTGATTACTAAAGTAGTTTAGTAGTTTAATTAAACACTCAATTAATTGATTACTCAAAGTCATAGTGTTCAAGGTGTTGGACCGATTGATTAGAGTATCGGGTTGATTGAAACTGCAATTGACGAATTCTGCGCAATCTACACTCCCAACCGATCGGCTCATGTGATGAACCGATCGGCTGAGCTTGGTGAACCGATCGGCTCAGTTGGTGAGTCAATCGACTGAGGACAGAGTAAAATGACCGGTTCAAGGGTTGAACCGATCGGCTCAACTGGTCGAACCGAGCGACTTGGGAAAGGCAGGTTGGTGAGAAATTTCTTTTCGTTTCACTTGTCCAATTTGATTGGAACAAGGATTGGTCTTAGGATCAATTTGAAACCAAAGAGGAAAAGTCAATCGGGAACTGACCAGGGCAGCGAACCTACCGTTTCAAAAATGAAACGACCGTTTCAGGTGTCCCAACCGATCAGTTTAGGTATGAAACGATCGGCTCAGGTCCCCAATCGACCATTTCATGCTTGAAACGATCGGTTCAAGTTGTGCAATTGGTTGTTTTTCCAGGAAAATCTCAAACCCTTCTACTCCTGCTTTAGTCCCACATTGCATGGGATAGAGAACCATGTCCCATGACCCTCCTATATATATAGGGGTATTGGGGGCTTCTCAGAACACAACTCACAACACCAGTTTCTCAATAAAGTTGTCATTCTCTCTGGTTGTGATAACTGAGAGAGCCCGCGCAAGTGCTACCCGATAAGGGAGGTACAGTAAGGGAAAGACAACTACATAAAAGTGACTGGTGGCAGGAGAGTGTATCGGTGACTAGTACACCAACAGGAGGGTGTGACTCCTTCCGATTCCTTGTGGGATAAGGAGATCGGAGTTCCAGATGGTCCTTGTGGACTACTTCAGACGTGGGAGACATCTACCGCTAAGAGGACAGCTGTCAATCCCGACAATCCCGGTGAGACTAGGAGTCGTCAGTCCCAGTGCGAAGATCACATAAGCTGCGAGTTATTGTCGCCGAGCAAGCCTCGGGACAAGGTATGATTCCACAAACCATCCTTCCTATTGTATAGATGTTGACACGATTCTTTGTTTATGGGTTTGGGGGAGAAGAATTTTTTTTATTTCCGCTACCTTCTCTGCCTCCCCTAAAACCCAATAGTTGCCTCTTTGCATCCATGGCAATTGAGGACTTAACAATAGACTGTTAGGATGGTTCCAAACCTTAGTAGCCATCTATAATTACATGACATGGTCTCCATAAAAAGGAACTAAATGAATTCCACTAGGATACCAAACTTTAGTATGAGCATTCACATGGACTTCCATCATTTTACGTCAAGTCAATCGACAAAACTTCCACTTCCGCCAAACATCCAAGGTCCAAACCTAGAACGCCCATTTTCAACGGTCGATGATCCCCCTCTGCCATCAAATTCCACCTTCTCCTCTTTCACCAAGATAAGTCCATGCAACTAAGAAGAATATCGATGACCTTGTATTCATTTTCAAAAAATGTCAAAGGGCGTACCTTGATTCTCTATTGCCTAACATCATTCCCAATGTGAAGCAGTTGCAAGCCAATATATTCAGTCACTTCCTATAGTGGCAATGGCTTTCTTTCTACTTTCTTCTTCCTCTTTTGATTCTTTTTACTGATGCCATGAGCGAGTATCCATCTTGCTAGGATACAGAGAGTAGTTCCAATACCTACTTTTGTTCACTTTACTACATCTACTTTTGTATGAAGCATGATATATTATGGAACAAAGATTTTATGCTTGTAAATATTTTTTGGTTAACTATCTTGCATGTCAGATCTTGGATGTAGAGAAATTCAAACCTAAGATCTAGGATATAATTTATTTAATATTAAATCCTTGATAACAATTTTGGATATGTGTTTCTGAGGAGATAGATAAATGATCTCTAGGTGACACGAGAGTGAGCTTCGAGTAATATTTATCACATTTAATCCTAGCATCAAAGGGGGATTTAGATAGCCTCAACATATGAATGTTCATGCTATTAATGATGTAGTGGGATAGTGCATAATAGGTAGCACTAGTGAAATCCATCTACACTGGTGTTTTCATAGATTGATGTATACAAAGTTAATCAAACATTTCATTATTTGTGAACTTAGTTTAATCAAACAATCAGTCCAAATATGATAAGTGGTAGTTCTTATGTGGTTATCTTGGTCAAATTACTTCTTAAATATGTTATCCCTTTGGTTTTAACCTGAATTATACTATAATAACTTCCATCATCTTCTTAGTGGGGCTGTCATGCACTTGGTGAAGGTAAATCCTAGATATTAAATCCTTATAGAACTTGTTGTGTGAAGAAATCTCATAGCATGGATCCCTTCACAAGTTTAAAATATAATTGTCAAAAAAGGAAGGGGTCAATGTTTCTCATTATAGAGAATGAAAGAAGAGGCACCAAATCCAAGAATTTATAAGGAGAGAGAAAGAAAGAAGGAAGTTGAGAATAAAAAGGGAGAGAGAAAAAGATCAAAATAGTTATGATTATCCATTATTAGTAGAAGAGAAAAATTAATATGATTAACTAATATTTAAAATATAATGCACATTAATGAGAGAGGGATGAAAGGATATTACCAGATTTTAGCAAGATATAGGCATTTATGATAAATAAATACAAAATATTACACTAAATGATACACAAACATGAATATCGTGTAGATTGTGATCAATATGTGTGTCTTATGACATTTATATGAGTACCATGTTATTGATGTAATGTTTTATTCATTCAATAGTTCTATTTTTGTAAGGTAGTTTTTTTATTAAATCATGCCAAATTTCAAAGCATGAATAGGGATAGAGAAAGATATAAGGAAGGGGTACACTACTAAAGAGACAAACAGAGAGGAGAGAGTGAGAGAAAACCATAATTATTTGTGATTACCTCTCAGGATCAAGAGAGAAAGACCCTCTACACATACCATAGTGGAGGCCAGACATCTAGGATGTTGTTAAATCAAGAAATTCATATATGTATGGTTTGAACCCGACTCTCTTCATTGAGGACCACTAGAATTTACCAACCTTGCTAACCCTTGCTTGTAGTTGTTATTATCTCTTGTTAATAAGGGAAAGGGAACTGATGTGAACAATCAAAACTTGTATGATACAAAACATAAATGACATAGAAAAAATATATATTACTCTTCTTAGCTGAAAAATACTCATCTTATAAGATGTATTACATTTTTTTGTAGGAAAATAAACATTGTTAATACCTGAGTACTCCAATTTTCTATTGAACAACGCACGAGGTGAATACTATAGGTATATTATATATATTAGTAATATGTTATTTGTAATATATAAACATATTAATGAGTATTTTGTAAATTATGCATATTATTATTATTGAGTTGATATTTTAGAGCTTTAGAAATGAGAGAGAGAAAGAGGGGATGGAGGCATTGAAAATAAGAGGGAAAGAAGGCAGGAAGTGGAAGGAAAATTATAATTATTATGATTCTATAATATCTTTTCATAGGGGAGACAAAATTATCGTAAGTAATTGTAGCACATACCATACAATGCATACAAATGAGAGAAATATAAACAAATATTACAATTTTTAGGACAATATGTATACATGATAAATAAATACACTATATTGTATTGAACTAAGCATAAAGGTGAATATAATGTGTATTGTTATGAGTGTTATGTTATTTGTGTAATGTATTATTTATTATAAGCATTTTCTTATTAATCTATGCATTTTTATTATTTATTATGAAAATTTATTTGTGTAATATATTATTCATTGATAAGCATTTTCTTAGTAATTATTTGTTTAAATATAATTTTTTGTATTGCAATGATTTTTAGTAGGAGAAATACACATTAATAATAAATAAGGGCTCAATAATGTACTTAAAAATACACAAATGTGATTAATATGTGTATTGATGTGAGTATTATTTATGAGTAGTATGCTACTTATATGAATATTATGTTATTTATCTATTGTATTATTTATCAATAAGTATCCTTTTTGTAATGTTATGTGTGTTATTATTATGTAAATTAATTTGTACTATTTTAGTTAGACATACTAAATGATCAATAACATATTTATTAGTAATACGAAATTTTTATATATTGGTAATTGAAATTTGTATTAATTAGTAATGAATAAAGTGTAAATTATTTGTGTGTAATGTGTTACTTAAATGAATATATTTCTCAATTTGTCTAAATTAGTGTTATTATCACACTAAAAATTAGATATTTTAAAAGAAGAGACGGAGGATGGAAGGAGTGTTAAAAAGGAGAGATAAAAGGGAATGAGAGAAAAATAATAATTACAATATGTAATTTTCTCTTTGATTAGGATATAGACAATTGATATAAACAATAAAGATATATATATATATATATATATCATACAATGCACACTAATTAGAGACATAGAAAATGATAATAATATTTTTTACTAGGACAATAGATATCTAGAACTAAATACTATATAATGTATTGAACATTACATAACATTAAATTGTGTATCATTATGAGTATATATGAATATTATTTATATGTGTAATGTATTTTTATTTATGAGTATTTTTATGAATTGATATACACTATTATTATTGTTGCTATGAAAATTTTAGTCTATATCATTGAAATACTTATTTTTGTATTCAGTATTATTTTTTAGTATACAGTGCACATTTGTAATAGGTCGATACCCTATAATATATTGATTTTACAAAAGTGAGTAGTATGTGTAGTCTTGTGAGTATCTTTAATTATTATTTTATTCATGTGAGTATTATGTCATTTTCTGTAAGTACTATTTATTTATCATTTTTTTTGTAATTTTATGGAATTATTATTTGTATTATATGTGAACTTATGTGGATTGTTTTTAGTTTATAAACAAATTTTTAATATTGTGTACCATTAACAATGTTGACTAGAAATATGTTCTTTACGTGGATGTATTGTTAAATTATACTTATATACTGCATAGGTTTCAATGAATTGTATTTATTTACTCTTTTCCACTTATTTTTTAAAAATTTATGTGTACATATTATTTTCTCCTTATAGATCATAACTATACATTTTTGTTACAGTAACGACGCAAGCTATGTTTTACATTGCACATGAAAAATATTAAATACACGCATGTTTATGTACTCATTTTTACCTCTCGTTCATATTCTTTATCTTACACACAATGGAAGTTGGTGAGAAAAGCAATTAGCTCTCCTTCTACATTAACTTTCTGTGTCGTTATTTATTAAAAGATAGTATGTATAAAACTAAACATCGAGTGAGTAAAAAGTTAATTAGTTGTGTGTATCTCTAATGACGCCAGTTGAGTGACTTGTTAAAAAGCATAACCATCATATAATTTTTTTAGTTCTGAATCACCTCGGTTTTGGTATGACTCCAACTCTATCAGGAATATACAACTACGTGCATAGTAGCAAGGTGCTAGCCATTATTTTGTAGCTTAGCTACTAGCACTTGAAAATTGTTCGTCCGACCTCTAAATCTTAATTATTCAAACATAATTTTTTATCTCAAGTCTTGAGGAGTCCAATCTAGGTATAATATGGAAGGAAAGGGGGTGATGGCCAACATTGTCCTTTACATTTTGTTCATATTACATTTCATAGTAATTGTCTGAAGCTGTCTAATAAAAGACAAACAGCCATCAAGCCACACCTCGATCAGTCACGAATTCATGTAGATGAACTGGCCCACCACGATGGGGGTCGAAGTCTACCGTTGAGTGTTGCCCACCATCCCTGTTTTGTCGCCTTGATCATTTCCGGCGTCGGCATGATTGGGCGGAACTCCGGTATGGACTGCAACCCTATGGGAGTGAGCCTATATGAATTGGTGTTGAATATCTCCAGGTGTCTGCTTTCCTTCAAGTCAAAAACCTTTTGGGCGAGCATGTTATCATGATAAGATGGCAGCTCTTCACCGTAGATCTCATGAAGGAACTCTATGATGGTGTCACAGCTGACGCACACGGGGACAGGGTTATCACTACCCGGCAGTTCCTGCAACAAGTTACCAACCGCCCATAGGATCATCTGCGATGATGATAAATTAATGATGTAGAGAGTAAGATAGATTATCCACATGAGAACATGTAGTATTTGATTAAAAATTAGGTGTTAGCAAGGAAACTTGTTAGAGACAGAACAAGCCCGAACTGTTTCCTAAGATCAAACTTGCATCACCTTGTCGTAAGGGGGATAGTTGGAGGTTAGGGACTCCATAGGCCCTACTACGAACTGAGGAAGTTGTTAGCTCCTTTTCTTAGTAGGAAGCTGGAGGGAAAGGCACGGAAGTGAAAACCTTGAGACTGGAGTATGATTGAGTTAAAAGGTGGGTGAAGAAGAAGAACTATTATGTGATTCTTATATCAATCAACTGGTGTGAAGTGCTTTATAGGCAAGATGGCAAGAGTGGTCACTCGGGAACAACTTCTGGACAAACTAAACACATTTCCATTTCTATGTAGTAATAGCCTAGATAGGCTACTCGATTGTAATATCGAACATAGATGAACACACTTCAATTCCAATAAAGTAGTAGGAATAAAAAGCAATTATGTTATAAGGAAGAACAGAGGACATCAGCAATAAATGTCTTACATTTTATATTTATATGAAGATATTTGGGGAACTCAAGAAGAGCACCCAGGGTTTATACATTGTTAGCTTGAGGGGACACAAAATAACTCAGACATGATCTCTGAGATAGAATATACATCTTTCATACAGACCAAGCTTCTTTTCACTAAGAAAAAGGTTCTATTCAGGAGAAACATTGTTCACGCCAATACATGTATATATTTTCTTTCACAAGTCATTTGTATTAAAAAAAACTCCAGCCAAAATGCTTCTTAATTGGCATACAAGTAGTCTACGTTGAAAATTTGGACTAGTTTGATCTTGCATGGCATTTACTTGAGGACAAAAAAGTTGTTATTTATGTTTACCTTGCGTATGCTTGGCATCTAGTTTAAGATAAAACTTGGTATCAGTCTATACATATGATGTTTATAAATATTATATATTTAAATTTCCCAAAATAGAATATGTTGTGCGTACACATTGGAAAAAGGTGACAGAGAAACTAGGCATATGAACTTGGGGATGACAGAGAAATAGAGAAATTGCAGTGTATATATATATATATATATATATATATATGAAAAATTCTTTCAAATGTTTATTTGACATCCAAAAGACTCTTTAACATGATATTATTGTTTGGTAAGTAAGTACATGATCCAATTGTATTGATAACAAGTTTATCTTAAGTTAGACTAAAACTATACATTCATTTTAACATGCGTGTTGTAAAATGGCCGTCTAAGATTTAAATATATGCAAATCATCATACCGCACGAGAAGTTATATAAATCATTGAAATGATGTATATGATATTTTTTTAAACATAAGTTTTGTATTCACATGATCTATTGATCAAGCCTCATAACCAACAATGTCACATATGAATTGATGTAGGAATTTCTAAAGCCATTGGTATAGCCACGAGTTAAAACACCCCCTCCATCTTCCACATTCAAATACAAACATATATTAACGCACACATTCGCCCATGTGTGCGAATAATGTGAGCACACACAAGCACATAGTCTGAAGCATTTATCTCCCCACTCCCACCTACACATACATAGAAACACATATGGGCATGCACATTCATGCAAGTATGCACACACAAAACCAACACATAGAGTGATAGAGGTTCTTGTAGGCCATCAGGTATCTATAGTTTTATGCATTCAAGCCCATATGTAATTCATACGAATTATTAGTCTTCTTTAAATATTATATGAAAAAAAACTAAGTTTGAAATAGTTTGAATACTTGTCATTCATTCATTGAAATGGCACACATTTGGTGACATTTAATGATGTTTTGAAACTTCGCTTGGTAGTTAGTTGGTTAATACTTACAAGAATTTGACTAACGTTAACTTTATTGTATAGCTTATTAAAATGATATTTAGGCGATTGATGAATCCAATTTCTGAAGTACATAATTGTGTTAAGTGAACTTGACTTAAAGGTGCAAAATCATAAATAAACTTGAGTTATAAATTCCTACCATTACAAAGAAAGTTATAAAATATAGACTATCTATCATGATATACTCTTATTACTTTGTAGCCAAACGTGTACAAAGCTCTAAAAAATTCTATTACTTATTATAATTGTGAGTACATGTATGCATCTCAAATGAAACTGTAAAATGAGGCCACTACCATTCTACACTTTGACTCCTTCCAGCTGACAAAAAGTATGGCCAAGCAATAAAAATATCAAGAAACAAAGGAAATGGTGGGATAACAAACATTTCAAAGTAAGGACTTTTGTCTCCCTTTGTAATTCTACACGAGTTTGAAATTTTTTATCTTGGTAGTGTTCCTTTTTTATGTATGCTATCATTTTATCCTCATTTCCTCGCACATGTACTAGCAAGTGACTATGGATATTAAGCTATCGAAAACCCACCATTTACTTGTCATCATTTTCATGCTCGTAATAAGACTTTTAATTCCCTAAGTTGACTCTTTTACTTCCTCTCATCCAACTTTAGGGCCTTTATAGCCCAATGGTAACTATTATATATGCATTCATATGAAAGAAGTCCAACTCCTATTTTTTTCGACGTGTTGTATAATTTCCCACAACCCATTAGCATTGGTAATCATGTTGTAAGTTTCCTTAAAGTTTCTACATGGAGGAACTCGACCATGTGGCGAATAGAGTGAATCAAGTTTGCATTTTTCATCATATTTTTCACAATCCAACAATGAACATGATATACTAAATGTAAATAATCAAACAAAAAAGACAAAAGGTTCTCTAGAGGTTATATTTCTTACTCTGGATTTAATGTATGCCACAAGGTAGCACATAAATTCTCTTTATTGATCAATAGAAACCTCAAATTACAACCAAAACATAGCCCAATATACTTCTGGTCCATCAATTAAGCAATTTCCCATGCTATTTTTCTTGTATTTGAAGCACCTCCCTCCCTAAGGTGTAGTTCCATATGTTTCACTCTATGTAGAATGTTGGGGATGTATTAATATCCTCTTGTAAGGATGATGGAACTTATACATACAGGTGTCCATAGACAATGTGAACACCTTCACTAATGAGAACCTTCCTTCGTCATCTTCAGCATGAATGTCCATGAAAAAATTCTTGAATGAAACATATTATAATATGAAGGCATTCTATAAGAGAGTTTATTGTTGAATATTACTTTCTTGAAGTTGTATCTACACATCAACAATATCACAATAGTTGTCTTATGTATCAAGGGGTAGGAAAGAAGCTGAGTGGAAAGGAATTAGACAATGTGTTTTCTTCTTGGTGGAGGGTGGTATATATAGAGTATACAACCCCCAATTATAAGATTGGGAGTCTAGGAACAAAAAATAAATCTCAAGTAAAGATATAACAATATAAAGAATTTTTATATTCATTGTGCCAAGGTGTGTTGAATGGTGCTCTACGATGTCCAACTGAAAGATGACTTTTGAATTAGGTTGCAAAGACAAAGAGATATTGTGATTATATTGAAGCATACAATGTCTAATGAGATTCTAGATGCTGATTTTCAAGTGGTAGAAGGATAGTAGATACATAGAGAATATACTATTTCTCAACAAAACTATAGTTTGACCGGATTTTTTTGTTGAAGTATGAGATATGTAAAAATAAAATAAAGTCTAGTTTGGAACACCTAACCATTCAATGATAAATCCAAAAAAAAATAATGGGGCCACAATGAAAGAGTTTTTTGACCAACAAGTGATCTAGTTGAATTATAGTTCATTTGAGCTAAGGTATGTCCAAGTAAAAAAGCATTTTCAGAAATAGAAATCTTGGGCGTGATTGAGGGGGTCTGTGATATTGGCTTGGTTAGCCTAAATGTCTAGTTTATTTCAAAAAATCCAAATTTCTAACAATTTAAATTTAAAGTTTTATCGATGATGATACATAGACTCAGGAATCTAGATGACCTTTAATTGATGAGGCTTTGGGTCCAATGGAGACCAATTATGGTAAAATACATTAATAGGATGTAAGTGACATAAACTATATCAATAGTGTCAAAAATCTTATAATTTTCTTAGTGATATAAACCACAATATCATACTTTAGATCAAATTACAACCATTTTCATTCAAGTAAAAAGATTTACGTATTTGGTTTCTAATGAAATTTGACTATTTCATTGACTAAAAATTACAAAATATGTGCATTAGGTCATGTTACTTAAACTATTGTATGACGAAGGGTCGAACTTGAGGTGTTTTGGAGTTACCTAGAAACCTTAAATAACTTAGAAAGGAGAAAGAGCTATATAGGATTATTTGGATAGATCCAAGATAATTATGAATTGGCTTATTTTTTAGGACAAATCAAGATTTTGTGGTTAAATTGAGATCATCTTGGAGGATAGATAGGCATTTATAACTTTATTTAGACGAACTTATACACGAAGTTAAATTCATGTATCACAATGATGTCAGTGGAGGTGAACTCATAAATTATTAAAAACATTAGAGAGTTTAAATTATCATTTGGTAACATATTTAGGTATTGTTATTCTCATAAAGTCTAAATGAAAAAATGGTGATCCAAAAAAATGTTTTTTAATGGCGATTCATTCATCCCATCACCAGGGGTTCGTACTTTTGACCTCTCTGTCATACAACATCACTTTTACCACTCGGGTGCCACAACATTGGTAAAAAAATAAATTTTAGGAAAATGGTATCTTCTCAAAATTAATAAGTGATGAGGGGTCAAGAAGAAAATTCATTAGAGATAGATCAAATCGAACCTTTTGTTAAGTTTATTGTTACCTCACCTTGTCATAAGGGGTAATTGGATATTAAAAGCTCTAAGGAACCAATTGGGAATTGATAATAATGTTGTTGTTAGCTCATGCTCCCTCAACGATGTGTAAGAAAATGACAAGAAATATGGGGAAATTTGGGAATGGTGTATGAATCAATCGGTGGAAGAGAAAGAAGAAGGCCAACTTTGTGATTGTTATCTAAGTATGTGCCATATCCCACTTTTTAGGATTATTTCACAAAATAACCATGATTTGTAAAATAATGAAAATTTATAATAATGTTTTGAGATTCATTTTAGTGTATGACTAGATAAATAGTGAGGGATGATACATTTTCATATTGTTGGAAATAATTTTAGGATATCAAGTTATTTGGATTTGTTATAAATATTTTAATTGTGCATTTTAGCATAAATACTTTTTGGTACTTGATGACACTTTTGAATATTTGTAAATGAGTGATATGTATATACCACATAGATTTAAATCATGTATTTATGAATGAGGTAAATTTTGGTATTTTGAATGCCAACGGAATATTTGTAGACAAAGAATTCAATTAATGTATATGAAATATGTTTTGTTACCATGATTAGGACTAGATGAGTTGGATATTCTTTGAATGAGTTTTGATAATGATATTTGTAATATATGAACTTTACTACATGCCTTATTGGGAAAATATCAGAAATCAAATGTTATATTTTCCTTCTTTTTCTAGTGTAGAGTATGATAAATTTGTTGTCAAAATTTCTTGGCTTTTGAGATTATGGTTAGTAATAATGGAATTAGAGGACTAGGGGGTTTATTCTATTAATATTGATGATTGATTTTTAATTCTGAACAAAGCTTGATCATTTATCGATGAGTGTGACCACTATTGCACTGGCCCTTACTTTCATTTTTGGGCACATATTTTAATTAGTTATTCGGTGAAATTTTTCCATTGTATGTTGTTAGTAGCCTTTGTTTTAACTAAAAAAGCATATTGTGGAGTCCTCAGTCCTAGTTTGAATAAATTCTAGTGAACTTTTAGACAAGAGATGTCGTTGATTCTTATCTCAATATTTTTAGAGAGGCGATGTGGGAACGTGACCATCCTTTCCACCTTTGTCATTCCTCCTCTTGACATAACAAAAGAAATAGATGGATCAACTTCACAAAACCTCATTGCACCTCTCCAGCCACTTGACCTCATATCCATAGACAAAGAAGATCTAGAGATAGTTTCTCATGGACCAATGACCAGTGCAAGGACAAAGGATGCCAAGAATTTCATCATCGAGAATGAGGGGCCCTATAGGTGATCTCTGGATCCCTTCCTTGTGACAATGATGTCGAATGCTTTAAAGGGCAGTGTGACACAAAGTCATTGTAAAAGGAAATACATTCACTAGACCCACATATCCATGTATTCATTTCATTATGGAGTCAGTCGGGTTAGAGAAATCATGGGCCAGCTATATCATGGTGGGTGCACCTCATAGGCACTTCAATGACCTAATTTGGGGCATCCATAGAGGGGGCTCCAGTAGCCTTGAACTTCATGGAAAGTATCATCCTAGTAAATCATAAATTAGTTTCCCTTTGTGAAACCATACAAATTTCTATGAATCTTTATTAATGCAAATCAATATATAATTTTTATATGGGAATAAAATTTATACTCATGTGAAATTAAATGTATCATTTTGAACACGAGGATAACAGATGTACCCCTGAGGGACTGTATTTTTCATTTGAATATATTTTTAGGATCATGGTTAGATGATAACAATTATGTTATTATATGTCAAAGAATGGTGATAAATGATATAGTTAAGATGGGATGACACATATGACCTTTGAGAGATTCTGAATGGTTTTGTACAAATGATGCATCTTAGATTACAGCTTTTTTCCATATTACATGTTGGAAGACCTTAAGCTATGTTATTGCATGTGCATAATAATTTGATGATGTCAAATGTATGGAATAAGATCATTTTATATCTAAATGATGAATTTATATAGTATAAAGCAGGGGTTAAATGTTTGGATTAGGTTGACGCTTAACATATATGAAACAGTAACAAAGTCACAATGATAATCTAATAGATTTTGTGATCTATGCTTTTTGACCATTCCTGAATGAGTTGAATAATTTAAATATTTATAGGATCATGAACCAAGGTATGTGGGATTATCCTCCTTGATGAATGCCTTGTCCATTGAGACTAGAAGCATAACATATCCTCACATTAAATGTTTGTTGTTATCATTATACTTCTTGACATATTCTATTATGTGAACTAGTTGTTTCCTATGATATCTTTCATTTTTATATAAATATGTTCCAAGAACCCAAACACTATATATAGGTCTATTATTACATATATTGATAATTATATTGGATACAGGGGACCTCCCTCTCTATTGTGAATGTCTGTGATTGAACTTTATATTGCCAACCTCTCCCTCCCATGTTGTGACTATTGGGATGATGGATATAAATGACCCCCTTCCATATCCTTTAGCTGGGGTGATGGAGCCAAAATGATGATGAGAAATGTCATAACTAAAATATGACTTAAAAGACATGATATCACATAATGCAAATGTTTGGATATGATAATGACATTGGTTTCTTATAAATCACGCCAAGCTATATTTTGGGATGGCACTATTATGCTTCCTTTGTGCTGTAGTTATGTCCTTTATAGACACAAAATACTTAGCCTATTTGTGCTAGTGTTTTCCCCTACTTAATGTTTTTAGGTTATGATGTAGTATGGATACATGCAAGGTGATATTTATGACGTGAGTGAGTGTTAGGTGACTAGTTGATGTGCATCTTATATAGTGGCATACACATTATATAATATATATATTTTCTTAACATCGTGTAACTAGTATATATGTGCATTGTATACTATTTGGTGATTTGTGTTTGTTTAATCTACAAGTTATATTAGTCTTCCATGTGTGCACTTTTGATGTCTTAGGTAGTCGTCTCAAGATTCAATGCTAAAATTTAATGATGTTGAAATTTGTATTAGAGAATGAGTGACACGAATACACCTAACAATTTCCCATGATGAATAAAAAAACTTAAAAGCATAAACATATAAATTATATATCAAACCATCCTTTTGGTTGGAAACATATATGTTCTAGAACTAGTTGTAGGTTGGGTTAATTCTTGAGATCTTCCTCTTTTTCTTCTACTATCATGTAATATTGTACATGTGTATAGTAGAATGAGGGAGGGAAGGTACCATAGTGCACACCTTGGACATTGGAATTGATCATGTGTGTAATGTAGTTACAAAAGTACATGCCATGTTTTTTCTATTTCTCTAGGTGTCATGGTACTAGATTGTTGAAGTGTATGATAACTTTCTTTTTAGGTTTGGTCTCTTTTGTAAGGATTATGGTAATTCTTCCATTGAATGGAAAAATGTTTGAAGAATGTATTTCAACTAGATGTATATACCTATTTATGCATATAAATATGAAATTTCTACCAAAGATCAAAATGAAATAGGCATACATATGACATAGTTAAAAGAGATGTGAAATTATTCTAGATTGGAGTTCCTAGATGATAGATGTAGTATCTAGATCGTCTAGAGCCATGATAGATGTTGGGATAGATAAATAGCCTAGAAAATTAAGTTTTATTGATGATATGAGTATCAATTGAGGATTAAATGTTAGTTTTGAAGTTTTGAGATGAGTTAATCGTGTAACCCTGGCTAGTCTATCACCATATATGATACATATGGTTCATTTTGTTTTGATATATGTAGCTAATAGGATTGCATGCATGTATGTATTTACGTTATCAAAAGCTAAAATATGATATGTGAGCTATGGTTTTGGAAACCAACACGAGCATCAAAAATTTCAAATGGGACATGTGATGGGGTGAACACTAAAGAGGGTGAACCCGAGTGGGAGAATGTGAGGCATAACCTCTAAAATATGTGAAATATGATATATGTTAATAGGTAAATATGTGATAATGCGTCCCAATCTATACAACTTATGAATACTTGAGTTGAATCACCTAGCATGTGTGTTTATTATCGAGTTGAACCCTAGATTTCCTATGAAAGAGCCTAACCTAGAGAAAGGAGGCATGTGAATATACATGAAACTTTGTCTGGGTGAGGGTTAATCTCAAAACCCTAGAGGAATGAAATATGGTTTTATGAATGAGCCTTCGAGTCAAGTTTTTGCTTCCATATGAAAGGATCTAGTGGTTTCACCCACAATTACAATATGGGTAGAATATTCAAAAACCACTAGAGGGGGTGAATAGGGTTTTATGATTATTTTAATAATAATTCAACCAAATTAATCAACCACAAAAATATTGGACAAGGGGACAAGGATTTAGAGTGGTTCCAACCTTAGCAAATACTAAGGCAGTCAATCCACTACCCGGTTGCTTACCCAATCGGGATTTTGAAAGAATCAAATTTTATTACCTCGCAAGGACTTTACATAAAATTACAATTCTTTCACCAAACCCTTCGGACAGCCTTCACCTAGAAGTAGTCTCACCAACCTTGAAGCAGCCTTCCTTGAAGTAACCTCAAGCTCCCCTTGAAGTAGCCTTCCTCTTGAAGTAGCTTCCCGTTGAGACAGCCTTATTGAAGTAGTCTGAAGTCCCCTTCTCTGCCTGAGAAGTAACACCCTCTCCAATCCACAGCCTCCAACCCTAGGAGTAGCAAGGAGAGTACAAAGGATAAAAAGGAACAAGAAGGAAAAATAGAAATTACAATACCATTGTAAGCACAAGGCTTGATTTGCCTATATCAAGCGTATTGATCTCCTAACCAATGAGTATTGAAGTGTAGGTTTAGTGGATAGGAGATGCTAGCCTATAGGAAACGAAATTTGAGCAATGGGAAGAATAGCCAAAGCAAGTGTTGCTCAAAGTCTCAAAACAGATTGCCAATTGCAAGTATAAGCTCAAGTATTGTGGGCTCCGATCTCCAAACCACGATGTAATCACGATTTAATCATGTGCGGAAGCATTTGATAATCAGCGGAAGACAAAAATCACGGGAAATTAAAACCTTTCGAGATAAGAGCTTGAAACCACAAACCTTTTCCATAGAAAAAGGATTTAACTGTATACATCACTGACAAATTACTTCTTGAGTAATTATATACAACATGATACAAAACTCTCAAGAATTCATACTCAAAACACTCCAAGACCTGAGAGTACAGAGGACACATAGGACTGACTCTATTCTACACCATAAAGCAGGCTGAATCTCCACCTGAGATTTACTGCTCCTGGTGCTGCTGTTGCTGGGATTGATCACCTGGGTTCTTGTTCCTCCGTCTTCGACGACCACCTAAAAAGTTGAAGTCTACGGGGTGAGACAATTATACATAATTTCCCCAGCGAGAGTTATAACTCTCCACTAGAAGCTTTATAAGCAAAGCAAGGAATAACTAAAGCAATAAAAGCCTTCAAGATATTCACTAGCAGTTTTGATGATAAGCAAGAGTTCAATCATTTATGAAATATGAGAACATCTACACTATTCAGAGTAACATCAATCAAATAACTCGTAGATAACTCTAACAGATATACTACGTTGTTGATTATGTTGTTCAAACATTATTATGCCCTGTAGAGATGAGGCTTACCACTCATACTCCAACTGATCGCTAAGAAGTCACATCAGTATCATACATAGGTCATTAAAAGAGCCGGATTCTCATGACCTCATCTACCTCAGTCAGTTAGAGGATTATTTGTTAGACATCTGGCGGGATGTCCTTTATAATAGCTCTCCAGGGTAAACTGGACCTTCGCTATTTTTAGAGTTACAGTGGCGTTCTGTACTCTCTTCACCATCGGAAGATTTCTTGTTTATCTTTCATCGATGCGGTGTTTGTGTCCTTAAGGGAGTGTAGCAATACATCTCACCTTTTGGACTTTGTGGTGGGGAATGATGGACTACATGAATCTACATCAAATCCTCTCACCTTTTCTCTTTTAGTGAAGGTATGACGGACTTATAAAAATCTACATCAATTCCTACACTAGGATGTAAGGTTATACACATCCATGTACCCCACATACTCAAGAGTATGTGATCCAGGAGTTCCCTGAGGAAAACCTGTTTCACCATCATTTAGACTCTGACAATGATGGATCTATGATCAGGGCTCTACATTTCACTTGATTAGTTAGGTACATTCAGTATTCTTAACATCATACATTGTTCTTCAAACAATAACATTATCATCACAGCTATATATGAGAATACTAAAATGTAGCAGGCCTAACTTATCTCAATCATCAGTTATCTCATCTCATGTCATCTGTCAAGCATGACCTTATTGGCATTTATGGCTCTTACAGCCCATAAATCTCAATAGATGTCACTTGGCAGTGCATCAAGATAAATCACTTATTCATAAAGCTTAAGGCATGCTTTCAATGAATATAACATGGTATTCCATACCTGGATATGACCATCATCTTATAACAACCTGCATGGTTAATTCAACAGATAACAGTAAACAATTCAACAATTAGGGTTTACTATTCATCTTTCATGTCAACACCCTAAAATTAGGGTTTACTATTCACTCCATGGTGAATTGTACTCATTACATCATCATGTAAGAGAAACATCATCATTAAGGCTCTTAAATAAGATTAAGACCCATTAGATATCATAACTAGGGTTTCCATGACCTCACATAGGTGGATCATTCCCTAATCATACATATTTGTGTGTATTAGAAGTATCTCACTTGAGTTTCCACCTTAAAAAGGGTACTTTCTCTCTCTAGGATACTTTCTCTCTCTAGGATACTTTCTCTCTCCTCTCACTAGAAGATGGTGGTAACACCACTCTAGATCAGGTTGGATTAAGTCTCCATTGACTAACATAAGCCAAGACATCATCATCATGTGATTAGGGTTTGATTAGAACAAGGTTTTACCCCTTTAAACCCCTCAAGGGTATTTTGGTAATTTGCCTCATGATCACCATCATGGGTTAACTCACTAATCACATAGTCCCTTAATGACCTAGGTTACCATTAGGGTTTAGATTGGATCACTATTGAACCTATTATATCATCAAATGGTTAAGTACAAACCATCATCAACATCTCCAAACGGTTTCAACCACCCAAACGGTCTTGAGACCGTTTGGATCCAAATGGTCTTGAGACCGTTTGGAGGTGAAGACCGTTTGGAAGGGTTGACTTTCCAAACCGTTTGGAGCTCAATCGGTTTGAAACCGTTTGATCAAATCAGCTTGAGATCGATTGGACCAAACGATCCTAAGGTCGTTTGAGCCCAAACGGTCTTGAGACCGTTTGGCCCCAAACGGTCTTGAGACCGTTTGGTCCAAGTGGGCTCAAACCGTTTGGACCTCCAAAGTGGTTCAAAGGTTACCAATGTTCATGAAAGTGTAGGTTGAAGCCCTCAATTGGTCAAAGGTATGTTAACCCCTTACAAATTGAGTCAATTAGGGTTAGCCTTAGTCAATTGGACATCAAATTGACCCTCAATTGCAAGCCAATTAGGGTTCAATCCTTCTCAATTAGGGTTTCAAATCGGTTGGTCATCAATGTTCAACAATGTGAATCAATTCAAGGTTGAACCTATCAATTGACCTCCAATTGGGCTCAAACTTGGCCCAAACGGTCTTGAGGTCGTTTGGACATCATCCAAACGGTCTTGAGACCGTTTGCCCAAAGTTTTACCAAAATCTAAGTCGGTTTGACTAGGGTTGAATTCCAATTAGGTCAAAATCAGCAATGTTTATCAATTCACCAATTTCTTGTAATTGGACCCTCAAACCATTAGATTAACTCAACCCTAGACCTTCAAACGGTCTTGGGTTGTGCCCAAACGGTCTTGAGACCGTTTGGAGGAATCCCCAAACGGTCTTGAGACCGTTTGGGTCCTTCAACCCAAAACTCAACAAGATCTATATGTCAAATCAGCACTTTTGACCCGATTAGGGTTTCCATGTTGAAGTGCCTTCAACTCTCAATTGGTTAAGAATTAGACTTTGATTCTTTGCATAGATGAAATTCAATATATTATGAACAGACCCTCAAACGGTCGTCCCTTGGTCAACTTTATCAAACGGTCTTGAGACCGTTTCAATCCAAACGGTCTTGCAAGACCGTTTGAGCGCAAACGGTTTGAAACCGTTTGGACCAAAAGGGTCCAAGGTCATTTGATAAAGTGACATAGGGAATCACGCCCCTCATCTTCAACCTCTAGCAAGGTCGGTTCCCCCACTATTTTGCTTGCAAAAGTGCAAGGAAGAAGGGAGGTAGAAGAAGAACTAGCAAGTAGATTTTGCAAGAACAAAGCATGCATATAAAGCAAGAGTTTAGAGTTATAAAACCCGCCTAAAGGTTGATCCTAGAGCTCCAAGCCTTCAAGATCCAAGCTTTAATGGCGTCCTTGAGCTTCCACAACTTGGTCAGAGGTGAATTCTCCAAGGAACCGTAGGTTTGATTGGCTAGAAAAAGAAGACTAAGTAAGCTCACCACAAAACCAACCTTAAAGGGTGAATTCCTCCATGAATTCGAGCTAGAAGGTGGTGTTCTCTTACCTAGAACAGGTTGGTCGTCCCCCTGAGCTCCAGATCTATCCTTGGCCGTTTGAGCAAGAGGAGAAGTGAAGGAAAGAAAGATCGTTCACTTAATTGCAATGAAAAGGGCTTATATACTTTAGCCCTTTTTACACCACAAGGACCTCTCAAGATTGAAAATCGCATCTAGGTCCCTCCTTGCTCAAGGGCACGTCCAAACCCATCTAACCTTATGCAAATCTCATGAAATCTCAAGATCTAAGGTAAAGGAAATCCAACCTTCAACTAGGGTACATACATGAAAGGTTTCCATACCCATTTTAGGTGATTTCTATCACAAAGATCATTTTTCTCATCTGATTATTAATTGATGTGTCCCTTTCACCATTTCTACTCTAAATGATGACAAGAGTCATAAAAGGTGTTCTAGATAGTTAAAATTACAAGTTGGACCCCTCAATTTGGGTAAATTGCATTTTACTCCAAATTAGGGTTTCTAAGCCTGGGAATTGCTTCCACAGCTGCACCTTGGTGCTCAAGCTTGGGAAATCCCTCAAACTTCATCATAGACATCCTCATGATGTTTCAACATCATAGGAACATCTTAACTTGTGAGTTTTGCAAGTTAACCCCTTAAACTGGGTAATTTGCACATAGGTCCCTGCATACAACACAATGCTACTACTTTATTCAAAAAGGAGCAAAATTGAAAATTAAATGTTCCTGAGGAACTTAATTACATGCCAGGGAGTATTTACAAATATATAATTACACATTTAGGCAAAACTTCCAGGGTTTAGGTTATAACCCAGGTCAGGGATGTTACAACTATAGCACAAGTGTGTAGCTTGGTTGAATTTAGGTGTCCTAAGGCATGTCTTGTTTATAGGAATGGCCTATAAGTGCTTAAGGACGTTCTAGACACTTTCTAGGGGGTTCTAAGTGCTTAGATAGCCGTTAGGTACAAGTTAGGTGCATTAGCAATGGCTAGTTAATTAATTCTGCAGTTGCTGTCAGAGTCCACCTCGGTCGAGAAATTGTCGACCGAGACACCTACTCGGTCGAGGACTTGTCGACCGACAGGCACTCTGGATCAAGTGTTTGCAATGTTCATCTCCAACTGCCAACTACCTTCTCAGCTGTGTCTAACGGCTACTTGGGTCTTTCTCGGTCGAGAAGTTTGTCGACCGAGAGTGTCTCGGTCGAGGAGTTTGTCGACCGAGATTGACCCTGTTTCAATGTTTCAATTTAAGGCATTAAGTATGTGTATGAGTGTGCATAGGTGACACTATTGGAGGGGATGACCTATCTAAGTGTACTGATTGGCTAGAGGAGATCTAATGCTTGATTTACATGAAGTCTAAGTACTTGTACATTATATATTTGTACAAGTTTACAATTGATTACATTTCATGAAATTTACAAACATTCAAGCGTATAGATTCCTTGTACTTTGTCATCCACCTTATTCCTGCAACACTCAAGTAGCACGTTAGATCAACAAGAATGAAATGTTTGTCATCATCGAAACAAAGGGATTTATCATAATGTCAATTTAGCCAACAATCTCCCCCTTTTTGAAGATGACAAACATTTCTTAAATATAAAATAAGGAAATATAAATCATGTGAGTTTCATACCTAAAGTTTACCTTTTGTAGCCATTCTTGTTTTGCAAGTGAATGTTGGTCGTGATATTGTGAAACTCTTGATTTTGATTTTATATTATTTCTCCCCCTTTGTCATTTCAAAAAGATATCCAAGATAATTATGTAGTATGACTTTTTATTTCTCCCCCTTAATTTTATGCTATGCTCCCCCTTAAAGAAATATTCAATTCAAAAACAAGGGATTAATGCAAAGCAATTATTGTTAAATTTAGCCACAATTTATTTCTCACACATTTGCAAAGGATGTTAAGCCTTGAAATGAAATGAGTTCCTTTTAAGCTCATGGCATATGTGTATTGATTTCTCATCCATTTTACAAGGGATGTTAAGCCCTGAAAATGACATGAGAATCCTTTAAGCGTTATAGTAGAGTGTATCTCTGCACAAATACATGGGATGTTAAGCCCAAAATTTTTTAGAGACTTCCATTAAGAACAAGATGTATGTCATATTCATGTATATTCTAGATTTCTCTATTTTCATAACTAAAATTTCTTTTAAGGATACTAAGGTCATAACAAGCTTCAAATGATGTTTACAAAGTTTTGTAAGCTTCTTAATCTTATGATCAAAATAGTTTTTGTAAGCTCCCCCTTAATCTTATAATTAAGACAATTTAAGGATTCTAAGGTCATAAACAAATTTTGATTTTGACCTTTTATTGGAGCTTTATGTTTTGCAATGAACACATTTTGATTCAAGATACTAAGATAAAGTGCAGTAAAAAGATGTACAAATAAGCATTTTGTCAAGCTTATTTTAGGTCGCCCTTGACTACGACCATAGCGCCCCTTGGTTAAATTTAATTTCAACCAAGAGGCAATTTCTGCAGATTTCATATTTGAACATTCATTTTTGAAGTATAATTTCTGCAGATAGAATAAATAGCAATTTTAGGCACTTTGAGTAATGTCTATTATGAATTATGTCCCCTAATCTTTGCTATGGGTGCATGAATATCAAGTCCTATTTAGATTAATCATGTGATTTTTCAAGAAAAGACATATATCCTTGAAAGCAAGATTAATTTCTGAAAGGTACTAATTGAAAAGTTTGTATCTTTATGACATTTTGCTTTGTAGAGGAATAAGCATTGACATTCTTGTTCTAAAGCAACATGTCAAAAATGAATCATTTTGCTTGCCTATGTATCATCAATAGTCATTCATGTATTATATGACATAGTCCATGCACATCATAGATTCTTATTTTTTTAATGCAATCCTAGCAACATCTTTATATGTAGAGAGCTGAATGGTGAAATAGTGAACACATATATATGATGATAGAACATTAGAATCATGAAATTCAATACAAGGTTGCTATGTATATATGTGAAATTCAATACAAGGTTGCTATGTAGATATGTGAAAACTTTAATATATTGTGTTCCAAGAATGATTTCCATATTTTATTTTTATTTTGCATGTAAAGCAATTATTAACAGCAAATAGATAGCAACTTGATCAAAAAATTATTCAGCAATTTTTACTGCAGACTGAAATCAGTGACCTGCTCGGTCGAAGATTTCTCGACCGATCAGGTTTCTGTACTGTTTTTCAGAACTGTTAATGAAGGTTAAAAAATTATATATATCCAAGTTTAGATGTTTAGATACTTGAGTTAATTTGTTATTCCACTATGTTAAGTTGAGATAGACACATAAATATGCAACTAGGATCCTTGGTCATATCTCAACTTATTTTTGCTCATTTTAGTTTGGGGGTTTTGGAACCCATACTAACTCGACATCCTTTTTCTTATAAGGACATGAAAAAGAATAGTGTCCAAGGCGTAAACAGTAATGACAACATATAGAATCAACCTCATATCTCTTTCTATGATTTTGTTCTAGGTTGTTCTTGGGTACATATGTATATTTGCCTCTAGGTACATTCATGGATTGACTCTCTAGTACTTGTATCCTTCTCCAACTAGGTTTTTGACAAGATTTTCCTTTAGGCTTATAACCTAGTCCTCTTCTTCCAATTTGTCGATAAGGATCACTTAAGATTTTATCAAGAATATCATTGTTACCCAAACTACTAATTTCTTGTTGCAACTTAACAATCTCATCCATTCTCTTCTTGATATCCAACTTTTCTTGATCTAGATTACATGATAAAGAATCTCTTTCTTTCACAATAATATCATAATCTAGATGTGCACACAAAACAGGTTGTTTTTGAAGATCATTTACTTGAGTTTGCAAATTTGTCTTTTCTAGAGAAAGAAGATTGAATTTGCTTCTACAGATTTCAGCTTAATATCAAGATCTTCAATAGTCTTTTTGAGATCTTCATTTTCAGATGTGAGAGCAAGAATTTTAACATTTAAATCATCATTTACTTTATTTGATTTCTTAAGTTTCTTCTTGCACTCAATATATTTCTCATGAGTATCTTGAAGACTAGCAATTAGATCTTCTTTTGGTAGATCAAAAAGACTTACCTCTTCTTCTTCTTCTTCTTCTTCATTTGTTGTAGCAATGAGGCACTCTACTTCTTCTTTTCCATCATCACTATCATCACTTGAATCATCCCATGCAGCTTTATATGCTCTTTCTTTCTTTTTGTGAGATGATTTCTTCCCTTTCTTGAGTTTTAGACAATCACCTTCATGTGTCCCTTCTTGCCACATTCAAAGCACCTGGAAGAAGAAACACTAGAAGTTTTATTAGTTTTAAAACTTTTATACTGCTTACCATTTACAATGAGAGTTTCTTCTTCACTGTCATCTTCACTTGTATCATGATTGGTCTTGGTTGATGCTTTGAATGCAATGTCCTTCTTCCTCCCTTGTTGAAGTTCACGTTCTCTTCTTTCTTCCTCTTCTAGGGTTTCTTCATGAGCTTCTAGGTTGCCAATGAGTTGTTCCATCCTCAGTCGGGTGAGGTCATTTGCTTCTTCAATGGTCGTCACCTTGGGCTTGTATTTGGGAGGAAGTGATCTAAGAATCTTTGACACCTGATCTTCCTCACTAATAACTTTACCTAAAGCATTCAAACCATTTACAATAGAAGAGAATTTTGCATACATATCACTAATAGATTCATTCGGATCCATACGGAATTGTTCAAATTTTTGTTTAAGCATTCCAATTTTAGAATTCTTAACTTGAACAGTCCCTTCATAAGTTATGGAAAGTCTATGCCAAATTTCATAGGCTGTTTCACAATTTGATATCCTATTAAATTCTCCTACTGAAATTGAACAATAGAGAATACTTACAGCCTTTGCATTCATTTGAGCCAACTTTACCGTATTGGTGTCCCAAGCTTCATATTCCACTTGAGGAAGCTCATAGGGTGTTGACACCATCCTCCATAGATCCCAACTAATCCCTTGGAAATACAATTGCATTCTTCTTTTCCAATAGGTGTAGTTAGTTACATCGAATGTCGGAGGTCTAGCCGCAAGTGTCCCTTCAAGGTTGAGGTTGTTGAGTACCCCGTCACCCATTCTTCAAGACTTGTTAAGGTTCCTTGAAGCCTGCTCTGATACCAATTGAAAAACCACTAGAGGGGGGTGAATAGGGTTTTATGATTATTTTAATAATAATTCAACCAAATTAATCAACCACAAAAATATTGGACAAGGGGACAAGGATTTAGAGTGGTTCCAACCTTAGCAAATACTAAGGCAGTAAATCCACTACCCGGTTGCTTACCCAACCGGGATTTTGAAAGAATCAAATTTTATTACCTCGCAAGGACTTTACATAAAATTATAATTCTTTCACCAAACCCTTCGGACAGCCTTCACCTAGAAGTAGTCTCACCAACCTTGAAGCAGCCTTCCTTGAAGTAACCTCAAGCTCCCCTTGAAGTAGCCTTCCTCTTGAAGTAGCTTCCCGTTGAGACAGCCTTCTTGAAGTAGTCTGAAGTCCCCTTCTCTACCTGAGAAGTAACACCCTCTCCAATCCGCAGCCTCCAACCCTAGGAGTAGCAAGGAGAGTACAAAGGATAAAAAGGAACAAGAAGGAAAAATAGAAATTACAATACCGTTGTAAGCACAAGGCTTGATTTGCCTATATCAAGCGTATTGATCTCCTAACCAATGAGTATTGAAGTGTAGGTTTAGTGGATAGGAGATGCTAGCCTATAGGACACGAAATTTGAGCAATGGGAAGAATAGCCAAAGCAAGTGTTGCTCAAAGTCTCAAAACAGATTGCCAATTGCAAGTATAAGCTCAAGTATAGCACAAGTGTGTAGCTTGGTTGAATTTAGGTGTCCTAAGGCATGTCCTATTTATAGGAATGGCCTATAAGTACTTAAGGACGTTCTAGACACTTTCTAGTGGGGTTCTAAGTGCTTAACTAGCCGTTAGGTACAAATTAGGCGCATTAGCAACGGCTAGTTAATTAATTCTGCAGTTGCTGTCAGAGTCCACCTCGGTCGAGAAATTTTCGACCGAGACACCTACTCGGTCGAGGACTTGTCGACCGACAGGCACTCTGGATCAAGTGTTTGCAACGTTCATCTCCAACTGCCAACTACCTTCTCATCTGTGTCTAACGGCTACTTGGGTCTTTCTCGGTCGAGAAGTTTGTCGACCGAGAGTGTCTCGGTTGAGGAGTTTGTCGACCGAGATTGACCCTGTTTCAATGTTTCAATTTAAGGCATTAAGTATGTGTATGAGTGTGCATATGTGACACTATTGGAGGGGATGACCTATCTAAGTGTAGTGATTGGCTAGAGGAGATCTAACGCTTGATTTACATGAAGTCTAAGTACTTGTACATTATATATTTGTACAAGTTTACAATTGATTACATTTCATGAAATTTACAAACATTCAAGCGTATAGATTCCTTGTACTTTGTCATCCACCTTATTCCTGCAACACTCAAGTAGCACGTTAGATCAACAAGAATGAAATGTTTGTCATCATCGAAACAAAGGGATTTATCATAATGTCAATTTAGCCAACAATGTGAGTTAGAAAGTCATGTTATGACTTATATAGGTCTTATCTTGAGTGGATTGATATTGTGAATCTCATCTTTAACAACAAGTGAGACTATTGTGAATTTTTTATGTTGATAATGATGTTTTTCCTTAAGGGAGAACCTCACTTGAGCTTAGGATATAAGATATGCATGACATGTCACTAATATATGTATAATCATACATGCAGACAAGACTTGATGAGGATATATGAGATTTCTTATAATGAAATCTTTGGATCATAGATTACATGAACATAAGTATATATTCTTAATCATAAATATAATAAAAATAAGATAATTATCCTTGATAACTTGCAAAAATTTGGTTGTATACCCTTAGCTAGTTCTTGAACCACAGATAGAGTTTGATTTCATTAGAAGGATTAGTAGTATGATACATGTGGAAACTTCGAAAGTTTCATTTACTAAAGTAGATGTCGTGACCTTACCATCACCCTAATTTGAATATGCTCAAAGTTCAAGGACGAAATTCCTTTTGAGGGATGAATGTCATATCATTACTTTTTAAGATTATTTTACAAAATGTGGTTTGAAAAATAATAAATTATAGGAAAATAGGTTATAAATAACTTGTTGAAATTATTTTTAGTGCATGACTAGAAATATATTGAGTTTTGAGTTTTTCTAAAATAACTTTAGAAAAGTTAAACTACATGAATTTGTTATTTAAATTTTATTTATGCATTTAAGGATTTTTCATTAGCTGGTGACCCTTTTGGATATTAGAAAACAAAAGTGATATAGATATGTCATGTAGATTTTAATGATGTTCTTATGAATGAGAGAGATTCTAAATAATCTTCTTATGAATGAGAGAGATTTTGGTCTTTTTATGGTCAATGGAATATTTATTACACAAATGAATAGCAAAATTTATATATGTATATATCTAAAATATATTTCTAATATAAAAAGACCTATTTATGAGTTTTAAATGAGTTTTGACAATTATAGCTACGAATATATGAGTTTTGGCAATTATAGCTACAAATTTATTAACTTTAATACATCTCTTGTTAAGATTTTGGTTGGAAATCAAACATTGCTATTTTTTGCACACATTGAGTGTTCAGTATAGTAAAGCAATGATTAAAATTGTGTGGCTTTTGATGTGATTTGTAATATTAAAATATTGGATTAGAGAGAGAGAGATTTGGTCAAAATTGATTATTGATTGACGGTTTGACCAAAGGTTTTGGTTTTATCAATAAGTGTGACAGGTAGTATGCCATACCCTAGTTCTATTTTTCATTATATCTATCAATTAGTTATTAGATGAAGTTTGACAACTAGATATTGTCATTAGTCTCTATTTCAACCAAAGGAGAAGAATGTGAACCTCTTTAATCGCAATTTGAATGCATTTTTACCAAAACTTTAGATCGAAATCTTATTGGATCCTTGCTTTGTATTTTTAGAGAGACAATGGTGGAAGTGGCCCTCCTTTCCACCTTTTTCATGCTTTCTCTTAACATAAGTGAAACTACAAAATGAACCAACTTCACTAAACCTTGTTGCACCATTCCAATTGTCTCTTGCGTCCCAATGACCAAGCTAGTTATGTGATGATAGAGGAAGGAATTTCACTCTAGAGAAGGTCACCCAGGGTCCCATTACCATTGCAAGGTCAAAGGATGTCAGGGGTTGCATCATTGAGGCTAAGGGGGCCCACAAGTGCTTGGTGGAGCCCTACCTTTTGATAGTGGTCTTATGTCCTCTAAAGCGCAATGTGGTGTGAATAAGGGAAAAGGAAAGGCATTTATTGGCAAGACATATTCTTGTGTGTGGTTCATTATGGACCTTCTAAGATGAAGCAATCAGTGGCCAGCTTAGTCCTGAAGGGTGTGCCTTGTTAGCACATTATGGGCTTGTTTTAGGCCATCCATAGAGGTGCCACTAGTTACCACAACTCAAGGGTAAATATTAGCCAAGTAATTCAGAATTAGTTTCCATTTACATACCCTTAGAATATGCAAGGAACGAAAAATTTATTCAAGGAAATATATCATTTTGAATAGGAGAATAATATATATAACACAAAAAAAGAAAATCAATTGGGGAAATGAACCCATTTATAGGCTGGTGATTAGAAATGAAGATATTTGTTATATATGTTAAAGAATAATCGCACATGATATGATTTAAAGATGGAATGACACATGTGACCTCTTACAACTTGTTAATGGTTGATTTTCAAATGAATCATCTAATGGTATACCTTTTCCCCTCTTACTTAAATAAGTCTATAGAACCATAAATAGTTGGAATACCTTAAGTTGTTGTTACCACATGTATATAATAAGTTTAGGATATCACATATGCAGAATGAGATCACTTTGTGTCTAACATATATGATCTATAGTATAAAACACAAATTGAAAGTTTGAGTTAGTTTGAACCCTAACGTATATAAAATAGTACCCAAGTCATCATGAGTTTCTAGATATGAATCTTATATGAGTTTGTGGCTTATGCCTTTAACTAGGTCTGACTGGATTGAGCAACTTCAATTTTGATAGAATCTTGACTCAGCGTATGTGAGACTATATATCCTCCTTATTATTGATAGAATCATATGTATTGCACAACATTTTCTATTGTTTGAAACACTTTCCTAAAACTACTTTTTTGTGTTTCACATAAATATAATACAAGAACGCAAATTATAAAGAGATGTCTATTGTACAATATGTTGATAATGATATTGGATACATGTGGTCTTCCTCTTGCATATTATGAATGTTTGGGTGATGGGGCTTGTATATTGGCGGCCTTCCTCTCCATACTGTGAATGTTGGGGTCCTAGAGCCATGTGAGCTCCCCCTCCCATATTGTGGATGTTGGGTGATGAGCCAAAAAGATGAAGAGAAATGTATAATGGAAATATGACTTAAAAGACGTGTTGTTTCATAATAATACACTTTAAATCCAATAACATTACTTTCTTATAAACTATTGTGAGATATATTTTGAATTTACACTATTATGCTTCCTTTTTCAGTAGCTTGTCCTTTATGGGTACCACTAACTAATCAAATTTGTGTCGAATTTTTCTCCTACTTTATGTTTTTAAATTTAGATATAGTATGGGTACATGAAAGTTGATATGTGTTAGTGAAAAATGTTTAGGTGGACATCTATTGCAAACCCAACATAGTTATGTACATTGTAGTTACAATTCACCTTCAATATGTAATCCATATTTTTAATAATATCATGTAACTATTATATATATGTGTATTTTTATTATTTGGTGTTTTGTTCTTGTTTGTGCAAGTGATAACAGTCATCCCTTGTGTGCACTTGTGATATCTGAGGTGGAAGTCTACAATTTATGTGGTGAAAGTTTGTTATACAATGTTTAGAATCAACAAACTCATGAGAAGTGCTTTACAGGATATACAACAAGAGTGTTCGCACAGGAACTACTCTAGATGGGACTAGACAAACTTCCACTATAATACATCAGTAATCATCTAAGAAATTCATTTGTAACAATGAACAGAAATAAACATGCTTATTTTCTATATATTACTAGACTAAAGTTGTTTCTACTCTAATTTAGAATGGATAAGGACATTTCTGCATTTGTTTTATATTGAAACTATCTTTAGTAGACTAAAGAAGAACACTTTAGGTATATAAATAGGAATATGCATATATGTATGCTATTTTTTTAAGTTAATAAAACATCCTTCTTGGTGACCAAGCTTCATTCCACCATGTAAAATTTGAGTTTTTCCAACCAAGATAGGAACAACGTAGCTTTTATATATCCACCTACATTTGTTTGTTTATCACTTGCCCTTTATTTTAAAATATCAAGCTACAAATTTGATTAAGTCAGTCAAATTTTCCACAGAATATTCTAACTCATTTGACACTTTTATGTCACTCATTTGAGGACTAAAAAGGTGTATTTTAAATCCTTTTATACATGACACTGAAGTGTCTTATTCAAATAAAAATGTGTACTAGAGGTAAGTTGTTATGTTAAAAATATAAAACATTTCAAAATCCTTAAAGAAAATGATTCTGTGCATGTGTTTTGGAAATAAGTGTGAGAGAGAATGAGGCATACACACAAGGGGTGATCTAAATACTACACTAGGTGTAAAATTTATCAAATAATTATACATATGTAATTAACCTTTCAAATGATCCATATTGTTTGGTAAGAAATTCGCATGATCCATTTTTTAGGATAGGAAGTTTATCTTAAGCATGGAACAAGATTATATTTTCATTCTAGTATGAAATATGTACCATGACCTTATAATACATAATGTATTTGCAAATTCTCATACAACATAAGAAGTGGTATATACCATTGTAATGGTGTCAAGAATATCTTGAAACATAAGATGGGTAATATCATGATATTTGAATCAATGTTATTAATAAAGATGTCCCATGTAAATGGATGTAAGAATTTTCCATGTCATTGAGTATAGCTTGTGTGGGTATCTTTTCCCACCACACAAAATTCACACAAACATGCATACACATGTGTTTGTATGTTTGCACATGTATACATTGAGACACAAACAAACACACACACACACATAGAGAGAGTGACATGTTGGGATAAGCTTGAGTGTCTTTGGTGTCATGCATTATAGTATGTTTGTGGCATACTTATTTTTTATTTGAACTTGTGATCTTCTTGATCAATATACAACTATAAACTGACGTGGGATTTTATCGCACTAACAAATTCACTCAGGGTTGAAATCTCTGAACTTTTACAAAAACCAAAGTGCAATAATATCACCCGCAAGCAGATGAGTCTTATCACAGTATAGTTAAGGATCGAACCCAAAGGACAACATTTTTAAGAATCTTTGTCGGTCGAATCTAGCTCAAGTAAAACTAATATTTAGAACGATTGGTTGATTTGAGGTTAATTAAACTAATTACAAGAAAGTAAAAGCTGAATTAAAGTTGGATTTAGATTTATAATATAGAATCGCTGGGATGGTATCGGGTTTCACCACCGCTACGCACGCAAACACAATCAATCGCAAACAATCCAAGCAAGATATAACAATCCAAATAGAGCTACTACAGAACCCCCCATACAGGCGTTAGGTTCATGCAAGTATCACTTTAGGCATCAGATGTCTCGTCACCAACTAGATCACTTACTTACGGCTCAGAAGATACAAAGATCCAATGAAGGTTGTGAGCCCCCTATACAGGCGTTAGGTACACAGAAGCGTCATCGAAGGCTAGATGGCCCGTCCCCTCACGGATCATGCACTTACGACCTCGAAGGTTCCCATTCTATTTCTAGTTTGTGAGTCAACTGCATTAATCGAAAAGCAAGCAGGTGATAGATCTACAAACTAACATCGACGTTAAACAAAGACAATACAAAATCCAACTAAGGTTGTGGTCCTCCCTGAGGGATGTTTAGACCACAGAAGCGTCACCGTAGGCTAGATGTCCGCACTGATCATACACTTACGACCTCTAGGAATCTTATCAGAAGTTCTCGTCAAAGAGTCAAACTTCGTAAATCGCCATTCAGTCCCACATATTGAAGATTTTTCAATATAGGAAAGAACAAGATGAAAGCAAGTAGATAATCAACTACAAACATACCAATTAATGACAAAATAGAAGGTTATATACATTGCCATGGAGAGTTTAACAAAAGAACATGATTTGCACAGGTAGTGGGGCTAGTCCATGCACCCCAGTGAAAAGGTACTACTCGCTCATGATGCGAGAAACAAGAAGAATAAGAAAGAGAGAGAAATCTATCATGAACTTGGTGCAAAAGACTTTCGCAGCTCGGTGAAGAAGATACAGCCTTCTACGTCGTATCGGAGCAGATCTAGATGCGAACGGGAGATGCCAAGACAGACCAGACGATGCTCCATCTTCCTTCTCTCCTCAGCCTCCTTGGTTGCAATACAGGCAGTAGGTGGAATGAAACTAGCGCGGATGGCACTGGATTTGGATCAGACCTGTGTACAGGTAGCATGTCGGTGTCCCAGAACCAATGCCAAATAAGGACCCTACTGGTCCTATTTATAGGCATAGATCTGGCCCTCATGCTTTCAGTGTGAGTCCAAACGGTTTACTAATGGTCCGGTGATATTTTTCCACCAAACAGTTTGCTGTATATAACCAAACGGTCTTGACTTTACGTGCATGTCTCCAAACGATTTCATGCATTTACTTTATCATTCGGTCTGCTATTTCGGTCCTCAACTCCATTCAGTTTGCATACGGATCATCATTCAATTTGTGTGAGTATCTTTCTCAAACGGTCTTCACAGCACCATTTGATCTTTACTTGTTCATGGTCTTCTCATGCACAGCTCACACGGTCTTCTCATAGCAGCAATCGGTCTTGGATGTTGTTACAACCCTAATTTTTGGGTTCATTTGGTGAGAAATGTAATTTCTCATATTAAGGATATTTGAACAAATAATGATATAATTTATTTTGAATACATGGATTTCATTTACAATAGCCTTGATGATTGTGTTGTGGGCTTTATTGGCTATTAGGCCCAAATAACAAGAAAGTTCAATTAGTAAATGAATAATTGAATATTTGAGAAAAGAAAAATGTGGAAACCTCTAGAAGGCAAATCCAAAGAAGGATTTCGTGCCTCTTGGGTTCCTTGGGTTCCAAGGAGTCCAAAGTTGCATAGAGAGTACAATAAGAAAAGAAAAGATCCATTAAATATTTCTTTATTAAGAAAGAAATTGAAAACAATGATAAATATGAGAAATAAGCGAAAAGAGGTATAATTGAGTTATCCTTGGTGGAATTTCGTATCCCAAGGATTCCTAATGTTAAAAGGAATACCAACAAAGAAAAAAAAGAAATGAAAGATAATGAGAAATCTTTGAAAAAAATATTTTAATAAAGAAATAAGAAGATAAGGAAAGAATTAAAGAGAGAAGTGAGGGATCGGTAATAATGAGGAATATTTCAACCCCCACTTCTTTCTTGGATAGCACAGAATAGAAATAATGGAAATAAGAAAATAAGAAAGAGAAAAGATATGAGAAATAAGCCTAATTGTGTAATACCTTGCACCTAAACAAAAGGCACGTTTTATTTTAGATAATGAGCCCAATTTTGGAACATAAGTAGATTAAGTCATAACAGACTTTCCCCTAAAATTTTAAGGAAAAAGGATAAACGAGGAGAGAGTTATTGATTTTATGAGTTTGCATAAAGTGTAAGGATAATCATTGATTTCTTTTAAATGTCACAATTTTGAGATCTGTAAAATAAGCGTGTGACACCACAGTTGTTGGATTCTAATCCAACGGTGACTGTGCTATCACCTACCTTGCACCCAAATAGGAAAGTCGAAGGTTAGAAAGAAGCCCTTTCCAAGACGGATTTCTTATACTTGAATGCACGAGCAAACTCGGAAACCATCTGACGGGATTCATGAGTTCATTTCGGCCATACCTACCCTAGGTTTTTTGCTGGATTGGGGGCATGTACAAGAATCCCCTAAAATCTCTGTTCTCATCGGCTATGCGCCATGCCAAAGACTATAAAAGGGGGGTGTAACCCCTATGTGAGACTATGTGCCGCTCTGAGAGATTCTATAGAACCTTTAGATCGGATACCAGCCACCAATTTTCACTCTTAGACCTCTCTTGTGCTTCGGACCTCCCTGGTTTGCTGACAGAGATCTCGTCTTATCTTCCCAGCAGCTTTAGCAAGAATCGTGATGATGGTGGTGTGATCTGAGTTCGGGGAAGGAAGACGCAGGTGAGGACCACCTTGCTTTGTGCCCAGGACTAGCGGATCATGGAGTCAACTGTGGAGTTGACTACGGATTGGCTCTACTCTGCGCTGCAATACCATCGCGAGGAAGAAGATGCAGACCTGCAACCGTAGGATGGAGGACCACTGTGGTCTCACGGAGCAGATCCAACGGATCAGGATTCAGCCAGTTGAGTTAGCGGCTAGTGGGGGCGAGTAGCACAAGGCGTCCGATCCTCAGGGGGATCAGCGGACTATCAATCGAACGGCCCAGTAAATCCAGTAAATAGCTTACTCTATCGAATATTCAAGAAAATTGATGGATCTTGTACAAATCGTTAAAAATAGATCCCATGGCCGAAAAATACAAATAAGTAGTGCTTTTTTATCAGAAAAATACAAGGAATACAAAGAAAATGAAATTGACGCTTAATAATGCTTGCAATTCAAAAAGTATATAAAGATGCCATCTTTAATAGTAATCAATGGGAAGAACCCTAACCATTGATGATTATTGAATTTGGAAGAGGGTATGTGGGTGTATAAAGTAGAGATTAACCTGTTAGTAAAAAGGTACATTAAGATCGAAAAGGGTGAACTTTGCACGTAATTAGTCTAATTTAGAGTTTATGTGCATAAATAAGCTAGAAATTTAAAAAGTACATAAAGTTATTATCTTTATTGATTTAATTAATGAAAACCCCTTAGATTTGAGGATAGATGGATTTAATGATGTTCATTGGATAATTCACGCCAATATTAACATGTTGTTGATAAAAGTGAAGATAAGATCTAAAAAGATGATCTTCTTATATAATTGGCTTCATTTAGGGTTTTATACATGAATATGCATTGATGAGCTTGAAAACCCTAATTTAGGGGAATATGTCTTTTAATTGTTTTAATTGTTCAAATCCATGAATAAATATAGATATGATGATCCTAAGTCAATTTGGGTATAAAAGACTATTAAAATGGATATTTGAGCAATTAGGGTTTATATGAGTAGAAAAGAGTATTTTAGGGTTTGTTAACCTAAAAGGGATAAAGTTTGAGAAATTGATCTAAGAAACCCCGATGAATATTAATGAAACCTTAATTTGGATTAGAAACCCTAGAAAGTGAATCCAAGTCAATAAAGTAGATTCTTGATAAAGTGTGTAATAAATAGAGTACATATTCTTTTCAGGAATTATGTGATTGTTGAATTGCTTGCTTGGATTACTTTCTTGGTTGGATTTGCTTAATGCTTGTGAAATCATCAAATCAGGTATGTGGTTACGCTTATGATTATCCTGACTAGTTTTCCGAGGATTTTATCGATGTTTCCCTCATGGCTTGAAATAACTGTTGGATGCTTTTATTTCATGCAACTATAGAGTGACTATGACTATCACTATGAATATGCATGTGTAACTGGCTAGATCCGGGTCCACCTCTGTGGCTTGTAAAGGCTAAAAAGGGGTAACCTAGAGTAAGTTCTATGTTATCGTGGGTTAGAAATTGGGATACCAAGTGTAGTGCCATGAGACCCATTAGCATGCCATGAGTTAAGGAGTGGGGTACTTACGAGTAGTGACATGTGACTCAACCCTAAAAACTAGTTCACCTATAGGTGGGACCATGAGGGGTTTAATGGGGATCTACCATAAGGAAGGTAGCATACAGGTCCACTGCATGGATAGCACAGAGGATAGGGTACTCATGGATCATGGAGTTATATTTAAAACGTAATCTTGGTTGTTAAATGATTAATTGAATGATTATGTTGTTATCATAGTTGCACATTTATTGTTTCCCCCCACATACCCGCTTCAGTTTGATCGACGTTTTGTTTGTCGGCGTTTTAGGTACAATCCAAAAGGACAAACATTAAATCATCATATTGTGAAATACATGAAGTAAAATACAAGGAGCATTAGTTAGAGTAGAATACATACATGGATAGAAGTTTAGAAATCCAAAATTTTCAAAAGGTATGCAAAATTTTATTTATTACAACTTTTCAGTATAGATTGATGAAATTTAGTAATTCTTCTTGGTTAAGTGTCAAACCTATGATCCGGAAGTTATGGGTGCAGTTTCGAACTCTCGGTCTCCCTTAATTGGGGGTTATCGGGAGGTGGGGTCGTAACATTTGGTATTAGAGCATAGGTTTCCCACTTAACCATTAATAATTATTAAATTTTACAAACTCCATAGAACTCAAGGGAGTTATTAGAGGATTATCTGAAAGACGGAGGTGTCTAGAAAAGGATCACGACTGGGGGCTGGCAATATTTTCCTCTGCACTGTTAGTCAGAATATGAGGACTCCCGGATCTGTGTGACTATCTGGCCAAAGTCTTAGGGTATGAATCGAAATAAGATACCTTTAGGATTTTCTCATCTCATTCATCCCTTCTCATCAAAAATTCTGTTAAGGACCTTAAGGATTAGGGTTTTCTCTCTTCTCCTCACCCTCTTGAGGTATGGGTATGGTTGATAAGGTTTAAGGAATCCTCCACCAAATTAATGAAAAACATGTAAATAAGATGTCATGGACATAAGCTTAATTGATTAAGCATAAATTAATGGATAGATACATGCTTAGGTCGTATGACATAAATTGTCATGCCCTCAGGAGAGACCCGAGGCTAGACCTTCTTGTCAGGAGGATAAGGAAAGAAAGCTAGTCTTAGAGATAGAGATCTCTATTACAAGTAGAGACCTGGTACATCCTCTGAGGATGATGTTAACCCTAATCGTAAATGAAGGTTAGAGAGAGAGATGGCATGATGAGTTAGACCAGGTGTTTGGATGGACATGCCTTGGATGACAGATGACCTAGTACCTTTGGCGACCCAACTCTGGGAAGGGTCGTGCATGTTAGTGTGAAGGATGGCTCCTTCATTAATGAGGTTAGAGAAGAACCTATGGAAACCCCATGAGCTTATATGGGCATAATATACACCCAGAATGTATCAGTAGTGCGAGTAATAGGTAGAAAACCTGGATGGAAGAGTTTGATGAATAGCTTATGTGATAAGCATAAGGGGCTATGGATAACCGTGAGAGAACATAAGTTGAACATAGGCTTCATCCAGGTAAGGTCATGCTTTTGAGGTTGTTCCTTCATGAAGAGAGGACCTCTAATGGTGAGGTTGGTTGTAGGGTTTTCTCTAGAGAGAGAGTAGGAAACCAAGAAAGAAGGTTGGAATCCTAGACTCTGAGATATGAGGAAAAGTAAGGAGTTGAGGGTGATGCGACCTAAGTGGATGATAGTGGTTGCCTCATGCATGATCCCTGGAGGCTGATGATATCTTGGTTGCCTTTGGAGGAACCAAACCCTAAAGAGAGGATGGGGCTTATGGGACATATGTGCCTACGGTATAAGAGCTTACCTGTCGAGATGAGACAAAGTGTGCCTTAGACCCTGAGGAGGTTTAAGTAGAGAGTTGTGAGGCCTTGTACCTTGTTGGTTGACCTTGAGGAGGACTCGACCCTGATGTGTTGCTCGAGTAAAAATATGACAGGGAGTGCATGTCATGCCTTATACATGTTTGAGAGAGTGAGCATGCAATTGGACACCCAAAAGTGAATTTAGGGTTCCTAGGCCTAAGAGGGGAAGTGGTGTACCCGATGCTCATGATGAGATTTGAGTTGCTATAGGTGTGAGCATGGTACTCTGCATGGTTAGAGGAAAGGAAAACCCCTTAAGTTTAAGGTGTGTTTGACGAACCCCTCACAGCTAAGTTGATGACATTGGAAGGTATGATCTTGATCTAGTGTTGAGGAAAGAGAACAAGTATGACCTAGCATGGTTTAGTAGGTGGTCTACTTGTGCCTTAGTAGCTGCTGGGTTAAGCATTCTCATATGGATGTAAACCCTAAGGATGTTTGTGACCTTGTTGTCAAGAGTCGTAGTTTCCTCCCATCCTGGGAGAGGGACCCTTTGGTAGGGTGTATACCAGTTTTGTGGGTTTTAAGGAAACCTAAGGAGGTCTCATAGGATCTTGAGAAGCTAAGTGAAAAGTACATGGTATGAGAATGAACCTATAGAACCATAGATATCCATCTTTAAGTGCATGTGGATGTGTTACCATGGAGGTAATCAGTATGGGGCCTGGCCAAGGTAGGCAAGTCACCATGACCCCTATGAAAGGATGAAAGTCAGCCCATGTATACAAAGAGAGATGATGAAGGCTTGGGAAAGGTTCTAAGTTGGACATGTACTATAAATGGAGAATCCTAAGTCTATCATAGGGTCAGGTAGGGATAAGATCGATGGAAGTAGGAGTTGTCTAATTCCCTAGTTGCACATGACCATAGGGTCAGGAGGTAACAGCTGTCATTGTCCGAGGGCCATGGGTTAGAAGATTGATCACCTTCATGAACTAATGGGACCCAAAGGGCAGATGAGTAGGGCACTCTCTAGATGCATGAGGGAAGAAGGATGACCCCACAAGTGTCGGCACCCTACAGACATAGAGGAGGTGACCAAGGATTGTGTTTGGACCAAGTAGTTTCAAGACTAGTTTTCCATGGAAGTAACCTTGATATCGAGATGATGGTAATGAAGTGACATATGTGGCACGTTTCAACTTAGATTTAAAGGTGTACTGGCAAGGTGGGATGTGTAAAGAGGCGAGATCACCTCCTTATTAAAATTTAAAGGAAATACAACATCCACAAGTTTTAACAAAAATTGAGACTTTTGAGGATGGTTGCATGATAATCCAATTAAATAAGCATGATTCCAGATTCATAATAAAATGTCAATAGCAGCGGAAAGAAAGAAATATCAAGCCTTCTAATGGCTTTATTGTTTATTACATCATTGCTTTCTAAAGAAAAGATAAGATAGAACAGAGGATCTAGCTATAACAACCTAGCCATCCTTCTTCACAAGCAAACGAACACAGTAAGGAATCTTTCTTTAAGTCCTTCCTTCTCCTTGAATAGCTCCAACACCTGGGTGGTTGGGAAGGCACCAGGCAAAAGGGAAAACAAGGAAAAAGTATGTGTTATACTACTAATCTATGCAAGGCAAAGAAAAGATTTAACAAGTAAACTAGTCAAGTATTTGGTGTAAGAGGATATCAAAGAGTATGAGGTTTTCATGAAAGAACTTGCCATTAACAAAGAAAATAAAGGATTTTAGCATGTTTATTAATATGTCTATCTAACTAAGTAGGGTTGAGGCACCTACCGAACCTCTAACCTTCGGTGAGGGAAGAATTATAAACATTTCCAAATCACCTACAAATTTTTAATGGGGAGAATAATAAACATTCCCCTAGGGCGATTTTATACATGCCCTCTATGGGTGGTTGTACAAAAGTACCACTACTTAAAATTTAAATAGAACATTTAATTTCATGCTAATAAGAGACTTATGACAAGAATAAGAAAAAGATATTCAAAATGGCAATAGGGTATGAATACACAAACAAAAGAGTACTATAACTGATATTTGAGGCAAATAAGACAATTTAGGTTTCAAAGATATTCAATGGTTTAGATCGAATTAATCCTCATAGAAGAAATCTAGGTATTGGATTAAGTATTCCCAACTGATAGGTAGATGTACAACATGACTCATAACAAGCACATACTAATCCATACTAAACACATACCTTTGCCACAGGTGTCCTAAGTTCCCTTTTTCAAATCTTCTCACGAACTATAGACCCAAACTTCCTAATACATCATTTAATTCATTTATTAGAATTACATGTATTCACTTAAAAGATTTAAAACCCTAATTTACTAACTTTTTGTACGAACTCTCGATTCAGACCTAAAAAAACCTCATAATCGTCTTAGTTAGGTTTTCCTGATCAAAATAACATATAATATTGTATAATTTGGAAATATAGATTTTTAGGGTTAATTTTAGAGATTTTTAAGTTAATTAAATCGATATTAAAAACACTTTTTTCGCAAACCTCAAAATCAAATCTCAAAAATATTTTTATTGGATAGATCTAGTTTTCCTGATTTCAAAACACTATTTATTTTTAAATTTTGACCAACGGATTAATTAATAAAAATTATTTGATTCTGACCAATGGTAGCTTGCCACGTAGGCAAAGCTAACCGCAGTCCGCGGTCGCGGGCGGCTGAGAGCGGCGACCCGCGTCTCAGGACCGCGCGCCACCGGTCGGGCGACCCGGCGCTTAAACAGAGAAAAAGACCGTCGTGTCCTTGGCGAGAAATCAAAAGAAGAAGAGGACGGAGGGGCAAAACGGTCAAAAGCCCATCGTCTTCAAGCTCGGTCGCGTGCGAGCTGCTAGCTCGGCCGATTTGGGAAAAATTGCTATACTCGACCAAATCACACGTTCAGGTAGTCGAAAGAAAGAGCATAACGAGACGAACTCGAAGGTACCTTTAATTTGGACGGAGATGGAGCAAGCAGAGAGCACTAGGCGCCGCAAGACAGGAGCAACCGGCGGCTCGTTGGTGGTGCAAACGTCGATGAAATCCCAAATTAGAGGCACGAACAGGTTGCTAAGGTGATTGCGGTTGCGAGGGTGTAGTTATTTATAGGCAAGGAACCCTAAACTAGGATGTGGGTAGGAGCAAAGGGAAGTGGTCGGCGGCTACTTTGGGCGTTTCTCAAATACGCGTTAAAGCTCGCAAAAGTTGGGATAATCTTGTGCGAAATCTCGTAAGGAAACCAACGCAACAAAAATCAAGGAAAATCGTTGAGTAAATCTCAAGTTATTGCGTTTTTAAGAAAACGAAAAATCCAAGTTTGTTGCCTAATCCGACTCAAGGTAGAAGATGACCGCGCACCGTTGGATCGATGGACGCGGGTCCATCAAGCAACCTGGGCCGTTCGATCGCGCATTAGGTGAGGGAAATATCCCTGAGCAAAAGTCGATTAAAACCATTATATTTTAAATGTTTTTCTCTTTCTTATTTTGGAGGCTCAAACGTTGCCCAAAAATTATGAAAATTTATATTCTGACTTATTTCGATGCGTAGAATCCGAATATGGAGTTAGTTTTTCATTTTGAGAAATTTTAATAGGTGAATTATTTAATATGTCATTTTCTCTCTCCTCCCTCAAACAAAGTGATAACATTATCTAAAATTAATGTAACTTCACCCTTAAGTCTTCTTAATGATTTGAAACACGATTTTGCAATTATCTTCTCAAGTTGACATTATCTTTTTATTTATTAAATTAATTAGAACATTCTACACTCTTTCTCTCTCCTATTTTCCTATTTATTCATATATCATCTAAATTAGTTGCAAATTTGCACAGAGGCTTATTTTTATGTTTAGAATACGAATTTGAAGTTATTTCCCTGATTTGAGATCATTAAACATTGTATTTATTTTTATTGGCTTATTTCCTATTTTCCTTTGATAATGTTATTAATATTTTTATTTTTAAATAATACTTGACCCTTAAGTTACTCTTTACTCAAGGAAACGAATTAAACTATCAAATTATCATGATGGTTTCAAATTATCTTGTTTGTTACAAAATATTTGTAATTATCTTCTTTACTCATATTTTCTCATATTTCCTTTACTTATTATATTTATCTTCTTTCTTTTATAATATTCAGATTTCCTTCTTATTTCTTATATTCTAGGAAACACTAGAAGATTCTAGGACGAATTATTTTATCCCCTTTTTATATCTTAAGGTGAAATTGCATATTAAACCCCTTGTCTAAATCTAACAGAGTCATTTGTACACGAAACCTTGAAATAAGAATATTTGGGAAATATTTAACCAGTAACTATCTAAATTTATTTTAAATCAAGACCAAGGACAAAAGGAACGAAAATGGAGATTAAAGCTTATAGAAAAGAGTACAAAGAGGTACATAGGAGTTTTCAGTATGTTACAGCACTCCACCCCTTAAAAAGGATTTCGTCCCCGAAATCTCATACAAAGAGGGAAGGGTGAGTACGTAACATCTCATCTCTCAACTCCCAGGTGGTTTCTTCTAACCCATGGTATCTCCACAAAACCTTCACTAACTCTATCTCCTTGTTCTTTAGCTGCTTCACTCGGGAGTCAAGGATCTTCACAGGTAGTTCTTCATACGTCAGATTCTCATTAATCTCCACAGGTTCAAGGGAGAGCACATGAGACGGATCCTTAACGTACTTCCTCAGCACAGAAACATGGAACACATTATGAATCTTATCATAAGCAGGAGGCAAAGCTAGGCGATATGTACAATCTCCCACTTTATCTAAGATCTCAAATGGTCCAACATAGAGAGGACTCAACTTTCCTTTTACTTTAGATCTTGCAATAGAACGTATAGGCTTGATCTTCAGAAAAGCATAGTCACCCACTAAGAAGCTTACATCAGACCTCTTCTTATCAGCATACATCTTCTGCCTGTCTTGAGCAGCTTTCATCCGTTTCTTTATCAACTGTATCTTCTCAAGCATCATCTGCATGTCATCAGTCTTCACCAGGGAACGCTCACCAACATCATCCCAGTGCAAAGGTGAAAGACAAGGTCTACCATAGAGAGCTTCAAAAGGTGGCATACCAATGCTGGCTTGGTAGCTATTGTTGTAAGCAAACTCTGCTAATGGTAAATACCTATCCCAAGCACCACCCCAATCCATCACACAAGCACGAAGCAAGTCCTCCAGAATCTGAACTGTTCTCTCGGACTGACCATCAGTTTGTGGATGGTAAGTAGTGCTGAAACGCAGATCAGTACCCATCTCTTCCTGAATCTGACCCCACAAATGAGAAGTAAATTTCGGGTCTCGATCAGAAACTATCACAGTAGGGACACCATGCAGACGAACTATCCACTCCACATACAACTGAGCCATCTCAGCAACTTTATGTGTGGTTTTGAAAGGCAAGAAATGAGCAGATTTAGTAAGCCGATCAATCACCACCCAAACAGCATCATAACCTCTCTTGGACTTAGGGAAACCAGTAACAAAGTCCATTGTGATCTTATCCCACTTCCATTCTGGAATCTCAAGGGGATGAAGAAGACCACCAGGCCGTTGATGTTCAATCTTGACTTGCTGACATGTCAAGCACTTTGCCACAAACAGAGCTATATCATTCTTCATATTCTTCCACCAGAAACTTCGCTGTAGGTCCTTGTACATCTTGGTTGTGCCAGGGTGAATAGTGTACTTGGAACCATGAGCTTCGCTCAGAACCTTCTGTCTCAGATCACCAACATCAGGTATCCACAACCTTTGTCTAAAGCGGATTGCACCATCCACTCCGACAGAGAAGTCAGATTGCGGTTTCTCAGCTAAAGCTTTCAACTCTTCAAGCTGAGAACTCTCCAACTGTGCAGTCACAACATCTGAGATCCAGGTTGGTGTAACAGACAAACTGGCCATATGAACACACAACTTATCCTCATCCACTGAGTCAACAGGTTGAGGTTTCCAACTGGCAACAAGTTCGAGGTTTTCCCACACCGAACATCTCAGAGCAGCACAAACAGCATTCTTCTTGCGACTTAAAGCATCAGCTACAACATTTGCTTTAACAGGATGATAAGTGATGGTGAAATTGTAATCTTTAAGATATTCCATCCACCTACGTTGTCGCAAGTTCAGATCCTTCTGAGTCAACAGATATCTCAGACTCTTGTGATCAGAAAAGACTTCAAACTTTTCTCCATAGAGGTAGTGTCGCCAGATCTTCAAAGCATGAACTATGGCAGCCAGCTCTAAATCATGCGTAGGACAATTAGCTTCATTAGGCTTCAACTGTCGAGAAGCATAGGCGATCACCTTTCCGTCTTGCATCAGAACACACCCTAAGCCTTGTCGGGATGCATCAGTGTAAATGACATAAGGTATACCCTCAACAGGCAGAGCAAGCACGAGAGCAGAAGTCAGACTCATCTTCAACTTCTGAAAACTATCCTCACATTCAGGGGTCCATGTGAACTTGACTTCCTTCCAAGTCAGCTTGGTCAAAGGTAAAGCCAACTCAGAAAACCCTTTGATAAACTTCCGATAGTAACCAGCTAGACCAAGGAAACTACGGATTTCATACGGGTTTCTCGGAGCACTCCATTTGGTCACAGCTTCCACCTTTGCAGGATCAACAGCTATGTGGCCGGCAGAAATCACATGACCAAGAAACATCACTTCCTTTATCCAGAACTCACATTTCGAGAATTTTGCATATAATTGATTTTCTCTCAATGTGTTGAGTACAATCCGCAAGTGTTCGCGATGTTGTTCCAACGTCTCGGAATAAACCAAAATGTCATCAATAAACACCACCACAAACTTGTCGAGGTATGGGCGGAATACTCGGTTCATCAGGTCCATAAACGCAGCAGGGGCATTTGTCAAACCAAAAGGCATGACCAAGAATTCATAGTGCCCATAACGAGTTCTGAACGCTGTCTTCGAAACATCATCATCCTTCACCCACATCTGGTAGTAGCCACTCCGCAGATCCATCTTGGAGAACACTGTGGCTGACTTCAGCTGATCGAATAGGTCGTCGATGCGTGGCAACGGATAACGATTCTTCACTGTCACCTGGTTGAGCATGCGATAGTCCATACACATCCGCATCGAACCATCTTTCTTCTTCACAAACAGAATAGGGGCTCCCCAAGGCAAAACACTGGGGTGAATGAAACCTATGTCAAGAATCTCTTCAAGCTGCTTCTTCAACTCTGCCAGTTCAGTAGGTGCCAAACGGTAAGGTGGCTTCGATATCGGTGAAGTTCCAGGTATGAGCTCGATGGAAAATTCCACCTCACGATTTGGTGGCAACCCGGGCAACTCCTCAGGAAAGACATCTGGGAAGTCCTTCACCACATCAACATGGTCTAGGGCAGGAGATGTAGCTTCAAGAACTATGGAGGCTAGGAAGGCTCTACACCCTTGAGAGATGAGCTTTTGAGCTTTGATGGCAGAGATGACGAACTGTCGTTCTCCTCGCTTCTTGCCCTTGACACACACTCTTCCTTCATTAGGATGGAACAGACTAACCTTGGATTCCTCACAGAACAGAACAGCTTTAAACTTCTTCAACCAATCCATACCAAGGATGATGTCAAAGACAGTCATATCAAGCAACACAAAAATGGTGGGAAACATTATCCCGGATATACAGAGGTTCAGGGTAGGAGTTTGGAGATACGAGGAGCAGATTTTTCCACTAGGAGTTTTTACATCTAACACATGATTCATGAATTCAGATTCAATTTCAAGCATAGAGGCAAACTGGCTAGATATGAAGGTATTGGAGGAACCAGAGTCAAACAGAGCTTTTAAAGGATGCAAATTGAGGTGTAGTGTACCTTCAATTACTTCATTACCATCACCATCTTCTTCAGCATTGAGAGCAAACACTCTCCCATTCCGCCTCTCAGCAGGCGGACGTCTCGGATTCTGGTTGTTGTTGTTTCGCGGTGGAGGATTCTGTCTCGGCTGTTGTGGTTGCTGAGCAGGATTCTGCCCTTGCTGGAAACGAGGGCAGTTAGGTCGGATGTGCCCAACCTGGCCGCACTCATGGCAGGTTGGGGGAGGACGATTGCCAACACGAGCAGGTGCGTTGTTGATGGGACATCTTCCAGGAGGATGGTGGCGATTGCATCTGTTGCAGCGATCTCGACCACGGTTCTCATGCTGGTTTGGGTTCTTCCTTTTGTTGTTGTTGAAGCTACTAGAAGCCTGGAATCCCGGATATGACTCAATGGCGAGAGCTTTATCCACCATCTTCTGAAACGAGAGTGGAAACTGTGGAACAAGGCTTCGACCAACATGGTAGTTCAGGCCTTCCAAGAACAGGGTTGCTCTTCTATCAGCTCCAAGGTCGGTGGCGTAACGCTCCAGCAGCAGAAACTTCTGAACGTAGTCGGCCACACTCATGCTTCCTTGCTTGAGACTGTAGAACTCAGCCTCCTTCCTCAGGAACGCGGGGCAGATGTACTTCTCTCTGAACAGCTTCAAGAACTGAGACCACTCCATGGAGGAGGTGTCTTGGGTTCGAGCAACTCCATTCCACCAGACACGTGTCGGTCCATCCAGCACGTATGTTGCAAACCGAACCTTCTGGTGAGGAGGGAAAGCCATACCCTCGAAGGTCCGATCCAGGGCCAGCACCGAATCATCTGCTTTGTCCACCATGTTCGGCTCACTTTCACCCTTGAAGTAGGGTGGTTGCATCTTGATGAAGTCGGTGAGGGTGAACTCCCTCGGCTTGGTAGAAACAGCAGCTATGGTGTTGAGTTGTCTCATCATGGTGGAGGACAACAGTTGTCGCAGCATCGCCAGTTCTTGCTCAGGGGTGAAAGCAGGAACACCAGAGTTCGATTGATTCACAGCAGGTGTCGCAGGAGTGTCAGGGTTGTCGGTGTTGGACTCCTGGTTTGAGTTGTCAAACAGGTCACCTCTCCTGAAATTAGGGTTAACTTATTAAATTTTCAGGAGTAAAGGATCATAGATGAGAGGGAAAATAAATAGAGATGAGAAAAGGATAACTAGAATGCTATTGCCTAAAAGCATACTATTTCGGGCAGTTCGTATCGGCGCAGGCCAGGCCGGATCATATGGGCACGGGAGTCCCCGTATGCCAAGCTAGTGGGTCGGAGGAAAATCTTGCCATCCCCCATGCCCTGATCCTTTCTAGACACCATTGCCTCAACTGCATGCCCTAATAGTCGCCTAAAAGCTCTGATACCATGCTGTAAAGAGGCGAGATCACCTCCTTATTAAAATTTAAAGGAAATACAACATCCACAAGTTTTAACAAAAATTGAGACTTTTGAGGATGGTTGCATGATAATCCAATTAAATAAGCATGATTCCAGATTCATAATAAAATGTCAATAGCAGCGGAAAGAAAGAAATATCAAGCCTTCTAATGGCTTTATTGTTTATTACATCATTGCTTTCTAAAGAAAAGATAAGATAGAACAGAGGATCTAGCTATAACAACCTAGCCATCCTTCTTCACAAGCAAACGAACACATCAAGGAATCTTTCTTTAAGTCCTTCCTTCTCCTTGAATAGCTCCAACACCTGGGTGGTTGGGAAGGCACCCAGCAAAAGGGAAAACAAGGAAAAAGTATGTGTTATACTACTAATCTATGCAAGGCAAAGAAAAGATTTAACAAGTAAACTAGTCAAGTATTTGGTGTAAGAGGATATCAAAGAGTATGAGGTTTTCATGAAAGAACTTGCCATTAACAAAGAAAATAAAGGATTTTAGCATGTTTATTAATATGTCTATCTAACTAAGTAGGGTTGAGGCACCTACCGAACCTCTAACCTTCGGTGAGGGAAGAATTATAAACATTTCCAAATCACCTACAAATTTTTAATGGGGAGAATAATAAACATTCCCCTAGGGCGATTTTATACATGCCCTCTATGGGTGGTTGTACAAAAGTACCACTACTTAAAATTTAAATAGAACATTTAATTTCATGCTAATAAGAGACTTATGGCAAGAATAAGCAAAAGATATTCAACATGGCAATAGGGTATGAATACCCAAACAAAAGAGTACTATAACTGATATTTGAGGCAAATAAGACAATTTAGGTTTCAAAGATATTCAATGGTTTAGATCGAATTAATCCTCATAGAAGAAATTTAGGTATTGGATTAAGTATTCCCAACTGATAGGTAGATGTACAACATGACTCATAACAAGCACATACTAATCCATACTAAACACATACCTTTGCCACAAGTGTCCTAAGTTCCCTTTTTCAAATCTTCTCACGAACTATAGACCCAAACTTCCTAATACATCATTTAATTCATTTATTAGAATTGCATGTATTCACTTAAAAGATTTAAAACCCTAATTTACTAACTTTTTGTACGAACTCTCGATTCAGACCTAAAAAAACCTCATAATCATCTTAGTTAGGTTTTCCTGATCAAAATAACATATAATATTGTATAATTTGGAAATATACATTTTCAGGGTTAATTTTAGAGATTTTTAAGTTAATTAAATCGATATTAAAAACACTTTTTTTGCAAACCTCAAAATCAAATCTCAAAAATATTTTTATTGGATAGATCTCGTTTTCCTGATTTCAAAACACTATTTATTTTTAAATTTTGACCAATGGATTAATTAATAAAAATTATTTGATTCTGACCAATGGTAGCTTGCCACGTAGGCAAAGCTAACCGCAGTCCGCGGTCGCGGGCGGCTGAGAGCGGCAACCCGCGTCTCAGGACCGCGCGCCACCGGTCGGGCGACCCGGCGCTTAAACAGAGAAAAAGACCGTCGTGTCCTTGGCGAGAAATCAAAAGAAGAAGAGGACGGAGGGGCAAAACGGTCAAAAGCCCATCGTCTTCAAGCTTGGTCGCGCGCGAGCTGCTAGCTCGGCCGATTTGGGCAAAATCGCTATACTCGACCAAATCACACGTTCAAGTAGTCGAAAGAAAGAGCATAACGAGACGAACTCGAAGGTACCTTTAATTTGGACGGAGATGGAGCAAGCAGAGAGCACTAGGCGCCGCAAGACAGGAGCAACCGGCGGCTCGTTGGTGGTGCAAACGTCGACGAAATCCCAAATTAGAGGCACGAACAGGTTGCTAAGGTGATTGCGGATGCGAGGGTGTAGTTATTTATAGGCAAGGAACCCTAAACTAGGATGTGGGTAGGAGCAAAGGGAAGTGGTCGGCGGCTACTTTGGGCGTTTCTCAAATACGCGTTAAAGCTCGCAAAAGTTGGGATAATCTTGTGCGAAATCTCGCAAGGAAACCAACGCAACAAAAATCAAAGAAAATCGTTGAGTAAATCTCAAGTTATTGCGTTTTTAAGAAAATGAAAAATCCAAGTCTGTTGCCTAATCCGACTCAAGGTAGAAGATGACCGCGCACCTTTGGATCGATGGACGCGGGTCCATCAAGCAACCTGGGCCGTTCGATCGCGCATTAGGTGAGGGAAATATCCCTGAGCAAAAGTCGATTAAAACCATTATATTTTAAATGTTTTTCTCTTTCTTATTTTGGAGGCTCAAACGTTGCCCAAAAATTATGAAAATTTATATTCTGACTTATTTCGATGCGTAGAATCCGAATATGGAGTTAGTTTTTCATTTTGATAAAGTTTAATAGGTGAATTAATTAATATGTCATTTTCTCTCTCCTCCCTCAAACGAATTGATAACATTATCTAAAATTAATGTAACTTCACCCTTAAGTCTTCTTAATGGTTTGAAACACGATTTTGCAATTATCTTCTCAAGTTGACATTATCTTTTTATTTATTAAATTAATTAGAACATTCTACACTCTTTCTCTCTCCTATTTTCCTATTTATTCATATATCATCTAAATTAGTTGCAAATTTGCACAGAGGCTTATTTTTATGTTTAGAATACGAATTTGAAGTTATTTCCCTGATTTGAGATCATTAAACATTTTATTTCTTTTTATTGGCTTATTTCCTATTTTCCTTTGATAATGTTATTAATATTTTTATTTTTAAATAATACTTGACCCTTAAGTTACTCTTTACTCAAGGAAACGAATTAAACTATCAAATTATCATGATGGTTTCAAATTATCTTGTTTGTTACAAAATCTTTGTAATTATCTTCTTTACTCATATTTTCTCATATTTCCTTTACTTATTATATTTATCTTCTTTCTTTTATAATATTCAGATTTCCTTCTTATTTCTTATATTCTAGGAAACACTAGAAGATTCTAGGACGAATTATTTTATCCCCTTTTTATATATTAAGGTGAAATTGCATATTAAACCCCTTGTCTAAATCTAACTGAGTCATTTGTACATGAAACCTTGAAATAAGAATATTTGGGAAATATTTAACCAGTAACTATCTAAATTTCTTTTAAATCAAGACCAAGGACAAAAGGAACGAAAATGGAGATTAAAGCTTATAGAAAAGAGTACAAAGAGGTACATAGGAGTTTTCAGTATGTTACAGGATGTACCATCTCTACTCTTGGAATAGGAAGAACTCTGTATTTGGACTATAGCCAAATGCTTATTTCCTCTTATTATGGGAGTGAGAGATAGGACAGTACGCATGCCATACACCAAGGATAAAAGATTATGTGAGTTGGAACATTTCTACGAGGTATGAGGATAGAGAGGATAACATACCATGGTAGAGTGAATGATACACAGATGGTTTACCAACACTAAGAGATATGAGGTAGTCATCTCTTGAGAACGTTTTACCATGAACTATGTGGAACTTACAAGTTATACCAGGTTGAGTTTGATCACCATGATGAAGAAATCAGAGAGTGTTCTTAATGGAGATAGATTTAGAGTTTGAGATAAGATGATAAGTGGAATACATGAAAGTGTATGTCTTCAATGTTACCTAATACATAAGAAGGTGAAGTAGTAATGGATGCCCTAGTTGAGATATATCTGCCTAGTTTGGCTAGAAGAGGTTGTTAGACTAACCCTAAGTTTGGAAAAGAAGATATGTTTGGCTAACACTCTGATGTAATGAGATCATTTAATGGTTGTTTGGTTAGCCAGCCTAGTCCTTAATATAATGAAAGGATGGTGATAAAACGTCAGATACACCTCTTTGGATAGGAAGGTGATGAAAGGCTGATAAGAGTAGTTTAAGGTTTCTGAGGAATCGATCTTAAGGAATCATGACAATACATGAGATCATGATTTAAGATTACCATATACCATGGTACTACCAAGATAATAAGTGATAGTAGTACTTTAGATGCCTAAGATAAAGTTATATGTGGTATACGGCCATGCAAGCCGAGGGTGAAGGACGAACACCAGTAACCCAGTGTATTGATATAGAGGATACAACAGTCCCTGAGAAGGAATGGGAGTTCATCACTAGGGATGTTGTGGTAAGTCTCCCCTAGACCAGGGAAGGTCAAGATGCAATATGGGTTATGGTAGATCGCCTTACCTAGAGACATGAGAAAAAAGGAGTATTGTCAAGGGACAGATCGGGTTGAACAACATATGAGAGAGATGGTTCAACTTAACCATGAATCGAGTTCAAAAGTTCTTGAGTATAACCTAAAGGTTCACTTCCGTGAGGTGGAAGTAGAAACATGAAGAACCCTACGTCAGTATAGTTATCACCACTAACTAATGGTTAGTATGATCCAGACTAAAGGGTCTGATGAGAGCATATGTGCTCATTCAGGGTGATAGCTAGAGACAGTTCTTGTCCTATGAAAGATGTGATGATGACCATCATATCTAGTATCGGGATTTAAAGAAGCTCTGTAAGGGAGGTTGTGTCGGTCACCACTTCAGTAAGGTGATGTTGGTGAAAGGACCATGTGATGGTTAGAAAAGGACCATAGTGTGTGCAGATGCAGTCGCTTTGATCTTGCAATGGCTGAAAGGAGCCCATGGATGACATGAGTCATGAGCAAATGCAAAGTAGACTGAGATGCAGTTCACTGTGGGAGGATATGTGACATGAAAATATGACCCCTCTAAGTTATAGCTAAGAGGGTTGAGTCTTCAATGCATGGGTCCTTTTGACATGGTTTGGTGGAGAAGGTTAAGTTTGATCTTACCCCTCAGGATAAAGTAATGTGTGATGAGTTCCGTGTGTCCAATTTAGATCACTATGTGAGGTACCCAGACCATGTGCTGAGCAATGAACCTAGTGAGCCCCAAGGGAGGTTGAAATGGCCTGAGTCACCTATGTAGTTTATAGACGCCAGGATGAAAGAACTCAGAGAAAAGAATATGTAATGATAAAGGTTCTTTGGGAGCACCATGAGTACGGTAAAGCCACATAGGGGCCAGTGATAGACATGGAAAAGTCTTATCCTGAATTGTTTGTTTGCTTGATAGAATTTTGGGGACAAAATTCCTATAAGAGGGGAAGGATGTTACAACCCCAATTTTTGGGTTCATTTGGTGAGAAATGTAATTTCTCATATTAAGTATATTTGAACAAATAATGATATAATTTGTTTTGAATACATGGATTTCATTTACAATAGCCTTGATGATTGTGTTGTGGGCTTTATTGGCTATTGGGCCCAAATAACAAGAAAGTTCAATTAGTAAATGAATAATTGAATATTTGAGAAAAGAAAAATGTGGAAACCTCTAGAAGGTAAATCCAAATAAGTATTGCGTGCCTCTTGGGTTCCAAGGAGTCCAAAGTTGCATAGAGAGTGCAATAAGAAAAGAAAAGATCCATTAAATATTTCTTTATTAAGAAAGAAATTGAAAACAATGATAAATATGAGAAATAAGTGAAAAGATGTATAATTGAGTTATCCTTGATGGAATTTCGTATCCCAAGGATTCCTAATGTTAAAAGGAATACCAAAGAAGAAAAAAATGAAATGAAAGATAATGAGAAATCTTTGAAAAAAAAAATATTTTAATAAAGAAATAAGAAGATAAGGCAATAATTAAAGAGAGAAGTGAGGGATTGGTAATAATGAGGAATATTTCAACCCCCACTTGCTTTCTTGGATAGCAAGGAATAGAAATAATGGAAATAAGAAAATAAGAAAGAGAAAATATATGAGAAATAAGCCTAATTGGGTAATATCTTGCACCTAAAGAAAAGGCACGTTTTATTTTAGATAATGAGCCCAATTTTTGAACATAAGTAGATTAATTCATAATAGACTTTCCCCTAAAATGTTAAGGAAAAAGGATAAACGAGGAGAGAGTTATTGATTTTATGAGTTTGCATAAAGTGTAAGGATAATCATTGATTTCTTTTAAATGTCACAATTTTGAGATCTGTAAAATAAGTGTGTGACACCACATCTGTTGGATTCTAATCCAACGGTGACTATGCTATCACCTACCTTGCGCCCAAATAGGAAAGTTGAAGGTCAGAAAGCAAACCTTTCCAAGACGAATTTCTTACACTTGAATGCACGAGCAAACTCAGAAACCATCCAACTGGATTCATGAGTTCATTTCGGCCATACCTACCCTAGGTTTTTCCTGGGTTGGGGGCATGTAGAAGAATCCCCTAAAATCTCTGTTCTCATCGGCTATGCGCCATGCCACAGACTATAAAAGAGGGGTGTAACCCCTATGTGAGACTATGTGCCGCTCTGAGAGATTCTATAGAACCTTTAGATCGGATACCAACCACCAATTTCTGCTCTCAGACCTCTCTTGCACTTCGGACCTCCCTAGTTTGTTGTCGGAGATCCCGTCTTGTCGTCCTAGCAGCTCTAGCAAGAATCACGATGATGGTGGCATGATCTGAGTTCGGGGAAGGAAGACACAGGTGAGGACCACCTTGCTTTGTGCCCAGGACTAGCAAATCATGGAGTCAACTATGGAGTTGACTACGGGTTGGCTCTACTCTACGCTGCAACACCATCACGAGGAAGAAGATGCAGACCTACAACCGTAGGATGGAGGACCACTGTGGTCTCACGGAGCAGATCCAATGGATTGGGATTCAGCCAACTGAGTTAGTGGCTAATGGGGGCGAGTAGCACAAGGCATCTGATCCTCAAGGGGATCAGCAGACTATCAATCGAACGGCCCAGTAAATTCGGTAAATAGCTTACTCTATCGAATATTCAAGAAAATTAATGGATCTTGTACAAATCATTAAAAATAGATCCCTTAGCGGAAAAATACAAATAAGTAGTGCTTTTTGATCAGAAAAATACAAGGAATACAAAGAAAATGTAATTTACGCTTAATAAAGCTTGCAATTCAAAAAGTATATAAAGATGCCATCTTTAATAGTAATCAATGGGAAGAACTCTAACCTTTGATGATTATTGAATTTGGAAGAGGTTATGTGGGTGTATAAAGTAGAGATTAACCTGTTAGTAAAAAGGTACATTAAGATCAAAAAGGGTGAACTTTGCACGTAATTAGTCTAATTTAGAGTTTATGTGCATAAATAAGCTGGAAATTTGAAAAGTACATAAAGTTATTATCTTTATTGATTTAATTAATGAAAAACCCTTAGATTTGAGGATAGATGGATTTAATGATGCTCATTGGATAATTCACACCAATATTAACTTGTTGTTGATAAAAGTGAAGATAAGATCTAAAAAGATGATCTTTTTATATAATTGGCTTAATTTAGGGTTTCGTACATGAATATGCATTGATGAGCTTGAAAACCCTAATTTAGGGGAATATGTCTTTTAATTGTTTTAATTGTTCAAATCCATGAATAAATAGAGATATGATGATCCTACGTCAATTTGGGTATAAAAGATTATTAAAATGGATATTTGAGCAATTAGGGTTTATATGAGTAGAAAAGAGTATTTTAGGGATTGTTAACCTAAAAGGGATAAAGTTTGAGAAATTGATCTAAGAAACCCTGATGAATATTAATGAAACCTTAATTTGGATTAGAAACCCTAGAAAGTGAATCCAAGTTAATAAAGTAGATTCTTGATAAATTGTGTAATAAATAGAGTACATATACTTTTCAGGAATTATGTGATTGTTGAATTGCTTGCTTGGATTGCTTTCTTGGTTGGATTTGCGTAATGCTTGTGAAATCATCAAATCAGGTACGTGGTTACGCTTATGATTATCCCGACTAGTTTTCTGAGGATTTTATCGACGTTTCCCTCATGGCTTGAAATAACTTTTGGATGCTTTTATTTCATGCAACTATAGAGTGACTATGACTATCACTATGAATATACATGTATAACTGGCTAGATCCGGGTCCACCTCTGTGGCTTGTAAAGGCTAAAAAGGGGTAACCTAGAGTAAGTTCTAGGTTATCCTAGGTTAGAAATTGGGCTACCAAGTGTAGTGCCATGAGACCCATTAGCATGCCATGAGTTAAGGAGTGGGTTACTTATGAGTAGTGACATGTGACTCAACCCTAGAAACTAGTTCACCTATAGGTGGGACCATGAGGGGTTTAATGGGGATCTACCATAAGGAAGGTAGCATCCAGGTCCACTGCAGGGATAGCACAGAGGATAGGGTATTCATGGATCGCGGAGTTATATTTAAAATGTAATCTTGGTTGTTAAATGATTAATTGAGTCATTATGTTGTTATCATAGTTGTACATTTATTGTTTCCCCCGCATACACGCTTCAGTTGACCGATGTTTTGTTTTTCGGCATTTTAGGTACAAGCCAAAAGGACAAACATTAAATCGTCATATTGTGAAATACATGAAGTAAAATACAAGGAGCATTAGTTAGAGTAGAATACGTACATGGATAGAAGTTTATAAATCCAAAATTTTCAAAAGGTATGCAAAATATTGATTTATTACAACTTTTCAGTATAGATTGATGAAATTTAATAATTGTTCTGGGTTAAGTGTCGAACCTTTGATCCGAAAGTTATGGGTTCCGCTTCGACCTCTCGGTCTCCCTTAAATTGGGGTTATCGGGAGGTGGGGTCGTAATAGATGCCTTGGTAATCAAACGATCTTCATGCATTGCATGTTGTTCTTCACGTGGCCAGCAAATGGATCACTCCAATTGGTACTAATATTATTTTATCCAAACGGTTTCATGAGGCTTGTGCATCATTCGGAAAATATGATCTTCACGGATAACTATCCTGCTCAAACGGTCTTCCATTTGAAACGCTGCTCGGTCTCCCATTCGGTCTTCATGTATACGCTCCATTCGGTCTACATGGCAAGCTAATCTAAACGGTTTCCTAGCTTCGGCCAAACGGTCTGGGATTAGAATCGAGAAAACGGTCTTGCTTATTCGTTCTCTCGGTTCCATTCGGTTTGCACGTGGGCAGCTCATCCAAACGGTCTTCCGTGTGATCGAGCAAATGGTCTTCCTTTCGGTTTCATGTGTAAGGTTCAAACGGCTTTACAGCTTGTACTTTATCAAACGATCTAGTACGTGGTTGCACGATTTGGTTTGTTGCATGCATGCTCGTTTAGTTTGCATGCAATTTGGCTAGAACGATCTTCATTTGATAGCTAATATGGTTCATGTTTGTATTGTTATTCACCAACCAATGAACAGTCTTCATGCATAGATGACATCCACGTGAATTTGATTAGAAAAACGGTCCACGTGCATGTACTCAAATGGTCTACGCATGTGGTTCGGTTTGGTAAGTAATCCACATTTCATTCGGTCATGGTGATGCATGCATGCACGTGAGTAGCTTAAACGGTTTCATGTAAACGGTCTTGTAGCAGGTGTCCATTCGGTCTTTACGTATAGCTCAAATGGTCTCACAGACTGAAACTCTTCAAACAGTCTCGCAGACCAAAACTCCTCAAATGGTCTCGCAGACTGAAACTCTTCAAACGGTCTTGCACACCGAAATTCTTCAAACTGTCTTGGGGTGAGCATGTCCATTCGGTCTCGAGACCGAATGGATGAAACCGATTAGTCAGATCGTTTGAATGAAACCGTTTGGTCAGACCAATTGGGTGAAACTGTTTGGTCAGATCGATTGGTCAGAACCAAGGGTGAGTGAAGGTGGGTCCCAGCAGAGTGTTCAAGCTTATCAAGACATGCATTAATTCAACATAAATTCAAATAAATCATGATATTTGGACCAATTAAGTAATTTTGCACATTTTGTTATTTAGTAAGTGAAATTAAGAGGATTGAGTCGTATTTGACCCAAGATGGTAATTGAAATTCCTGATGGATATGCATTCATCAAAACACCCTGAACTTAAATGTTGCTCGTCCTCGAGTAACACAAAATTTGAAACAATCGCGAAATGAATACTTTCAATTTATGTGATTGTTTCATCTTTACATCACGAATATTTTCTTTCTACTCAATATGACTCATCATCTCAACCTCCTGAGACCACTAAACACATCTTACCATATCTTTGTTCCTGAGTTCGTTTTCCAATATCACATCCTCCTCACTTTTTCCAACAACAAGCATGTCAAAGAGTTTTGTAAGAGTCCAGAGACATCCGCAGAACAACAAGTGTGCATTTGATCTGACAATGGTGTTTTTCAGGATAGGGTAGGCATTCATTGTGTCGTTAGGTAGAAAATGGAGTGAATGGTGATATGGAAGGAAGAAATAAATCTCTCCTCTATTCGACTCAAGATTTTTATTTTATGATTTGCAATTTGATTTATTGCATTTTTTGTGCGAATCTCTCCTCTATTTGACTCGAGATTGTATTTCTTTTTGTGTGTGATTTGGCATCTTTTTGTTTGCAAATCTCTCCTCTATTCGACTCGAGATTGTATTTTTAGTGGTAAACCCCTGTTTATCTATTAGGGGTATGAAAGAAGTGGATATAGAAGGAAGTGGTGTGTCACCCCGAACTTAGGGTTTGGCATTCTTTTGGCTATTTTGTTTATTTTTTATGGATGGAGGGATACGAAGATGGTAGAAGAAGTGTTGAAGAGAGTTCAGATCAGAATGCAACTTGGTTTACAATTCAGTGCACTGGGTCGTTCTCTTTATCATACTCTGCTCAAATAATGACTTGATGAGGATCTGGTGGAGATTCCATGTTATTGTTCCACTAGTCAGTTAGGAAGCACGACGTGTTTGATCCCTATCAGTTCAACAAACACTTATCAATTTTGCAAAAGTATCGTGATGTTAGGAATCATAAGCTTCACAAGATGATTTCAATCAAAAGGCTTTGTTTCAAAAGTGGTCCTTTTGAGGATTTACTTCGAATAAGGAGGATATAATGATTTAAAATGCATAGCGGGTTAGAGAGAGACTTTTAATGAAATAGGAAGTGTCAAAAATTCATCAAGTATCTGTTCAATTTCTTTGAAAAACATTAAAGAATTTTGAAAATTTTGAAAATTTTCATCAAAAATGTAACAATGAAAACTTAAGTATGAAAAGGATGGGTGTAGGTGGAAAGTGAGGTATGTACCACCCACCCTCCACCCCGAACTTAGAGATTTTCTCATCCTGAGCAAACCCTAAATCCAAGAGGGAGGGGAAAATTCATGCCAGATTGACCACCAGATGTGGTAGCGTTCCAGTCAGCGTGCATCCTCTTATCTAAAAATCTAAAGAAAGATTAATTAGAACTCAAGATAGAATCTCACGATGCGAGTTTTATTTGGTGAAAAATTATCTAAAAGGTGAAAACAAAATTAAGGAAAAAAATCTAATTCAAAATTGAAAACTAAATACGAATTTATTTATTGGGTTGCCTCCCGACAAGCACCTTTGTTTTATGTTGATGGCTCGACTTGATATCTTCGACTTCATGGTGGTTCCTTTAGATTGGAGAGATATATTATTTCTTCAGTGCTCATATCTGCTATGGTGAAATATCTTTTCAAGTGTTGGCCGTTCGCCACAAATTCACCCGACTTTTGACTCCATAAAGAGAAAGCACCATGTGGGGAGATGCTTTTGACAATGTACGGTCCAGACCAGCTAGAGCGGAGTTTTCCTGGGAATAACTTCAATCTTGAGTTGAACAGCAGAACGTGGTCTCCCACTTGTATGTCTTTTCTTTTTAAATGACCATCATGCCAAATTTTGGTGTGTTCTTTGTAGATTTGTGCATTCTCATAAGCTATCATCATGAGTTCATCCAGCTCTTAAAGTTACAGAATCTTGGCTTGGCCTTCTTTCTTCATGTCGAAATTTAGTTGTTTAATTGCTCACCATGCCTCATGTTCCAATTCGACTGGAAGGTGGCAAGCTTTTTCATATATTAATCAAAAGGGTGTAGTCCCGAGGGGAGTTTTATAAGCAGTTCGATAGGCCCAAAGAGTTTCGTTGATTTTCACTGACCAATCCGTTCGATTGCAGCCTACAATTTTTTCTAGAATAGCCTTGAGTTGGCGGTTAGAAACCTCTACATGTCCACTCATTTTTGGATGGTGGGGTGAGGATACTTTATGTGTTACACCATATTTTCTCATCAAATCTTCAAAGCTTCTTTCAAGGAAGTGAGACCCTTCGTCAGATATCACAGTTCGTGGCACTCCAAAATGGGGCAAAATAATATCTTTAAATAATTTGATGACGGGTTTGGAATCACTAGTGACGGTTGGTATAGCTTCAACCCATTTTGAGATGTAATCAACCGCTACTAGGATGTAAGAAAATCCGTAAGAAAATGGAAATGGCCCCATGTAGTCCACACCCCAAACATCAAATATCTCAATTTCTTACCACAACTTAAGTGGCATCTCATCTCTCTTCGTAATGTTACATGTTCTTTGACATTTGTCACATGATAGAACAAAGTTGTAGGAATCCTTGGATATGGTTGGCCAAAAGAATCCACATTGCAAAACCTTTATCGCAGTCTTCTTAGAACTCATGTGGCCTCCAACTGGCCCAGAGTGGCAGTGCTCTAGAATGAGTTTGGTTTCTTCCTCAGCGATACATTGTCTGTAAAGATCATCAGCACATAGCTTAAAAAGATATGGCTCATCCTAGTGATATTGTTTCACATCATGCATAAATTTCTTCAATGCATTTTTGGTGCATTGAGGATGGATAACCCCAGCAGCAAGGTAGTTCACAAAATCTGAGTACCACGGTACAGCTTCTGAGACCTTCATTAGTTGATCATCTGGTAGGGAATCATTGATCGGAATCTTCTCAGTGTCATAGTGTGGATGCGACTGAGGTGGTATGCTACAACATTCTCTATACCCTTTTTATCTCTTATCTCTAAATCAAATTCTTGTAATAGAAGGATCCATCTAATCAATCTGGGTTTTGCATCTTTCTTTTCCAGAAGGTAATGAATGGCAGCGTAGTCTGTGTAGACAATGACCTTCGAACCAATTAGGTAGGATATGAACTTGTCAAAGGCATACACGTCTTCTAGAAGTTCTTTCTCGGTAGTTGCATAATTCTTCTGGGCTTCATCGAGAGTTTTCGATGCATAATAACTCACATAATGTTTCTTCTCTATATATATTGCCCTAAAACAGCGCCCACAGCATAGTCACTGGCATCCCACATAATTTCCAAAGGGTGGTCCCAGTCGGGAGCTCTAATGATGGGTGTTGTTGTAAGATCCTGCTTTAGTTTGTTGAAGCTTTTGACACATTCCTCGTCAAAATTGAATTCAACATCTTTTAGTAACAAATTTGTCGTTGGATTGGTTATCTTTGAAAAGTGCTTTATGAATTTTCCTGTAAAATCCTACATGACCTAGGAAAGTACAGACTTCTTTTACATTTGTCGGAATAGCCAGTTTAGAAATCAATTCAATCTTGGCTTTATCTACTTCTATTCCTCTATTAATGAACCTATGGCCGAGGACAATGCCTTCCTTTATAATAAAATGGCACTTTTCTCAATTTAGCACAAGATGTGCTTCTTCACATCATTTGAGGACTAGGGAGAGGTGCTTTAGACATGAATCGAATGAATCTCCGTATATAGAAAAATCATCCATGAAAACTTCCATAATTGTTTCAGTAAGACCAGCGAATATGGCAGCCATGCAACGTTGGAAAGTTGCGCGTGCATTACAGAGGCCAAACGGCATTCTTTTAAATGTGTATGTTCCGAATGGGCAAGTAAAAGTAGTTTTCTCTTGGTCAAATGGATGTATGGGTATTTGATAGAATCCAGAGTAACCATCAAGATAACAGAAATATTCTTGGTAAGCCAACCTTACTAGGACTTGATCAAGGAAGGGCATTGGAAAATGATCTTTTTGAGTTGCCTTGTTCAATTTTCTATAATCTATGCACATCCTCCACCCTATGACTGTTTGAGTGGGGATAAGTTCATTGTTTTCATTCTAAATAACAGTTGTTCCACCTTTCTTCCGGACTACATGCACTGGGCTCACCCATGGAGAATCTGATATTGGATAGATTATTCCAACTGTGAGCAGTTTAAAGACCTCGCGACGGACCAATTCCTTCATATTTGGATCCAATTTCCATTGATGCTCAATAGTTGGCTTGTCATCTTCCATCATAGGGATCATGGGCATACATAGCGCTTGACTAACCCCAATGAGGTCACTCATTTTATAACTGATGGCTTTCTTTCTTTCTTTTAGCTCCTCCAGGAGTTTATCTTCTTGTTCAGCTGTTAGATCAGAATTTATAATAATTGAGCAAACTTTGAGATCATCCAAAAACACGTACTTCAGTCCCTCGGGCAGGGGTTTCATTTCAGGAGCCTCTGGTTTTTCGTATGTTTCTTCTGTATCTTCCATAGCTTTGAGTTATTCACAAGTGGCTTCAACATCTTCTTTAGCAGAGTCGAGGGATTCGATGCAATCCTTTACTTGTTCATTAATTGGTTCATCAACTGATGGGTTCGTTAGAGCAACTTCTAAAGGATCATCTGATTCATGATGCTCTTGAGTCAGAAGTGACATTTGCTCAATGCAGTCAATCAGATAGACTTCTTCTTGCATACTTGGTCTTTTCATGCTTTCAAAAACTTTAAATTCGAGAGTTTCTTTGCCTAATCTGAGCAGTAAGGTACCTACTTCAACATCAATTAGGGCTCTTGCAATTGCTAGGAATGGATGACCAAAGATAAGAGGGTATTTGGCATCTTCTTTAATATCCATGATGATAAAATCACACAGGACATAAGAGTCCTTGCCCGCCATGACTGGGACACCTTCGATGATTCCCATGGGAAGAGTTACTGAATTATCTACAAGATGTATGGTCATGCCCGTTGGAAGCAATTATGCAAACCCTAGTCTTTTGCACGGGCTAAGTGGCATAATAGAGATGCTTGCGCCGAGATCTGCCAATCCTTTCTTACATGATGAGTCACCAATGTGACATGAAATTCCAAAGGATATCTGGTCTTTTTGATTCTTGGGCATCTTGCTCAAAATGATGTCAGACGTAATTGTTGCCAGTTTTACTGTCTCATATTCTTCCATTATGTAATTCCTTGTGAGAAGTGACTTTAGGTACTTAGTCCAGGCTGGTATCTCAGCCAGCGCATCCAAGAAGGGTATTATCAACATGAAGTTTCTTCATAGCCTCTTTAAACTTACTGAATCGAGTATCAAGCTTGGTTTGCCTTAGATGAGTTGGGAAAGGTATACGAGGCTTATATATAGGAATACCAGGTTTCGGTGTTTTAGTTTCTTCATCAGTAGGTTTCTCAAGATTTCCTTTATCTGTCTTATTGACTTTTGATTGAGACTCTTGTGTTGTTGAGTCATGGGCAATCACAAGTTCATCCTCATCTGTAATAACCATAGGTGTCTTTACAGGGGGATCTGAATAGTCTTTTCGTGACCTGGTGGTGATTTCCTTCAACTGTTCAGGATGCTTAGGATTGTTCTCGGGTTGGCCAGCAAAGACTCCAGTGGGTGGCTTTATGCTAGCTATGAGTTGAGCTAGTTGAGATTCAATAGCACTCTGTTGAGCTTATTGGTTGGCTATCATAGTTTGCTGAGTTTTTGCAACATCTTTTCAATGGATGATAGCTTGTCATCATAAGAGATGGGTCCTTCTTGATGTCCTTGTTGTTGATTAAGATTCTGACACTGAGAGTTGTTTTGTTAATTATTGTAGTTCCTATTCTGAAAGTTCCCCTTGAAATTTCTTTGATTTCCAAAATTCTGTTGTTGATTATACTGGAATCCTGGTGGGCCTCTTGCTTGATTGTTTGAACCAAATTGATGTGAGTTTACTGCTCCAGAGGGGTTTCCATATTGAAAACTGGGATGATTCCTATTCTAATTCGAATTGTAGTAACTTTGACCAAGAATGGTGTTGATAGCATTAAGATTTTCCATCTGACCATTATCTCCTTGGCCACATACATTGCTCAGAATGACATCATAGAGAATATTGCATGATAAAGTGGAATGATCAGTGCTCTTACATGTTTCACAGAACAGGGAAGCGGACTTGACATGTTACGATTGTCGAGTGGGTGAACGTCCTCTTCCAATAGCAGTAAGGGATGATTCAATATGGTCTTGCTTGGCAACTAAGAGTTTCAATGTTTCAGCGATAGACTTGTACTCTAGAGTAGCTTCGGCCATAGCTACTTTCAATACTCCTTTACCCACAGTTCTACTCCAATTGGCTTGATTTTCTACTCCAAGGGTGACGACTCTCCATGCGCTGTCATAACTTTGATGCATGAAGTTTCCTCCAGACGAGGAATCTAGGAATCTCTTAATATCATCATCCACACCCCTATAGAAAATCTCAATGAGTTGGTTCTTGGGAATTCCGTGGTGGGGACACTTGTGTAGAATCTCTTTGTATCTATCCCAAGCTTCAGCAAGGGTTTCTCGAGGAACTTGAGTGAAATTTGTTATCTGCCCTCTAATTTCATAGGTAAGAGATGGAGGGTAGAACTTTTCTAGAAACACATTTTGGAGTTGTTCCCAGGTGGTGATTGGTATTTCACTTTGCAGTGAATTGTACCAACTTATGGTTCTATCATCAAGGGAATAATTGAAGAGACATAGTCGAATGGCATCATTTATGACTCCATTTTGTTTTTTCATGGCACATATCAATAAATCTCAGAAGATGTTCTTGGTTATCCTCTCCTTTCTTGCCATAGAAAGGGTTCTTTTGAAGCAAGGTGATCCAATGCGCTCTTATCTCAAAATTAGTAGCATTAATAGGAGGAGGTTGTACTAGATGATGAACATTTGCAGCTTTCGGGATTGAGAACTCTCTAAGATCCTTTTGTAGTTCAGCTGCTTTTACTACTACTTTTGCTGCTAGGATTTCCTGTTGAACCGCAGCCCTGGCTTCTTGCATGAGCCTCTCTCTCTGTGCATTGATGGCTTGAGCCACCCCTTGGGATACCTCTTCTTCTTGAGCCATCCTTGCTTGATTTTCTCAGATCTGACGATGAAAAGTTCTATCTATCTTGGGATCAAAGCTTGATGTGATTCTGCGGCTGTCCAAATGGTGCATACACTATGCCTTGGGTTGTACCTGAGATAGAAATATTTCGAAAGTGAGAACCACAGAGTAGGGTAAAATTTCAAGTAGATGATCGATTGTGTCAAAATAAAAAGCAAAAATCCTAAATTAGTCTTAAAAGAACTAGATTTGACTAACTGATTCTGTTGTCTCTGGCAATGGTGCCAGAATTTGACGTGGGATTTTATCGCACTAACAAACTCACTCGGGGTTGAAATCCTCGAGCTTTTACCAAAACCAAAGTGCAATAATACCACCCGCAAGTGGATGAGTCTTATCGCAATATAGTTAAGGATCGAACCCAAAGGATAACATTTTTAAGAATCTTTGTCGTTCGAATCTAGCTCGAGTAAAACTAATATTTAGAACGATTGGTTGATTTGAGGTTAATTAAACTAATTGCATGAAATTGAAAGCTGAATTAAAGTTGGATTTAGATCTATGATATGGATGGTATCGGGCTTCACCACCGCTAAGCACGCAAACACAATCAATCGCAAACAATCTAGGCAAGATATAACAATCCAAATAGAGCTGTTGCAGAACCCCCCATACGGGCGTTAGGTTCGCATAAGCATCACCTTAGACATCAGATGTCTCATCACCAACCGGATCACTTACTTACGGCTTTGAAGATACAGAAATCCAACAAAGGTTGTGAGCCCCCTATACAGGCGTTAGGCACACAGAAGTGTCACTGAAGGCTAGATGGCTCGTCCCCTTGCGGATCATTCACTTGCGACCTCGAAGAAATCACATTCTATTTCTAGTTTGGGAGTCAGCTGCATTAATCGACAAGCAAGCAGTTGATAGATCTACAAAGTAACATCGATGTTAAACAAAGACGATACAAAATCCAGCTAATGCTGTGGTCCTCCCTGAGGGATGTTTAGACCACAGAAGCGTCATCGTAGGCTAGATGTCTCATCCCCTCACGGATCATACACTTACGACCTCAAGGAATCATATCAGAAGTTCTCGTCAAAGAGTCAAACTTTGTAAACTGCCATTCCGTCCCACATATTGAAGATTTTGCAATATAGGAAAAAACAAGATGAAAGCAAGTAGATAATAAACTACAAACATACCAATTCACGACGAAATGGAAGGTTATATACATTGCCATGGAGAGTTTAACAAAAGAACATGATTTGCATGGGCAGCGGGGCTAGTCCCCGCACCCCAGCAAAAAGGTACTACTCGCTCATGATGCGAGAAACAAGAAGAATAAGAAAGATAGAGAAATCCACCATGAACTCAGTGCAGAAGGTAGTCGCAGCTCAGTGAAGAAGATTCAACCTTCTACGTCGTATCAGAGCAGATCTGGACATGAACGGGAGATGCCAAGATAGCGGGAGATGCCAAGATAGACCGGACGGTCTCCCTTACTCCATCTTCCTTTTCTCCTCAACCTCCTTGGTTGCAACACGGGCAGTAGGTGGAATGAAACTGGCGCGGACGGCACTGGATTTGGATCAAACATGTGTATAGGAAGCCTGTCGGCGTCCCAGAACCGATGCCAAAATAAGGACCCTATTGGTCCTATTTATAGGTATAGATCTGGCCCTCATGCTTTTGGTGTGAGTCCAAATGGTTCACTAATGGTCCGGAGATATTTTTCCACCAAACAGTTTGCTGTATATAACCAAACGGACTTGACTTTACGTGCATGTCTTCAAACAATTTCATGCATTTACTTTATCATTCGATCTGCTATTTCGGTCCTCAACTCCATCCGGTTTGCATGAGTATCATCATTCGGTTTGCGTGAGTATCTTGCTCAAACGGTCTTCACAGCACCATTCGATATTTACTTGTTCGCAGTCTTCTCATGCACAGCTCACACGGTCTTCTCATAGCAGCAATCGGTCTTGGATGCCTTGGTAATCAAACGATCTTCATGCATTGCATGTTGTTCTTCATGTGGCCAGCAAATGGATCGCTCCATGCATGTGCTTTGATCACGCAGCCTTATCTAATTGGTACTAATATTATTTTATCCAAATAGTTTCACGAGGCATGTGCATCGTTCGGTTTGTATGATCTTCACAGATAACTATCCTGCTCAAACGGTCTTCCATTCGAAACGCTGCTCGGTCTCCCATTCGGTCTTCATGTATACACTCCATTCAGTCTACGCGGCAAGCTAATCCAAATGGTTTCCTAGATATAGCCAAACGGTCTGGGATTAGAATCGAGCAACGATCTTGCCTATTCGTTCTCTTGGTTCCATTCAGTTTGCACGTGAGTAGCTCATCCAAACGGTCTTCTGTGTGATCGATCAAACGGTCTTCCTTTCGGTTCCATGTGTAAGGTTCAAACGGTTTGGCAGCTTGTACTTTATCAAACGATCATGTACGTGGTTGCATGATTTTGTTTGTTGCATGCATGCTCGTTTAGTTTGCATGCAATTTGGCTAAAACGATCTTCATTTGATAGCTAATATGGTTCATGCATGCATTGTTATTCACCAACCAGTGAACGGTCTTCATGCATAGATGCCATCCACGTGAATTTGATTAGCAAAATGGTCCATGTGCATACTCTAACGGTCTATGCATGTGGTTCGGTTTGGTAACTAATCCACATTTCATTTGGTACAGGTGTTGCATGCATGCACATGAGTAGCTTAAATGGTTTCATGCAAACGGTCTTGTAGCATGTGTCCATTCGGTCTTTACGTATAGCTCAAACGGTCTCGCAGATCGAAACTCTTAAAATGGTTTCGCAGACCGAAACTCTTCAAACAGTCTCGCAGACCGAAACTCTTCAAACAGTCTCGCAGACCGAAACTCTTCAAACGGTATTGGGGTGAGCATGTCCATTCGGTCGCGAGACCGAATGGATGAAACCGATTAGTCAGACTGTTTGAATGAAACCGTTTGGTCAGACCAATTGGGTGAAACTGTTTGGTCAGATCGATTGGTCAGAACCAAGGGTGAGTGAAGGTGGGTCCCAGCTGACTGTTCAAGCTTATCAAGACATGCATTAATTCAACATAAATTCAATTAAATTGTGATATTTGGACCAAGTAAGTAATTTTGCACATTTTGTTATTTTGTAAGTGAAATTAAGAGGAATGAGTCGAATTTTACCCAAGATGGTAATTGAAATTCCTGATGGATATGCATTCATCATAAACATACAAGACAACTAACTATCTACCCAAAGGTCATTCATTAATTTATAGATAATTCGTATATTTAATTATGTTTTACGATTTGACTTTGTGTTCCTTGGTTATAAGTTTGTAGAACACTTACAATGTAGATTAATCTTAACAACATTAATATCAAAAAAACATAATTGTGTTATGTAACATGAGTTGAGTGCATATCATGACATATATATATTTGAGTGTATACTAACCAGTAAAATATAAGCTACAAAAATAGCCAATCTATATACATATATATGTGTATATATATATACTTGTCTTACGTTTTAGCCACAAGTGTGGGCAAGGCTATGTAAAATTCCAAAAGTTATGCATACTAGTTGTATGTATATGTACTAATTTTGAAGGAAATAATAAATACTATCCCACTACCACTTGACACCTGAATACTTTCACCTATAAAAAGTGAGGGTTGAGCTATACAACATCAGTTTAATTAAGGAAACAAAAACCACCCCTTCTATGTAGGTTAGATAAAGGGTTTCAAGAAGAAAGCAAATCTCTAAGATTGATTTTCTCAAGAAAGAATCCACACAAAAATAGGGTCCCTTAGCCACATCAAATTTATAAAATACACATGTAAAACAATCTTTTATAGGTATTCTAAGACTAACATGTCTATTTCATAATGATATTGTACAAAAATAATTATCATTACACTCATTATGACATGTATGGACTCATGATTAACGTGTTAGTTTTATTTTTGAAAAAAAAATAACATCATCACAGAGAAGAAAAAACCCAAAGTATTACTCGACAAATAGGGTACTCATGTGTCTAATAGATTATTAAATATAAAAGACTACGGAGTATTACAAAGCATTTAGTCACAGAACCCCTAATATAATGATCAATTAACGATAGCATCAAACTAAATGTCAAATTATTCAAGATATTATTTAGTTATATACATATAAATATATATACATATATATATGTATGTATGGGATAAAGAGAGGCATTCTCTCCCCCTCTCCCACGCTCGTGACGGAGGCCGAACGTCCGAGAGGGTGGTAAACCAAGGCGGTAGCTGGGATTCGAACCTAGGTCCCTTCGTGAGGAGGCACCGTGCTTGACCACTTGAGCCACTCCTTGTCAGCATATGTATGTATGTATGTATGTATGTATATGTATGTATGTATGTATGTATGTATGTATGTATATATATATATATATATATATATATATATATATATATATATTAATATATATATGTATATGTATATGTATATGTATATGTATATGTATATATATGTGTGTATGTATAGAGAGAGAGAGAAAGAGTAAGAGAGTCGGGATAAGATACACTCCAATGCATAGATCACACTGTACACCTCAATAATTTTTTTTTATAACCTAAACTATTGATCTTCTTAAACATCTTATAACGGCTTATATATATCATTTGAGCACATTTAGACACTTATAGGGCACGGTATAAAGAGATCAAAATTGACATATTTCAAATTAGTAATGTGCGTCAATTTAATTGTCCTTGGATGTAGATTACACTCATCTAAATGGGCTCAAATTCAATATGTGTCCTATTATTATTATGACAATGAAGATCAACAGTTTATATTTTGTAAAAAAATTGTCTATATATGCAAAAACCATTGGGGTGTATGGCGTGATATGTACACTCGGAGTGTATTCTAGTATGACTATATTATATTGTATTATATTATATTTTATTTTATTTTATTATATAAAATTATATGACATTATATTATATTATTTTATATTATATTGTATTATATTATATTATATTATATTATATTATATTATATTATATTATATTATATTATATTATTTATATTATATTATTTATATTATATTATTTATATTATATTGTTTTATATTATATATAGACACACACACACATACATACATATATAGATATGTATGTTATATATGTATATATATGTGCATACATATATACATATACATATACATATACATATACATATATGTATGTATATATATGCACATCCACAAGAATCATTAAGCAACATCAGTTATTACATAGATATGATTACATATTAATGAGTACGAGTTTACAAGTCTATTATGTATAGGGATCTTACAACAAGTACACATGAACGTAAACTCACAAGTCATCAACTCCCAAGCTTTCTCTGAACCTAAAATATACATGAAACAAATGGGCCAACACACAAGGTGCTGAGTATAGGGTAGAAAGATACATATATATAAGCTTTGCATAATTTGAAAAGATTTGCAGAAGTAAATGAATGAATTATAAATGAGTTAATTACTTATCAAAGCGAGAACCCATCTTTTAGTTAATTTACTCCAATTACTTACAATATCATGCATAATAAGGCCTTTGATCAGCTTCTCGTTAGAAGGGTCCGTGAGGGTGATCAAGATTAGCTAATACTATTCTTAAGGAACCTCAAGGCCATTTCCAAGAGCTAACCCTTGTATCAACATGGTCCACCTATGTTGACAACTCAAGTAAGATTGCCGACCTTGCATCCTTACCTTGAGAATACAGGTAGGAGCACAAGGTCTATATAATTGATATTTATATTATGTGTTCCCAGTTATAAATCAACGATGCAAACGTACAATTGTAGAACACTACATGGTAATATTTTAGCAAGTAAAGAAGCATACATGCATATTAGAATTCAAGCAACAAAGCCATAGTCATATAATTATTAAAGCTCGTACCTAATTATGAGAATCTTGACATATTCTTGACCATCTAGATAACAAGCCAAGCCTGATTAACAATAAGATTACGTACATGTATTACTTCTCATCATTAACCCTAATTAGCTTTATGTTAGGATTATTTCCAAGGTAGGTTACAAGTTGGTTATTAGTACAGTCAATGATCTTTGACTAATTGAGAGTCCGTCATGAAGGGGTAGTTCAAGTTTCATGTCAAAATGAGGTTCCATCTATTTAATAAGAGTATTTCAAGGTTTTTGTCACTTACTTGCATATTAGGGTCACATTACTCATAATAGGACAACAAAGGCCAAGGTACATCAAGTCATTAGATGCAACCATGGAAGGTGATTAAGGTTAGAAGTATTAGGACCATATTAACACATGAGATCCAACCTGTATGTGCGTGTGTGTGTGGGGGTGGGTGGGTGTGGGTGTGGGTGTGAGTGTGGGTCTAGGTGTGTGTGTGAGTGTGTGTGTATGTGTTTGTGTATGTATATTATATATATATATATATATATATATATATATATATATATATGTGTGTGTGTCTGAAGGCCGCACATATGGAAGGGTGATAAACCAAGGCAGCAGTTGGGGTTCAAACCTAGGTCCCTTTGTTAGGAGACAACGTTCTTGACCACTTGAGTCACTCCTTGTCAGCATATATATATATATATATATATATATATATATATATATATATATATATATATATATATATATATATATATATATATATGGGTGTTCATTGAATACCCGCGTGGGTAGCCTGGAGTTTGCTACCCGGCAGCCAAAAAAGTAACTATTCTGGCCAGAAAAGTAATACTGCTATTAAAAAGGTAACTATGTTGATAAAAAAAGTAAACATGCTGATAAAAAAGTAAATCTGTGAAAAATACACAGCAGATGTATATATAAGTGTGTTTTTAAATCTGATGTTACAAATGTAACTATCTATTCGTGAAACTTAACCGTTTGCAAGGTAAAGTAACCCTCTACATGCCAAAAGTAAGAAACTCAAAAAAAATTAACCAAATAAGGGGGTGGGTAGCTACCCGTATATATATATATATATATATATATATATATATATATATATATATATATATATATACCTGTGTGTGTATAAAGACTAATTTTGTAAATACATCGTGAATTTCTTTTCTCCCTCTGAAAATAGTAAAAATGATACTAATGATAGCAGTTTACTTTGTTGCAAAATGAGTATTTGTATTATAGTTTTTGTAATCTAATTAGAATGTTGATTGTCTCATTATAAATATATGTCTTTCTATTACAAAATAGGTCTCATTATAAATATATGTCTTTCTATTACAAAATAGATGCACGAGTAACTAACCTTGGTTACTCACACGGGTAGTGAATGATATATATATATATATATATATATATATATATATATATATATATATATATATATATATATATATATGTGTGTGTGTGTGTGTGTGTGTGTGTGTGTGTGTGTGTGTGTGTGTGTGTGTGTGTGTGTGTGTGTGTGTGTGTGTACATACATACATATATATATATATATATATATATATATATATATATAAGTGTGTGTATGTATACACATACATACATACATATACTTATGCATATACATATATATATATATATGTATATGTCCGACAAGGAGTGGCTCAAGTGGTCAAGCACAATGTCTCCTAAAAAGGGACCTGGGTTTGAATCCCAAATGCCACCTTGATTTACCACCCTCCAGGGCATTCGGCCTCCACCACAGACATGGGAGAGGGGGAGAGAGTACCTCTCTTAATCCCATATATATGTATAAGTATATGTATATATACATACATATATAAATATATATGTATGTATGTATATATACATATATAAATATATATATGTATATATAGACAAACAGACAAACATACACAAATATATATATACATAAATATATGTATTGGTGATTATATTAATGTTATTATGTAATCGCCCATTTCGTAACACAACTGTGCATTATTTTAGCCTCTGGTAGAGTTTGTTAAATGACAAATGACCCCCTCGAGATCAGTTGCATGCTTGGTTCTCACTAATGCACAACTTGGGACCAACTTATTGACAGATCACACATCCCAATATTACTTTGGAATGAGAATGCTTAACCATAGAGTACTTATCGAGGGGTTACCTGAAAAGGAGGTGCACCTTGGTGATATGGGTAGTCAAATCATTCATTTTTATGATCATTTAATCTGAGGCATAAAATCTTGGGACGTTACACATTCAACTACCAACACTTTTTGTCATTTCATTATTTAACCATGTATATCACTTCACCTCATATAAGACCACCTTAGTGATTGTTATCATGATAATGTAAGTTCTGACTTAGTATTAATTTGATAATTCTATTTGGTAGAAGAATAACCAGAATTTTTTCATAACCATTAATAACAATGGATGGAAATTCCCCTTTTGATAGTAAAGAAACATTCAAAATATAGTGTTTGGTTACAAGTGTGTTAACCCACCCACATGATACATCTATTATTTTCTATTAATTTTGGTCTAAAAAGGTTTTATATGTGATTAAAATGGATTTACAAGTTTCAGTCACTCGTTTCTTCTTTTCTGTATAAAATAGCATGATCTATCCACCAGACGCAAGTTTTCCCCAACCATGCAAAAACAACTTGAAAGGTCTAAGGTTTCACCAACCTCAAAGAACGAATTGAGTAGGAAGCTCATTTAGTTGCCTCGTGTAGTGTGAAATTGATAGAACCTTGCTTGCCTCTTTAACACCGATTGGGGATAAATATTTTTGATATAGCATTTAATTCTTGTTGAACTTTCATGCACTATTGAATCTAATTGTAATCCTACTCATAATGTAACCATAATATGTTATTAGTTTTTATAGTCTATATCCGTGACTTGGGTTATTACTCACATGGTTATACGCATCTTTTAGGTATGTTGGTGCATCAGGAGGGATGTGATAATCAAGGTTGAATAAGAAACAACATAGGTAATTCTAGAGTTTTCATGCACTCTCTCTTTCCTGCATAATGGGTGAGTAGTATGTGATATACCAAACATGTTGTTTTACCAGGTGGTTTCTTAAAATATCGAGTTGTAATCGGATTTAAACATCTTAGACAATTGTAGATCCATGCATATGAATCATCTTATAATCCTTGGGATGAAACAAATATAGAGAGGTTTCACATGTTCTCTATAAGTTTTACTTGTAGAGCAAAATAGATGTGTAGGTAGTATTGTTTTTTATGTCATTTTGCAATATTCTTGTGGTGGTCACTCGTAACTGTATTTCTATATGGATTTTTTATTTAGAAATTCTTTAACCTAGATTTTATGATTGTTAGTTTACACTTGGACTTTTGTCTGGGGATTTGTGTTAATGATCAATTATGATTTGATTGGTGATATGGGTCCTTATATTTGGTGGCATGTCATAGGTGGAGGCTATCATCGAGAAAGAGTTGCATTATGGAGTATCTATTATCTCAGATCTCTATGTGGTTGAGGGAGATTTCAGTGTCTTTCCATGGGAAGGGTTAGAAACTTTCAAATGGGAATTGTAAGTTCCTTTAGCATGATATGTAATATTATTTTAGGATCAAGTAGTCTTATAATCATTATTGTAGGTGTCAGAGCGTTGGTATCATGATGTAGAATTGGTTTTGTGTAGTGTTTATAAAATTATGTGATGAAGTGCACTTTTGGAATGATATTGACTTGATTACTCATTTGGCCCTCAATAAACTTCATATTTTCACTCTTCACGATTTCCATTATCAATTACCCTATGAAGATCTTTGAGTGAAATTTTATATTCAAATAAACTATATGCACCTATTTCCTATGAACCCTAGTTTGAATTAACTCTTGAATTGATCGACTAATAACTTGATCTAACTTAGTCTCTTGACTTTTAACTATGTTCCTATTTTCTACTCTTACAAAACTTGTCTCTTAATTTAATCTAACCCTAGCCTCCCACGCCTACAAATAACACCCATCCACTTTGTTCCTTTAACCCTAGAGGTGCATTTTTAGGCCCAATGCCCACTCCTATTCATTTTCTTCTTCTCCTCCAGTGAGTCATGTTGCCAAGCATTTCCTTTACCCTCTCTTCCTCACATCGTCGATAGGTCTCCTCTGGGCCACATAATCAACACATTGGTCTAGGGTTGACCAGGTAATCAACGACCAGTCTCTCCCATCACCCCAAATTTTCAAGGTATATTCCTTCCCCCTCTACCAAATAATCAAGAAAAATATTATTGTCTTAATAACTCTTGATTCTAATGTCGAAATAATATAAATCAATAGTCATTTTCATTAGAAAATTATGAGCAATTAGTTAAAAGTGGTTTCAAGTGCCTGGTTCTCATTTCTATTCCATGTATATCTGTAAACATAAACTTTTTTATTATATAATTTATCTAATGACTCCATCATGATTATTATAAACTAAAAACCCTAATTTCACTCTAATTATTAATTTTAGACTCAAAATGATGATGTGATTATCTTCATTAATTTTGGGACAAAACACCAATCTTGATGTCTAATGAAGAACATGAATCAACTTTAACCTTAAGTTGATGATTATGTTATATAAATAACATGGAACTTGATTGTGGCTTTAACCCTAATCTTTTGATAATGCATTCTGAGGATTATCAAATCTTATAATTTCCACTCTCTAAATTTAGAGACCATATTGACAATTGTCTAAAACATTATCTTGAATTTTGATTTATCTTATGGAATCTATCATGAATCTTGACTCTTGGACTCCCATATAATGATAAATTGACCCTCTTGATGATGATTTAGGGTTTCATCCTATATGACTTAATTTGCAGACCATCCTTTAAAGTGATGATTTAAATGCGTGGGAATGAATAGAAATACCTCAAACAATTCTTGTTTTGGATAGGGGATGAGTATACCACCTAAAGTCAGTATAAGGATTAAAAAACCCTAGTTGATTGGTCCTTATGACCTATATTGTTGTAAACCATTCTTTGGCCCTCATTTTTCTAAATTATAGTCTAATCAATCTTGTGTTTCCAAGTCATGCTAATATCTCTACTCTTGAATAGAATGTATGTTTTCCTCTTATTTGACTTGACTATATTATTGCCTTGATATGTATCTGTGCACTTTAGCTATTATATTTGTATGGGCTAACCATTCTCTATTGAGTAATACTATGTTTTTATATTATATTATATATATGGAAATTGAAACTAAGAAATGAAATGATGTTCCATTGTTGTTGTGTATGACACTTTCTTTGTAGGTGTCTAGTATCATACTTCTTGTACAAGTGTTCAATATCACACTTCTTCTTGTAGAAGAGGCTAGTATCACATTTATTGTAAAAGTGGCTAGGATTGCTCTTCATAAAGAAGTTACCATTTACTATTGACACTTTGGATCACGCTTCATTTGGTAGTGGCTAAAACTTAACTTGATACTTGTTGACTAAAATTGAAGAATTGTGATAAAGTATAGAGGTTTTAATAATTTGATTTTGTGTAAAATGTTTACTTTTTTATAAGCCATGTCAAGCATAATTTATTTTGAATATTAAAAAATGTTGGTTTCACCACCAGCTTACCATCGTGTTTGCAATGATTGTGTGTCTAATTGTATGATTTTAGGTATATCAGCTGGACTACCAAGACCCTGATTCTTCATTATGTTGAACTAATATGATGAAATGAACCACTTTACCATGGATTCATGAATGAATATTGATAAATGTAGAAATGGTGATTAGTCATAATTTAAGTGTTTTGTTGTAAGTTCTCGAAGTTTGTCATCGGGTCATGTTATAAACCTTTGTAAAGTTCATCCAATCAATCTAGAGAAGTTTTATTTAACTATCAAGTATGTTGAGTGTGTGATTTTTGGTATGATAAGAGATAGACGCTTAAATCCCTTATACACTTTCTATTGGGAAGTGGGATTGGGATTGGGGTAAAAGTGAACCTATGACAAATCTCTGATTTGTCAACAAGCATGACATAATCTAGGTCTTTGGTAGTTGTAGTAATTATGAATAAGGTAGTTGCACCTATTTGATATTTCTGGACAACATAAGGGTGAGTTTTTTTTTTCATTTGCCTTTAGTGCATGGTGTGGTATATGTGAGGTAGTCTAGAAAAGTGTTTATGAGGGAAAAAAATGTATCTGAAGTGATGGCACTTGCAATTGGATGAACGATAGGAGCATACCTGATGTTGTGACTATCTACATCATTGTTTTTTCTTTCAGCTTCATAGATAGAAGATAATTGTAGAGGGACTTATTCTTTGTCATTTCATGTGGGAGATGGAACCTCTAGAAAGTTATGTGTCATTTGTCCACTATTTTGGTGGTCCTTGTTTTTGTTGTCAATCACCAAAATTTCAACTATAAGAGGAGTAGAGGTTCAGTCACCATATGAAATAGTTGTCGGCGACAGAGATGTTTCTAGTGCCAGTGTGTTGTTAGCTTGATTGACATTGGTGGTTCTAGGGATCTCCAAGAAAATGGGGGTATTTTTAGATATTGTGGCTCTAATGAAGTACATTTTTACACATATATGGCTTAATTACTCATGTTTTCCTCAATTATCTTGTTTAATCACTCTTGATATTTTCCATTATCAATAACCCTATGAGGACCACTAGATAAGAAATTCATGGTTTGAATCAATTATGTGCACCAAATTTAACTTAACCATATTTTAAAAAAGCTCTTGAATAATTTTGTTAACTACTTAATTAATATTTCTCATTTTGATTTGAAACATTTTTTGTAGATTATCCCCGTTGATGTGAGCCTACTTTTCAAATTTTATTTTAAATAGAGTTTCCTTATAACATATATGATTTTCTAAAAAAATCCCAAAAAAGACCTTTTCCTCTCTTTTCCTTGATTGGGCTTTTGCCATTCTCCTCATTTGTTGTGGTTTTCACTGAACCAATTGCTTTTGGCTTTAACTAGGCTTTAATCCCCTAAACAGTCCATGTTTGGGCATTGCCTGACCCCTAACCCTTCTATCATTGGATCACGGCATAGCAGTGCTCGAGTCATCTCCTACCTCTGGTAGGAGACGAAAAGATGTGGCATTGTACCACAAAACCTACCCACAACCTGTGGGCCCTAACAACACACTCACTCTCTCTCCAATTTTCCTTCACCTTTATTGCTCTCACGATCTAACTTGATCTGAGTGTTGATCGGCCATGAACTATGCCTTTGTCACCAAGAAATTCCCTTGTTGCTAACCCACTAACCTAGCTTCATGAAACCCTAACCCTATCCCCACTTTCCCTATAAAAACACCCCCATCCACTTTTCCTCCCTTCCCCAATCCCCAGAGCCTCCTCCTCCCCTTCTTCCTTTTTGCTTTGGTGATTAACACCTATGAAACGTCTCCCCTATGCATGCAGGCATCATGCTGGGGAGACAAACTCCAAACCACTAAGCTAGTTGGTTGGTCAAAGTCTTGACCAAGATCAATGTCCCTCTATTTTTCCGAACTAGGTATTTTCTTTCCCCTCTATCAAAAAAATCAATAATTTAACTTGTAAAATTTTACCTAATAATTTTACTATCCCAAAATAAAATATTAGCCAATTTTCATCAAAAAGACCTAGGAACCTATTAAAATTACATTCAAAGGCTCATTCTTATTTCATTTTCACTGATATCCTTAATATAATCTATGTCAGTTATCATATTTGATTAAAGTCTTCACCATGATGTTTGAGAATATGAAACTCTAGATTTGAACTTGATTATTATTAATGATGACTCTTCTTCATGATGAGGTCAACTTGGATTAATCTTGAAACATACCCTATTCTTGACTACTAGTGTAGAATATAAATAAACTCGTAATATCAAGTTTATGGTTATATTAAAGAAATAAATATGAAAGTCTAATATGGTTATGAACCCTAACTTCATGGTTTTTAATCATGAATTGTTCAAATCTTATAATTTCCCATTTCTAAACTTGAGAGCCATATTGATATCTTGTGGACACCTCTATTGAATCTTAACTTTAATACTCTTAATAATGACGTTTTGACCCTTTATGATGATTTAGGGTTTTTACTTGCATGGCCTAGACTGGAAACCATCCTTTAAAGTGATGTTGAATAATATTTGAAAATGGATAATGATATCTCAAAATCTTGTTGTTCAGAATCAAGGATGAGTGATCACTTAAAGATAATATAAGGATCTAAAAACCCTAATTCATTGATCCTTATTAGCTATATTATTGAAAACCCATGTTTGATCCCTATCTTACTTAATAAAGGTCCAGTCAAATATATGGCTTCAAAATCAGAATAGATGTATACTCTTGAATCAAAAGGTATAGTTTCCTCTTATTTGACCTGACTAATGGTTTTGCTTATATGATTTATGTGTATCCTTCTTGTGTGAACGTTTGGTTATTATAGTTGTTTGAGATACTTTGTTCCCTGTTGATCAACCTTTTGTATTTATTGTATATATGTTGATGAAACTTGAACATAAGACTGAAACATCAGAAATTATCTTTGAGAATCATGTTTTATGTGGAAGTGGCTATTATTTGTGAAACATGTGGATTTTGCTTCATGTGTAAGTGTCCATTATCATTTGACACATTGTATCACAATTTATCTGGAAGTGGCCATATCTTGAGGAACTTATCTTGATTCGTTTTGACTAAAAATCACAGTGGAAGAAATTCATGATAAAATGCTAACATTTTCTACCGCATAGTTTTTGTATAAGAATAAAGTTTTTGCATTCTTAGTATAAGACCTTCCATGCACACTTTCCTTTTGTACACAAGTTACATTGCTCTCACCGCCACTATGTTTCTTTTTATGATTTTAGGTATAATAGGTGCATTGAAGAGATCACGCTTCCACACTCGATTGCACTACTCTAAATATGAAATGAACAAGTTACACGACACCATCTTCATGTGGGATATTATCAATGTAAAAGGTTTGTATAGTCGTAAGTTTAATGATTTTATGTATCTTTTCCAAGTTTGCCTTTATGTAATGTTGGAAACCCTAAAAGGTTCATTCAAATAATAAAAAAAGAAATCTAATTTTAGTTAATATGTATGTTGTGTGATCAATCGTGACTATTTAGGATTGGGGATCACTAGTTGGAGATAGTTCCATCTTATCTAGAATATTTAAGTACATGGTGTTGCGGTGCTTTGGAAGGTTAAGGTCTCACATGGATGAGGGATTCACCTCAAGTTGGAAAACAAGGTTGTTGTTTTCTATTTCATGAAATTGTATCAGGTTTTGTGGCTTAGAATATGGTTGTGCTACTAGATGAGAAGGCAAGGAGTGCTCATTCCTCTTTTGATATTAGTGGTGTGGATTTTAATGTTGATGAAGAGAATTTTGTATTCTTGCATGAAGAAAGGTATCCTAGTGGAATGTGAAAGTGATTCAGGAGTAATCCTCAATTTCTCATATTGTGAATAATGGTGGTATGTATTGGGAAGTAGAGAGTTTAGGGTGTAAGTCCAAAACATGGAAAATTCGACTAGTTCATGTGAATATCAAAGTATGCATCCTATTAGTAGATGTCTAGATGTAATATGGTAGGGTCAACCTAAAGTTCGCAGTTGTATAGTGCCAACCTAATAATTTGTATCTTCAGCTTCCCCTAGTATAGTTATTTGGACTGGAATTGTAAAGGTGGGGGATCATTCCTATTGATGTTCATGTCATGAATAAACTCGAAGCAAGAGGATCAAAATTGTGTGAATTGATGTTTTAATTAGTTTGTAGAGGGGGTTATGGTAGGAGACAAGAGTATAGGAGGTAATTAAGGGACTCAATAGATATCTCAAGAGCATAGGATCTTTACAGGGGGATTACTGATGAGTGTACATGTAGACCTTTACCTATTAGATGAAGAAGATGAAATAGAAAAAGAACTTGAAGAGAATTATGCATTAAAAGTGTGAGAAGGGAACCTAGTACAGTGCAACGAGCATGAAGTCTCAAATGATAATAGTGGTACGAGTACAAGTAGGATGCAACACAGAGAAGCAACCCCATATGGTTCTTTAGTGCACATATTCCATCCATTATTATATTTCACCCCATAGGACAATTGCATTAGTTGTGGAAAACACATACGCGTACATTAGCCATTATATCCGTTTTAGGAATACAGGTGTTTGACCAACAAAAAGGATTACATGTTATGTCACATATTTACATGATTCCTAAAGGACATAGTACTCTGGGTTAGGTCATTACATTTAACTACTAGGTCTATAAACATCTATAATTTACTTTGTTACTCATTTCCTCATTAAGTTCATTTTTGTATAATAAAGGTGTCATATCATTTACATGAGGAGTACATTTAAACTTGGAGTTAGGGTTGGTACCTAAAACACACTTTATGTACATCTTGTAGGGTTAGGGTTGGTACCTAAAACACACTTTATGTACATCTTTTACATTTAAGGGGAACCTAATGGATTTTAGTGTAAATATGGATAGTATTGGTTAACTATTAGACATATACATTTACACTATGCTATCACTTTCAAGAACCCAACATGGACATGGTGGAAGAATTTGATCTACCATGGGAACAATAGGAGTAGGTCAAAAGATAAGGTGTTAAACGATGAAGATGGTTTGGTTGGGGGCGGAGGAGGGACTAAAAGGGTTGATATGCAAATGTTATGGTGATAGAAGGCAAGTATGAGCATCATTTAGGATATAGGATTGTGGTGGATGGAATGATGGGAAAAACTTTTATGGCATGGATGAGGAATTTACACAGAAGACTGAAAAAATATAAAAAAATTGAAAAGTACATCGTCAGAGTTGGACATGGGATGGATGTGGTTGAAGTACTACATTTTTATCATATAAGATATATTTTGAAATTGATGGGACAGATTGTTGATTAAATTTGTTTTCTTTGTATTTTCCACATTTCAAAAATGCTACTATAAAGTTATTTATATCAGTATACCATAGACAATAATGCTTGCATATATTTTATATGCACACTACATTCAATTTTGTTTTAGTTCAATTGACTCTCGTTGCACTTAAGCATATAGTTCTTATTTATTATATCATGATGTAATTGTTCCTTTCATATTATCTGGGGTAAGATTTTAATCCCTTTCAAGCACAATTTATTTTGAATATTAAAATTTGTTGGTTTCACCGCCAGCGTACCATTGTGTTTGCAATGACTGTGTGTCCGGTTGTATGCTTTTAGTCATATCAGTTGGATTACCAAGATCTTGATTCCACATTCGATTAAACAAGTCTGATGAAATAATTAACTCCACCACAGATTCATGAGGTAATATCGCTAAATATATATAGGGTGATTCATTGAAATTTTAAGTGTTTTTTCAATCTTTTCTAAGTTCACCTTTGGGCCATGTTGTAAACCTTTGTAAAGTTCATTCCATGAATCAATAGAAGTTTTAATTGATTATCATTTATGTTGAGTGTGTGATTTTTGGTCCAATAATATAAGGGCGCTTTAATCCCTTTTGCATTGTCTATTGGGCAGTGGGATTCAGATTGGGGTAAAATTTGATCTGTGGCAAATGTTTGATTGGTCAGCAAGCATAACATAATCTAGGTCTTTATAAGTTGTAGTATTTATGTCTAAGGTATGCACATCTTTGACATCTTGGGACGATATAAGGGTGAGTTTTATTTTCTCTTTTGACTTTAGTGCTTGATGGGCCATATGTGATGGGGGTGTATGTGAGGTAGTCTAGAAAAGTATTTATGAGGGAAAAAGATGTATATGAAGTGATGGCACTTGCTATTGGATGAATGATAGGAGCATACTTGATATTGCAACTATCAAGTTCATTGTTGTTTCTTTCAGCTTCAGAGGTAGGAGATGATTGTAGAGGGACTTGTTCTTTATCATTGTGAGTGGGAGAGGAAACCTCTAGAAAGTGACGTGTCATATGTCCATTATTGTTGTGGTCCTTATTTTTGTTGTCAATCACCAGATTTTCAACTATAAGAGTAGAGGTGAAGTATCCATCTAAAATAGATGCTGACGGTAGAGATGTTTTGGTTCCAATGTGTGGTTAGCTCTATTGATATTGGTGATAATAGGGATCTCCAAGAAAGTGGGGGTATTTGTAGATGGTGTGCCTCTAATGAAGTTCATTTTTACACGTATATGAATTAATTACTCATGTTTTCATCAATTATCTTATTTTTCTCACTCTTGACATTTCCCATGATCAATAACCCCATGAGGACCACCATATTGGAAATTCATGGTTTGAATCAATTGTATGCATCAAATTTGATTTATCCCTATTTTGAAAAACTTCTTGAATAAATTTGTTAACTACTTGATGAATATTTCCCATTTTGACTTGAAATGTTTTCTATAGATTGTCACCTTTGATACGAGACTACTTTCCACTTTTTTTATTAATCAGACTTTCCTTATAACAATTATGATTTTATTGAGTTTTTACCCAAAAAACATCTTTTCCTCTATTTTCCTTGATTGGCCTTTGCCCATTTTACTAACCTATTATGGTTTTCCCTAAACTGATGATTGTAGCTTTGAACTAGGCTTTAATCCCCTAAACTGGCCCTGTTTAGGCATCACTCGAACCTCCCAACAATTGTTGGATTGCAACCTAGCAGTGCTCAGGTCGTCTCCTACCTCTAGTAGGAGATGGATAGATGTTACACTATATGGCAAAACCTACCCACAACCCGTGGGCCCTCACAACACACTCACTCTCTCTCCAATTTTCCTTCCCCTTTCTTCCTATCTCAATCTTACCTGAGTTGGGTGTTGATCAGTCATGAACTATGCCTTGGTCACCAAGCAAATCCCTTGCCACTAACCCACTAACCTAGCTTCATGAAACTCTAACCCTATCCCTCCTTTCCCTATAAAAACACCCTATCCACTTTTCCTCGCTTCCTCGAGCCCCAGAGCCTCATCCTCTTCTACCTCTTTTTCTTTGGTGATTGACACCTATGCGACATCTCTCCCTATGCACGCATGTGACATGCTGGGGAGACAAACTCCCAACCACTAATCTAGTTGGTTGTTCAAAGACTTGACCAAGATCAATGTCCTTCTATTTATCCAGACTAGGTATTTTCTCCCCACTCTATAAAAAAATCAATAATTTATCCAATATTATAAAAATCATACCTAATGATTTGGCTATCCCAAAATAAACCAATAGTCAATTTGCACTAGAAAGACGAGAAGAACCTGTTAAAAATGCATTCAAAGGCTCATTCATGTTCCACTTTCATTGATATCCTTAATATAATCTACGTTAGTCATCATATTGATTAAAGTCTTCACCATGATGTTTAAGAATCCAAAGCTCTAGATTCAAACTTGATTATTATTAATGATGATTCTTCATCGTGATGAGGTCAACTTGGATTAGTCTTGAGACCAAATGGAGAATATAAATCAACTCTTAATCTCAAGTTGAAAACTATATTAAACAAATGAAACTCAATTATGGTTTCTGAACCCTAACTTTGTGGGTTTTAACCCTAAATTGTTCAAATCTTATTATTCCCCTTTATAAAATTGAGAACCATATTGATATATTGAGGACACCACTATCGAATCTTGACTTTGAGACTCTTAATACTGACAACTTTAGCCTTCCATTCAATGATGATTTAGGGTTTTGACATGTATGACCTAGGTCTGAAACCATCCCTTTAAGTGATGTTGGGTAATATGTGGAAATGGATAATGATATGCCAAAATCTTGTTGTTCGGAATCAATGATGAGTAACTTACTTAAGGTAAATGTAAGGATTTACAACCTTGATTGATCCTTATGACCTATATTATTGAAAACCCATGTTTGACTCCTATCTTATTTAATCAAGGTCCACTCAAATGTCTGACTTCATAATCATAATAGATGTCTACTCTTGAACCAAAAGGTAATGTTTCATCTTATTTGACTTGATGAATGGTATTGCTTATATTGATTGATATTTATCTTTTTTTGTGTGTACTTTTGGCTATTATAGTTGTCTGAGCTACTCCATTCCCTACTAATTGATATTTTGTATTTATTATGTATATGTTGATAAAACTTGAACATAAGTACTGGAACATAAGATAATGTATTTGAGAATCACACTTCATGTGGCATTTGCTATGATTTGTGAAACACCTAAATTGTGCTTCATGTAAAGTGTTCATTATCATTTCAAACATTGTATCAGAATTTATTTGGAAGTGGATGTATCTTGGGGAACTTTTCTTAATTCATGTTGTCAAAAAACCATAATGGAATAATTCATGATAAAATTCTTAGGTTTTTGACAACATGACTTTTGTATAATAATAAAACTTTTGTGTTCTTTCTATAAAACCTGCCATGCACACTTATTTTGTGTACATAAGCTACATTGATCTCACTACCCATATTTAAGTTTGTTTTTCTGATTTTAGGTACAATATGTGCATTGACAAGATCATGCTTCCACACTTATGATATGAACAAGTTCCACCACACCACCTTCATGCAGGATAGTCTCAATGTAGAAGGGTTGTATAGTAGTAAGTTTCATGATTTCATGTATCTTTTCCAAGTTTGCCTTTGTGCCATGTTGCAAACCCTGAAAGGTTCATTCAAAGAATGAAAAAGAAATTAAATTTTAATAGTTATGTATATTATATGATCAAGCATGACTATTTAGTATTCGGACTCACTAGTCGGAGGTAGTTCCATCTTATTTAGGATATGTAAGTAGATCATTTTGTGGTTCTTTGGAAGGGTAAGGTCTCAGGTGGATGAGGATTCACCTCAAGTCAAAAAAGAAGGTTGCTATTTCCATTTCATGAAATTGTATCAGGTGTTGTGGCTTATTACTTGGTTGTGTTACTAGATGAGAATACTTTGCAGTGTTTGTTTCTCTTTTTATGTGAGTGGTATGGAGTTTTGAGTTGTTGAAGAGAATTTTGTATTCTTGCATGAGGAAAGGTCTCCTAGTGGAATGTGAAAGGTGATTTAGGAGTAATCCTCCATTTCTCATATTGTGAATAGTGGTGGTATGTATTGGGAAGTGGAGAGTTTAGGGTGTGAGTGTAAAATATGGTGAAGTCGACTGGTGCATGAGAATTTTAAAGTCTACAGCCTGTAGGTAGTTGACTAGAGGTAATATGTCAAGGCCAACCTAAAGTTTATAGTTCTATATCACCAACATACTAATTTGTACCTTCAGCTTCCCCTAGTATAGTTATTTGGACTAGAATTATATAGGTGAGGGATCGCGCATGTGGTTGTTCTTGGCATGAAAAAAGTTGAAGCTTGTAGCATATAGAAGGATAATGAAGATGGGATAGACAGAGAATCAATATTGTGTGAATTGATGTTTTACTTAGTTTGTACAGGGGGTTTAGGTAGGATACAAGAGTATATGAGGTACTTCTAGGGATTGAGAGATATCTCAATAGTATAGGAGCTTTCCAAGGGAATTACTGATGGGTGTATATGTGGACCTTTACCTATTAGAGGAAGAAGATGAATAAAACAAAGAACTTGACGAGAATTATACAACCAAAGTGTGAGAAGGGCACCTAGTACAGTCTAATGAGCTCGAGGTCTCAAATGAAAATAGTGGTAGGGGCATAAATAGGATGCATCATAGAGAAGCAACCCCTATGGTTCTTTAGTGCACATATTCCATCAGCTATAATATTTGACCACATAGGACAACTAGTGCGTTAGTTTTGAAACACACACATACATACATTACTTATTATATGCAGCTAGGGAATACACGTCGTTTGGCCAACAAAAAGGATTACATGCTGTGTCACATTTTTATTGATTCCCAAGAACATAGTACTATGTGTTGGGTCATTGCATGTAACTACTAGGTCCAACAACATATATTATAAGGCCCATAACCTATTTCAGTGCTTAATGGTGCTTTATTTGCTTAATAAGATGGTTAAAAATTAATCTAATCTCTTAAGATGCCTTAATATCATGTGACATGCTTGTGGTTTCAGTTTCGTCCTATTTGGATATTGTTTGAGTTATGTTTTCTTATTTCGGACCAAGTTGCAATTTACCTATAATGAGGGGTTATCTTGCAATTTGTCACATGTTGGAAGTGCCTCACATGTTTTATCATTATTAGAGAGAGAATTGTGCTTTCGGGTGCCTTGTTATGCCTTGGTTTGATGAGGAGAGAAGTGGTGATATGTTGAGTGTTATTTCTAGGGTTTGCCCAGATGTCCTATGTTGATGTTGACCTTGTGTTGACCATTTGATGTTCTTGGTTTTCATAGACCTTCCTTGATGTTCCTTGATGGTTTCTCTATATTCTAAGGTGGTCTTGAGAGTGTGGTGAAGTCTTTTCAGTCGCGGAGCCTTTCCTCTCTTCTTTTAGGTTGAAGAGAACTTAGGGTTTTGGTTTGGTCACTTGGATTTTTGAGTATCTTTGACTGTTGGCCTTTGTGCCATGCTTTGTTTTGATCGTAGGTTCTCTATGACCAATTGAGGTCACTGACCCACCTTGTTTTTTACAATCTATCTTGCATGGATGGTTTTACTAGTTACATAGTTGATGTGTGGTGCATATGTGGCACTTATGTGCATGACACCTAACCCCTTTGGTCTCTCTCTACCCTTGGGTATATGTACCCCTATTCTTTCTTGCAAGTAACCCTTTGTGGATCTTGTCTTTCTCTCTCACTTTTGGAGTTCGGCTGTTGTGTTCTTGGTGGAGAAGAATCTCGTCCTTGGTGCAAGATATACGAGACTCTTTGCATGTAGTACTCCAAATTTGGAGCTACTCTTCCTTAGTTATCTTTGGTGTTTCTTTGATCCTTGTTAAGTGATCCAACCTCTTGATTTCGTTTCTTTATCAAACTATACCTCTTTCTTCTTCTCTTTATCTAATCCATCGAGCTTCCATGGTGGTGCTTGTATTGGGATGGAGGTTCTCCTCTTTCTTGGGTCGAATCCTTGGTTCTCCAAGGTAGTGCTCAAGTTGAGTGGAGGAACTCTTCTCTCTTTCTCTCCCTTCTTGTTCTTTTTCAGCCTTGGGATTTTGGTTCTCCTTCTTTCCCTTTAACCTAGGGTTTGCTTCTCTTTTGAGGTGATAACAAGCCTGGTCACGTGGGAGGTCAAACTAGGTTTCTCTCTTGCTTTTGGAGCTTCTTTCTTGGAGGTGGTGGCACCATCATCTAAGGCGGGTTATATAACTCTTTTCCCCACTATTGTTGCACTTTAATTCCTACATGCAAAACTATCTTATCTCTAAAACGTGGTTATATGTTGCATGATGATAATATCTTGTTCTACTGTTTATGTTTATGAAGTAATCTTTCTTAAGATTAGCTCTTTTCCCCAAACCCTAGTTATTGTTTTTGAGTTTCGTGGATGGTGACAAGTTGGTGCTTGCATGCACACTTTAAAGCATTTGTTTTGATCTTCTTGGTTATGTTTTGGTTATCTTGAGGATGATGGAGATTTTTGGTCCTTCATGCATATGTAGTACTCATGGTTCTTTTTCTCTTATCATGGTTTGATCTTTTTATGTTTGGTGATCGGATTTCTAGGGTTTTTAGCATCTCTATCCCTTAATATTTTCCTCCTTTGATGTTTCAGTTTTCAGGATGATAACCACCTATTTTGAGTATGTTTTGTTGGTATTTTTCTCGCTAAGATGTTCTTCATGTTGTGTTCCATGTTGTTGAAGGTTTGGATGTGAGCTTTGGTCGATGAGATGGTTCCTTATATTTTTAGTCACATAGATGATCCCCTTTGGTTCAGTAGCATAGACCCATTTTATCTTCGGTCACTAACATTGATGGTCTTGTTCAACCGTTGGAGGGGTTGATTCCTTCTGACCATTTGAATTTGGTGGTGCCTTGGTCACTGATGTAGTCTTTGGCCTGTGGTTTCTCTTCGACCGTTGGATGTGGTCATGTCTCATCGACCGTTTGGATTTGATGGTTTGGTCATTGGCCTTGGGTTGTATCTTCAACCATGATGTGTTGTCCTCTTTGATCACATGGTTTTGTTCCCTAATGCTCTCTATATTCATGGTAATCCATGGACATCTAGTTCTTATGAATGGACAACTAGTAGTGACGATGGTTGACCTATGTGCTCCACGAATGTGGGAGGATGATACTTAGGGTTGATGTTATATGATGTCTTGGAAACCCTAATCATATATGTTATTTGAAACCCTAACCCTAATATGGGACTATGATATATTTGTCTACCTTATTCATGTGGTAGTATACAATGTTGATGCATTTTCTCCTTCCTGCTTGTATAACTTAATTGTTGCAGGTTGACTAAATGGCATAGCTATCAAATGATATCTTGTGTTGATATGAGACATGTGATGTCTATAAGCCTACATGAGGTATGTTGAGATAATGATGTGATACATGAATGATGTGTTTGGGTCTAATGGCCTGGAAGAGGCTCAATGCCTAGTTGAGGTGTCTCCTCTAGTGATATGATGAGGGATTGATATCCCATGACATTGTGATTTTGGGGATATCCTTGGATGGTTGTGCTGTCATGGGATGATGCGACAAGTTTACACCTTATTCATTTTATATCTTCTGAAGTTGTATCATACTCTTACTTTTGTAGAATTTGTTTAGGGTTTATACGTTGTAAATTGATTGATGCTAAAAGACACTCAATTGGCTTAAGTAATCAAGTGAAACCCAAATCATGTACTTGTCATGTGCCATACATCTACAGTGTCAGTATTTGTTGGATTGTGAAATAATTTGTCCCTTAATGGAAGCTCAGAGTTGTATACCGTTGAGTATATGCATTTCATAGGATTGACTACCATCATGCCCAGGCAGGAGAGCAGTCAAGGCCGTATCTCAGTGATGTGATTCAGTATATGTATATGATATGTTTTGTGGATGGTTGTGGTCATACCTCGACAATAGTGTGATGCGGTCGTAACTCAATTTTCACTAGTGTTGTGCCTATATACCACGGAAGACTAGGTTGTTTTGTAGTTGGACTTTGTATGTCACTGTGATGGACTCAGACTGACTAAGGGTGTGGGATCCCAAAGGATTCATGATCCTCTTAGATCTTTTTTGGCACTGATTGTGAATTAGCAGTGGTTAGTTAAAGTATGAGTGGTATACCTCATCTCCTCGGGGCATAATAAAAGATATAACAGAAATGTGTAGTGCATTGCTTAGGGTTAAACATGACTCATACTAGATGACTGTGTACCTTATCTCGTGTATTGATTTCTTAAATTATGATAGGGTAAGAGAAATAAACTCGTATGCATTTTCTTCATATCCCTTCTTAAAGTATAAGATGTTCTACTGCTCAGTGGTAAATACCTAAACTACTTAAATAGTGTTCAATGATTTACCTATATTGTTTAGCAGAATCTACTCAACCTGATAATGATGTTGTCTTCCTGGTTTAGCTTATTTGTGTTAATAATAGTTGTGGAAGAGAGTTATATCTCTCGATGGGGCATTGGTCTCACCCCGTGGGTTTCCACATCTTTTAGGTGGTCGTGAAAGACGAGGTAGAGATTGTGTTGTTGAGGCTAAGCGGAAAAAGGAGAGGTAGCTATTAAAGATTGGATATGCTACTAGCTTGTAGTAGAGTCCTATGTGTTGTCCCTATACTCTCAGGTCCTTGGGATATTTTGTAGACATTATATATCGACATGATTTTTGGTAGTAGGCCATGGTTTTATAAAGATGGTTTGTATATATATGAATAGGTTATCATATGTAATAGGATGTTATGAGTTGTCCATGTGGATAGTGATATGTACCATCTTGTGGCTTGATATGTAATATGTGTGGTCTCATGTGGACTAAGATGAAATATATTCCTACTTTTGTGGTGATATTGAATCAATTTCAACTTTTCCCATTTAATGGTAATCATGGATGTCTAGTGTTTGTTTCGTGCTTTGTTTGGAGTAATCTCATTGTGACGCCGTTGGGATGTTAGAATTTGGTTGGTATCATAGATCTAGGTTCACTGAGACTACATGGACATAGGACTAGGGTTGTGTCTATTTTAGTGTCCTCCAGTCTGTCTGATAGTAACTTCTGCTTATGCAGAAGAAGAAGAAGAAGAGAAGAGAATAAGGACGGATAACATGATGAACATGCTGGTGAGAGCATTGTTGCTGCACCAGGAGGTGGTGCAAGGTAGCAGGCAAGGGTTGATGATGTGCCTGAGATGCCCCAATTTGACCCATTTGTAGTGGCCAATCCCAATTTTAAGTCCATGTTTGGATAGATCATGGCCACGATGACAGATATGGTGGACAAAATGCCTACACCCCAAGTGAGAGAAGCAGTCCCCAATGTGGAATCTTCACATTCTAGGAAGATCTTTGAGAGGTTAAGACATGTAGGGGTGGTTGACTATGTGTGTATGAAAAACTCGACAGATGCAAATATATGGATGAAAGAGTTGGAGAAGGCCTTCAAGATCCTCAATATCCCTGAGGAGGATAAGGTGAAGCATGTGGTATACCTGTTAAAAGGGAGTGCTAGCCATTAGTAAGCCACTGAGGAGGAGAAAAGGTCTGGCGTCATGATAAGTTGGGAAGATTTCAGGGGGGAGTTTGTCAGGCGTTACTTCCTGGAGACGTATCTTGATGAGAAGATCACATAGTTTGAGAAGATACAACGGGGATCCATGTTGATCAATGAGTACAAAGCTAAGTTCATGGAGCTTCTGAGGTTTTGATAGCATATGGTAGCTACAGATAAGGATAGTATCAGGCATTTTGAAAAAGGTTTGAGCTCTAAGTTGACGACTCCAGTATCAAACTTAGAGAACATATAAAGGTTTGCCATGTTTGTGGAGTCTATCAGGTAGATAGAGAGGTCAATCGTGGAGAAGCGAGAGACGAATTCCAAGAAGAGATTTGTATAGTATCAGGGATATTCATCTAGAGGCTTTAGGAAGCTAGGTTTTCAGCACCTCAGTCACAGCAAAGGACAGTGGTTCAGTACTAGTGGCCACCAAGCAGGGCAGAGGTCATACATTCCTACCAGCAGGGGCTCATAGTGTAGTTTCAATATCAGTAACAATGTCGTCCAGGCCACAGTACTAGACCAGGACTTGTCACAAGTATGGACAAGTAGGAAATTTGAGGTGGGCATATCCTGTGAAGGATATAGAAGTGACGCAATAGTATAGACAAGGTCGATCACAACAACGACAATTTAGCAGTGGTGGAGGCCAAGGACATGGTCAGACGTCACAAGATGGTTTGTTTGGGCAAGCCAATAGAGGATGGGGGTGACAACTGGCAACGGATCAATTCTATGCCATGAATCAGCTGGAAGGAGTAGTCAACCCTTGAGTTGTGATAGGTCAGATGGAGTTATTTCATTTTGATATTTTTTCATCTTGCTTTATATCTATTTTGGTTGATCTGGGTGCGACACACTCCTTTATCACTTAAGAAGTGATTGCTAGTTGTTCTTTACCTGTTAGTCATAGGGATGATAGTCTTCATATAGAAATCCCCTAGAATTGTTCCTCTGAGTTGTGGGAGGTATGTCCATCCTACGTTCTTTCTTTCTCAGGGCGCAGCATTCAAGTGGATATTATACAACTTGACATGCATGGATTCAATGTGATCTTTAGAATGGATACTTTGGAGAAGTGTCGAGTTGTCTTGGACTATAGTGACAAGGTGGTGACGTTTGTCGATGGTGATGTTTCATGGATCTATTAAGGAGATAGGAAGATTATTCTAACGTGTCTGATGTCATCTATGATGGAAAAGAAGATGATGAGACAGGGTTGTGAGGGTTTTTGGGTGCATGTGGTGGGTACTAAGGTGAGGAGTCATAGTATCCAGGAAGTGCTAATTGTCTGTGAGTTTGAATATGTGTTTCCTGACGAGTTCCCAAGTATTCCCCCACCGCAAGAGATTGATTTTGAGATCATTCCAGTTCTTGGTACGTAGTCAATACCACAGACACTGTACATGATGGCACTAGCTGAGATGCAATATTGAAGAAGCAATTGTAGGAGTTGCTTGAGAAAGGCTTTATCAGACCAAGAACTTCACCCTGGGGTGCTCCCATGTTGTTTGTTAAGAATAAGGATGGATCAATGTGATTGTACATTGATTATAGATAGTTGAATAAGGTGACGATAATGAATAAGTATCCTTTGTCACAGATAGATGATCTATTTCATCAGTTGAGGGGTGATGTAGTCTTCTCAAAGATAGACCTAAGGTCAGGTTACCGCCAGGTGTGGATCAAGGCGGATGACATACCTAAATTAGATTTTAGAACTCAGTATGGTCACTATGAGTTTTTGGTTATGCCTGTGAGAACCCGTTACACAAAACAAGATTACTCAAAACACAAAACATGATTACTCATTAATTAGACAAGAAAATAGGGTATATTAAAACCAATTTCAACATTTCTCAAATGCTTAGAAACATTTACATAAAATCCCAGTAACTTGCTTCATTTCATATAATACTCAATGTCCCTTACAACTGCTCTGTAGCCTTAGCTACAACATAAACTTTACAAAGGAACGCTATCCACATATTCCACTTATACAAGCATCAACATGATATTGAAAGCTCAATTCAATAGAAACATCGCACATAAACTTTTCGCCTAGACCTGAGAGTATAGGGATGACTCTAAGACACACTAGACAACTAAATGACCTTCTCTAAGGTCCATCACCATGTTTCTTCCTCACTGCCACAGTTCCATTGTCGTTGTTGGCAATCACCTAAAAAGATGTGGTGACTCACAGGTGAGACCCAATCTCGGCAAGAGATATAACTCTCTCCAGTAGATATTGATTACAACAAATTATTTTACAGTAAGTAGACTAAATAGTTGGAGTATTTAATGGATAATTGAGCAAATTAAATAGTTCAAGCATATTAAACAAGTTAAGCAAATAATCTTAGCAACAAGTATAATTATTAGAGTATATGCAGACTATCATCTTGGATTATATAAGATTGTATCAAATAACAAAATCCATCACTAGTCTGACTATCATCTTATGCTTTGATAACAATATACGCAATCTAGTAGCATAAGTATCTATAACATCATGAATATGTCTAGCAACATAAGTATAGCTAACATTGTTGGCATGTCTATCAAGTTGAACATATCTACATCATAAGTAGAACTAACATCACACCACAATTATCTACATAAGCATGATTAGCAGTTTAAGCATCTCTAATAATAGAGACATGGCTACCAATATAAGCATAGCTAACAGCATGTGATAACAATCACCATTAACATAATCAACGGTAGAAGTATATCTATTAACATAGCATGACTATTGTATGTACATCTACATCATGAATATTTCTATAGCATAAGCATATCTATTATTTCTTAATGTACTAATCATAATTTTTATGTAAAGAGAACAAACAAGGGTTATTATCCAATATGAAGTGTCATGTATAATCCTAAACAGATTGGATCATGTTTAACAATTCAAAACTACAGACTTCATTATAAACAATTGGATGTTGAAGCATCTATAGACTTCATTATAAGTAATTGGATGTTAAGCATCCATTCCCAACCATTGGATCAGGTTTAACATTTCAAAACTATCGGTTGATATGTAGGTTTAACCCTTGGATCATATAACTAAAGAAACCATCGATTTAAGGCTTAATTGAAGCAGCTCGTGATACCTAGTTACACCATCATGTGTTAACCTAAACCACCATTAGTTGTGATGCATTATTCCACCATTAGTTGATGAGGACAATAATAGCATCATGAACACCGTCAGATTTTGAGCTAAAATTATCATTGGATTATATCATCTTTAGGGCACTAAACCATCAATCATTGAACTTGTAAAAGATTTGAGAACTGAACTAAGGTGTGACCAATAGTTAACATTATTAGCTGTCACCATGGGTCATAACCATCAGTTTCCACAAAGGCATCTCCACTAATTCTAATATAACGTCATGCATTTGTTCATGTATAAAATCGAAAATCAGCCTAAAACACTAAGTATAAGCCATTGTTTGATAGGTAGTTAGCACCATTCATTGGTATGTAAGAAAGTACCAAGTTATCCTCTACCTCAATAAGTTCGTGCACATGATTTTGGGATCCTATAGAACTGGAAACTAATCAAGGAACACCCTAAAATTGGAAATCCTAAGCAAGAATAGCATTTATATACATAGATCTTCATTTTAGAGCAAGAACATGAGTAATAAAGCTTGTAGTAAGCAATAAAAGTGAAGAGGATTATAAAACTCACCTCTAGTGAAAGGATTAGAGTCCAAGAAACAAGAAGTTTTGAACAAAGAAGGTGAAGAACCCTAGATTTAGGTCTAAATTCAGCCAAGTTTAACCTTTCTCCACAAAAGGAGCAACCCTAGATGGAAGAAGCAAGAAAGATAGGTTCCTTGAGCTTTAGAGAAAACATTACCATGGAACAGAAAGTTTCCATCTAGGAAGAAGGTAGGAGGAAGAGGAACAACAAAAAAATGAAGGAGAGAAGAAGATATTTACTAGTTTAGGTCAATATCACCAAAAGGAAGCTTTGCAAACCCTAGATAAGGGTAGATTTGAATCCTAGATGCTCCAAAATGAAGGTTGGCTATAATATTCTATCTTGGGCACTCTATTCACCCCCAAATAGGTGAAATACGAATTTCTGAAGAGGAGGAAAAGATAAGAATCTAAAGGTTTCATTTTTGAGCTAAAGGATAAGTATATAATGCTTATGGATAAAGAAAGAGAAAAGTTTGAAATGTCCATGGCCTTAAATTATTATGGATATACAAGAAGACACACAAGAATCTACCCTACCATTCATGGAGACCTGCTTCTCCACCATTTATTGGTTCTGATCCAATCAAATAAACCATTGGTTGATAGCTCCTAAAGGTGGCTCATCCATAAAGGGGTAAGCCCTAAAAATACCCTTGAAGAAAACACCTTCAAATCAAGGTTCAACTAGGAGACCCATGGCCCAACAATCTAAAGCATGATAAGGAAACATATAATGATTATAATTCATGAGACAAATTTCAAGTAAAACCTCAGATTTGGGTAAATTGTATAAAAGTCCAAAATGTGCATAAAATTGCACAACTTGCACAAACAGTTCCAAATTGGACTAAATTTAAAATTTAAGCTTGTCACATGATATCAATACACATAACAAAGTTTTATTAAGTTTAAATCATTGAATTATGGTAATTAAACATGTTCAACACTTTAATCAAGGTTAGGGGTCTCATAACCATAAATCCCTAACAGGGATTTCACCCCCGAAATCCAAGGTAAACGAAGATGGATATTTCTCATGCACCTCATCCTCAATATTTCTCATGGTTATTTCATCTCACGGTGATTTCACATCATTCTCATAAAGTCATATTCTTCTTTGTCAACTCTTACATGTGTTACCTTGGTTCAACATAGGAACTGTTGTGCCACATATACAGGTATGGTAGTATGTTTCCAACTTGGGACTCTAACTGTCGTCCTAAACTATTCCATCTATTGTATCACACATCACTCAGAGGACATACTTTCTAGCTCTTACCAAACATGAAGCATCATCTATCTCTTATCATATGTAACTTTATAAAGTTTCACCTCTATGCTCCTTCGATGGTTGTTGTAATTTGCAACTCAATCAATCAAGTGGGTATCCCCTAATTGTCAAGAACTATATGGCATATGTTCTTAGAAGATTCTTCAATCATCTCAATGATGGACTGGCCATCTGTCTCTTTGAAGAGTCATACACTTGTCTACAACCGTAATCAAATATAACTTCATGATTGACCTTGTTAGGGGAAGGGAAACAACACTGTCTTCATCTTACCAAGATTCATACAACCCACTTAGTAGATGTACCATAACTCCAAGAGTGTATTCTAGTTAACCCCCAACTCACTCTTATTAAACTTGTCATGCATAAGTGTAGTTGCTTCAACATTCTTAAGATTTAGCAAAGATGTTAACCGTGCTACTGACAATCTCTGAAATACTTTAAGATGTCATCATTAAAAGCTTGTCACAACTTATGAGACATAACATGATTACTCTATTCCTCTTATTTATGATGATATTGATACATTGGTTAATCTAAATGACATAACCCTAAACTCATAACGGTCATGTAGCTTATGTCATCCACGCCAACTTTTATCCATTGATATTCTGATCCTAGGTTAATCTTAAAGGAACACGGTAACACATGCCTGTTAATCAACAAACCACCTATTCTTGATTGTGGTCTTGCCTAACCATTAGCAGACCATATACAACATTATAGAATCACTCTTCTTTTTCCAAACAACATTTAGAGGATCAACATCTCTCTCTCTATTAGAGAGGAGCATTAGACAGCTCATCTAATAGATATCTTTAACTCATATATAATTGATACACTTTGGATACTAGGATTCATTACCTTGGTATCCACTACATGTGCTATAAAGAACTCATACCCTAGTCTCATCCACTTCCTCAACATCATAACCAGATAAGAACATATAAGAGAACTCCCCCTAACTCTTAGAGGGATCAAAAAGCATGTTCATTACAAAACAAAAAGATTTTGGAACTATACTCCAAGGCAACCACACATCATATCAAGATATCTATCCCCAAGATTTCATCGAATCCATGCGTACCAAGTGAAATAATATCCACTTAAAGGCTACACTTGAAAAAAATGAAACACACTTTCCACATCACTGCAGCATTGTCTAGGGTCACAGGCAAAACGTAACTAATTGTATTTTTTCCATGAAGGTTACACTTTTTATGTATCATCTTACCTCTTACATCTTGGTTTCCTTGACATTAGCATAGGAATTATTAAGATTATCACATCTCAATGCTCCTTTCTCATTAATTCTTCATCATTAATATGTATGTCCTTTCATGTTATCATGTTTCTCAACCACTTATCAAGGAATATGTATGTCCTTTCATGTTATCATGTTTCTCAACCACTTATCACATGTCATTGCTCTTTTCTCATTAAGTCTTCATCATTCATATGTATGTCCTTTCATATGTATCATTTTCTTCATTAGACAAGGATCATATCCCTTAGTTTCTTTCATATGTCATGAAGATTTTACATTAGCACTTCTTACACACAAAGGTTAGTCTGAGATTAACTCAGGTTCCACTTTTACCATCTTCCATTGTTCACATTCATCTTCTCATATTATACTTATCATAGGAGTCCTCCCCATCTTATGTGAATTTCATACCTTGAATCACTTTATTAGCACAGACTTATCTGTCTTTTACTTTATTATCTTCTTGAATTATAGCTTCAAGAATTCCTCATTTGCTTATTGGTATTCTGATTTAGGTTTCATGATGTCATATCTTTCTATTGTGATTACCAAACATTCATGTTTTGTTAGGTTATGATGTAATTCTCATCTTCTTTAGGGTAAGATTGAGATATTTGTACCATGATTTCTTATTCATTATATTCTTTAGATTGTCTCAATATGACTACTTGATCAGAATAATCAGAAAGATAACAATCTAAGATTTCCATACTTAATTTTTATTTAATAGTTTAATACCTAGCAAGAGCACCCAAATACTGAGATTAGGAAGTATGCACCATATTTTTAGGTCACATTCCTAACTTAAACATCATCCTAGTCCTAAGTCCTAGTGTCCCTATAGACTCAACAAACCCAGAGGTCTAATACCAACTTGTGAGAACATGTTACACTAAACAAGATTACTCAAAACACAAAACCTGATTAGTCATTAATTAAACACAAATCTATTAAATAGGGTAAACTAAAACTGATTTCAACATTTCTAAAATGCTCAGAAACATTTATATAAAAGCCAAGCAACTTTCATCATTCCATATAATATTATAACATCCTCATTTTTTAGGAACTTGCTTGCAAATTTTCTAATATTATATCCTTTATGGTCACATGTTATAAATGGGTCAATATCAAGTATTTTTGGTTATTAACATTCCCTAAACAATTTACCATCAAAAGGAAACATATAAATAAGACAAACCCCAAAATATCACACCCTAATTCTTTTTAAATAATTAGTTATGGGATATTTAAGCTTTGCCTTGTTTCAATCATAATAATTGATTTGATGACCAAACTCAGAAACTAACTCTAGTGGAATTTTCATAGTGGCTAACAGATCAAATTTTGGGATCAATCTGAGTTCATTTGACTTGATAATTAAATTTAACAAGACAATTGGAGGTTTACTAACATAATTCCTTTTTATTTTCTAAAAATCGGTTCTTCTGACTTTATGTATGTTGTTCGATCGGGAGCATGATGGACCCACCCCAATTGAGCCATTCACATCATCTTCCACCTTAGTCCAGGAAGGACTCAGACTCCCATGGCCAATCAATAGCAAATTTATCATTGTGTGGTTGATCATTCTCGAAATAGTTTTCACCATTGGATTCCTGGGTGCGGCGCGCACCATATAAGCCCCCACATGAACCCTAGTTTGCACCCAACTAGAAATGCCCTATTTCACCGCCGTTGTTATTCCCCATCTCCATTGTTGTAGGTCACAGAGTTCTTACCTTGGCCCTGAGAGAATCGACTTTGTTCAAGGGAGGGTCGTAGAGGGTTTTCCTTCCTTCAATTTGCCCTCCTTCATCCCCGAGCTTGCCCCCACCATCTTCTTCAACCTTCAGCTGTCGATCAGCGTTTCACCTCCTCACACCATCATCCTTCATTTAGGCATGCCCACACCAACCTCAGTGTACCAGGAACTGAGTTCCACCCTCGATTCGAGCTGCGACGGCCTGTGGTGGCCTACCCTCAAGGGTACACAATGGCAGTAGGTAGGAAATTTTCCGCCAAGGAACTCCAACCATGCACGAGTTGTGGAGAAGTGTCAAGGAGATTCATGAGGACCTTCCAAAGCTAGTTTGGCTCTCAAATCAGTCAAAGGGTAGGTACGTTTTACCCAACCTCTCCCAATGCATACTTTGTCCTTACTCTGTGTATGCTGGGTTTTAATGCCACTTCACCACTGTGTTCGATCGTTGGATGTGTTGCCTGGTTCTCTGAGCCCGTCGTGAGTTGCTTGACTGAGATCTAGAAGTTTGGAGAAAATGAGACTCTTCCTCTCTTTCTTCCACCAGTGTGTTCTTGGTGTTTGGGCATGGCAGGAGGAACTCGCTGCTCCTTTCCATGGGCAGTTCCTTTTTTGGTGCCCGCAAGTTTTACTACAAGCACCTATACCATCCCTTGGCATCTACAGGATCCTCTTTTCCTCACCTGTATGGTTCCCTTCTATCTTCTCCCATGTTTTTCCGACACCCAGCCATGATAATGGAGTTAGCTTCTCCTGACTTAGTTCTTGGAGGTCGTTGAGCAAGATCGTCACACCAACGTCCTTGTCTGACCTCCATTCACCTTGATAGAATCTGTGGATCATGATCTCTCTCTAGACCAATGGGTAGGCAGTTCCACGTGTTTTTCATGCACATGTGCTTCTATGAATGATGACTTCTATATAACAATACGATCATCCCCTTGTCCCTTTGTTGATCCTCGAGAGCCTGAACTTTTGCCTTGTTCTCAGATATAGACTTTTGGTCCCTTCTTGTGAGTAAACACCCAGTTCATCAACACAACAAACCAATTGAACTGGACAAGGGTACTACCAATTGTTACTGTCCTTGAGACACATTGTTGTGAACCTAACATAATCCGGATCACTGCTTGATTTATTAACCAATGGAAATCCATATTAACCCCAAGTGATGATTATTTAGTAATATACTAAGGCATGGTATTACTGACCTAAGTGAATAATGAACATATAATGATTTTAGCTATCGACTATTATTTTATCGTGATTCCTTTCATCTAGATATAAAGTTCTATTGCGACCTTAATACCAAGGTACTATAGTATTTTGATATGTATACGCTGACCTCTAGTCATTCCATATCCAAAAAATATAAAAGACCTAATATTAGTACACCTCGAGGTAAGTAAGGTGCATGTGACAATAATCCAAGAGAATACACTAATGACCCCAAACATGTTGAGCTGAAAGGAATATGTGATCTGATAAGACTATTGGGTTTTCAGGATAACGATAGATTCAAAGAGCTAGGGGAAGAGTTAGGATTTTGTCTTTCTATAGGTAAGTGGGCCATGCCCTATGAATTCTTGATTAGTATCGTTTTAGGCAGTTAGTAGATTAGGAAGTTTTATTATGTCCTCTTAATGTAGTAGTTGACTAAATTTAGGCTTTATAGTAGATATGATGTTATCTGCATAGTTATGCCTTACGATTTTTAGGTAACATGATACCTATCATGAACATAAGAATTTAGTTTGGTTGAGTATAATCAGTTGCTATAGAGTAACATGAACTTCTTGGATAATTATATTAGATTCAGATTCAGATGTACATTCATGATTCAGTTATCAGTATTCAATTTCAATTCAATTTCAGCTATCAGTATTCAGTTTTAGTTAAACATCAACTATCAGTATTCAATTTTAGTTCAGATTAAGAAATTAAGTAAGTTTAGACGTAAGATAATAAGTCATAACCTTCACATAAGACATTATATAATAAGTTCTCACTCAGTTAGTCCTAGGATGATTCAGAGGCATGTTCTGCCAACTCAGAGGCATTTGTTGCCAATTCAGAGGTGTGTTTACTCCAATTTAGAGGTACTTTGGTACCAAGCAGGGAGTAGTTACGCCAATTCAGAGGCACCTCGATGTCATTCAGAGGCATGTGGTGCCAATTCAGGGTACTTTAGTACCAATTCAGGCATAGATACACCAATTTAGGAGGAATTATCATATTATGGCGGCCACAACTCAGATAAAATATGTAACTAAAACATATAGTTAAGTTTCCTTACATTTATAAGTATGTTCTATCCATTGTGTAAGAATTCATTACCACTTACTCTAACCACTAATTTCTTCTTTCTTGTGCATGGTTGGGGACGCGACATCTGCAGGTAGCGAGTAGTTGATTGAGGAGTAGCTTGAGGACTTGCAGATTCAGAGGATATCTGTCACTAGTGGGACATTATCTTAGGTGATCCTTCCAACTTGGATATTTCTTTCCAGTCATTTTCTTTTATTCTTGTTAGGATAAGTATATCCAAAACTTTCAATTTCTTTATGTTAGACTTTTGTTGGAACTCAGTTACTCAAGTTATTTAAATGCTTCAGTATTCGAAATATGTGATGTTTGCCCATGTTTTATTTTCGTATGTGAATTGATGCTCCCGCATATAGTATTTTTGGTTAATAAAAGGGGAAGGCGTCACAATTTGGTATCAGAGAAGTTTAATAACCATTAGTGATTTATATCATTAGATCGACCTCTTATAAATACCCTTTTACAAATGGACCCCAAGAAGAAGTCTGATAAGGGCAAGGAGCATGTGGATGGAGAGGAAAGCTCCTACAGTGTGGGAGATGATCACGAGGTGTCTGGGAGAGGAAATCTCAATGGCAACCCTAACCCTACTCTTAATGTGCTCATCAATGCCCTGACTGATGCCCTTATTGGTACATGAATGGGACATCCATTGTCGAGGAACTAGGAGCTGACCCTGGTTGATTTCCTAAAGATCAAGCCAGAGACTTTCTATGGAGAAGCTGAGACAGACGTAGTCACTCGTGTTGAGGAGTGGTTATTGAGTGTGGAGCACTGCTTTCATGATCTGAGATGTCATGAGCATTTCAAGGTTCGTTCAGGACCCATCTGCTGAAGAGTGATGCTCGTATCTAGTGGGAGCTGTAACATCCTCAAAATCCTAAATCTATTAATGTATCTTAATGTGAAACCCTAGTTTTCAAGTTTAAGCTTTTAGCTAATAATATGGAATTCAATGGGACCTCTTAGTCCAATGTATGATGAACTAATCTCATAAACCTAGATTTGGCTTAAATAGCTCATTTAGTAAATGATAATTCTATCAATATCACATTTTTATAATGCATGTATTAAATTAGCAACCTACATGAAATTGATGAACAAAAGAGCAACAAAATGAAATCCAATTGGATAGAGAGATTCTAGACCCTCTAATTAGCTTGTGTTCAAAATCTGAGCCTAATCGGACTTTGTTTGACCCCTCAATCATTTTCGGGAAGTTTCACTATAGTTTAAACCCTAAAATCTAATTATTTTGATTTAACCTTGTCGATTTCATATGGTTTTGCTTTCATTTTAATGTCACGCGTGCCACCTTGATGCACTGTCCATCCAGACCATCGGATGTCGATCCGATGGCTGTGGACCCGTCTCCTACCTCGAGTAGGAGACCGAGAGCAGTAGGTCTCTGGTGCATTTTTCACGAGTTCGGTTCTCTCACCACGATGGTCCGTTTTGGGTGATTTCTTTGCCAATGCAACCGGGAGCGAGCCGCGGTCCCATTGATCCCTGGTTTGATGCATTTTGGTGCCCTATTGAGAAATGGCCAATCGGTTTTGGACTCCTTCTCTGTCGTTATTTCGCAGAGGTCTCACCAGCGCATGAAACCTATATAAAGTTGTTCCACAACATCTGCTAGCCCTAGAACAACATCTGCTAGCCCTAGAACATCCCTCCCCTTCTCTCAATTTGATCCCTCGTACCCTAGGCCAGCGCCACATGATCGACCTTTGTTTCCAGCGATTCAGACCTCACTCTGACCACTCCGGCCACCAACATTCGATTGCAAGCTCAGTAAGATTCCTTGACCCCTGGTAGACATTTCCACGTAGCCTATTTTCGACGAGCTTTCCCCAACCGCCGGGTCCTATGGACTAGGTTGGAGCACCTCGCCCGCGCTTGCCGCCATGGCTCCTCAGAGCCCTTTTAGACATGGGATCTATGGCTCTAGCTTCTCCTTCCTCCCTATGTCATCATCCTATTTTTGGTTGATCCTTTTTCGCCTTGTTTCCAGGTGGCTATGAAGCGAGCTTTGATGCTTTGTTCTCGCGACCTGGAGCTAGGAACAATGGTGTTCCTGGCACTGTAGGTCTCGAGTCCATGCTCTTTGACACCACAATTATCCCAGGAACTTGTTCCTCTAATTGGTTTGCAACGAATCCATCTCGTTTTTTATTTTGGTCCTTGAATTCGAACTGCAGTGCGCTGTGTCATCTTCGATTCGAAGATGAAGAAGCCAGACAGGGTTTTACCAGTTTTGCCCTTCTGCGAATCTGATTCATGTATTGCGCGATCAGGGGTATTTTCGGGTTATAATCACCCTTTTTATCTTGACCGCTGGTTCGCCCCAGTGGGGCCCTTTTCTAGCGTGGCAGACCCTGATTAGGCTAGCTAGGTAGGGCCCGCAGCCCTTTGGGTAATTGTTTTTCCTAAGTGGATTTTCTTTGAATTCTGATTGGCCGATTTATGAAAAATCATAACTTCTAATTGGTAGATCGGATGGGGTCAAGTTATATATGAATTTTGCTCAATTTTTTGAGATCTATCCAATGGGTAGGGTTTTGAGATATGTTTTGGTTTGGATTTCACGAAATGTCAGGTTTGAGACAATTAGGGTTTAGGATATAATTAAGGTGATAGTTAATATAAACTATGTTAATTTTAGGAACCTAGGACTCGACTCAGGATCAGGGAAACTGTGATTTGGTTTTGCTCCAATAAGGTAAGCGGGTCATGTCATTATGCATATATACTTTGGATAAATTGCTTGCTATGTATGATTTAAGATTATGCTTCATAATCTCATGTTATAGAATGAAATCAAGATAATGATTATGCATTTGATTATATGATGGTTGTTATGTTCACAAAGTTATATGGTTACCACTAATGTTAATTAGCTTAATTATACAATCATGCAATGATTAAGAAATTGATTAAAGAATCATGGAAATCATGTAATGTTAATGTCAAGATTAAGAGGGAGAAATCCCATGATGATTAAGATAATGCACTTAAGTTTTAAATTGTCTCTCTTTATGTTATTTTGTCTTTATGACATTGATGAGCACTTTGGTGCAACTAAGATGAGCCTTAACCGGCCTCATGAGCACTTTGGTGCAATTATTGGATGAGGACAATTTACATTGATGGCAAGATAAGAACAATGATGTTAATGTTAAGTTAAGAGGATTAAGTAACTTATTATATGTTTCTCGAAATGATGGACCTTATGGTCATTATGGGCTTTCTAGCAATGATGGGCTTTTCGAGCATGATGTGCCCCATGTGGGCAGTGAGGAGAGAATGTATATAATAATGTTCTTAATTCATTGATGTAATGAAGATTAATGTGTAATGAGAATTCATAATCTCAAGTTGTGTCAAGTTTATTTCTTTTCAAGTATATGTTTATTTTTAGTTCTTATAACATGCATAATGCCGCTTACTGATGTTGATGTTTTCTTTCGCATGGTCGTGGGATGAGATGTCCCTAGATCAAGGAGCAAGAGGGAATTGACGTGAGCCTTCAAGGGTAGCTGACCCAAGGAAGACTCTAACTTGGTGGGGTTCCATCTACCACTTAGTAGATTCTTTAGTTTAGTTACCTTTCCATGTTTTAGATTTGCTTAGTTTATATGTATTAGACTTGAGATCAAGATAAGACAGTTTATGCTTTAGTTTTTCTCAGCCTACATGTATTAGGTTTTGATATCATATGATATAGTTATATCTTTCCCTTTCATGAACAATGTATGAATCTATGTTTTGAGTTAATGCATGGTTTTTCATTTATCTTATTGCGATGTATGTCATGTTTTGTGACGTTCCTCTAAGATAAGCTACCCATGTTATGGACAACATCGGGTTTGCTTCCACTGACTTATATATGTGCTTGGAGGGGCGTTACAATATGGTATCAGAGCAATGAGTAGATGGTCACTAAGCTAAAGATTCACATGTTCTAACCTTGGGTATACCTTGTTTTTCTAAATGGCTCCTAAGAAGTCTGATAAGGGAAAGGATAGGGAAGATGGTGCTATCTCTTCAAGTGAGGGAAGTGGATCGAGAAGAAACCCTAAGGCAATCGTGAAGGAATTAGTCCAACTACTCACCAATGCCCTAGGACAAGGACAACATCAACCCAGACACCACTAGCTGACCTTGGTGGATTTCTTGAAGATCAGGCCCGACTCCTTTGCTGGAGAAGGAGAGGATGATGTCGTCACCAAGGGAGAAGAATGGATTATGAGCATGGAGCATTATTTTCGTGACCTAGACTGCCCTCAACAGTCTAGGGTTCTCTTTGCCACCCACATGTTGAAGGGAGCATCCCGTACATGGTGGGAGAAATTCCTCAACTCCAGAGCTGTTGATGCACCTGCACTTACATGGGAAGGTTTTGTGGAAGCCTTCTAGGAGCACTACATGTTTGAAGTCATGATAGAGAAGAAGGAGATGGAGTTTCCCAATCTAGCTCAGGTTGGTGACATGATGGTGACCTTGTATGCCATGAAGTTTAGGGTTCTACAGAAGTACGGATATGATTACGATGAGTGAGGTAGGACAAAGAAGTTCATCCGAGGACTGAAGCCAGACTTAAGCTTTGCCCTATCGGGAAGAGGCCACAGGACCCTTCAAGCTGCATTGGATGTTGCCCTAGAGCTAGAAGACCACCCTGGGAGGTCCTACAAGAAGGAGGCTATTCAGAAGAACAATCAGCATCAACCTCCCAACAACAAGAGGAAGGCTCCTGAGGTTGAAGCCCTTGTTACCCCAGAGAAAGCACAGTACCCGACTTGCAAGAGGGTCAATGGAGGGTCGTGTAGGTTCGGTACTGGTTTATGCTACTATTGTGGAGAACCTGGACACATAAAGCCTGACTGCCCTAAGATATAAAGGAAGGAAGTAAGAAACCAGAACCCAGCCCCAAAGAGACAAGCCAGAGTGTTTTCTATGGACATGGAGGAGGAAAGTGATCAAGGTATGGTTTAGATTGTCACATTTAGATTTTGACTTTTTCCTTATACCATATATGTGGTTAGTCTTGAGATTTGAATGATAAGTTATGATGTTATGAGAATATGGAAAACCCTAAGGTGGGTAGTAGTATGAGAAATTTCGAGGACGAAATTTATTTAAGGTGGGTAGAATTGTAACATCCTCATAATCCTAAATCTATTAATGTATCTTAATGTGAAACCCTAGTTTTCAAGTTTAATCTTTTAGTTAACAATATGGAATTCAATGGGACCTCTTAGTCTAATATATGATGAAATAATCTCATAAACCTAGCTTTGGGTTAAATATCTCATTTAGTAAACGATAATTCTATCAATATCACATTTTTATAATGCATGTATTAAATTAGCAACCTACATGAAATTGATGAACAAAAGAGCAACAAAATGCAAATACAATTGAATAGAGAGATTCTAGACCCTCTAATTACCTTATGTTCAAAATCTGAGCCTAATTGAACTTCGTTTGACCCCTCAATCATTTTCGGGAAGTTTCACTATAGTTTAAACCCTAAAATCTAATTATTTTGATTTAACCTTGTCGATTTCATATGGTTTTGCTTTCATTTTAATGTCATGCACGCCACCTTGATGCACTGTCCATCTAGACCGTCAGATGTCGACCCGATGGTTGTGGACCCGTCTCCTACCTCGGGTAGGAGACCGAAAGCAACAGGTCTCTGGTGCATTTTTCACGAGTCCAGTTCTCTCACCACGATGGTCCGTTTTGGGTGATTTCTTCGCCAATGCAACCGGGAGCGAGCCGCGGTCCCATTGATCCCTGGTTCGATGCGTTTTGGTGCCCTATTGAGAAACGCCCAATCAGTTTTGGACTCCTTCTCTGCCCTTGCTTCATAGAGTTCTCGCCAGCGCATGAAACCTATATAAAGTTGGTCCACAGCATCCGCTAGCCCTAGAACATCCCTCCCCTTCTCTCAATTTGATCCCTCGTACCCTAGGCCAGTGCCACCTAATCGACTTTTGTTTCCGGCGATTCATACCTCGCTCTGACCACTCTGGCCACCAACATTCGATTGCAAGCTCAGTAAGATTCCTTGACCCCTGGTAGACATTTCCACGTAGCCTGTTTTTGACGAGCTTTCCCCAACCGCCAGGTCCTATGGACCAGGTTGGAGCACCTCGCCCGCGCTTGCCACCATGGCTCCTCAGAGCCTTTTTAGACATGGGATCTATGGCTCCAGCTTCTCCTTCCTCCCAATGTCATCATCCTATTCGGTTGATCCTTTTTAGCCTTGTTTCCATGTGGCTTTGAAACGAGCTTTGATGCTCTGTTCTCGCGACCTGGAGCTAGGAACAATGGTGTTCCTGGCACTGTAGGTCTCGAGTCCATGCTCTTTGAGACCACAATGATCCTAGGAACTTGTTCCTCTAATTGGTTTGCAATGAATCCATCTCGTTTTCAATTTTGGTCCTTGAATTCAAACTGCAGTGCGATGTGTCATCTTCGATTCAAAGATGAAGAAGCCAGACAGGGTTTTACCAGTTTTGCCCTCCTGCGAATCTGAGTCATGTATTGCGCGATCAGGGGTATTTTTGGGTTATAATCACCCTTTTTATCTTGACCGCTGGTTCTCCCCAGCGGGGCCCTTTGCTAGCACGGTAGACCCTAATTAGGCCAGCTAGGCAGGGCCCACAGCCCTTTGGGTAATTGTTTTCTCTAATTGGATTTTCTTTGAATTTTGATTGGCCGATTTATGAAAAATCGTAACTTATAATTGGTAGATCGGATGGGGTCAAGTTATATATGAATTTTGCTCAATTTTTCGAGATCTATCCATTGGGTAGGGTTTTGAGATATGTTTTGGTTTGGATTTCATGAAATGTCAGGTTTGAGACAATTAGGGTTTAGGATATAATTAAGGTGATAGTTAATATAAACTATGTTAATTTCATGAACCTAGGACTCGACTCATGATCAGGGAAACTGTGATTTGGTTTTTCTCTAATAAGGTAAGCGGGTCATGTCATTATGCATATATACTTTGGATGAATTACTTGCTATGTATGATTTAAGATTATGCTTCAGAATCTCATGTTATCGAATGAAATCAAGATAATGATTATGCATGTGATTATATGGTGGTTGTTATGTTCACAAAGTTATATGGTTACCACTAATGTTAATTATCTTAATTATACGATCATGCAATGATTAATAAATTGATTAAAGAATCATGGAAATCATGTAATGTTAATGTCAAGATTAAGAGGGAGAAATCCCATGATGATTAAGATAATGCACTTAAGTTGTAAATTGTTCCTCTTTATGTTATTTTGTCTTTATGACATTGATGAGCACTATGGTGCAACTAAGATGAGCCTTAACCGGTCTCATGAGCACTTGGTGCAATTATTAGATGAGGACAATTTACATTGATGGCAAGATAAGAACAATGATGTTAATGTTAAGTTAAGAGGATTAAGTAACTTATGATATGTTTCTCAAAATGATGGACCTTATGGTCGTTATGGGCTTCCTATCAAAGATGGGCTTTCCAAGCATGATGTGCCCCATGTGGGGAGTGAGGAGAGAATGTATATAATAATGTTCTTAATTCATTGATGTAATGAAGATTAATGCGTAATGAGAATTCATAATGTCAAATTATGTCAAGTTTATTTCTATTCAAGTATATGTTTATTTTCAGTTCTTATAACATGCATAATGTCGCTTACTGATGTTGATGTTTTCCTTCACATGGATGTGGGACGAGATGTCCCTAGATCAAGGAGAAAGAGGGAATTGATGTGAGCCTTCAAGGGTAGCTGACCCAAGGAAGACTCTAGCTTGGTGGGGTGCCATCTACCACTTAGTAGATCCTTTAGTTTAGTTACCTTTCCATGTTTTAGATTTGCTTAGTTTATATGTATTAGACTTGAGATCAAGATAAGATAGTTTATGCTTTAGTTTTGCTCAGCCTCCATGTATTAGGTTTTGATATCAGATGATATAGTTATATCTTTCCCTTTCATGAACAATGTATGAATCTATGTTTTGAGTTAATGCATGGTGTTTCATTTATCTTATTGTGATGTATGTCATGTTTTGTGACGTTCCTCTGAGCTGAGCTACCCATGTTATGGACAACATCGGGTTTGCTTCCGCTGACTTATATATGTGCTTGGAGGGGCATTACAGGAGCACTTCACCAACACCCGAGGACCCAATGTTGCACTGCTAACTTGGGAGGAGTTCACTACCGCCTTCCAGAACCACTATATTTTAGAAGCTATGATTGAGAAGAAGGAGATGGAGTTCAGGCGCCTCAAGCAACATGACTCCACCATCAGCTAGTATGCTATGAAGTTCTTAATGCTGCAAAAATATAGGATCAAAGATGAGGTGCATCTAGCAAAGAAGTTAATGTGTGGCCTAAAGCCTGATCTTGTCTTTGCTTTAGTAGGAAGTGGCATCGGGATAGTGCAGGAGACACTGGAAGCAACCCTAGAGTTGGAGGACCACCCAGGATGGAGCTAGAAGAATGGAGGATCTTCTACAAATAGTTACCAGCATGACAATCACCATGGTGGGTAGAACAATAAGAGGAAGGCATCTGGAAGTGTTCCAGCTCAGAGAGGTCTAGGGGACCACCAGCACATAGAGGTCTAGGAGGCCATAAGCCCAGAGATAACCACCACCACCTATAAAAGGAGACTAGAGGTCACCAGCCTCAATCTACCCCAAGTGCCAGTGAGCTCATTCAGGAGAGTGCAGACTCGGACATAGTGTATGCTACTTCTTTGGTGAGGAAGGCCACATCAAGCTCAATTTTCCAAAGATGTAGTAGAAGTTTGGCAACAACAACCAAAAGCAAGGATAGCGTAATTAGAGAGAGAAGCATCATACAATGGTTTTTTCTATGACTATAGAAGAGGCAGATGAAGACCAGGTCATTGAAGGTATGGCTTATATTGGCCAGCTATATGTTAAAGTCTTATTCGATTCAGGTGCATCACATGCATTCATATCTTCCTCGTTAGTCTCAATGCTGGAATTACTAGTAGAGGACCTTCCTTATGATCTTAATATTAGAACAGCTAGTAGACGTGTATATGTACTTGGGAGAATGATTTCTAGGGTTGGGATTACCTTGGAGGGGAGAGTGTTTCCTGTAGATCTTATGATTATGTCCTTGAAATATTTTGATATTATTTTGGGCATGAGTTGTCTCCACAAGCACTATGTGCTCCTTGACTACAGAAGAAAAGCTAGTCACCATATCTGGTCCTAAAGAGGAGCCACTAGTCATAAAGGGAAGCAAGAAGCATCACACAAACTTCTTTATTTTTTCAATTCAGGTAGATAAACTAAAGAAGAAGGGTTGTCAAACCTATCTGGTGTTTGTTATAGCTGAAAAGGAGAAATCTATTGTCGATATCCTAGTAGTTAGTGAGTTCCCAGATGTATTTCACGAGGCCTTGCCTGGCCTACCTCCTGATCGGGAGCTTGAATTCTCTATTGAACTCCTTCTTGGAACTGCACCTATTTCTAAGGCCCCGTATAGAATGGCGCCAGCAGAGCTCGTTGAACTGAAGAAGCAGATACAAGAGCTTCTAGATCTGGGTTGTATTCATCCTAGCGCATCTCCCTAGGGAGCACCTATTCTCTTCGTCAAAAAGAAGGATGGTTCTCTTTGTATGTGTGTTGACTATTGAATGTTGAATTAGATGACAATAAAGAATAGGTATCCTCTGCCACGAATTGATGGCCTATTTGATCAGCTAAAGATAGCTAAGGTATTCTCAAAGATAGATTTGCGTAGTGGATATCATCAGCTAAAGATCAAACCTTATAATACAGAGAAGACAGCCTTCCACACCAGATATGGGCACTTTGAGTTTCTTGTTATGTCTTTTGGTCTCACCAATGCCCCTGTCATCTTCATGGACCTAATGAATCACATCTTCCATCAGTATCTGGATTCTTTTATTATTGTCTTCATATATGATATCCTTATCTATTCTGATAATGACTAGTTGCATGAGGAGCACCTTTGCATCACTCTGGAGACACTTCGACAGCATCAGTTGTATGGGAAGTTGTCTAAATGCAAGTTCTGGCTTCGTGAAGCTATGTTTCTTGGGCGCATAATTTTGAATGGTCATATCTCAGTTGATTTAGCAAAGGTTGAGTCGGTCATGAACTGGGCTACTCCTACTACTCCATCAGATATCAGAAGCTTTTTGGGGTTATCCGCTTATTATTGATGCTTTATTCAGGACTTCTCTATCATAGCAAAACCTTTGATTGCACTCACATAAAAGGAAGCAAAGTTTGTGTGGAGTGAGAAGTGTGAGAAGAGTTTCCAGACCTTAAAAAGGAAAATCACTTTAGCACCTGTGCTCGTACTTCCTTCAAGCAATTATGGTTTCATTATCTTCAGCCATGCTTTGAAGTTAGGTTTGGGTTGTGTTTTGTAGGAAAATGATAGAGTAATAGCTTATACATCCAAGCAGCTCGAATCTCATGAAGAAAACTATCTGACTCATGATCTGGAGTTGGCATCTATTGTCTATGCAGTAAAGATCAAGAGGCATTACCTGTACGGGACATAGTCTGAGATTTTTTGTGATCATTAAAGTCTAAAGTATATTCTGAATCAGAAAGATCTAAACATGAGGCAGCGTCGATGGATTGAGTTCTTGAAGGACTGTGACTTCATTATCTCCTATCACCCCGGAAAGGCCAACGTGGTGGCTAACACCTTGAGTCGAAAGAAGGAAGTAGTCAATGTAGTAGTCTTTGTTGGTGAATGGAAGATGATGTAGAATTTGGTAGAATGGAGACCACAACTTAAAGAGGTGGAGTTAATGATTGCACATCTCACAATTTAGCCAAATTGGGCTTCTGTGATACTACAAGCTCAGCAAGATAGTCCTTATCTTCCTCATATGCTAGGACATCTGTAGAAGGGTAACGCTAATATATCTAAAGGAAAAGATGGTGAGATCTTGATGAAGAATAGATTATGGGTACTTACATCTGAGTTACAGCAGAAGCATCTGTTAGAGGCACATGGGACAAAGTATACAATTCATCTGGGTGCTACAAAGATGTACCAGGACCTGAAGAGAGACTTCTGGTGGGAGGGCATGAAAAGAGACATAGCAGAGTTTGTCTAAGTGCCTCATGTGTCAATAGGTAAAAGCAGACCATCACATACCTAGAGGTTTTCTGCAACCGTTAGACATTCCTAAATGGAAATGGGACAAGATAACCATGGACTTTGTTATGGGTCTGCTAAAGGCCCAGAAGGGGTATGATGTAGTATGGATAGTTGTCTTTTGTTTGACCAAGAGTGCTCACTTCTTGTCTTTTAAAATTACCTCAATAGTTTTAGACATGGATGAGATTTATATCCAGTAGATTGTATGTTTGCATAGAGTACCTACCTCTATTATTTCTGATAGAGATCCAAGTTCACTTCTAAATTGTGGAAACATGCTCAAGAAGAGTTGGGTACCAAGCTCCACTTTAGTACTTCCTACCATCCTCAGACTGGTGGTCAGTCGGAGAGGACCATTCAGACCTTGAGGACATGCTTAGGACTTGTATTCTAGATTGGGGAGGTTCATGGGTGAGGTATCTTCCTCTTGTTGAATTTTCCTATAACAATAGCTATCATGTGAGTATAGGTATGGCACCATATGAGGCTCTTTATGGGAGACCATACAAGTCATTGTTGCTCTGGAATGAGCCTGGTGAGAGGAGCTTAATCAGGGATGGAGAGCTAGAGCTTTATACAGATCAGGTAGCACTCATTAAGAAGAGGATGCATGTAGCTCATGACAGACAGAAGAAGTATGCAAATGCACACAGGTCAGATAGAGAGTTTCTTGTAGGGGACCATGTTTTCTTAAAGTTGAAGAATATAAAATCTATTTCTAGATCCAAAGTGAAGGGTAAACTCAGTCCCAGATATGTTGGTCCTTTTGAGATACTTGAAAGAGTAGGCAAGAGTGCCTACAGGTTAGCTTTTCCACCTTCTTATCAACAGATTCATAATGTCTTACATGCATCTATGTTGAGTAAGTATGTCTAAGATAGTTCCCATATTCTCTCCCATGAACCCATCAAGATCAGAAAGGATTTGTCTTATGAATAAATTCCATTGAAGATTCTTGATACTCAAACAAAGAAATTAAAGAAGAAAGACATTGTCATAGTTAAGGTCCTATGGAAAAATCACAACTTAGAAGAATCCACTTGGGAACTGAGAAACGAGATGTTAAAGAAGTACCAGAGCTCTTTAACCCTTAAAATTTTGAGGAAGAAATTTCCTTAAGGGGAGAGGATTATAACATCCTCATTTTCCAGGTTCTTACTTGCAAATTTCCTGATATTATATTCTTTATGGTCACATGTTATAAATGGGTCAATATCAAGTATTTTTGGTTATTAACATGCCCAGAAAAATTTACCATCAAGAGGAAAATATAAATAAGGCGAACCACAAAATATCACACCCTAATTCTTTTTAAATAATTAGTTATGAGATATTAAAGCTTTTCCTTGTTTTAATCATAATAATTAATTTGATGATCTAACTCAAAAACTAACTCTAGTGGAATTTTCTAGACCCTTTGGTTTCTAAGTGATCAAATTTTGGGATCAATTTGAGTTCATTTGAGTAGATAATTAAATTTAACAAGATAATAGGAGGTTTACTAAGATAATTCCTTTATTTTCTAAAAATCGGTTCTTCTAGCTTTATGTATGTCGTTTGATCTAGTGCATGATGGCCCAGCCCCATCTGAGTCATCCGCGTCATCTTCCCCCTCAGTCCAGGAAGGACTGGGACTCCCACGGCCGATCAATAGTGAATTTCTCAATGTGTGGTTGATCATTCTCGAAATAATTTTCACCATTGGAATCCTGGGTGTGGCGCACACCATATAAGCCCCCACATGTACCCTAGTTTGCACCCAATTGGAAACACCCAATTTCACCATTGTTCTTCTTCGCCATCGCCATTTCCGTAGGTCACATAGCACCTACCTTGGCCCCGAGAGCATCAACTTTTCTCAAGGGAGGGTCGTAGAGGGTTTTCCTTCCATCAATTTGCCCTCCTTCATCCCCGAGCTCTCCCCCACCATATTCTTCAACCTCCAGCTGACGACCACCATTCCCCCTCCTCACGCCATCATCCTTCAATTAGGCATGCACACACCATCATCGGCGTACCAAGAACCGAGTTCCATCCTCGGTTCGAGCCACGACAACTTGTGACGGCCTACCCTCAAGGGTACACGATGGCAGTAGGTATGAGCTTTGCCTCCAGGGAACTCCAGCCATGCATGGGTTGCAAGGAAGGGTCGAGGAGATTCAAGAGGACCTTCTGAAGCTAGTTTGGTTCTCAAATTGGTCGAAGGGCGGGTACTTTTTCCCCAACCTCTCACAATGTATACTATGTCCTTACTCTGTGTCCATCGAGTTTTGATGCCACTTCGCCACTGTGTTCAATTGCTGGATGTGTTTCCTGGTTCTCTGAGCCAATCGTGAGTTGCTTGACTGATGATCTAGAAGTTTGAAGGATGTGAGCCTCTTCCTCTCTTTCTTCCACCAGTGTTGAGCTACTCCCCTATTCCTGGCGTTCAGGCATGGAAGGAGGAACTCGCTGCTCCTTGCCATGGGCAGTTCCTTTTTGGGTGCCCGTGAGTTTTACCCCAAGCACTTGTACCATCCCTTGGCATCTGCAAGACCCCCCTTTCCTCACCCGTATGGTTCCTTTCTATCTTCTCCCCTATTTTTCTGGCACCCAGCCATGGTAATGGAGTTAGCTACTCCTGACTTGGTTCTTGGAGGTTGTTGAGCAAGATCATCACGCCAAAGTCCTTGTTCAACCTCCATTCACCTTAAGAGAATTTGTGCATTGTGGTCTCTCTCTAGACCAATGGGAAGGTAGTGCCACCTGTTGTTTGTGAGCACATGTGCTTCTATGAATGATGACTTCTATATAACAATACAATCATCCCCCTATTCCTTCATTGATCCTTGAGAGCCTGAACTTTTGCCTTGTTCTCAAATACGGATTTTTGGTCCCTTCTTGTGAGTAAACACCCAGTTCATCAACACAACGAACCAACTAAATTGGACTGGGGTACTACCTATTATTACTGTCCTTGTGGCATTGTTGTGAGCTGGAGTATTAGCCAATGGAAATCCATATTAACCCGAAGTGATGATTACTTAGTAATATACTAAGGCCCGATATTACTAACCTAAGTGAATAATGAACATATAATGATTTCAGCTATCGACTACTATTTTATCATGATTCCTTTTATCTAGCTCTAAAGCTCTTCTGTGACCTTAATACCAAAGTACTATAGTATTTTGATATGTATACGCCGACCTCTAGTCATTCCATATCCAAAAAATATAAAAGACCTAATAGTAGTACACCTCAAGGTAAGTAAGGTGCATGTGACAATAATCCAAGAGAATACACTAATGACCCCAAACATGTTGACCTGAAAGGAATATGTGATCTGATAAGACTATTGGGTTTTTAGGAGAATGATAGATCCAGAGATCTAGGAGAAGATTTAGGATTTTGGCTTACTACAGGTAAGTGGGCCATGCCCTATGAATTCTTGATTAGTATCATTTTAGGCAGTTAGTAGATTAGGAAGTTCTATTATGTCCTCGGAATATAGTAGTTGACTATATTCAGGCTTTATAGTAGCTATGATGTTATCTCCATAGTTATTCCTTATGATGTTTAGGTAACATGACACCTACCCTGAACATAAGAATTTAGTTTGGTTGAGTATAATTAGTTTCTATAGAGTAACATGAACTTCTTAGATAATAATATTAGATTCAGATTCAGATGTACATCCATGATTTAGTTATCAGTATTCAATTTCAGTTCGATTTTAGCTATCGGTATTCAGTTTCAGTTTAAGATCAATTATCAGTATTCAGTTTTAGTTCAGATTAAGAAATTAAGTAAGTTTAGACTTAAGATAATAAGTCAGAACCTTCACATTAGACATTATATGATAAGTTCTCACTCAGTTAGTCATGGAACGATTTAGAGGCATGTATTGCCAACTCAGAGGCATTTGTTGCCAATTTAGAGGAGTGTTTACTCCAATTCAGAGGTACTTTGGTACCAAGCAGGGCGTAATTATGCCAATTCAGAGACACCTCAGTGTCATTCAGAGTCATGCAATGCCAATTCAGGGTACTTCGGTACCAATTCAGGGTGTAGATACGCCAATTCAGGAGGACTTATTGTATAATGGTGGCCACAACTCAGATAAAATGTGTAACTAAAATATATAGTTAAGTATTTTTTTCAGTTATAGGTATGCTCTATCCATTATGTAATAATTCATTGCCACTTACTCTAACCACTAGTTTATCCTTTATTGTGCATGGTTGGGGATGCGACATCCACAGGTAGTGAGTAGCTGATTGAGGAGTAGCTTGAGGATTTGAAGATTCAAAGGACATCTATCACTGATGGGACATTATCTTAGGCGATCCTTCCATCTTGGAGATTTCTTTCTAGTCATTTTCTTTTGTTCTTTTTAGGATTAGTATGTCCAAAACTTTCAGTTTCTTTATGCTAGACTTTTGTTGGAACTCAGTTACTCTGGTTATTTAAATGCTTCAGTATCCATGTTTTATTTTTGTATGTGAATTGATGCTTCTACATATAGTATTTGTGGTTAACAAAAGGGATAGGTGTCACAAATATTCAATATCCTTTACAACTTCTCTATAGCCTCAACTACAACATAAACTTTACAAAGGAACACTATCCACATATTCCACTTATACAAGCATCAACATGCTATCAAAAGCTTGATTCAATTGAAACATTGTATAAAAACTTTTCACCTGGACCTGAGAGTGCAGGGATGACTTTAGGAAACACTAGACAACTAAATAACCTTCTCTAAGGTCCATCATTATATTTCTTCCTTGCTGCCATAGTTATACTGTCGCCATTGGAGATCACCTAAAAATATGTGGTGACCCACATGTGAGACCCAGTCCCAGCGAGAGATATTACTTTCTCGAATAGATATTGATTACAACAAATTATTTAACAATAAGTAGACTGATTAGTTGGAGTATTTGATGGACAATTGAGCAAATTAAATAGTTCAAGCATATTAAACAAGTTAATCAATTAAGCTTAGCAACAAGTATACTTATCCGAGTATATGCATACCATCATCTTGGATTTTATAAGATTGCATCAAATAACAAAAGTCATCACTAGTCATACTATCATCTTATGTGTTACTAATAGTATAAGCAATCTATGAGCGTGAGTGTCTCTAACATCATGAATATGTCTAGCAACAAAAGTATAACGAACATTGTTAGCATGTCTATCAAGTTGAAGATATCTACATCATAATTAGAACTAAAATCAAAGCACAGTTATCTACATAAGCATGATTAGTAGTTTAAGCATCTCTAATAATAGAGACATGGCTATCAATATAAGCATAGCTAACAACATGTGATAACTATCACCATTAACATAATCAACAATACCAGTATATCTATTAACATAGCATGACTACTGTATGTACACATCTATATCATGAGTATTTCTACATCACAATCATATTTATTATCTCTTAATGCACTAATCATCATTTTTATTTAAAGAGAACAAACAAGGGTTATCATCCAATATGAAGTGTCATGTATAACCCTAAACAGATATGCTACATGGTTGTATTACATCTTTTATTATTCCCTAAGGATTTGAGTCGTACCACCCAAATCCAACTGACCACTGCTAAATCAAAAGAAGGTCCATACAAGATCAAGGAAGAGTCATACTCCAAGATCTTCTCCCTACTTGGCCAGTACGAGTCATGCACCACAGTGAGATACCGATCAAACTGCAAAATAGTGACATATAGTCATGTAACTAGTCTGCCTCAGTACATGTCATGGAGTTGAAGAACAACTCACACATGGACATTATATAAGAGGCATCCTACAATTATACTATTGCATTTCACACATCACAATATCTGGTATGATTGTAACCATCCTCCATAAACACCTGATCTTAGGATGAAAAGCACCCCACATACTCACAGTATGCGCTCCGAGTTTCCCTTAGGAATACTCATTTCACTGTCTAACAAGTTTTGACACTAGAATAGATCTATGGCACATGGAAACTGCATGGTGAAGGTTTCACTTGATTAATTATGCCAGTTGGTTGAATTGCATCAAACAAGTGGACATACAAACCCTAATTCAGTTCTAGCAAGCATATAAAAAGTTTAAAAAATATAAAATGTTGAGACATAATATATCATCTCAACATCAGAAGACACTGTTCACCTACCAATAAAGAGACTATACTTGTCATCACATCATCATCACATGGTACTTATTCATTTCCTTTCATGAGACTACACTTGTCACCATTCTATCACATGATATGAATTCTTATCGCAAAATCATAGGGTATCAACCCTTGTCATCAAAGAGGATTACACATCATTTAGGGCTCAACCGTGCCCAAAGGTACTTAAGACCATAATATCATTTCTTGCATGATCGTCATTATCTTTCTGTGCCTTATAACAAGTCTCAACAAACATCATCGCACTTGTGATGCACGTGCTCAAAATGATATGGTGTTAAATAACTAAAAGTTGTTTATAGGATAACATTGTAGGGCTATCTTAGCATTAAGAGCATTCATTTATTATATCAACATATAAGAAATATATATGATTGGTCAACATCACACTGATAGTGTACAAGTTTAGCATACATCAACATAAGTCATAAAGTTATGATGACCACTAGTTAACACATTAGAGTTTCAATCAATCATCATGAACGATATTCCATCATTATATTAACCATTCAAGAAAGGATAATATTATTAACCACCATTCTCTACTTGCATTAGATTTAGGTTCTGCAAGGTAAGTTTCATTAAAGTTATAGCTCAGCATTCATTCACAAACCCTCACTCATAGCATCCCCATATAATCTTGGGTTCTTAAAATAAATCTTCTTCATCACATTCCATACCATTCTCAAGTATGGATCCATCCATAAATCAAGGTGTAACCATCAGATTTTAAGCATACCAGGGTTTCAACAATAATAAAATAATACTCCATTATTTTATAAATCATTCACAGGAGGCTAATCATGTTTAATCACCATCTCCTAATGGTATTAGATTTAGGAGTAACAAGATAAGCTACATTGATGCTACAAATCAACATCCATACCCAAACTGTAACACATGGCATCCCCATCAGATCATGGATACACTAGGTGAAGCATCATCATCAAATTCCATGCCATCCTCAAGTATGGATCGAAATATAACTCAAGGTGAGACCATCGAATTTATAATATACTAGGGTTTTAACCACCATAAGAGATTACCCCATTATTTTACTAACCATTCAATGGATATTAATAATCAATCACCACCACCTAGATGCATTAGGATTAGGTGTAACAAGCTATACTTCATTAGGTTTACCCATTAACTCATTATGGCAATTATCAATTATATCCACCTGAGGGAAAAGGTAAGACAACAAATTTAAGGGTATTGACCATCGAACTTTCATCATTAGAACCAAAAAATTATACTATAGAATTAATTGTAAACCATCGGACGTTGAAGCATCCATTCACAACCATTGGATCAGGTTTAACATTTCAAAACTATTGGATGATATGTATGTTTATCCCTTGGATCATATAACCAAAGAAACCATAAGTTTAAGGTTAATTGAAGCAATTCATGATACCTAGTTACACCATCGTGGGTTAACTTGAACCACCATCACTTGTAATGCATTATGCCACCATCAGTTAATGAGGTCAATACTACCATCATTGAACACCATCATATGTTGAGCTAAAATCACCATTGGATCATATCATCTTTAGGGCACTAAACCATCAATCATTGAGCTTCCAAGAGAGTCTAGAAATGAAATAAGGTGTGACCAATGATTAAATTATCAGCTGTCACCATGGGTCATCACCATCAATTTCCACAAAGGCATCTCCACTCAGTTCTAATAAAAGTTCATGCATTGGTTCATGCATAAAATTGAAAATCAGCCTAAAACACTATCATTTGATAGGTAGCACCATCAATTGGTATGTAATTAAGGAACAATTCTTCCTCTACCTCAGGAAGGTCATGCACATGATTTCAGGTTCATATAGATCTGAAAACTAATCAAGGAACACCATAAAATTCAAAATCCTTAGCAAGAATAGCTTTTATATGAATAGATCTTCATTTTAGAGCTAGAACCTGAGTAATCAAGCTTGTAGTAAGCAATAACAGTGAAGAGGAATATAGAAATCGCCTCTAGGGAGAAGATCAGAGTCTAAGAAATAATTAAATTTGAACAAAGAAGGTGAAGGACCCTAGCTTTAGGTCTGAGTTCGGCCAAGTATCACCTTTCTCTACAAAAGGAGCAAACCCTAGATAGAAGAAGCAAGAAAGACAAGTTCCTTAAGATTTAGAGCAAACCTTACCATGGAACGACAAGGTTACATCTAGGAAGAAGGTAGGAGGAAGAGGAAAAACAAAAAAATGAAAAAGAGAAGGAGATGCTTACTAGTTAAGGCCAAGAGATACATGTTGGTCTCCTTGCATTAGATGAATGTGTAATTGAAAGCGTCCTTGTTAGAAGGCTTGTTGGCACAGTTACAGGTGAAGCCTACGTTGCGGTAACAGATCAAGGATGATCAGTAGAATGATACAGTGATACAACAGATCCAAGTAAAGTTTGGCAGTGATGGCTTCCATGAGTCAAATGACGGGACAATGTGTTACCACAGTAGATCGGTGGTTCCTGATGTTGATAATATGAGGAAGTTGGTTTTGGAGGAGGCTCACTCCTTGATATATGTTATGAATCTAGGAAGAACCAAGATGTATTACAACTTGAAGGACTTGTATTGGTGGCCCAGTATGTGTGGCTGAGTTTGTGGCTAAGTGCACAGTGTGTCTCTAGGTTAAGGTAGAGCATCAGAAACCTACATGGACTTTGCAACCGTTACCTATACCACAATGGAAATGGGATCATATAATGATGGACTTTGTGATTGGTCTGCCTAGGATAGCCAAAGGTCATGACTCCTATGAGTGATAGTTGACAGGTTGACAAAGTCAGCGTACTTTTTGATAGTGAAAACAATATACACAGTTGAGAATCTTGCACAGATATATGGTGATGAGATAGTGAGTTTGCATGGTATCCTAGCTTCCATTGTGTCTGAAAGAGGTCCTCAGTTCACCAGTCATTTTTGGGAGCATCTACACACAGTTGTGGGTACACAGTTCAAGTTTAGTATAGTGTTTCACCTACAGACAGATGGATAGTCTGAGAGGACTATTTAAACTTTAGAAGATCTTTTGAGAATGTGTGTTTGTAGTTTTGGGGAAGTAGGAATGCACATCTCAGTTTGATAGAGTTTTCATATAACTACAACTATTAGATGAGTATTGATATGGCACCCTACAAAGCCTTATACATGAGACATTGTAGATCTCCATTGTGTTGGTATGAGACTGGTGAATATTAACTTTTGGGTCCTAAGCTTGTGTAACAGACGACAGAGAAGGTCAAGATGATTCAATAATATTTGAAGGCGGCCCATGATAGGCAGAAGTCATATGGTGATAATCAGTGTAGGTTGTTGGAGTTCTAAGGGGGATACATAGTGTACCTCAAGGTCTCTCCTTGAAAAGGTGTGTTGAGGTTTGGGAAGAAGGGTAAGTTGGCTCCTAGATATATGGGACCTTACCCAGTGGTGGCATGTTGGAAAGGTGACCTATAAGTTGGAGTTGCTACCTGAGTTGCACAGGTTGCATCTGGTGTTTCATGTTTTGATGTTGAGGAAGTGTCACCCTGATAGTGAGTTAGTTTTGCAGACCGTAGAGGTTGAGTTGGATGAGGACATGTCTTATGTGGAAGTTCCTGTGTTGATCCTTGATAGGAGGATCAAGAAATTGAAGAAGAAGGATATCATTTTGGTTAAGGTTTTGTGGCATCATGGTGGCATAGAGGAAGCCACGTGGGAACTTGAGGAGGAGATGTGTAGGAAGTACCCGTCTCTTTTCACGTAGGATTTCAGGGGCAAAATCATTGTTAGGGGTTTATGGTTGTAATGCCCCTAACCTAGCTTAGTGCTTGATGGTGCTTGCTTTTCTTAATAAGATGCTTAAACCTTAATCTAATCTCTTGAGATGCCTTAATATCATGTGATATGCTTGTGGTTTCATTTTTGGTCCTGTTTGGATGTTGTTTGAGCTATGTTTGCTTTTTTGGACCAAGTTGCAATTTACCCGTGATGAGGGGTTATCTAGAAATTTTTCACATGTTGGATGTGCTTCACATGTTTTATCATTATGAAAGAGATAATGGTGCTTTAGGGAACCTTGTTATGCCTGGGTTTGATGAGAAGAGACGTGGTGATATGGTGAGTGTTGTTTCTAGGATTTGTCTTGATGTTGACCTTGTGTTGACCGTTTGAAGTTCTTGGTTTTCAATGACCCTCCTTGATGTTTTCTCTATGGTTTAAGGTGGTCTTGAGAGCATGGTGAAGTATCTTTGGTCATATAGCCTTCTTTCTCTTCTTTTAGGTCAAAGAGAACTTAGAGTTTTGGCTTGGTTGCTTGGATTTTTGAGTATCTTCGACCGCTAGCCTTTGTGCCATGCTTTCCTTCAACTGATGGTCCTCCAGGACCAAGTGAGGTTGCTAACCCACCTTATTTTTCACGATCTATCTTTCATGCATGGTTTTAGTGGTTTCATGGTTGATGTGTGGCGGACATGTGGCACTTATGTGCATGACACCTAACCTCTTTGGTCTCTCTCTACCCTTGGGTATATGTACCCCTCTTCTTTCTTGCATGTATCCCTTTTAGATCTTCTCTTTCTCTCTTACCTTTGGAGTTCGGCTCTTGTGTGTGTAACATATCGAACTCTAGAACCTTATCATATTCTAAGGCTAAGAGGTAATAACCCTTAGTTCTTTGGGCTTAGCCAAACAAGGATGAGGATATACCTAATAGTAATTAATTGTAACCCTAATATGTAATACATGATTAAATCACCCTAACATATATGCCTGAAAAAAAAATTATGACCTAATGCTCTCATAATAATCTTTAACCCAATAAAATATGTCACATCTGATAATGTTGATTATGTTATGAGGTTAAGAGAAATAATGTCCATAGAAGGACTAGGTGTCCATAATTAAGCAAACAAATAAGGAATTGATTAATTCAATGAGTTAAATAATAAACATAAAGAATTTCATGCACAATAATAATGTATAATCCTTTTTGGTTGAATTGTGAAGATATGGGACACAATTGGAAGAATGATAATAATAATGATGATAAAGTAATATGTTAACTAAAGTAATGATGGGCCACAAATTTTCATTATGTAAAACTCATAAAAGGAAGACTAATTGGATTAAAATAACTTCATACACCACCAAACTTGACAAAGATGAAGAAGGTGAGAAGGTATATGAGAAGCACTACAGAGGTATGATTGGAAGTTTACTTTACTTAACTGCCTCTAAACCTAATATAATGTTTAGTGTTGGCTTGTGTGCTCGCATTCAATCAAATCCTAAGAAATCACATCTTATAGCCGTTAAGAGGATTTTAAGGTACTTAGACAAAACTCAAAATTTTAGACTATGGTATCCCAAGTCAAGAGACTTTACTCTTACTGCTTATTACTCTTACTGCTTATAGTGATGTGGATTATGCAGGGTGCTTGATTGATAGAAAGTGAACAAGTGGCACTTGTTTCCTCCTAAGACCATGCTTGGTGTCTTGGTCTTCCAAGAAACAGAGTGTAGTGACATTATCAACCATCGAGGCTAAGCACATTGCAGTCGAGAGTTGTTGAGCCCAGTTCCTATGGATAAAGCAAATGGTCCAAGACTTTAACATTCATTTTGATGCTTCTCCTATCTATTGTGATAATACTAGTGTAATTAACTTGTCATGCAATCCTATATTGCATAGTAGAGCTAAACATATAGAGGTTCACCATCACTTTCTTCATGATCGCATTGCCAAGAAGGATATCTACATCACGCATGTGGACACAGAAAATCAGTTGACAAACATTTTCACTAAACCTCTAGCTAGAGAGTAATTTAACTTTATTAGACAAAATTGCTTATAACTACTTTGAATGAATCTGATATACCTTCTAGATATTTTTATCTATCCTATATGTCTTGTCTCTGTTTCGATCATCTTTGATTGCTAATATTCTAAAAATCCATTTTTCATGTTCTTTTTTCCTTTTTTCTCTTATTTTTGGATATTTTCTACAAACTTATGTTTCATCGCAAAATAGTACCCAATGATGAGTGATATGTGCCTTGTAAACACATGTTTTATCACAAAATAGTACCCAAGGATGAGTGATATGTACCAAAATATGTTTAATATACATATTGGACTTGAAAAATAAATTTAATTAGCACTCTAATGGATAGAAATTAAGTTTGTTAGTTTTAGGTCAGGTTGACCATCGGTCGAGTTGCCAGCTCGACTGATTGATGGCTGAGAGCTTTTTTAAAAAGCCAATCGGTCAAGTTTTTGGGTTCACAAAACTCAGCCGATGGCTGAGCTGGAGCATTCTTAAGTTGGGTTTGGCCGACTATTCTCCCTCTCCACTAGAGAAAAGTCGACTGATTCCTCCTCCATTAGCCCTAAGCTCTCTACCCTTGCCTTTCCCATCCTCAACCTAACCCTTATCCGACCTAGCTAGCCCTTCCTAGACCTTCCCCCTTGCCTATCATAGGTCTATGAATGTTTTTGGTGGTGCATATTTAGCTATTGCTCTCTCTTTCATCTCTTGTTCGTCTCCATGGCTTCCAATAGGAGGAAGAGAGATGCCCCTGCCAATGCACTGTCATCTTCATCCTCTTCCCCCTTGATCTCCTTTGATGAGACTCTCTGTGTCTCAAATGAGGCTGTAAATAGGTATAAGGACCTCCTTCCCTAAAATTCTTTCCCTTTTCACGCCCTCACTAGGACAGGAATGGTCTGTAGCGTCGCTTTTTTTAAGCCTGTAGCATCACTTTATAACCGACCCCTAAGTGGTCATCGCTATAGAATATGCTCTATAGCGTCAGTTTTCTTGACCAAAGAAAAATGACCATACAGAGTAAACACCGACCTAAGAGGTTGTAAAAATCTGCCCCAAGCAAGAAAGAAGAGCATGTAAGGTCGGTTATTCCAAAAAAGTTGACCCTGTAAACTGTCTTGGTTGATAAATATTTCGACCGAGATTATTTCAAACGAGAAAAAAGAGCATGTAAGGTCAGTTATTCCAAAAAAGCCGACCATATAAACAATCTCGATCGGGAAATATTTTGACTGAGATTATTTTGGTCGAGAAAATTGTCAACCAAAAAGTATTATCTGAAGCATCCGAATTTATTCGGTCAATAAATTTATCGACCGAGAAAATTCCGGTCGAGAAAATTGTCGATTGAGTTTTTTTCGGTCGACAAAATTGTCGATCGAGGGAGTGCTTGCAGTCGGTTATTAATCTTTAGGGTCGGTTTTTTATAAATAACCGACCTTAGAGGGTCTGGAGCTCATTCAAAGCATCGATTTTCTTAAAAACTGACTTATAGAGGACCTATTAGGTCAGTTATTTAATAAAACCGACACTAGAAAGTCTACAGATTGAGCTTGATAACCAAAACCAACACGACCGTGCTACACTGCACGGTCGTTCTACCATATCCCAACATGGCTGTGCTATGCGGCATAGCCGTTCTACGTGGCAAAATGGATGTGCTACACGGCACAGCCGGAATACCTACAAGGTCGGTTTTCTAAAATAACTGACGCTAGAAGTTGCATTTTTTTTAAATCTGTAGAAACAAAAAAAGAACAGAAGAACAAGAAGAACTAAGATATGGGAGAGGGGAGCATTGATGCTCAACCGTCACCATTCCAAACTACACATTCATAATAAAAATGATTCATATATTCAGTTGAGTTACACGTAGTCACATCATAATTTACAAAATGATAGATTGCAAGTCTGAGATGATATTAAATGTCAGATATAAAAGTAAATATGAAAGAGTACTAAAACTACATACATAAATAGAGTTGACATATTTAATCCAATGCTATATTGACTTCATTTAGAAAAGCATCTGACCACTCTTCTCGGAATTCATTTAAGTCCTCACGTGTGTAAGGCTGAGTTGTAAAGATTTGTAATAGAAAATGCACATGCTAATATTTTATAAAATGACTACAATCACTTGTAAATTTATGATGTTATTCTTTATTACCTGATCTATAGTCTGAATGTCATGTGATGCTTAGTTGACAATAGCTTGCTTATATTTCATTACATAGTAGCCACAAGCCCAGTCATTATTTTGTATAGGACACTACAAATACCGAATTATACTTAATGTTAGTAAACTACTATAAACATGAGTTGATATAAGACTATAAGAGTTGACATATAAGAGTTGAAAATTAATACATATAAGACTAAGCAGTTGTCAAAGTAGCTACATTGACATTTTTCAAAGTCAATGTCTTTAATTTTGTGGGTATTTGTCCTCCAACTTCACGAAAAGCCCGTATACCCCTATCAATTAAACGATAGTTGGTAAAATAGAAATTCTAAATAGAAATATCATGTTGAAGCATTGACTAAATATATGCTTACTCCATAGTTGGAAATTTCAGTTTGTGACCCCTTGTTGTTTTACCCATTGGGTCAAGATAATAAAGAGTCATCAATTTTGAGACAATCACCACTAATTCCCAATGTCTAGCTCTGAGTAATAATAAAACAAACATTAAAATAAATAATTTTATTCATTATTAAAATTATATTGAATAATAATATGTACTGGACATTAAAAGGAATTATGATAATTTCCTTCCCCTTACTAGCAAAATATTTTAATGTAATAGAGAAGTACTCATTCACATCCTCAATATGTGTTTCCACTTGAGTAGTGATTGAAGGAACTAAGAATACAACATTTCTTATATCGAAGTTTGTGGTCTCGGTATATAAATTGCTGTAAAACATTTGTAATTATTTCCATATATAGAAATAAGCTAAAAATGTGTATTGGAATTTTCTATATTGATAGATCCTTACCTTATCAATACTTCTATTATTGAAGTATTTAGGAAATCATACTGGAACAACTCTATAATATCATCAAGAAAAATATAACTGTCAAAGTCCCTCCCAGTTGCATCTTCTGTTAAATTGATCAACATTTGTAATCCAGAGCTTTAGTTGGCTAAGTATCAACACAAACATTTACATTTACTTCCCAACTCATAGGCTTGGGCATAGGAGGATGACTAGTAGAATTTTTACTTTTTGGTTTGCAAACTTGTTAATTAAATTACATACTTATATTACATGAGTTCATATATGCAGTCAAATATGAAAAATATGCTATAATTAAGGTATACCTTGTCGTTGATAACCAAGTGTCTAGGCCAACCCACCATAGCACCCTCATCTTCTTCAACTGTACTATATTTAGGATTAGGTATGGGCAGTGGTTTGTCCCCCATTCCGTCATACACAAGATGGATGGACACATGACGAATGTCATCAGTAATCTGTTGGCAATGCAATGTACCACCAAGGTTTTATACCTTATCCGCTGCCACAACATTATATTCTGGAACCTCCACTACAGGTTTATAGTTCATACCAACTTAGAATTGAAATAATATAAGTTATATACGAAGCGATAAACCAGATACCTATTGTGACAATCATGAGATTTGAGACCTATCTACTTTAGATCCTTCTTTGATACCAATCTACGAATATTAGAAGAGTATCTTTGTGGAACCTTAATATTATACAAGCACTCACAGAAAGTCTTTTTCTCATGCTTTGACAAAGTGTAACAAGTTGGCGGTAAATATGTGTGGTGACCCCTGATCTCCACTGATAATTCTTTTCTTATACCCATTAATTCTAAATCTTTTCTAGATTTGATGTCATCTTTAGTCTTTCCTGGTATGTTTAATAGCGTACCAATGATGCTATCACAAACATTTTTTTCAACATGCATGACGTCAATGCAGTGTCTAATTGCACAAGATCTGCAATAAGGAAGATTCCAGAATATTGACCTCTTCTTATATAGAGATTTGTCACATGCAAGAGTACGACTACTTGAACTCTTTCCAAATTCATTAATAATATATTTCAGTCGATCATATACAACAATTCCTGGTATAGGTTTAGGAGCACTTCGTTCCTCATTTGACCAATTAAAGGTTTTGCGTTGTCTTCGATAAGGATGCACTAGTGGGAGAAATCTCTGATGACCAAGATATATATTTTACCACCATGTTTCAGTCGGATTAAATCCGTATTTTCCTCACAAATAGGACATGCTTTGTATCCTTTTATGCTATATCCAGACAAATTTCCATAAGCTGCAAAGTCATTAATCGTGCAAAACAACATAGCACGCAAACTAAAGATCTCTTTACGTGAAGCATCATATGGCATAACACCTTCTTTCCATAGTTTCATTAGGTCATCAATTAGAGGTTGAAGGTAAACATCAATATCATTTCCAGGTGACTTGGGCCCTGATATCAATATTGACAACATCAAATACTTATTTTTCATACACAACCAAGGAGGAAGATTGTATATAACAATCATAACAGGCCACGTGTTATGTTGGCTGCTTAATGTACCATAGGGATTCATTCCATCTGTACAGAGTCCAAGTCTTAAGTTTCTTGGTTCTTTACCAAATTGAGGGTATAATAAATCAATTTTCTTCCATTATGGTGAATCAGATGCAAGTCGTAGGACGCCATCATCATTGGCCTTTAACTCCCCATGCCAAGACAAATTTTGCGCATCTTCTGTATTAACAAATAAGCATTGAAATTGTGGTATTATTGGTAGATACTACATCACCTTGGCAGGAGACACATTTTTAGCCTTAGCTGAATTTGTGGTCTTATACCTTGACGCACCACATTTTGGACAATTTATCAAATTACTATAGTCCTTCTGAAATAACACACAATCATTTAGACATGCATGAATCTTCTCAGCCTCCATTCCCATTGGGCACATTATTTTCTTTGCTTGAAATGTTGAAATTGGAAGCTTGTTGCCTTCAGGAAGAATTTCCTTTAACAAAGACAACAGTAAAGTGAAACTCTTATCGCTCCACCGATTTTGAGCTTTAAGAGTATATAATCACATCATATCGCTCAACCTTGTGAATTTAGTACAACCCTTATATAATGTTTTTAGCACCATGGACAATGTTCGCAAATAAAGAAGGTGGATCAAAGACATTGTCCTGACAACTACATAATATCTCATCAACCATATCATCCTGATCGGGTCATCCTGAATCGGTTCATGATTGACATCATCATCATTATCTATATCTTCTATGCCACAACTATAAGTATCGACATTTTCTGATCCATAATGAAATTTCTCTCCATGCCAATACCATTCATTATAACCTTGTATGATCCTATTGCATATGACATGATTCTTAATTTCCTCAGCAGTATCAACTTTCAAATTGTTACAACAATTTCTACATGGACAATATAGCCTATCTGTAGGTTGTTTCCTATGTTCCTCGGCAAATCTGATAAATTCATCAAGACCTTTGGCAAACTCTAGACTACAATGGTTCTTTATAGACATCCAACTTTGATCCATTTTCTTTACCACATTAAAATTAATTATAAAACTTAGCGTTTAATATTGATATTATAAGCTATACATTTTTATTGATAGGAAGTTAATTACTTTTATACTAAAGTGCACCACCTGTCCCATTTTTGAATATTTAATCTCACTAGTAACTGTATAATGTATTTTTAGTTTTGAAAAAAATTCGACAACATTTCCCCTAAGTTCTCCAAGTACATCGATGTAAATGGCAAATAGCCACCCACATATGTACCCAGAGAACAAATGAGGAAATACTAATAAACTTTTCTTCAAAACTAAACATACATTATACAGTTACATCCTAAGTGAGATTAAATATCCAAAAATAGTCCCAGACCGGGGACTATCCAAAATTTACTCCTAATGAGTAAATTTTGAACGGGTTTCTAAGTTGTTACATGCATAAATGTATTATTGTAATATTTATATATTAAGTTAAACATCATACATCGATGATCTCATCTATAAACCCTAAAGTGTGAATTTGAGACTACACAGTGTCTACCCTCATATTTCTAGAATGTATATAATGATTACACAGGTGATTGATAACAAAATGTAGATATGAAAAATACATATTTTTATTATTGGTTGATTTACTAATTAGATAAAATGGCACATAGAGTGAGAATATTATACCTCACTTGTAGGCTGAAGAAGAAATATATGCAAGTCAACAAGTCAATAGCACCTGCAACAACACAAATGCACGATTCAATTCTGTTATAATGTATTAATTAGGGGTCAATATATATCAATTTTAGATGAGAAGTAAGAATTTTGAAGTTTCTGCAACTTAGCCAGCACGTCTGTGCTACCTGGTCAGTTGCATGACAATAAGAAGAAAATAGAGGAGTGAGGTGGCAGAGACAATCCTGCTACCTTGAGAAGAATCAGACGGTGGGGAGCTTGTGCAGGAGAAGAACTGGAGAGAGAAGGCATGCGGCCGTAGGCGTCATTGCCATTCAAGGAAGAAAGTGGCGGCTGGGCATCGTCGTCCAAATAAATCAGCGTCAGAGAGGTGGTCGATCCGGGGGTGTCGTCGTTGTCCAAAGAAGAAAATGGTGGTTGGGCGTCATCGTCCAAGGAAAGAGGCACAGATTTGCCTCTCTTTGGGCACAGAGATGGTTGTGAGTTGACCTTTGCAGCGGCGATGATTTGCTTCTCTTGGGGTGCGGGAACGGAAATGGGGAGTGGCAGCAGCAACAAATGGCAATCTAAGCTTTCGATCGGGATAATATCTGCTAAAATAAGGACTTTTAGCATCGATTTTTGGTAAATAACTGACCCTAGAAGTCTGGTTATCAAACAGTGCCCGAAATTTACCTATAGTGTCGATTTTTGCTAAATAACTGACCTTATAAATCAACTGCGGGAACATCGGTCGAGAAATTCATCAACTGAGGGGACCTCTGGTTCCAAAACCTAACACTCAAACTGAAACTCGGTCGAGAATTTCATTAACCGAGAAAACCTTAGTCGGGAAATTTGTCGACCGAGGAAATTCTCTAGGATTGGTTAAAAGTAAAAAAAATCGACCCTAGAGGTGCTTGTACACACATGAAATCTGGATCCAAAACCCTAAACACCCAAACTCAAACTCAGTCAACAATTTTGTTGACCGAGAAAACCTCGGTCGAGAAATTCGTCGATCGAGGGGACCTCTAGGGTCGGTTAAAAGGGAAAAAAACCCGACTCCATAGGTGATTGTACATGCACAAAATCTGGATCCAAAACCCTAAATACCCAAACTCAAACTCGGTCGACAATTTCTTCGATCGAGAAAACCTTGATCGCAAAATTCGTCGACTGAGGCGACCTCTAGGGTCGGTTAAAAGGAAAAAACTGACCCTAGAGGTGCTTGTACATGCACGAAATCTGGATCCAAAACCCTAAACACCCAAACTCAAACTCGGTCGATAATTTCGTCAACCTAGAAAACCTCGATCGAGAAATTCGTCGACCGAGGGGACCTCTAGGGTCGGTTAAAAGAAAAAAAAACCGACCCTAGAGGTGCTTATACACACATGAAATCTGGATCCAAAACCCTAAACACCCAATCTCAAACTCGGTCGACAATTTCATCGACTGAGAAAACTTTGGTCGAGAAATTCATCAACCGAGGGGACCTCTAGGGTCTTATAAAGTCGAGTTTTTAAGAAAATTGACCCAAGAGGTCTTAAATGGTGCCCACATTTTTTGAAGACATATAAAGTTGATTATTTGGAAAAATCGACCCTATAGATCGAGGCGTGAAGCCAAAATTGAACAAATTTTTGCCGCGGGAAACTATAATGAGCTTTCTAATCCCGTTGTCTATAAGGTCACTTATTTTATGAAAATTGACCCTATAGAGATACACTACAAGGTTGGTTTTTTTAAGAAAACCGACCCATGTGGTCTTAAGTGGTGCCCGCATTTTTTATAGACATATAAGGTTGGTTATTTGGAAAACTGACCCTATAGAGTTACACTACAAGATCGGTTATTTTAAGAAAATCAACCCAAGAGGTCTTAAGTGGTGCTCGCATTTTTTGTAGACATATAAGGTCGGTTATTTGGAAAAATTGACCCTATAGGTAGTGACGTTATTGGCCAAAAATGTAGTAGTGCCTCTTTGAGCCTAGACCTAGAAGCCAAGAGGTCATAGATCAAGTTGCGAAGTTGTTACACATTCACCATCTTTCCACCTTGGGTGTGGAATGCGCCTACCAATGCACTGTCATCTTCATCCTCTTCCCCCTTATTCTCCTTTGATGAGACTCTCTTTGTCTCAAATGAGGCTGTAAATAGGTATAAGGACCTCCTTCCCCATAATTCTTTCCCTTTTCACACCCTCTTTGAGCCTAGACCTAGAAGCCAAGAGGTCATAGATCAAGTTGTGAAGTTGTTACACGTTCACCATCTGTCCACCTTGGGTGTGGAATGTGCGTACTACAACAATTCCATAATTATCACGAAAGCAGTTCATGAATTCTACACTAACTTGTGTTGGAATTATGACACCCTCGTACCCCCTCCTAATACTCAAGTGGTCCTAACATCAATGATAGCCGAGAATAAATTGCAAGTCTCGAAGGATACCTTGAACATCTTTTTTCTCAGGTGCCGATGAGACTGACTTCATTCTGCTTTGCTTTCGCCATTCCATAGGAGGGTCTTCCTGAGAGAGAGAGAGTGCTTCCATGTGTCCTTGTGGATAAAGTGTTCAGTTCATTCTGCTATCCCCCTTGGGGACCATTAAATGGGGACCAGTCCCTGATTACCTTGAGTATTTCGACCTTCTTGACCATGAGGCTTTCTACAGACAGTATGGTCTCACTCTTCCTGACATTCATTGTTACTTGAAGAAGCCTCAATTCCCTTATAAGAAGAAAAGAACCCTTCCCTCCTCTGCCTTGGGTCTTAAGAGGTGCATCCTTACCCTAGTTGTTAACTGCAACATCCATCCGAAGAAAAATCAAATGAAGATTGCAGAGAACACTTTGGTAACCATGTACTGTCTCTTAGAGAATGTTGGAGTCAAGTGGTCTAGATACATCCTTCACCATATGACTTGCTTTGACTTAGGTGAGAATACTCGTGCCACCCACCCTCCCTACCCTGCCCTGATATGTGGTCTATTTCAGTTTGCCACTGACAAATCTCTTTTCCATGACTTTCATTACAAACCTGCCTAGAAAGGAGTTTGTATCAGTGAGACCACTATTCAGAAGTCTGTGCCTATCCTCTGCTCCACTAGCTTGTTTGTTTCTCTCATCCCTGTTTGGTGTATGTTTTTGAGATTGTATGTTTTTGATATATGCTTGGTTGTGCTTGGAGAAGCCCTATTTTTATGCTCTTCTACCCCCCTTCCTTTTTGATAATGTCAAAAGGGGGAGAGAACTTCAATATCTTAAAGCTCAACCATATTGTTTTTACTGCCTATGTGATCCTTTTCTCGTTCATTATATGCTTTATCACGTGACTTGCTAAATGAACATATAGTATGTATGTATTATGTTGCTTTGTGTAGATAGACTAACTATGCAGGTTAAACTAAGCATAGATTGAGGGGGATCAATTCACATTGCTCAAATCTTGAATCCCCTTACAATTCATAAGGCAAAGGTATAATTTCAATATCCTTTTCAATATGATTGAGGAATGGTTTGTCATTGTCAAAAAGGGGGAGAATGTTGACTTGAGAGTTCTACAATGTCCATATTTTGATAATGACTTAACCATTCCATTCCTATGTATCTAATATGTTTGTTCAAGATTGATTTCAGGCTTTAGGTGCATGAAAAGGATCAAATTACACAAGCTTTAGCTTGTTCAAGTTCAAGTCAAATGCAATGCAAGTGTGCTATTTGGGAAGTCACTCCAAACGACCTTATAAGAACTTTGTAGTCATGTGTATTGATGATATGACTTGTAATTAAGATGAGAAAAATATAAGGGACACAAAACACCAAGGTTTAATACCCAAAAGTCAACTTTAAAAATTTGTCACAGGTTGTTCATCGGTCGAGTTGGAAACTCGACCGATCCTATGATGGATTTTCTGAGGATGACCCATCGGTCGAGTTGTACACTCACAGAACTCAACTGAATGACTCACTAAGCAAACTTAATTTTAGCTCATCGGTTGAGTTCCTCAGAACAAACTCGGCCAATAGTTTGAAAATTGGCTTTGTCTTTTAGTTGATCGGTCGAGTTACCTTTATTGAAACTCGACCGAATGTACTGTGTGGAAAATGTAGAAAATGTGATTATAACCATTGGTTACTTGTTTTGGGTGAAAACATATCTGTTTCATTGTGGAAAATGGCTATATTTTGACTCTAAGTGATCCCCAACTCAAGGGAACACCCCCAGCTATAAATAGGACCCCTTAGAGTTCATTCTAAGTTTGCTCATTCATGCTATTCTAAGTCCTTACTATAGTTGAGTGTGCTACAACTCCTTGAGCCCCTTTATCTCTCTAGTCTACACTTCATTTCGTGATTGTGAGTGAGTAAGGCATATTGTAAGAGAGCTCCACCCTTGTTCATGCAAAACTCTCATCTTTTCCTACTTTCCTATCCCCTTCCTACATGAAGAAAAGGTGAAGCAAGCTTCCTCGAGTGAAGAATAAGTTGTAGCTAATCCTCTTCAAGGTTGATGAAGAGGTCGTGATCTTCTCCAGGTGAAGGAGAAGGTAAAGGCTGAATATCCAAGAGGAGTAGCAAAGTCCTTGAAGGTGGAAGACTTGTGCTTGAGTCGGTAAGACCTTAGTGAAGGCTAAAAACTCTTTCAAAGTGGGTAAATCCTTGGTAAGGTGGATGCTCCTTGTGCTCGGATGGGTAAGTCCTTTGGTGGTCTTGTCTTGTAACTCTTATTGGTGATAATATAGAGAAAAGCACTTACAAAGTCCTAGAGGTTGACCTCTCTAGGTAGTGTACTAACTCACTTCTAGTTTGAAGTGTGGAACCACTCTACATAGCCTTGTCAAGTGCTTGCTATCAATCTCTCTCATCCTTGCTATGCTTGTTAGATAGGACTTCAAATTGCACTTAAGCTATTGCTTTAAACTTGATATAATTTGAAGGTCTACTCTATTTTGTGAGAAATTTTGTAGCTCTATTCACCCCCCTAGAGCCCTAGATCCAACACTTTATTTTTTTATTAATGGAAACTCATCTTGATTGACAACTATTTGAGGAGATTCAGCTAAACGATATGGGTAGAGCATTTAACACTATTTATAATAGTTGCGATAGAGAGTTATATCTCTCGTAGGGATGTTGGTCTCACCCCATGAGTTTTCACATCTTTTAGGTGGTCGTGCAGGACAAGGTAGAGATCGTGTTGTTGAGGTTGAGCATCAAGAGGAGCAGTAGTTGTTAAAGGTTGGATATGCCGCTAGCGATATGTAGTAGAGTCCCATATGCCGTCCCTGTACTCTTAGGTTCTTGGAGGTATTTTGTAAATGTTATATATTGACACCAGTTTTCACAGTAGACCATGGTTGTATAGAGATGCACCGTATACATATGAACATGTTATTATACATAACATGATGTGACAAGTTGACCATGTGAATGCATCATATACATATGAACATGTTATTATACGCAACATGATGTGACAAGTTGGCCACATGAATAGTGATGTGTACCATTTTGTGGCCTGATATGTAATACATATGGTCTCATGTGGACTTAGATGAAATATGTTCCTGCTTTTGTGGTGATATTAAATCGGTTTTAATTTTTCCTATTTTATGATAATATTGGATGTTTAGTGTTTGTTCTATGCTTTGTTTTGAGTAATCTCATCATGACGTCGTCGGGGTGTCACATATATAGTTTACTTTACCCGCTTCCTCATTTAGGTCATTTTAGTATAATAAAGGTGTCATATCATTTACATGAGGAGTACATTATAACATAGGGTTAGGGTTGGTACCTAAAACACACTTTAGGTACATCTTGGACATACTAGGGAAACCTAATAGGTTTTAGTGGAAATCTATTATTGGTTAACTATTTTATCCATTACATGCATTCTTAGTAAACCTCATCAGGGTTTAATGAATAAATATATTCATGTTTTGGTATCTTACAAGATGAATCTTGCCCTATGATTTTGTAGAAATTATATTTACACTATGCTATTACTTCCAAGAAGCCAACATGGACATGGTGTAGGAAGTCAATCTACCATGGGAAAAAGAGGAGTATGTCACAAGAGAAGGTGGTTTGATTGGGGTGGAGGAGGGAAGAAAATTGCTAATATGCAAATGTGATGGGGATAGAAGACAAGTAATAACAACATTTAGGAGTGAGGACTGTGGTGGATGGCATGATGAGTAAGATTTTATGGCATGGATTAGGAATTCACACGGAAGAATGAAAGAATGAAAGAAAATGAAAAATACACTATTCGAGCTTGAAATGGGATGGATTTGGTTGAAGTACTACATGTTGATAATATAAGAGATATTTTGAAAATGATGGGATCAATTGTTGATTCAATTTTTTTTCTTTATATTTTACCCATTTCAAAATGGTACTATGTAGGTTATTTATATCAGTTAACCATACGCAATAACGTTTGCATATATTCTACATGCACACTATATGAATTTTTGTTTTAGTTCAATTGGCTCTCGTTGCACTTAAGCATATAATTCTTTTTTATTATATCGTGATGTAAATGTTCCTTTCATATTATGTGGGTTAAGATTTAGTGATTGTGATTTGTTGTAATTTCATCCTTTTGGCTCTTTTATGTAAAAGGAGATATATTTGAATGAATAATGGTAACTATTAACTTTATCAACATATTTTTGTTCTAAATAAGAACCAACACCATATTGGAGCACATATTATCAACATTGACTAACAAAGATTGTAATACTTTAGTAGAATTCGAACGATGGAAAATTAGAGGAAGAAGAAACTAAGAAGACAAAAGGTATTCTCATCACTATTGATCTTCAGCTATACCAACATTTGTGTTCTAGCGTCCAAAAGTGTCTATGTTATCTAACCAGTTGTAAATGTCTAGAATGAGAAAAGGATATACTAATTTATCTAATGTGGTGTGCAATCATTTCTTTTACAAATTTCAATTTTGATATTGCAAAATTTTGTTTATTTCATACTGTTTATCATGACTTCCAAGTTTTCTATGGTGAGCACTCAATTTCATTACAAAATTAGTGACCTTTATGCATTGGAACTATAAAAGGAGGCCGTACCACACTTGAACATGGTTAGTACAAGGAGATAGGGATGGCAATCGGGATCAGGTTGAGTGACTTTTTATTTGCTGTCATTCGGGTCAACGCTTTTTGGTTAGACTCTAAACTTGTAATAGATGGATTTTTGGGTTGAAACCCTTGACCCTAACCCGACTTGAAATAATGGATTTGACCCATAAATCTAATACCAAGAGAATAATTAAAAAAATATTGTAATTAGTCTACTCATTGATAATCTCCAAGTATAATTAACAATTTCATTGTGATAAACTTACAACGCAATTAAAAAACACATATAAAGCCTATTGTGGTTCATTCGAGAGTTTTAAGCACAAATTCATAACATAATTAGTATAATAAATCATTTAAATCAATACAAAACCATGTTAAATTGTCAAAATAAACTTCATGATTGACGAGTTAGTAATTTAACAGGCTATTGGGTGTCCTAAAATATAGTATTTGTAATTTATTTGAAAATATAATTGTGAATTTTTGGTCAATCAGGTCAATTTGGGTCTAAAGTTCAAACCCAGACTCGACCGTATATTAATTTTAGGTTCTTCAAGTTTGGTTCAATTTTGGGTCGGATCGAAAAAACTTAGACCCTAAACCCGCTTAAAATTTTGGGTTCAAATTAGGTCATTCAGGTCAAGTCTTGTTTTGCCATCCCTATAAGAAGATATCCATTATTTTCACTTTCATAGATACAATCCTCATGTGCGTTAGATTTCTTCTACACCACATGTATCAATGCAATGACATCATCATCATCATCATCTAAGCCTCAATCCCAATTCTGTTGGAGTCGGCTATATGGATACTTTGTTTCCATTCAATTCTATCATAGGCTATATTTTGGTTGAGATGTAGAGATTCAAAATCTCTCTTTATAAGCTTTTTTTAGAGAAAAACAGATTAAAAACATCACTTAGCCATATGGCATCTACATAAAGAGGGAGAACAACCATCACAACATACAACGATCATGGACACACCCATAATCTTACAAAAACTCATATTGGAATGTGAATAAGACATTTCTGCATTGATCTCTTTTCTTCAATGCTGATATAACCAGCTTTCCTTAAGAGATTCCTTCAACACGAGCATTGATCCGCAGACAAAGGGCAGTCTAAGACATGTGATCCAACAGGAGTTCAACTCTACATGCGGAGACATACAGTAAAGCAACATATCTAATCTGAATTAAAGTCCAAGCTCTAGTCGAGACTAGAAGCAACGACACTCCCACGAAGGAGAGACACAAAACGCCAATGAAACGACGAGTAACAAACACCGATTAGACGGTGAGAAACCAGGCTGCCATCGGCCAAAAACAAACAACTAAACTAAAGCACGAAAAGGAAAAAGAAGATAGGGAGGAGGAGCCCGGCGCCGTAGAACTTGGTAGCAGGAAGAGGATAGACAACCCGCTCACGCTTGGGGCACACCAAAACACCACTTGGCCCCCAATCGCCGGCCAAAATCTAATAGCCTCTCACCAGCGCTACGGAAAAACAGGGTTGGAAGGACCTGAAGCCCCAACGCTGGAGTCAAGGGGATCCACCGAGAGCCACGATTTGACGATGCCCGACTCCTGTAGCCAAAACCTATGCACCGCCGGACGAGGAGAGGCCTGGGGGGAGCGAGGCGGTGCCCACCGAAGGTCGGAGCCCCCTCCCCCAAGCCAGCCGCCACACGGGAAGAAGCCCTAGCCGCATCGTTTAGGACGCCAGAGCCTCCGCGAGCGAACCCCCAATCTAATAATTCTCTCTCTCTTTATAAGCTCATTCCATGTTAATTTAGATCTTCCTCTTCTTTTATTTATTGTTCTTGACTCAATAGCATTGCTTCATGTAGGCATATTAGTCGATCTACATTGCACATGTCCGTACCATCTGATTCGGCCCTCGCACAACTTATGCTCAATGCTCGCTACCACTACTACAGAACCGACCTTTGGTGTCAGTTATTTACGGCCTTTGGCGACAGTTAAAAAGTGACACATATGTGGGTGACACTAAAAGATGAACCCTTAGGCGTCAGTTTGAAAAATGATGCCAGAACCCTTCGCGCCACCTAAAATGTGCCAGTAGGGGCACTATAGGTATCGGTTATTAGTGGCAAAATCGACACCAGAACCATTCGCGCCACAAAAAGGGCACCAGAAGGGGCACTATAGGCATCAGTTTCTTAGTACCAAACTGACGCCATAACACTGCCACCACGGCCGTGCTGGCTAGCACGGTTGTGTTGCCAGTATGGCTGTGTTGTCTGGCCACATTCGGCAACACTTTTTCACTATTAACTGACGCCATAACACCTGCTGTTACGGCCGTGCTGGCGAGCAGGACCGTGTTGTCTGGCCACATTAGGCGGCAATTTTTTGCTATTAACTGACGCTGTAAGATTTTGTTTTCAATTTTTGACTAATAACCGATGCCTATGTTTTGATTTTTTTTCTTATCAGTTTGCAAGCCTGCAGTGGCTGGTCAGCAGGATGGAGAAACCTGCAGTTCAGTTCTAAACTGTAGGTTTACGACATCCATTGATACCAACCAACAACAGGCCACAAACCTGCAAAATTAACACATTTAGAAACCTACAGTTCCATTCAATTTTCACATTCACATATGTAGACACATTCATGTAGCAACCTGCAGTTCCTTTCATTTTCACATTCACACATGTAGAAACATTCAGACACATGTAGAAACATTCATGTAGCAACCTGCAGTTCCTTTCATTTTCACATTCACACATAACATTCAGACACATGTAGAAACATTCATGTAGCAACTTGCAGTTCCGTTCATTTTCACATTCACACATGTATAAACATTCTTTAGTCATTCTCGCTATCAACATCTCAATTATATTTTAAAACCCACACTACTTGTATGGCTTTTGCCCATTCTTTTACATCATTTAATTCTTCCGTCGTATAGGGAGCTTGTACATCTGATAAGGCCTTACCTGTAGTGGGGTCAGTTTTAAACACCTTCAAAGAGAATGATGTATATATAATTAATAATATATAAATAAGATTGATATATTTCATATTATCTAATGAGACTATATATAATACCTCATGTATGGAATCGATGTCCACTGCGGCATGTTTAATAATCATGTGCATAAATCGCATCACATAGTATGCACATGCCCAGCCATTGTCTTGTGTAGCACACTATAGATTGAAACATACAAAATATTAAAAAATACAACTAAGCACATTTCACATAAATAATATATACATTAGAGTCGGGAACTTACTTCCACGTTCTCCCAAGTTATTGGCTGTTTTTTTTTCCTGGGGACCTTTCCTCCAGTCTTTTTGAACTCGTGTAAATCCCTAAATATTGATGTAACACAGTAAATTGCATAATTAAATAGTAATGTAATAACATATTTTAACGGATATAAAAATGAAATATTTCTCACCGAAATAATGTCATTTTCATTGCATGTCCATATGTTGGATTCAATTTAGTCCCCTTAGGATCTAGATAATAGACAGTGAACATCTCGGGGACAATAACTAGTAACTCCCATTGTGTACCACTAGAGGTAAAAAGGTTAAAAATTAATAACTCGAAATCCACAATAAAAATGTAATTTTCTTAAGTCCAAATTATAAGCAAAGTAAACTTACTCCACATTGAATGGAGCTATTATCACCGTCTTCTTATTTTGACCAAAATTTGTAAAAGCATCACAGCAGTATTATTGAACTGACGAAGGGTCTTTAGCTACTAGACTAATCAAAGATGGAATCAAATATCCTACATGTTCAAATGAAAAATCTGCGCATATCTTGTCTAAGTAGTTGTAAAATATGTATTATGTATGCATTAATATATAAGAAACCAGATCACCGGATCCTACACAAGGTATATGGATGTATAAATAAGATCTCACCTTAACCATAGCTCTATCACAGATGTATTCAGCCAATCATAGCGAAACAACTCCAAAATATCTTGTATAAATAGTTTATTTTCGTATGATTGACCTGCAGCATCCGCATCTATAGAAATAGTTTTAGGGCAATTCATATCATGTTTGCCTAACCATACTCTCATACCCCTACAATTAAGACCTAACGGGACAGGTAGGTCATGTGGAACCCAACTTGGTAATGTAGGAGGTGGAGGTGGAGGCCTAGATGGTCTGGGTATCTTCATTTTAACCTGTATATATAATTTCAAATTAGTTGACCTCATATATACACACTAACAATTTAACATAGTATAAATTTACCATACAATTTTAGTATAGACGGCATCCGCTTTCGGCCACAATATCACTCCACTTTCTGCCTCACCGTTTCACAATCTGGGTGGGCATATGGCAATGGAAGATTAATCCAATGGGGGAATATACGTAGCGGGCTCACACGAACCCAACCATCTGGTAACGGAGACCCATGAAACATTTCCCCTAGAAGGGGTGGGTAAGCCGACGCCTCTGCAACCACATATTCTTTACTTTTAGACGGCATGGCTTCAACCCCTATAAATTTACGTAAAGAATGTTATATACATATATACATATCATCTTGAAAACATATCATCTTGAAAAGACTAGCTACTATGTCATAAAAATACTTACAGCGGATGTGCTAGGTGGTGGGTCTATAGGATTACTCCCAACCTCTACAGTAGGAGTAGAGCGGGACACCATAGGTACTGTCTGAGTGGCAGTCAGAGATGGGGTGGGTAAGTCGACGCCTCTGCAATGACATATTCTTTACTTTTTAGACGACATGGCTTCAACCCGTACAAATTTACGTAAAGAATGTTATATACATAAATATATCATTTTGAAAATATATCATCTTTGAAAAGACTAGCTACTATGTCATAAAAATACTTACAGCAGATGTGCTAGGTGGTGGGTCTATAGGATTACACCCAACCTCTGCAGTACGAGTAGAGCGGGACACCATAGGTACTATTTGAGTGGCAGTTAGAGATTCTTGCCACTTGCTCATTGCTTCATGGAGTGTCTTATCAACTGCTTCCTTGATTCTCTTATCAACTACTTCATCGACTCTCCTATCAACTATCTTATCTACCTATACATGGATAAAAGAAACGTTAGCTTCTAATAATTAAATTCCCTTTTACAGTAACATTCTAAAAAAAGAATAGGTTACCTCTTCTTGTGAAATTTCCGCTTTTGGGACATGTTTGTGCTGGGATGGCCCAAAGAACGCTTTGATGCCCACACCAGCGCTTGCACCCCTAACACGTCCAGGATGCTTTGGGTTACCCAGAGCAATTGTCAATTCATCCCTTGTGCCCTCAGGAATGAGCTTGCCTTGTTTTCTCAACTCGTGTAGCTCCCACTAATCGCCATCAACAGAAATTGGTAAGTAAGTAAACACCACAAATAATCAATATTCAAGTGATTGCTCTAAGAGTTGTATTTTACCATTTTATAGCCGCCTCAGTAATTGCGGGCTTCTTTATTTCTCCCTTCTTGTTTTGCCTCCCAGTTATCCAGACATCATGATGAGGCAGAGGTGTGGTACTGATAGTAGAGGACTCCTGAGTAGTAGCAGACTGAGCAGTAGACTCAGCCTGTAGTCTTTAGTGAATGCCTGCATAGCCCTTTGGACCCATTGTGTGGTCATGTACATTCAGTGCACGCCTTGCTCTTTGCGCCTCACTGAGGGCCTAGTTAGTATGCACATTGATTTGGTTAGTAACACTAAATGTTAATCTTGAATAGGTGAATACAACATATATTAATTAAACTGGGAGTGACGCCTAATGCCTTGAATTCATCAGTTTTTCTTGAAGCAACAAACGCGTCCCATTCTTCTGGGTCCAGGAAGTTCCACTGTTCAGTGACTGTCTTCTTCCTCTTGTCACCTTCTTTTGTATATTCTCATGTGAGATTTGTCCTATAGTTCCTTAGGACCCTCCCACAGCGTTGCATCACGCATTTACGATGCAGCTTTTCATCCAATGTAAATATACTCTGCAAAATAGAATTGTTATTAACTAGTATCCAAAAAATTAGTAATCTACAAAATAGAATTGCAAATAATAATAACTCACGCATAAATCCTTCCATATTAAGTCTTTCTTCCCCTTAGGAACTTTATGCCAAGAATCTATCTTACAACCACAATGGCTACGAGTAATATACCCAAGATATAAAACAAACGAATTGTGGTTCACTCCAATTGCATTTCTTGCATTATCAAAATCCACAACCAGTTTGGGTCCATTGCCCTTTAGCGCTGTTAACTTCTTCATAATAGTGATGCCCCTACTCTTGTCAACCTTTTGGTACTACTCATCAAGTGCCTCAAGTGCTTCAGAGGGTACATGTGCATCATCAACCTAAAATTTGACAAAATAAACACACTTATAGGATATAACTATAAATGGACATATAGATAGAAATATATGATATATTTTTAAAACTTACATTGTGAGGCAGCACATTTATGTCCTCACCCTCACGGTAATCATAAGCATAATCATTAGGAGAATGCTCAGCCATCTGAAAGTTCACATTCACATTGTAAAGTTCACATTGTAAAGTAATTCACATTGTAAAGTTCACATTCACATTGTAAAGTAATTCACATTGTAAAGTTCACATTGTAAAGTAATTCATATTGCAAAGTTCACATTGTAAAGTTCACATTCACATTGAAAAGTAATTCACATTGTAAAGTTCACATTTAGAAAAATAAAACATATAAAAAATATAAACATGCCTCTAATATTGTGATTTTTTATCAATTAGCAACCCTTCATTGTGATCTCCGTGCACATACAAGTCATCATTAGCTTCAATATTTGGTGGTGTTGGGAACCCAACTGAGAATGGACTGGAGTCATCATACTTATCATAGTACTTTTCTTCATCTATAGGATCTTCAATGAACTGTCTTTTACCATGAAGAATAACCGACCATTTATCATTTGCATGATCATCGATATAAATACTTGTTTCACCTATGATGCCAATATGAATGGTTCACCCTTCTCACCAATCTTTTAAAGTTCACTAAAGTGAAACCCAATTCATCCACTATAACTCCTTTGGTGTCATCAACCCAATTATATTTGAAGAGCAGAATTCTAAAATCTATGTAGTCAAACTCCCATATGTCTTTAATGACACCGTAATATGACATTTTAGCTTCACGTGGACTCTTATCTTTTGCACTTGCAAAAAACATATTTGATGCTTTAAGGGTGACCTCACTATTTTGGACGACACTTTTATCATCTTGGCGCTTTGTGTAATATGTGAATCCATTAATGTCATACCCTTCATAAGACATCACATTCAATTTTGGTTTAAAGGAGAGGCATTTGATAGTTTTAGTAATATCATTTGGTGTTTGAGATAGTTGATGTAAGACTTTATCTTCAAACCACTTAATAAATGTCTTGATATGCTCTCTAGAAAGCCACATTGAATTGGCTTGAGGATATTGTCTCTTGATGAAATTGGTATGTTCCTCGATATAAACTGTAACATACCAAATTTTGGACATTTTGTCTCTTGACCCTCTTTTCCATCTTTTCCTTTCATTCATATCCTCTTTGACCTTTCTATTTAATTTGTGGACAATATGATGGCCTAATGAACATTTGTTCACCTTTTATTCCAATATTTGAGTTTATGCACAAATACCTCAGTAAAAGTTTAGAAATGGGCTTAATGTGTAAAATGTCAACTTAAGTGATAAAAATAATAAAACAAATTCATCCTAGAACTTTCTAGTGCTTTTTAGAATATGAAAAAGAAAGAAAATCTCGAAATATAAATAAAGGAGATGATAAATGCAATAGTTGGGGATAATATGGAATATTTTGGATAAAAGAAGATAATGAGGAATATATTGTTTTAAAAAAATCCTAAATAGAAATCCAAGAAGATAATTTGGATATCAATTTCATTTTCTTGACTTAAAAGTTACTTAATGGCCAAGTATCATCTAATTTGAATAATAAATAAATATATAATGCCTTTAATACAAGATAATGGGAAATAAGCCAAGGAAGAGAGATAAAATATTTAGTGTTCTCAAATTGGAAAAATAACACCAAATTCGTAATTTAAACATAAAAATAAGCATTTGAGAAAATTTGCATTTAATTTGGTCAATGTTTAATATTTTATTTTATTCAGGAGAGAGAAAATGACTTAAAGACCAAAAATATTAAATATATGGTGATAAAAATTAATTAATGCCAAAATCATGTTCCAAACTTTTATTATTGCTTATAGACCAAGTTTTACATTTTTATAAGGTTTCTAGATGCCTCTAATAAATTAAAAGGATAAACAAGTGATAAAATTTAAATGAATTAAATTAAAAAATAAAGGTCTTAAAAAATATAATAATGCCAAATTTGTGTTCTACATGTTAAAATAGACATTTGTATGAATTTTGAATCAATTTGGAATATATTTAATAAGAAGGTGAATTTAGGAGAGAGAAAGTGTATAAAATATTAAAATCATTAATTAAAATTATAAATAACACCAACAAAGGGAAATAATGGAAAATTCGTATCCAACATATTTAATAGGACTTGTGGGTCAAGTTTTTGTAATTTTAGGATAATTATAATTCTATGAGTGAAGGAGGAAAGAGAAAATAGTAATTGGCTTAATTAAATAATCTAATTTTCTCAAAAGGTAAATATAATTTTATATTCGGATTCCTCACCCCAAAATCAGTAAACCTACCAAATTTGAGTTTATTTGAACTTTATTTACACCCTTAAATAATTAGGGAAAGGTTTATCTATTAAATGCACAAAAGATCGAAGTTTAGATGTTGTATTAAACAATCTCATTTCATCTCCTACCTTGAAAACGCATGAACAGTAAATTCTAAAATTTTTAATTTTTTGGATGGCCATATCTCCCTCGTTTCTCAACGAAACTTCGTGAAACAAGTTGTTTTGGATTGCAAATTCAATTCTGCATCCAACTAGCATAAGATCACATGTTTTAATCGAGTATTAGGGAAGCGCCCAACAAGGGCACCGCCACCCTTTACCTTCACCTACCTAAACCCTAACTCGGGGTCCCTTGCTTATATATATACGTACCCCAAGAACCGCCATCACATTAGCAACTCGACCACACTGTTAATTTCGTGTTTCGTTGTCGTTTGACCCTCGAACACCGGCCGAAGGCGTAGAGTTTGCGGCGCCCTTCCTCCCCTCCTCGCTTCATCTCCGAGCAAATTGAGAATACCATCAGGTTTGATTTTTCATAAGCTTTCTTTAGCATATTTGAGCATCGAGTTCGGACGTGTATTGCACTTTCGCCCAAAAGTCCAAGCAAGCAGTAGCTTGCTATCACCGGCCATGGCCTCGTGTGACTGGGAAGAAGCCCCTCGTGCATTTTTACAATTTTACCCCCTTCTCTTCCTTGCTTGCAATGGTTTTGATGACATGTCGTTCTATGATTGACCGATTTTATAAAATTTATATCTTCTAAACCGTGAGTCCAAAAATAAATCAAAAATATGTTCTGAACTCAGAAAAATCCCCTCTATCAATTAAAAATATTTTTGAAGCCTGATTTTGAGTTTTTTGAGTAAGTGTTTTTGTGGATGATTTAATTAATTAAAAATCACCAAAAATACATCTAAAAGTCTATATCTTCAAAATACGTAATATTATATGTTATTTTGAACAGAAAATCCTAACTAAGACAATGATAATGTTTTTGAGATCTAAATCGATAGTTTGTGGAAAAAGTTCATATTTTCGGTGATTGAATCTAAAATAATTAAACATAGTATTAATACATGAATATGATGATCATATTAGGGAAATGGATCTGATCTCGTGTAAAAGTTATGAAAAGTGATTCTAGGATTCCAAATATTAAAGGTACGTGCATTTAACCTTTCAGTTGGGATTATTTGTGCCTTAACCCATACTTTTCCTTGATGAGGCTTTATTAAACCCTATTCCTTTATTGTTGAATCATTTTCTATCCTTGCCACATAATCTGTTTGGAATATTGTTCTTGGGTCTTGGTACCCCACTGCCATGTTCTACATATGATCTTCTATTACTTGCCTTAGTTTCTAGTATGTTGATTTTATTAGACTAATTAACTAGTGTAGTGGTACTTGTATGTACAACCACCCACAGTTGGGGAATGTGTTATTTCTCCCCTGGGGAACGTGTTATTCTCCCCTACACATGAAATATGTGCAGGTGACTAGGAATGTGTTACTCTCCCCTCACCCTTTGGTTGAAGGTCTGGTAGGTGCCTCAACCCTACATAGTTAAGATAGTCAATATTAATCATACATGCAATCATTTTGTTATATGTTGTTTATGGCAAGCATCCATTAAAATATTCTTTTGTATATGGCCTCATCCTCTTGATTGTCTTCATCTTATTATGAACATTAACCTTATTTTACTTGCTTTTCTTACCTCACTATCTTAGAATAGTTTGTAACACATACTTTTTATTTTTCTTTTCCTCTTGCTGGGTGCCTTCCCAACCACCCAGATGTGGAGTGAGGTGATGAATAGGACTTGAAGATCTTGGCTTTGGCTTGGACTTAGCTGATGGATATGTTTCTTGGAGACAAAAGTGGAGTAGTCTAGTTTCCCTCTACTTAGATCCTCTTTTTGTATAAAGCATGTACACCCATATTGGGGAAATTTTTATGTACACTTTATTTAAATTGAACATAGTCAAAATTTTATCTTCTACTGCTATCTAAATTGGATTTTGTTTACCATTTTATTAGTAGAAAGGTTGATTGATTTCACTTCTTTACAGCATGGTATCAGAGCCAATGGTAGTTGGATCTTTGACTATTTCAATTTATCTCCCTAGTTAGAATCCATAACTTACATAGTTCCTTTAGGTGACATGGTTAACCTAGGTTTGATCTACCTTGATGATAGGTTGACTTAGAACTCAATAGTTCCACATTAGAATCTTAATGAATAAAATCCTAAAATACTTATAATTAAAATATGCATAACTTGATGTTGTTTGGGTTTGCCTTTAGGCAACTATTAGGGCATGAAGTTGAAGAAAAGGTGTCTAGAAAGGATCAGGGTTTTGGGGGCTGGCAAAATTTTCCTCCGCACCACTAGCTTGGCATACGAGGACTCCCGTGCCCATATGATACCGGCATGGTCTGCGCTGATACGAATTTCCTGAAATAGTTAGCTTTTAGGCAATAGTGACCTTAGACTTCTATGTTGTATATCTTTGGGAACCCTAAGTTTTCATGTGTATGATGATTTCTTTGAGGATGGTTACCAAGATAATTTCTTATGTCCTTTGAACCTAGACTTTAGAGTTTGGGTGTTTGTGAGAATATCAGAGTGCGCAGTGGAAGCATGATGGATCTTGAGAATGGTTTAGTTAGACTTATCCTTTAACCCCTGTGTAGTAGGTCAAATCCTTTAAAGGGTGGAGTATGGTTAGTTGATGATGCTTGAGTGGATAGATTTTGTGGACAAAATATTCTTTAGGGGGATGGAACCCTATAACAACTTGAAGTCTATCTAATCTATGTTTAGAAACCCTAATCTCTTGGATAGGAGGTTAGTAAGTTTGGATCCTCAGCTTTGACCAAACCAGTTATAGTTGTAACCCTAATGTGTTTATTAATATGTAATGAACATATAACTATCATCTAAGGAATAATGCATGTGCTTGAACCCTAATGTACATCCAATGCACATAATATGAATATCAATGCTAATTGTCAATAAGTAAGATGTTAATAATGTCATGAACCAATAAGCCCTAATGATATGACGAGTAAGGTTATGATTCATAACTTAATGCATGCCAAGAATGAATAAGTGAAATATAATGGTCATGTTGACCTAAACCCTAAGTTGTAATAATCTAACACTAAACATATACACCCTTATACCTTTCACGATACATTAATGACATTAAGTGATACAATTAGTAAACATACCTTGATACACATAAATGATGTATATATAATCATCTAATCACATATTAATCAAGTCATCAATATAAAATGCATCTTACCTTGTTAACTAATATACACATGTGATTAGTCACCTAATATGAATCCATTCATTAATATGTAATATGTCCCACCTTGATCATTTAAAATACATGTAAAGGCTTCAAGGTGAATATGAAGTAATTGGATTCACATAAGTGTGCAAAATCAATAATATAAATAAATGAATATGAGAGATGATTAATGATGACATTAATGTGAGCAATAAAGATAATGTGACATTGTGACAATGCTAATATGATTATAAGTGACTAATGTGACATTAAGTGAAATAATTGTATGCTTAACGACAAATTGGACAGAATGTCTTATTTCATGTAAAATAATTTGTTATAATTAATAAAGTGGTAATATGAGGATAATGAAGTATAAATCTGAATTATTAAGGAAATGATCAAATATAATAATGAATGATGAGATAATTGAGTAACCCCTAATTGTGCTAAAATTCATAGTAAGAAAAATGAAACACATATATAATGTTTCATGGATGATAATGAAATATAACTCTTTTGACAATAAAGTGAATATAACATGATATGATTAATATAATGATGATAATGTGTTATCATAATAGATATAATGCTAATGAGCCAAAAATGTAAATAATGTTAAATCTCTTAAAAGAATGTCATATAAGTGGAAACCTTAGTATTCCATGAGAATCCGGCCTATGATTAGTTGATGCATGTGAAGTTTCTGAACCCTTAGGTGTAGTTGAAGTATAAGTTTTGGTGGATGTTGCATGGTTGGAGGAACAACCTGAAGTTTTGTGATATGAGGTTGCACACTCACCCTTCCCTAATTGCTAGTGATTTCGGAGACGAAATCCTCTTTAAGGGGTGGAGTGTTGTAACATACCAAATTCTGGACATTTTGTATTTTGACCCTCTTTTCCATCTTTTCCTTTTATTTATATCCTCTTTGACCTTTCTATTTAATTTTTGGACAATATGATGGCCTAATGAACATTTGTTCACCTTTTATTCCAATATTTGAGTTTATGCACAAATACCTCAGTAAAAGTTTAGAAATGGGCTTAATGTGTAAAATGTCCACTTAAGTGATAAAAAGAATAAAAAAAATTCGTCCTAGAACTTTCTAGTGCTTTTTAGAATATGAAAAAGAAATAAAATCTCGAAATATAAATAAAGGAGATGATAAATGCAATAGTTGGGGATAATATGGAATACTTTGGATAAAAGAAGATAATGAGGAATATATTGTTTTAAAAAATCCTAAATAGAAACCCAAGAAGATAATTTGGATATCAATTTCGTTTTCTTGACTTAAAAGTTACTTAATGGCCAAGTATCATCTAATTTGGATAATAAATAAATATATAATGCCTTTAACACGATAATGGGAAATAAACCAAAGAAGAGAGACAAAATATTTAGTGTTCTCAAATTGGAAAAATAACACCAAATTCATAGTATAAACATAAAAATAAGCATTTGGACAAATTTGCATTTAATTTGGTCAATGTTTAATATTTTATTTGTTCAGGAGAGAGAAAATGACTTAAAGACCAAAAATATTAAATATATGGTGATAAAAATTAATTAATGTCAAAATCATGTTTCAAACGTTTATTATTACTTATAGACCAAGTTTTACATTTTTATAAGGTTTCTAGATGCCTCTAATAAATTAAAAGGACAAATAAGTGATAAAATTTAAATGCATTAAATAAAATAATAAAGGACTTCAAAAAAAAATATAATAATGCCAAATTTGTACTCTACATGTTAAAATAGACATTTGGATGAATTTTGAATCAATTTGGAATATATTTGATAAGAAGGTGAATTTAGGAGATAGAAAGTGTGTAAAATATTAAAATCATTAATTAAAATAATAAATAACACCAACAAAGGGAAATAATGGAAAATTCGTATCCAACATACTTAATAGGACTTGTTGGTCAATTTTTTGTAATTTTTGGATAATTCTAATTCCATGAGTGAAGGAAGAAAGAGAAAATAGTAATTGTCTTAATTAAATATTCTAATTTTCTCAAAAGGCAAATATAATTTTATATTCAGATTTCCCACCCCAAAATCAGTAAACCTACCAAATTTGAGTTTATTTGGATTTTATTTACACCCTTAAATAATTATGGAAAGTTTTATGTATTAAATGCACCAAAAGACCAAAGTTTAGATGTTGTATTAAACAATCTCATTTCATCTCCTACCTTGAACACGCATGAACAGTAAATTCGGAAAATTTTGATTTTTCGAATGGTCATATCTCCCTCGTTTCTCAACGAAACTTTGTGAAACAAGTTGCTTTGGATTACAAATTCAATTCCGCATCCAACTAGCATAAGATCACATGTTTTAATCGAGTATTAGAGAAACGCCCAACAAGGGCGCCGCCACCCTTAACCTTCACCTACCTAAACCCTAACACGGGGTCCCTTGCTTATATATATATGTACCCCAAGGGCCGCCATCACATTAGCAACTTGACCACACTGTTAATTTCGTGTTTCATTGTCGTTTGACCCTCAAAGCGGCTGAAGGCGTGGAGTTTGTGGTGCCCTTCCTCCCCTCCTCACTTCATCTCCGAGCAAATTGAGAATACCATCAGGTTCGATTTTTCATAAGCTTTCTTTAGCATATTTGAGCATCGAGTTTGGACGTGTATTGCACTTTCGCCCAAAAGTCCAAGCAAGCAGCAGCTTGCTATCGCCGGCCAGGGCCTCGTGTGACTGGGGAAGAAGCCCCTCGTGCATTTTTACGATTTTACCCCCTTCTCTTCTTTGCTTGCAATGGTTTTGATGACGTGTCATTCTATGATTGATCGATTTTATAAAATTCATATCTTCTAAACCGTGAGTCCAAAAATAAATCAAAAATATGTTTTGAACTCAGAAAATTCCCCTCTATCAATTAAAAATATTTTTGAAGCCAGATTTTGAGTTTTTCGAGTAAGTGTTTTTGTGGATGATTTAATTAACTAAAAATCACCAAAAATACATCTAAAAGTCTATATCTTCAAAATACATAATATTATATGTTATTTTGATCAGAAAATCCTAACTAAGACAATGATGATGTTTTCGAGATCTAAATCGACGGTTTGTGGAAAAATTTCATATTTTCGGTGATGGAATCTTTAATAATTAAACATAGTATTAATACCTGAATATGATGATCATATTAGAGAAATTGGATCTGATCTCATGTAAAAGTTATGAAAAGTGATTCTAGGATTCTAAATATTAAAGGTATGTGCATTTAACCTTTCAGTTGGGATTATTTGTGCCTTAACCCATACTTTTCCTTGATGAGGCTTTATTGAGCCCTATTCCTTTATTGTTGAATCATTTTCTATCCTTGCCACATAATCAGTTTGGAATATTGTTCTTGGGTCTTGGTACCCCACTTCCATGTTCTACATATGAGCTTCTATTACTTGCCATAGTTTCTAGCATGTTGATTATATTAGACAACTTAACTAGTGTAGTGGTACTTGTATGTACAACCACCCATAGTTGGGGAATGCGTTATTTCTCCCCTGGGAAACATGTTATTCTCCCCCGCACATGAAATATGTGCAGGTGACTGGGAATGTGTTACTCTCCCCTCACCCTTTGGTTGAAGGTTCGGTAGGTGCCTCAACCCTACATAGTTAAGATAGTCAATATTAATCATACATGGAATCATTTTGTTATATGTTGTTTATGGCAAGCATCCATTAAAATATTCTTTTGTATATGGCCTCATCTTCTTGATTGTCTTCATATTATGATGAACATTAACCTAATTTTACTTGCTTTTCTTACCTCACTATCTTAGAATAGTTTGTAATACATACTTTTTATTTTTCTTTTCCTCTTGCTGGGTTCCTTCCCAACCACCTAGATGTGGAGCAAGGTGATGAATATGACTTGAAGATCTTGGCTTTGGCTTGGACTTAGCTGATGGATATGTTTCTTGGAGACAAAAGTGGAGTAGTCTAGTTTCCCTCTACTTGGATCCTCTTTTTGTATAAAGCATGTACACCCATATTGGGGAAATTTTATGTACACTTTATTTAAATTGAATATAGTCAAAATTTTATCTTAGTTGCTATCTAAATTGGATTTTGTTTACCATTGTATTAGTAGAAAGGTTGATTGATTTCACTTCTTTACATAAACACTCACTTCGTCCATGTTGTGTAAAATATACAAGTGACCTTGTTCCAACTGCTCACAGCTGATTACTTTCACCCGTGATCCCAAAATTTCTTTGCCAAATTGCTCCTCAATATTCTTGTCATTACTATGAGTGTCATTACCACTGAGAAAGTCATTGCAAAAATCCATAACCTCTCTCTCCATATAACCCTCAATAATACTCCCTTCAGGCCGATAACAGTTTCGAACATCACTTTTAAAAATGCTCATGTATCATTCAAAGGGATACATCCAATGAAAGAAAACTGGTCCCAACATTTCCACTTCCATAGTCAAGTGGACAACAAGATGTACCATGATATCAAAGAATGAATGAGGGAAATACATCTCAAGCTGACATAGGGTAACAACCACTTCTCTTTGTAAATTATCGAGAGTATCCGGGTCAATAACTTTACTGCACAGACTGTTGAAAAAGAAACAAAGTATGGTGATTGCAAACCTTACATGCTTCGGAAATCTAGATCAAATTGTCACGAGCAATATTTGCTGCATTAGAGTGTGACAATCATGAGATTTAAGACCTATCAACTTCAGATCTTTCATTGATACCAATCTATGGATGTTGGATGAGTAACCCTATGGCACCTTAATATTTACCAAGCATTCACAAAAAGCTTTCTTCTCCTTTCTAGACAATGTGTAACAAGCAGGAGGTAAGTATGTTCTCCGATTTCCCATTTCATGTAATTCTGTTAATTTTGACCTTATTCCCATTTCATGTAAATCCAGTCTGGATTTTATCCCATCTTTAGTCTTAACTGGTATATTCAACAAAGTACCAATGACACTATCACAGACATTTTTCTCAACGTGCATGACATCGATACAATGCCTGACTGTCAAAGAACTCTAATAAGGAAGATCCTAAAATATTGACTTCTTCTTGAATAAAGATTTGTCACTCCGTGTGGCCATAGTACATTGTGATCTCTTACCAAATTCATTGACAAAGTCCTTTACTATTTTATAAACAACCTCTCCTAGTATAAGATTAGGTGCACTCCGTTCCTCATTCCATCCATTAAATGCTTTGCGCTTCCTACGATACAGATGGAATTTTAGAAGAAACCTTTGATGACCAAGATATACAGTCTTGCCGCCATGTTTTAGTCTAGTTGAATCAATGTTCTCTTCACATATAGGACACGCTTTAGCTCCTTTGACACTATATCCAGACAAATTCCCATATGCTAGAAAGTCATTAATAGTGCAAAACAACATAGCGTGCAAACAAAATGTCTCTCTTTGTGAAGCATCATAGGTCATCACACGTTCACCCAGAGTTTCTTTAAGTCATCAATCAGGGGTTCAAGATAAACATATGTTGGTATGTATGCCCTGAGAGCCAATCATGGGATGATTGGTGGGATACATTAAGATTGATTTGATAAACATAAAAGGCGAGCTTCCAATTCTTTCTGGTTCAGTCATATGAGATAGTGATAGAACAGATTGAATGTCTAGAGAATGACAGTACTCAATGACGTATGCCTTCAGGTTCATGACCTGAATGATGAGATCATACGGATGCTAAGAGTTTGTACATTCTTGTTATGTCCCTAGTCGGATGTCATTGTGGAAGGTAGATAGACAGCAATGACACACAAGACTAGATTGTGGTGCTGGTTGATGACAGAATCTCATTAGTCATGATATAGAGATATCAAACCAAACACATAGGTACTTGTTAGAGAACAAGGTACCGGACAGACCCACCGTGAGTTTGACACATGGAACCATGAGATGGTAGTCACAGTCAGTACTCACAGTGATGGTGGTGAGTGTGATTCTTAGACCTGAAATCACTGCACTCAACACATGTCGTTGGGCACACTTTGACATCATCAAACGCAGTCCTGAAACATGGGTTGTTATAAAGGTGATGATTGGGTGGCTTTGACACATGGGGCTTTTGAGGGGTGAGTGATAGATATGGGATTTGTCCCTCCTGAGGGAGTTTGATATCCATGGCCACTTGATGAGTAGGATTGAGAAAGGCGTGCACGCATGTGTGAATCAGTATATGATACTGATGTCATACATATCTCTTCCAGTCTACTCTGAGATCAAGGAAGTGAATGAACGTTGACAGGATGACTGTTCCATGCCTCGAGTTCATTCGGGATATCAGTGACAAAGGAATTATACATTCGCTGTAACACCATTCACGGATTGTAGGATGAAAGTTGTTCTCCAACTTTCTACTTTCACTTGGGTAGCACTGATGTGTGACTAGGCACCGCTTTTTGCTTGTGAAGTCATAAGTGTTATGGACTTTCACTGCCAACGTGAAATGGACCTGCAGGGTCACACACATAGGATTTAACCTGGAAGAGGAGTTTTGTCCACAAAGCAATGTTTAGATTGATTACTAAAGGAGTTTAGTAGTTCAATTAAACACTCAATCAGTCGATAGCTCAATATCGTATGGTTCAAGGTGTTGGACGCATTGATTGGAGTATCGGATTGATTGAAATCGCAATTGACTGATTTTTCCCAACCTGTGCTCCCAACCGATCAGCTCATGTGATGAACCGGTCGGCTGAGGTTGCTGAACCGGTCGGCTGGAGTGTCCAGGCCGATCGGCTCATGCCCAGGTTGAAATGACCGGTTCAAGAGTTGAACCGATCGGCTCAACTGGTGCAACCGACCAGTTGGGAAAGTCATGTCGGCAAGGATTTTCCTTTGGTTTCAAATTGCCCAATTCGATTGGGAATAATATTGGTATTCAATACCAATTGGGAAAGAAACAAGGAAAGTCTTTTTGAGACGGATTAGGACCATGAACCGATCGGTTCAGGGAACCAACCAATCGGTTGGAGTGCCCTAAACGATCGGCTCAGGTCCAACCGATCGTCTCAATGGCCGAACCGATCGGTTCAGTTGTGAACCGATCATTTCAAGTTGCGAACCGGTTGCTTTTTGTGGAAAATTCTCGAACCCTTCTACTCCTTCTTTAGTCCCGCATTGCCCGGGATGGAGAACCCTGTCCCATGACTCTCCTATATATATAGGGGTATTGGGGGCTTCTCAAAGAACAGCTCAGTGCAACCAGTTGCTCTGCAAGTTGTCGTTCTCTCTGGTTTTGGTAACCGTGAGAGAGCCTGAGCAAGTGCTTTCCGCAAAAGGGAGGTGCAGCAAGGGAAGGACAACTGTAGTTGCAACAGGAGGCAGGAGAGCGTGTTGGCGACTAGTACGTCAACAGGAGGGTACGACTCCTTCCACTTCCTTGTGGGACAAGGAGTGTGGAGTTCCAGGTGGTCCGTGTAGACTACTAAAGAGGCGAAAGGACACTGCCGCTTAGGAGGACAACTGTCATCTGACAGTCCGGTTCGAGTAAGAGTTGTCAGTCTCGGTGCGACCAGGAGCTGCACAGACACCGTCGAAGTCCAGAGTTGAAGACCGCGCATTGCGCGAGGTATTGTCGCCGAGCAAGCCTCGGGACAAGGTATGATTCCACAAACCATCCTTTCCTATTATATAGATGTTGACGTGTTTCCTCGGTATGGGTTTGGGGAGAAATTTTTGTTTCCGCTGCCTTCTCTGTCTCCCCTAAAACCCAACAGTGGTATCAGAGCCACGTCAACTGCTCTATATTTTAGGAATATCGATATGATCGATTTTGGTTTGTCGCCTTTATTTATTGCATGCGATGCGAATAATATTGGCTTTATGCATGTCCAATCCTAAATCCACAAATCCCAAATTACATATATCATATGTATTATTAATGCACTCGATACGCTTCGCCCTTAAATGAGTTTTGTGGTGGATGTGTGTAGCGTGATTATGGCCTATAAACCCCTATCTATGTGTGGTTGCTTGCATCTCGGTCTGCGCACCGATCTTCCCTCTCTTATTCCCGATGTAACTCAAAATAATTCGAGATTCTTTCCTACCTTTGCTTCCCCCGAATGTAACTCGGGGTTTCCTTTTTAAAGCAATGTAATAAATAGAATAGGATTTTATTTCCTGTTATGTCAAAGACCGGCGGACATCAAGACGACTGCTCAGACGGTCGGTTCAAGGAGTGAACCGATTGGTTGACCTTCCAGACGTTCGGTTCAAGGAGTGAACCGATCGGTTGATGACCGGTTCGAGGAGCGAGACGAGCGGGTGGCGGACATGACGAGATGCACGACGACCAGGTGAACCGATCGGTTGGAGGAGCCAACCGATCGGCTGGTGGCACCCAAACGACCGACTGAAGAGTACAGATCTTTCATGTGATGAGTTGATCTACTCAGATGGCAAGGCACAGAGTTCATCTTGTACAGGTTGCATGTGATGTATACCTATATGACCGTGATTCCTCTTGGCTCGAGGAATCACATTAGGATGGCCATAATAATCGCTTTTTATCGTATGTGCATGTTTTCTATGGGATATAGCATGTATATGATACGTACTATGTATTGTGGTGATTGGATATGTATATGTATATAAAACCAAATCCCTCATTAAAATATTAAGTCTTATATGCCTTCCATTAGCGGCACACATGAAAAGCTCGATCGACCAAGCGTAGGTTACGCCAAAGCGTGGTGCGCCGTCTATCTTGTGGAAGTGTGAAGGGTAGACATGTAGGTTCTGCCAAAGCAGGGTGCATGTTCTACCGTGTCGGCTTTAGGGTTAGACTTAACTGGTGATTCTTAGAGCGTCTAAGCCCAGAGGCAAGGAATGTTCATGGCAAGGTGTTGTGCATGTTCATTCAACAAGAGTTGCATATGATGCAATTGGCAAGAGTTGCCTACCTGAGAGATCTAAGTTGTGGGCGATCAGCCAAAGCTGACTCATGACTTAGAGGATTTCAGGATCTTGCCCACTAGAAAGTTGTACGCTGCAATCTTCCGAATTGATGGTGAGGGCTGTCAATTTGAAGTAAAATAGTGGGAGCGATAATTAATTAAAGGCCTAATTATATCGTCAATTTTTAAATCAATCAAATAAGTCAAAAATGAGTTTTGGACTAAAATTGCATTTTTTCCTTTTTGTAGTTCAAATGGCAACAAACAACAACAATTTTTCTTTGCGATCGGTCCTTGACAAGGACAAGCTAAATGGGACAAACTTCCACGACTGGTATCGGACATTGAGAATTGTTCTCACTCAAGAGCGTAAGCTCTATGTCCTGGATATTCCAATTCCAGAGGAACCCGCTCCTAATGCACCAAGGACAGAAAGGGATGCTTACAAGAAGCATTCTGATGATGCCATTGATGCAAAGTGCTTGATGCTATGTTCAATGAACCATGAGTTGCAGAGGCAACATGAGAACATGGGTGTCATAGAGATGATTCTGCATCTCAGGAACATGTATGAAGATCAGGCACGGCAAGATAGGTACAATGTTTCTAGGGTGTTGTTCAAGTGCGTCATGACAGAAGGAGATCCAGTTGGTCCTCACACACTCAAGATGATTGGGTATGTGGAGAACCTACAGAGACTGGGATTTCCACTGAGCCAAGAGTTGGCTACTGACGTGATACTGCAATCGTTGCCAGAATCTTACAGTCAGTTTGTGATGAACTACAACATGAACAACTTTGATAGGCCACTGTCAGAGTTGTTGGGCATGTTGAGGACAGCCGAGTTACAGATGAAGAAGGACAAGCCTAAGTCCGTGATGGTGATCACGAGCAAGAAAGGCAAGTCCAAGCGCAAGGGCAAGGGCAAAGCTAAGAAAGGTTCTGAAGCTAGCCAGGAGTCCAAGCCATCTTCAACTCTCAAGGCCAAGGGAGGCGTGACCAAGAAAGGAAATTGCCACCATTGTCAAAAGCCAGGACATTGGAAAAGGAATTGTCCTCTCTACCTGGAAGAACAAAAGAAGAAGGAGGCGACTGAAACCTCTACTTAAAGGTGTCATGAAAGTAAACTTATAACACTTTTGAGATATATGATATCAAGATGTAAAGTGTAAAGCATTCTTACTTGGGGCAAGTGTTGCCTTTATAGATAGGAATACTTTAGTTTATTTTCAGCCAATAAGGCATGTAATACAGTTATGAACTGCTATTTCATACTTGCCAATAGATAGAAACACTTTATTTTTGCATATTGTATGACAATGATAGCAATTAATAAAGAGATGTTTCAATTTATAAAGATGTGATCTTTGTGGCAATGCCTTATTTATCTTGTGATATTTGATATGCATAAGATAAGACGATACCTAAAAGTTATAGATAACTCAAACAATTTAATTAGCATTAATCATGAGAAATTCATTTCTAGTTTCCATGTGATGGATAAAACTAGACTCTTTTGGTTAGAGAACCAGTAAGGGACATGAATATCTTGGACATGATTAATCAATCTTCACTAAAGTAGTGGAAGAGTGATTATCCCATTAGGTATAATACATGTGATGTATTTACATACCTATTGGAATAAATGCTAATACTTCAAATGGTGTTTAGAGAAATACCAATATGAATGTCTTGAAATGTTCAAGATTATCATAAATGAAGTACAAATTTGGTAAAGTATTAATTCTTGATGAGATCAATGAATGAAATACTTGGACCAAATGTTTGATATCCTTATGAGTGATTATGATAGTGTATCATAGTGAACTCATGATTAAGGCATGGTGATGTCTGAATCAAGAAGGAATCGTACTCTAAGGAGTTAGAGAATGATTATCAAATAACTGAATTCTTCTTAATAAAAGAATACCCCATACTAATAAAGAAATTAAGAATCACAAGGGTTGTGAGTTCTTATATCTTTAACAGATACACCTCAATTATCTATGTGATGAGTTGTTCATGTGATGAGTCAACTGTTAAGATGAATATGAGGAACCGAATCTTGAGTTATGGTTTATGACCTTTACATCCTAAATGACATCCATGTGAACCATAAGGTATGACCTTGATGGTAGCACTCATTGGATTATATCCATAATTGCAAATGAGTCTTAAGTGTTAAGACACATGGATAACATTTTGAGAAGGATGATGCTTGTTGATTGCAACTTAATGACTAAGACATTTGGCATATGGATACTAAAACTGCATTCCTATGAGGAATAAAACCAGGATGTGTACGTGACACAACCTATAAGGTTTATGAATCCACTAATGCAAATGAAGTCTATAAGTTACAATGGACTAACCAATGTGATTGATTGAGTACAAGCAACTCAAAATTGGATCTTTATTTTGATAATATAGTCAAAGGGTTTGACTGATATGTCAAAGATAAAGAAGTGATCTGTGATTTAGTGGGAGCGTATTCACATTCCACATATTGATGTGAAATGGAATTGTTCTAGAATGGAAATCCAAAAGTGGAAATTATCTTTAAGGAAGATAGAGATGTTTCCTATGTGATAGGAATAGAGATCTATAGAGATAGTTCTCGAAAATCTCTTGACCTGAAAGAGAAAGCATACATTGGCAATCTGTACTGAAGTGTTCAGTATGCACAGATTCAGTGGGAGAAAACTTGTCCATGTTACATGGATATTAGTATCCCAAGGCCAAGTGTCCAATTCTTATGAAGAATGGGAACACTAAGGATAGATATGGATCTATCATGTATGTAATCATCCCATTATCTTGCATGTATGACATGGCAAGAATAAAATGCATTCATCATCTTGTATGTAGGACATGCCAATATGATGTGGTCATCCTGATAACTCGTATGTGAGACATGACGAGTGGATGACTGTCTGCTTCCAGTAAGTGTTACTGGAATACCATAAGAACTTGATAAGTGCTTGTGAAGCACTAGTTCTATGGAGAAGAGTTCAATGTAAAGAGTTACATTGATGCGAACTTCCGAAAGGACAGAAAATTAATCGCAATATATATACATGAGATGTATAAAAGTGAATGTTTGTTGATAATTGGAAGTGTTCCAATAAAGCCATTTAAAAGAGAAAAGCCGAGTATCTATATGTTAGTGAACAGCAGTGGATACTATATGGATCTGAAAGTTCATGAGATGAACTTATATTCCACTCATTGATGACAAGTCTGGAATCCTTGATCATGCAATGTGGCTAAAGGTTAGCAAATGGAATACAAGATCGCATATTACGGCAACTCCATCTCATACGTGTGACGTACAACGAAGAGATGAGAGACATGCAATTTATACAGACATTGGCAAGGTGTTGCCATTACTCACTATGTTGGCACTACAACACAGTAACATGTGGGACATGTTTGAAAATCACTATGAATATGATTCATGGGTGATTGGCTCGCAGTGCAAGTGGGAGTCTGTTGGTATGTATGCCCTGAGAGCCAATCATGGGATGATTGGTGGGATACATTAAGATTGATTTGATAAACATAAAAGGCGAGCTTCCAATTCTTTCTGGTTCAGTCATATGAGATAGTGATAGAACAGATTGAATGTCTAGAGAATGACAGTACTCAATGACGTATGCCTTCAGGTTCATGACCTGAACGATGAGATCATACGGATGCTAAGAGTTTGTACATTCTTGTTATGTCCCTAGTCGGATGTCATTGTGGAAGGTAGATAGACAGCAATGACACACAAGACTAGATTGTGGTGTTGGTTGATGACAGAATCTCATTAGTCATGATATAGAGATATCAAACCAAACACATAGGTACTTGTTAGAGAACAAGGTACCGGACAGACCCACCGTGAATTTGACACATGGAACCATGAGATGGTAGTCACAGTCAGTACTCACAGTGATGGTGGTGAGTGTGATTCTTAGACCTGAAATCACTGCACTCAACACATGTCGTTGGGCACACTTTGACATCATCAAACGCAGTCCTGAAACATGGGTTGTTATAAAGGTGATGATTGGGTGGCTTTGACACATGGGGCTTTTGAGGGGTGAGTGATAGATATGGGATTTGTCCCTCCTGAGGGAGTTTGATATCCATGGCCACTTGATGAGTAGGATTGAGAAAGGCGTGCACGCATGTGTGAATCAGTATATGATACTGATGTCATACATATCTCTTCCAGTCTACTCTGAGATCAAGGAAGTGAATGAACGTTGACAGGATGACTGTTCCATGCCTCGAGTTCATTCGGGATATCAGTGACAAAGGAATTATACATTCGCTGTAACACCATTCACGGATTGTAGGATGAAAGTTGTTCTCCAACTTTCTACTTTCACTTGGGTAGCACTGATGTGTGACTAGGCACCGCTTTTTGCTTGTGAAGTCATAAGTGTTATGGACTTTCACTGCCAACGTGAAATGGACCTGCAGGGTCACACACATAGGATTTAACCTGGAAGAGGAGTTTTGTCCACAAAGCAATGTTTAGATTGATTACTAAAGGAGTTTAGTAGTTCAATTAAACACTCAATCAGTCGATAGCTCAATATCGTATGGTTCAAGGTGTTGGACGCATTGATTGGAGTATCGGATTGATTGAAATCGCAATTGACTAATTTTGCCCAACCTGTGCTCCCAACCGATCGGCTCATGTGATGAACCGGTCGGCTGAGGTTGCTGAACCGGTCGGCTGGAGTGTCCAGGCCGATCGGCTCATGCCCAGGTTGAAACGACCGGTTCAAGAGTTGAACCGATCGGCTCAACTGGTGCAACCGACCAGTTGGGAAAGTCATGTCGGCAAGGATTTTCCTTTGGTTTCAAATTGCCCAATTCGATTGGGAATAATATTGGTATTCAATACCAATTGGGAAAGAAACAATGAAAGTCTTTTTGAGCCAGATTAGGACCGTGAACCGATCGGTTCAGGGAACCAACCAATCGGTTGGAGTGCCCCAAACGATCGGCTCAGGTCCAACCGATCGGCTCAATGGCCGAACCGATCGGTTCAGTTGTGAACCGATCATTTCAAGTTGCGAACCGGTTGCTTTTTGTGGAAAATTCTCGAACCCTTCTACTCCTGCTTTAGTCCCGCATTGCCCGGGATGGAGAACCCTATCCCATGACTCTCCTATATATATAGGGGTATTGGGGGCTTCTCAAAGAACAGCTCAGTGCAACCAGTTGCTCTGCAAGTTGTCGTTCTCTCTGGTTTTGGTAACCTTGAGAGAGCCTGAGCAAGTGCTTCCCGCAAAAGGGAGGTGCAGCAAGGGAAGGACAACTGTAGTTGCAACAGGAGGCAGGAGAGCGTGTTGGCGACTAGTACGTCAACAGGAGGGTGCGACTCCTTCCACTTCCTTATGGGACAAGGAGTGTGGAGTTCCAGGTGGTCTGTGTGGACTACTACAGAGGCGGGAGGACACTGCCGCTTAGGAGGACAACTGTCATCCGACAGTCCGGTTCGAGTAGGAGTTTTCAGTCCCGGTGCGACCAGGAGCTGCACAGACACCGTCGAAGTCCGGAGTTGAAGACCGCGCATTGCGCGAGGTATTGTCGCCGAGCAAGCCTCGGGACAAGGTATGATTCCACAAACCATCATTTCCTATTATATAGACGTTGACGCGTTTCCTCGGTATGGGTTTGGGGAGAAATTTTTGTTTCCGCTGCCTTCTCTGTCTCCCCTAAAACCCAACAGTGGTATCAGAGCCACGTCAACTGCTCTATATTTTAAGAATATCGATATGATCGATTTTGGTTTGTCGCCTTTATTTATTACATGCGATGCGAATAATATTGGCTTTATGCATGTCCAATCCTAAATCCACAAATCCCAAATTACATATATCATATGTATTATTAATGCACTCGATACGCGTCGCCCTTAAACGAGTTTTGTGGTGGATGTGTGTAGCGTGATTATGGCCTATAAACCCCTATCTGTGTGTGGTTGCTTGCATCTCAATCTGCGCACCGATCTTCCCTCTCTTATTCCTGATGTAACTCGAAATAATTCGAGATTCTTTCCTACCTTTGCTTCCCCCGAATGTAACTCGGGGTTTCCTTTTTAAAGCAATGTAATAAATAGAATAGGATTTTATTTCCTGTTATGTCAAAGACCGGCGGACATCAAGACGACTGCTCAGACGGTCGGTTCAAGGAGTGAACCGATCGGTTGACCTTCGAGACGGTCGGTTCAAGGAGTGAACCGATCGGTTGATGACCGGGTCGAGGAGCGAGACGAGCGGGTGGCGGACATGACGAGATGCACGACGACCAGGCGAACCGATCGGTTGGAGGAGCCAACCGATCGGCTGGTGGCACCCAAACGACCGACTGAAGAGTACAGATCTTTCATGTGATGAGTTGATCTACTCGGATGGCAAGGCACAGAGTTCATCTTGTACAGGTTGCATGTGATGTATGAAAACTACTAGAGGGGGGGTGAATAGAGTTTTATAGATAATTTAACAATTAATTAACTTAAAACAACCACAATGAAAATATTGGACAAGGAGACACAGGGTTTAGAGTGGTTCCAACTATAGCAAATACTATAGCCATCAATCCACTACCCGGTTGCTTACCCAACCGGGATTTGAAAAGAAATCTATTTTATTACCTCGCAAGGATATTACATAAAATACAATTTCTTTTCCCAAACCCTTCAAGCAGCCTTCACCTAGAAGTAATCGCCCAACCTTGAAGCAGCCTTCCCTTGAAGTAGATGCACCAACTCCTGTTGCACCAGCCTTCTGAAGTAGCTTCCCGTGCGATAGCCTTCTTGAAGTAGCTTGAAGTCCCCTTCTCCACCTGAGAAGTCAACCCTCTCCAATCCGCAGCCTCCAACCCTAGGAGTAGCAAGGAGAGTACAAAGGATAACAATGAATAAGAAAGAAAATAGAAATTACAACTTATCCTTTGAAGCACAAGGCTTGATTTGCCTATATCAAGCGTGTAGATCTCCTAACCAATATGTATGGCAATGTGATTGCAGTGGATAGGAGATACTAGCCTATAGGACACGAAATGGGAGCAATAGGAATGAATGGCAAGTGTAGGAATTGCTCTATTGCTCTAAAACAGATTGCAAGTGAATATTCAAGCTCAAGTATGGCACAAGTATATCTTAGGTGTGTTTTGGTGTCCTAAGGCATGTCCTATTTATAGGAGTGGCCTATGGATACTTAAGGACGTTCTAGACAACTTCTAGGGGCTTCTAAGTGCTTAACTAGCCGTTAGGTATAAGTTAGGTGCGTTAGTAACGGCTAGTTGCTTTATTCTGCAGTTGCTGTCAGAGACCATCTCGGTCGACAATTTGTCGACCGAGATACCTACTCGGTCGAAGTTTTGTTGACCGACAGGCTCTCTGGATTAACGTTTATTTGCAACTGTCAACTGCTGTGTCTAACGGCTACTTTTGGTCAATCTCAGTCGAGAAGTTTGTCGACCGAGAGTGTCTCGGTCGAGGAGTTTGTCGACCGAGTTTGACTCTGTTTCAATCTATCAATTAAGGCACTAAGTGTGTGTATGAGTGTGCATTATGTGATCCTATTGGAATGGGATGACTTGTCTAACTATGGTGTTTAGCTAGGGAAAATCTAACGCTTGATTTACATGCAATTCTAAGTACTTGTACATTATATTTTTGTACAAGTTTTTACAACAGTGATTACATTGCATGGAAATATAAATATGTAAGCTCTTGGATTTTCCTTAGTTGCTTTGTCATCCATCTTAGTCCTGCACACTCAAGTAGCTCGTTAGAACAATAAGAATGAAATGTTTGTCATCATCGAAACAAAGGGATTTATCATAATGTCCAATTTATCCAACAATCTCCCCCTTTTTGAAGATGACAAACATTTCCTAAATATGAAATAAGGAAATATAAATCATATGAGTTTCATACCTGAAGATTACCTTTTGTAGCCATTCTTGTTTTACAAGTGAGCGTTGGCCATCAATATGAAACTTCAACTTATATTTTTGATTTTATATTTTATATTCTTTCTCCCCCTTTGTCATTTCAAAAAGATGTCCAATTTGAATATTTTATTTTTCTTCTCCCCTTTAATTTTATATTATGCTCCCCCTTAAATAGATATCCTATTAGGAACCTGGAATTTATATCATTTTTGTCCAATTTAGCCACAATTTATTTCTCAATCATTTGCAAAGGGATGTTAAGCCCAAAAAAAATGAAATGAGAGTCTTTTAATCTTAGACTATATGAAGATGTCTCTAACCAAATACAAGGGATGTTAAGCCCTGATTTGTCTAGAGAATTCCTTTAAGAGCAAAATATATTATTTTGATGAAATTCTTTTTCATACAAATTACTTTTAAGGAATACGAAGGTCATAGCAAACTCCAAATTATGTTTGCAATGTTTTTATAAACTTCTTAACCAAATAAACAAATTTGTTTTTATAAGCTCCCCCTTAATCTTACAATTTAAGCAATTTAAGGCTTTTAAGGTCACAAATGATAAATTTTTGATTTTGACCTTTATCAAAAGTATACTAAGATTAAGTTCAATAAATTGATGTCCAAATAAGCATTTTGTCAAAGCTTATTTTAGGTCACCCTTGACTACGACCATAGCGCCTCTTGGTCAAATTTCATTTTAACCAAGAGGCAAAATTTTAGATTTCCAATTGAGCATTCATATGTGAATTACTTGATTAGATATCAATTTTTAAACATGTTTAGTGATACTTAATATGAAAACATCCTTTTAAACATGAAAGCACAATTTATATCTCAATTCTTTTAAAGATACCAATTGAGAAATTTTCATAACATAAGCATTTCCAAAAGACATATCACCAATGAATCATTTGCTTGCCTATGTAATGATAAAAGCATAAAACTGATATTTCCTTTAAGCATAAATTTTAGTTTTTGACTAAAATTACTTAGAATTAAACCAACTGAATCTTATATAAACTTTCAAGGATGATTGTCATAATTTATACTGTATTGTTCAGTCATTAATCACAAGTAGGTAGCAATTTGGATCATTTTCAAAGGAATTCAGCAATTCTACAACAGTCTGAAAATCAGTGACATGCTCGGTCGACAATTTCTCGACCGAGTGTTCACTCGGTCGACAGATTCTCGACCGACCAAGTTTTTGGAATATGTTCAGAATTCTTAATCAATTTCAAGCAAAAGAGATTATGCAAATTTGAGCTCAATTGTGTTGAGATAAGACATTATGATATCAAGAATCAGTTTAGGTCAAATCTCAACTAGTCAATTTTAAGCTACTAGGTTTTAGGAATCCAAGCTAACTCATCATTCTTTTTCTTATATGGGCATGAAAATGAATAATGTCCAAGACGCATGCAATAATGACAACATATAGAATCAACCTCAAGTCTTTTTCTATGGTTTTGTTCTAGGTTTTTCTTTGGTAAAAATGTAGCTTGATGTGCTCGTGTCTTTCTCCAACTAGGTTGTTGATGAGATTTCCCTTTGGGCTTATAACCTAGTCCTCTTCTCCCAATTTGATGATAGGAATCATCCAATATTCTATCAAGGATTCCATTGTTGCTTAACCTACTAACTTCTTGTTGCAACTTAGCAATCTCATCCATTCTTTTCTTAATATCTAGTTTTGCTTGATCTAGATTAGATGATAAAGAATTCCTTTCTTTCACTATATTATCATAATCTAGATGTGTACACAAAACAGGTTGTTTTTGAAGATCATTTAACTTTGCAAGTAATCCAACCTTTTCTTGATATAGAAGATCATAATTTGTTTCTAGAGTAAAAATCTTCACATCACTACTACTTAGAGATGATTTCAAAGTACGATTTTCAGAAACAATGCTATCTTTTTCAAAACCAAGATTATTCAATTTAGCATATAAATCTTCATTTTCGGATGTAAGAGCAAGAAGTCTAGCATTTAACTCATCGTTTGTTTTACTAGATTTCTTTAATTTCTTCTTGCACTCAATATACTTATTGTGTGTTTCTTCAAGACTAGAAATTAGCTCTTCTTTTGATAAATCAAGAAGGCTTACCTCTTCTTCTTCTTCTTCATTGGTTGTAGCAATGAGACAATTTTTGTGCTTTTCCTCTTTCTTCTTTTCTCTCCATGGACAACCGATTGTTGTATGGTTTGGTCCTAGACACCAATTGCAACTTGTTGTAGGTTGGTCCAAGTTGTTCCTTTGCCTGCGGTTGTAGTCACCTCCACCCTTCATTCTTCAAGACATGGTTAGGGTTCCTTGAAGCCTGCTCTGATACCAAATGAAAACTACTAGAGGGGGGGGTGAATAGAGTTTTATAGATAATTTAACAATTAATTAACTTAAAACAACCACAATGAAAATATTGGACAAGGAGACACAGGGTTTAGAGTGGTTCCAACTATAGCAAATACTATAGCCATCAATCCACTACCCGGTTGCTTACCCAACCGGGATTTGAAAAGAAATCTATTTTATTACCTCGCAAGGATATTACATAAAATACAATTTCTTTTCCCAAACCCTTCAAGCAGCCTTCACCTAGAAGTAATCGCCCAACCTTGAAGCAGCCTTCCCTTGAAGTAGATGCACCAACTCCCGTTGCACCAGCTTTCTGAAGTAGCTTCCCGTGCGATAGCCTTCTTGAAGTAGCTTGAAGTCCCCTTCTCCACCTGAGAAGTCAACCCTCTCCAATCCGCAGCCTCCAACCCTAGGAGTAGCAAGGAGAGTACAAAGGATAACAATGAATAAGAAAGAAAATAGAAATTACAACTTATCCTTTGAAGCACAAGGCTTGATTTGCCTATATCAAGTGTGTAGATCTCCTAACCAATATGTATGGCAATGTGATTGCAGTGGATAGGAGATACTAGCCTATAGGACACGAAATGGGAGCAATAGGAATGAATGGCAAGTGTAGGAATTGCTCTATTGCTCTAAAACAGATTGCAAGTGAATATTCAAGCTCAAGTATGGCACAAGTATATCTTAGGTGTGTTTTGGTGTCCTAAGGCATGTCCTATTTATAGGAGTGGCCTATGGATACTTAAGGATGTTCTAGACAACTTCTAGGGGCTTCTAAGTGCTTAACTAGCCGTTAGGTATAAGTTAGGTGCGTTAGTAACGGCTAGTTGCTTTATTCTGCAGTTGCTGTCAGAGACCATCTCGGTCGACAATTTGTCGACCGAGATACCTACTCGGTCGAAGTTTTGTCGACCGACAGGCTCTCTGGATTAACGTTTATTTGCAACTGTCAACTGCTGTGTCTAACGGCTACTTTTGGTCAATCTCGGTCGAGAAGTTTGTCGACTGAGAGTGTCTCGGTCGAGGAGTTTGTCGACCGAGTTTGACTCTGTTTCAATCTATCAATTAAGGCACTAAGTGTGTGTATGAGTGTGCATTATGTGATCCTATTGGAATGGGATGACTTGTCTAACTATGGTGTTTAGCTAGGGAAAATCTAACGCTTGATTTACATGCAATTCTAAGTACTTGTACATTATATTTTTGTACAAGTTTTTACAACAGTGATTACATTGCATGGAAATATAAATATGTAAGCTCTTGGATTTTCCTTAGTTGCTTTGTCATCCATCTTAGTCCTGCACACTCAAGTAGCTCGTTAGAACAATAAGAATGAAATGTTTGTCATCATCGAAACAAAGGGATTTATCATAATGTCCAATTTATCCAACAATCTCCCCCTTTTTGAAGATGACAAACATTTCCTAAATATGAAATAAGGAAATATAAATCATATGAGTTTCATACCTGAAGATTACCTTTTGTAGCCATTCTTGTTTTACAAGTGAGCGTTGGCCATCAATATGAAACTTCAACTTATATTTTTGATTTTATATTTTATATTCTTTCTCCCCCTTTGTCATTTCAAAAAGATGTCCAATTTGAATATTTTATTTTTCTTCTCCCCTTTAATTTTATATTATGCTCCCCCTTAAATAGATATCCTATTAGGAACCTGGAATTTATATCATTTTTGTCCAATTTAGCCACAATTTATTTCTCAATCATTTGCAAAGGGATGTTAAGCCCAAAAAAAATGAAATGAGAGTCTTTTAATCTTAGACTATATGAAGATGTCTCTAACCAAATACAAGGGATGTTAAGCCCTGATTTGTCTAGAGAATTCCTTTAAGAGCAAAATATATTATTTTGATGAAATTCTTTTTCATACAAATTACTTTTAAGGAATACGAAGGTCATAGCAAACTCCAAATTATGTTTGCAATGTTTTTATAAACTTCTTAACCAAATAAACAAATTTGTTTTTATAAGCTCCCCCTTAATCTTACAATTTAAGCAATTTAAGGCTTTTAAGGTCACAAATGATAAATTTTTGATTTTGACCTTTATCAAAAGTATACTAAGATTAAGTTCAATAAATTGATGTCCAAATAAGCATTTTGTCAAAGCTTATTTTAGGTCACCCTTGACTACGACCATAGCGCCTCTTGGTCAAATTTCATTTTAACCAAGAGGCAAAATTTTAGATTTCCAATTGAGCATTCATATGTGAATTACTTGATTAGATATCAATTTTTAAACATGTTTAGTGATACTTAATATGAAAACATCCTTTTAAACATGAAAGCACAATTTATATCTCAATTCTTTTAAAGATACCAATTGAGAAATTTTCATAACATAAGCATTTCCAAAAGACATATCACCAATGAATCATTTGCTTGCCTATGTAATGATAAAAGCATAAAACTGATATTTCCTTTAAGCATAAATTTTAGTTTTTGACTAAAATTACTTAGAATTAAACCAACTGAATCTTATATAAACTTTCAAGGATGATTGCCATAATTTATACTGTATTGTTCAGTCATTAATCACAAGTAGGTAGCAATTTGGATCATTTTCAAAGGAATTCAGCAATTCTACAACAGTCTGAAAATCAGTGACATGCTCGGTCGACAATTTCTCGACCGAGTGTTCACTCGGTCGACAGATTCTTGACCGACCAAGTTTTTGGAATATGTTCAGAATTCTTAATCAATTTCAAGCAAAAGAGATTATGCAAATTTGAGCTCAATTGTGTTGAGATAAGACATTATGATATCAAGAATCAGTTTAGGTCAAATCTCAACTAGTCAATTTTAAGCTACTAGGTTTTAGGAATCCAAGCTAACTCATCATTCTTTTTCTTATATGGGCATGAAAATGAATAATGTCCAAGACGCATGCAATAATGACAACATATAGAATCAACCTCAAGTCTTTTTCTATGGTTTTGTTCTAGGTTTTTCTTTGGTAAAAATGTAGCTTGATGTGCTCGTGTCTTTCTCCAACTAGGTTGTTGATGAGATTTCCCTTTGGGCTTATAACCTAGTCCTCTTCTCCCAATTTGATGATAGGAATCATCCAATATTCTATCAAGGATTCCATTGTTGCTTAACCTACTAACTTCTTGTTGCAACTTAGCAATCTCATCCATTCTTTTCTTAATATCTAGTTTTGCTTGATCTAGATTAGATGATAAAGAATTCCTTTCTTTCACTATATTATCATAATCTAGATGTGTACACAAAACAGGTTGTTTTTGAAGATCATTTAACTTTGCAAGTAATCCAACCTTTTCTTGATATAGAAGATCATAATTTGTTTCTAGAGTAAAAATCTTCACATCACTACTACTTAGAGATGATTTCAAAGTACGATTTTCAGAAACAATGCTATCTTTTTCAAAACCAAGATTATTCAATTTAGCATATAAATCTTCATTTTCGGATGTAAGAGCAAGAAGTCTAGCATTTAACTCATCGTTTGTTTTACTAGATTTCTTTAATTTCTTCTTGCACTCAATATACTTATTGTGTGTTTCTTCAAGACTAGAAATTAGCTCTTCTTTTGATAAATCAAGAAGGCTTACCTCTTCTTCTTCTTCTTCATTGGTTGTAGCAATGAGACAATTTTTGTGCTTTTCCTCTTTCTTCTTTTCTCTCCATGGACAACCGATTGTTGTATGGTTTGGTCCTAGACACCAATTGCAACTTGTTGTAGGTTGGTCCAAGTTGTTCCTTTGCCTGCAGTTGTAGTCACCTCCACCCTTCATTCTTCAAGACATGGTTAGGGTTCCTTGAAGCCTGCTCTGATACCAAATGAAAACTACTAGAGGGGGGGGTGAATAGAGTTTTATAGATAATTTAACAATTAATTAACTTAAAACAACCACAATGAAAATATTGGACAAGGAGACACAGGGTTTAGAGTGGTTCCAACTATAGCAAATACTATAGCCATCAATCCACTACCCGGTTGCTTACCCAACCGGGATTTGAAAAGAAATCTATTTTATTACCTCGCAAGGATATTACATAAAATACAATTTCTTTTCCCAAACCCTTCAAGCAGCCTTCACCTAGAAGTAATCGCCCAACCTTGAAGCAGCCTTCCCTTGAAGTAGATGCACCAACTCCCGTTGCACCAGCTTTCTGAAGTAGCTTCCCGTGCGATAGCCTTCTTGAAGTAGCTTGAAGTCCCCTTCTCCACCTGAGAAGTCAACCCTCTCCAATCCGCAGCCTCCAACCCTAGGAGTAGCAAGGAGAGTACAAAGGATAACAATGAATAAGAAAGAAAATAGAAATTACAACTTATCCTTTGAAGCACAAGGCTTGATTTGCCTATATCAAGCGTGTAGATCTCCTAACCAATATGTATGGCAATGTGATTGCAGTGGATAGGAGATACTAGCCTATAGGACACGAAATGGGAGCAATAGGAATGAATGGCAAGTGTAGGAATTGCTCTATTGCTCTAAAACAGATTGCAAGTGAATATTCAAGCTCAAGTATGGCACAAGTATATCTTAGGTGTGTTTTGGTGTCCTAAGGCATGTCCTATTTATAGGAGTGGCCTATGGATACTTAAGGATGTTCTAGACAACTTCTAGGGGCTTCTAAGTGCTTAACTAGTCGTTAGGTATAAGTTAGGTGCGTTAGTAACGGCTAGTTGCTTTATTCTGCAGTTGCTGTCAGAGACCATCTCGGTCGACAATTTGTCGACCGAGATACCTACTCGGTCGAAGTTTTGTCGACCGACAGGCTCTCTGGATTAACGTTTATTTGCAACTGTCAACTGCTGTGTCTAACGGCTACTTTTGGTCAATCTCGGTCGAGAAGTTTGTCGACTGAGAGTGTCTCGGTCGAGGAGTTTGTCGACCGAGTTTGACTCTGTTTCAATCTATCAATTAAGGCACTAAGTGTGTGTATGAGTGTGCATTATGTGATCCTATTGGAATGGGATGACTTGTCTAACTATGGTGTTTATCTAGGGAAAATCTAACGCTTGATTTACATGCAATTCTAAGTACTTGTACATTATATTTTTGTACAAGTTTTTACAACAGTGATTACATTGCATGGAAATATAAATATGTAAGCTCTTGGATTTTCCTTAGTTGCTTTGTCATCCATCTTAGTCCTGCACACTCAAGTAGCTCGTTAGAACAATAAGAATGAAATGTTTGTCATCATCGAAACAAAGGGATTTATCATAATGTCCAATTTATCCAACAATCTCCCCCTTTTTGAAGATGACAAACATTTCCTAAATATGAAATAAGGAAATATAAATCATATGAGTTTCATACCTGAAGATTACCTTTTGTAGCCATTCTTGTTTTACAAGTGAGCGTTGGCCATCAATATGAAACTTCAACTTATATTTTTGATTTTATATTTTATATTCTTTCTCCCCCTTTGTCATTTCAAAAAGATGTCCAATTTGAATATTTTATTTTTCTTCTCCCCTTTAATTTTATATTATGCTCCCCCTTAAATAGATATCCTATTAGGAACCTGGAATTTATATCATTTTTGTCCAATTTAGCCACAATTTATTTCTCAATCATTTGCAAAGGGATGTTAAGCCCAAAAAAAATGAAATGAGAGTCTTTTAATCTTAGACTATATGAAGATGTCTCTAACCAAATACAAGGGATGTTAAGCCCTGATTTGTCTAGAGAATTCCTTTAAGAGCAAAATATATTATTTTGATGAAATTCTTTTTCATACAAATTACTTTTAAGGAATACGAAGGTCATAGCAAACTCCAAATTATGTTTGCAATGTTTTTATAAACTTCTTAACCAAATAAACAAATTTGTTTTTATAAGCTCCCCCTTAATCTTACAATTTAAGCAATTTAAGGCTTTTAAGGTCACAAATGATAAATTTTTGATTTTGACCTTTATCAAAAGTATACTAAGATTAAGTTCAATAAATTGATGTCCAAATAAGCATTTTGTCAAAGCTTATTTTAGGTCACCCTTGACTACGACCATAGCGCCTCTTGGTCAAATTTCATTTTAACCAAGAGGCAAAATTTTAGATTTCCAATTGAGCATTCATATGTGAATTACTTGATTAGATATCAATTTTTAAACATGTTTAGTGATACTTAATATGAAAACATCCTTTTAAACATGAAAGCACAATTTATATCTCAATTCTTTTAAAGATACCAATTGAGAAATTTTCATAACATAAGCATTTCCAAAAGACATATCACCAATGAATCATTTGCTTGCCTATGTAATGATAAAAGCATAAAACTGATATTTCCTTTAAGCATAAATTTTAGTTTTTGACTAAAATTACTTAGAATTAAACCAACTGAATCTTATATAAACTTTCAAGGATGATTGCCATAATTTATACTGTATTGTTCAGTCATTAATCACAAGTAGGTAGCAATTTGGATCATTTTCAAAGGAATTCAGCAATTCTACAACAGTCTGAAAATCAGTGACATGCTCGGTCGACAATTTCTCGACCGAGTGTTCACTCGGTCGACAGATTCTTGACCGACCAAGTTTTTGGAATATGTTCAGAATTCTTAATCAATTTCAAGCAAAAGAGATTATGCAAATTTGAGCTCAATTGTGTTGAGATAAGACATTATGATATCAAGAATCAGTTTAGGTCAAATCTCAACTAGTCAATTTTAAGCTACTAGGTTTTAGGAATCCAAGCTAACTCATCATTCTTTTTCTTATATGGGCATGAAAATGAATAATGTCCAAGACGCATGCAATAATGACAACATATAGAATCAACCTCAAGTCTTTTTCTATGGTTTTGTTCTAGGTTTTTCTTTGGTAAAAATGTAGCTTGATGTGCTCGTGTCTTTCTCCAACTAGGTTGTTGATGAGATTTCCCTTTGGGCTTATAACCTAGTCCTCTTCTCCCAATTTGATGATAGGAATCATCCAATATTCTATCAAGGATTCCATTGTTGCTTAACCTACTAACTTCTTGTTGCAACTTAGCAATCTCATCCATTCTTTTCTTAATATCTAGTTTTGCTTGATCTAGATTAGATGATAAAGAATTCCTTTCTTTCACTATATTATCATAATCTAGATGTGTACACAAAACAGGTTGTTTTTGAAGATCATTTAACTTTGCAAGTAATCCAACCTTTTCTTGATATAGAAGATCATAATTTGTTTCTAGAGTAAAAATCTTCACATCACTACTACTTAGAGATGATTTCAAAGTACGATTTTCAGAAACAATGCTATCTTTTTCAAAACCAAGATTATTCAATTTAGCATATAAATCTTCATTTTCGGATGTAAGAGCAAGAAGTCTAGCATTTAACTCATCGTTTGTTTTACTAGATTTCTTTAATTTCTTCTTGCACTCAATATACTTATTGTGTGTTTCTTCAAGACTAGAAATTAGCTCTTCTTTTGATAAATCAAGAAGGCTTACCTCTTCTTCTTCTTCTTCATTGGTTGTAGCAATGAGACAATTTTTGTGCTTTTCCTCTTTCTTCTTTTCTCTCCATGGACAACCGATTGTTGTATGGTTTGGTCCTAGACACCAATTGCAACTTGTTGTAGGTTGGTCCAAGTTGTTCCTTTGCCTGCAGTTGTAGTCACCTCCACCCTTCATTCTTCAAGACATGGTTAGGGTTCCTTGAAGCCTGCTCTGATACCAAATGAAAACTACTAGAGGGGGGGGTGAATAGAGTTTTATAGATAATTTAACAATTAATTAACTTAAAACAACCACAATGAAAATATTGGACAAGGAGACACAGGGTTTAGAGTGGTTCCAACTATAGCAAATACTATAGCCATCAATCCACTACCCGGTTGCTTACCCAACCGGGATTTGAAAAGAAATCTATTTTATTACCTCGCAAGGATATTACATAAAATACAATTTCTTTTCCCAAACCCTTCAAGCAGCCTTCACCTAGAAGTAATCGCCCAACCTTGAAGCAGCCTTCCCTTGAAGTAGATGCACCAACTCCCGTTGCACCAGCTTTCTGAAGTAGCTTCCCGTGCGATAGCCTTCTTGAAGTAGCTTGAAGTCCCCTTCTCCACCTGAGAAGTCAACCCTCTCCAATCCGCAGCCTCCAACCCTAGGAGTAGCAAGGAGAGTACAAAGGATAACAATGAATAAGAAAGAAAATAGAAATTACAACTTATCCTTTGAAGCACAAGGCTTGATTTGCCTATATCAAGCGTGTAGATCTCCTAACCAATATGTATGGCAATGTGATTGCAGTGGATAGGAGATACTAGCCTATAGGACACGAAATGGGAGCAATAGGAATGAATGGCAAGTGTAGGAATTGCTCTATTGCTCTAAAACAGATTGCAAGTGAATATTCAAGCTCAAGTATGGCACAAGTATATCTTAGGTGTGTTTTGGTGTCCTAAGGCATGTCCTATTTATAGGAGTGGCCTATGGATACTTAAGGATGTTCTAGACAACTTCTAGGGGCTTCTAAGTGCTTAACTAGTCGTTAGGTATAAGTTAGGTGCGTTAGTAACGGCTAGTTGCTTTATTCTGCAGTTGCTGTCAGAGACCATCTCGGTCGACAATTTGTCGACCGAGATACCTACTCGGTCGAAGTTTTGTCGACCGACAGGCTCTCTGGATTAACGTTTATTTGCAACTGTCAACTGCTGTGTCTAACGGCTACTTTTGGTCAATCTCGGTCGAGAAGTTTGTCGACTGAGAGTGTCTCGGTCGAGGAGTTTGTCGACCGAGTTTGACTCTGTTTCAATCTATCAATTAAGGCACTAAGTGTGTGTATGAGTGTGCATTATGTGATCCTATTGGAATGGGATGACTTGTCTAACTATGGTGTTTATCTAGGGAAAATCTAACGCTTGATTTACATGCAATTCTAAGTACTTGTACATTATATTTTTGTACAAGTTTTTACAACAGTGATTACATTGCATGGAAATATAAATATGTAAGCTCTTGGATTTTCCTTAGTTGCTTTGTCATCCATCTTAGTCCTGCACACTCAAGTAGCTCGTTAGAACAATAAGAATGAAATGTTTGTCATCATCGAAACAAAGGGATTTATCATAATGTCCAATTTATCCAACAATCTCCCCCTTTTTGAAGATGACAAACATTTCCTAAATATGAAATAAGGAAATATAAATCATATGAGTTTCATACCTGAAGATTACCTTTTGTAGCCATTCTTGTTTTACAAGTGAGCGTTGGCCATCAATATGAAACTTCAACTTATATTTTTGATTTTATATTTTATATTCTTTCTCCCCCTTTGTCATTTCAAAAAGATGTCCAATTTGAATATTTTATTTTTCTTCTCCCCTTTAATTTTATATTATGCTCCCCCTTAAATAGATATCCTATTAGGAACCTGGAATTTATATCATTTTTGTCCAATTTAGCCACAATTTATTTCTCAATCATTTGCAAAGGGATGTTAAGCCCAAAAAAAATGAAATGAGAGTCTTTTAATCTTAGACTATATGAAGATGTCTCTAACCAAATACAAGGGATGTTAAGCCCTGATTTGTCTAGAGAATTCCTTTAAGAGCAAAATATATTATTTTGATGAAATTCTTTTTCATACAAATTACTTTTAAGGAATACGAAGGTCATAGCAAACTCCAAATTATGTTTGCAATGTTTTTATAAACTTCTTAACCAAATAAACAAATTTGTTTTTATAAGCTCCCCCTTAATCTTACAATTTAAGCAATTTAAGGCTTTTAAGGTCACAAATGATAAATTTTTGATTTTGACCTTTATCAAAAGTATACTAAGATTAAGTTCAATAAATTGATGTCCAAATAAGCATTTTGTCAAAGCTTATTTTAGGTCACCCTTGACTACGACCATAGCGCCTCTTGGTCAAATTTCATTTTAACCAAGAGGCAAAATTTTAGATTTCCAATTGAGCATTCATATGTGAATTACTTGATTAGATATCAATTTTTAAACATGTTTAGTGATACTTAATATGAAAACATCCTTTTAAACATGAAAGCACAATTTATATCTCAATTCTTTTAAAGATACCAATTGAGAAATTTTCATAACATAAGCATTTCCAAAAGACATATCACCAATGAATCATTTGCTTGCCTATGTAATGATAAAAGCATAAAACTGATATTTCCTTTAAGCATAAATTTTAGTTTTTGACTAAAATTACTTAGAATTAAACCAACTGAATCTTATATAAACTTTCAAGGATGATTGCCATAATTTATACTGTATTGTTCAGTCATTAATCACAAGTAGGTAGCAATTTGGATCATTTTCAAAGGAATTCAGCAATTCTACAACAGTCTGAAAATCAGTGACATGCTCGGTCGACAATTTCTCGACCGAGTGTTCACTCGGTCGACAGATTCTCGACCGACCAAGTTTTTGGAATATGTTCAGAATTCTTAATCAATTTCAAGCAAAAGAGATTATGCAAATTTGAGCTCAATTGTGTTGAGATAAGACATTATGATATCAAGAATCAGTTTAGGTCAAATCTCAACTAGTCAATTTTAAGCTACTAGGTTTTAGGAATCCAAGCTAACTCATCATTCTTTTTCTTATATGGGCATGAAAATGAATAATGTCCAAGACGCATGCAATAATGACAACATATAGAATCAACCTCAAGTCTTTTTCTATGGTTTTGTTCTAGGTTTTTCTTTGGTAAAAATGTAGCTTGATGTGCTCGTGTCTTTCTCCAACTAGGTTGTTGATGAGATTTCCCTTTGGGCTTATAACCTAGTCCTCTTCTCCCAATTTGATGATAGGAATCATCCAATATTCTATCAAGGATTCCATTGTTGCTTAACCTACTAACTTCTTGTTGCAACTTAGCAATCTCATCCATTCTTTTCTTAATATCTAGTTTTGCTTGATCTAGATTAGATGATAAAGAATTCCTTTCTTTCACTATATTATCATAATCTAGATGTGTACACAAAACAGGTTGTTTTTGAAGATCATTTAACTTTGCAAGTAATCCAACCTTTTCTTGATATAGAAGATCATAATTTGTTTCTAGAGTAAAAATCTTCACATCACTACTACTTAGAGATGATTTCAAAGTACGATTTTCAGAAACAATGCTATCTTTTTCAAAACCAAGATTATTCAATTTAGCATATAAATCTTCATTTTCGGATGTAAGAGCAAGAAGTCTAGCATTTAACTCATCGTTTGTTTTACTAGATTTCTTTACTTTCTTCTTGCACTCAATATACTTATTGTGTGTTTCTTCAAGACTAGAAATTAGCTCTTCTTTTGATAAATCAAGAAGGCTTACCTCTTCTTCTTCTTCTTCATTGGTTGTAGCAATGAGACAATTTTTGTGCTTTTCCTCTTTCTTCTTTTCGACCGACAGGCTCTCTGGATTAACGTTTATTTGCAACTGTCAACTGCTGTGTCTAACGGCTACTTTTGGTCAATCTCGGTCGAGAAGTTTGTCGACTGAGAGTGTCTCGGTCGAGGAGTTTGTCGACCGAGTTTGACTCTGTTTCAATCTATCAATTAAGGCACTAAGTGTGTGTATGAGTGTGCATTATGTGATCCTATTGGAATGGGATGACTTGTCTAACTATGGTGTTTAGCTAGGGAAAATCTAACGCTTGATTTACATGCAATTCTAAGTACTTGTACATTATATTTTTGTACAAGTTTTTACAACAGTGATTACATTGCATGGAAATATAAATATGTAAGCTCTTGGATTTTCCTTAGTTGCTTTGTCATCCATCTTAGTCCTGCACACTCAAGTAGCTCGTTAGAACAATAAGAATGAAATGTTTGTCATCATCGAAACAAAGGGATTTATCATAATGTCCAATTTATCCAACAATGTAGACCTAGATGACCGTGATTCCTCTTGGCTCGAGGAATCACATTAGGATGGCCATAATCATCGCTTTTTATCGTATGTGCATGTTTTCTATGGGATATAGCATGTATATGATATGTACTATGTATTGTGGTGATTGGATATGTATATGTATATAAAACCAAATCCCTCATTAAAATATTAAGTCTTATATGCCTTCCATTAGCGGAACACATGAAAAGCTCAATCGACCAAGCGTAGGTTACGCCAAAGCGTGGTGCGCCGTCTATCTTGTGGAAGTGTGAAGGGTAGACATGTAGGTTCTGCCAAAGCAGGGTGCATGTTCTACCGTGTCGGCTTTTGGGTTAGACTTAACTGGTGATTCTTAGAGCGTCTAAGCCCAGAGGCAAGGAATGTTCATGGCAAGGTGTTGTGCATGTTCATTCAATAAGAGTTGCATATGATGCAATTGGCAAGAGTTGCCTACCTGAGAGATCTAAGTTGTGGGTGATCAGCCAAAGCTGACTCATGACTTAGAGGATTTCAGGATCTTGCCCACTAGAAAGTTGTACGCTGCAATCTTCCGAATTTATGGTGAGGGCTGTCAATTTGAAGTAAAATAGTGGGAGCGATAATTAATTAAAGGCCTAATTATATCGTCAATTTTTAAATCAATCAAATAAGTCAAAAATGAGTTTTGGACTAAAATTGCATTTTTTCCTTTTTGTAGTTCAAATGGCAACAAACAACAACAATTTTTCTTTGCGATCGGTCCTTGACAAGGACAAGCTAAATGGGACAAACTTCCACGACTGGTATCGGACATTGAGAATTGTTCTCACTCAAGAGCGTAAGCTCTATGTCCTGGATATTCCAATTCCAGAGGAACCCGCTCCTAATGCACCAAGGACAGAAAGGGATGCTTACAAGAAGCATTCTGATGATGCCATTGATGCAAAGTGCTTGATGCTATGTTCAATGAACCATGAGTTGCAGAGGCAACATGAGAACATGGGTGTCATAGAGATGATTCTGCATCTCAGGAACATGTATGAAGATCAGGCACGGCAAGATAGGTACAATGTTTCTAGGGTGTTGTTCAAGTGCGTCATGACAGAAGGAGATCCAGTTGGTCCTCACACACTCAAGATGATTGGGTATGTGGAGAACCTGCAGAGACTGGGATTTCCACTGAGCCAAGAGTTGGCTACTGACGTGATACTGCAATCGTTGCCAGAATCTTACAGTCAGTTTGTGATGAACTACAACATGAACAACTTTGATAGGCCACTGTCAGAGTTGTTGGGCATGTTGAGGACAGCCGAGTTACAGATGAAGAAGGACAAGCCTAAGTCTGTGATGGTGATCACGAGCAAGAAAGGCAAGTCCAAGCGCAAGGGCAAGGGCAAAGCTAAGAAAGGTTCTGAAGCTAGCCAAGAGTCCAAGCCATCTTCAACTCTCAAGGCCAAGGGAGGCGTGACCAAGAAAGGAAATTGCCACCATTGTCAAAAGCCAGGACATTGGAAAAGGAATTGTCCTCTCTACCTGGAAGAACAAAAGAAGAAGGAGTCGACTGAAACCTCTACTTAAAGGTGTCATGAAAGTAAACTTATAACACTTTTGAGATATATGATATCAAGATGTAAAGTGTAAAGCATTCTTACTTGGGGCAAGTGTTGCCTTTATAGATAGGAATACTTTAGTTTATTTTCATCCAATAAGGCATGTAATACAGTTATGAACTACTATTTCATACTTGCCAATAGATAGAAACACTTTATTTTTGCATATTGTATGACAATGATAGCAATTAATAAAGAGATGTTTCAATTTATAAAGATGTGATCTTTGTGGCAATGCCTTATTTATCTTGTGATATTTGATATGCATAAGATAAGACGATACCTAAAAGTTATAAATAACTCAAACAATTTAATTAGCATTAATCATGAGAAATTCATTTCTAGTTTCCATGTGATGGATAAAACTAGACTCTTTTGGTTAGAGAACCAGTAAGGGACATGAATATCTTGGACATGATTAATCAATCTTCACTAAAGTAGTGGAAGAGTGATTATCCCATTAGGTATAATACATGTGATGTATTTACATACCTATTGGAATAAATGCTAATACTTCAAATGGTGTTTAGAGAAATACCAATATGAATGTCTTGAAATGTTCAAGATTATCATAAATGAAGTACAAATTTGGTAAAGTATTAATTCTTGATGAGATCAATGAATGAAATACTTGGACCAAATGTTTGATATCCTTATGAGTGATTATGATAGTGTATCATAGTGAACTCATGATTAAGGCATGGTGATGTTTGAATCAAGAAGGAATCGTACTCTAAGGAGTTAGAGAATGATTATCAAATAACTGAATTCTTCTTAATAAAAGAATACCCCATACTAATAAAGAAATTAAGAATCACAAGGGTTGTGAGTTCTTATATATTTAACAGATACACCTCAATTATCTATGTGATGAGTTGTTCATGTGATGAGTCAACTGTTAAGATGAATATGAGGAACCGAATCTTGAGTTATGGTTTATGACCTTTACATCCTAAATGACATCCATGTGAACCATAAGGTATGACCTTGATGGTAGCACTCATTGGATTATATCCATAATTGCAAATGAGTCTTAAGTGTTAAGACACATGGATAACATTTTGAGAAGGATGATGCTTGTTGATTGCAACTTAATGACTAAGCCATTTGGCATATGGATACTAAAACTGCATTCCTATGAGGAATAAAACCAGGATGTGTACGTGACACAACCTATAAGGTTTATGAATCCACTAATGCAAATGAAGTCTATAAGTTACAATGGACTAACCAATGTGATTGATTGAGTACAAGCAACTCAAAATTGGATCTTTATTTTGATAATATAGTCAAAGGGTTTGACTGATATGTCAAAGATAAAGAAGTGATTTGTGATTTAGTGGGAGCGTATTCACATTCCACATATTGATGTGAAATGGAATTGTTCTAGAATGGAAATCCAAAAGTGGAAATTATCTTTAAGGAAGATAGAGATGTTTCCTATGTGATAGGAATAGAGATCTATAGAGATAGTTCTCGAAAATCTCTTAACCTGAAAGAGAAAGCATACATTGGCAATCTGTACTGAAGTGTTCAGTATGCACAGATTCAGTGGGAGAAAACTTGTCCATGTTACATGGATATTAGTATCCCAAGGCCAAGTGTCCAATTCTTATGAAGAATGGGAACACTAAGGATAGATATGGATCTATCATGTATGTAATCATCCCATTATCTTGCATGTATGACATGGCAAGAATAAAATGCATTCATCATCTTGTATGTAGGACATGTCAATATGATGTGGTCATCCTGATAACTCGTATGTGAGACATGACGAGTGGATGACTGTCTGCTTCTAGTAAGTGTTACTGGAATACCATAAGAACTTGATAAGTGCTTGTGAAGCACTAGTTCTATGGAGAAGAGTTCAATGTAAAGAGTTACATTGATGCGAACTTCCGAAAGGATAGAAAATTAATCGCAATATATATACATGAGATGTATAAAAGTGAATGTTTGTTGATAATTGGAAGTGTTCCAATAAAGCCATTTAAAAGAGAAAAGCCGAGTATCTATATGTTAGTGAACAGCAGTGGATACTATATGGATCTGAAAGTTCATGAGATGAACTTATATTCCACTCATTGATGACAAGTCTGGAATCCTTGATCATGCAATGTGGCTAAAGGTTAGCAAATGGAATACAAGATCGCATATTACGGAAACTCCATCTCATACGTGTGACGTACAGCGAAGAGATGAGAGACATGCAATTTATACAGACATTGGCAAGGTGTTGCCATTACTCACTATGTTGGCACTACAACACAGTAACATGTGGGACATGTTTGAAAATCACTATGAATATGATTCATGGGTGATTGGCTCGCAGTGCAAGTGGGAGTCTGTTGGTATGTATGCCCTGAGAGCCAATCATGGGATGATTGGTGGGATACATTAAGATTGATTTGATAAACATAAAAGGCGAGCTTCCAATTCTTTCTGGTTCAGTCATATGAGATAGTGATAGAACAGATTGAATGTCTAGAGAATGACAGTACTCAATGACGTATGCCTTCAGGTTCATGACCTGAACGATGAGATCATACGGATGCTAAGAGTTTGTACATTCTTGTTATGTCCCTAGTCGGATGTCATTGTAGAAGGTAGATAGACAGCAATGACACACAAGACTAGATTGTGGTGTTGGTTGATGACAGAATCTCATTAGTCATGATATAGAGATATCAAACCAAACACATAGGTACTTGTTAGAGAACAAGGTACCGGACAGACCCACCGTGAGTTTGACACATGGAACCATGAGATGGTAGTCACAGTCAGTACTCACAGTGATGGTGGTGAGTGTGATTCTTAGACCTGAAATCACTGCACTCAACACATGTCGTTGGGCACACTTTGACATCATCAAACGCAGTCCTGAAACATGGGTTGTTATAAAGGTGATGATTGGGTGGCTTTGACACATGGGGCTTTTGAGGGGTGAGTGATAGATATGGGATTTGTCCCTCCTGAGGGAGTTTGATATCCATGGCCACTTGATGAGTAGGATTGAGAAAGGTGTGCACGCATGTGTGAATCAGTATATGATACTGATGTCATACATATCTCTTCCAGTCTACTCTGAGATCAAGGAAGTGAATGAACGTTGACAGGATGACTGTTCCATGCCTCGAGTTCATTCGGGATATCAGTGACAAAGGAATTATACATTCGCTGTAACACCATTCACGGATTGTAGGATGAAAGTTGTTCTCCAACTTTCTACTTTCACTTGGGTAGCACTGATGTGTGACTAGGCACCGCTTTTTGCTTGTGAAGTCATAAGTGTTATGGACTTTCACTGCCAACGTGAAATGGACCTGCAGGGTCACACACATAGGATTTAACCTGGAAGAGGAGTTTTGTCCACAAAGCAATGTTTAGATTGATTACTAAAGGAGTTTAGTAGTTCAATTAAACACTCAATCAGTCGATAGCTCAATATCGTATGGTTCAAGGTGTTGGACGCATTGATTGGAGTATCGGATTGATTGAAATCGCAATTGACTGATTTTGCCCAACCTGTGCTCCCAACCGATCGGCTCATGTGATGAACCGGTCGGCTGAGGTTGCTGAACCGGTCGGCTGGAGTGTCCAGGCCGATCGGCTCATGCCCAGGTTGAAACGACCGGTTCAAGAGTTGAACCGATCGGCTCAACTGGTGCAACCGACCAGTTGGGAAAGTCATGTCGGCAAGGATTTTCCTTTGGTTTCAAATTGCCCAATTCGATTGGGAATAATATTGGTATTCAATACCAATTGGGAAAGAAACAAGGAAAGTCTTTTTGAGCCAGATTAGGACCATGAACCGATCGGTTCAGGGAACCAACCAATCGGTTGGAGTGCCCCAAACGATCGGCTCAGGTCCAACCGATCGGCTCAATGGCCGAACCGATCGGTTCAGTTGTGAACCGATCATTTCAAGTTGCGAACCGGTTGCTTTTTGTGGAAAATTCTCGAACCCTTCTACTCCTGCTTTAGTCCCGCATTGCCCGGGATGGAGAACCCTGTCCCATGACTCTCCTATATATATAGGGGTATTGGGGGCTTCTCAAAGAACAACTCAGTGCAACCAGTTGCTCTGCAAGTTGTCGTTCTCTCTGGTTTTGGTAACCTTGAGAGAGCCTGAGCAAGTGCTTCCCGCAAAAGGGAGGTGCAGCAAGGGAAGGACAACTGTAGTTGCAACAGGAGGCAGGAGAGCGTGTTGGCGACTAGTACGTCAACAGGAGGGTGCGACTCCTTCCACTTCCTTATGGGACAAGGAGTGTGGAGTTCCAGGTGGTCCGTGTGGACTACTACAGAGGCGGGAGGACACTGTCGCTTAGGAGGACAACTGTCATCCGACAGTCCGGTTCGAGTAGGAGTTTTCAGTCCCGGTGCGACCAGGAGCTGCACAGACACCGTCGAAGTCCGGAGTTGAAGACCGCGCATTGCGCGAGGTATTGTCGCCGAGCAAGCCTCGGGACAAGGTATGATTCCACAAACCATCATTTCCTATTATATAGACGTTGACGCGTTTCCTCGGTATGGGTTTGGGGAGAAATTTTTGTTTCCGCTGCCTTCTCTGTCTCCCCTAAAACCCAACAACATCGATATCATTTCCAGGTTGTTTAGGGCTCGATATCAACAACGACAATATAACGTACTTATTTTTCATACACAGCCAGGGAAGAAGATTATACATAACAAGCATGAATGGCCAAGTGCTATGTTGGCTGCTCAATGTCCCGTACGGATTCATCCCATCTATACCAAGCCCAAGTCTTAGATTCCTGACTTCTTCACCAAATTTAGGGTACAATAGATCAATCTTCTTCCACTGTGGGGAATCAGATGCATGTCGTAGGATCCCATCATTATTTTTCTTAACATCTGCATGCCACCTCAAATTCTTCGCATCTATCAGATTGGCAAACAAGCGTTGAAACTGTGATATTATAGGTAGATACCACATCACCTTGGCAGGAGAACCAGTTTTAGACTCCCCCGAAGTCATCAATTTATACTATGACGCACCACATTTTGGACAATCTTTCAAATCTACATAGTCCTTTTGGAATAATACACAATCACTGGGGCATGTGTGTATCTTCTTGGCCTCCATTCCCATTGGGTACAACAATTTCTTTACCTGGTATGTTGAGATTGGCAACTCATTTCCTTCAGGAAGCATTTCTTTCAACAAAGAAAGCAATGACGTGAAGCTTTTGTCGCTCCATCTATTGTTAACTTTCAGCTTATACAATCTCAACACAGTGCTAAGCTTCCTAAACTTAGTACAACCTGTGTATAACGGTATCTCAGCATCATGCACAATGTTTCTAAACATGAGAGGTGGATCGGTGTGCTCTACCCCACAACTATCCAGCATCGCACCAACGATGTCTACTGGAACTGGTTTGTTTACATCTACACCATCAGAGGCAATTTCTTCTTCCACACAAGCATTGCTATCGACATCCACTGGTTTCGGGTTTGAAATCTCTCCATGCCAATGCCATTCTGTATAGCCTTGTACAATCCCGTTGCACATAACATAACTTCTGATTTCATCACCAGTGCTGACTTTCAAGTTGTTACCGCAATGCCTACATGGACAGTAGAACCTATCTCCAGGTTGTTTCCTATGTTCCTCGACAAATCTAATAAACTAATCAAGACTATAAATAAACTCTGGGGTGCAATGATTGTGAATGGACATCCATGATCTATCCATTCTATGATCAAAGAGAAAACAAGTATATATTACAACAAGATTAGGGTCTAGGGTTAACAGATTAGAGTTTATGCATGGTTAAAACTTTAAGGTTTAAGGTCTTATATATAATTAAGGTTAAAACATCCTAAGTGAGATTAAGTGTTCAATAATAGTCCCAAACCGGGGACTATCCAAGATTCACTCCTAATGAGTAAATCTTGGATGGTTTTCTAGGCCAACAAATACATGTGTTGTCATTCTTACATATAATAAATGTGTACCACCTATCACATTCTTGAACACCTAATCTCACTAGTAAGTGTATAATGTGTATTGGGTTTTCAAGAAAATTTCGGAAGCATTTCCTCGTTGTTCTCCAAGTACATATGTACTTAGAGAACAAATAAGAAAATGCTTCTGAAATTTTCTTGAAAACCCAACACATATTATACACTTACATCCTGAGTGAGATTAGGTGTTCAAGTACAGTCCCAAACCGGAGACTACCCAAGATCTACTTGTAACATCCCTGACCTGGATTATGCCTTAACCCTAGGAGTTTTACTTTAGCAAGATAATTAAATCCTTAATCTTATCTTGTGAAAAGTAATTAGGGCTCATGAGGAACCTATGTTTCAATTTTGGTCCTGTTTGGACAATGTTGAAGCAATGTTTGCTTGTTTTGGACTAAAGTACAAATTACCCAAGTTGAGGGGTTAAATTGCAAATTTTGCATGATAAGATGTTCCTCTAATTTTTAGACATCATAAGAATGAATTTGATGTAGTGGTAAGGTTTCTACAAGCCTGGACACCAAGATAGAGCTTGATTGACAATGTTGTGCATTAAAACCTAGTTTTGGTGTAAAGTGCAATTTACCCAAAACCTAGGGTTCAATATGCAAATTACCACTTCAATAAGGTCCCTAATAACCTTTGTTATCATTTAGAGCAAATAAAATGAGAAGGGCACCTCATTTGAATTATCTTGGAGGAGAGAGAATCTTGATATTAAAATAATCAAGATTTAAGCATATATGGAACTTTAATTCAAATTAATGCAAAAATAAATAAAAATAATTGAAGGGTTTTCAATAAAAACTTAAATGGTGGAATTCCTATGTGTGTGTGGACGTCCTTGAGCTTCCTAGGATCAAAAATATCCTAAGGAGATGAAATTCCACACACCTTATTATAAGGAAAAGAATTTCCACTCAAAAAGATATATTATTATTATAATGGATTAAGGTGCTTAATTTCTTTTCCATTAATTTTTGGATAATGAAGAGCTTTTACGAAAGTTTGAAGGTGGTTTCGTGATCAAGTAATGGAGGAGGATTAGGGGGAAATTAGTATGTAATTTAAAGAAAATGATTTCATTTTCTCTTTCATTAAATACCCATATACATATCATATATGTATACCTTATTTCAACAACACATAAGGCACGTTTCCTTAGCCTTTTCCTTATTCCTTTTGCTTTGAACGACCAAGGGAGATTCCAGGAGCAGGAGAAGGACGAACACCACCTGTTGGTAAGGTTATATCATCTTCTACCTTGGATTTATGGTGAAAACCCTAAACCAATGCTTGATTCTAGGTTTTCTTCACTCAATTTCCATTTCTAGCCATCCATTTCATCCAAAAGCTCAAGAACGAACCTTGGATAGTTTCTGGATCTCCATCCACCATTAAAGCCACGGATCTTGGAGCTTGGAGATCAAATTTGAGGTGGGTTTTATAACTTAAACCCATAAACTTTGCTATTGCATCGATTATCTATGCTTTGTTGATTGAATTCTTCAATTTGATACACTTTTGCTTCTTTGCTGCAAATTCCATCAAGAACGGTTGCTGTTCTTGGGTTCATGAAGGAAGATTATGATGAAATCATCATAAGAAAGCACCTCACCAAATATCTTGGGAGAAAACGATCTCAAAGGTTGGGACCAAACGGTTTCACCAAAACCGTTTGGTGACCAAATGGGTTGCAAACCGTTTGGTGGAAAACGGTTTCAAACCCGTTTGAAGGAGTTGACCAAGCGTTGAACGTTTTGGAATATCGTTCCTAATTATGTAGGCTAATGACCCTCCAAATTTGAGGGGTTAACTCCAAAGGAATCATAGGTTGAAGGCCAATCAATTAGACAAATCGAATTGAATTAAGTGCTGATTTTCAACCTGAATAACTTGACCTGTTTGGGAAAATGGGTTCAAGACCGTTTGATATGGTTGACCAAGCATTGACCGTTTGGGATTCCTGTTCATAATGATGTTGGTTGATAACCCTCAAAATTTGAGGGATTAACTCCAAAGTAATCATAGGTTGAAGGGTAATCAATTAGAAAGACCTAATTGGATTAAGTGCTGATTTTCAACCTGATTAACTTGACCCTTTTAGGAAAACGGGTTCAAGACCGTTTGAGTGAGTTGACCAAGCATTTACCGTTTTGGATTACTGTTCCTAATTATGTTGGTTAAAGACCCTCCAAATTTGAGAGATTAACTCCAAAGGATTCATGAGTTGAAGGCTAATCAATTAGGCAACCCCTAATTGAAAACAGTGCTGAATTCCAATGAGTTAAGTTGAGATTTTGGGTTGATTAGCCCAAACGGTTTCAAGACCGTTTGGGGATCACCCCAAGACCGTTTGGAGGTCTGGGGTCAAGTATAGTTGACCAATTGAAGGTCCAACGGTACTAATCCTATTGCAATGTTGTGTTGATTTGTTGATCAATTCGATAGACCAATCCATGATGATTTTTCACTAGAATCCAAAGGTTGTATGGGCCAAACGGTCTCAAGACCGTTTAGAGCTCATCAAAACGGTCTCAAGACCGTTTGGTGGTCACCCAAGACCGTTTGGAGGTCTAGGGTTGAGTATGGTTAGGTGTTTGAAGGTCTAAAGGTACCAAGCTGTTATACAATGCAATGTTGATTTGGTGATCATTCGAATGAACCAAACACTAATTGGATGGCTTAGATTTGAGTGATATGAAGGGAAAACGGTCTCAAGACCGTTTGGAGGTCATCCAAACGACCTCAAGACCGTTTGGGGTCAGATCATACCCAATTTGGGTGATGGTTCAATGATTTCAATGCAACTAGTTCTGCATTGATTAGTGTTGAAGAATCATCGATTCTAAGCCCTAATTCAATTGAATCAAACTCTAATTGATGATCAATTGAGGGTCAATTGAGGGTCAAATCAGTTTAAGGTTGACCTATTAAACTCAATTGAAGTATGGGTATAGGTCCAATTGATGATTGGTTCCATGAATTCAATGATTGAAGGAATCAACGTTGAAAACCCTATTTCAATTGGATATCTTATGTTATTGAAGGTCCAATGGATCAAACCTTTTTGAAAACCTAATGTGATTAGGTGGGAGATACCTTTAATGGTACTAGTCATTAATGCATAACAAATGCATGGATCCAATACATGATGTAAACCCTAATTGAGGCTGATTTCATGTATAACCCTATTAAGAGGTTGTCTACATGTGAAATCACTAATTAGGATGAATAGTAAACCCTAATTCATTTAGATACCTTATGTAATGGAGGTCCAATGTGATTGAATCTTTGGGAAGTAAGATGATAAATGTACTATTGATCCAATGATGATTAATAATGATAATCAATGAAAGTACAGAGGTTGAAACCCTAATAGTACCTAAGTGATTAAGTGTCAATTAAGGGAGGAATCCCTAATTGCTTATAGGATCAATGACTTGATACACTATGTTAATCATAGTTTTATGTACTCAACTGAAGAGTTGATATGACCTAATCAAGTTAAGAAGTTGATAGCATGAATTCATACATGAATATGATTCATGTGGTGATTAAGGGTTATGATCCTTAAGCAAAGAGATCATGAAACCCTAAACATGAACATAAACCCTAATTGACAGGGTTATTGAACTCAAACCCTAGTTGAGGGTGCATCCATATGAAACCCTAATTGAAGGTGTATCCATGTGAAGCTCTAATTGAGGGTGATTCTATGAGAAACCCTAATTGGGAATGATTAGTAAACCCTAATTATGGGCAATGCAATATGAAACCCTAATGAAGGGTGATGCTATATGCAATCCCTATTCTAATGAAGGGAAATGGTATGTGAAACCATAATTCCCTAATAAAAGAATAGAATTCATACTTGAATATGATTCAAGAAATGAACTCCTGAAGCACGACCGTGTTAGGCAGTACGACCGTGGTATATTTACTTTGCACGACCGTGCAAAGTAGCACGGCCGTGGTGGATTCACTTTGCATGACCGTGCAAGGTAGCACGACCGTGGTGGCACCACTCTGCACGACCGTACAAGGCTGCACGGCCGTGGTGTTCTATACTTGAATTGAAGTTGATATAATTTGATGAATAAGGGTATAAGAGGTAAGATGATGCTTAGATCATTATGCATCTAACTCAATACATGTATTTATCTTGACTCATATGTATTAACCCTATATACCCTATAAAGATGAGGATATGAAACTCTTAGGAATGAGGTATGCTACCCTAATGATGATATGGATAACATCCTAAGAGTTGAAATATCTAAAGTGATGGGTTATGGGTTATCCTATATTCAGCAATGTCTAACCATTGAATAAGTTCATATCATTAGAGATAGTTGGACAATTCTAATGTGTAACTTATGAACCATATGATGGAAGTAACATGTTAGTGGATAAAGTATTAAGAGGGGAGATAACTTAATACAAGGTTAGTTGATTAACCTAAATAAGAAAGAAATGACAAGAAAGTGATACATCAAGATATGGTAGATATCACATTCAGCATTTCAGGGCTGAAATACCTTGATGTATCTCAATCCAACATACTTGGATGAGAAACACATGAAGTGTGTGTGTTATGTAGTTATTACAATGAAATTGTAATGAATTGATATACTTTGATGAGTTTAAACTAATAGACATTGAGAAAGAGATAAGCCACCCTAATGGGTATGAGGAAATCATACCATAATAAGAATGAGAAGTGAACTTGTACCTTGTATTGATGATCATTAATGATATATGATGAGAATGGTGATCATAAGCATACACTTATGATATCTTTGAATGATCCTAGAGGTGTAGAGCAATACATTAGGGTTGATCTAACTACATGAGCATAAAACCCTAATTAATGTCAGTCGGGAAACCCTAACCCTAATTTTGGGTAAAGGGAGTGCAAATCCCTATTTGATGATAAACCATAATCCTGATAAAGGAATATTGGTGTTACTAATGTATCACATGATGTGGTCAATGACTTGTATGGTTGTTATCATGTATATTAATCATGTAGACATCATGAGATGAAGAGCATAGCCAGACCTGAGCTATGACATTCATATAACAAATATGTTGAATGGCCTTATGTGCCTAATGTTGTTGTTGCTTAGTAAAAGTAACAAAAGGTATATGGACCTTATGAGTCTCATGAATAAGTTGTTGTTGTCTAGTGAAAGGTGACAAAACATTTAATAGGCTTTGAGAGCCATGTGAGATACTTGTGCAACAAGTATCATGCATACCTCGGTCTAAGGACCTGAAGGTAATAGTTACCTAGCAAATGGTAACAGTGACAATGATGAATTGAGGGTATGAATACCTAGATTTGATAAGCATGATAATGATATGGTTGAGGGATGAGAAATCCCAGTATTGAAATGAGGGACTGAGATCCCAATGCCTCACAAAGAATGAGAAGTGAATGATGAGAATAGTATATGTTTCTTTATAGCATTTGTCTGAATAATATATGTTTGAGAACTTGATTGATGCTAAAAGAACATGATAATGTACTTAATTAATCAAGTGAAATCATATCATGTAGAGCCCTGACCATAGATCCATCATCGTCAGCAAACTGGTGATGGTGAAACGGGTGCTCCGCGGCAAAACCCGGAGGGCATACTTTTGAGTATGTGGGGGTGATGGGCGTGAATACCTTACACCCTAATGCAGTATTGGTGGTAGATAAACACGAGATCCCACAATCCTTCATTACATATTCCGGGAAGGATGTATCACTAATCCCCCGATGATTGGGAAGATGACGTACACATCTCCCAATAAAGATAATGTCGGATCGATGGAGATAAACACAAGACTCACGATCGCGAAGAGAGTGCAGCACGCCACTGTAACTCTAATAGTGAAGTTGCCAGTATACCCTGGAAAGCTATATATATAGCAGAGACATAAGATGTCATGCATGTGATCTCGCGCTGACCGAGATATGGGAGGTCTTGGTAGCCGGCTCTACCTTTGACCTTGTATGGTACCGATTTTGACTTCGTAGTGGTCGGTTAGAGCATGAGCGGTATACCTCACCTCCTCAGGGCATAAGTGTGATTGTAAAATGTAATCAGCCATCTAGCATGTTTGTTATAGGATTGAATACGGAAATTCATTGGCTGATGTTATACTTCTGATATGCAATGTTAGTTGATAAATGTTATTCATATCTCTTTACATTCCTTGCAATTAGATGTATGGATTATGAATATACCATGAGTAGATACAATGTTCTCCTTAAGATAGGAGATTACCTTTCTCTGTTCATACAATGAATAATGTTGTTGTACATATGTAAGTACTCATGTTCAGTTCTAATATAATAATCTGCAATAACAATGTTTTGGCGGAGAGTTATATCTCCCGCTGGGACAATTTACAATTGTCTCACCCCCGTGGGATCCAACATTTTTTATGTGGATGCGGACAAAGAAGTAGAGACTCTTTTGCAGGAAAAGAAAAGCAGCATCAGTATCTGAAACAGTAGTGATGACTCAGGTGGAGGCACTGGCTTCCAAGTTTTGTATAGTTAGTAGTCCTATGTGTCGTCTCTGTACTCTCAGGTCCTCGGAGTCAGTAGATAGTGCTTTTATCTTCGACTTGAGATTTTGGCTTGAATGCCTCGAGGTTTTATGTTGCTTATGTATAGTAGAGTAAAGCAACTGTTGTATGTAATCCTCGAGAAGAGATGTTACATGGTGTGTAACTACAAACAAGGATGTTTAAGTAATGCTATGGTTTTTGTTATAAGAGTTTCCTATGTTTGGATCTCTTTGCAAAAAGTTTTAATTTTTAGTGATTTTCAGTAATCCGCTGCTAATGATTCGCTTCCGCATTAGTTAATCTTGTGTTTTATAAGTTGGATGCCACACTACTCCTAATGAGTAAATATTGGATGGGTTTTTAGGCCAACAAATTCATGTGTTGTCATTCTTATATATAATAAATGTGTACCACCTATCCCATTCTTGAACACCTAATCTCACTAGTAAGTGTATAATGTGTATTGGGTTTTCAAGAAGATCTCGAGAGTATTTCCCCACTGTTCTCCAAGTACATATGTACTTAGAGAACAAACGGGGAAATGTTGTTGAAATTTTCTTGAAAACTCAATGCACATTATACATTTACATCCTAAGTGAGATTAGGTGTTCAAGAATAGTCCCAAATCGGGGACTATCCAAGATTTACTCCTAATGAGTAAATCTTGGACGGGTTTCTAGGCCAACAAATACATGTGTTGTCGTTCTTATATATAATAAATGTATACCACCTATCCCATTCTTGAACACCTAATCTCACTAATAAGTGTATAATGTGTATTCAATTTTCAAGAAAATTTTGGCAGCATTTCCTCACTATTTTCCAAGTACATATGTACTTAGAGAACAAACGGGGAAATGCTATTGAAATTTTCTTGAAAACCCAATACACATTATGCACTTACATCCTAAGTGAGATTAGGTGTTCAAGAACAGTTCCAAACCATGGACTATCCAAGATTTACTCCTAATGAGTAAATCTTGGACGGGTTTCTAGGCCAACATATACATGTTTGCTGTCACACACTAGGTTTGCTCCTAACTAGATATTCATATATCAACATACATACTAGGTCACATAATCATTTTAGAAATAGAAGACCCACATGTGAGTTAAGTTTGAGACATCAATGTATCTTTAACACGCATGTTTCAAGGTTCAAAGCACATAATCAAATCAAATTAGGATGCTAGAATGGACAAGTTTGAATCTTATTTCAACATGCATCAAAATTTACTGAATTAGGTCAAGCATGAGGATTAGAAGCACAAATATATGCAAACACAAGATTTGTTCATATCCTAGGTTGATTTACAATAGCAACATATAAATAAGTAAACTCAAAGCACTAGATAAATAAATATAATCAGTAGATAAATAAATACAAAGCAATAGATAAAAAAGTAGAAATCAGTTTGGGCCCAGTCAAGCGTCTTGCTCTAGAGCAGGGAGAGAGGGCGAGACAGAGGGTTTTTGGGTATGTTTACCTCCGTTTGAGCCTAGTCGGGCATCTTGCTTTGGAGTAGGGAGAGAGGCAAGACGGAGGGGTGCATGTGGAAGCCGAGCGGGTAGGCCAAGCAGCGAGCAAGGAGGTAGGCCAAGTGGTGAGTAGGCAGTCGCCTAGCGAGTAGGAGGGAGAAGGGTGCACGACGGTCAAGCGGGCAAGCTTAGCAGTGAGCAAGGAGGCAGGCCGAGCAGTGAGCAAGGAGGCAGGTCGAGCGGCAAGCAGGCAGGAGGGATAAGGGTGTCGGTAGGAGGGAGAAGGGCACCGACAGGAGGGAGAAGGGTGTGCGGCGGTGATCTTTGGAGCAGGCAGCCGGTGAGCGGCGATGGCAAGCAAGGAGAGAAGGCTGATGGCGGTGGCTAACAAAGGGAACGGTGGGCGGCGGCAAGCACAGAGGAATCGCTAGACCCTAAAACTCGGCGCGGGTGAAGAGTCTACAATGAAACAGAGCAAGGGGAAGAGTCTGCTTCGCGCGGGTACTATTAAGTTAGCAATTGGCATCGGTTAATCAAATCAACCGACGCTTATAACAATACGCGCCGGTTACCAAAAACAAACTGACACCTATGCCAAATTATAGTCATCGGTTTCTACAAGAAAAATCGACGTCTATCTACATATGCCGAAAAAAATGAAATATTTTTGAATTCTAACCATATTCGTCGGTTTTTGTAGAAAATCGACGCCAAAGGGGGGTGAAAATATTATGTGGGGACAATGTGCAAAAACACATCGACATCGGTTATTGTAAGAAAACTGACGATAAAATGGGCACAATTTTTTGTCTTGCAAAAAACCTTTAGTCGTCGGTTGGTTTGTTAACAACCGACGTCGTATGTTAAATTTTGGAGGAATTTTTTTCGTTGAAAAATTTGGATTTGGCGGTCGAGTTTAGGCGTCGGTTGCTTATTGAGGAACTGATGCTAAATAAAAAGAGATACCCATGTCTGGCCACTCCTCACAATATATGTCGGTTTTTATATTAAACAGACGCTGTAGGTTTCAGGCATCGGTTTTTTTATCAACCGACTGTTGGGTTTTACATGAGGCAAAGAAGCAACGGAAACAAAAAATGTTTCCCCTAAACCCAGAACAAAAGGAATCGCGTCAACGTCTATATAATAGGAAAGAAGGTTTGTGGATGCATACCTTGTCCCGAGGCTCGCTCGGCGACAGTACCTCATGCCTTGTGCGGTCTTCACCTCCGATCTTGGACGGTATCTGTGCAGCTCCTGGTCACATCGGGACTAAAGACTCCTGGTCTCACCGGGACTGTCGGGATTGACAGTTGTCCTCCGAGGGATAGAGGTCTCCCGTCTCTACAGTCGTCCACACGGACTTCCTGGAACTCTAATCTCCTTGTCCCACAAGGAATCGGAAGGAGTCGCACCCTCCTGTCAACGTACTACTCGCCGACACACTCTCCTGCCACCAGTCACTTTCTGCAGTTGTCTTTCCCTTGTTGTGCCTCCCTTATCGGGTAGCACTTGCTCGTGCTCTCTTGGTTACCAAAACTAGAGAGAATGACAACTTTACAGAGCAACTGGTTGCACTGAGTTGTACTTTGAGAAGCCCCCAATACCCCTATATATAGGAGGGTCATGGGACAGGGTTCTCTATGCCGGGCAATGCGGGACTAAAGCAGGAGTAGAAGGGTTCGAGATTTTCCACAAAAACAACCAACTGCGTAACTTGAACCGACCGTTTCACAACTGAAACGGTCGGTTGGGGATCTGATCCGGTCGGTTGACACCTCAACCGATCGGTTCGGACCCATGAAATGATCGGTTCACTTCTGAACTGATCGGTTCGCAGTCCTGGTCAGTTCCCAATTGACTTTTCTTCTTTTGTTTCTAATTGGTATCAAATATCAATCCTTGTTCCAATCGAATTGGACAAGTGAAATGAAAACTAATTTCTCACCAATCTCACTTTCCCAACTTGCTCAGTTGGACCAGTTGAGCCGATCGGTTCAACACTTGAACCGGTCATTTCACCCTGTCCATGAGCCGATCGACTCACCAGTTGAGCTGATCAATTCACCAAGCTCAGTCGATCGGTTCATCACATGAGCCGATCAGTTGGGAGTGCATACTGTGCAGAATCAGTCAATTGCAGTTCCAATCAATCTGATACTCTAATCAATCGGTCCAACACCTTGAACGCTATGATACTGAGCTATCAATTGATTAAGTGTTTAATTGAACTACTAAACTCCTTTAGCAATCAATCTAAACATCATTTGTGGACAAACTCCTATTCCAGGTTAAATCCTATGTGTGTGACCCTGCAGGTCCATTTCGCGTTGGCAGTGAAAGTCCATAACACTTATGACTTCACAAGCAAAGAGCGGTGCCTAGTCACACATCAGTGCTACCCAAGTGAAATAGAAAGTTGGAGAACAACTTTCAATCCTACAATCTGTGAATGGTGTTACAGTGAATGTATAATTCCTTTATCATTGATATCCTGAATGAACTCGAGGCATGGAACAGTCATCCTGTCAACGTTCATTCATTTCCTTGATCTCAAAGCAGACTGGGTGAGATGTGTGTGACATCAATATCACATATTGATTCACACGTGCATGCGCATGCCTTTCTCAATCCTACTCATCAAGTGGCCAAGGACATCAAACTCCCTTAGGAGAGAAAAATCCCATATCTATCACTCACCCCTCAAAAGCCCCATGTGTCAAAGCCACCCGATCATCAACTTTATAACAACCCATGTTTCAGGACTGCGTTTGATGATGTCAAAGTGTACCCAACGACATGTGTTGAGTGTAGTGATTTCAGGTCTAAGAATCACACTCACCACCATCATTGTGAGAGCTGACTGTGACTACCAAGTCAAGGTTCCATGTGTCACTCTCACGGTGGGTCTGTCTGGTACCTTGTTCTCTAACAAGTACCTATGTGCTTGGTTTGATATCACTATATCATGACTAATGAGATTCTGTCATCAACCAACACACAATCTAGCCTTTGGTGTTATTGATGTCTATGGTTATTTCCACAATAACAACCGACTAGGGACTAAACAAGAATGTATACTCTTATCATCCGTATGATCTCATTGTTTAGGTCCTCAACCCAAAAGCATACGTCATTGAGTAAAAACAATTCTTTAGACATCTATCCTGTTACACTATCATCTCTGAATTAGTTTAAACATATAGATCGGAAATTGCCTTTATTATTATTCAAATCATTTACATAGTATCCCAATACAATAATCATATGACTTGCTCTATGGGCATACATACCAACAGACTCCCACTTGCACTTAGAGCCAGTCACCTAGGAACCTCAGTCCTTGTGACCTAGCATGACCATCATGCTTCTGTTGAGAAAGGGCCTTAGTCAATGGATCAGCTATGTTGTCTTAAGTTGGTACTTTGCAAATCTTCACATCTCCTCGCTGTACGATCTCTCGTATGAGATGGAAGCGTCGTAGTATGTGCTTGGACCGCTGATGTGATCTGGGTTCCTTAGCTTGTGCAATAGCTCCATTATTGTCACAATAAAGCTCAATTGCATCACAGCTACTGGGAACTACACCAAGTTTAGAGATGAACTTCCTGATCCACACAGCCTCCTTTGATGCATGTGAAGCAGCAATATACTCGGCCTCTGTAGTAGAATCGGCAACTGTTTCTTGCTTGGAACTCTTCCAGCTCACAGCTCCATTATTAAGGCAAAATACAAATCCTGACTGCGATCTGTAATCATCTTTATCGGTTTGGAAGATTGCATTGGTGTAACCCTTTACAACCAGCTCTTCCTCGCCGTCGTAAATAAGAAACTGATCCTTAGACATTCGCAAGTACTTGAGGATGTTCTTTACGGCTGTCTAGTGAGCATCCCCGGGATCTGACTGGTACCTGCTCGTCATGCTGAGAGCATACGAGACATCTGGGTGTGTGCAAAACATAGTGTATGTAAGGACCCTGACCTCCGTTTTGGGCCTACCCTGTTTGTTTTGCCTAAACCATGTGCTTGGTTGTTTGCTAATCACCTTTAGTGGTGGTTAGGGTTTGTTGGTGCTTTGTTTGAGTTGGAGGTGCAACTTGCAATTAACCCAAGTCTAGGGTTTGTGAGCAAGTTTGCCACCTTGAGAGGTGTTCCTCCCTCTCCTTGCTTCCTCTAGTGTGGAGAGGAAGGTTTGGGCTCGTTGTTTGAGTTCCTTTGGGCTTGGTTGAGCTTGTTGTGCCTTGCCTTTGCTTGGTTGGGCCTTGTATTGGGCAAGAGGGTGCTTGTGTCGCCCAGGGTTGTGTCGCCCATGGTGGTGGTGTATCACCCAAGTGTGTCGCCCATGGAGTCCTTTGACCATCTTTGACCTCGTTTGTGTCACCACTAGTGGACACTTAGTGCTTGATGCTTGCATGTGGCAATGGCCTTGGACATGTGGTTAAGGCATGCTAGAGTGGTGGTTTTTGCGCATGGACAAGTGTCCCTAGGTGGGCGACACCTTGTTTTGCTTTGCTTTGGTTTCTCCTCCATCCCCTTCTATATATGTGTTTCCTTTTCCTTGCTAAGGATCCCTTTAGTTCCTTAGTCTTCCTCTCCTTGATGCACGATACACCTCTCTTCTCTCGCAAGCTTGGTGGTCGATCCTTGCCTTGGAGTCTCCTTCTTCCTCTAGTGGTAGCCGAACCATAGAGTGCCTTGCTTTCCTTCTTCCATTGGTGGTGCGTGGAGCTTGGAGATAGGAGCTTGGATCTTTCTTAAGGCGGGTTACATAACTCCTAACCCTAACTATATTACCATCTTCTATGTTCTTGTTCTTGTTGTTCATGATCGACTAGGCTTGTTGCTAGTTTGGTTTCTTGCTTAGTTGTTCCTTGTTGGGCGAACTTTGTTCTTGGGTTTCTTGGTGAGCAACACTCCTTTCTCTCCTTGGTCTAGACGAGTGAGTTTGAGTTCTAGTAGTATGGGAAATACCCCTCTCTCGTTTAAGTTGAGAGGTGAGCTTGTGTCCTAGTTGCTTGAGCAACACTCTCCTCTCACTGTAATATCCCTGACCTGGGTTATGAATTAACCCTAGATGTTTTACCTAATAAACTTGAGTAGATTCTTAATCTTATCTTGGGAAAAGTAATTAGGGCTTATGATAAACATATGTTTTAATTTTGGTCCTGTTTGAACAATGTTGAAGCAATGTTTGCTTATTTTGGACCAAAGTGCAAATTACCCAAATTGAGGGGTTAAATTGCAAATGTTGCATGGTAAGATGTTCCTCTGATGTTGAGACCCCATGATAATGAATATGATGTAGTGGTAAGGTTTCTACAAGTCTGGACACCAAGATAGAGCTTGTTGGACAATGTTGTGCATTAAAATCCAGTTTTGGTGTAAAGTGCAATTTACCCAAAACTTAGGGTTCAATATGCAAATTACCACTTCAATAAGGTCTCTAATGTTTCTTGGCATCATTTAGAGCAAAGAAAATGAGAGGGGTGCCTCATTTGAATTAAGTTGGAGGAAAGAGAATCTTGATATTAAAATAATCAAGATTAATGCCAAATTGAAACCCTAATTTGATTTAGGGCAAAAATGAATAAAAATAATTGAAGGGCTTTCAACCAAAATGTTTTGGGTTGATTTTGAATAAGGATGGACGTTCCTTTTCCAAGATAAGGAACGAAAATATCCTAAGTAGGTGAAATTCCACTCACCTTATTATAAGAAAAAGAAAACCCACTTACATATGGATATTAATATAATAAGCATTAAGGTGCTTAATTTGCTTTTATTTAAATTGAGGATAATGAAGGAGAATTAAATGCAAAGGAAGGTGCCTCGTCCTTAAGGGATTTGAGGGGGGAGAGGCGGCCATATTTTTGGAATTTAATGCATTTTAATAATGCATTTTCTCTCTCATCAATTTCCTTATAAAAGTGCCTTTTTCAAGCCAAATGAAAGGCTATTTCGGATTTTCTTCTTTCCCTTGCTTGAAAACCCGACCAAGGAGATAGGGAGGAGCAAGATAACGCCTCCCAACCTGTTGGTAATCTTTTGATCTTCGTTCTTCTTGATTTCATGGTGGAAATCAAAAATAAATCATGGATTCCTTCTTATTTCGATCTCCTCTTCAACCCTAGCCAACTTTTGCAATCAAAAGCTTGAGGACGAGCCTAGGGGGAGTTGCTAGAGCTTCATCCACCATTAATGGCGTGAGCTTGGAGCTTTGGAGCTCAATTGGAGGCGGGTTTTATAACTTAAACCCTTAAGCATTGCTATTGCATCAATTCTCTATGCTTTGTTGATTGATTTCTTCAATTTGATACATACTTGATTCTTTGCTGCAATTTCCATCAAGAACGGTTGCTGTTCTTGGGTGCACGAAGGAAGGGGATGATGATATCATCCTAGATGCTTATCCAAAGAAAATTACCAAGCCAAACGGTCTTGATAGTTACTCCAAATCGTTTTAATTTGATTGGCTATGCGGTTTCAGCAAACCGTTTAAGGGCAAACGGTTTGAAACCGTTTGGGAGAAAATGGTTTCAAGACCATTTGAGATGGTTGACCAAGCGTTGACCGTTTGGGAATCTTGTTCCTAATTATGTAGGATAATGACCCTCCAAATTTGAGGGGTTAACTCCAAAGGAATCGGGAGTTGAAGGCCAATCAATTAGACAAATCGAATTGAATTAAATGCTGATTTTCAACCTGATCAACTTGACCTGTTTGGGCAAACGGTTTCAAGACCGTTTGAGTATGTTGACTAAGCGTTGACCGTTTCAGATTATTGAAGGTACAAAGGTACTAATCTTATTGCAATGAAGTGCTGATTTGTTGATCAACTCGATAGACCAATCCATGATGATTTTTCACTAAAGTCCAAAGGTTGGATGGGCCAAACGGTCTCAAGACCATTTGGAGATCATCTAAACGGTCTCAAGACCGTTTGGTTGTCACCCAAGACCGTTTGGAGGTCTAGGGTTGAGTATGGTTAGGTGTTTGAAGGCCTAAAGGTACCATGTTGATTTGCAATAAACTGATGATTTGGTGAGCACTTCAATGATCCAAACTCTAATTGGATGGCTCAGATTTGAGTGATATGATGGGCAAACGGTCTCAAGACCGTTTGGAGGTCATCCAAACAACCTCAAGACCGTTTGGGGTCAGGTCATACCCAATTTGGATGATGGTTCAATGGTTTCAATGCAACTAGTTCTGCATTGATTAGTGTTGTTGGATCATCGATTCCAAGCCCTAATTCAATTGAATCAAACCCTAATTGATGATCAATTGAGGGTCAATTGAGAGTCAAATCAGTTGAAGGTTGACCTATTAAACTCAATTGAAGTATGAGGGTAGGTCCAATTGATGATTGGTTCCATGAATCCAATGATTGAAGGAATCAACATTGGAAACCCTAATTCAATTGGATACATTATGTCATGGAGGTCCAATGTGATTGAATTTTGGAAATTAAGATGATAAATGTTCTATTGATCCAATTATGATTAGTAATGGTAATCAATGAAGGTACAAAAGTTGAAACCCTAATAGTACCTAAGTGATTAAGTGTCAATTAAGGGATGAATCCCTAATTGCTTATAGTATCAATGACTTGATACACTATGTTAATCATAGTTGTATGTACTCAACTGAAGAGTTGATATGACCTAATCAAGTTAAGAAGTTGATAGCATGAATTCATACATGAATATGATTCATGTGGTGATTAAGGGTTATGATCCTTAAGCAAAGAGATCATGAAACCCTAAATATGAACATAAACCCTAATTGACAGGGTTATTGAACTCAAACCCTAGTTGAGGGTGCATCCATGTGAAACCCTAGTTGAGGGTGCATTCATGTGAGACCCTAGTTGAGGAGGCATCCATATGAAACCCTAATTGAAGGTGTATCCATGTGAAGCCCTAATTGAGGGTGATTCTATGAGAAACCCTAATTGGGAATGATTAGTAAACCCTAATTTTGGGCAATGTGATATGAAACCCTAATGAAGGGTGATGCTATATGCAATCCCTATTCTAATGAAGGGAAATGGTATGTGAAACCATAATTCCCTAATAAAAGAATAGAATTCATACTTGATTATGATTCAAGAAATGAACTCCTGTAGCACGACCGTGTTAGGCAGCACGGCCGTGGTATCTTTCCTTTGCACGACCGTGCAAGGTAGCACGGCCGTGGTGGATTTACTTTGCACGACCGTGTAAGGTAGCACAGCTGTGGTGACTATCTTTGCACGACCGTTCTTGGTTACACGGCCGTGGTACTCTATGCTTGATTTGGAGTTGTTTTGAAAAGGACCTATCATGGTCTTTTTGTTAATTCATGACTTATGGATGAATCCATAGTAATGGTAATAGTTGTATATTCCAAGTGATTGACTAATGATCACTACTTTTCATGTTGAATGTGATAAACTGGTGCATAAAGTATTAGGATGGGTAATACCCTAATACAAGTTGAGTATATGAACTCAAGAAAGTTAATGGTATTGAGGGAAGTGATACATCAAGATATGATAGATATCATATCCAACACCCCAAATATTGGTATACCTTGTTGTGTTATAAATCCAATATAATTGGATGAATGATACATGAGATGTGGGATGGAAATCCTAATCTTGGTAAAGGATTAAGGGTAATACTGATACATGATATGTGTGATGAAAATCCTAATCCTGGTAAAGGATTAAGGGTAATACCCTTGAATTATTAATATATTGTTTTTGCATGGTGATGATAGATAATTGATGTGATGCTATCATATGAGCTAACCATGCAGGTATCATGAGATGATGAGCATAGCCAGGTATGAGCTATGATGTGTTATTAATGTGAATTTGATTATTGGGCCTCGTGTGCCATAAAATACCTTGTTGTCTGGTAAGAGATAGCAAGAGAGTTAATGGGCATCAAGTATCACACTTATCTTGGTCAGATGACCTAAAGGTGTTAGTTACCTGAGAAAGAGGTAACAATGCTCAGGTGATGAGCTAAGGATTTGAATACCCCAGATTTCATGGTTATGGTATTGAAATTGAGATTGGATGAGAAGCCCCGGTGTTGAAATGAGGGATTAAGATCCCAACACCTTATGAAAAGAGTGTGGCTACGGGCCATGACTCCACAATGATAATGCCAGGCTTTAGATGTATGATCTGAGCCTGAAGAGAATTAATACAGTGATAATGATTCTGTAGTTGAAGAAATGTTAAACTTGTTCTTCATATTCCTTAAAGGATAAATGATATGTTGATTCTATTTTAACTGCAATGCTTTTGATATAGAATAATGATTTAATCTGTTAGACATTAAAATATCTGCTGTCAAATAAATATGATTCCCCTGTTCATATTTATCTTATTAAGTTGCAATAATAATGTTTCTGGCGGAGAGTTATATCTCTCGCTGGGGCAATTTTTATAATTGTCTCACCCCCGTGGGAACCACATTTTTAGGTGGACGCGGACGAGGAGACAGAAATCCTTCAGGAGGTGAAGGACCACAACAGCAGCAGCAGGGACATCAGTGAAGTCTCAGGTGGAGACATTGACTGTCATGTCATGTTCAGATGTATATAGAGTCCTATGTGTCGTCTCTGTACTCTCAGGTCCTCGGAGTAGTAGTTAGTGATATCGAGATTTTGGTTTAGTGCCTCAGGGTTTTATACTACTTGTGTACAGTTAAGACAGAGTAGTTAATGTTTGTATTCCTCGAGAAGCAAAAGTACAGGAGATGTATATATATGAACCAGGATGTAAGGTTTTACTTTGGTTCTGAATGAAAGGGTTTTCCTGTGAATGGATCTCTTTGCAAAAAGTTTTAATTTTTAGTCATTTTCGCTAATCCGCTGCTTGACGAATGCTTCCGCATTAGTTAATTATGTTTTTATGAGTTGTATGCCACACTCCTCTCACCATGGACTTGAAAGGTGAGCTATGTAGTGGTTGTAGACCTTGGTTGTGGTTGAACCTTGTGTCACCCGATTGGTGAAATGAAGCTTGGCAGTACCCCTCTCTCTTGATAGTTGAGAGGTGAGTCATCTTCTTGATCCCTTAGGGTTTTTGATACCCTTGTACTTGAGGTTGATGACGATCTTGTGGAGTTGCATCTTGACCACTATAATCTTGGGGAGGTGTTGCCCGATATCCCTCTTGACCTTGAGCTTTGGACGACATGATGTAGTGGTTGTGTCGGGCGTTACACCTGGTTGAATTTTTTGTCTGATACCCTTAGCTCAGATGGTTGTGTGGTGCGTTCTCACCTTGGACGTTTGGGCGTTGTGGCTGGCCTTGTGACGGCGTCACACCAGTTCCTTCCTTGTGTCGGCTAAAAGGTCATGGCTAGGATGGTTGAACGACAGGCTGAGTTATACCTTTGAACGTTATGCCTTGACTAGTGGTGTTACACGATACACCCCTTAGCCGGAGCTGCACGTTGCATGTGGATGACCATTGCACATGATAGACTTTGTGATCGTTGTACCCTGGATACCCGACGCAGCGTTGCATGACACAAAGGTGCACGGCACGCGTTGCACTTTACACAAGAATGCACGGGATGGTTTGGTTTCTTGGTTGCCCGATGCGTGTAGTGGCTGATACCTTGCTGAGTGTTTGGTCGATATGTAGAGTGGTTGCTTGGCCGTTAGGTGGTTGTTGGGTTGGGCGACACATGGGGAGTGATCTGCCCGATATCATCTCTAGTGAGGGTGCCCTACCCGTCACATTTCTTGTGAGGGTAGCGGGCACTTTCAGTGAGGGTCCCGTCCCTTATGGAAACTGATATGTTGTTCTTGCACCACGATTAGTTTTTATGGTAACCCTGGATGTGCACGATATAGTAAACCACAACTATGCATCTTAATGAAACATCTCATATGTAAGTGATCATCTTGAGGATATGAATAATACTAAGAAATGGTAAGCACATAGGATTGCTTTGCATGAACTGTATCTATGATCACACACCTAATCATCAATGTGACTTATAACAATAATAGGATCTTTCTGTTAATCCATGATTATTGTGTACACTAACCATGCAGGTGATGCATAGCTAAGTAAAAGGCTATGAGGTACATATGATGAGTGACATCGCTTTGATAGTTACTCTTGATAATGAGATAACATGCATGATGTGTTTGGCTAAAGTACTTGGGATTGCTATTCCATGATAATGATGTAAGCCTTGGGAGGCAGTGGCACTATATGATGAGGGATTGAGATCCCATGGCAATGTGATGATCCTTGTGGTGGGTCTAGATAATTGGAAAGAGACCAAGTGATAACATGTAGTGATGGATCCTTGTGATGGATCGGGATGATGTTGATAAAAGCATAATATTGAGTTTCATACTGTTTCTTCTTGTTATAGTTTGCATGTTATACAACTTGGTTGAATCTTGCAATCCACTTAAAATACACTAACTAATTACAGTGGAACATATCATGTAGTTTGCCCTGGCCATAGATCCATCATCGTCAGGAGCTAGTGATGGTGAAACGGGTTCTCATGTAGGTTAACCCGGAGTGCATATTGTTGAATATGCAAGGTTTCTCCTAGCCTAAAATAGAGAGGAAAATGAGTGCAGCTACAGTTGCAGACTCAAGATATGTATGAGAGCATGGTGAACAGGCCCATGGCTCAGGATATATGATATGGAAGCATGAATGTGTTCATGGCTCAGAGCATGGTGAACTGGCCTGTGGCTCAGATATACTAGCACCGTCTCCTGTACCAAGGCGGACTAGAGAAGGGTAGCCTATGGAGCTGACCCTGTGGCTGAGGCCACTAGGCATGAGACTGCGGTCCTGCTTTGGTTCTCGTACACTGACTACGAGGTGGGAGGTCATGGAGTCCGGCTCTTCCATTGACCTTGTATGGCACCGACTTTGGGTTTCGCAGTCGTCGGTTGGATTTGAGCGGTGCGGTTCACTTCCTCAGGGCATAATAAAACGTAATTCAACCGAATAGTATTTATTGCTTAAGGCAAAACACGAAACATTGGTTGAGGCCTTGCTTGAGTAGTTAATCTTGTTATACTTGCAGTTGCTTAAACGTTCCTTATAGTATGTGGTAAGATCTTTTTAAATCTTATCTTGTCAATCATATTACGTAAAAGAAATAATTGGTGATATTCCTTCCGTACAGCCTGGTAAGTTTGATGATACGAATAGCTGTTATTTTTCTATGTTTTACTATTTATCTATAGTTGTTGCTTTATCCTTCTGGTCTTATAGTTTTGGCAGGGAGTTATGTTTCTCGCTGGGACAATGTTTGATTGTCTCACCTCGTTAGTTTTTAGGTGTTCGAGTGAGACGTGGTGGTGGTCGCGGAGTTACGGCCGAGCAGCAAGATGAGCAGTAGAAGGCAAGAAATGGATATGTTGTTGTTTTGGTTGTTTTGTAGTAGAGTCTTAGAGTCATCCCTGTACTCTCAGGTCCTTGGGGCATTTTGACGTTGTTTCACGATGTGTAGCTATTGATCCTTTGTATATCCTACTGTTGGCCGGATGTGGGCCTTTATGTATATATATATAAACATGTGAGGAACTCATGTGATGACAAGTCAGCTGTTGCTCTAAGCTGTGGACACATATCAGGGCTTGTAAACGTTTATATAATCTATCTTCTTACAGGACAGGGATCGAAATGTAATAGTTTCTCAGTTTATATATTTTCTACAATCGTTTTAATTAACCCGTATTTTTGGTAATAAGTGGTTTATGGTGTTTTCTGCACGTTTTCACGTAACACCTCGTTGTCTATGTGATAGTGGGATGTATTGCCACAAGCATGGTATCAGAACTCTAGGTTTGTTGAGTCTACAGGGATCTAGGACTAGGTTCGTGTGTGTTCTTATGAGTTTTTCAGATTTTCTTACATTCATCTTCTACCCTCAACGGAAGAAAAGTCAAGATGTCTGGAAACCATGAAGAACATGCTGCTGAGAACAGCGATGCTGCATCAGCTGATGGAGCTGAAGGGCAGGCACATGGAGATCGGGTGCCTGAGGTCCCCCAACCTGACCCAGCCATTCTTGAACACCCTTCCTATCAACAGCTTATGGGGCAGATGATGGCTACGATGAATCTCACGGTGGAAAGGTTTCCAGTGCCTCATCTAAGAGCACAGGCTCCCCATGGTGAAACATCGGGTACTAGGAAGACCTTTGAGCGGCTTCGTCGAGTCAGAGCTTCGGACTATGCTGGGACGGCTGATCCAGCAGATGCAGATATGTGGCTGACAAGTCTTGAGAAGGCTTTTCGTATCCTCGACATCCCCGAAGCAGAAAAAGTCAAGCACGTTGTCTACCTTCTGAAAGGTAGTGCTGGTCACTGGTGGACCATCGAGGAAGAGAAGCAACCTGGTGAGGTGATCGGTTGGGAAGTTTTTCGGCACGAGTTTGTCAGTATATACTTTCTGAAGACGTATCTGGATGAGAAGATCAGCCAGTTAGAGTGCTTGCGCCAAGGATCGATGAACATCACCGAGTATGAGGCCAAGTTCATGGATCTGTTGAGGTTTTGTCCTCACATGGCGGCAACAGATGAAGAACGAATCAGACATTTTGAGAAGGGTCTGAGTGTTGAGCTGCAACACCTGCTTCTGCGTTGGAGAATCGAGAGTGGTTTGCCACATTTGTGGAATCTTTCCTGAGGATTGAATGGACAGTTAAGGAGAAAAGAGAGTCCATCTCTAAGAAGAGGCCTGCTCAGTTCTAGGGACAGAGGTATGGCAGCTTCAAGAAACTAAGGTTTTCAACACTTTCCATGATGAGAGGCTCCAGTGCACCGTCACAGTGGTCTCCTAGTAAAGGAAGAGGATATGTTTCTTAACCGTCAAAGGCACATAGTACAACTTCAGTGGCAGTGACATGGCCATTTAGGCCACGGTTTGAAGATAGGGCATGCTATTTTTGTGGTCAGACCGGGCATCTCAAGTTACATTACCCGAATAGAAATGTTGAAGTGACGTAGCAGCCAAGACAGAATCAACAAGGATCAGATAGACCACAGCCCAGTAGTAGCAGAGGGTGTGGATGCAGTCAAGCGTCGCAAGCTGGATCGTCTGCTCAAGGAAGCAGAGGACGTGGACAGCAAGCAACGGCTCGATTCTATGCTATGAGTCAGCCAGAGGCGATAGTCAACCCACGAGTAGTGACAGGTCATATGGAGTTATTTCATTCTGATATGTCTTCTTCTTGCTTTATATCTATTCTGGTTGACCCGGGTGCTACACACTCTTTTATCACCTATAGTATGCTTGAAAACTGTCGTTTACCTGTTAGTTGTAAGAAGGATAGCTTGTTGTTAGAAACCCCTCTTTATGGTTCCTCGATGCTTCGAGAAGAGTGTCCATCTTGTGTCTTATCTTTCTCGGGACACAATATACAAGTGGATCTTATACCACTTGATATGCATGGCTTCGATGTGATCCTTGGGATGGATACCTTAGAGAGGTATAAGGTCGTTCTGGAATGTGGTTCCAAGCAGGCTGTGTTTGACGATGCGGGAGAGAAGTGGATCTTCCAAGGAGATAGGAAGATTCTTCTGACGAGTCTAGTATCGGCCATGGTGGCGGAGAAGTTGCTATGACAAGGATGTAAGGCATTCTTAGCTCACGTTGTGGATACCAAGGCGAAAGGTCCTAGCCTTGAGGAGGTGTCGATTGTTCGAGAGTTTGCAGACGTGTTTCCTGATGAGTTCCCCGGTGTTCCTCCACCCCAAGAGATTGATTTTGAAATCAATCTGGTTCCAGGAACACAACCAGTTGCACAGACATCGTATAGGATGGTTCCATTAGAGATGGCAGAGCTTAAGAAGCAGTTGCAAGAGTTGTTGGACAAAGGTTTCATCCGACCAAGCACGTCGCCTTGGGGTGCTCCAATGTTGTTCGTTAAGAAGAAGGACGGATCGATGTTGTTGTGTATAGATTACCGGCAATTGAACAAGGTCACGGTCAAGAACAAGTACCCGTTGCCGAGGATAGATGATCTGTTTGATCAGTTATGTGGTGGTACAGTGTTTTCAAAGATCGATCTACGGTCTGGATATCATCAGTTGAGGATTAAGGCGGATGACATACCTAAGTCAGCTTTTAGGACGAGGTATGGTCACTTCGAGTTTGTGGTTATGCTGTTTGGGTTAACCAATGCACCTCCTGCTTTCATGGATTTGATGAATCGAGTGTTCCGTCCGTTCCTAGATCAGTTTGTTGTAGTCTTTATAGATGATATCTTGATCTACAGTCGGGACAGACAAGAGCATGAGCAACATCTTCGACAAGCATTGACTCTTCTTCGCCAACATCAGTTGTATGCCAAGTTCAGAAAGTGTAAGTTCTGGTTGGAAGAAGTGACTTTCTTAGGTCATGTGATATCTGCAGATGGAAGTTTCCTTGTTAGCTAGACTTTTAGCACATATGCAAGTCAGGCCTACGCTGAGACAATAGATCAAAGATGCACAACAAATAGATGATGCAGTGCAGTTGATCAGATCAGAGTTTGGCAGCGAAAAGCGTGATGGGTTTCATGAGTCCGAGGATGGACTGGTTTGCTATCATGGTAGGATGGTGGTCCCCGATGCTGATAAGCTGAGAAAGCTAGAGCTCGAGGAAGCACACACATCGATGTATGCTATGCATCCAGGTGTCACTAAGATGTATCATAGTCTGAAGGACTTGTATTGGTGGCTCGGCTTGAAGAAAGATGTGGCTAAGTTTGTGGCTCGGTGTGCGGTTTGTCAGCAAGTCAAGGCTGAGCATCAGAAGCCGTCAGGTACGTTGCAACCCCTGTCGATACCACAGTGGAAATGGGATCATATAACCATGGATTTCATAGTTGGTCTGCCCAATAAAACTAGGAATCATGATTCCATCTGGGTAATAGTGGACAGATTGACGAAGTCTGCTCATTTCATACCTGTGAAGACAACGTATACAGCTGATAAGCTCGCTCGAGTATACATGGATGAGATAGTATGTTTGCATGGTGTGCTAGTGATGATAGTTTTCGACAGAGGTCCTCAGTTTACAAGTCATTTCTGGGAACAGTTGCATAAAACGTTGGGAATGCAGTTGAGATTCAGTACCGCTTTCCACCCACAGACCGATGGACAGTCTGAGAGAACTATTCAGACTTTGGAGGATCTCCTTCGAGCTTGTGTTTTGCAGTTCCTAGGCAGTTGGGACATACATCTCAGTCTGATAGAGTTCGCCTACAACAACAGTTATCAACGAAGCATTGACATGGCTCTTTATGAGGCTTTATATGGCAGGAAGTGCATATCTCCGTTGTGTTGGTATGAGTCTGGTGAATATCAGCTTTTGGGTCCTGAGTTAGTGCAACAGACAACAGAAAAGATCAAAGTGATACAGCAACAGTTGAAAGCGGCACAGGCTAGGCAGAAGTCTAACGTAGACAATCGTCGACGACCTTTGGAGTTCCAGGTGGGAGACAAAGTGTATCTTAAAGTCTCTATGTGGAAAGGTGTGCTAAGGTTTTGCCGGAAAGGTAAGCTAGCACCCAGATATATGGGGCCTTACCCAATCATAACACGTGTGGGAAAAGTAGCTTACAAGTTGGAGCTGCCGCCAGAGTTGCACAGGTTACATCCAGTATTCCATGTCAGTATGCTGAAGAAAAGTCATCCGGATACTGGAACAGTGATACAACCAGTTGAAGTTGAGCTTGATAAAGATGTGACCTATGAGGAAGGTCCTGTGATGATCCTTGACAGAAGAGTTAAGAAGCTGAAGAGGAAGGACCTGGTTCTAGTAAAGGTTCTTTGGCATAACCGTGGCATTGAGGAAGCTACGTGGGAGCTTGAGGAAGAGATGAGGAGGAAGTATCCCTCGCTTTTCTCTTCAGATTTCGGGGACGAAATCTCTTTGTAGAGGTTTATGGCTTGTAAGGACCCTGACCTCCGTTTAGGGCCTACCCTGTTTGTTTTGCCTAAACCATGTGCTTGGTTGTTTGCTAATCACCTTTAGTGGTGGTTAGGGTTTGTTGGTGCTTTGTTTGAGCTGGAGGTGCAACTTGTAATTAACCCAAGTCTAGGGTTTGTGAGCAAGTTTGCCACCTTGAGAGTTGTTCCTCCCTCTCCTTGCTTCCTCTAGTGTGGAGACGAAGGTTTGGGCTCGTTGTTTGAGTTCCTTTGGGCTTGGTTGAGCTTGTTGTGCCTTGCCTTTGCTTGGTTGGGCCTTGTATCGGGCAAGAGGGTGCTTGTGTCGCCGAGGCTGTGTTGCCCAGGGTTGTGTTGCCCATGGTGGTGGTGTATCGCCCAAGTGTGTCGCCCATGGAGTCCTTTGACCATCTTTGACCTCGTTTGTGTCACCACTAGTGGACACTTGGTGCTTGATGCTTGCATGTGGCAATGGCCTTGGACATGTGGTTAAGGCATGCTAGAGTGGTGGTTTTTGCGCATGGACAAGTGTCCCTAGGTGGGCGACACCTTGTTTTGCTTTGCTTTGGTTTCTCCTCCATCCCCTTCTATATATGTGTTTCCTTTTCCTTGCTAAGGATCCCTTTAGTTCCTTAGTCTTCCTCTCCTTGATGCACGATACACCTCTCTTCTCTTGCAAGCTTGGTGGCCGATCCTTGCCTTGGAGTCTCCTTCTTCCTCTAGTGGTAGCCAAACCATAGAGTGCCTTGCTTTCCTTCTTCCACTGGTGGTGCGTGGAGCTTGGAGCTTTCTTAAGGCGGGTTACATAACTCCTAACCCTAACTATATTACCATCTTCTATGTTCTTGTTCTTGTTGTTCATGATCGGCTAGGCTTGTTGCTAGTTTGGTTTCTTGCTTAGTTGCTCCTTGTAGGCAGAACTTTGTTCTTGGGTTTCTTGGTGAGAAACACTCCTTTCTCTCCTTGGTCTAGAGGAGTGAGTTTGAGTTCTAGTAGCATGGGCAATACCCCTCTCTCGTTTAAGTTGAGAGGTGAGCTTGTGTCCTAGTTGCTTGAGCAACACTCTTCTCTCACCATGGACTTGAAAGGTGAGCTATGTAGTGGTTGTGGACCTTGGTTGTGGTTGAACCTTGTGATGCCCGATTGGTGAAATGAAGCTTGGCAATACCCCTCTCTCTTGATAGTTGAGAGGTGAGTCATCTTCTTGATCCCTTAAGGTTTTTGATACCCTTGTACTTGAGGTTGATGACGATCTTGTGGAGTTGCATCTTGACCGCTATAATCTTGGGGAGGTGTTGCCCGATATCCCTCTTGACCTTGAGCTTTGGGCGACATGAAGTAGTGGTTGTGTCGGGTGTTACACCAGGTTGAACTTTTTGTCCGATACCCTTAGCTCGGATGGTTGTGTGGTGCATTCTCACCTTGGACGTTTGGGCGTTGTGGCTGGCCTTGTGACGGCGTCACGCCAGTTCTTGCCTTGTGTCGGCTAAAATGTCATGGCTAGTCTGGTTGAACGACAGGCTGAGTTATACCTTTGAACGTTATGCCTTGACTAGTGGTGTTACACGATACACCCCTTAGCCTGCGCTGCACGTTGCATGTGGATGACCGTTGCACATGATAGACTTTGTGACCGATGTACCCTGGATACCCGATGCAGCGTTGCACGACACAAAGGTGCACGACACGCGTTGCACGTTACACATGAATGCACGGGATGGTTTGGTTTCTTGGTTGCCCGATACGTGTAGTGGTCGATACTCTGCTGAGTTCTTGGTCGATATGTAGAGTGGTTGCTTGGCCGTTAGGTGGTTGTTGGGTTGGACGACACATGGGGAGTGATCTGCCCGATATCATCTCTAGTAGGGTTCCCTACCCGTCACATTTCTTGTGAGGGTAGCGGGCACTTTCAGTGAGGGTCCCGTCCCTTATGGAAACTGATATGTTGTTCTTGCACCACAATTAGTTTTTATGGTAACCCTGGATGTGCACGATATAGTAGACCACAACTATGCATCTTAATGCAACATCTCATATGTAAGTTATCATCTTGAGGATATGAATAATACTAAGAAATGGTAAGCACATAGGATTGTTTTGCATGAACTGTATCTATGATCACACACCTAATCATCAGTGTGACTTATAACAATAATAGGATCTTTCTGTTAATCCATGATTATTGTGTATACTAACCATGAAGTTGATTCATAGCCAAGTAAAAGGCTATGAGGTACATATGATGAGTGACATTGCTTTGATAGTTACTCTTGATAATGAGATAACCTGCATGATGTGTTTGGCTAAAGTACTTGGGAATGCTATTCCATGATGATGATGTAAGCCTTGGGAGGCAGTGGCACTATATGATGAGGGATTGAGATCCCATGGCAATGTGATGATCCTTGTGGTGGGTCTAGATAATTGGCAAGAGGCCAAGTGATAACATGTAGTGATGGATCCTTGTGATGGATCAATATGATGTTGATAAAAGCATAATATTGAGTTTCATATTGTTTCTTCTTGTTATAGTTTGCATGTTATACAACTTGGTTGAATCTTGCAATCCACTTAAAATACACTAACTAATTACAGTGGAACATATCACTAGTTTGCACTGGCCATAGATCCATCATCGTCAGGAGCTGGTGATGGTGAAACGGGTTCTCTAGTGGGTTAACCTGGAGCGCATATTGTTGAATATGCAAGGTTTCTCTAGCCTAAAATAGAGAGGAAAATGAGTGGAGCTACAGTCGCAGACTCGGGATATGTATGAGATCATGGTGAATAGGCCCATGGCTCAGCATATGTGATATGGGAGCATGAATGCGTTCATGGCTCAGAGCACAGTGAACTGGCCCATGGCTCAGATATACTAGCACCGTGACATGTACCAAGGCAGACTAGAGGAAGGGTAGCCTATGGAGATGACCCTGTGGCTGAGGCCACTAGGCATGAGACTGCGGTCCTGCTTTGGTTCTCGTACACTGACTACGAGGTGGGAGGTCGTGGAGTCCGGCTCTTCCATTGACCTTGTATGGCACCGGCTTTGGGTTTCACTGTCCTCGGTTGGATTTGAGCGGTACGGTTCACTTCCTCAGGGCATAATAAAACGTAATTCAACCGAATAGTATTTACTGCTTAAGGAAAACACGAAACATTGGTTGAGGCCTTTCTTGAGTAGTTAATCTTGTTATACTTGCAGTTGCTTAAACGTTCCTTATAGTATGTGGTAAGATCTTGTAAATCTTATATTGTCAATCATATTACGTAAAAGAAATAATTGGTGATATGCCTTCCGTACAGCCTGGTAAGTTTGATGATACGAATAGCTATTATTTTTCTACATTTTACTGTTTATCTACAGTTGTTGCTTTATCCTTCTGGTCTTATAGTTTTGGCAGGGAGTTATGTTTCTCGCTAGGACAATGTTCGATTGTCTCACCCCGTTGGTTTTCAGGTGTTCAAGCGAGACGTGGTGGTGGTCGCGGAGTTACGGCCGAGCAGTAGAAGGCAAGAAATGGATATGTTGCTGTTTTGGTCATTTTGTAGTAGATTCTTAGAGTCATCCCTGTACTCTCAGGTCCTTGGGGCGTTTTCACGTTGTTTCACGATGTGTAGCTATTGATCCTTTGTATATCCTACTGTTGGCCGGATGTGGGCCTTTATGTATATATATATAAATAGGTGAGGAACTCATGTGATGACAAGTCAGATGTTGCTCTAAGCTGTAGACACATATCAGGGCTTGTAAACGTTTATATAATCTGTCTTCTTGCAGGACAGGGATCGAAATGTTATAGTTTCTCAGTTTATATATTTTCCGCAATCGGTTTTAATTAACCCGTGTTTTAGGTAATAAGTGGTTTATGGTGTTTTCCGCACGTTTTCGCGTAACACCTCGCTGTCTATGTGATAGTGGGATGTGTTGCCACAAGCATGGTATTAGAGCTCTAGGTTTGCTGATTCTACAGGGATCTAGGACTAGGTTCGTGTCTGTTCTTATGAGTTTTTCAGATTTTCTTACATTCATCTTCTGCCCTCAGCGGAAGAAAAGTCAAGATGTCTGGAAACCATGAAGAACATGCTGTTGAGAACAGCGATGTTGCATCAACTGATGGAGCTGAAGGGTAGGCACATGGAGATCGGGTGCTTGAGGTCCCCCAACCTGACCCAGCCATTCTTGAACACCCTGCCTATCAACAGCTTATGGGGCAGATGATGGCTACGATGAATCTCACGGTGGAAAGGTTGCCAATGCCTCATCTAAGAGCACAGGCTCCCCATGGTGAAACATCGGGTATTGGGAAGACCTTTGAGCGGCTTCACCGAGTCAGAGCTTCGGACTATGCTGGGATGGCTGATCCAGCAGATGCAGATCTGTAGCTGACAAGTCTTGAGAAGGATTTTCAGATCCTCGACATCCCCGAAGCAGACAAAGTCAAGAACGCTGTCTACCTTCTGAAAGGTAGTGCTGGTCACTGGTGGACCATCGAGGAAGAGAAGCGACCTGGTGAGGTGATCAGTTGGGAAGTTTTTCGGCGTGAGTTTGTCAGCAGATACTTTCTGAAGACGTATCTGGATGAGAAGATCAGCCAGTTTGAGCGCCTGCGCCAAGGATCGATGAACATCACCGAGTATGAGGCCAAGTTCATGGATCTATTGAGGTTTTGTCCTCACATGGCGGCAACAGATGAAGAACGAATCAGACGTTTTGAGAAGGGTCTGAGTGTTGAGCTGACAACACCTACTTCTATGTTGGAGAATCAAGAGCAATTTTCCACGTTCGTGGAATATGTCTGGAGGATTGAACGGTCAGTTAAGGAGAAAAGAGAGTCCATGTCTAAGAAGAGGCCTGCTCAGTTCCAGGGACAGAGGTATGGTGGCTTTAAGAAACAAAGGTTTTCAACACCTTCCGTGATGAGAGGCTCCAGTGCACCATCACAGTGGTCTCCGAGTAAAGGAAGAGGATATGTTTCTTCACTGTCAAAGGCACATAGTATAGCTTTAGTGGCAGTGATAGGGTCATTTAGGCCACGGTTTGAAGATAGGGCATACTCAAGTTACATTGCCCGAATAGAGATGTTGAAGTGACGCAGCAGCCAAGACAGAATCAACAAGGATCAAATAGACCGCAGCCCAGTAGTAGCAGAGGGCGGGGACGCGGTCAAGCGTTGCAAGCTGGATCGTCTGCCCAAGGAAGCAGAGGACGTGGACAGCAAGCAACGGCTCGATTCTATGCTATGAGTCAGACGGAGGCGATAGTCAACCCACGAGTAGTGACAGGTCAGATGGAGTTATTTCATTTTGATATGTCTTCTTCTTGCTTTATATTTGTTCTGGTTGACCCGGGTGCTACACACTCTTTTATCGCCTATAGTATGCTTGAAAACTGTCGTTTACCTGTTAGTTGTAAGAAGGATAGCTTGTTGTTAGAAACCCCTCTTGATGGTTCCTCGATGCTTTGAGAAGAGTGTCCATCTTGTGTCTTATCTTTCTCGGGACACAATATACAAGTGGATCTTATACCACTTGATATGCATGGCTTCGATGTGATCCTTGGGATGGATACCTTAGAGAGGTATAAGGTCGTTTTGGACTGTGGTTCCAAGCAGGCTGTGTTTGACGATACGGGAGAGAAGTGGATCTTCCAAGGAGATAGGAAGATTCTTCTGACGTGTCTAGTATCGGCCATGGCGGAGAAGTTGCTACGACAAGGATGTAAGGCATTCTTAGCTCACATTGTGGATACCAAGGAGAAAGGTCCTAGCCTTGAGGAGGTGTCAGTTGTCTGAGAGTTTGCAGACGTGTTTCCTGATGAGTTCCACGGTGTTACTCCACCCTAAGAGATTGATTTTGAAATCAATCTGGTTCCAAGAACACAACCAGTTGCACAAACACCGTATAGGATGGCTCCAGTAGAGATGGCAGAGCTTAAGAAGAAGTTGTAAGAGTTGTTGGACAAAGGTTTCATCTGACCAAGCACGTCGCCTTGGGGGTGCTCTAGTGTTGTTCGTTAAGAAGAAGGACGGATCGATGCGGTTGTGTATAGATTACAGACAATTGAACAAGGTCACGATCAAGAACAAGTACCCGTTGTCGAGGATAGATGATCTGTTTGATCAGTTACATGGTGCTATAGTGTTTTCAAAGATCGATCTACGGTCTGGATATCATCAGTTGAGGATTAAGGCAGATGACATATCTAAGTCAGCTTTTAGGACGAGGTATGGTCACTTCGAGTTTGTGGTTATGCCGTTTGGGTTAACCAATGCACCTGCTGCTTTCATGGATTTGATGAATCGATTGTTCCGTCCGTTCCTAGATCAGTTTGTTGTAGTCTTTATAGATGATATCTTGATCTACAGTCAGGACAGGCAAGAGCATGAGCAACATCTTCGACAAACGTTGACTCTTCTTCGCCAACATCAGTTGTATGCCAAGTTCAGAAAGTGTGAGTTCTGGTTGGAAGAAGTGACTTTCTCGGGTCATGTGATATCTGCAGATGGAAGTTTCCTTGTTAGCTAGACTTTTAGCACATATGCAAGTCAGGCCTACGCTGAGACAACAGATCAAAGATGCACAACAAACAGATGATGCAGTGTAGTTGATTAGATCAGAGTTTGGCAGCGAAAAGTGTGATAGGTTTCATGAGTCCGAGGATGGAGTGGTTTGCTATCATGGTAGGATGGTGGTCCCCGATGCTGATAAGCTGAGAAAGCTAGTGCTCGAGGAAGCACACACATCGATGTATGCTATGCATCCAGGTGTCACCAAGATGTATCATAGTCTGAAGGACTTGTATTGGTGGCCCGGCTTGAAGAAAGATGTGGCTAAGTTTGTGGCTAGGTGTGCGGTTTGTCAGCAAGTCAAGGCTGAGCATCAGAAGTCGGCAGGTACGTTGCAACCCCTGCCGATACCATAGTGGAAATGGGATCATATAACCAAGGATTTCATAGTTGGTCTGCCCAGAACAACTAGGAATCATGATTCCATCTGGGTAATAGTGGACAGATTGACGAAGTCTGCTCATTTCATACCTATGAAGACAGCGTATACAGTTGAGAAGCTCGCTCGAGTATACATGGATGAGATAGTATGTTTGCATGGTGTGCCAGTGACGATAGTTTCCGACAGAGGTCCTCAGTTTACAAGTCATTTCTGGGAACAGTTGCACAAAGCGTTGGGAACGCAGTTGAGGTTCAGTACCGCTTTCCACCCACAGATAGATGGATAGTCTGAGAGAACTATTCAGACTTTGGAGGATCTCCTTTGAATTTTTGTTTTGTAGTTCCTAGGTAGTTGGGACATACATCTCAGTCTGATAGAGTTCGCCTACAACAACAGTTATCAACGAAGCATTGACATGGCTCCTTATGAGGCTTTATATGGCAGGAAGTGCAGATCTCCGTTGTGTTGGTATGAGTCTGGTGAATATCAGCTTTTGGGTCCTGAGTTAGTGCAGTAGACAACAGAAAAGATCAAAGTGATACAACAACAGTTGAAAGCGGCACAGGTTAGGCAGAAGTCTTACGCAGACAATCTCCGACGACCTTTGGAGTTCCAGGTGGGAGACAAAGTGTATCTTAAAGTCTCACTGTGGAAAGGTATGCTAAGGTTTGGCCGGAAAGGTAAGCTAGCACCCAGATATATGGGTCCTTACCCAGTCATAGTACGTGTGGGCAAAGTAGCTTACAAGTTGGAGTTGCCGCCAGAGTTGCACAAGTTACATCCAGTATTCCATGTCAGTATGCTGAAGAAAAGTCATCCGGATACTAGAACAGTGATACAACCAGTTGAAGTTGAGCTTGATGAAGATGTGACCTATGAGGAAGGTCCTGTGATGATCCTTGACTGAAGAGTTAAGAAGCTGAAGAGGAAGGACCTGGTTCTGGTAAAGGTTATTTGGCATCACCTTGGCGTTGAGGAAGCCACGTGGGAGCTTGAGGAAGAGATAAGGAGGAAGTATCCCTCACTTTTCTCTTCAGATTTCGGGGACGAAATCCCTTTGTAGAGGCTTATGGCTTGTAAGGACCCTAACCTCTGTTTAGGGCCTACCCTGTTTGTTTTGCCTAAACCATGTGCTTGGTTGTTTGCTAATCACCTTTAGTGGTGGTTAGGGTTTGTTGGTGCTTTGTTTGAGTTGGAGGTGCAACTTGCAATTAACCCAAGTCTAGGGTTTGTGAGCAAGTTTGCCACCTTGAGAGGTGTTCTTCTGTCTCCTTGCTTCCTCTAGTGTGGAGAGGAAGGTTTGGGCTTGTTGTTTGAGTTCCTTTGGGCTTGGTTGAGCTTGTTGTGTCATGCCTTTTCTTGGTTGGGCCTTGTATCGGGCAAGAGGGTGCTTGTGTCACCCAGGCTGTGTTGCCCAAGGTTGTGTCGCCCATGGTGGTGGTGTATCGCCCAAGTGTGTCGCCCATGGAGTCCTTTGACCATCTTTGACCTCGTTTGTGTCACCACTAGTGGACACTTGGTGCTTGATGCTTGCATGTGGCAATGGCCTTGGACATGTGGTTAAGGCATGCTAGAGTGGTGGTTTTTGCGCATGGACAAGTGTCCCTAGGTGGGTGACACCTTGTTTTGCTTTGCTTTGGTTTCTCCTCCATCCCCTTCTATATATGTGTTTCCTTTTCCTTGCTAAGGATCCCTTTAGTTCCTTAGTCTTCCTCTCCTTGATGCACTATACACCTCTCTTCTCTTGCAAGCTTGGTGGCCGATCCTTGCCTTGGAGTCTCCTTCTTCCTCTAGTGGTAGCCGAACCATAGAGTGCCTTGCTTTCCTTCTTCCATTGGTGGTGCGTGGAGCTTGAAGTTAGGAGCTTGGAGCTTGCTTAAGGCGGGTTACATAACTCCTAACCCTAACTATATTACCATCTTCTATGTTCTTGTTCTTGTTGCTCATGATCGGCTAGGCTTGTTGCTAGTTTGGTTTCTTGCTTAGTTGCTCCTTGTTGGCCGAACTTTGTTCTTTGGTTTCTTGGTGAGCAACACTCCTTTCTCTCCTTGGTGTAGAGGAGTGATTTTGAGTTCTAGTAGCATGGGAAATACCCCTCTCTCATTTAAGTTGAGAGGTGAACTTGTGTCCTAGTTGCTTGAGCAACACTCTCCTCTCACCATGGACTTGAAAGGTGAGCTATGTAGTGGTTGTGGACCTTGGTTGTGGTTGAACCTTGTGTCACCCGATTGGTGAAATGAAGCTTGGCAATACCCCTCTCTTGATAGTTGAGAGGCGAGTGATCTTCTTGATCCCTTAGGGTTTTCGATACCCTTGTACTTGAGGTTGATGACGATCTTGTGGAGTTGCATCTTGACCGCTATAATCTTGGGGAGGTGTTGCCCGATATCCCTCTTGACCTTGAGCTTTGGACGACATGATGTAGTGGCTATGTCGGGCGTTACACCTGGTTGAACTTTTTGTCTGATACCCTTAGCTCAGATGGTTGTGTGGTGCGTTCTCACCTTGGACGTTTGGGCGTTGTGGCTGGCCTTGTGACGGCGTCATGCCAGTTCTTGCCTTGTGTCCGCCGAAAAGTCATGGCTACGCTGGTTGAACGACAGGCTGAGTTATACCTTTGAACATTATGCCTTGACTAGTGGTGTTACACGATACACCCCTTAGCCTGAGCTGCACGTTGCATGTGGATGACCATTGCACATGATAGACTTTGTGACCGCTGTACCGTGGATACCCGACGCAGCGTTGCATGACACAAAGGAGCACGGCACGCATTGCACGTTACACATGAATGCACGGGATGGTTTGGTTTCTTGGTTGCCCGATACGTGTAGTGGCCGATACCCTGCTGAGTGTTTGGTCGATATGTAGAGTGGTTGCTTGGCCGTTAGGTGGTTGTTGGGTTGGGCGACACATGGGGAGTGATCTGCCTGATATCATCTCTAGTGAGGGTTCCCTACCCGTCACATTTCTTGTGAGGGTAGCGGGCACTTTCAATGAGGGTCCCATCCCTTATGGAAACTGATATGTTGTTCTTGCACCACGATTAGTTTTTATGGTAACCCTCGATGTGCGCGATATAGTAGACCACAACTATGCATCTTAATGCAACATCTCATATGTAAGTTATCATCTTGAGGATATGAATAATACTAAGAAATGGTAAGCACATAGGATTGCTTTGCATGAACTGTATCTATGATCACACACCTAATCATCAATGTGACTTATAACAATAATAGGATCTTTTTGTTAAACCATGATTATTGTGTATACTAACCATGCAGGTGATGCATAGACAAGTAAAAGGTTATAAGGTACATATGATGAGTGACATTGCTTTGATAGTTACTTTTGATAATGAGATAACCTGCATGATGTGTTTGGCTAAAGTACTTGGGATTGCTATTCCACAATGATGATGTAAGCCTTGGGAGGCAGTGGCACTATATGATGAGGGATTGAGATCCCGTGGCAATGTGATGATCCTTGTGGTGGGTCTAGATAATTGGCAAGAGGCCAAGTGATAACATGTAGTGATGGATCCTTGTGATGGATCAAGATGATGTTGATAAAAGCATAATATTGAGTTTCATACTGTTTCTTCTTGTTATAGTTTGCATGTTATACAACTTGGTTGAATCTTGCAATCCACTTAAAATACACTAACTAATTACAGTGGAACATATCATGTAGTTTGCCCTGGCCATAGATCCATCATCGTCAGGAGCTGGTGATGGTGAAACGGGTTCTCCTGTGGGTTAACCCGGAGCGCATATTGTTGAATATGCGAGGTTTCTCCTAGCCTAAAATAGAGAGGAAAATGAGTGCATCTACAGTTGCAGACTCGGGATATGTATGAGAGCATGGTGAACAGGCCCATGGCTCAGGATATGTGATATGGGAGAATGAATGCATTCATGGCTCAGAGCACGGTGAACTGGCCCGTGGCTCAGATATACTATCGTCGTGACCTGTACCAAGCGGGCTAGAGGAAGGGTAGCCTATGGAGCTGACCCTGTGGCTGAGGCCACTAGGCATGAGACTGCGGTCTTGCGTTGGTTCTCGTATACAGACTACGAGGTGGGAGGTCGTGGAGTCCGGCTCTTCCATTGACCTTGTATGGCACCGGCTTTGGGTTTCGCAGCCGTCGGTTGGATTTGAGCGATACGGTTCACTTCCTCAGGGCATAATAAAACGTAATTCAGCCGAATAGTATTTACTGCTTAAGGCAAAACACGAAACATTGGTTGAGGCCTTGCTTGAGTAGTTAATCTTGTTATACTTGCAGTTGCTTAACGTTCCTTATAGTATGTGGTAAGATCTTGTAAATCTTATCTTGTCAATCATATTACTTAAAAGAAATAATTGGTGATATGCCTTCCGTACAACCTGGTAAGTTTGATGATACGAATAGCTGTTATTTTTCTACGTTTTACTGTTTATCTACTAATGTTGCTTTATCCTTCTGGTCTTATAGTTTTGGCGGGGAGTTATGTTTCTCGCTGGGACAATGTTCGATTGTCTCACCCCGCTGGTTTTCAAGTGTTCGAGCGAGACGTGGTGGTGGTCGCGGAGTTGCGGCCGAGCAGCAAGACGAGCAGTAGAAGGCAAGAAATGGATATGCTACTATTTTGGTCATTTTTTAGTAGAGTCTTAGAGTCATCCTTGTACTCTCAGGTCCTTGGGGGCGTTTTGACGTTGTTTCACGATGTGTAGCTATTGATCCTTTGTATATCCTGTTGTTGGCCGGATGTGGGCCTTTATGTATATATATATAAACAGGTGAGGAACTCATGTGATGACAAGTCAGTTGTTACTCTAAGCTGTGGACACATATCAGGGCTTGTAAATGTTTATATAATCTGTCTTCTTGTAGGACAAGGATCGAAATGTAATAGTTTCTCAGTTTATCTGTTTTCCGCAATCGATTTTAATTAACCCGTGTTTTTGGTAATAAGTGGTTTATGGTGTTTTCCGCACGTTTTCACGTAACACCTCGCTGTCTATGTGATAGTGGGATGTGTTTCCACAGCGTACATGATGGATCCAATGGCTGATGCATATGGGATCCCATTCATACACTCCCTCTGTTCACAAGATTGGGGACATTGAGCTCTAGAGACGGTGACTCCATGTAGCATGGGGATGTTGCCTCTCTTTGAATTCTCCATGCTGAACCGCTTCAGCACTTTGTCAATGTACGTGTTCTGACTTAGTCCGAGAAGCTTTCTAGATCTATCTCTATAGATCTTAATTCCTATAATGTAGGATGCTTCTCCTAAGTCCTTCATTGAAAAAGTGTTCCCAAGCCAAGTCTTTACCTTCTCTAAGGCTAAGACATCATTCCCCATCAATAGTATGTCATCCACATACAATATGAGGAATGTGGTCATGCTCCCACTAACCTTATTGTACACACAAGGTTCATCTTCATTTTGAATAAAGCCAAACACTTTGACTTCCTCATCAAATCAAAGATTCCAACTCTGAAATGCTTGCTTCAATCCATAGATTGACCTTTGTAGCTTACAGACTTTATTGGCATTCTTTGGATCTAAAAAACCTTCATGTTGTGTCATGTACACATCCTCATTTATATTCCTGTTAAGAAATGCGGTTTTAACATCCATCTGCCAAATCTCATAGTCATAATAAGTTGCAACAGCAAGCATGATCCTAATGGACTTAATCATGGCAACTGGAGAAAAGGTTTCGTCATAGTCAACACCTTGAACTTGTCGAAATCCCTTAGCAACCAATATGCCTTTATAAGTTTGCACATTGCCATCCATGTCGGTCTTCTTATTAAATACCCACTTGCACCCTATGGGTTTTACCCCTTCGGGTGGTTCCACCAAAGTCCATACTTTGTTGGAGTACATGGATTCCATCTCGGACCTCATGGCTTCAAGCCATTTCTCAGAATCTGGTCCCTCCATAGCCTCTACGTAGGTAGTTGGATCATCATCTATGATCAACTCATCACCTTCCTGAGTTACAAGGTATCCAAACCTCTCAGGTTCAAGGCGGGTCCTACTAGATCTATGAGGTCCTTGTGTTACCTGAGGAGACTGAGATTCCACAACACCTTGTGAATCTCCATGTTCCTCTTGTACATGTATTGGTTCAATGTTTTCTTGTTGGGCTTGAACCTCTTCAAGTTCTATTTTCCTCCCACTACTTCCTTTGAAAATAAATTCCTTCTCTAGGAACACAACATCCCTGGCAACAAACACTTTGTTGTCAGTTGGGTGGTATAGATAATATCCCCTCATTTCCTTGGGGTATCCAACAAAATAACATTTATCGGATTTGGGTCCAAGCTTATCAGGAAACATTTTCCTGACATAAGCCTCACAACCCCAAATCTTCATAAAAGACAAACTGGAACGCTTCCCATACCATACCTCATATGGTGTCTTTTGAACCGATTTAGATGGTACACGGTTAAGTGTAAACGCGGCGGTTTCAAGAGCATAACCCCAGAAAGAAAATGGAATGTAACATCCCTGACCTGGGTTAAGCCTTAACCCTAGGGGTTTTGCTTAAGCAAAGTTCATTAGATCCTTAATTTATTTTGTGAAAAATAATTAAGGCCCAAGAGGAACTTATGTTTCAATTTTGGTATTGTTTGAACAATGTTGAAGCAATGTTTGCTTGTTTTGGGCTTAAGTGCAAATTACCCAAGTTGAGGGGTCAACTTGCAAATGTTGCATGATAAGATGTTCCTATGATGTTGAGACATCATAATAATGAATATGATGTAGAGGTATGGCTTGTGATATCCTGAGTACCAAGAAAGAGCTGATAAAGCTATGTTTGTGCATTAAAAACCTAGTTTTGGAGTAATGTGCAATTTACCCAAAATCTAGGGTTCAATGTGCAAATTACCACTTCAATTAGGTCCCTAATATTTCTTGGCATAATTTAGAGCAAATAAAATGAGAAGGGCATCTCATTTGAATTAAATTGGAGGAGAGAATCTTGATATTAAAATAATCAAGATTTAATCCTAAGTGAAACCCTAATTCAATTTAGGGAAAAAATGAAGGTATTAATTAAAGGGCCTTCAGTCAAAATGTTATTGGTTGATTTTGAATAAGGATGGACGTTCTTTTTCCAAGATAAGGAACGAAAATATCCTAAGGAGGTGAAATTCCACTCACCTTATTATAAAGAAAAGTAATTTCCACTCACATATGGAATATTAATATAATAAGCATTAAGGTGCTTAATTTGCTTTTCTTTAAATTGAGGATAATGAAGGAGAATTAAAGGAAAAGGAAGGTTCCTCGTCCTTAAGGGATTTGAGGGGGAAGAGGCGGCCATATTTTTGGAATTTAATGCATTTTAATAATGCATTTTCTCTCTCATCAATTTCCTTATAAAAGTGCATTTTTCAAGCCAAATGAAAGGCTATTTCGGATTTTCTTCTTTCCCTTGCTTGCAAAACCTACCAAGGAGCTTAGGAGAAACAGGAGGACGAGCCCCAACCTGTTGGTAAGCCCTTGACCTTCGTTCTCTTTGATTTCATGGTGGAAATCGAAAATAAATTATGGATTCCTTCTTATTTCGATCTCCTCTTCAACCCTAGCCAACTTTTGCAATCAAAAGCTTGAGGACGAGCCTAGGGGGAGTTGCTAGAGCTTCATACACCATTAATGGCGTGATCTTGCTAGAGCTTGTTGTGCCTTGCCTTTGCTTGGTTGGGCCTTGTATCGGGCAAGAGGGTGCTTGTGTCGCCGAGGCTGTGTTGCCCAGGGTTGTGTTGCCCATGGTGGTGGTGTATCGCCCAAGTGTGTCGCCCATGGAGTCCTTTGACCATCTTTGACCTCGTTTGTGTCACCACTAGTGGACACTTGGTGCTTGATGCTTGCATGTGGCAATGGCCTTGGACATGTGGTTAAGGCATGCTAGAGTGGTGGTTTTTGCGCATGGACAAGTGTCCCTAGGTGGGCGACACCTTGTTTTGCTTTGCTTTGGTTTCTCCTCCATCCCCTTCTATATATGTGTTTCCTTTTCCTTGCTAAGGATCCCTTTAGTTCCTTAGTCTTCCTCTCCTTGATGCACGATACACCTCTCTTCTCTTGCAAGCTTGGTGGCCGATCCTTGCCTTGGAGTCTCCTTCTTCCTCTAGTGGTAGCCAAACCATAGAGTGCCTTGCTTTCCTTCTTCCACTGGTGGTGCGTGGAGCTTGGAGCTAGGAGCTTGGAGCTTTCTTAAGGTGGGTTACATAACTCCTAACCCTAACTATATTACCATCTTCTATGTTCTTGTTCTTGTTGTTCATGATCGGCTAGGCTTGTTGCTAGTTTGGTTTCTTGCTTAGTTGCTCCTTGTAGGCAGAACTTTATTCTTAGGTTTCTTGGTGAGAAACACTCCTTTCTCTCCTTGGTCTAGAGGAGTGAGTTTGAGTTCTAGTAGCATGGGCAATACCCCTCTCTCGTTTAAGTTGAGAGGTGAGCTTGTGTCCTAGTTGCTTGAGCAACACTCTTCTCTCACCATGGACTTGAAAGGTGAGCTATGTAGTGGTTGTGGACCTTGGTTGTGGTTGAACCTTGTGATGCCTGATTGGTGAAATGAAGCTTGGCAATACCCCTCTCTCTTGATAGTTGAGAGGTGAGTCATCTTCTTGATCCCTTAAGGTTTTTGATACCCTTGTACTTGAGGTTGATGACGATCTTGTGGAGTTGCATCTTGACCGCTATAATCTTGGGGAGGTGTTGCCCGATATCCCTCTTGACCTTGAGCTTTGGGCGACATGAAGTAGTGGCTGTGTCGGGTGTTACACCAGGTTGAACTTTTTGTCTGATACCCTTAGCTCGGATGGTTGTGTGGTGCATTCTCACCTTAGACGTTTGGGCGTTGTGGCTGGCCTTGTGACGGCGTCACGCCAGTTCTTGCCTTGTGTCGGCTAAAATGTCATGGCTAGTCTGGTTGAACGACAGGCTGAGTTATACCTTTGAACGTTATGCCTTGACTAGTGGTGTTACACGATACACCCCTTAGCCTGCGCTGCACGTTGCATGTGGATGACCGTTGCACATGATAGACTTTGTGACCGATGGACCCTGGATACCCGATGCAGCGTTGCACGACACAAAGGTGCACGACACGCGTTGCACGTTACACATGAATGCACGGGATGGTTTGGTTTCTTGGTTGCCCGATACGTGTAGTGGCCGATACCCTGCTGAGTTCTTGGTCGATATGTAGAGTGGTTGCTTGGCCGTTAGGTGGTTGTTGGGTTGGACGACACATGGGGAGTGATCTGCCCGATATCATCTCTAGTAGGGTTCCCTACCCGTCACATTTCTTGTGAGGGTAGCGGGCACTTTCAGTGAGGGTCCCGTCCCTTATGGAAACTGATATGTTGTTCTTGCACCACAATTAGTTTTTATGGTAACCCTGGATGTGCACGATATAGTAGACCACAACTATGCATCTTAATGCAACATCTCATATGTAAGTTAAATTCTTGAGGATATGAATAATACTAAGAAATGGTAAGCACATAGGATTGTTTTGCATGAACTGTATCTATGATCACACACCTAATCATCAGTGTGACTTATAACAATAATAGGATCTTTCTGTTAATCCATGATTATTGTGTATACTAACCATGAAGTTGATTCATAGCCAAGTAAAAGGCTATGAGGTACATATGATGAGTGGCATTGCTTTGATAGTTACTCTTGATAATGAGATAACCTGCATGATGTGTTTGGCTAAAGTACTTGGGAATGCTATTCCATGATGATGATGTAAGCCTTGGGAGGCAGTGGCACTATATGATGAGGGATTGAGATCCCATGGCAATGTGATGATCCTTGTGGTGGGTCTAGATAATTGGCAAGAGGCCAAGTGATAACATGTAGTGATGGATCCTTGTGATGGATCAATATGATGTTGATAAAAGCATAATATTGAGTTTCATATTGTTTCTTCTTGTTATAGTTTGCATGTTATACAACTTGGTTGAATCTTGCAATCCACTTAAAATACACTAACTAATTACAGTGGAACATATCACTAGTTTGCACTGGCCATAGATCCATCATCGTCAGGAGCTGGTGATGGTGAAACGGGTTCTCTAGTGGGTTAACCTGGAGCGCATATTGTTGAATATGCAAGGTTTCTCCTAGCCTAAAATAGAGAGGAAAATGAGTGGAGCTACAGTCGCAGACTCGGGATATGTATGAGATCATGGTGAATAGGCCCATGGCTCAGCATATGTGATATGGGAGCATGAATACGTTCATGGCTCAGAGCACAATGAACTGGCCCATGGCTCAGATATACTAGCACCGTGACATGTACCAAGGCAGACTAGAGGAAGGGTAGCCTATGGAGATGACCCTGTGGCTGAGGCCACTAGGCATGAGACTGCGGTCCTGCTTTGGTTCTCGTACACTAACTACGAGGTGGGAGGTCGTGGAGTCCGGCTCTTCCATTGACCTTGTATGGCACCGGCTTTGGGTTTCACTGTTGTCGGTTGGATTTGAGCGGTACGGTTCACTTCCTCAGGGCATAATAAAACGTAATTCAACCGAATAGTATTTACTGCTTAAGGCAAAACACGAAACATTGGTTGAGGCCTTTCTTGAGTAGTTAATCTTGTTATACTTGCAGTTGCTTAAACGTTCCTTATAGTATGTGGTAAGATCTTGTAAATCTTATATTGTCAATCATATTACGTAAAAGAAATAATTGGTGATATGCCTTCCGTACAGCCTGGTAAGTTTGATGATACGAATAGCTATTATTTTTCTACATTTTACTGTTTATCTACAGTTGTTGCTTTATCCTTCTGGTCTTATAGTTTTGGCAGGGAGTTATGTTTCTCGCTAGGACAATGTTCGATTGTCTCACCCCGTTGGTTTTCAGGTGTTCGAGCGAGACGTGGTGGTGGTCGCGGAGTTACGGCCGAGCAGTAAGACGAGCAGTAGAAGGCAAGAAATGGATATGTTGCTGTTTTGGTCATTTTGTAGTAGATTCTTAGAGTCATCCATGTACTCTCAGGTCCTTGGGGCGTTTTCACGTTGTTTCACGATGTGTAGCTATTGATCCTTTGTATATCCTACTGTTGGCCGGATGTGGGCCTTTATGTATATATATATAAACAGGTGAGGAACTCATGTGATGACAAGTCAGCTATTTCTCTAAGCTGTAGACACATATCAGGGCTTGTAAACGTTTATATAATCTGTCTTCTTGCAGGACAGGGATCGAAATGTTATAGTTTCTCAGTTTATATATTTTCCGCAATCGGTTTTAATTAACCCGTGTTTTAGGTAATAAGTGGTTTATGGTGTTTTCCGCACGTTTTCGCATAACACCTCGCTGTCTATGTGATAGTGGGATGTGTTGCCACAAGCATGGTATTAGAGCTCTAGGTTTGCTGATTCTACAGGGATCTAGGACTAGGTTCGTGTCTGTTCTTATGAGTTTTTCAGATTTTCTTACATTCATCTTCTGCCCTCAGCGGAAGAAAAGTCAAGATGTCTGGAAACCATGAAGAACATGCTGTTGAGAACAGCGATGTTGCATCAACTGATGGAGCTGAAGGGTAGGCACATGGAGATCGGGTGCTTGAGGTCCCCCAACCTGACCCAGCCATTCTTGAACACCCTGCCTATCAACAGCTTATGGGGCAGATGATGGCTACGATGAATCTCACGGTGGAAAGGTTGCCAATGCCTCATCTAAGAGCACAGGCTCCCCATGGTGAAACATCGGGTATTGGGAAGACCTTTGAGCGGCTTCACCGAGTCAGAGCTTCGGACTATGCTGGGATGGCTGATCCAGCAGATGCAGATCTGTAGCTGACAAGTCTTGAGAAGGATTTTCAGATCCTCGACATCCCCGAAGTAGACAAATTCAAGAACGCTGTCTACCTTCTGAAAGGTAGTGCTGGTCACTGGTGGACCATCGAGGAAGAGAAGCGACCTGGTGAGGTGATCAGTTGGGAAGTTTTTCGGCGTGAGTTTGTCAGCAGATACTTTCTGAAGACGTATCTGGATGAGAAGATCAGCCAGTTTGAGCGCCTGCGCCAAGGATCGATGAACATCACCGAGTATGAGGCCAAGTTCATGGATCTATTGAGGTTTTGTCCTCACATGGCGGCAACAGATGAAGAACGAATCAGACGTTTTGAGAAGGGTCTGAGTGTTGAGCTGACAACACCTACTTCTATGTTGGAGAATCAAGAGCAATTTGCCACGTTCATGGAATATGTCTGGAGGATTGAACGGTCAGTTAAGGAGAAAAGAGAGTCCATGTCTAAGAAGAGGCCTGCTCAGTTCCAGGGACAGAGGTATGGTGGCTTTAAGAAACAAAGGTTTTCAACACCTTCCGTGATGAGAGGCTCCAGTGCACCGTCACAGTGGTCTCCGAGTAAAGGAAGAGGATATGTTTCTTCACTGTCAAAGGCACATAGTATAGCTTTAGTGACAGTGATAGGGTCATTTAGGCCACGGTTTGAAGATAGGGCATACTCAAGTTACATTGCCCGAATAGAGATGTTGAAGTGACGCAGCAGCCAAGACAGAATCAACAAGGATCAAATAGACCGCAGCCCAGTAGTAGCAGAGGGCGGGGACGCGGTCAAGCGTCGCAAGCTGGATCGTCTACTCAAGGAAGCAGAGGACGTGGACAGCAAGCAACGGCTCAATTCTATGCTATGAGTCAGACGGAGGCGATAGTCAACCCACGAGTAGTGACAGGTCAGATGGAGTTATTTCATTTTGATATGTCTTCTTCTTGCTTTATATTTGTTCTGGTTGACCCGGGTGCTACACACTCTTTTATCGCCTATAGTATGCTTGAAAACTGTCGTTTACCTGTTAGTTGTAAGAAGGATAGCTTGTTGTTAGAAACCCCTCTTGATGGTTCCTCGATGCTTCGAGAAGAGTGTCCATCTTGTGTCTTATCTTTCTCGGGACACAATATACAAGTGGATCTTATACCACTTGATATGCATGGCTTCGATGTGATCCTTGGGATGGATACCTTAGAGAGGTATAAGGTCGTTTTGGACTGTGGTTCCAAGCAGGCTGTGTTTGACGATACGGGAGAGAAGTGGATCTTCCAAGGAGATAGGAAGATTCTTCCGACGTGTCTAGTATCGGCCATGGCGGAGAAGTTTCTACGACAAGGATGTAAGGCATTCTTAGCTCACATTGTGGATACCAAGGAGAAAGGTCCTAGCCTTGAGGAGGTGTCAGTTGTCTGAGAGTTTGCAGACGTGTTTCCTGATGAGTTCCACGGTGTTACTCCACCCTAAGAGATTGATTTTGAAATCAATCTGGTTCCAAGAACACAACCAGTTGCACAAACACCGTATAGGATGGCTCCAGTAGAGATGGCAGAGCTTAAGAAGCAGTTGTAAGAGTTGTTGGACAAAGGTTTCATCTGACCAAGCACGTCGCCTTGGGGGTGCTCTAGTGTTGTTCGTTAAGAAGAAGGACGGATCGATGCGGTTGTGTATAGATTACAGACAATTGAATAAGGTCACGATCAAGAACAAGTACCCGTTGTCGAGGATAGATGATCTGTTTGATCAGTTACATGGTGCTATAGTGTTTTCAAAGATCGATCTACGGTCTGGATATCATCAGTTGAGGATTAAGGCAGATGACATATCTAAGTCAGCTTTTAGGACGAGGTATGGTCACTTCGAGTTTGTGGTTATGCCGTTTGGGTTAACCAATGCACCTGCTGCTTTCATGGATTTGATGAATCGAGTGTTCCGTCCATTCCTAGATCAGTTTGTTGTAGTCTTTATAGATGATATCTTGATCTACAGTCAGGACAGGCAAGAGCATGAGCAACATCTTCGACAAACGTTGACTCTTCTTCGCCAACATCAGTTGTATGCCAAGTTCAGAAAGTGTGAGTTCTGGTTGGAAGAAGTGACTTTCTCGGGTCATGTGATATCTGCAGATGGAAGTTTCCTTGTTAGCTAGACTTTTAGCACATATGCAAGTCAGGCCTACGCTGAGACAACAGATCAAAGATGCACAACAAACAGATGATGCAGTGTAGTTGATTAGATCAGAGTTTGGCAGCGAAAAGCGTGATAGGTTTCATGAGTCCGAGGATGGAGTGGTTTGCTATCATGGTAGGATGGTGGTCCCCGATGCTGATAAGCTGAGAAAGCTAGTGCTCGAGGAAGCACACACATCGATGTATGCTATGCATCCAGGTGTCACCAAGATGTATCATAGTCTGAAGGACTTGTATTGGTGGCCCGGCTTGAAGAAAGATGTGGCTAAGTTTGTGGCTAGGTGTGCGGTTTGTCAGCAAGTCAAGGCTGAGCATCAGAAGTCGGCAGGTACGTTGCAACCCCTGCCGATACCATAGTGGAAATGGGATCATATAACCAAGGATTTCATAGTTGGTCTGCCCAGAACAACTAGGAATCATGATTCCATCTGGGTAATAGTGGACAGATTGACGAAGTCTGCTCATTTCATACCTATGAAGACAGCGTATACAGTTGAGAAGCTCGCTTGAGTATACATGGATGAGATAGTATGTTTGCATGGTGTGCCAGTGACGATAGTTTCCGACAGAGGTCCTCAGTTTACAAGTCATTTCTGGGAATAGTTGCACAAAGCGTTGGGAACGCAGTTGAGGTTCAGTACCGCTTTCCACCCACAGATAGATGGATAGTCTGAGAGAACTATTCAGACTTTGGAGGATCTCCTTTGAATTTTTGTTTTGTAGTTCCTAGGTAGTTGGGACATACATCTCAGTCTGATAGAGTTCGCCTACAACAACAGTTATCAACGAAGCATTGACATGGCTCCTTATGAGGCTTTATATGGCAGGAAGTGCAGATCTCCGTTGTGTTGGTATGAGTCTGATGAATATCAGCTTTTGGGTCCTGAGTTAGTGCAGTAGACAACAGAAAAGATCAAAGTGATACAACAACAGTTGAAAGCGGCACAGGTTAGGCAGAAGTCTTACGCAGACAATCTCCGACGACCTTTGGAGTTCCAGGTGGGAGACAAAGTGTATCTTAAAGTCTCACTGTGGAAAGGTATGCTAAGGTTTGGCCGGAAAGGTAAGCTAGCACCCAGATATATGGGTCCTTACCCAGTCATAGTACGTGTGGGCAAAGTAGCTTACAAGTTGGAGTTGCCGCCAGAGTTGCACAGGTTACATCCAGTATTCCATGTCAGTATGCTGAAGAAAAGTCATCCGGATACTAGAACAGTGATACAACCAGTTGAAGTTGAGCTTGATGAAGATGTGACCTATGAGGAAGGTCCTGTGATGATCCTTGACAGAAGAGTTAAGAAGCTGAAGAGGAAGGACCTGGTTCTGGTAAAGGTTATTTGGCATCACCGTGGCGTTGAGGAAGCCACGTGGGAGCTTGAGGAAGAGATAAGGAGGAAGTATCCCTCGCTTTTCTCTTCAGATTTCGGGGACGAAATCCCTTTGTAGAGGCTTATGGCTTGTAAGGACCCTGACCTCTGTTTAGGGCCTACCCTGTTTGTTTTGCCTAAACCATGTGCTTGGTTGTTTGCTAATCACCTTTAGTGGTGGTTAGGGTTTGTTGGTGCTTTGTTTGAGTTGGAGGTGCAACTTGCAATTAACCCAAGTCTAGGGTTTGTGAGCAAGTTTGCCACATTGAGAGGTGTTCTTCCGTCTCCTTGCTTCCTCTAGTGTGGAGAGGAAGGTTTGGGCTTGTTGTTTGAGTTCCTTTGGGCTTGGTTGAGCTTGTTGTGTCATGCCTTTTCTTGGTTGGGCCTTGTATCGGGCAAGAGGGTGCTTGTGTCACCCAGGCTGTGTTGCCCAAGGTTGTGTCGCCCATGGTGGTGGTGTATCGCCCAAGTGTGTCGCCCATGGAGTCCTTTGACCATCTTTGACCTCGTTTGTGTCACCACTAGTGGACACTTGGTGCTTGATGCTTGCATGTGGCAATGGCCTTGGACATGTGGTTAAGGCATGCTAGAGTGGTGGTTTTTGTGCATGGACAAGTGTCCCTAGGTGGGTGACACCTTGTTTTGCTTTGCTTTGGTTTCTCCTCCATCCCCTTCTATATATGTGTTTCCTTTTCCTTGCTAAGGATCCCTTTAGTTCCTTAGTCTTCCTCTCCTTGATGCACTATACACCTCTCTTCTCTTGCAAGCTTGGTGGTCGATCCTTGCCTTGGAGTCTCCTTCTTCCTCTAGTGGTAGCCGAACCATAGAGTGCCTTGCTTTCCTTCTTCCATTGGTGGTGCGTGGAGCTTGAAGTTAGGAGCTTGGAGCTTGCTTAAGGCGGGTTACATAACTCCTAACCCTAACTATATTACCATCTTCTATGTTCTTGTTCTTGTTGCTCATGATCGGCTAGGCTTGTTGCTAGTTTGGTTTCTTGCTTAGTTGCTCCTTGTTGGCCGAACTTTGTTCTTTGGTTTCTTGGTGAGCAACACTCCTTTCTCTCCTTGGTGTAGAGGAGTGATTTTGAGTTCTAGTAGCATGGGAAATACCCCTCTCTCATTTATGTTGAGAGGTGAGCTTGTGTCCTAGTTGCTTGAGCAACACTCTCCTCTCACCATGGACTTGAAAGGTGAGCTATGTAGTGGTTGTGGACCTTGGTTGTGGTTGAACCTTGTGTCGCCCGATTGGTGAAATGAAGCTTGGCAATACCCCTCTCTTGATAGTTGAGAGGCGAGTGATCTTCTTGATCCCTTAGGGTTTTCGATACCCTTGTACTTGAGGTTGATGACGATCTTGTGGAGTTGCATCTTGACCGCTATAATCTTGGGGAGGTGTTGCCCGATATCCCTCTTGACCTTGAGCTTTGGACGACATGATGTAGTGGCTATGTCAGGCGTTACACCTAGTTGAACTTTTTGTCTGATACCCTTAGCTCAGATGGTTGTGTGGTGCGTTCTCACCTTGGACGTTTGGGCGTTGTGGCTGGCCTTGTGACAGCGTCATGCCAGTTCTTGCCTTGTGTCCGCCGAAAAGTCATGGCTACGCTGGTTGAACGACAGGCTGAGTTATACCTTTGAACATTATGCCTTGACTAGTGGTGTTACACGATACACCCCTTAGCCTGAGCTGCACGTTGCATGTGGATGACCATTGCACATGATAGACTTTGTGACCGCTGTACCGTGGATACCCGACGCAGCGTTGCATGACACAAAGGAGCACGGCACGCATTGCACGTTACACATGAATGCACGGGATGGTTTGGTTTCTTGGTTGCCCGATACGTGTAGTGGCCGATACCCTGCTGAGTGTTTGGTCGATATGTAGAGTGGTTGCTTAGCCGTTAGGTGGTTGTTGGGTTGGGCGACACATGGGGAGTGATCTGCCTGATATCATCTCTAGTGAGGGTTCCCTACCCGTCACATTTCTTGTGAGGGTAGCGGGCACTTTCAATGAGGGTCCCATCCCTTATGGAAACTAATATGTTGTTCTTGCACCACGATTAGTTTTTATGGTAACCCTCGATGTGCGCGATATAGTAGACCACAACTATGCATCTTAATGCAACATCTCATATGTAAGTTATCATCTTGAGGATATGAATAATACTAAGAAATGGTAAGCACATAGGATTGCTTTGCATGAACTGTATCTATGATCACACACCTAATCATCAATGTGACTTATAACAATAATAGGATCTTTTTGTTAAACCATGATTATTGTGTATACTAACCATGCAGGTGATGCATAGCCAAGTAAAAGGTTATAAGGTACATATGATGAGTGACATTGCTTTGATAGTTACTTTTGATAATGAGATAACCTGCATGATGTGTTTGGCTAAAGTACTTGGGATTGCTATTCCACGATGATGATGTAAGCCTTGGGAGGCAGTGGCACTATATGATGAGGGATTGAGATCCCGTGGCAATGTGATGATCCTTGTGGTGGGTCTAGATAATTGGCAAGAGGCCAAGTGATAACATGTAGTGATGGATCCTTGTGATGGATCAGGATGATGTTGATAAAAGCATAATATTGAGTTTCATACTGTTTCTTCTTGTTATAGTTTGCATGTTATACAACTTGGTTGAATCTTGCAATCCACTTAAAATACACTAACTAATTACAGTGGAACATATCATGTAGTTTGCCCTGGCCATAGATCCATCATCGTCAGGAGCTGGTGATGGTGAAACGGGTTCTCCTGTGGGTTAACCCAGAGCGCATATTGTTGAATATGCTAGGTTTCTCCTAGCCTAAAATAGAGAGGAAAACGAGTGCATCTACGGTTGCAGACTCGGGATATGTATGAGAGCATGGTGAACAGGCCCATGGCTCAGGATATGTGATATGGGAGAATGAATGCATTCATGGCTCAGAGCACGGTGAACTGGCCCGTGGCTCAGATATACTATCGCCGTGACCTGTACCAAGCGGGCTAGAGGAAGGGTAGCCTATGGAGCTGACCCTGTGGCTGAGGCCACTAGGCATGAGACTGCGGTCTTACGTTGGTTCTCATATACAGACTACGAGGTGGGAGGTCGTGGAGTCCGGCTCTTCCATTGACCTTGTATGGCACCGGCTTTGGGTTTCGCAGCCGTCGGTTGGATTTGAGCGGTACGGTTCACTTCCTCAGGGCATAATAAAACGTAATTCAGTCGAATAGTATTTACTGCTTAAGGCAAAACACGAAACATTGGCTGAGGCCTTGCTTGAGTAGTTAATCTTGTTATACTTGCAGTTGCTTAACGTTCCTTATAGTATGTGGTAAGATCTTGTAAATCTTATCTTGTCAATCATATTACGTAAAAGAAATAATTGGTGATATGCCTTCCGTACAGCCTGGTAAGTTTGATGATACGAATAGCTGTAATTTTTCTACGTTTTACTGTTTATCTACTAATGTTGCTTTATCCTTCTGGTCTTATAGTTTTGGCGGGGAGTTATGTTTCTCGCTGGGACAATGTTCGATTGTCTCACCCCGCTGGTTTTCAAGTGTTCGAGCGAGACGTGGTGGTGGTCGCGGAGTTGCGGCCGAGCAGCAAGACGAGCAGTAGAAGGCAAGAAATGGATATGCTACTATTTTGGTCATTTTTTAGTAGAGTCTTAGAGTCATCCTTGTACTCTCAGGTCCTTGGGGGCGTTTTGACATTGTTTCACAATGTGTAGCTATTGATCCTTTGTATATCCTGCTGTTGGCCGGATGTGGGCCTTTATGTATATATATATAAATAGGTGAGGAACTCATGTGATGACAAGTCAATTGTTACTCTAAGCTGTGGACACATATCAGGGCTTGTAAATGTTTATATAATCTGTCTTCTTGTAGGACAAGGATCGAAATGTAATAGTTTCTCAGTTTATCTGTTTTCCGCAATCGATTTTAATTAACCCGTGTTTTTGGTAATAAGTGGTTTATGGTGTTTTCCGCACGTTTTCACGTAACACCTCGCTGTCTATGTGATAGTGGGATGTGTTTCCACAGCGTACATGATGGATCCAATGGCTGATGCATATGGGATCCCATTCATACACTCCCTCTCTTCACAAGATTGGGGACATTGAGCTCTAGAGACGGTGACTCCATGTAGCATGGGGATGTTGCCTCTCTTTGAATTCTCCATGCTGAACCGCTTCAACACTTTGTCAATGTACGTGTTCTGACTTAGTCCGAGAAGCTTTCTAGATCTATCTCTATAGATCTTAATTCCTATAATGTAGGATGCTTCTCCTAAGTCCTTCATTGAAAAAGTGTTCCCAAGCCAAGTCTTTACCTTCTCTAAGGCTAAGACATCATTCCCCATCAATAGTATGTCATCCACATACAATATGAGGAATGTGGTCATGCTCCCACTAACCTTATTGTACACACAAGGTTCATCTTCATTTTGAATAAAGCCAAACACTTTGACTTCCTCATCAAATCGAAGATTCCAACTCTGAAATGCTTGCTTCAATCCATAGATTGACCTTTGTAGCTTACAGACTTTATTGGCATTCTTTGGATCTAAAAAACCTTCATGTTGTGTCATGTACACATCCTCATTTATATTCCCGTTAAGAAATGCGGTTTTAACATCCATCTGCCAAATCTCATAGTCATAATAAGTTGCAACAGCAAGCATGATCCTAATGGACTTAATCATGGCAACTGGAGAAAAGGTTTCGTCATAGTCAACACCTTGAACTTGTCGAAATCCCTTAGCAACCAATATGCCTTTATAAGTTTGCACATTGCCATCCATGTCGGTCTTCTTATTAAAGACCCACTTGCACCCTATGGGTTTTACCCCTTCGGGTGGTTCCACCAAAGTCCATACTTTGTTGGAGTACATGGATTCCATCTCAGACCTCATGGCTTCAAGCCATTTCTCAGAATCTGGTCCCTCCATAGCCTCTACGTAGGTAGTTGGATCATCATCTATGATCAACTCATCACCTTCCTGAGTTACAAGGTATCCAAACCTCTCAGGTTCAAGGCGGGTCCTACTAGATCTATGAGGTCCTTGTGTTACCTGAGGAGACTGAGATTCCACAACACCTTGTGAATCTCCATGTTCCTCTTGTACATCTATGGGTTCAATGTTTTCTTGTTGGGCTTGAACCTCTTCAAGTTCTATTTTCCTCCCACTACTTCCTTTGAAAATAAATTCCTTCTCTAGGAACACAACATCCCTGGCAACAAACACTTTGTTGTCAGTTGGGTGGTATAGATAATATCCCCTCATTTCCTTGGGGTATCCAACAAAATAACATTTATCGGATTTGGGTCCAAGCTTATCAGGAAACATTTTCCTGACATAAGCCTCACAACCCCAAATCTTCATAAAAGACAAACTGGAACGCTTCCCATACCATACCTCATATGGTGTCTTTTGAACCGATTTAGATGGTACACGGTTAAGTGTAAACGCGGCGGTTTCAAGAGCATAACCCCAGAAAGAAAACGGAATGTAACATCCCTGACCTGGGTTAAGCCTTAACCCTAGGGGTTTTGCTTAAGCAAAGTTCATTAGATCCTTAATTTATTTTGTGAAAAATAATTAAGGCCCAAGAGGAACTTATGTTTCAATTTTGGTATTGTTTGAACAATGTTGAAGCAATGTTTGCTTGTTTTGGGCTTAAGTGCAAATTACCCAAGTTGAGGGGTCAACTTGCAAATGTTGCATGATAAGATGTTCCTATGATGTTGAGACATCATAATAATGAATATGATGTAGAGGTATGGCTTGTGATATCCTGAGTACCAAGAAAGAGCTGATAAAGCTATGTTTGTGCATTAAAAACCTAGTTTTGGAGTAATGTGCAATTTACCCAAAATCTAGGGTTCAATGTGCAAATTACCACTTCAATTAGGTCCTTAATATTTCTTGGCATAATTTAGAGCAAATAAAATGAGAAGGGCATCTCATTTGAATTAAATTGGAGGAGAGAATCTTGATATTAAAATAATCAAGATTTAATCCTAAGTGAAACCCTAATTCAATTTAGGGAAAAAATGAAGGTATTAATTAAAGGGCCTTCAATCAAAATGTTATTGGTTTATTTTGAATAAGGATGGACGTTCTTTTTCCAAGATAAGGAACGAAAATATCCTAAGGAGGTGAAATTCCACTCACCTTATTATAAAGAAAAGTAATTTCCACTCACATATGGAATATTAATATAATAAGCATTAAGGTGCTTAATTTGCTTTTCTTTAAATTGAGGATAATGAAGGAGAATTAAAGGAAAAGGAAGGTTCCTCGTCCTTAAGGGATTTGAGGGGGAAGAGGCGGCCATATTTTTGGAATTTAATGCATTTTAATAATGCATTTTCTCTCTCATCAATTTCCTTATAAAAGTGCCTTTTTCAAGCCAAATGAAAGGCTATTTCGGATTTTCTTCTTTCCCTTGCTTGCAAAACCTACCAAGGAGCTTAGGAGAAACAGGAGGACGAGCCCCAACCTGTTGGTAAGCCCTTGACCTTCGTTCTCTTTGATTTCATGGTGGAAATCGAAAATAAATTATGGATTCCTTCTTATTTCGATCTCCTCTTCAACCCTAGCCAACTTTTGCAATCAAAAGCTTGAGGACGAGCCTAGGGGGAGTTGCTAGAGCTTAATACACCATTAATGGCGTGATCTTGGAGCTTTGGAGCTCAATTGGAGGTGGGTTTTATAACTCAAACCCTTAATCATTGCTATTGCATCAATCATCTATGCTTTGTTGATTGTTTTCTTCAATTTGATACATACTTATTTCTTTGCTGCAATTTCCATCAAGAACGGTTGCTGTTCTTGGGTGAACGAAGTAAGGTGATGATGAAATCATCATAAGCTAGCACCTCACCAAATATCTTGGGAGCAAACGGTTTCCAAAGGTGGGAACCAAACGGTTTCATCAAAACCGTTTGGTGACCAAACGGTTTGCAAACCGTTTGGAGGAAAACGGTTTCAAGACAGTTTGGTTGAGTTGACCAAGTATTGACCGTTTGGGATTCCTGTTCATAATTATGTAGGCTGATAACCCACTAAATTTTAGGGGTTAACTCCAAAGGAATCGTAGGTTGAAGGCTAATCAATTAGGGAAATCTAATTGAATTAAGTGCTGATTTTCAACCTAATTTATTTGACCTAGTTGAGCAAACGGTTTCAAGACCGTTTGGTGGAGTTGACCAAGCGTTGACCGTTTGAGATTCCTATTCCTAATGATGCTGGTTAATGACCCTCCAAATTTTAGGGGTTAACTCAAAAGGAATCATAGGTTGAAGGCTAATCAATTAGGAAAACCTAATTGGATTAACTGCTGATTTTCAACCTGATTAACTGGACATTTTTGGGCAAACGGATTCAAGGCCGTTTGGTGGAGTTGATCAAGCGTTGAACGTTTGATATTCCTGTTCCTAATGATGTTGGTTAATGACCCTCCAAATTTGAGGGGTTAACTCAAAAGGAATCATAGTTTGAAGGCTAATCAATTAGGGAAACCTAATTGGATTAAGTGCTGATTTTCAACCTGATTAACTTGACCTTTTTGAGAAAAACGGTTTCAAGACCGTTTGGTGGAGTTGAACAAGCATTGACCGTTTGAGATTCCTGTTCCTAATGATGTTGGTTAATGACCCTCCAAATTTTAGGGGTTAACTCCAAAGGAATCATGAATTGAAGTTAATCAATTAGGCAAACCCTAATTGAAAACAATGCTGAAATTCCAATGAGTTAAGTTGAGATTTTGGGTTGATTAGCCCAAACGGTTTCAAGACCATTTGGGGATCACCCCAAGACCGTTTGGAGGTCTGGGGTCAAGTATAGTTTACCAATTGAAGGTCCAAAGGTACCAAATCATACTGCAACTAAATGCTGAATTGTTGATCAACTCGATAGATCAATCCTTGATGATTTTTCACTAAAATCCAAAGGTTGGATTGGCCAAACAGTCTCAAGACCATTTGGAGCTCATCTAAACGGTCTCAAGACCATTTGGTGGTCACCCAAGACCGTTTGGAGGTCTAGGGTTGAGTATGGTTAGGTGTTTGAAGGTCTAAAGGTACCAAGCTGTTATACAATGCAATGTTGATTTGGTGATCAATCCAATGAACCAAACTCTATTTGGTTGGCTTGGATTTGAGTGATATGATGGGAAAACGGTATCAAGACCGTTTGTAGGTCATCCAAACGACCTCAAGACCGTTTGGTGTCATGTCATATCCAATTTGAATGGTGGTTTGATAGTTATAAAACAACTAGTTACACATTGATGAATATTGAAGGTTCATTGATTCTAAACCCTAATTCAATTGATTCAAACCCTAATTGATGATTAATTGAGGGTCAATTGAGGGTAAAATCAGTTGAAGGTTGGCCTATTAAACTCAATTGAAGTATGAGTATAGGTCCAATTGATGATTGGTTCCATGAATTCAATGATTGAAGGAATCAACACTGGAAACCCTAATTCAATTGGATACCTCATGTTATTGAAGGTCCAATTGATCAAACCTTTTTGGAAACCTAATGTAATTAGGTGAGAGATAACCTTAATGGTACTAATCAATAATGCATAACAAATGCATGGATCCAATACATGATGTAAACCCTAATTGAGGCTGATTCCATGTATAACCCTAATAAGAGGTTGTCTACATGTGAAATCACTAATTAGGATGAATAGTAAACCCTAGTTGAGGGTGTATCCATGTGAAACCCTAACTGAGGGTGTATCCATGTGAAACCCTAACTGAGGGTGTATACATGTGAAACCCTAATTGAGGGTGATTTAATGAGAAACCCTGATTGGGAATGATTAGTAAACCCTAATTATGGGCAATGTGATATGAAACCCTAATGAAAGGTGATGTTATATGCAATCCCTATTCTAAAGAAGGGAAATGGTATGTGACACCCTAATCCCTAATGAAAGAATAGAATTCATACTTGAATATGATTTATGAGGTGAACTCATGTACCACGACCGTGTAAGGTAGCACGACCGTGGTGGTTTCACTTTGCACGACCGTGCAAGGTAGCATGACCGTGGTGACTTTCTTTGCACGACCGTACTTGGCTGCACGGCCATGGTTCTCTATGATTGACTTAGAGATGATTTGAAAGTGATCTAATATGGTTGTATACCTTGATGTATTATAAGTCCAATACAATTGGATGAAGGATACATGAGATATGTGATGGGAAACCCTAATCCTGGTAAAGGAATAAGGGTGATACCCTTGAAATAATGATACATTTGTTTTGCATGGTGTTGATAGATGATTGATGTACTGCTATCATATGTGCTAACCATGCAAGTATCGTGAGATGATGGACATAGCCAGGTATGAGCTATGATGTGCTATTAAATTGAATTGTTTATTGGGCCTTGTGTGCCATAATATACCTTGTGCCTGGTAAGAGGTGGCAAAAGAGTTAATGGGCCTCAAGTACCATGATGGATGCTTGTGTAACAAGTATCATACTTACCTTGGTCAGATGACCTAAAGGTGTTAGTTACCTGAGAAAATGGTAACAATGCTCAGGTGATGAGCTAAGGGTTTGAATACCCAGGATTACATGGTTATTGTAATGAAATGAGGGATTAAGATCCCAATGTCTTACAGAGATTAAGAAGTATATTGCTGAAAATAAGTACATGTTTCTTTATAGCATTGTGTTAATAAGTTATGTTTGAAAACTTGGCTGATGCTAAAAGAATATGACAATGTACTTAATTAATCAAGTGAAATCTACTCATGTAGTGCTCTGACCATAGATCCATCATCGTTAGAAGCAGGTGATGGTGAAACAGGTTTTCCTAAGGGATCTCCTGGAGTTCGTATATTTTGAATATACGGGGGTAAATGGGCGAAAATATCCGTACGTCCAGATTTGAGGAAATTGAGGGAAAGGTTAATAACAAACCTCTCAATTGCTCAGGATTTCGGGAGGGATGTATCACAAATCCCCCGAGGATACCGGGTCGATGGGGGTAAAACTCTCGATCTCGAAGGGAGTGGAGTTGAGGCTGTAACTCTATAGCTAGATGCCACTATACCCTGGCAAGCTATGTAGCAGAGACACGAGATGTCCTGCAGGTTCTCTCGCACTGACCGGGAGGCAGTGAGGTCATGGGAACCCGGCTCTTCCTTGACCTTGTATGGTACCGATTTCGACTCCTAAAAGTGGTCGGTTGGAGTATGAGGGGTATACCTCATCTCCTCAGAGCTTAAGTTATGTTTGCAAAATGTAATCAGTCGAGTAGTGTATTTGCATAAGTTTGAAATATGAGAATTACCGGTTGATGTTATCCTGCTTAGCATGTTATAGATGCATGAATGTTATCTGTATTATTCAATTCTTTATTGAATAGTGACATGCTTCTTAATCAAATTATAAATGATATACTTGCATAGGAATGTTTCTCTAAAGTGCATAGACATTGAGTTATCTGCTATTGATCACATATGATTCCACTATTCAGTTTATTTCCATTAAACTGCAATAACAATGTTTTCGTCGGAGAGTTATATCTCTCGCTGGGGCAATTTACATATTGTCTCACCCCCGTGGGATCAACATTTTTTTTGGTAACCGCCGACGAAAAGGTAAGGAACCTATTACAGAGGAAGAGCAGCAGCAACAGTAGCAGGGACAACAGTAAATCCCAGGTGGGGATATGAGCTGTCAAGTTGTATATAGAAAGTCCTATGAGTCGTCTCTGTACTCTCGGGTCCTAGGGGTAATGTTTTGAAGATTCGATCTGAGATTTTAGCTTTAAGCCTCGAGGGTTTTATACTACTTGTGTACAATTAAGACAGAGTAGTTGATGTTTGTATTCCTCGAGAAGCAAAAGTACATGAGATGTATATATATGAACCAGGATGTAAAGTTTTACTTTGGTTCTGAATGAAAGAGTTTTCCTGTGAATGGATCTCTTTGCAAATGGTTTAAATTTTTACTGATTTTTGCTAATCCGCTGCTTGATGATTCACTTCCGCTTAGTTAATCTTGTGTTTTATAAGTTGGATGCCACACGGAAGATCAGCAAAACTCATCATTGATCGCACCATATCCAACAATGTGTGATTCCTTCTTTTAGACACACCATTATGCTGTGGTGTTCTAGGCAGAGTCCATTGCGATACAATACCACAGGCTCACAGAAGGTCCTAAAACTCTTGGCTTAAGTATTCTCCACCTCGACCGGATCGAAGTGCCTTAATACTTTTACCAAGCTGGTTCTGTACTTCATTCATGAAATCCTTGAACCTTTCAAGGGTTTCTGACTTATGTTTCATCAGGTACACATAGCCATACCTACTGAAGTCATCAGTAAAGGTAATGAAGTACTGATACCCACCTCTAGCATTAATTCTAAAAGGCCCACATACATCAGTATGTATGAGTCCTAATAAATCACTAGCTCACTCACCTTTACCTGAAAAGGGAGTCTTGGTCATCTTGCCCAACAAACAAGATTCACATGTCTCTATTGATTCACAATCAAAAGAGTCTAGATAACCATCTTTATGGAGTCTAGAAATGCGCTTCTCATTTATGTGCCCTAGACGACAATTCCAAAGATATGTTTTGTTTGAGTTGTTGAGTTTTTGCCTTTTGGTGTTTACATTGATTACACTTGTCTCTAGATCTATCAAATATAGACCATAAGACATTGGGGCACTACCATAAAAGATCCCATCTTTAGAAATGGAACACTTTCCATTCTTAATAAGAAATTCAAATCCATCCTTGTCCAAACAAGAGACAGAATGATATTTCTATTTATGGTAGGTACATAATAGCAGTTCTTCAACTCTATTATTAGGCCACTAGGTAGAGTTAACTCATAGGTTCCTACGGCACTGGCGGCAACCCTTGCCCCATTGGCAACACGTAGTTCAACCTCGCCTTTCCCCAAAGGCCTACTTCTCTTAAGATCCTTCACATTTGAACAAATGTGAGATCCGCATCCGGTATCAAGTACCCATGATGAAGAAGTAGTAAAGTTAATCTCTATCACGTATACACCAGAAGTAGAGATCTCTATCTCTGACTTCTTCTTCCATCGTTCCTTCCATCCTCTCCATGTAGAAGAAATTGGTTTGGCGAGAGAACCCTTCTCTCCCTTACCTTTCGTTCCATTGATCTCTATCAATGAACTTTCTTTCTTCTTCACCAACGCATTAAGCGTACATAGAGTGGATTCAAAGGCTCCTGGTATATCTGGATTGTGCAGAACATTTCTCACAGTCCTCAACCAGTTATGGAATTTATTCTCAAATAATTTGCCCATTTTAAAAGATGATTCATTTGCTATTCTACAAGAGAAAATTGCATTTGTGAAAACTCCTTTTGATTTTATTTGAATAAAATTTGAAGATAGTTAATTAGGCCTTTAATTAATTACCGCTCCCACTATTTTGACTCAAATTGACAGCCCTCACCATCAATTCGGAAGATTGCAGCGTACAATCTTCTAGTGGGATAAGATCCTGAAATCCTCTAAGCCATGGACCAGCTAGGGCTGTCACCCACAACTCAGATCTCCCAGGTAGGCAACTCTTACCAATTGCATCATATGCAACTCTTGAAAGATGTCATATGCAACTCTTTGCCATGATCATCTCCATGCCTCAAGGTACTAGATCCCATCTAGATCACCTTGTTAAGTCCGACTCAAAGCCAACACGATGAATATGCACCCTGCTAGGGCAGACCCACACATTCATCCTTCACGCTTCCACGAGATAGACAGTGCACCACGCTAGGGCGTGCCCACACTTGGTCGATTAAGTTTTTTCACGTGTGTCGCATTTAGAAGGCATCTAAAACTTAATATTTAATGAGGGATTTGGTTTATATATATATATATACATATCCAATCACCACAATATAGTACGTATCATATACATTCTATATCCCACAGAAAACATGCAAAATGATAAAAGCAATGATTATGGCCATCCTATTGTGATTCCTCGAGCCAAGAGGAATGACGGTCATCTAGGTCTACATCACATGCAACCTATACAAGATGAAATCTGTGCCTGCCTTTCTGGGTTTGATCAGCTCATCTCCATGACTGATCGGCTCGCCATCAAGTTGGTCGTTCGGGTGCCACCAGCCGATCGACTGGCACCTCCAGCCGATTGGTTCACCGGTCGTCGTGCATCTCCTTAGGTCACCACCCGCATGTCTCGTTCCTCGAACCGGTCATCTCAGGTCATCCGCCGTTCTTTGACATAACATGAAATAAAATCTATCCTATTTACAATTGAATTGTGAAACCCCAAGTTACATTCGGGGGAAGCAAAGGTAGGAAAAGAATTCTCGAATTATTTCGAGTTACATTAGAAATAGGAGAAGGGAATCGGTGCGCAGACCGAGATGTAAGCAACCACATATAACCACACACAGATATAGGATTTATAGGCCATAACCATGCTATACATCCATCACAAAACTCGTTTAAGGGCGACGCGTATCGAGTGCATTACATATCATATATGTATATTTAGGATTTGTGGATTGGACATGCATAAAGCCAATTTTATTCGCATCGTATGCAATAAATAAAGGCGACAAACCAAAATCGATCACATTGATAATCCTAAAATATAGAACAGTTGACGTAGCTCTGATACCACTGTTGGGTTTTACATGAGGCAGAGAAGCAGCGGAAACAAAAATTTTCTCTCCTAAACCCAGAACAAAAAGAATCGCGTCAACGTCTATATAATAGAAAAGAAGGGTTGTGGATGCATACCTTGTCCCGAGGCTCGCTCGGCGACAGTACCTTGCGCCTTGCGCGGTTTTCACCTCCGGTCTTGGATGGGGTCTGTGCAACTCCTGGTCACACCAGGACTGAAGACTCCTGGTCTCACCGAGACTATCGGGATTGACAGTTGTCCTCCGAGCGACAGAGGTCTCCCACCTCTGCAGTCATCCACACGGACTGCCTGGAACTCCGATCTCTTTGTCCCACAAGGAATCAGAAGGAGTCGTACCCTCCTGTCGGCGTACTAGTCGCCGACACACTCTCCTACCACCAGTCGCTTTCTGCAGTTGTCTTTCCCTTACCGTGCCTCCCTTATCGGGTAGCACTTGCTCGGGCTCTCTCGGTTACCAAAACTAGAGAGAACGACAACTTTACAGAGCAACTGGTTGCACTGAGTTGTACTTTGAGAAGCCCCCAATACCCCTATATATATAGGAGGGTCATGGGACATGGTTCTCTATCCCGGGCAATGCGGGACTAAAGCAGGAGTAGAAGGGTTCGAGATTTTCCACAAAAATAACCAACTGCGTAACCTAAACTGATCGTTTCACGACTGAAACGGTCGGTTGACACCTCAAGTGATCGGTTGGGACCCATGAAATGGTCAGTTCACTTCTGAACCGATCAGTTCGCGGTCCTGGTCAGTTCCTGATTGACTTTCCTTCTTTTGTTTCTAATTGGTATCAAATACCAATCCTTGTTCCAATCGAATTGGACAACTGAAATGAAAATTAATTTCTCACAATCTCACTTTCTCAACTTGCTCGGCTGGACCAGTTGAGCCGATCGACTCACCAGTTGAGTCGATCAGTTCACCGGTTGTTTCACCCTGTCCATGAGTCGATCGACTCACCAGTTGAGCCGATCGGTTCACCAAGCTCAGCCGATCGGTTCATCACATGAGTCGATCGGTTGGGAGTGCAGACTGTGCAGAATCAGTCAATTGCAGTTCCAATCAATCCGATACTCTAATCAATCAGTCCAACATCTTGAACACTATGATACTGAGCTATCAATTGATTAAGTGTTTAATTGAACTACTAAACTCCTTTAGCAATCAATCTAAACATCGTTTGTGGAAAAACTCCTATTCCAGGTTAAATCCTATGTGTGTGACCCTGCAGGTCCATTTCACGTTGGCAGTGAAAGTCCATAACACTCATGACTTCACAAGCAAAGAGCGGTGCCTAGTCACACATCAATGCTACCCAAGTGAAATAGAAAGTTGGAGAACAACTTTCAATCCTACAATTCATGAATGGTGTTACAGTAAATGTATAATTTCTTTTTCACTGATATCCTGAATGAACTCGAGGTATGGAACCGTCATCCTGTCAATGTTCATTCATTTCCTTGATCTCAGAGCAGACTGGGTGAGATGTGTGTGACATCAATATCACATATTGATTCACACGTGCATGCACATGCTTTTCTCAATCCCACTCATCAAGTGGCCAACGACATCAAACTCCCTTAGGAGGGAAAAATCCCATATCTATCACTCACCCCTCAAAAGCCCCATGTGTCAAAGCCACCCAATCATCACCTTTATAACAACCCATGTTTCAGGACTGCGTTTGATGATGTCAAAGTGTACCCAACGACATGTGTTGAGTGTAGTGATTTCAGGTCTAAGAATCACACTCACCACCATCACTATGAGAGCTGACTGTGACTACCAAGTCAAGGTTCCATGTGTCACTCTCACAGTGGGTCTGTCCGGTACCTTGTTCTCTAACAAGTACCTATGTGCTTGGTTTGATATCACTATATCATGACTAATGAGATTCTGTCATCAACCAACACACAATCTAGCCTTTAGTGTTATTGATGTCTATGGTTATTTCCACAATAACAACCGACTAGAGACTAAACAAGAATGTATACTCTTATCATCCGTATGATCTCATTGTTTAGGTCCTCAACCCAAAAGCATACTTCATTGAGTAAAAATAATTCTTTAGACATCTATCATGTTACACTATCATCTCAGAAATAGTTTAAACATATAGATCGGAAATTGCCTTTATTATTATTCAAATCATTTACACAGTATCCCATTACAATCATCATATGACTTGCTCTATGGGCATACATACCAACACCGACGCCTTTAAATGTGACGTTATAAACCATTTCTGTAGTAGTGCACCCCCACTTTATTCCTGATATAATCATTTCTCAAGTGATCTTTTCTTGTCTTTCCACACATCCATCTCAGCATACACATTTCAACCACGTTCATCTTGTTGAGACCTTATTTCTTCACCGCTCAACCTATCATAGAGCATGAGTGGCCGTATAGGCACATGCCTTACCTAGGATTTACAACTTTACATTAACTAGTGCAAATGAGACTAATTAATTAAGACATTACTACTTGTGCCCCACCAAATATTGATGCGTCGGAGTAAGAGGTAGTTGTGCCCCGCTTGATTGTATCTTATGGCTACACCACTGTATCCACGTAATATGACTTACGTGCTAAGAAGATACCTTAGTTGACTCTTTCATCTTTTGTTTTTCAAGAAAAACATCACTTTGGGAATGTATGAGCGTGAGCAGACATGGGTAGTAGGGTGGTCATTTATGTGCTAAGAAGATACTTTCACTATTTCTTCACCCCTGAAACGATGCATGCACACAAATAGGCGTGGGAAGGGAGGTCACTGCTTTGCCAAATATCAAATTTCCAACACTGAAAGTTTGTATATTTTGTTCTTTCCTAGGTCTTTCCTAGCGGTGACTAATCACCGATTGCTCAATAGTTCCATCGCTTAATCTCCTACCGTGAATATCAACGACACGATTGGTTACTTACGGATGCCCACCACAAAAACTGCTTTTGCCAAACGTTACAATAAGCTTTCCACTCTAAAGTTGAAATCATACCATGTTGTAGTATATATGTTAACAAATTAGTTATTTCTAAATATTAAGCAAATTTATAAATATCAAATATTATACTCCTACTAAAAAATACCATAAGTGTAGCAACAATATGGGAGAACAACTTTCCTCCACTATTTCAGCATTTTTATCGAACATTAAACACATAGATATAAATCACTTTTTTATTTTTCAAATATATTTTTCTTTCAATAAGGCTACAATAAGGCTACAAACTGGTATTGTATGATTATTCTCGTAAAAATATTAACAGTTTGTTATAAAATATAATATTTCATATTTTTATTTGACGGGGCTTATATTTTTCTGGACACGCTTCGTTGAGAACTACAAAGAAAATGGACCCTCGGCATGGAAAGTTTTTCCTTTCATTTCTCTAAAATTTGATCCATGTTTGCATGATCAACCGACTTGGTTAGACAAAACGGATTAGAATTGGTACACGGATGGAAGCAAATTTAGATTTTATCAGCTATAACTCAAATGAATTGTAGAATTAGATCGAAACAGAAGATAAGTGGGCAACAAACTGTATAGCTAGTCCTTTCTGGATAGCAAAGCCAATTTCTTAAAACACTACATCCATATACTTAGGAGATATTATATTACTATTCATAACTTTTTGGACCCTCTTTAGAAGCTCCACAACTTCTAATGCTAAGAATCCAAAAGTATCAAAAACATAATGATAAACAATTAAAATAGGTTCAAGCTTTTTTACGCCTACCAATAGCAAAGATGTTAAAAACTATTTGCGTCAAACCAAAGCATGCATTGTGTACTTTTGTAAAAGAAACATATAGGAAATAGCACATGCGCTGTACTGGGGGGAAAACAACCCAATCCGTTTTCCTCTACACATATTTCAGAACGATTTTTCCTAGACGACCCACCGTTACTCCATTTACCCCCACGACTACCGCGTTATCGCCACTGATGATCCTAAACGTTCGTCATCTCGCTGACTGGCTCACTTCGACGAATTCACCGCCGTAAGAGCCGCCGCGTCATCGTTACTCACGATTCTTCTAAGGATGGGTTAAAAAATCTTTTCAGATCCGGGCTGGCCTAAATGATAGTACGTCCATCTGTATGCTGACACTGTGCCCGTCCGAAAGAACCAAAAACTTCATCCAAAGAGCGCCGAAACTTACTTGCACGGCTACAACTCCACGCTTTTAGAAAAGGATCTCCACACCCACTTTACTCTCATTTGGCTCCGAAGCCTGCCACTTCTACTTCCGTCGACATGCATGGGGCTTTCCTGCGCTCCGGAACAAGGGGGGTGTACTCGGGGGTATCCCAGAGTACAACCTTGAATTGGCTACGCGCGTCTGCTCAAGGTGCTCTCTCCAGGTATGTCCACACATCCTTGGGCGTGACAGTATTGATTTCAGTCCGTTGATTCGAGCTTGGCTCATCATCATGGGTTCGGGCAGCTTCCTTTCCTAATCTTTTGGGTGTTTCGGATAGCTAAGAAGGTGATCGGGTTTGTTTTTCCCTGATTGGTAATGGCTAATGGGGGTCTGCTTTCTTTCCAATCGTTTTAAATGAATATTAGATTTATGGGGACCGGATATTGAAGATATACTTCGCAAGATTAGGTTTTGGATCGCTTGTGGCATCACTTCATTTCATTTCGGCGCAAACATGTCTCTGAGTTCATTTCATATTGTTAGGCACTCGTCACATTGTTGCGCCTCTAAGTTTTTATCTTGTTCTAGTGATTGATAAGTAGTGATACGTTATCAAGTTACTTTTCTAGCATTAGTTGGTCTACTACCATCCCAATTTCCGGCTGCATCCCATTTCCACTTTCCAATATTTACTATTTTTGGCATTGTTTAAAATATGCTGCCCTTTTCTCCCCCTTTTTAGGTGGTACTCATCTTTTCCTACGCTGGCTGTTGAAGAAATTTCTGGTTCTCAGCCCGCTGAAGTAAAGAACTTGGGTAATTACCACTGTTCTAGCATTTTTTAATGATATTTAAAATTAATTGTTGGAAGGAGAAGCCACTCGCAGAAAACAAAGAGCTTTCGTTCTAAGAATTAATAACATTCTTGAGTATCTCTGGCTATGATCATGTCACTGTATACAATGCCTTCTTTGAGTCTCTGCTCAATAACAAAGTCTATTCCCGTAATTCAATTTTCTACACTCCTTCAAACCATTGCCAGCCTGCATTGATAGATATTTAGGGTAAACTTGTACTACCAATCACATTAGAACAATTACCCTCTGATAATCTCATCACCTCTTGTAGTTTAGTTGTAGTTCTGCTTTTCAATGATAATTCCATGGCGGTTGCTTGTTGTATCTGATTATTCATTGTTCCGTTTGCCTGCTTATTAAGAATTCCATTCTGAGGATAGGTTAGTTGACACTGCTGATCACCTGGCTGGTCAAACAACATACTCATCAGGCATACTCGTTTGTATATTATTGAGGAGATGGTGGATCCTGGTTTCCCACTTTAGATGTGCCGTGTCCCCAAATGGTTCACTTCTCATCTGAGAATGATTTCTATTACTTATCAGCTTGTGTGATTTTCTGAATCTTAACCATAGAAATCCCAGAAACAATTAGATTCTACAGTGCTGCACTGGTGATACTTCTTTCCGGTTGCTTTCTCACATTTCTTGACCTTGGCTACTTATTTTATCACAAATCAAACTTTATTCTTTGCTTATTTTTCACCGTAGTTAATTAAATTAACACATATATAAGACCATTGTAAGGAACATTTCCGAGTTGAATTAGACTTCAGTAGGAAAGTTACAAGTGTAAATTAACCTGGCATAATCACATTGTAGTTTGCACCACAGCTTCCCCCGTTATCAAATCGTCCTTGTAATCTAGGCTGGTTATTATGTTTAGTGCAGGGTAAATGGGAAGGATCATCGAGTTGGAATGTTATACCGGATCCTTTAAATGGAGAACCATTTATCAAGGTTGCTGATGTGCAAAATAATGACATAAAGGTACTTTTTCTTTGACGAGACGTTCAAAATTGTTGCTGATTTGAGGATATTTTTTCTCAGAAAATGCACTTGTTCACATGCAGCCATACGTGGAAAGCTTGTTAAAGTGCCCAAAACATGGACTTCACAATCCCTTGAAATCTCAAGAAAGGTCCACTTCTACCAATTTATTCAGTTGCTAGTATCTTCATTGTGCCTTTGCTTCTCTTCATGAATTATTATTATTCAAGTTTCTGGTTTGCTTACTAAGACTTTGTCACCTACTTATTTTCTAATTTAATTGTCCAATATTTTTGGTGGTAAATACACCTGTTACATATTTTATTTCCAAAATATTTGAAGCATTTTTCTAGAAGACGAATGAATGCCAAGATTTAATATCTGTTTGTTTAGAACCTGAACCCCAAAGTCTATATGTTTGGCTTATCGTAGTAATTATGTTAACAGGATCTGTTAGAGTCTATATTAGCCTATTTAGTTAATAGGTTAATTAGTTAGTGGGCTTTTGTATCTCAGCCCGTTTAGATTACTTGCGTCCTAAGTCTTAGGGCGTCTTCCCTCTCCCATATAAAGGAGAGGGCATCCAGTCTTGTATTAATACCAATCCATTCAATATAATCTTATTCTCAACATGGTATCAGAGCACGTTCGCTCCTGAGGGGAACCCTAACCGCCGCCGCTTCCCTCTCTTCTCCTAGCCGCGGACACGCAACCCTACCACCGCCGCTCGTCTTTTTCAGAGAGAAACCGAGGGGGAGAAACCCCGCTTGCGGGCGGCCGCCGCTCGTCTTTTTCGGAGAGCAACCGAGGGGGAGAACCCCCGCTTGCGGGCGGCCGCCGCCGTTGCCATGGCTTAGGCCGGCTGCCCGCTAGGCATCTCCCGGCCTCTATGGTCTCTATTCTCCGTTCAAAACAATCATCTTCTTCCCGACGCTATTATTATTAGCCATCATGCTCCCCTCTCTGACGCACCAGTCTATTGCTGCCGTTGTACCCCTTATTCCGCACAATCAAAGCCGCTGACCAACAACTATGAGCGCCATCACCGGTCAGCAACAACAGTTGTCAGGCACTTGCAACATGTTGCCGTCGGCATTAGCAACGATAGCCGCCGCTAGCCAACATCAATAGTCAACGCCGCGGATGAGCGAACAACAACGCGACCTCTGCCTGTTCCAGCAAGCAACAACCATCGCTGCTGATCACCAGCAACAACTGCCGCCACGTCTGTCCAACTCCTCCGCCGACCAGCAGCCACTGCCATCAGTATCCAACGCAAAGCATCCGCCATAGCAAATGGCAGCCGCCGCATCCCTCGCTACTGCCGCTGTCCCGATCGGACCGGCTATTAGCGCCACCGCCAATAGCAGCAAGCAGCCATCACTGCCATTATCCAGCCAATACTGCTTGGCAATCATCATCGAGTGTCCGTTCACTGCAGTGTTGCTACCTCATTTAGCAACAACCGTATCCCCAACCAACAATCCCACTCTTCAGTCGCCATCACCATCGTCCAGACCCTTGGTCGTTGTTCCACGTTGTTGCCCTGCTGCTATTTATCTCACCATTATCATCCATTATCTCTGTCCAATGCTGCCTGCTGTCCTATTGCTGCCGCCTTGCTTCTGCTTAAAAAGATGCTCCATTACCCTAATTGTTCTATCTTCTCCCCAAGTTTCTGACACCCTCTCTATTCAGATCCTTACTTGGATTTATCTTTGGCTAATCGGATCCAATTTAAAGCCTAATCGGATTTTACGCGGGGGCTCCGCTCCCACACCCCCGGATTTGTTGCCCTACCAGGCCAAACAAATCCCTTTTTGGGTCGGGATTAGATCCATTTAATTTTTACCCATATCTTACATTGACCCTTTTAGCATATTCTCTTCGGCTATTGATTTCATTCTCCACATATTACACATCTCCATATCACAAAATCCTCTCAAATCCGCCAATTCCTTTCCCACCCATATCATGTGTGTATCCCTTTCCACAGTGCGCGGAGTCATATATCCACTTCTCCACACCAAACACTCACTCTCGTAGTATTTGGTGTGCGGGGGATAGAGAGGAGAGGAAGAGATGAGAAGAGAGAGAGTATGAGAGAATATGTATGAGAGAGAGTATGAGAAAAGACGATATATGTATTCAGGCTACATATTCCAGGTTATCTTCGTGGAGCTTTGTTCAACACACCTGTTCTCCACTTTCACACAACATTATCACTCTTGCTGCATTCTTGAGAGAAGATGGGTGCTTATTCAGACTTCTCAGACGCTCAACAATTTCTAGCCTGCCAAGTCTACATCTACAAGGTTGATTCATCCAGATTTATCTTCACCGAGCTACTTTATTACGTCTTCTCCGAGCTGCATCTGCTGTATTAACATCGCCTTCCGCTGATCTTTTTGGATATTTCCTTGATGGATGATATCTCCTTTCCTGTCAAGCCCCCAAGGTTCATACGACAGAGTTATGGTGTCTGCATCGTATCACCAACATATCGTTCGTTCGTATTCGTGCCACGTTATGCACGTCTTCTCAGACGCTTTGAAGACACCACTACTGCTACATCATCATTGGAGATCCGCATTTGTGCCGCGTTAAGTACGTATTCCAATGAAGATGACGTAGTCATGGTATTGAGGATCGTCTGCTCCAAGTGGCGAATTACTGCTGCAGTATTTAGGTTCCATTTCAGATGTTCTTCATTCCAGATGCACTCCAAAAGACCTTCATCAAAGCTCGAGGATCTCCAGCTTGTAGAATACAATTTCAAAGGAAAGAGGCGTCATCGTATGGTTCAGGGGGAATATTAATTAAGGGGGAGTATCAAATTTTATATGGGGAGTGATATTTATCTTTTATCTTTCATTTATCATTTCTTTTATCTTTTTATCGAGTCTTGTAACCTCCAAGCTTTGGACATGTGTTTCACCCATGCTCCAGCTTAAGGGGGAGTGTTAGAGAGTCTATATTAGCATATATAGTTAATAGGTTAATTAGTTAGTGGGCTTTTGTATCTCTGCCCGTTTAGATTACTTGCATCCTAAGTTTTAAGGCGTCTCCCCTCTCCTATATAAAGGAGAGGGCGTCCAGTCTTGCATTCATCCCATTCCATTCAATATAATCTTATTCTTAACAGGATCACTCTATTTTTTCACAAGAAAAAATGGTTATATAATTTGTAATTAAAATATTTGGAAGCCTTGTATTTTGTGGTGGAATTTAATGCGACTTATCAACTTTGTCATGAACATTGTGGTGCCTGCTTGTACACATAAATGGTATCCTTGTAGAAATACTGATTGAAACCAAGAATATCTGATTTTAATTTATATTTGACGTGCAGAAAGCATGAGAAATCTTACATGTAATGCAAGTAAAAAGATATTAAGTATATATAACGATCTTTGCTTATTTCTCCACTTTGATCCATTGGCAGATGCACTTTGCTTGAAGATTGGTATTTTACAAGTCTCTCAATTTCACACCACATACCAAGAAATTTCATCAATTTTTTGCTGTGATGGCCAAATCTCTTGAGGAATTATGTAGAACATCTTCCAACTAATGATTTTGAGCATGAGGCAATGATGATGATTTTGTTGCATTCTACTTTTTGCTTGGAGATGGGTTATATATACACACCAAATTCATTAGGATAATTGTATTTATTGTATACTTGCATCTTCTCATGATACCATTAATATTTACTTTAGGATTTAGTATTATGCCATAGTTTTCAAGGCCATGATTTAGAAGTAGAAGCATAGAGCAGTTAACAAACAAGAGTTCATGATTTTTTGCCTACCAATACAGAGAAAACAAAAGAGATCTTCATATGATTTTTATTGAATTTGTAAAAGGCTTATGATTGAGTACTTAGGGAAGTGTTGTGGAGGGGTTTGGAGAAAAAGGGTGTGCTAATTCAATACATTGACTTGATTAAAGACATCTATGGTAGATCAACTGTAAGTGCTAGGACTCTTGGAGGAGAGACACTGTAATACCCCAACTTTTATGTCACATGAGCGGAGGCCAATTTTTCTTGTTGAAAGTGTCACAAACATGAAAATCGTCACAGTAATAATAGAAAAGAACCATTATAGACTGTGGATGAATGAAATTCTCATCGTATTCTTAGAAAAATAACTTTGGTATACCAAGATTCATAAGAAAGTCTAAACACATGATTTAAATGAGTACACTTCTATCATGATCTCTTGGATCGTGTCGATGGTGCCCGCCTAGCTAAAGTCTTCTTGAATTCCTATGTTGGCCTTTAGATGGCTCTTGTCTTGCTATTGCTCCTTACCTGCGGACTCACATCCCCAGCCATGCAAGGCTAAACGGAAAACACATTAGAGTAAGTGGCACTAAGTACCTTAATATGAACTGAAATATAAACTTTACTTTTGAGAAAACATGAATCAAACATGTTAAAGATTGAATCTTTACATATCATTTATCTTCATGTTTATTTCTCTTTATCATTAACATTATTATCTTTGGTTGATTATGTTGTCCTTCATCTATAAGTGCTCCCAAGAGCTCATTGTTCACATAGAGCTTATGTTCCCAAGTGCTCATTGCTCACATAGAGTTTAATAAATAACATTGCTCTTAAGAGCTTGATCTATGCCAAAAGGCAAATAACTTGGAAGGAACAATCATAATTCAACTATCTTTTACTTGACATTAGTCTAGAGAATAACAACTTGGAACATTGAATCTTACTTAAAAAGATGAACATATTATGGTCACGGTCATAGATGAGAACAATATGCTAGAAGATAGTAATATGATTCATAGCCACAATTCTTGTAAGTATTCATTAAAACATGTACTTGATATCATTGCAATTGAATTTCATAATCATAATGCATATACAACCCTTTACCCATACTTGTAACTCAGAGTGCATGATCGACTTACCTTTATTGGACAACTCCTAATAGATCTCCCAACGTTGACGAAATCGTACTATACTGTGAAGTCTCGGTCTCGCCTTAGCTTCCTGAAAATGAACACGATGCTTATATAAAAAATCATATCTTGAAGGCCTAGGTTACCCTAATAGGCACTATAGATCTTCATGTCCATGTTAAGTTTCTTCAAGTGTCATACATCATCCAACCATCTCTAGTCCCATGATATGAACAGTAACTAGTATGCTCATTTATAGTTCCATTAATGATAACCCCTCCATTTAAAATCTAATGCCATCAAGTTGATAGCTTATCAATAATAGCCCACACAAATTCACAATGAAGCACTTCAAGCTCATCCTCTAGTTCCTCATAAGTTTACAACGATCAAATGTTGAAGAAAGATTAACCAGCTCAGGGAACAGAACACACACCTCAGGAGTAGTCTCGCCAAAGAAGTGCAGGATGTCACTAGCTTAGTTATGAGTTGTTCTATTATACAGACTGTTGATTATTCTAAAGTTTTCAGCAGTTAAGACCCCAAAGAAATACACAGAAAGATGGACACAACCCCGTCCTCTGTTTCTTAAATTAGTGTCGCTAATGCTCTCTCGGCGATCGGATCCTCCCATACTCAACCATGCAACAAGTTGTTCAAGGAGGACCAACCCAAATGCCAACCTATTGCTCCCCAATCAAAGATTACTACATAAACCACTCGACGATCCCAACAAAAAAAGACTACGATATCAAGGTTGTATTCTATCTAAAACTCCAGAAATCAGGTTTTCTTCTCCTAAAGGAACTTAGTAATAGAAATTTCCTCCCAAGGCATTGCACAAATCATGCTCCCCTCACAGACTTTCATCCTCAACTTTGGCATCCACACCAAATGAAGATCTCCTCAGAGCATCCATGATGGTTGCTCTCCTAGTCTCCCACCCGGGGTTTTGAAACCTGACCTGGCTTGGCTGGTTGAACCCTTGACTCACCGCCTGACAAATTCGGTGGGGCTGAAACCCATTTTTGGTATGACCCCGTCTGTTCAACTGCCGAATCGGTGACCCAGCCCTCAGGTCAACATTCAAATCAAGTTTTGCAGATTACATCTTTCCCTCTTTAAACGGTCATATGACTGATTCTAGTCCCCTTTCTCTCAGCCCCAATGTTACATAATTTGAAATATATATTTATTAAGTTATTTGTAACTTATGTAGCATTGCAAACCATTGGCTATGCTTCATTCACAATAACGAACCTGAACTTTCCAGCTTATCCACTGGCATCATCTAGTGTTATTTCGTTAACTAGTACCACACACACAAAGGGATGTTGATGTTTCGATCGTGATGCTTGACGGAGGTATGTAATCGAAATGTTACTCTCTCTTGAAAACATTCCTTCTTTGGTGAGTTGAGTTCACTGTCTTTATTATCTTGTACCTGTCATATTCTTTCTTCCAACTCACCAGAGACATAATATTGCTCCTTGTGTTCTTCGTGTATGCCAACACGAGAAGCAAAGTGCTACTGTGCTACACCTAAAGTACCACCGACCATGGAACTTGTTGAGCGCGATGACCCTCCCAGAGACCTCAGTAACCCTATTGTTTATGCTCTTGCTTCTCATCTCGATTTACCGATTACCTTACGCAAACAACGTGGTCATCTACATAAGGTTACATCTCTTATTCCTATTGTAAAGATCACTTCTGCGCTCAGTGGAACTGCAGAAGTATCATCCATCTCAATTCCTAGAAATATATAAATCATTTTATAATGGGAAAAGGCAATAGATGAGGATAAGCATGCTCAATTTACCCAAGGCGCTTGGGACTTGACAGATTTTCCTACCGGTAGTCATGCAATTGGCTTTCAGCAGGTACTCAAAACATCTATCTCATGGTTCATTCAATAAATAAAGGCTCGTTTAGTTGCCAAGGGATACACACAATAGTTTAACATTAATTATTTCCAGACACGTTCTCCTTCGGTTCGGTCAGATTGAACACTCCATATTCTTATTTTTTTTGTAGTCAATAAAATTGATTATTTTATCAATTGGATATTAAAACTCCTTTCATTATTTGAGGGATCATTACATCATGGAAGAATAAACACATATTTTCCAATCATCAAGAAGAAAAATCAATCAATAAACCCTAAGTTTATATAATGTATTAGAATATACAAATAACACAACGTACTAACACATGCAGCTCATAGCAGAACATCTATTGAATGAACACAATAAGAATAACCACAGTAACACAACACATGGTAGTTCAAAGTAGAAATAGAAAAAGAACATCAAAAACAAAATCAAAACATCAAAATGATAAGAAGAAATCAAGTCAGTAATAAACAGAGAAGAAAAAGTCGTAGGATAAATTACTCCCTAGGCAGCACACAAATTTGATACTTTGTAAAAGAAAATGTCATATCCAATTAATATTTGCAATAGATTCCCCTTTTATACAAGAAAAAATAAGAACTGTTGCAAGTGCAACATGTTCAAATCTTAGAGCAAGATAGAAGAGAAAAAAAGAGCAAAGGAAATAGCATAATAAAACGTTGACAATTGTAAAATGTAATACTATGTTTAGCACCACTCATTCAAAATAGAATTATTTTTGAGGTAGAAAATTTTCAATATATGATCTAAAACCAACTATATAGAAGAAGTTGTCATTTAATTTGGTTGATTTCATTTGAGGTTTTCTTTTTACTTAAGTCACCAAATGAAATGCGGGGCCTAAGCGGTCGCATATGCGGACCGCAGGCCGCATGTTCGGTCCATGCCCAAAAATAGCACTGCATAGTTATATGCAGAGCGGCTGAGGGCCGCATACGCATATGCGGTCGCATAAGCGGCCTCATGTGGGGCATATGAGAACACTGATCGGACCCGCAAGTAGGATCCGTGTAGGATCTGCAGGCAGAGGGAGGAAAAATAAAAGAAAATAAAGAAGAGCTAGATACAGTCCGTCAAATAAAAGATTGAACGACCCAAATTTGATTATGAAGGTAATTTCCTGCATTTTTCATATCTTTTAATCTAGAGGTTCAAATGGGACAAGTGAGGTGTAGTTGGAAAGCTTTTGAGGAGTAGATTTTAATAAGAGAATTATCTTAAGGTGATATAAATGCTAACTAGGTTAAATATTTTATTAAAGAAAATAGATATGATAATGATGTTTATGCAATAGTTTGTGACCCGAATGTAGGAATTTGCTGAAACAAGCTTCTCTGATCTTATTCTGAAGTTTGCAATAAGAATATAAGGTTTCATCTAAATAACTTGATGTGTATATTTTATTGTGTTAATTTTACACAATAGGGGTACTTTGGTAATTTGAGGTATCAAACAATGATATAAAATTGAGGAAAATTCTAAGAGATCATATTTGGAGGCATTCATCATAAATGTATTGTTGGATTTGAATTTAGATATTTTATGTAAATGATGTATTTATGATATGGAAGTCAAGATTGTGATCTATTTGATGATATTGATGAATTGATGATATTAATGGGATATTTTGAACATTCATGATCATATATAGGATGGAATGGTGTATGCATGGAACAGGACTTCGACTTCGATCCGACTTCGACAGGTGTGGACACAGAAGTTTTGGAAATGTCGAGGATTTTTACAACCAAAGTTTCGACGCAACTTTGACAAAAATTAAGCTAAAAATAGCCATTTTGTGATGAAAATCGACAGATTTCATCAAATCTAGCTATAACACAATATATGTTTACATATACCATCCATACATGTTTACATATGTAGATAAATGCACGCTTACATACAGTCGTCTCCGAACTACGAAGTTCTTCCATATATAAAGTTTGTAACAATAAACAAACTACATAAAAATAGTGTAAATCTATGGTAGATTTAGCAGAGAGAGGATCGGTCTATTACTATTAGCTTAGAATAGTAAAAGATAACATCAAAATCATCTTACCTCAAGCTCCAACACTTTTTCCACCTCACACAACCAACTCCACAAAATCCCAATAATATGTCGCCAACTTCGACGACTTCGATAAATGTCGAGGACATTGTGGAATTTTTGTATGGACTTGGGTCAACTTCACCGACATATGGGGAAATGTCGACATATTCGACGAAATGTCGAGGATATTGTGGAATAAAGATGTTTACATGCATTCGACGTCGCCGACCGTCGACATCGACATTATCGGCGAAATTTCGCCTAATGTCGACGACATTTAAATCTATGGTTCTATCCAAGGAGCATATTTTAGAAGAGGAGGTCGTATCCAAGGAGAACAACAATCTTTTATTATTCGGGCTGATGTTTAAGCAATCATCCTTATAACTATGTCAACGATGGAAATTCTGGACTAGCCTAAGCAAGGTGTCATGGATCTCGCAAAAGCTATAGGGATAGTGGAATGGAAATGAGAGTTATATGCATTCCGCTTGAGACTATTTTTTTTGTATAGAGGGTGGACACAAGAACAAGAGAAAGTATATCATCATCGTCCTCGTCCTCGTTGCCATCATCATCATCATCATCATCTAAGCTCAATCCCAACCATGTAGGGTTCAGCCACATGTATTCTTCTTTTCGAATCAGCTGTGTGATAAGTTATATTCTGTTCAAGTAAAGATTCAAAATCTCTGTATATAAGCTCTTTGCAAGTTAATTTAGGCCTACCTCCTCTTCTTTTAATTGTGCTCATGGTTATCAGAACCGAACCGGACCGGCCGGTTGAACCGGTTGAACTGGGAACCGGTCACCCTACCGGTTCGGTTCTCTCCAAAAGCCGGAAATGACGTCTGACCGACATCAAACCGGTGAACCGGTCGGTTGAACCGGTGAACTGACGAACCGGTCCGGTTTTAGCCGAACCGGCCGGTTCTTCACTTCACTAGTTTTAGTACTTTTGGTGTTAGTTTTTGTTAATCAATATTGAATACAATATAAATGTTGGTATATAAATGTCCACAAATAGAATAATATTTGTTATTTGGTCTATTTATCAAGTTATTGTGAGCAGTTGTGCTATTATTCATGTTTCATAACTTTTTAGGGATTTTTTCCATGAGTATCAAAGGTATTTATATATTTTTAAACTATTAGTGACGTCATGCTGACGTCACCGGTTGAACCAGTCAGACCACTGGTTGAACCGTGAACCAGAGCCCTCACCGGTTCGCTGACCGGTTCGAGTCTGACAACCCTGATTGTGCTTGACTCAATCGCATTGCTACGTATACGAGTCAAAAACAAAAAAAGTAAGGAGCCAAGAACTTCGAGGATCACGTTATGTGAAGATGGGTCCCATCCTTTTCGTAATGAAATGGAATCATTGTGTCTCCTATTAAAAGAAGATTGAAGTTCCTGATTTTCAACATTGAATGGTTTCTGTACTGTTTATCTTCTTCCTTGACTTGAGTGGTAGACCTACCTGGGGGAAAATCAATATCAAGTCTTATTGCTGTCCTATGAAACTACAGGTGAATGGACACATTCTGTAGTCCCAACGTCTGCACAGTAAAATACTGTATGAGCTATCTCTTTGACATCTTTGTAGACCATGTACTTGCTGCAATGTTAAAATGTTATTTGAATATTACCAATATACTCAACAGTTGACGGTGTCGCAGCTTACCAAACCTGCAGTTTATGCTTTCAAAATACCAGAATCAAACTGTGACGTCCCCGGATTTTGGCTTCTCCAAACCCTATTGGGAATGAGATATCAAAATCCGAAGACATCATCCAATCATATCAGAAAGCGATGCGGAAGCATAATACACATACATGAACATACAACCATAACATTCTCAACATTCAACATAGTTATATTACAACATGAATTAAAATTGCAACTTACATTTACATAATTTGAAGAAAAGTTTACAAGTCTATGAACATGTATGCTAACAGGATCTTAACACAATAGGTACAACCTGGACAACTGCTCACTTCCCGTCTTTTATCCCACGCTATCTCTGAACCTAAAACATACGTGAAACAACGAATCAACACACAATGTGTTGTGCACGTGGGTAGAAAGGTACATACTAATATGTTTGCATAATTGAAATAACTTGAGAAATAAAGAGTAAAAGAAAACATTATTTAAAGCGATAATTAGGTAAACATTTCTTTTAACATGTCATTTGATGCGATTGTACTACTTCAAGCACCTTTTCAACATACATCTAATGTGGGCCATAGAGAAGAAAAAGAGAGGGATACATACATCTAACATGGGCCAGATTTCATACATCCATGTTAGGCACATACATCCAGCATTAGGCAGTGCATGTAGCTACAACCCATCATACTCAATTATGTTCTATTAGATTTGGTGAAGTATAACTCATAATAGTTCAACCAAGCAATCATATCCAAATACGAGCATTCAAGATATCACATATCATATGCAATCAGAAAACTAGTCTTATACTTAATAAATCCCACGTACCTGAGTTCAGAGATTTCTAATCATTCTTTCTCATCTAGATATCTGGTCATCACCTGGTTAAGACAAGACCACATACTATCATCAGATTCTCATCATCTTAACCCTAGTCGTTTTCATTAGGGTTTATATTATCTCATTAGGATATTCCAACGTTTACTTGCATTATTGTCTTATATTTATCTTACTGATGTCATTTTCCAAATTATGATTCATTATCTGAATATTAGGTCCCATATCCTTTTTGGCGCACGTATTAACCCTAGTTTATATACATTATTCAAGTTAGGGTTACAACCCATGTATCAAGGTTCATCTTCTTACAACATGAATTTCGTGTACAAAACTTGTCTCATATTTACATATTATATTTCAATTACAGATATGAGAATGTCCTGTAAATTTCATCATTTATTGGGCATGCATGTATTAATTGCATTATCTTTAGTGTTATTAGCCCTCATTAGCCATATTAATCAAATTATAGGCTTTCGTGCATCATCATGACCATATCTGACATCCTATGTATTATAAACATTATTATAGAATTACTGACATTTTTCTCATAATTTTAGGTCATCATTTTCTATTTATTATCCCTTACACAAGCATTACAAATCTTACATGATATCACTAAGTTTAAAGCATAAAAAGGCTGATATTATGTTTCTAATGTGTTCTATTCATTTTTCTGAACATTTTGGTACCTTGTTTGTATTTTTCTGATGAACAGGCTATTTGCTGTGATTTATCAAAAATTTGCATATTCATGAAATTATTTACCTTTGTTGTCCTATCAGAATTTGCCACATGGCCACAAAGGGTGCCTTCTCCATGCTGGTTGAGGCTAGCAGTTCACGGGCAAGCTCTGCCTCCTCATGTTGGGCCGGACGGTTCAGATGTGGGGCTTGTCTAACTGTCCTGGAGCCGAAATCGGTCCTCTTCTCCCTTCCTCGCGATTTGCTCCGTGTGCCCCGACCTGGGCACGAAACCACCGTCGTCGCTGTCTCCCATCGGGTGAGCGATCGCAGCAGATCCTTCCTCCTCAGGACTTCACAACCGTGAACACGACAACAAAGGTCGCCACTGCTATAGGGTCATCCATGTGGCCTGTATCTTCTCCGAGCCACTAGTGTCGATCCTTGCCGCTGAAGCCTCTCCTTGTTCTTCACGGCACCATCGAGGTTGGGCTTGCCGACGAGGATCCCAGAAGCTCCAGGACTCCTTATCACTTCTTATTCAGACATTGTCCACCTCATATCTCCAGGGATTTATAGATGTGTTGTCAATCTCCAAGATGATGGCCTCAATACCTCCCGGCACCACCACGACGGAGGAGTTCGGGGATCTCCTCCTCCAGACCTTCACCTTCTACGGTCCAGTTCTTCTACACGCCTTCGGTCTTTCTCCCTCTACGTCGCCTCTCTCTCGTTTCCAGATCTTCCGCAGCGACTGGGAACAGCCGAGGGATAGGGCACCGATGAGGGATAGGCATCCCTCTCCTCCTCAGTTCACTGCTGTCGCTGGGAGACTCTGGTGCACGAGACCGCTGCCGCCGTGGCTGGGTCTCCGACGTGCGGTTGTCCATGAGCACCTCTGCACCCTCCAACGCTGCTATATTGGCTCCAGATTTGTGACCTCGCTGCCACAAAGAACAAAGAAAAAGGTGGAAATAGGTACCCGGTCACCCCTGTCTCGGATTAGTTCTCCTCTGCTACTCCGTCTTCTGAAAGAATGGTGCCGCTGAGGCATGGTGCTGCAACCGGACATCCGAGGAGTGAGCTCGGTCTGCAGTAGCCTCTGCGACCCACATTGCAATGAAGAAGGTGGATCTGTCGTCCTGCTATTCGGGTGGATGGATGCATTCAGAAGATGGATGGGGGGGTCATTGGTTAGATCCTACCCTCATGGAGGCTTGGCTTGTGCACATATGACGAGTCTCCTCCGAAATCTGTGGAGTTGAGTGGCAACAAGCTCGGTTGTTTACCTGCATGATGTGGATCTAGGAGACTAGATCTACATTACCATATTAGCAGCACTCACGGCCTGGCTTTCCCATGCTAGCTATCCCTAGGTCACGTGACATATAAATGTCATGACCACTAGGACATATAATTCAAAACATGATCAAAGTCCTTCTGGCGTTAATCAAATAATCAAAAACACCTTCTAATACTCAATGCTTCTAGTAGGAACCTTTAATCCACGTGAAATTTGAACCATGGTTCTCTCTCTCTCTCTTTATCATCACTTAAAGCCTCTAAAATTGGTTTGATGTCATTTCAATTATTGTATTAGTTATGAAAACTCAAAAATCTAGGTTATCACATTCACCCCACCTTATTTGGAATTTTGTCCTCGAAATTCAACTAATCTCATCCTTAAGAGGCTATTTTGGGGTCGGACTTCATATACATCATTATTTCTTAGGTTCTAAGATCACCATGTTGCATACACTCTAATTTCTCAGCTTAGGGTCTAGAGATTCTTGGGTGTGTCCACCCCACCTTATATATGTGGAAGCATCACTTAATGTCTTAGCCATAACATGACATTATGATATCTTAGGGTTACATCACCTCTAAGGGTACATGTTGTGTTCATACTTTTAAAGTTCCAGAGGAATTCGTTTATATGCCATGATATTCAGATCGTTCAAATCTAACATCATTAATATGTTTTATGATCAACATCTTACAATGATTTCAGCACTAGAGGAGATTAATCTTCATCTTTGATATTAGGATTTTTTTTCTACATAAGAAGGGCTTACGTAACATGCTTGACCATTAGGGTTTCACCCTATGGTGTGATATGCATACTCAACTTAGAAGCATATATTGAGAAGGATCAAAGTTACGAACTATATTTCTGATCATATATCCTATGATCCAAAAATATCTTTATATCAAGTTCATGAGTTCAACTTTTTGTCTTGCATGTATTATGTGAAGGGAAAGAGATAATATACTAAGTTTCTCCCATGGTCTCAACATCATATCTTTCATGTTTCATATGAAGGGGGAGAGAATATTTTAAAGTCAAACTTATCATGATTTCAATCTTAGGTGCTACATGTATGATATAGGGGGAAAATATAGAATAGGTCAAGCTTATACGAGTGACTCCTCAAATATAAATCATCTATATAGCTCAAGTGAGGTTTCTATCATCATATATTAAGAAAGAGAAGAAGAAGGGAGAACATGTATTTTGAGTATCTTTTGCACAAAGCATCATACTCTCGTAACTAGAGTTCATATATTACCTCACTTGCAACTAATGATGAGATTCCCAAAATATGTCACTCTAGCTAGGACCTAACTCAGCCAAAGGATTGACTTTATCATATGGGTCATCTACCCATCCTTTTATTTTACCCAATTCTTACATATATATTTGAGTCATGCATAAGGACTCAACTCAACACTCGAGAGTAATCTAGTGTAGGATTTTTTAACACATATCTCATATATTGGAGGCTAGGTCCTATGACCTTCTCCCCGTGGGTCTTACTCTCTCTAGAGTTCACCACATATCTCATCCTACCACTAGACATCCTCCTTGTATAAGAGCTTGAGGCTCATGCACACTCATATCTATCTTAACTTAGCTTATCTTAAGTAAGAAAAAGGAATGTACTTTCATCATCACGACTTAGCATAGATCCTCTAAGAGTGGATTCGGCTCATATACAACTCAAATCTTAATAAGGAACTTATACCATCATATATTAGAGATAGGTAAGATTCTATATGCTTATTTCCTTCATCTTTCTTTTGTCTATCTATCTATCACATTACCTTATGAGGTTCTAGACATCTAATCTAGATCTATTCTCTCTTCTAGACTGATGTCACTCCCTTTCACTTAGATTGCATGAACACTAACTACTCTCCAGTGTGAGGGACACATTTTTATATTTACATATATATAATAAAATATTATATAGTTTTTCTCCGAGAAAGAAGACGTCAAAGAAAACAGTCGAGGCTCGAGCCGATTGGAAAACAAACCAAATCAGCAAAACCGAGTGTCCCACACACAGTAGATAGTCTAGTGTCATGTAGCCTAGTGAAATGGTGAGAACAAGATGTAGACTAGTGTAGCTACCCAATACATATGAGCTCTATATGGAAAGGGTTTCATACACTTGTCTAAACCTAGTTCTCGAACATCTAGGTTCTAACCTAGAGGCTAAGTCAAAACTTATTCCTATAAAACAACTTACTAAGTTTCTAGGGTTTAAAGTGAAAGGTGAGGATTTTGTTATATATATCATGGTGAGAAATTGTTAGGTGTAGCTATTGTTCATGCTCTGATACCAACTGTGACGTCCCCGGATTTTCACCTTCTCCAAACCCTATTGGGAATGAGAGGTTAGAATCCGAGAACATCATCCAATCATATCAGAAAGCGATGCGGAAGCATAATACGCATACATGAACATACAACCATAACATTTCTCGACATTCAGCATGAATATTAATTATAACATGAACTATTACAGATTACATTTACACATTGAATAGAAAAGTTTACAAGTCTATGAACATGTATGCTAACAGGATCTTAACACAATAGGTACAACCTGGACAACTGCTCACTTCCGGTCTTTTATCCCACGCTATCTCTGAACCTAAAACATACGTGAAACAACGAATCAACACACAATGTGTTGTGCACGTGGGTAGAAAGGTACATACTTATATGTTTGCATAATTGAAATAACTTGAGAAATAAAGAGTAAAAGAAAACATTATTTAAAGCGATAATTAGGTAAACATTTCTTTTAACATGTCATTTGATGCGATTGTACTACTTCAAGCACCTTTTCAACATACATCTAATGTGGGCCATAGAGAAGAAAAAGAGAGGGATACATACATCTAACATGGGCCAAATTTCATACATCCATGTTAGGCACATACATCCAGCATTAGGCAGTGCATGTAGCTACAACCCATCATACTCAATTATGTTCTATTAGATTTGCTGAAGTATAACTCATAATAGTTCAACCAAGCAATCATATCCAAATACGAGCATTCAAGATATCACATATCATATGCAACCAGAAAACTAGTCTTATACTTAATAAATCCCACGTACCTGAGTTCAGAGATTTCTAATCATTCTTTCTCATCTAGATATCTGGTCATCACCTGGTTAAGACAAGACCACATACTATCATCAGATTCTCATCATCTTAACCCTAGTCGTTTTCATTAGGGTTTATATTATCTCATTAGGATATTCCAACGTTTACTTGCATTATTGTCTTATATTTATCTTACTGATGTCATTTTCCAAATTATGATTCATTATCTGAATATTAGGTCCCATATCCTTTTTGGCGCACGTATTAACCCTAGTTTATATACATTATTCAAGTTAGGGTTACAACCCATGTATCAAGGTTCATCTTCTTACAACATGAATTTCGTGTACAAAACTTGTCTCATATTTACATATTATATTTCAATTACAGATATGAGAATGTCCTGTAAATTTCATCATTTATTAGGCATGCATGTATTAATTGCATTATCTTTAGTGTTATTAGCCCTCATTAGCCATATTAATCAAATTATAGGCTTTCGTGCATCATCATGACCATATCTGACATCCTATGTATTATAAACATTATTATAGAATTACTGACATTTTTCTCATAATTTTAGGTCATCATTTTCTATTTATTATCCCTTACACAAGCATTACAAATCTTACATGATATCACTAAGTTTAAAGCATAAAAAGGCTGATATTATGTTTCTAATGTGTTCTATTCATTTTTCTGAACATTTTGGTACCTTGTTTGTATTTTTCTGATGAACAGGCTATTTGCTGTGATTTATCAAAAATTTGCATATTCATGAAATTATTTGCCTTTGTTGTCCTATCAGAATTTGCCACATGGCCACAAAGGGTGCCTTCTCCATGCTGGTTGAGGCTAGCAGTTCACGGGCAAGCTCTGCCTCCTCATGTTGGGCCGGACGGTTCAGATGTGGGGCTTGTCTAACTGTCCTGGAGCCGAAATCGGTCCTCTTCTCCCTTCCTCGTGATCTGCTCCGTGTGCCCCGACCTGGGCACGAAACCACCGTCGTCGCTGTCTCCCATCGGGTGAGCGATCGCAGCAGATCCTTCCTCCTCAGGACTTCACAACCGTGAACACGACAGCAAAGGTCGCCGCTGCTATAGGGTCATCCATGTGGCCTGTATCTTCTCCGAGCCACTAGTGTCGATCCTTGCCGCTGAAGCCTCTCCTTGTTCTTCACGGCACCATCGAGGTTAGGCTTGCCGACGAGGATCCCAGAAGCTCCAGGACTCCTTATCACTTCTTATTCAGACATCGTCCACCTCATATCTCCAGGGATTTATAGATGTGTTGTCAATCTCCAAGATGATGGCCTCATTACCTCCCGGCACCACCACGACGGAGGAGTTCGGGGATCTCCTCCTCCAGACCTTCACCTTCTACGGTCCAGTTCTTCTACACGCCTTCGGTCTTTCTCCCTCTACGGCGCCTCTCTCTCGTTTCCAGATCTTCCGCAGCGACTGGGAACAGCCGAGGGATAGGGCACCGATGAGGGACAGGCATCCCTCTCCTCCTCAGTTCACTGCTGTCGCTGGGAGACTCTGGTGCACGAGACCGCTGCCGCCGTGGCTGGGTCTCCGACGTGCGGTTGTCCATGAGCACCTCTGCACCCTCCAACGCTGCTATATTGGCTCCAGATTTGTGACCTCGCTGCCACAAAGAACAAAGAAAAAGGTGGAAATAGGTACCCGGTCACCCCTGTCTCGGATTAGTTCTCCTCTGCTACTCCGTCTTCTGAAAGAATGGTGCCGCTGAGGCATGGTGCTGCAGCCGGACATCCGAGGAGTGAGTTCGGTCTGCAGTAGCCTCTGCGACCCACATTGCAATGAAGAAGGTGGATCTGTCGTCCTGCTATTCGGGTGGATGGATGCATTCAGAAGATGGATGGGGGGGTCATTGGTTAGATCCTACCCTCATGGAGGCTTGGCTTGTGCACATATGACGAGTCTCCTCCGAAATCTGTGGAGTTGAGTGGCAACAAGCTCGGTTGTTTACCTGCATGATGTGGATCTAGGAGACTAGATCTACATTACCATATTAGCAGCACTCACGGCCTGGCTTGTCCCATGCTAGCTATCCCTAGGTCACGTGACATATAAATGTCATGACCACTAGGACATATAATTCAAAACATGATCAAAGTCCTTCTGGCGTTAATCAAATAATCAAAAACACCTTCTAATACTCAATGCTTCTAGTAGGAACCTTTAATCCACGTGATATTTGAACCATGGTTCTCTCTCTCTCTCTTTATCATCACTTAAAGCCTCTAAAATTGGTTTGATGTCATTTCAATTATTGTATTAGTTATGAAAACTCAAAAATCTAGGTTATCACACAAACTTATCCGCTACGTCTAGTCCTATGACTTCTAAGTCCAATCAATAACTATAGTATTTGAGAAATTTCTCTACACATATCATCTTAAAATGTCTTACATTTCTTTCAGGTATCTTTTATATGGTGATATTTCAGTAAAGGCTGCACACATGCTCGCAAAACAAGAGGTAAGGCATGCACTCATGTTGGTATTCATTTGTATGCATGCAGGCATCCATGTGCATCTTTGAATGTATATTTTGATTGCGTTCCCTCAAATATTAGAGTAGGCATTATCAAGGCATCCTCAAACTATTTTGCAGGTTTCACATTTTTTCACAAGGCTTATTCAGAGGGTTTCCCCAAAGAGTTATACACAAGCTTTAGCAGAAGTTCAAGTTACACAAAAGTTCTTGGAAAATTTCTCTGGAGACCAGGTACCATGAATCTATCTATGTGAACACTACAAGTCAATTGAACTTGACAGTAATCGCTTTCCTGCATTTAAGCTGTAATTCAATGAATCTATCTATGTTAACGCTACAAGTCAATTGAACTTGACAGTAATCGCTTTCCTGCATTTAAGCTATAATTCATTTTGTTTTCTCTTAAAGAGCAAAATGCTTATCATCTTTTCTTAACAAATGTAGTTCGACATGGTTTAAGGCTTTGTCAGTTCTGCAGGTGAGACCACTAGTTTTGAGCTCCCTGGGTAATTGACTGGCTCAAGTAGTCATCTCCTCAAATCAGAAATACTATATTAGTCTACAAATTATGAAGTTATATTAGGGAACATTCAAGGGGAAGTAGATATGTCATCAACTCAGTATTGTACCAAACTATCAATTCAGCTTCATCATCATCATCAAAGCCTCTTTCTCAACCATGTGAATTCAGCTACATGGATCCTTCTTTCCCATCCAGCTCTGTTATGGGTCATATTTTCGTTAAGATGTAAAGAACCATTCAATTTACATGAAGTTGTATCAGTGAAATGAAAAACGGGCTGAGCGGCCGATTAATCGGCCAAACACCCAGCCTGTTCGATTTTTGCTAAAATCGCCGGTTAACTTTTTTTGTAATTAATCGGCCGTTTTTTTCCCCTTTTTTCCCCTTTTTTCCGTTTTTTTGCCCTTTTTTTCCTGCTTTTTGGCCATTTTTTGTCCCTTTTTTTGTAAATTTTGCTGTACATCTGTAACTTTATATAAACTATATGGCCCCAAGTATTACTGACTATACTATATTAAACTTAAATATCCTATGATAAGCCTAGTCTAATAGAATGCATACTTGTATGCAAGTTGGGATAATAGGGTACTGTTGTAAAGTGTAATTTATACAAGTAAAATATATGTAACTATTATCAAATTTTAGAATGCATACTTTAGTTAATTGTACTGCTGTAATGTATGACTAATTGATGATATGCACGCATAACAATAAGTTAGAAAGGTATCCAATAATGAGTCTATTGTTTACTGCTTAACTATGTAAACATGTGATGCAAAAATATTTCTGGATCATGTATGTGGGGTATTTTATCTATGTCAAATCTATTATTTATTATATTATGGCTATAATTATTGTCTTATAGCTATCTTATAAACTATTTGGGTGTTTTTACTGTTGGGTAGAGTGTTTAGAATCTTTAGATATATACAAAAGTTCCAAAGAGTATTAGTATTTATATACATATATATGTAATTTTGTATAAAATTACATAGGAAATTAAAACCCGTTTTTTCAAAAATCGGCCGCTTACCGCTTAACCAGTTACAAGGTGCTGTCCGCACGGTTACCGCTTAACGCTTTTTAAAACATTGAGTTGTATAAATATTAACTTTTATCTGTTTGTGGTAGCATACTGTAATCAATCTGGAAGTCTAGAATGGAGGTGGATCCAAGTTTGATGGAGTGCATGTTCCAAAATTTGATTTTATTATATTTGGGACCTGTTATCTGCATATGAACATAGCGGGCTGGATGGAATGGAATTCTGTGACAATAAATTCCACTCATCGAAAGGTAATTTTATGCAACAGCTATACTGTGTTGTATGATAGTGAATATGCTATTGAGAAACAAGGTATATGTGATAAATGTGGAAGAAAGAGAAAATCGATGTAGATGTGTGGGAGAAATATGAAATCTTAGAAATGACTATATATACTGTATATAGTGGGAGGGGCAAGTATTGTTGACAATTCATGAGAGGCCTACTTCGATGGTTCTTACATTTACAAACACCAATCAGAGTCATGTTTTCAAGTTACGCCATTTTATCAAGTCCAGTAGAGCTGTACGGGGAAGAGGTAGACCTAATTTAATCTAGAGTGAGCTGATTAGGAGATCTAGATATACATGCCCATGAAATTATAAGCAAAGACTGAGCTGAATGGAAATGATGAAGGATCTACGTAATAAATCATAACATGATTGCAAGTAATGATGACTAGCAGTATAATGCTATTGCCATTTCACATTAAAAGCAAGAGAACAAAAGCAAATACCACAACACCGGATTAATGATAATTACCTTGTTTTGGTTAACAGATTGTGACAAGTTCTACAAATAGCATGCTACATGCCGGAATCAAGCAAGGAGTGATTTAGTAAAGTAATGGTGGCGTCAACGTTTTAGTAAGCACGAAGTGGGAAGCGAGCGACTGAACCTCCTAGGATGCTTAATCGTGAAGCGGGTTATGAAGCGAACACTTTTTTAAAAAGCGGCCACCATATGAAAAACAAAGTAGAAAATATATTTTGTGGATGCTAGACTAGTAAATCAGAGGCTAACTTGTAAGCTTCAGAGTGCTTACAATATTAGAGTAATTTAGTAATAAGGATAATCATTCAGTGTATCTCCAGTTGCATAGTAGATAAGTTTCAAAAGTAATTATTACGCAAAAGAGAACGGAGCATGACATCCAAAATACATCTACTCCTATGCTTATATTAATGAGAAAAGGAAAAAGGGAAAATTACATAAAGAGTCCCCTTAAACATATGGACTTTAACAAAAAGTAAAAGACAAATAACAAAATACTACTAACTCCTTTATTCTAACACTCCCCCTCAAGTTGGAGTACACACATCACGAATACCCAACTTGCACATCATATATTTAAAAGCAGTAGCCAGAAGAGGCTTGGTGAAGATATCTGCAATTTGCTCTCCAGTCTTGACATTACACATGAGGAGTTTTCACCCTTTTAGCCAATACGAAATCACGTCTGAAATGACAATCTACTTCAACATGCTTTGTCCTCTCATGAATATAAGCATATGGAAAAAGGGAAAATTACATAAAGAGTCCCCTTAAACATATGGACTTTAACAAAAAGTAAAAGACAAATAACAAAATACTACTAACTCCTTTATTCTAACACACCCCCTCAAGTTGGAGTACACACATCACGAATACCCAACTTGCACATCATATATTTAAAAGCAGTAGCCAGAAGAGGCTTGGTGAAGATATCTGCAATTTGCTCTCCAGTCTTGACATTACACATGAGGAGTTTTCACCCTTTTAGCCAATACGAAATCACGTCTGAAATGACAATCTACTTCAACATGCTTTGTCCTCTCATGAAAAAAAGGATTGCTAGCAATATGAATAGCTGCTTAATTGTCACACATTAGAGTAGCAGGAGTATCCATACTAATCCCCAGCTCAGAACGATTAGAAAGAACCCATTGTAGTTCACAACTTGCATGGGCCATAGCTCGATATTCAACCTCAGTACTAGAATGAGCTACAACACTTTGCTTTTTACTCTTCCAAGTAACAAGATGAGATCCCAAAATAATATAATATCCAGAATTAGACCGTCTGTCCTTTGCATCACCATCTCAATCTGCATTAGTGTAGCTAATAACTTGAAGAGTAGAATTATGCTGATTGCTCACAGAGTATGTAAGTCTTTTGCGAGGAACTCCTTTTAAGTATCCCAGATAATGACGTATTCCTGCCCAGTGGCTGTTCTTTGGTGTGCTCATGTATTGTTGACAACTCCATTTGCATAAGAAATATCAACGCGTCCCAGTCAAATAAATTAATTTATCCACAACCCTCCCGTATAACAAAGGATCATGAAAATCATCATCATCCTTGGAAATCACTTTAGAATGATAATCCATGGGCGTAGAGACAGGCTTGGACTCGAGCATACCAGTCTCACCCAGCAAGTCCAGAGTATATTTCCTGTGAGAAAGATTAATCCCCTTTTTGGAACACAACCGTTACAATTCCAAGAAAGTATCGTAGCTGCCCAAGATCTCTAGTCCAAAATTGTGTTTGAAGCCAAACTTTGAGATTAGAAATACCTTCATTGTCATCTCCAGTAAGAACAATGTCATCCACGTAAACAACAAGAATAATGATGCCCTTAGTACTCGCATGTAAAATAAGAACTGATATGCAGAACATTGGCTAAAACCATATTAGGTGAGAGCATTGCTGAATTTGTCAAACCATGCAGGGGGAGATTGTTTAAGATCATAGATAGCCTTTTTCAGTTTGATCTAGGGATGGCAATTGGGCGGGTATGGGCGATCGATACTGATACCCATTTTACTCCACTTTTTACTTAACCCATACCCGCCCCATTAAAAAAAAGTATAAACAGATACCCATACCCGCTCCAGTGGGTCATGGGTACCCAATATAACCCATACTAGTAATAATGCCCGAATAAAACTAAAACATGAATAACAAACATCCATATTGATCAAACTTTGTCTCTATCTATAGCGGTTCATGAGATTTGCCATGCGGCTATGCACGATAAAATTTGTTGTATGATAGTTGCTTAGATCCTGCCTATTCACTTAGAAAGTTATATACATTGCATTGCCGCAACGTGACTCATACATACATGTTGATGTGATAGAAACTTATTAATCCAAATTTTAAACCACCTAACTTTGCGCTAATATTTCACGTATGTATGCTGATAGTATACAAAACAAATACAAAAGTCATATTCAGAGTTGAAATTCTGTTGCATTTTTTTATTAGCTATTATCTCAAACATTTCTTCATATGCTTTGTCCGCATCATATCAAATACAAAAGTATCGAATAACTCTATACAACAACCAACGGTTTCACTCATCATGTCAAATTGCCCTACATGATTTGTCATACATAATTTGAGAGAAGGGGGTAGCCTAACAAAGTTTAAAGCGGAAAGCAGTTCTCCCATCCATACTTCTTCGTGTGCGTGATCTGGCCTAGGAGCGTGCTTTGCACGCTGCATTCTTCTTGACAATGAACATTCTTGTGAATTTGATGGCCGTCAACAATAACCGTCCCACCCCTACGTAGTAGAACTTTCTTTTCGCCACAGATGAAGAGGTTGACAACGTCAGAGATGCACGACAACAACCATCACAATGGCAATAGCTAGGCACGAGGCAAAACCAGATGCTCATGATGTATAGCCTGGACCAACAAAGAAAACTCCATGTAGCGCCACCTGGATGGGGCTTATGCTGGGGTTTTGTCACATATTCTGTGGAAGCGCCGATGGACAATCTCCCCTGCCCAGTTGACACCGCGAACCCGCGGTGCACCTATTGTAGGAGGTGGAGAAGTGAGATGGAGGTAGTAGCAACCGAGGAGTTCAGAGATCCAGGACTGGTGGGAGGTATGCAGGACGGAGATTACAACGACTGACGAGCACGGAATCTAGAACAAGTGGAGGCAGTCACGACGGCGACGACGGAGGAGTCACGAGATACAAGAGGGCTGGGGAGAGGGGAAATAGAGATAGAAGGGTGGGGCTGGGACAGTGTAGCGTGGGTTTGGTAATCGTGGGTAGCAATGAGTCCCCGTGGGTCTTCAGTTGGGTCACGGGTTAGTCACTCATGTCCCCGCTAAAGCCCAATTATCAATTAAATCCATTAGCTTGTGGGTCTACTAGGCCATTTTGCCATCCCTATTACACACCTTCCTCTAACACTTGCCCTGAGCAACATACCCTGGTGGTTGCTCCATGTAAACCTCCTCTATTAAATCGCCGTGAAGAAAGACATTCTTCACATCAAGCTGATACTAAAGCCCAATTATCAATTAAATCCATTAGCTTGTGGGTCTACTAGGCCATTTTGCCATCCCTATTACACACCTTCCTCTAACACTTGCCCTGAGCAACATACCCTGGTGGTTGCTCCATGTAAACCTCCTCTATTAAATCGCCGTGAAGAAAGACATTCTTCACATCAAGCTGATACAAGGGCCAATCATAGTGAGTAGCCACCAAAATTATAATCCTCAAAGAGTTCAAGCAAGCAAATGGTGAGAAAATCCCAAAGAAATCAACACCATATGTCAGTGTATAGCCTTTGGCAACAAGGCGTACTTTTAATCTATCAATACTGCCATCAAGTTTTTGTTTCACCGTATATACCCAATGACAACCAACAACACACTTACCAGGAGGCAAGTCAACCAACTCCCATGTATCATTTTGGCGTAAGGTTTCAATTTCAAGATCCATAGCCTAAGTCTACCCTTTATCTTGCAAAGTTGCAGTACAAGACTTGAGAATACTGATGGAAACAAGAGCAAGACCAAATAAACGAGCGGAAGGATACAAATTTGCAAGACAACAAACATTAGACACATGATGTCAAATAGTACAAGAATGCACACCCTTGCGAACAACAATAGAGAGATCTAAGTTGGTAGCAAGATTATCAATAAGGGTCACAAAAGAGGAGTCAAGTACCTATGGAGTATCAGACGAAGATTGTACTGCCACTGGGATTGATGTCACTACTCCTTGTAGATCTCGTACAACTCGTCTGGAGTAAACCTTGGGAAAGGTTTGGATAGTGGAAGTGGAATGCAGTTCTGAGTTTCTCTCTTAGAGAAACATGATCTCTTCACTCACAATGAGTAATGGTGGCTCTCTGGATAAAGAAAACTCTCTCTCCTCACTCATGGTGGTAGCTGGTGTCTTCTCCTGGCGTGTGACGTCATCACAAAAGTAAGGTGTAGACTCATAAAAATGACATTTGTTGAGACAAAACACGACGCAAGGATGGTCAATAACATTTGTACCCTTTTTGGGTACTAGAGTAACCCAAAAAGATAGTTTTAACAGACCTGACTTATCTGCTTTAGGGTCAAAATTATGAATGAAAGTACAAATAGTGCATCTAAAAACGTTTAAAAGGAAAATGAAAAGGAACATCATGCGAACATAAATGAGTGGAAGGAGACAAATTTGCAAGACAACAAACATTAGACACATGATGTCAAATAGTACAAGAATGCACACCCTTGCGAACAACAATAGAGAGATCTAAGTCAGTATCAAAATTATCAATAAGGGTCACAAAAGAGGAGTCAAGTACCTCTGGAGTATCAGATGAAGATGGTACTGCCACTGGGATTGATGTCACTACTCCCTGTAGATCTCGTACAGCTTGTCTGGAGTAAACCTTGGGAAAGGTTTGGATAGTGGAAGTGGAATGCAGAAACATGATCTCTTCACTCACAATGAGTAATGGTGGCTCTCTGGATAAAGAAAATTCTCTCTCCTCACTCATGCTAGTAGCTGGTGTCTTCTCCTGGCGTGTGACGCCATCACAAAAGTAAGGTGTATACTCATGAAAAATGACATTTGTTGAGACAAAACACGATGCAAGGATGGTGAATAACATTTGTACCCTTTTTGCCGACAAGGAGTGGTTCAAGTGGTCAAGCACGATGTTCCCTAACAAAGGGACCCGGGTTCGAATCCCAGATGCCGCCTTGATGTATCACCCTCCCGGGCGTTCAGCCTCTGCCACAGGCGTGGGAGAGGGGGGAGAAATCTTTCTCTTAATCCCATTTGTACCCTTTTTGGGTACTAGAGTAACCCAAAAAGATAGTTTTAACAGACCTGACTTATCTGCTTTAGGGTCAAAATTATGAACGAAAGTACAAGTAGTGCATCTAAAAACCTTCAAAAGGAATATGAAAAGGAACATCATGCGAACATAAAATCGAGAAAGGTGTGACACCTTGAAGAACATAAGAGGGTTGACGATTAGTTAGATAGTATGCAGTGAGAACTGCATCCAACCAAAACCTTTTAGGAACATGAGACTGAAACCATGGTACAAAATTTCGACCGAAATTGCGAAATTTCGATCGAAATTTTCGATTTTTTTCCAATCGGACATCGAAACACATGTACGCAGAGAATGGGACGTCATTTCGCAGAAATTTCGCTAAAATTTCGCACTTAGGTGCGAAATTTCGCAAAACAGTGCATATTTCGCTCACTTTGGGCCATAATTTCGCAAAATGGCACAAAATTTCGATAGAAATTTCGAAATATGTGTTCCTAAGACTGCTGCCACTACATGTTAGGTATTTTGGCGATTCTCTTTGTATCTTTTGCTTATAGAGGCTATTTTCTTTGATTCTAAGGTATGTTTCCCCTATCCCTAGCCCATGTATACCTCTTTCTATGTTTACACTCTTCTAAAAGATGTGAAGAGATACTATGAAAAATAACAAAGTTCTAAGTGCTGCTACTACTACTACCTACTACATGTTAGGTATTTTGGCGATTCTCTTTCGAAAATCACATGAACTACAAACAAACTTGTGGATCTATGAAATAATAGTATTAAGTCTGCAATTCTACAATAAATTTGTTATTATTACACATATGTATACATAAAATGACTTTAAAATAATGCATTTTCTTTGATCTATGTATACATGACCCATGTAACCTAACTAAATTTGAACACTAGACTTATATAAGTTGTAACATGTAAGTTTGTAACTTGCAACTGTAAGTTTTAAGGTCTTAAGTGGTAAATTGTGGGTTTATAAGTTGTTTATAGTCTAACAGACTTGACAATTCTGTTCATTTGTGCACTCACTCATTAAGACATGGATCCCACCCTAACCTCTAAACATATAAATTTAATATATAATCTAGTGTATCTTTGTCTAAACATTGTGTATGCAAAATTTCATAATCTAATTCCTTCATTTTGTCATCGAAATTTCCATCGAAATTCTATCGAAATTGTTCAGCTTCCTTCACTTACAAATATGGGAGACCCCCCACCCCACATATCCAATATGAAATATTATTGCATATTTGAGTAGATCTTGGTGTTTAGATCGTCCTGGTAAATTTTCATAATTTAATTCGCTTATTTGGTCGTCGAAATCGTTAGGGCCGTAAATATCGAAATTTCGTGCGAAATTTCGAAAAATTTCTGTTTCTGGGCCATCAGACACGACATCGAAATCGGACATTTAATTCTATGACTGAAACATCAATGTCCTAGCAATATCAAGGAGATGGCGATTCTTCCGCCCGGACACCCCATTTTGTTGTGGCTTATGAAGCACAAGAAGTCTAGTGATCATGCCGGTCAAATTAAAAAATCAGAAACAACTTTTTGAGCATACTCTAAAACATTATTAGAATGAAACACTTGAATGAAACAAGCGATCAAATTGAACTTTTCTTAATTGATAGAAAATTTTCAAGATGGATACAACTTCCTCTTTGGACTTCATGCATGGTTTAGAATTTCAATTTTGACGCCGTTTCTGATGGCTCAGAAATTGAAATTTATAGAAATTTTTGGAAATTTTGACATTTACACTTATTTTGACACAAGATTTCGACAACCAAATAAAGGAATTAAGTCATGAAATTTCACAAGGATGGTCTACATACATACATACACCTATTTATGCAATAAAATCATAATATTTCAATCTTGGTGGGGCGGGGGCCCTACATGTGTGAGTCAAATGAAGTTGAACTTTTTCGACGAAGGTTTCAATGCAAATTTCAGTGCCATAAGGATTTATCTCATTCTCATAAATAAATTTAACAACAATCTGTTACAGCTTAGACCGTTGAATATCAATCAATCTATTGTAAAGTTGTAATGCAAAAGAAAGTATTAAGTTACCTAATTGAAATTGGAGTGGCGTAGTGGGTAATCTGGCCCACGACCCCCACCTGGTGGTTGTTGTCCAAACACAACCTTCATCATATTCAACAACTTGAAAAATCTCTCCCAAAAGCTTCTACTTTTTGTAAGATCTTCAATTTTCTTCCCTATGTCAATCCTGCTTTCTTTCATAGAGCTCTATTCCACTCCAGATAAATAACCTTTTCAAACCATCCTTCTTGGCTTTAAGACTGTTAAGTGCCAAGAAGTTAAAGAGGCAAATCGAGTGACTCCTGGTGGTTGATCAGGCCCACGACCCCCTCCTGGTGGCTGATCCGGCCCACGACCCCCACTTGGTGGTTGTTGTCTAAACACAACCTTCGTTATATTCAACAACTTGGAAACTCTCTCCCAAAAGCTTCTACTTTTCGTAAGAACTTCAATTTTCTTCCCTATGTCACTCCTATTTTCTTTCATAGAGCTCCATTCCACTCCAAAAAATAACCTTTTCAAACCCTCCTTTTTGGCTTTAAGACTGTGATGTGCCAAGAAGTTAGAGGCAAATCGGATGACTCTTGGTCTTACCAAACCACCACCACAATCCTTCGAACTCCTCATTGATGCTAATAGAAAAGTGTTAAAGAGTATATATTAGCCTATTTAGTTAATAGGTTAATTATTTAGCGGGCTTTTGTATCTCAGCCCGTTTAGATCACTTGCGTCCTAAGTCTTAGAGCGTCTCCCCTCTCCTATATAAAGGAGAGGGCGTCCAATCTTGTATTCATCCCTGTGATAGAGACGGTGATTCTGGGAAGCGTAGGGTTGCACAATGTGTGCACCCTCATATATATAAAACTGAAACATTTACAGAGAGGTCCACATACAATATGGAAATAACAAAATAAATAACAAAATACATAAAATAGGAATATATGTTAACACTCCCCCTCAAGTTGAGCATAGATATCAATCATGCCCAACTTGTCCATTAGTGTGCAGAATTGCTTCTTCGCCAGCAGCTTGGTGAAGATATCAACAACTTGGTCTTCAACACGCGTGAAGGGAGTGCAGATCTTGCGAGTAAGAATGGATTCCCGAATAAAATGGCAGTCGACTTCAATGTGTTTGATCATGATAGACAGGATCATTAGCAATGAAGATAGCAACTTTATTGTCACAATGCATGGGTATAGCAGAAGAAGAGTCAATCCCAAACTCTTTTAACAGAGAGCACACTCACAATAATTCACAGGAAGTATGGGCCATGGCCCTGTATTCAGCTTTAGCACTGGACCTGGCCACAACATTTTGTTTTTTACTCCTCCAGGTAACAAGATTACCTCCAACATAAGTACAATACCCAGAAATAGATTTTTTGTCAGCTTTGCTTCCTGCATAATCAGAATGAGAGTACCCTTCAAGAGAACAATGTCCATTCTTTCTGTAGTGAAGTCCCTTGCCAGGACACTTCTTCAAATATCTCAGAATATGACATAGCGCATCCCAGTGACACTGTCTGGGTTTATCAAGATACCTGTTAAGAAGGCCCACTGCAGTAGAAATATTAGCTCTAGTAACAGTCAAGTAAATGACCTTACCAGTCAGCCTCCTATATTTTTTATTATCAACAAAAAATGGAGAAGAGTCATCATCCCAATTCACATTGGGATCTAGAGGAGTATCAACAGGTCTCGCTCCAAGCATACCAGTCTCCTGCAGGATATCTAAGACATATTTCCTCTGAGACAACACAAGAGCATTAGAGTTTCTAGAGACCTCTATGCCCAGAAAATACCGAAGCTTGCCCAAATCTTTGGTAGCAAAGTGCTTTCCTAGATGAGCTTTAGTAGCCTGAATACCAAGAGAATCACTGCCAGATATAATAATATCACCAACATGGACAATCAGAATAATAATACTAGCTGAAGTCTTCTTGGTGAAGACAAAATGATCCACCTGAGATCTCAGAAATCCAAATTCAATCATAATTTTGCTCAATTTATCAAACCAGGCACGGGGACTCTGCTTGAGTCCATAAATAGACTTTTTTAACCTGCAAACTTTGGAGACTCCCCCTGAGCAACAAACCCACGAGGTTGCTCCATATAGACCTCTTCTTGTAAATCGCCATACAAGAAAGCATTTTTCACATCTAGCTGCAGCAGTCGCCAGTCAAGATTAACAACAATAGAAAGCAGAATTCTGACAGAGTTAAGATGAGCAACAGGAGAGAAGGTCTCAAAGTAGTCAATACCATAGGTTTGTGTGTAGCCTTTAGCAACTAACCGTGCCTTCAACCTTTCAACCGCGCCATCAGGTTGGTATTTCACAACATATACCCATCTGCAGCCTACACGCTTACACTGAGGGGGTGGATCCACCAACTCCCAAGTATCTCTTTCAGCTAGAGCCAACATTTCCTCTTTCATAGCAGATGTCCAAGTAGTACTTTTTAAGGCATCCTGAATATTCTTTGGAACAACCACAACAGACAAGGCATATACAAAATTGCTAGAATGGACATTCAGATGATCAGTGGAAACAAACTGAGCAATACTATGAGATGTGCAGGAACGAGTACCCTTTCTAAGAGTAATAGGTATGTCAAGGTCAAAAGTTACCTTAGGTGTAGCAGAACCTTCTGGAGGTGAAGATTGGTTTTCCTGGCGGGGTTCTTGTGTAGGAGGTGCCCTGTTCCTGCGTTGATAAACAATAATAGTAGTAGTATGCTAAGTAGTCACAGTATCAGTAGTATCAGGCACACAATCAGTAGTAACAGGCAGAGGAGGGGCAATAAGGTCAGGCTGTAAACTCTCCTTGAGTAGAATAGTAAGGTGTATCCTCAAAAAATACAACATCACTGCTAGTAAACCATTTTCTCGTAGTGGGGCTGTAACATCTGTATCCCTTTTGAGTGCGAGAATACCCCAGAAAAATACACTTCTGAGCACGCGAAGAAAGTTTATCAAAAGCTGGTCCAAGCAACCTTATAAAGCAAGTACATCCAAAAATCCTAGGAGGCACAATAAATAACTGAATATCTGGTTGAAGAACTTGAATAGGTATTTTGTTTCCAATCACAGATGATGGCATTCTATTTATCAGAAAACAAGCAGTCAAGATAGCCTCAAGCCAAAACGAGCGAGGAACATGAGTATGCATCATAATAGTCCTGGCGAATTCTAACACATGTCTATTTTTACGCTCAGCCACACCATTTTGTTGAGGTGTATAAGCACATGAAGTCTGATGTCATGTACCAACAGATTTGCAAAAAACATCAACATCTTTTTTTAACAAACTCAAGCGCATTGTCAGTACGAATTTTTTTTACAGGCACCCCATATTGTGTTTTCACCTTAGCAAAAAAGAATTTGATAGTAGACAGAACTTCGGACCTACTTTTCATCATAAATAACCAAGTAGTCCTAGAAAAATCATCAATAAACATAATAAAGTACTTGTGACCAGATAAACTTGGCACATGACAAGGACCCCATACATCAGAATGCAGCCAATATCAAAAACTAAATGACGAAGCTTTTCAGATGATGGATGTCCCAGTCGGTAGTGCCACTGTAATGCGGAAACAGATGTAGATAGTGCAGAAGCCACAACCGCTTTCTCTGCTTTTGGCAAATGATCAAGTTAGTATAGTCCATCAACACCTTCATACACCCACCAATCTTCATCCTCGTGCGAAGGTCCTGAAAAACACATGACCCAGGAATAAATGTCAGGCTACATTGTAGACTTCTCAATATCTTGCTGACAGATAATAGATTCAGGGGAAATCGTGGTACAATACAAGGCAGATTTCAGCAGAAACTCAGAAATAATATCCCCTACTCCAGATACCGCAAACTTGGAACCATCAACAAGCATAACAGATGAAGGACGAGCAGGTTGAGATAATTTTTTAAATAAAGATCGATTTCCAGAAATATGCAAAGAGGCACCGGAGTCTATGACCCATTTAGTATTGCCAGGAGTAGAAGAAGAGGTACTCAGGAAGGCAGTGTCATAACCAGAATAAGTGGCAGCATGAGCTCCACTAGTCGAAGCAGTAGACGCCGAGCCAGTATGCTCAAGTAGTAGGTGCTCCACCTCAGCACGAATGTAGTCCGCAGTCGCACCTGACGAGACAGAGTCAGTAGGCTGAGTCGTTCCTTCTGATGTAGCAGGAGTAGAATCAGCAGCTGCATTTGCCCATGCCGGCTTACCATATTTCTCCCAGCATTTTTCTTCAATATGGTTGGACCGGCCACAGAAGGTACACAATTCTTATTCTCTCTATACCCTACTTTTTCCCGAATAGTTGACCAAACTTTGTTCGAATTGTATTGATTTTTTTCCCGAATTTCACATTTTTTGAATTCCAATTTTTCTAGGAGAGCTGAAAGATTGCTGAATCCCAAATTTGTCACTATGCCTGTACATAGTTATCAAGGCGGGCGCCTAGGCGTCCTAGGTGCTCCACATGCCCCTCAAATCTAGGCGTGCCTAGGCGCTCCACATGTCCCTCAAACCTAGGCGCCTAGGGTATATAGGTAAGCTGGGCAAACTAGGCGGCTGCCTAGGCGGTCAAGGCGGGCAGCCTAGGCGCTTCTGCTGCAACTGCTGCAAATGGATCAATCCATATACACTACTGTTTGTTAAATTTTTTTGTACTTAACTCTTGTGTCTCCTATTCTTGCTTTTTTTCTTTTCTTTTTCTGACAATTGCTCCTGCATTTCCTTATCTTTCTACTGCTGCTTCTTATTTTTTTGTGACTTCCTTCTATGTCCCCTCTTGCTGCTGTGTTCATGTTATTTCATAAATTCACACTCGTACAACATCTTCTGCTCACACATCTACTGGACTACTAGTACTACTTCTATTCGCATGTCTTTTTCTATTTTTTCAGACTATTTATTGCTCCTACATCTCCAACAACTACTGCTATTTGCCTGTATGTAACAGAATTTCCTGATCTTTTCATCGTCCCCGAGGTTTCCTCCCACAACTACTTTACAACTGTTTTTTTTGTTTATCTAACTTGTTCCTCCACATCTCCTAGACTGCTTTTGTACGTTTCTTTTTCTGACTTCTTCATACAAGTCACTTGCATGTCCTTTTCCTTTTTTTTTCTGTTTTCTTTCTCCTTCAGTTCCTACTTATCTTCGTCCTCCTATTGTTATTCGTCCTCTTAATTCTCCTTCCCCTGATCTTCCCAACAGTTATCAATAGATGTTTTTTTGGTCAGTCAAAAACGTGTTACTATAATACCAAAACTTTGGGCACATAGTACCCCTTACATGAAAAGGAGCTAAAAACTCGACCAAGGATCATAAACCCCACGTAGGGGGTATATACTAGACCAAAAGATAATAGGAACCGAGAAGAACATCAAACTAACAAGACTAAAACCAGTCATTCCTACCAGGAGGACGATATGTTACAACCTGCAGATACATGCAATAAGCCCACCCACAAATAGTAACTACAGATTGCACCATGGCATCCACCAGGAAACCCTGCCTGGAAAATCATCACTAGCTTCAGATCTTCTCAGATCGCCATACTACATACTACCAACAGAGAACTACGAGGCTAAGAGGATCGAAACAACCTTTCATTCTTGGCACGGAACCAGCTGTCTAATAGAAGCACCCACAAGCCTATGTCGGGATTTGGCTATGGGGGTCGGCTTTCGACTTGGTCGACTTCAGTCCGTTCAAGAGAGACAGTTGGAGAGTAATCGTCCCCGCCTTGGTTTGCGACTACACGTGCTGCTCCGTTGTGCAGGTGAGGAACAGGCAGTGCTCTCGTTCCTCTCAGGCGCCATCTACCCCAACGGCTGAGGGGAGCTTGGCTGCCTAGGCCGTCGACGACTCCTCGACCCCTGACGAGATCCAAGATTGGTCGTTTGGTGATGGATGGTGCTGCTCGCTCTCCTGATGCTGCCTTCCACGACGTGCGTGCTCCGGTTTGGCGGCAAGTTCCTGCTGCTCACCGACGTCTACGACAGAGAAGTCCTGGCCTGCGGGTGGCTCTGCTTGTTCGCTGGCGCGGTGGTCTTCTATGGCTCATCAGGCGTGGCTGGTTCCTGATGCTGCGAGGGTGTGCACCCTCAAGGTGTTCGACCAGTTGCTACTCCGGGTTTGCTCCTGATCAAAGGCTTCAACAAGGAGCTGCAGGGGTATCTTCCTGATTCCTTCTCCTTTGCTGTGTGTAGGGACACCCCTAAGGTGTTTGACGAACAACCTCTTCGTAAGAAGTTGGATGCTGCTCCTATTGCAGGACATCAACAGATTGGTGCTTGGTTCGGATGTTATCAATAGATGTTAGGCATATGACAACATTTAATGAACAAATAATTACAAGATTGCATGTAGTATCATGTGTATAAATAAATAAACATGTAACTCTAAATATAAAAAAGCAAAAACGCCCAGACTAGCGCCTAGGCGGGCTAGGCGCCCATAGGGTGAAACCCACCGCCTAGCCGCCTTGACAACCTAGTGCCTGTAACTACTCGGCCAAATCAGGCTTTCACAGGGGATGCCAGGTCTGAGAGTGAGCTAAATCTGTAGGACAACCTACATCAATCAAACTCCTTTCATCCTAGGTTTTCATAATAAATGTATATTTAAATTATTATACTTAAGGTACTTCATGTTCTTTAATGTTTATTGCCCAAATCATTGGCTACTAGACACTTGGACAACAATGACATTGATATTATAGCAAAAGATGCAATACATGAAAGTGAACCCTCAAGCACGTTCTAGCTTCAAATCTAACCCTTATGAATCTTAAACATTTCTATGATCACATACATGAAATTTGGTGAGTTTTATGTTATTCATTATGAAAAAAATTGTTGTTTATACCTAACTCACTTGTTCCTATAAAATAGTCCTGCCGTCCTGGTATGTTTGATAAGTATGATATTTTGGATCCTTTTCATTTCCCAAAAACTTGACATTACAAGATAGTATGGTTCCTTGTTTCCTTGTTCCTTTTATTTCCTGACTTGGGACTCTTTTGTGCAGGTGCGGTTTCTAGCACGTTCTTTTGCTGTACCTGGTAACCATTTAGGACAACAAAGTCAAGCTTATCGCTGGCCGTATGGTCCTGTAAGGCTGTCATTAAGTACTGAGTGATTATTTCCTATTTAGTATCTGTCAAATGGAAATTTATCGTTGCATATCGCTGTGAAAGTTTTGACATTATTGTTCTCGTTATTCATATGTAAATTCCAGGATTTTGTTGCTTTCTAGAATATGGTGTTAACATGGTGATGACGTGGAAACAACAACACTGATGGACATGACCATTGTCTTTGTTGATCATTCTCTAACGGGAGCACTCTGAAATGTCAGATGCCTTCAAACTCCATCTGACTTAAGACGATACTGTAACGGGTCTGGGTCACCTCTAGGTGTGTCAGATTCTCACCACGAGATATTTATAAGGCCCATGCCCGAGCTGACCTTCCTGACACTTCGGATTTATGCTGTATCTTCAACCCAATGTGTAGTTTCCAAGGCACATATATAAAATGAGCAATGTCAAAACAGTCTATAATTTTGAGAATCATATGCATAAAGAAACTTGAATAAAGACAAACCACATTGCATACATGAACAAATACCATTATCTTGATATTCTCAGTATTTTAGGTTATATGCAGCAGATGAAGCAAACTGCAAATTGTGTTGTTTACGAACTCTTATCAACGAATTGAAATAGAATCTTCAATACTAAAAGATGTGCATTTCCTACATTTACCCCCATATACATGTGTAACTGTACAATACAATATTCTATTTCATGGGGCAGAGTTTTGGAATTTCTTTTCAACCTCCAATTTGAGAACATATATTCTTTCTCAACATATTCCAGGGTGACGACAACGGACTTAATGGCCAAATTACTATACTGCAATTTACTTGTAAGTTGTAGCAAAGAGTGCTTAAGCGCAAAGCGGGTTTTAAAGAGGGTGCTTTTTGAAAAAGCTGTCTATTTAGTGAAACGGCACACACGCACGCACGCACACGCACGCACGCACGCACGCACGCACGGCTAGAATACACTTGAGTGTACAGATCACACCGTACACCCCGATGGTGTTTGCCTATCAAGACTTATTTGCAAAATCCGATCCATTGATCCTCATTGTTATAATAATAATAGACCGCATATAATAATAATCGACGCACATAACTAATTTGAAGTGTATGATTTTTGCATCTTTTGGATGCATGACCTAGAAGTGTCCAAATGAATCAAATTTATTATAGTATGTTCAGAAGATCAACGGTTTAGATTTCTGAAATAGCTGCTTCTTGATGAAAAACGATTGAGGTGTATAACGTCTTCGGTACACTTGAGTGTATTCCAACTTAACTCTCTCTCTCTCTCTATATATATATATATGTTATAAATCAAATTAGTAAAAAACTACTCAATAACCAAGAAAAATGAGTGATAGTTATCAATAATTTTGATCAAACTATAAGCTACATAGTTTTAAGACCGTGTTTGAGATTTAGGGAAGGTAATAGAAACAAAAACTTATTGTCAACAACTATGAAATACTTACATATATGCAATGTTTTAAAAAGCGGCCCAGGCGGCCCAGACCCTTGGCCGCTCAGAATGGGCTTTAGGCGGGCAGTCAGGCGGATCTCCATTAAGCGGCCACTTCAGACCCGCTCAGCCCGCTTAAGCGCCCACCTGAGCACTGCTTTTGGGCGCCCGCCTGAGGCCGCTTAAGTTAAAATCAGGTTCTATGCCCACTTCCTCGTCCCAAAATGAAATATAATCAATTTGTTAGTATGTATCAACATTGTATAACATTATTTAACATGTTAATATAATACTATTGCGCTAAACAACTAAATATGTATCCAAATACTGTACAACAGTTAACTAGTGTATATATTACACTGGTTTTGCTTTTTAAAACACAACTTATGTTTAAAAATCAAGGTTAGTATGCGTTTCTCATTTTTAATTGAGTTGTACATGCATCAAAATCGTTCCTACTTCATACAAGCTCTGTATGTATGTACAGCTGCACCCACTTACATCTTTATGTATGAACTGTTGTACCTACATTACATATTTATCATTTGTACATACATTGCTCTGCTATGAACTCAACCACTAATATTTACTGATACATTATACTTGTACCTATACATACATTCATACCTTAGTTTTTCTTGTATTGTTATGCGTCCAACTAATGCATTATCTATGTAGATGTACTTTGTAGTTTGCAATACATATAACGGTATAATGTACATATCATGTACTGCCTACTACTGTATAATGCATATTCTATACTATGTAGCATGTACCTCTAAAGCATAACGTATTACATATATCATGTACTGCCTGCTACTATATATTCATATACTATGTAGTATGTACCACTAGTGTATATATATCATCTATGGGCTACTTCTGTATATATTTAATTTAATATATTACTAGTTACTAGATTGAGTATGCTATAATTGAGTTAATTCAGTAATTCTATACTCATCACATGGTTTATATATGTATAATAATATATTATTCATATACATATATGTGTAATTTTCTATAAATTATATATGAATTTATGCTCCCGCTTTTTCAAAAAGCGCCCGCCTGGCGCTCAAGCGGCCACAAGGCGGGCGCTCAAGCGGCCACAAGGTGCTGTCCGCACGCCTCCCGCTTCCCGCTTTATAAAACATTGCATATATGTATTGTCAGTTATACATTAACTAACAATGATATCTGCATTATTAAAGAGATAGTTATATCTTCATTAGTAATAGTTTTGCGGTAATTAACCCAAATAATCAATTACTTTATTTTGACAAAATACTGATTGTAGACTTTAACGTGTCATATGGATAAAACTACAACTCATTGTAACATGTAAAACATATATAAGTCATGTTTTGAATATAATCATGTTTATTAAAAAGTGTTAGTGGAAAACTCACTTGTGTTATATTAGAAGGCACACCCATGTCCTATATATAGGAGAAAGGGGGGAACATTATAGACTTAGGACTCAAGTAAGGCCATTTGGGCCAAGACACTTAAACCCATATACTAATTATCTATTAACTACTTTCTAACACTCCCCTCAAGCTGGAGCATGGGTACAACTCATGTCCTATCTTGGACTTACATAACTCAATTAAACGACAGAGATAGAAATGTCACTCCCCATATCAAAATTGTCATTCCCCCTTAAACATTACTCGCCAACTAAAAACATGATGACCCCTCTTTTGAGGCGTGTTCTTTAGGCTCGAAATACTCGAGATTTGGAGAAGGTCTTTTGAAGTGCATCTAGAATGAAGAAAATGTAATCATTGGAATCCAAACATCATAATAAAAACTCGTCCCAATTAAATTGGAGTTGACGATCAAAAGTACCATGACTATGCCATATTTATTGGAGAGGAATGTGAGTGGTATAAGCACACAATCAACACCATTTCACGTACATAACGTGGCACGAACGCGAAGGCACAATGTCGATGTAGCAGTAGAGGTATCTTCAAATCGTCTGAGAAGTGTTGTAACGACCTCACTTTTTAGCATCCCTCCAATTAAGGAAAGACTCAAAAAGTTGAGAGCCATTACCTATAATTCCCAAGGATCAAGATTTAATCAAATAAAAAATAATAGCAAATAATTTCCATTAATTCAAATATTGTCTACAAAATGCTCCTCTAAGGAGTTACATGAAATTCTATGATTAGAACTGTACATATGAGAAGAAGTATCTATCTAATCCTCCTTACAAGTTAACTTTAATGTCTTCAAGTAATTTCATCTATTCATCATATCTTGCTATCTTCATATTTAGTATGTACCTAAAACGCCGTGAAACCAAAAGCACAAATTAGTATATTACACTATACTATGTACATGGGGTGCATGTAAAGGTGTGCAAGTACATAACAAAATATATTCATTCAATTACTTTCAAATAAGAACTGTCATTTTCTTCGCATAATTTTCCTTTATGTGATACTCATAGTGACACTGTAATTGAATGGAATGTAAATAAGCAACCAACAATTTATTTGAGTAATCTTCAAGAAATCCTTAGGAAACACCGACAAACTATATTGCAGGTAGTCATAAGCATAACGACGTACCTCAATGGTGATCCATGCAAATTATGTTGTCGTAAAGCATATTTTCCAATCAAGCAAGCAAATCAAGCAATCAACTTTAATCTGCATGGAAGTCCTAAAGTGTCACCATTACATTGAATAGATTAAATCCTACTTGAGTCCTATTCTAGGGTTTAGGTTTCCTTGTTATCGAGTTACCATTAATCATGCTTCGAAACCCTAATTACTATATCCAACATATGCATGATTATTTACATTAGCAACTCTAATTATCATCAATATGATCATGATCATCTTAAATTGTCATTATGTTCGACAATATCAACTATTGTTACAAAATAAAAGTTTTTAATGTTTTAAGCATCATAATCTCCAAGATTTTCCTTTACTAATCACCACTTAAACTCCTATTCATGGTACTATTGAAATTAGGCTCAGATCTATGGTATGAGGCCATTTTATTTGTGTTCCTCTCGTTTTCCTGATCATTTTGATTTACACTGTTGCTATTTTCGGACAATCGTAGTATTTTTTAATGAATGAAACAAGATGTGCAAATATACCTTAAATGTAAGGTGACGTAGAGGCTCCCCATTTGTCCACCCGCCCCCACTCGCTGCTTCGCTGGATAAGTGTTCAATGAGCCATGTCTGGGCTGAAGACTGAATCGATCGGTTCTGGGTCAGCCGGCTCACGACCCTACCCTTCTCCCTTGCGATCTCCTGGCTTGCGCAAGTGATGTCGCCTGACGTTGCCGCCGGTTGGAAAATGACCAATCCTTGGTGCGCCTTCGTCACCTCAGTCCTGCCCCCATGACCACCCTCCTCGGATCTTCCTCCCTCGCCAGACTAGTTGTCGCTCGCCCTCACTACCATGTGTCACCGGAGGTTGCCCAATCGTAGCAGAACTCAAATGGCAAACTTTTCAACCGAGGTGCCGCCCCCTGGGCTTCCTCTTCGCTGCCACCCCCCTGGGCTTCCTCTTCGCTGCCGCCCTGCAGACCCCGCCTCCCTCTCCGACACCTCACACCTCCTTCATCCTTTCCCTATTATTTTCAAGTTTACCAAAAGTTAGATCAAAATAATACTAATTGATGTCTCAAACACGTGTTGCCAAGATAATTACTCTTTTAATTATCTAAGACATCACACATCTTATTTTCTATTGGAAACTTGTCCAAAATTTCATATTTCTAACTTTCAACAATTCATAAAGTCATTGCTATATATTTATGCCCAAAATTTCTTATTTCTTTGTCTTGTGCTCCAAGGACATATTTGCAACACAAATAGTTGTTGGATCCTAGATTGGTGATTGGATGCTCTAGGGGGGGGGTGAATAAAGCTGAATGCACTTAAACAAAATTCATTAGACCTTCAAGATATATTAAAAGATAAGGTTGCTAAATAGGACATTTGAGTGCAACTAAAACATGCATAGCAAGGGAGAGAGAGATTGAACATACACCAAGTGACAAGCTATTTAGAGTAGTTCCACACTTCAAACTAAGTGAGTCAGTCTACTACCTAGAGAGGTCAACCTCTACGGTTTCTTAACCATTGCACTCTTATATTCATTCATAAGGCTTACAATACATGACCCACCAAAGGACTTACCCATCTAATCACAAGGAGATATCCACCTTACCAAAGGACTTACCCACTTAGCTTGAGTCTTTAGCCTTCACCAAGGTCTTACCCACTCAAGCTCAAGTCTTCTGCCCTAAAAGACTTTGCTTCTTCTCTTGGATCTTCAGCCTTTACCTTCACCTTCACTCAGAGAAGCTTCCACCAAGGACTTACCCACTTGAGCAAGGAGTCTTCTGCCTTCTCTAAGGTCTTACCCACTCTTGCTCCAAGTCTTCAGCCTTGATCTTCACCAAGGGACTCCTTCCTTTATTCTTCTTCACCTCTCTTAGCCAAGAGAGAGAACCTTCATATTCATGGTTGAAAAGAGAGATAGGGAGGTGGTGGAAGTGAGAGCCTCACAAGATATACATGTTAGACTAGCTCTCTTACAAATTTCCTACTCACTCTAACGAATGTAGCAAGTGATTAAGCTTAGAGAGAGAGAGGAGGTTGTAGGAGGCACTTAACTATAGACTAGAAACCTCATATAGAGTTTTACATTGAATGCTCAACCTTGGAATGAAGCTGGGTCCTATTTATAGTTGGGGATGCCTCTTAGTCTTTGGGAACACTTAAGAACGAAAACTAGCCATTTTGTGGCTTGTAACAGATATATTTTCACTTGTTGCAACTCCACAATGGTGAGAACACTTTTCTGCACTTTTCCGTACAGTGCAATCGATTGAGTTTCTATAAGGCTCCGATTGGTTCGGTGGAAGTCATACATTTTGTGGAACTTATTTTCTGGAAACTCTAGTTCCGTTTTTGGAACTTAAGTTCCATTCACTTCCATGTGATTGGTTTGTCATTAGTATAAATATGGAAATCAATTAAAAAATTATTAGTTTTACTGTGCGATATATAAAAAATAAGGACGACAAAGAAATAAAAAAGAATCATATCTATGTCTACTAATTAATATATTTTTAAAATAATAATCTCAGCAAGCAGTCATAATGTGGATGTTGCTCCCTTAAAAATAGAGGACGAAAAAGGTAAAAAAAATCATATATGTGACTACTAATTAATATATTTTTAACATAATAATCTCAACAAGCGGTCATGATGCGGATGTTGCTCCTTTAAAAATATTTTAATATGGTATATTGTGGTTCAAATTACATTATAATATTTTTATTTCACTATGTATGTATATACTACTGTAATGATATGTACATTTTATACACATGTAAATATAAGTTTTGGTTTAAAATTATTTAACAATATGTAAAACATTAATTTTTACTATATTCTTCACATACGATTATAGTTTAGTATCATTTTCACATCATATTTTTTAAACATGAATATAAAAAAATGCAAGATAAATTTTTCTGTCACATGGTACAGTCTGATTATTTTTCATAGTGGTCTGGTTATTTTTCATAGTGTTTTTATATTTTTTATTTTGTAGACAATGTGATCATGGTAGTTGTAGTGTAAAATATTTTATATGTTGTCGCTTATAGAGTACAATATTTTATCATATTATTTTATCATTTTGACAATAAACCATATCCACACACTAACATTCTTAGTCATAAATATTTTACATGTATCATTTATGAAGAATGAAAAATATAATTATATAGTAAATGTTGTCAACTGTTCCGGAACTCGTTTTCCGCTCTTTTTAAGAGGGAACTCAGGAACTCTATTTTGTATATAACTCTGTAACTCACTGGAAGTCACGGAACTCGACTTCCAACACTTACTTTAAACCAATCATGAAAAACTGCTTTAGGAACTCCAGTTCATAAGATTTCCGGACCAGTTACAACAAACCAATCGGAGCCTAAAGGTAACTCGACCGATCCCACTAAAAGACAAGACCAATTTAGGCCATCAGTCGAGTTTGTCACGGGGTAACTCGACCGGTCACCCTGATGTGAATTTTGAAAAATGGCTTTTGAGTGCTTCAACATTTGATCTAAGTGCTCCTGATTTTTTTCTGAGCTTAATTACAAGTCATACAATCATTACAAGTGCTTTACAACATGATTCTAATGGATTTATATCATATTCAAAAAATGTGCACTTGTATTGACTTTGACTTGTCTTTTCTCCACTTTGATGTGTGCAAGTTAGGGCATTTGGAGTGTTCCTATATCTAATCTGAAATTACTCAAGTAGAGACATTAGACACAAATAAGTGGAATGGTTTAGTCATCACCAAAACAAGGGTTTAGTCAATCTAGACCTTGAGTCAACATTCTCTCACTTTTCGAAGATGACAAACCATTCCATAAATGTATTGAAAGCATTTAAGTAAAGTCATACCTTTGGAGAAACCTAGGGGTTTCAATAGAATTGAGTTCATATGCTCCCCCTCAATTGATGCTAGTGGAGTTCTCATACTCCCTCAATTGATGCTATTTCTCCTGCATGGTTAGCTTTCATAACATTTATAGAATACTATGTCTTTCTCATATATGCTCTACACATATATGTCTTCTCCCCTTTACCTTCTCCCCTTTACATGAACATGCTTCTCTTCTTCATGTAAGACATGCCTTCTCCCTCTTTTGTCAAAAGAAGACATACTTTTCTCCCCCTTTGTCATTTCAAAAAGTGGGAGTAATAAGAAATAAGAAACATCACTTGTGAAGAGAAAGGAGATAACAAAAGTTATAAAAGGAGAGTAGAAGAGCACAACTAGGGGCTTGTCCAAGTATAGAATAAAAGCAAGTTAAGGCATGCACTTGAACAACCCAAAATGTAAGATAAAGTGATGTAGAAAAACAATAAATTACAATTTTGACCCTCAAGATGAAGGAATTTGCCCAAAAAGTATCAAGGCTCATGGCGAAGCAATGAGTCTTGTTTAGAAGGCTGTTTTTGCATAAAAAAACACTACTCTTGCACCAAAAACTGAAACTGGAGCAAAATCTGCATAAAATCTAAAAAAATACTCCAATTTCTACATACAATGTAGCTCTCTGTAACCTGCATCACAATGTCATGTAAGCAACTCAAGATAGTAGATATGCACTTCAAGGAACAAGCTTGAGCAAGTATGAAACAAGATACAAGAATAGCATATAGTGAATACCACTTGATTAACAAAGCTAGAACTACATGTATATGAACTACTAGTAGATGATTTGACAAGTTAGTGCTACTAGTAGGATCTAGATTATAGCAAGATATACATAAGATAAAGCAAGCTATGAGTAGATGTAGAGATATACCCAAACAAAGAGATATGCAATTTTAGAAGCATGAAAGGATATAACTCACATACAAATATGCATCATTACCAAAGGATGATTACTACTAAGAACCTCAAGGTTGTATCAAAACACGATATACACCTAGATAGATGTAGCAAGTTCGAGTAAAACGGAAGCAATTTTAGACACAACCAAGAGTTCCAAAGAGATCATCATCAAAACCTGCAAGACAACTCAAGGCAAGTAATTGCAAGATATATATATATATACCAATATAGAGCAATTAGAGAGATAGAGTTATAAACAAGAAAGACAATTTAAAAACATGGCAATGAACACATATAAAAGGTACCAAAGGGAGTGCTACAAAATTAAGCAATTAGTTGAGAAAATCTAGTTGAGAGGGAAATTCTCATCCAAAAAGCCAACTTTATTTTTATACACTGTGTTGTCGGTCGAGTTCTGTGTATTGATAACTCGACCGATGACAGCTGTTGGCAACACCCATTGGTGCCTATCGGTCAAGTTTCTATCAGGATAAACTCGATCGACAGAGCTTCTATCAAGAAGCACATGTATATATGAAAAATATATCTAGAGGCATGATAAGAATATAAGCCATATCCAACCATGTGTAAGCAAGTTAGTAATGCACTATGAAAGTATTAGAAACAGTTTTTGAGCAAGAGTGTGAAGAGAAAACAAAATACCACTTTTGACTCAAAACCATATGTATAGTACACACTAACTTGGCAAAACACACTATTATTGGATATTAACAAGCATAACATTACCTCTATGCTTACCATTGCTTTTCCACTTGTTGTCACCCTCTAGGGCCTCTACACATCTCACCTTTCTTCTTTAATGTGGATTGAGAAGTCAATTTGTAATTCAATAGCTCAAGTCAACCCATTTGCAAGTACCTACAAGAAGAAAGATGAAATGGTCCCCAATCATGTTTTTGGGTCCGGAGGGGTTAGTTTAACAACCCAAGTCCTATTACTCTTGGGTGATTTTCTAAAAGTACAAGTAGAATAATGACCACTATCATTGCAATAGTTGCATGTGCTCATAGTCTTGGAACTAGAGGATTCTCCATGGAAGATTGGAGGTCCTTTACCTTTGTTGTTCCTTTGACTACTATATTACCCCAAACCATGTCTACCAATTTGTATAGTAGTATGGTGTAGGATATCATTAAGATTCTTTTTACCAACTAAGAATCTTTGCAAAGAAGATCTCAAACTATCATTATCATGCATAACAGAAGAAATAGTAGAAGATAAATGATTGATATTATCTCTAGCATGCAAAAGATCATTTTCTAAGCAAAGAGCGTTAGTTAAATAAGAATCTCTATCAATATGAAGAGCAGCAACATCATTCTTTCTACTAGTAGAACTACAACAAGATTCAATCACATTGATTTTAGCAAGCAAGGAGGCATTTTTTGTTTCAAGCAAAACAATCTTAGAAAGATAAACACCATTTGCAGATTCAAATCCTTGCAAAACAAAATTATTGTCCTTGTTTTCAGATTTAAGAACATCAATATCATGCATGAGAGAATCAACAATTAAGTTATGCTCTTCATTAGAACTATGCGTAAGAGGTTGAACTTCTAGAAATCTAATCTTATCAAGCAAACTAGCATTTTCAAGTTTAAGAGAGTCTACTTGACTAAGACAAGTGTTTTTTTCATCAAGCAAGCAAGAATTAGCATGTTCAAGATCATCTAATTCTACATGCATATTGAGAAATACAATGAGATTTGGAGAGCTTAAGGTTGCACAATGTGTGCACCCTTCTATTTATAGAAAAGTAACAATTACAGAAAGGTCCAAATATAATGGAAAATAACATAACATAAATAAAACAACACATATATTAACACTCCCCCTCAAGTTGGAGCATAGATGTCAATCATGCCCACCTTGTCCATCAAAGCGCTGAAATGCTTCTTAGGCAGCAATTTGGTGAATATATCAACAACCTGGTCTTCAAAACGAGTAAAAGGTGTGCAGATCTTGCCAGTAAGAATAGATTCCCGAATAAAATGACAATCAACCTCGATATGCTTGGTGCACTCATGATAGACAAGATTGTTGGCAATAAAGATAGCAACTTTATTATCACAGTGCATGTGTATAGCAGAAGAAGATTCAATACCGAAGTCTTTAAGAAGAGAGCGTACCCAAAGCAGCTCACAAGCAGTATGGGCCATAGCCCTATATTCAGCTTCAACACTAGATCTGGCAACCACATTTTGTTTCTTGGATCTCCATGTGACTAGATTGCCTCCAACATAGGTACAATAGCCAGAAGTGGATTTCCTGTCAATCTGACTCCCTGCATAATCAAAATTAGAATACCTTTCTAGAGAGCAGCGCCCATTTTTCCTGTAATGAACTCCCTTGCCAGGAGACTTTTTTAGATATCGCAGAATATGACATAGTGCATCCCAGTGGCACTGTTTGGGTTTATCTAGGTACCTGCTAAGAAGTCCCACAGAAGTAGATATGTCAGCTCTAGTCATAGTTAAGTATATCATTTTACCAATCAATCTCCTGTACTTTTTATTATCAGCAAAAGATGGAGACGAATCATCATCCCAATTGACATTGGGATCTAGAGGAGTGTCAGCATGTCTAGCTCCAAGCATACTAGTTTCCTATAAAAGATCTAGAACATATTTCCTCTGAGACAACACTAGTGCATTAGAGGTTCTGGATACCTCTATGCCCAGAAAATACCGCAGTTTACCCAAGTCTTTAGTAGCAAAGTGCTTGCAGAGATGGGCTTTAGTATCCTGAATAGCAATAGAGTCATTGCAGAAAGAAAAATATCATCCACATAGACAATAAGAATTACAATGCCAGTAGAGGTCTTCTTAGTAAAAACAGAATGATTCACTTGAGATCTCTGAAAACCAAAAGCAATCAGAATTTTGCTTAATTTATCAAACCAGGCACGAGGGCTCTGTTTGAGCCCATAAATAGACTTGTTCAACCTTCAGACTTTGTGTGACTCCCCCTGAGCAACAAATCCAGGGGGTTGCTCCATATACACTTCCTCTTGCAGATCACCATACAGGAAAACATTCTTAACATCTAATTGCAGCAGAGGCCAGTCCAGATTAATAGCAATAGAAAGAAGAATTCTGACTGAATTAAGGTGGGCAACAGGAGAAAAAGTTTCAAAGTAATCAATAACATGAATACTCAGATGTGCAGTAGATACATGGTTAACAATGTTATGAGAAGTGCAGGAACGAGTTCCCTTTCTAAGAGCAATAGGTATATCCAGGTTAGAAATTACCTCAGGTGTGGCAGGACCTTCTTGAGGAGGAGATTGGTGTTGAGTGGGGGTTCTTATTCAGGTGGAGGCCTGTTCCTGCGCTGATAAACAATAAGAGGTGGTGTCGTATTCTTAGGTGGCATTTGATCAGAATTTTCTGATACACATTCAGTAGTAATAGGCAGAAGGGAAGCAATAATATCAGGCTCCAGACTATCTCCGCTAGATGAGTAGTATGGGGTATTCTCAAAGAAGACAACATCACTGCTGATAAACCATTTCTTTGCAGTAGGACTATAGCATCTATATCCTTTTTGTGTACGAGAATACCCTAAGAAAATACATTTCTCAGCACGGGGAGATAATTTATCATGAGTAGGACCAAGCAATCTCACAAAACACGTACAGCCAAAAATCCGAGGAGGTACAGTAAATAAGGGTGCATTAGGTTGTAGAATTTGGACGGGTACTTTATTTCCAATCACAGAGGAAGGCATCCGATTAATTAAGAAACAAGCAGTCAATATTGCTTCAGACCAGAACAATCTGGGTACATGATAGTGCATCATAATAGTTCTAGCAACTTCTAACAAATGTCTATTTTTCCTCTTAGCTACTCCATTTTGCTGTGGTGTATATGCACAAGAAGTTTGATGTAAAGTGCCAACAGAACGACAAAACATTCCAACATCTTTTTGGACAAACTCAAGTGCATTATCAGTACAAAAAACTTTAACAGGCAGAGCATATTGTGTTTTCACCTCAGCAAAAAAGAATTTAATAGTAGCCAACATTTCAAACCTACTTTTCAACAGAAACAACCAAGTGGTCCGAGAGAAATCATCAATAAATAGTAAAAAGTATTTGTAGCTAGACAAATTAGGCACATTACAAGGACCCCATACATCAGCATGAAGTGCAACATGGGCTCCACTTGTAGTGGCAGTAGAAGAGGAGCCAGTACGCTCACGTAGTAGGCGCTCCACCTCAGCACGAATGTAATCCACAGTGGCAATACCCGAGTCATCAGACAGAACAGGTTGGGTAGGTGTCTCTGAAGTAGCAGTAGTGTCACTGGCCGCATTGGCCCATGCTGGTTTACCATATTTTTCCATCACTTGTCTTCAACATGATTAGACCGGCCACAAAAGTTGCAGAAGCGTTGGCCAGTCTGAGGCAGCAGCAGTAGTAGATCCAGAGGATGCTCCACGACCTGCATAATTCCTCCCCCTGCCAGTACCAAGAGGAGGACGAGCATCATATGAATGACCGCGTCCACGGCCACGACCACGACCAGACATCACAACAAACACAGTCCAATCCCTAGTATCAGTAGGAGTCTCAGATGACGATGCAGGCAAGCGTTGTAGTCTCTGAAAGGCAGTCTGAAGAGTAGGCAACGTATCACTGGCGAGAATCTGATCCACCACCCCGGCATAGGAATCAGGTAAGCCACAGAGGAACTGGACTACTTGCAACTCCTGTCGCTGTCGTTGCATAGTAGCCAGATCAGTAGACAAGGGATGGTAGGCTTCCAATCCCCCCCACAATCCCTTGAAAGCAGAGAAATAATCCGTCAGATCAGAACCAGAGAAACACAGACGGCTGAGTTGCTTGTTGATATCAAACACCTTTGGATTTTGACTGTGTGAATATGTACCGGCAAGTTGATCCCACATTTGCTTTGCCGTCTGCAGGTACAATAGTGTGACACTAATCTTGGTCTCACTACTATTCAGAATCCATGTCATGACTGTGGAGTCGTCCTTCACCCAATCATCATAGGCTTTCACATCCTTCGAATCGGCTGTTGCAGGAGGCACGGGTGGTGGATCTCGCGTCAGGTGCGACATTTTTCCTTGTGATTTAACATATATCTGCATAGAGCACACCCAGTGCTGGTAGTTTCGCCCATCCAGCTTCACAGTTGTCACCTGACATCACAGATCTTCATGAGTAGACGCCATCAGTAAGCAATAGATGCAGTCATAGAGTTACAGGCAGGCAACAGCAGTCAGACACAGGAAGTAGAAGTTAGCAGTCAGAGGCAAAAGTCCAACACATGGACTAGTAGTAGACGGTAGAAGATCCACGCATGGATCTTAAAAAAAACCCATGTAGGGGCAGCAGAGAAGAGAAAAAACCTACGTCAACATGGAGGATCAATCACTCCACCATGAGGCGCAAGCAGACAGAGAGGATGAAGCCCGTTACGCCGTCAACGTGCCAGAACTGGAAAGTTATCGAGGCTGTCCGGAGATTTCGGAAAGAGAAACAAAGCTAGACGGAGGGGCCTGTGGTGGTTAGGCCATAAGGGTGGAGGTTATTAGGGGATTAGAGGTGGATGGAGGGCTGCAGAGGGTGGATGGCGTTACTGTAGCGGCGGTGGCGATACTGTAGCAGTACTGTAACTGCGGAAAAAAAAGAGAGGGGGGGTGGCGGCGGCTAGGGTTGGTGGAGAAAGGGATTAGGTTTAAGATGGATCAGCCCGCTCTGATACCATGAGAAATACAATGAGATTGGAGAGTTTAAGGTTGCACAATGTGTGCACCCTTCTATTTATAGAAAAGTAACAATTACAAAAAGGTCCAGATATAATGGAAAATAACATAACATAAATAAAACAACACATATAGTAACACATATTATCAACAATTCTAGCAAGCTTTTTCCTTTTCTTTTTAAATGACTTAAGAGAGGCACGAGTAGCATTAATGATAGCAATAAAAGGTTCTTTATCTAAAGAGTTTAGATTTACCTCATTTGAGTCTTCACGTTTTGATGCCATAAGAGCAAAATGACATTCTCCTTCATTACTAGAGCTTGAGTTGGAGTCACTTGAGCTTGAGTGCCACTTATCTTCTCTTTTCTTGTGATGATTGGTCTTTATGACTTGTGGGCAATCTATCTTGAAGTAACCCTTCTTTCCACACTTAAGACACCGGATGGAGGAGGAATTCTTGCCTTTGTAGAATCTACCCTTGGAGTACATGACATCATCTTCAACATGAGAGGATGGAGAGGCTTGTCCCATAATAGCTTCAATTTGAGCCTTGATTTTAGCCTTCTTCATTCTCTTTAGCTCTTTCTCCTCTTGTCTTTCAACTTCTTCTCTCTTGTCAAGTGTGACTTCATGGGCTTGCAGATTTCCAATGAGCTCTTCAATGGAGATATCATCAAGAGACCTTATTTCTTCAATGGAAGTCACCTTGGGTTCCCATCTCTTGGGGAGAGTTCTAAGTATCTTTGAGTTGATCTCTCCTCTACTCATAGGATGTCCTAGAACAGCAAGACCATTCACAATGGTGTTGAACCTTGAGTACATGTTGGCTATCTTCTCCTTCACTTGTTGAGTCCCCTCATAAGTGATGCATAACTTTCCCCATTCTTCATAGGCCGTCTCACAAGAAGAAATCCGATTGAACTTGGTGGAGGTCATGGTGGCATAGAGGATGTTGATTGCTCTTGCTTTCAAGGCGACTTTCTTCATGGTAGCTTCATCTCATTCTTCTATCTTTGTCATCGGTAGCTTGTATGGATAGTCTACCATTTGCCATAGCTCAAGACTTGATCCTTGGATGTAGAATTATAGTCTTCTTTTCCAATCGAGGAAGTTACTTCCATCAAAGATTGGAAGGTTGATGAAGTATCTCCAACTTTGGTAGTCACCCATCTTCTCCTACTTGTTGAAGTATGCTTGGAGAAATCCGCTCTGATACCAATTGTTAGATCCTAGATGGATGATTGGATGCTCTAGAGGGCGGTGAATAGAGTTGAATGCACTTAAATAAAATTTATTAGACCTTCAAGATATATTAAAAGATAAGGTTGCTAAATAGGACATTTGAGTGCAACTAAAACATACATAGCAAGGGAGAGAGAGATTAAACATACACCAAGCGACAAACTATTTAGAGTGGTTCCACACATCAAATTAGAAGTGAGTCAGTTCACTACCTAGAGAGGTCAACCTCTAGGATTTCTTAACCATCGCAGTCTTATATTCATTCATAAGACTTATAATACACGACTCACTAAAGGACTTACTCATCCAATCACAAGGAGGTTTCCACCTTACCAAAGGACTTACCCACTTAGCTTGAGTCTTCAACCTTCACCAAGGTCTTACCCACTCAAGCTCAAGTCTTCCGCCTTGAAGGAGTTTGCTTCTCCTCTTGGATCTTCAGCCTTTACCTTCACCTTCACTCAGAGAAGCTTCTACCAAGGACTTACCCACTTGAGCAAGGAGTCTTCTGCCTTCACCAAGGTCTTATCCACTCTTGCTCCAAGTCTTCAACCTTGATCTTCACCAAGGGGCTCCTTCCTTTGGTCTTCTTCACCACTCTTAGCCAAGAGAGAGAACCTTCATATTCATGGTTGAAAAGAGAGATAGGGAGGTGGTGGAAATAAGAACCTCACAAGATATACATGTAGGACTAGCTCTCTTACAGATTTCCTACTCACTCCAACGAATGTAGCAAATGATTAAGATTAGAGAGAAGAGGCTGTAGGAGGCACTCAACTATAGAGTAGGAACCTCATATAGAGTTTTGCATTGAATGCTCACCATGAAGGAGGAACCCAAGTAGATCAATAGAAAAGCTATGTCAAAAGATGCAACTCGGAGAAGACGTATTGAAAGTGGCTCAGTGAGGATAACTCTGGATGAATCCTTGCAGATACAGAATTTGCAGGCTAGAAGACGCCGAGCTTTTGAGAAATCTGATCAAGAAGCAAGCATCTATATCATGGGAATGCAATGAGAATGATCAACTTAAAATTATTAACACCAGAAGTAACAAGAGGCTGGAATTAGCGCAACATGCTCTTGTCCAGACGTATATAATGCAGTACGAATACGAAAAGCTTGTTGTCAATCCTGCAATTGAGATCCTCCAATGCCGTCTGAAAGCGGTGGCCACTCTAGAATTTGCGCAAATAGTCAACTCACATGTAAAGAGATGCTTAGTGGAAATTATGCGCAACAAAGACATAGGAAGAGCAGATGTGGTGAAGGATACAAAGCTCCATGAAGACAGCCTGGAATATATCATCTCTCTCCTCATATGCGCTGCTCATTTTCTCTCCCTCTATCCCCAACACCAAATACGAAGAGAATGAGTAGATGGTGTGGAAAAGAGACATATGACCCCCACACATGGAAAGAGACACACACATGATGGGTGGGAGAGCGAGAAAGGAAAATGTAAAGTGAGAGGTGTAATATGTAGAGAAGAGAAACCGATAACTGGAATCATTATGCAAAACAACACCCGATTATAAGATCCAGATAGAAAAACTAAATGGATCTTTTCTTGACCCGATTTTTTTGGATTAGGTCAAAAAAATAGGAATCATTGGGTATCGGAGGAGAGAAAGACTTTGAAGGACGTCATAACTTGAACTAGAAGTAGACAGACTGCTTTTGACATGCCGTGTGAAGTCTTGACACACCGTGTAGGACGTTTAACACGTAAAACATATTTTTGTCAACATGAAGTGTGGGAAATTTGATAGGCTTGCATGCTTGTGTCAACACGTCGTGTTAGAATATGGCACCATGTAACTTTTTATCTGAATGAAACCCTACGCCTCAGGCGAATTCTAAACTGTGACACGTCGTATTGGTTGGACAACACGCTGTGTCTGCGGCCGTAGATATACAATTTGGACAGGAATTGGCGCCGTCTAGGTGAACACAACCTCAGGAAGATGCGCTGAAGGGTGACGGGAATTAGTACTGTTACTTATGACAATAAATCATGTGAATCTCAGGCAACAACAACCCCTTGCTAAACCAAGGGCTGATTGGGATGGGAAATTTGTGCCTTCCAGGGAAAGCGTCCAGGGAAATAGTGGAGGCTTCTAGGATGACAATTGGAACGGTTGCTAGACCACGACTTGATTTGGATGGGAGTTAGACCGTCTCAGGAACAAGGATCGAGGAATGACGACAACTCCCTTGCTGCTGTCTTTCTTTGCTGTTGCAACGATGGAGAAGATGTCCGAGATGACGTTGAACCCTTGATAGGCTAGAGGCAGTGACGATTTGGGGATTTGATAGACGTTAAATATCGAAAAATGATGATTGATGATGGCTGGGATGAACACTGCATGCAGATGATCGGGAAGACAACCTTGGGGAAGAGACGACGAACAGATCTTGACCGGAATTTGCATCGTCCAGAGATGGTGGTTGGTGACTGCCTTTGACTATGAATTGGGGAAGTATAGATCAAACAAATATGATGGTTGGGAAGGATAGTGCCGACTTATAGATGAAGATCTGTATGAGAGAAGAAGAGAAACAACCATGGAGGCTGGGATAATGCTTGCAGATGATTGGGAAGACAACCTTGGGGAAGAGAAGACGAACAGATCTGGACCGGAATTTGCATCGTCCAGAGATGGTGGTTGGTGACTACCTTTGACTATGAATCGGGGAAGTGTAGATCAAACAAAGATGATGGTTGGGAAGGATAGTGTCGACTTATAGATGAAGATCTGTATGATAGAAGAGAAACAAGCATGGAGGCTGGGAGAATGCTTGCAAACTAGGAAGCACATACACTTCTAAACAACTCCCGTGTCTGTGTCGGACACGTACATGGCCCAAAATATTTTGGACACGGCTGGGACATGTCCATTTCATTTTGGTCTTTTTCTTCACCCCAGACACAACTTGACACCGCCCAGACACTTTTTGGACACATCACAACAGTGGTTGCTGCTGCAATCAGAGTGAAAATGTTGAACATACAACCATTGTTTATGTCTTATTACTGAGAAAATGTTTAATAGAGTTGAGATCTAATCACAATTACAAACAAATATGTTAAAAAAAGAACTAATTTGTAAAGTCTAAGCTGAATCAGATACTATGTGTGAAGCAACCTGCATCCCGGTCGATACTATCGACATTCTGTCGATTGTATCGAGATCAGTTCAGGTTCAAGTTGAAGCAAGCTGCATCCCGGTCGATACTATCGACACATATGTCGATACTCGATAGTATCGAGATTGGTTCAGGCGCAAGACAATATTCCGTCGATACCATCGACACTCAAGTCGATGGTATCGACACCGGCACAGCGGCGGAACGGCAAGCCAGCGGCAGATCTATTTTGCTTATGAAATTTAGTTTTTATTCTTTTTCTCTCTTTGTACCTCATGTACTTACCCTAATATATATATACAAGTGTGTAGGCTCAAGCCCTATGAAGGTTAGCTGCATCTTGCAGCCGACATGTGATCGGTGTTCCCGTCTTCTTCCTCCTTCATTTCTTCTTACATGGTATCAGATCGGAGATCGATCTAGGGCTTCTCCTTTCTCTCTCTGGAGGATCTCTCCAGGTCTCTCTCTCCTTGACGGCCGGCTGCTTCCCACCCGTCGGCTTGGCATAATCCACCTGCTGCGAAGAATCACCGTTGGCTAATCTGGGTCTGCGGTAGATATCTAATTCTACCGTAGCCACTATCACAAAGCGGTTGAGGATCTCCAGGTGATCCAACGATCATCTAAAAACACCACCGGAGGACTAGTTTTGTCTCAATCATCATCCTAGTCACACCTCCTCCATGTGTGATTAGGAATATCATTTGGAGGCTGTGAATGTGTTAGTAACACATTTCTCCTTGTTTTTCTTCTGTGTGTGACATGTATCTCTCCGTCACCACATCTTTGACGTGTATCAATCCGTCATATATTCCGTTCTACAATGGAGGATATCAAGACACCTACGATCTACAACGAGGTGTCACCTATCGCCTCCATCAAACTCAACGAGAAAAATTATCTTCTATGGATGAACGCCATCCACACTGTCTTGGAGGCTCGTGACAGAGCAAGGCATGTTGACTCGGGTCCCAAGGCATCTACTGACGAAGGGTATGCTGAATGGAAGCGACATGACAGTCTTGTGAAGACTTGGATGTGGAATAGTATGGAATCTGCAATCGCCGCACGGTTCATGTTCTACTCTACGGCCAAGGAAATATGGGACGCAGTGAAGCAACATTACTCTCAAGAGAAGAATGCTCTCCGTCAGTTTATGATCTATTATCGTCTGTTTGCTGAAAAACAGGGTGACCGATCTCTTGAGGAGTATTTTGGGGCGATTCAGGCTCTTGCTCAAGAGCTAAGTTATTATCATCCTGTGAGTGTTGCAGAACAGATAAAGGATAGAGATGATCTGGTTACAGCCAAATTCTTATCTGGGCTTAACTCGACTTGTAGCTCCGCTCGGAGCGTTATCTTGGCTACTGATAAACTACCCAGTCTTGTGGAGGCTTATTCAAGGATCCAGCAATCTCTGTTTGAGTCTGCTTCCTTTGTTCCTGATATACCTTCTGGAGAATCTCATGCGTCTGTTGCTGCTGCGGTACGAGGAGGACGCCCCGGTATGGGTAGAGGGCGTGGGACACGTCCGAAATGTATCTTTTGTGACAAACCGGGACATACAGTGGAGAAGTGTTGGAAGAAACATGGAAGACCTGCTGCACCACCTGTGGGGGCAGCACATTGTGCCACCACTACAGGATCCTCATCCTCTACAACTGTGGGTACTACCTCTGGCACCGACATCACTCTCACTCAAGAAGAATATGATCGGTTCATTCAGGCGACACAACACATGAGTATGGGGTCATCATCATCTTCTTCATCGGCAAATCTGGCATCTACAGCTGGTAATCAGGCTACATCTCTCATAGCATCAAGCTCATCCTCATCTTGGGTGGTTGATTCTGGCGCCTCACAGCATATGACTGGTATGAGGAGATTGCTCCACACTATTGACTCATCTATTCCTCACCAATCTGTTACACGGGCAGATGGTTCAGTGAAAAGAGTTTTAGCTAGTGGATCTGTCTCTTTAACACCCAAGATTGATCTTAAATCAGTTCACTTTGTGCCTGAATTTCCTTTTAATCTTCTTTCTATTGCAAAACTGATTGACACTCTAAAATGTTGGGTAATATTTGGACCTTCTTGTTATATATTACAGGATCTCAAGAGTATGAAGACGATTGGTGGGGGGCCTAGGAAAGGTGATCTCTACCTTTTCAACGGTGACAGTCTACCTCGCCAAATGCCTGCTCCTGCTCCATCTATCCTGTTGAGTGGTTCCCCCTTACTATGGCATTGCAGATATGGACATCCTTCTTTGGAGAACCTGCGGAAGTTGGAACCAGATTTGTCCCAATTATCTTCCTTAGAGTGTCAGTCATGTCAACTGGGAAAGCACCATAGGTTATCCTATCCCAGTCGAGTCAATAAGCAGGCCTCTTGTCCCCTTGAGTTAGTGCATAGTGATGTGTGGGGTCCTGTAAAAGACCAGAGTTATAATGGTTTTCGTTATTTTATCTCCTTTGTCGATGATTTCTCACGCATGACATGGATCTACCTTCTTAAAAGTAGAGAGTCCGTGTTGTCTACTGTGAAACATTTTCATACTGAAATTAAAGTCCAGTTTGATTGCAATATAAAAATTCTTCAGTCTGATAATGCTTTGGAATATGTTCAAAAGGCTATGTCTGATTTTTGTAGCTCGGTTGGTATGATTCACCGCACATCTTGTCCTCACACCCCTCAGCAAAATGGGGTGGCAGAGAGGAAGAATCGCCATCTTCTTGATATTGCTCGATCTATTATGTTTCAATCTAATGTGCCCAAGAAGTTTTGGTCTGAAGCTCTTTTAACTGCTTGTTTCTTGATTAATAGGCAACCTTCTTCTGTTCTTCAAGGACAGACTCCTTTTTCTGTATTGCGTCCCAAGGACTCTCCCTATCCTATTCCTCTTAGAGTTTTTGGTTGCACTTCCTTTGTCCATAACTTCGACCCTAAGACCGACAAGCTGTCTACTAGGTCCAGTAAAACACTGTTCCTGGGTTACTCTACTACGAGCAAAGGATACAAGTGTTACTGTCCTAGTCTTCGCCACATGTTTGTGTCTAGGGACGTCACTTTCCATGAGACCACTCCATATTTCTCCAATGCTATGAGCAAGGGGGAGATGTTGAGAGAGGGAGAGCCACCAAAAATACAAAATGAGAGATTGGCACCATCAGTGCAGAGTGAGGGAGTGCCACCTATCATTCCGGATTTTACTTCTATTCCGGATGAACAAGCAGGAGATAGACCCGCCATTGAGCATTATACACATGTATACCATAGGCGAGGCAGGCAGGATCCAGAAGAAGTAGCGGCACCAGTCCCTGAGCCCTCATCATCGCCTTCTACTCAAGAGAATCCTACAGAGACATCAGATCTCAACCTTCCTATTGCTGTTCGGAAAGGTACTAGGTCCTGTACTATTAAACACCCTATTACAAATGTATGTTGCCTGTCTCATCTGTCTAAGCAGGCTCGTGCATTCGCTATTGGGATTGATTTTGTGTCTATACCAAGAAACCATTATGATGCTATGAAGAATAGTGGCTGGACACAGGCTATGCAACTTGAAATGTCAACTCTCTTAAATAATGGTACTTAGGATCTGGTTGATCTTCCTGCAGGAAAGAAAGTAGTAGGCTGTAGATGGGTTTTCACTATTAAACACAATCCGGATGGATCAGTTGAAAGGTTGAAAGCCCGATTGGTTGCAAAAGGCTACACCCAAACCTATGGTGTTGACTTCTTTGAAACATTTTCTCCTGTTGCTCGCCTAAAATATGTGCGGATCATTATTTCTCTTGCTACTACCTTTGATTGGCCACTATTTCAGCTGGATGTAAAGAATGCTTTTCTCCATGGTGATCTACATGAAGAAGTATATATGGAGCAACCTCCTGGGTTTGTTGCTCAGGGGGAGTGTCAGAAAGTATGCAAATTAAAAAAGGCTATTTATGGGCTGAAACAGTCACCTAGAGCTTGGTTTGACAAGTTCAGTGAAGTTATTCTTCAGATGGGTTTATCTCGCTCCAAGACTGATCATTCCTTATTTTACTCCAGCTCTTCCCGTGGATCCATTATTCTTCTTGTCTATGTTGATGACATAGTAATTACTGGCAGTGACACCATGGGAATATCTCGTGTCAAAGAGGGTTTGCAAAAACACTTCCATACAAAGGATCTGGGCAAACTAAGATACTTTCTAGGCATTGAAGTGCTTAGATCTCATGCAGGTGTCAATTTATCTCAGAGAAAATATGTGCTTAATTTGTTACAGGAGACAGGCATGGCTGAATCTAAACCGGTATCTACACCAATGGATTATCACATCAAAGAGGTGGTTGATGATGCTGAGTATAAAGATCCAGAATATTACAGGAGAATAGTGGGTAAGTTAATATATCTAACAGTCACCCGACCTGATATTTCATTTGCTGTGGGCGTGGTCAGCCAACATATGCATTCTCCGCGACAATCACACTGGACAGCAGTCTGCAGAATTCTGAGGTATCTGAAAAATGCTCCCGGTAAGGGTATCACATATTCTAGACCAAAGACACCTCCATCTACTCTGTCTCTCACAGGACATTCAGATGTTGACTGGGCTGGTGATCATACTGATAGGAGATCTACATCAGGCTATTGTACCTTTCTAGGTGATCATCTTGTCACATGGAAAAGTAAGAAGCAACATGTGGTTGCTAGATCTAGCACTGAGGCTGAATATCGTGCTATGGCCCATGCATGTTGTGAATTAAAATGGGTCAAATCTGTTTTATCTGAATTGCAAATTTCTCTTCTACCTTCTGTGGAGCTCAAGTGTGACAATCAATCTGCTATGCACATTGCCAGAAATCCTATCTTTCATGAGCGTACAAAACACATAGAGGTTGATTGCCATTTTATTCGTGATCAAATAAAAGACGGCACTATTGTGACTCCATATGTCAGGTCTGAAGATCAACTAGCAGATATTCTGACGAAGCCTTTGGGTTCAACAATCTTTCAGAGACTCTGCGGCAAGCTGGGCATACACGATGTGTACTCTCCAGCTTGAGGGGGAGTGTGAAGCAACCTGCATCCCGGTCGATACTATCGACATTCTGTCGATAGTATCGAGATCAGTTCAGGTTCAAGTTGAAGCAAGCTGCATCCCGGTCGATACTATCGACACACATGTCGATAGTATCGAGATTGGTTCAGGCGCAAGACAATATTCCGTCGATACCATCGACACTCAAGTCGATGGTATCGACACCGGCACAACGGCGGAACGGCAAGCCAGCGGGAGATCTATTTTGCTTATGAAATTTAGTTTTTATTCTTTTTCTCTCTTTGTACCTCATGTACTTACCCTAATATATATATACAAGTGTGTAGGCTCAAGCCCTATGAAGGTTAGCTGCATCTTGCAGCTGACATGTGATCGGTGTTCCCGTCTTCTTCCTCCTTCATTTCTTCTTACACAAAATGTTTAATAGAGTTGAGATCTAATCACAATTACAAACAAATATGTCAAAAAAAGAACTAATTTGTAAAGTCTAAGATGAATCAGATACTATGAATCAAATTATAGTCTAATAAGTTGGTCAAATGAGTAATACAAACTCATATGTATATTCTGTAATCTACTATATTTTCAAAAATCACACGTTTAGTTTTCTACTTCATATTGTTTCTAGCTACACAAAGACACCTATTTATGCATAAAGATAATATATACATAGATACATTAATCCAAATAAATTATAAAATAAATTCCAGTTCATACATCATACACCCACATACATGTATATACTAAAAAATATTTTTCACTCATCTAGTGCCGTGTCTGTATCCTACATTTTAGAATTTTGCCGTGTCCCGTGTCGATGCCCGTATCTAGAAACTTGTCCGTGCTTCCTTGATGATCAGGAAGACAACTAGAATTTTGCCGTGTCCCGTGTCGGTGTCCGTTTCTAGAAACGTGTCCGTGCTTCCTTGATGATCAGGAAGACAACCTTGGGGAAGAGACGATGAATAGATCTGGACCGAAATTTGCATCGTCCAGAGATGGTGTTTGGTGACTGCCTTTGACTATGAATCGGGGAAGTGTAGATCAAACAAAGATGATGGTTGGGAAGGATAGTGCCGACTTAGAAATGAAGATTTGTATTAGAGAAGAAGAGAAACAACCATGGAGGCTGGGAAAATGCTTGGTTGGCAGGCGACCGACCTAAGCATGGAGAGACGACGACCTCGGGCAAGCGAAGGCTCTCTTTCTTTTCTCTCTAGGGTTAAGGTAAGTGATTTGATACCATGTTGAAAAGTGTGAGGAGAAAACTCACTTGTGTTCTGTTATATTGGAAGGCACACCCTTGTCCCATATATGGAAAAAGGGGGAACATTACAGATTTAGGACTCAAGTAAGGCCATGAGGCCGAGACACTTAAGTCCATATACAAATTAACCTATTAACGAAACAGGCTAATAATACTTTCTAACACACTGCAACAAGTATCACACATGTTTCACGTTGAACAACAACTTAATACATATCACATATTGGAATATTTTCAAGATTCTACAATTGGGCATATATGGCTTAGGTATACAATAGTATACATACACACTTTACATACTTTACATGCACATGCATTATTTACGAAAACAATACCTGAGTATATTTATAGTACTATCATACTATTACCAGGACTGTTGTAGGTAACAAAAGTATACTCGATTTGGACATACAACAATATATTTGCAAATAGCAGGTAACAGATAGTACATGACAAGTAATAATTGCATATCATAATGGTCTATTTAGAAGTACATTACATTATGCAGTAATATGTAAAGATGTTTTTAAAAGTTGGACTAACGTGATTGGCAAAGACCTACTCTATACACTATAGAATTATAAGAGAAATTCTATTGAGTGAAATAGAGTACAATGCCTTATCTTTGATAGGACACGAGAATAAAACATTTACACAACTAAGCAATATGGGATAAATAACACAAGTGACAAGTAGAGTAGAAATAAGATATCTCTTTACTCCCCCTCAAGCTGAAGAATAGATGTCGAACATGCACAACTTGTCCACTAGAGTCTTGAATCGAGCTTCAGGTAGAATCTTGGTGAAGATGTCTGCCACTTTCTTTTCAATGCTGAGATGTGGAGTACAAATGCGGCCAAAAAGAACAAATTCCGAAATGAAGTGACAGTCTCAATATGCTTTTTGCGCTCATATAAGGTAGGGTTTCTCACAATAAAAATAGAGGCTTTGTTGTCACAAAACATCATAATAGGACTAGTATCAGATATATCAAATTCTTTGTGAAGGCTTTGAACCCATAGAAGTTCACATGCAGTGTGAGCCATAGCTCGATATTCTGCCTCTGCACTTGACCTAGCTACCACTTCTGATTTTTGCTACACCACGTAACTAGGTTGCCTCCTACAAAGGTGTCAGTACCCGGATGTAGATTTTTGATCACATCTACTCCCTACATAATCAGAGTTTGAGAAACCAAAAAGATTGCAATGGCCATGTTTCTTGTACAATAGACCTTTTCCTGGAGAGCCTTTGAGATATCTTAGAATGTGATAGACAACATCCCAGTGACACTGTCAGGGTTTATCAAGGTACCTGCATACAAATCCGACAACAACAGTAAGATCAGCTCTCTTGACAGTAACGGAGGGCAAGGGAGAGGGGTTTGGCGGTGGCAAGGAAGAAAGGGAAGAGAGGGGTGGGGTGGCGACTAGGCTAAGATGGGGGAAGCATTAGGGTTGAGAGGAGAGAGGGCTCTGGGAGATGGAAACTTTCTGATACCATATTAGAATTATAAGAGGAATTCTATTAAGTGAGTAAAACGAGGTACAATGCTTTCTCTTATTATAGGACAAGAGAATAAAATAATTACACAACTAAGCAATATGGGATAAATAACACAAGTGACATGTAGAGTAGAAATAAAGTCTCTATGCACACCAAATACAACTTCCAACAGGAAATAATTGCTGCTCCCAGTCAGAATTGACAAAGGCAGCAGAAGCCAATTGGGAACGACATTATTGCTGATGGTAGTTTTCATCTCATATTGGAATCTTGGGTATCATATTATGCTACTTTCTGAACATTTCAGTTACTCATTAGATTGGCCAGTAAAACTCTATACCTAAATGCCTGAAGCAGGCCCGAAAAAGTGGGTTGAGGCGGGAAAAAGCGGCCGCTTCAGTACAAAACGCTTATAGTGCCGCTCAATTGAAACAAACAACGGCCAGGTGTGTTGGGCGCTTAAGACATATGCGTAGCTAGGAAGCACAGACACTTCCCCGGGGCAGTTGTGGCCGTCCTGGACACGTGTCGGACACGGACTCGGTGTGGACAGAGTTGGACACGCGGTGGACATGTGTCGGACACGGACACGGCGTGGACAGAGTTGGACACGCAGTGGACACGGCTCAGAAGTGTCCACTTTTTTGAAAGCTCGGACACGACATGGACACGGCTTGGACACGGCAGGCTCAAATTAATTCCCTATATAAAAGAAATATAAATTATATATCTTCTCTCTCCCTCTTATTCCAACACACTACCATATGTCTAATCCCCATCCTTTTCCTAATGATTATTACATATTTATCTACTGTACATCATTATATAACGAGTGCTCTAGGAATTTGACATACAAATCGATTATATTCATCATTCTTCATTCATACTTACTTGATTTCATATTGCAAATGTATTCTAGGTTAATCTACATTGATCATTTATTATCTCATAATGAAAACATACTAGTGCTTTCTTATAAAGTCTGCATTCATATCGTAAGTGAATTTTGGTTTGATTTATACTTCTTTTATGTTTATTTCTTTAAGTCTCATGTAATCAGTTGCTTTACAGATTTGGATAGACGGATATTATATGTATTAACCCCATGTTATGTGTATGTATATGTATTTTTGTACATGTATATGTATATTTGTGTACATGTATATGTATACATATATATTTGTCTATATATGTACAACTATATTTATACTTATACATATATGTATTTATGTATATGTATATATATATAATTATAATTATATATATATGTATGTATATGTATTGTGTATGCCATGTCCAACGCCGTGTCCGTGTCCTATATTTTTGAAAATTGTTGTGTCCCGTGTCCGTGTCCATGCTGTGTCCCGTGTCCGTGTCCGTGCTTCCTAGATGCGTAGGTGTCATTCTGCGCCAAGGCATTCTTTGTCTTGACTTTATAACAAGTTGGGTCCTTTTTGTGGGTGGCAGGGTCTATACTAAAATCTTGATATATATTTTAAGGGTCTTCAAATGCAACAATCTTCTAATAAATGTGGTGCAATTTTAGAATTTCTTTTCGTCCTTCATTTTGCTAGAGCATATTTTCTTTTTCTACACACTCCAGGGTAATAATGACTAGGTTCCAACTTCTTTAAGAACTTCATTGGCTGAATTACCATACTGCAAAACAATTGTAACAATGAGCTACTGGAGAATACAACTGTGGAGTACAGATCTCCATAAAGACGACCCTCACCAATTGTTCTCAAGCTGAGATCCTACAAAACCACACCTGTTAAGACCTATGCAGTAGTTATCATTCTGCTCCCACGCTTTCTTTACGTTGATTTTAAACCAACGTGGGGTCCTTTTCATTAGTCAAATGCTCTCTGTATGAGGCATTCTTTACCTTGAGTTCATACCAACCTGGGTCCTTTTTTTGGTCTAAGGCTCTTTATCAGGTCTCAATTTCCAATTTAAGGGTGTTGTCTGAATTAACTATTCTTTTCCATACGTGTTTAAAGAAGTAGGCATTCTCTAAGTTAAAACTTTTAAGTTCAAAGTACAAACTTTAATTTGTAAAGATATTAGACATATTCATGCATATGTTTCGACAAAAAAAAAACTCATATCATTCTCTTAGTGATTGTTTGATATATTTTTTCAAACTCGAGTGATTTTCTAGTATTTCTAATATATACTTATTTTACAGGTTGCAATAATAACCCCATTTAATTTCCCGTTGGAAATTCCAGTGCTACAGTTGATGGGTGCACTCTATATGGGCAATAAACCTGTACTTAAAGTGGACAGCAAGGTACTTGCATAAGTGTTTTGTATGTCTGTGAGCAAATGCATAGTCCTATGTCATGTTAAAATTTGATATGGTTGACCTGTGGTTCTAGTGGAAAGTTCTTTATTACAACACTACCCACTGGACATGTTAGGCTCTGTTCTGGAAGTGCTAGTCCAAATTCGTAAAATGAACAATGTAGCCATTTATCTTCTCAAACAAAATGTCTCTTTTTAAATACTATTAGAAAATATGTGTACAACTGGATCAGTTTGCTCTAGGTATTTTCAACATATATGCTCCTAATAAATGCCTAGCCAATCCCTTTTACATGGAAACACTACAGTACATGCCTCCGACTAATTTTTTATGTACATTTTGACAGATTTCTATATTTACTCCATACAGGGTTGCAAAGTGTGTGAGGCGTAACAAGGGGTTTTGTCTCAGTGAGGCGAGGCGTAAGCTTCAAGGCATCTAAGGCCTCGAAATATGTACAAGGCGGTCATAAAAAAAATTATACATTGCATTTACAAAAATATATTTATGTATGTTATGTCCATGCAATTGTGTATAGCACATATAGTTATATACAAGAACAACCAAATGAAATAGAAATTAGTGAAGCTTAATAATGATAAATAGAGACCAAAGACCCACCACAATTGTAAAATGAATATGTAGAAAAATAACGATATAATAATTCTTTATACTATTAATAAAGGATATGATATAAATAAAAATAAAAACAATTATAAAAGATATGATCGACAAAAAGGTAAAGGAGATAGAATTTCGAACTAGTAGGAACAAGGAACCAAAATTAGTTAACAATGAGATGAAATTCATTGACACAGTGAACAAGAAAATAGCAAACAAAGATAAATTTAACAAGATATGATCGACAAAAAGGTAAAGGAGATAGAATTTCGAACTAGTAGGAACAAGGAACCAAAATTAGTTAACAATGAGATGAAATTCATTGACACAGTGAACAAGAAAATAGCAAACAAAGATAAATTTAACAATTAAAGATTGAAATATGTCACTCAGAGAATGTTAGTGAAACTTAATAATGATAAATAGAGACCAAAGACCCACCACAATTGTAAAATAAATATGTAGAAAAATAACGATATAATAATTCTTTATACTACTAGAATAAAAGATATGATATAAAAAATAAAAATAAAAAAAGTATAAAAGATATGATCGACAAAAAGGTAAAGGAGATAGAATTTCGAACTAGTAGGATGAAATTCATTGACACAGTGAATAAGAAAATAGCAAACAAAGATAAATTTGACAATTAAAGATTGAAATATGTCACTCAGAGAATGTTAATGAAGTGTTCATTAATAAACAACGATAATCAACTACAACTCTACAAGAACTCTAATTTTTTTAGAAGAAAGTGTTTAAAATAATCTAAAAAAGTAGACAATTTGGTGGTTAACATAAGATGTTAATATTCAGAATTGAGGTGTGCGCCTCAGAGCTTGAGTGTTGTGAGGCTGGCCTCAGTCTAGGACACCCAGGCACATTTGGGATAGCCTCGGCTCGAGACGTAAGCCTTGAGAGCCTCAAGACCAGTTTTTTACTACCATGCTCCGTACACACTAAAAACAACTTTATCTATTTTTATCACTCATCGAGGCATACATACAGTATAATTGAGTATACTTGACTATAGAATTTGTATGTGTATGCTGCTTGACTTCTTGCATGTTTCTTTTACATAATTTGCTTCCCTATTTGAGAATTTGCGACTTTAAGAATCTAATAAATAATTGGTCAGTACTTGTTTTGTTGCTTCCATTTATTGTGTGTATGCTATTAAGATATCACTGTTTTTCTTCAAGGTCTCTCTCTCTGAGCTACAAATGAATAAAGAAAGTAAGTTTTAAAATTTTTGATCCCCCAGGTGAGCATCGTGATGGAACAAATGCTGCACTTGCTTCATCAATGTGGCTTGCCTAAAGAGGATGTGGACTTTATCAACTCCGATGGCTACACTATGAACAACTTGTTATTAGAGGTAAGCAATCAACATCGGCTATTTTTAGTTCATAAAATGCTTTTAACTACTGATATAAAGCTATTCGTATCTGTTATTGTTCAGAATTGGCAGCAGTAATTTTCAGTGAGAAAGTTGATTCGTTGACATAGCTACTTTTAAGAGAGGTTTATTTCTACAGGGCTTGTATACAAATCATATGGTGGACGTTCATATGTCAAACGAATTACATGACCGACATATGCAATTCAAACTTCAAACTGCATATCATATTGTACAGTGCAACAATAAAGTAAATGTATAACAAAAGCGTGTGATTTCAGCATGAATTCTCATTTTAAATCTGGATGTTGTTGATTCCTGGGTTTGTATACACATTACACTCATTATATGCATAATTACGGAATCCAAGTAATCTCAAATCTTTTTCTTCATGTAGCTGAAAACAAAGAAAAATATTCCCTACCATCAAATACCTGGCTGTTGTCACAACAAGGGTTATGTGAAGTCTCATCATGTGACAATGCTGGTCATAAATACTCACAAAGTCACAATCCTACCACGAACCACTATTTGGATTTCGATTATGCAATCAGATTTTAATGAAAATCAAGTGGTTTTTATATTATAATGCTTCTGAAAAAAGGAATGATATGCATGATCAATTATAGTTAGATAGTTAAGGAAAAGGTAGACCTAAATTGATTTGGAGAGAGTTATTAAGAAGGCTGAATTTTTACATCTCAATAGAGATATAACTCAAAATAGGGCTAGTGGAAAAGGGATCCATGTCCTCAACCCCTACTCGGGATTCAAACTTAGATGACGGTGTTTTATCATCAATTAAAAAGATGTTTAACTACATAAACAACATCTTTTCTTACATATACTGACTGCAATGGTTCTATCATCAGATTTTATATATTTCATTCTTCTTTGTAGCAGATGGTGGCAATGATATGATCAAGGTTTCGAAAACTAAAAAATTTCTCGTATGCACAGCCGGTGCTCATGTTTTACAATTTAATAAATCTACCACAAACAGGAAGTTCTAGGAGTAACATTTACCTGAATATATTCAGAATACTGTAATTACCTTTGTTCATAATATAATAATCTTCATAGGGAAAACCAGCTATGACGCTGTTTACTGGGAGTTCTCGTGTAGCGGAAAAGCTAGCTTCTGATATGAAAGGGCGTATTAAATTAGAAGATGCTGGTTTCGACTGGAAAATTCTGGGACCAGATGTTCAAGAGGTTCCTTCTCATCTATGCTAACCTATATTATCCTTCAGAAGTTTGTTTACATTATAGAGGTTTTTTTGCTTAACAGTGATCTGCTTATTTTGTTTCCTATGCTAGGTTGATTATGTTGCATGGGTCTGCGATCAGGATGCTTATGCTTGCAGTGGTCAAAAGTGCTCAGCTCAGTCGATTCTTTTTATGCATGAGGTAGTTGTTCAATCATATAGTTCTATGTTGCCACATTCACATTTTATTAGTTACCAATTTCCTGTTTAAGCTTTAAAAGAAATGTTGTCATTCACTCAAATTCAAACAAGTGCTGGCTATGTCAGTAGTGTTGCACTCACAATTAGATCATGCAGCACTTGAAGTTGCTTGCTTTTGCACTCCCAATTGGACCAAGTAAGGCTTTTAATTGGTTGCTTATTGCAGCTTATAAATAAAGATTAATGTGAACAATTAGTTATAAGGGCCTAGGAAGTGCCAGCAGAACATTTATTTTGGTTCTAATATATTGAAGCAATTGGCATTCACCATATATGCTAATAAACATTGCTCATTTCACTTAATTTTCTTACATTTCCATGAACATATTGGTGGTTGATGCAGAACTGGACCTCCAGTAGTCTTATGTCAAAACTAGAGACCTTGGCTGGGAGAAGGAAGCTCGAAGATTTGACTATTGGTCCTGTTCTTACTGTAAGCCATCTTCATTGTAGTCTTATAGCTTTTTCATATAAAATTCCATGTTTTCTGAATATTGTAAGATTTCTTTCATGATTCTTTTAGCTAGGTGTACATGTAGGCAACATTCGCTTAAAAAGATTTGTTTTGCTCATTTCGGCAACATGTTGAACATTATCACACTTCTATGGCCTCATCCTTCCTGTTTATTCCCTCCCAATGCTTATAACTGCCGGTCCTTCCACTGTCTTGGCGCTACTCATCTATTCCCTCCCAATGCTTATAACTGCCGCTCCTTCCACTATCTTGGTGCTACTCGTCTATATCTATGCCTCAGTCCCAACCATGCTGCGGTCGCCTACATGTATCATTCTTTTTCAATATATTATGGTTCATTTTCATAATGTAAAAATTCAAAATCTCTCCTTATAAGCCTTTCCTAAGTTAATGTAGGCGTGCCCCTTGTTTTAGTTGTGTTTGAATCAATAGCATTGCTTCAAATAGGTGTTAGTTATTTCATTCTCATTTCACATGCCCAGACCATCTCAGATGACCCTTGACTTGTCGTCAATGCTCACAACCCCCACTTTGTTCCTCATATTTTCATTTCTCAATCGATCTTTCCTTGGCTTCCCACACTTCCATCTCATCATATGCATTTTAGAGACATTCATCTTGTTGAGACCTTGTTTCTTCTCAGCCAACATTCACTTTCATATAACATAGTTAGTCGAATAGTTGTTTTATATAACTTACTATTTAATCTGAAAGGGATCTTCCAATAACATACTACATTGGAATCCTCCATTTTAATCATCCTATTGTGATCCTGTCACGAACTTGCTATCTTGAATATTGTTGTCCATTTGATAATAAAACCTAAATAACAAAACTTATCACATTTTAGTGCATCCACCCCATCCAACTTGACTCAATAGTCACACTTCTAGGAAGGCGCACCGTACTTTTTCTCCCGTGCCCCCCGACATTGAGGATTTTTTTCTGAACTGAGGAAATGCAAACTTTTCTCTCTTCGATTTTCCCACGTAGTTTGTCGGTCAAACCAACGATTCTCTTCGTCGTGATGAAACTGAAAATTGCAATGCATATATGGGTTTTGTTTCTACTCGTCTTAAACCTATATAATTTCAACACATTTCGTCAAAGCTCAACTTTATCATTTAATCATTCTTTTGTTTCATCAATCAACGCAATATCATCAGGAAATAACATGTAGCAAGGAATATCTTCCTGAACATGCTTTGTCAACTCATATTGCAACTATAACAAGAACAAATAGATATGGTCTTTTTGTTGATCCTTGATGTACCTCCATTGTGCCAACCATAACAAGAACGAATGGATATGGAAATCTTGATGTCTCCTTCAAGATTCTTGACACTAGCATGTGAGCTATCATACATATCTTTAATCAAGTCGATGTATTGAGTTGCTACACCCTTTGTCTCCAAAACCTTCAACAACACTTACACGGATACTCATTCACAAGCCTTTTCCAAAACAATAAAAACGACGTGAAGTTCTCATTTTTTTATCAACACTTTTTCATAAGCTTCCTTATCTGGAAAAAATAGCATATGTTCTGGATCTTCTAGGCATGATACCAAATTAGTTGTCTGATATTTGCCTTATAGATCTAAGCTTTTGCTCCATAATCCTCTCCCAAAACTTCATAGTGTGACTTATCAACTTGATACCTTTGTAGTTTGTGCAACTTTGGACATCTCCTTCGATCTTGGAGATGGGGACTATGGCGTTGTTTCTCTATTCATCCAATATTTTCTTGGTTTTCATGATCTTATTGAAACAAGTGATTACAAATTGACCACATAGATCCTTTATCCCCCATACTTTTTCATACATCAACAAGAATACTATTTGGCCTGGATGCCTTTCCCGTTTTCTTTTTTTTCCAAAGCATTCTTAATCTCAAATAGTGAAACTCGTCATGTGTAAGTGATATATGTTGTATTAATGTAACACGAGTCTCTTACATTACTCAAAGTATCTTTGTAGAAAAGCTTATGAAAGTAGTTTTCAATTGGTTCTTGAAATTATCATCCTTGAACAAGACTCTACCATCTTCATTGTTAATGCAATTTACTTGACTCAAGCCTCTTCCTTTCCTTTCTCCTATATGAGCCATTTTATATGCATCTTTTTCCCCTTCCCTACTATCCAAGGAAGAAAATGTCCGATTTCGACGCCGTTTCGGTAGCCACAGAAACAGAAATTTCGACAAATTTCGACAGATGCATTCCTGGCGTTTCGACGACCAAATGGTTGAATTATTTAGCGAAATTTTACCAGAACAATCTACTAGTGTAGATCTACTCAAATATGCAATAATATTTCATATTGGATATGTGAGGGGGTGGGGCTCCTCATGTGTGAGAGAAGGAAGCTGAACAATTTCGATGTGCATTTCGATGGAGATTTTGAGGTCAATTGAATGGCGAAATGAATGAATAGTCATCATAGTTTGCAAGCACAATATATAGACTTAAAGACACAAATTTATGGAAACATAGCATGATCTAGGATGGTAGGACCTTTCAGTAGAATGACAGGATGTAGTACATAAACAATGTCGCGGTGGTATGTGAGTGAGTACTGAGGAAGCATGAGACAACTATGGTTTATGCATCTAGTTGAACCATGATGGTTGTCATCCTCCTTGTTAATTATACCTACATATGGGCTCATGTTTTTTTTGTTTTATACAAGCATAGATATGTCTCACTGTTAATCTCCATATGCTTACAAGTGACAAAATACATACTAATGGATTAACTTAAGCTTTGTTCATCGTCGTGTGGTTTTGTAGCGAGAGCCTATAGGAGGCAACCATGTAGTTAGAGATGTGATTGATAATGGCATACATACAAAATATCTCGATAGTCATGCTAATTTTGTGCACTATAACATAAATCATGTGACCTCAAAAATGAAAGTTAGTGGGTCATCATAGTCATAGATATCACTCCCACACACATTTTTAAATATTTCCTTTGTAGATCTTTATAGAAGTGAGAGAAATAGGAGAGAGAGGTAGAATTAGGTTAGGAAGAGAAGAAACATAACTTAGATTGCCCCTAACAGGCCCAAGGAATCACATAGTAAAATTTGCAGACATCGTACCCCATTTCTCGAAATAATAGATGCATTTTTCGAAATTTCGTCGAAATGCGGACCTAAATGGCTTGCAGGGCATCGAAATTTACCTAATTTCGTCAAAATTCGAAATAATTGTCGAAATTTATTTTTTTTGTGGCGAAATTCCCTACGTACAGACATGTAAGGCCATTTCTATGTCCGATCGTTGGCGGCATCGAAATAATTAGCGAAATTTCGCCAATTTCGACGAAATTTTGAACATTGCTACTATCCAACTTCTTATATATCTCTTCAAAGTATTTAGAATTGGCCTCTTAAATTACTTTCTTAGCTACTTTCATTGTTTGCTTTTATTTCTGGAAGGTTGACATCATTTTAAGATTTGTGCATGCTCCTTCTCCCTTTTGAGTGTAATGTCCTTACTACTACATCATTCCACCACCTAGTGCCTTTCTATGGAGGCCCACACCCTTTGGATTCCCCTAAAACCTCTTTGGCAATTCTTGTTATGCATGAGTTCATATGATGTCAGATAATGTTAACATATATGAAGCATGGATACAGATACAAGCATGAATACGAGTACGGACACATGTATACGGATATAGACATGCATACGTAATTATGTATACGGACACATATATGGGATACAAGGATTTTTGAAAATTTAGGATACAAGTACGACAGTGGATATGGCAAAAACATATTTTGAAATTATATACACACCTATTTTTTATTCATTTAAATGTAAATTAAGACCATATAGTTTCATTCAAAGATAAATATAAAAGGAAAGGGATCTTCCTGGACACAAGGAACGAGGTGACCGATACCGACGCCGTTTCGACAGCTTGGAAATAGGTATTTACCGGTATACCGACGGAAATACCGACAGATGCAATCCTGGCCGTATCGACGCCAAAATGAACGAATTAATTCATGAAATTTTACAGGTGTAATCTCCACACCTAAATGCATCGTTTCATGCAATAAAATTCTATATTGGATGTGGGGTAGGGGGGGGTCCATCATGTGGGAGGTAAGGAACCTGTCCTGTTTCGTTGGGATTTCGATGAAGGATTTCGATGTCAAAACATAGGAATTCAGATATGAAATTTTACAGGTGTAATCTCCACACCTAAATGCATAGTTTTATACAATAAAATTCTATATTGGATGTGGGGTAGGGGGGGTCCATCATGTGGGAGGTAAGGAACCTGTTCTGTTTCGTTGGGATTTCGATGAAGGATTTCGATGACAAAACGTAGGAATTCAGATATGAAATTTTACTAGCACAATCCACAAACTTAAATATACACAATTATGCAACAATATACAATTTACAACATATCAATAACATATTTACTTACCAACTCACATCAGTAGTATGTTGAGTGGCGCGCAGGTTGTCCATACTGTAATGAGTTGATACTATTGAGATATTCCGCCCATGACATGTGCATCCTATAAACTTGGTTATATGTAGTCACATGCTCCTCATAGACAGTATCGTTGACAAATCGCATCATCCCAATCTTTGGAAAATGTTGTTCTAAATCTCTGAGATATTGTGCCTTTCTTGGAGATGTAGGTCGAGGAGCTCGAGTGAGTGGACGTTCACTTCCTTGAGGAATATGTTGAATAGCTACAGGCACAGCCATAGGAAGTATTGGGACTGGAGAAACAAGAAGAACTGAATGACCACCACTCCATGTTTGCCCACCATCCTCAGAAAATGCAAGGGAGTTGTACTGATAACTTCCATGTGGGCCTGAGACATTTGATGTATAGGTATATCCAACATGATGTTCTACTTCTGGTTGTGGCGGTGGTGGTGGTGGCTGATTTTGATATCCAGAATACCCATATTGAGAGTGAGATGGGTATGGTTGTCCAAATAGCATATCGGCAAATCCCAATGTTGAATCATGTTGAGCTTGAGATTGAGAATCAGAACCTGAAATACTCATGTTGCTAAGTGAATCAGCAATATCAGAATAACGATCATTGTTGTAGCCGTAGGAGCCTGTAGCCTGAGGTGGTGCAACACCACTGTAGTCTTTGCCGGTTCGAGTTTTCCTCCTTTGAAAAGTTTTTTCACGCATGGGATATTCTTTTTCTGCTGGAAGAGGAGGAGGTGCAGCTGTCGTAACATAAGGACGATATTCAGGAGAGCGCTCACTGCCGCCGCCATCATTGCCACCATCATTATCAGATTTTGATTTTGACCCAGATGTACTTTTTGAAGAAGGAGACTCTGTGCTACCCAATGCTTCTTCTACTGCTCTATTGATCTCCATATCAACATTTTCATGCTCAGGCTCAGGCTCAAGTCTTTCAGGTGGAGTTTGGTCAACATTAGTATCATAATCTCCTTCAAAGTGCTCTTCTATGTATGGATCTGGACGACCATCTAGATTATCAAGAATGGGACGACCTATCTCATTCATCCATTCCTCTAAAGGATCTTCTGAATCATCAACTTCTTCTATGCCTCTATGCCTGGATTGGTTGAATGTGTATGCGGTGTCAATGGGATCGTGGACGACAACAAAATCCACTTCTCTGTAGTTGGCATCTCGTATTGCTCTAGCCCTCAACTGCATGTTGTAGTGAACATATACCAGATCTCTTAGCCTGTCTGCCCCCAACCTGTTCCTTCTCTTTGAGTGAATTAAATTGAAAGTGCTCCAATTTCTTTCACAACCTCCTGCAGATGTTGTTTGAGAAAGAATACGAACAACCACTTTTCTTAGATGGGGGGCACCCGTTCCATTCCATACCCACCACTCACAAGGATCACCCTGATGCATTTGGATGACCAAAACAACCGAGGCCTTCACGAAACTGTCGCAACTGCAAAAATATTTAAGAACAAACTTCAGTAGAGGTAAATAATTTGTTATGTATGTAATATATTTAGTTATATACCTCATCCATCACTATGGTGCGCTCTTCAGTAGAGGTAAAGAATTTGTTAGTTATATCTCTCACAGCAGACATTAGAGTCACATCTAAGCCCAGTTTTCGCGAGTATTGGAACCTCGGGTTCAGATAGTAAGCTGTCACCAATTTCAAATAAGGAAATAAGATTTAGATTTAGTAAAATTATAGCAAGTTATAGAGTTAGAAACTTAGAACATAAATCTGAATTTAGAAGAAATAAATTATATACCTGCTTTGTGCAGTGGATGCAAAAGCATATCTGTCCAACGCTTGTCTACAATTGACAAGTATTGTGAATGGGACCTAGGAGCTGCTTGTTTAATACCTTCCACCATTACTTGCATTGCATCATACAAGTAAGGCATTGTTGCGGCTTTGTCACCATCTACCAGCCTCAACACTTTGACAACAGGTTCCATTATCCGCAGCACCTTTGAAACCTTATCCCAGAAAGCCCGACTGGCAATTAGTTCTTCAATCCTTCTGCCAACTGGGGTGTTGTGCTCCTTCATGGAGGTCCACTCCACACCATTAAAGAGCCTCCTAAGTCCATCTTTTTTGGACTTTAATGAGTTCAAGGCCAAGTAATTCGTTGCAAATCTAGTCACCCCTGGTCTAACTAGATCACCTCCACAGTACTCAGATCGCCTCATAGCATTTAACAAGAAGGAATGGTTGTAGATGAAACCTGTGATCAACCTACCATCAATTGTCACACTTTTGATGTAATCAATTGAGCCCATGTCCTTGAGGATCAGATCTATGCAATGGGCAGCACATGGTGTCCAGTAGACCGGATATTTCTTCATTGTACTTTCACCGGCCTTCTTGAAGTTAGAGCCATTGTCAGTCACTATTTGCACTACATTCCCAACCCCTACCTGCTTGATGTATTTCTTCATTAAATTCTTGATGTAACTGTAATTCCTGACTGCACCAGAAGCATCAACAGAGTCTAGAAAAACAGTAGATCCACGGAAATGTACTAGAAAGTTAATAATTTGCTTTCTATTTCCAGATGTCCACCCATCACACATGAGTGTGACGCCATACTCAGACCACAATTGTTTCTGGCTTTCAATCCATACCTGTAGATCTTTCTTCTCTCGGGGAAGATACTTGTTCATCAACTCATATGCAGTCGGGGCTTTGATACCCCTACCCGACTCCTCTATGACATCCACCATGTGTTGTAGATATGGTTCGGTTGCAACATGTGCGGGTATACCATGAGCAAAGAAGAACTTACCCACTGCCTTGCCCACCTTCTCTTTCGCACCAGTAAACATTGCTTTTAGGGTTTTTTGCCTAGCATCAGACTTCCTAACCCCTGGCTCATCAAAATGCTTCAATCTTGCACTAGCAGAACGGAAGAGTGTATCAACAGTGTCTTTCTTTCTTTTATATTGAGCATGCTGATTTTCATCATCATCATCTAAGTCAACAACCGGGACACGTGCAACCCCAGCCCCACTGCCTCCACCTGCACCAGATGGTCCATATCTCCTCGTAAGCCGAGCTGCCTCCTCCCTATCCCACTCACTTTTGCGGGAGTCTCTGAGAGTACGCCTATACATATGACGTGTAAAAGCAGTATCACACCCTGGAGGATATGCAATATCATCATCTGATTCAGCAGAAGAACCTGTGGCCCTAACATCAAAGAGTGTATCTGTGTAAGCCTTTTCAACCTGCTTCAACTTTTGTTGTTTTTGCCTCTTTGCACCCATCAGTTTCTTGAAGTCATCCCTAACACTTGGAGGGCACTTCTGGCAATTTGCCACATTCTTGTCACCACCAGTAATGTGACGCTTGAATCTAGTAATTCCTCCACCACCAAGTGTTTTCTTACAGTAGTTGCAGACAATCTTTGCCCTATTCCCAGACCCAGGTACATGCTTGCAGTGACTCCATGCAAAATCCACATCCTTTGATGCATGACCAGCCGCACCCTCAGCGTCACTTGAAGACGAAGAAGACATCTTCTCAAAACTCAAAAGTCAACACTGAAAAAGACAAAGACAAACAAGCAAAGCAAATGATATTAGTAACTTAGCATTTAATAAAAAAGTACAAGTAAGAAATGTACATTGTCGTAGTAACTATTAAGTCTATTCTCTATTCACAATACTAATATCAAATAAAAATAAGCCATTAAGTGAACAAAATCGGTTTCTTTTATGTAATGTAGAATCAAAATCGATATTTTATAATGTATGATACTTGCTTGTAATTATAGAATCAAACACAAGATTTTTAAAGATTTTTCTTTTGAAGATAATTATTTTTTAAATATAAATAAAGTCTGAAATTATTTTTAAAATTATAAAACATGATATTTACTAATTAAAAAGACAAGTGATATGCTTTCCACATGCTAGTTTCATCTTATACAACATTAACACACACAATTCTAAAGAAAAAAAATAAAAAAAAACGTTTTTTTTTTATTTTCAGCATTTTTATAAATAAAAAATACGGATTATTTAGATATTTTGGGTATATTTTTGTTTATATATGTTCATGTTAGTCTTTGATAGAACTTCTTCTACTAAACCTAAATTAAATGCCTATTATTAATGGTACTAATTGTATTATTACTATTAATTAATGAAATAACATGTTAATGTTAATTATTAGTGAGGTAATTAGTGATAAATCAGTAGATCTATATAATATAATCATAGATCTAGTGATAAATAGCATCAATCATAAGTATTTTGGAGTAGATCTAGGATTTTAGGGGTATTTGGTGATTTTTTTAGGTGAGAATAGAATTATAAGAAGAGAAAAGAGAGGGGAGAGGTTGGAAATGATGGGAAATGCAAGAAATTAAGTAAACATACCTTAATTGGGGCTGATTTGAGCTCCAATCTTGAAAATCGCCCAAATTCTCCAAGTTTTTCCTCTTCAAACAGCAGCAGCAGAAGACGGCTCGCAAATATCGGTATGTCGGGCGGAATGCCGCCTGTGCCGCCCTGTACCGAGGTGTAAGTGGTGCATTTTGCACCGGTACCCTCGAAATTTGGCGGTATTGGCGGTATACCCACCGGTATGCCGAAAAATGCGATCCTAACGGCAGAATTGCACGTATCTGTACCGGTACCCGTCGGTATCGGTATTTCGAGCGGTATACCGCCGATACCGACGAAATCTCATCCCTTGGCTGGACATGCCATTAAATTCTTTGTTCAATCTCATGAACAACCTGTTGCATTTCTCTAAGGTGTTCAGTATTGACTCCATGTCATAATTTTTTTATAAGGATCCATGTCATAAAAAGAGTAACAAAGTTTTATGGTTGGGTGTCAACCTACCACCAACCCTCCTTTACCCGGACTTAGGTGTTCATTATTGACTTTAGAGTAAATTTTGATCACATTGCAAGGAATCTTTAGCAGGTGCACTTTTCCGTAGTATTTAACATAGTTATAACAACATTCACTATTGCCACCCTTTCATGCTTCTGATATTATAATCACATATTTATGAAGAGGTGCATGATCATTACACTCAGTTGCGAGACTTGTGTCCTCTAATAAGAGAGATAAAGATTGGATAACATAGATAGACTGATTAGTGCAGATTGGATACTATAAGGCAGCAAAGATATAGTTCAAGGGGATGGAGTATATGACTCTCATGTAAAACTCCTAAGAGCTAGGCGACCAAAAAATCTGGGAAATTCGATAAGAGAGACTACGTGAGATATTCTCTCACCATAATACAAGATATCGAATTAGCATTGTAATGGTTCAAAATATAGCACCAAGCACTCTAATGAATTGATATTGTCAACTTAATATGACCATTGTCTTACAGTTGAACCATAGTCTAAAAGGGGTTTGATTATAATAACAGCCAATTTTATAAAAAAGTGCATCTATATGTTCATAATCAACATTCAAACTTGATTTAGTTGTAGTTCGAACCAATTTTAATTCGTTTGCCAAAGAGTTCTAAAAAATTAGAACCAACATTAAGTTACCAGAACATCTAAAAATTTGAAACTAACAGTAAGTTACTACTTACTACTAGTAGGTTATTAACAAGAAGTAACAATAAATAGTTTCAGTAGCAAACTAACAATAGTTTTATTAGAATGTCAACTTGGTTTATAGAACAGTGTTGTCCAGATTCATAATTACCATTACTGATATTTATGGTAGACCAAAACTCTAAAATTTTATTAGAGAGCCTAGATAGAAGGATATAATAAATATAGAACTAACAGCAGCAATAGGCACATATTGACAAATTAAATCGGATTCATGTATGCATCTCTATATAAATGGGCCAACCGTATCCACTAAGTATCCAAGTTGTATCAACAAAGTATCCACTCTTAAAAAAGTGAAGAAAATTTGGGATACGTCTGAAGAAGTATCCAATATGCATCCAGGCATATCCGAGGATTAGTATCCAATACATATCCAGTATGGGTAAGACACCTATTTTGGAGTATTTGTGCTTCCTAGGTTAATATCAGACCCCACGTGCCAAGTGCCCTCCTCGATGAGTTTACAATAAAATGACAAATATTGTTCACCTTCCATATCACAAAAAGAGTGACAAAGGTCTATGGTTGGCTGTCAACCTACCACCAACTCTCCTCTGTTCCCCGGGCTTGGGACACTACATTTGCAGAAGATGTGTGAAACATAGGCGGGGTCAAATCATGGTGTTGCTACTATGCTAAATGTGTCCTTATTTTTCAAGATTTAACATATGATTTTCATTGTATTTCAGTCATGAGCATATATCTCCTAGATAAATAAAGAACTGTATTTACACCACAAATTCATATAAAATCTATTCTGGCCCTGTGTGCAATAATAAGAGTCTAGTAACTATAGAAATTTACATCACATTATGTGACTAAATTTGCTACCAACTCGGTGAGCAGAGGGGCAATGGTATATATGGTGATATTGATAGGCAAAAATGTAAGCCAAGCAACTTCACTTGCATTCATACAGTCTAAAATGTATATAAAAATGCTAAATATAAAGACTGTTAGATACATATATGTAAACCTATATTCCTAAAGAATTCCTGAATGGCTCAATTTTGTACAAGATTGTTTTTCTTGAATACCTGCTACAAACACTGCAGCTGGTAAGTCCAAATTGGTTTCCTTTCTGTATATTTCAGTTCCAATTTGTTTCTAAATATTTCAGCACCGCATCTTTTTATAATAAGCCTTTTATTTCTTTCTCCAATAGCCCCCCTTACTCAATCCAGGTTGTCTCCCAAGATTTCAACATAGTACTCAAAAGCTTCTGTGTAATCAGGAAAAGATAGGGAAAGCCCTTGTAGAAACAATGTTCCCCTGCAACTTTCCATTTAATTAATTATTACCCTGCGTTTTCTTATGCTTGCTTTTATCCAATTACTCTTACAGGATTTAGATACTCCCATCTACTTAAGCAAATCCATAAAGCAACCCTGGAAGAACAACCTCGTTCATACTTTTATTTTTTGGATTCCAACTATTTTCATAAATAATTACCCATTTTTTTAATCATTTATCAGATGTCATAATGTTTGCCTCTTACTGTCAATAAGAACACTTATTCAAAAGCAATTTAATAAGTTGATAAACTTAAAGTCTGATACACTTCAGTTGTGAATTTCTTTGGAAGGATAGTGAACCACATTTTATTTACACTTCCAATCCTCACCACCCATCATCACTTAAGCCTCATTCCCAATCATGTTGTGTCGGCTATACAGATCCTTCGTTTCCATTCAGTCCAGTTATGGATCATATTCTCATTGCGATATAAGCATTGTAGATCTCTTCTTAAATTCTCTCTCCGTGTTAAATTAAGGCCTGCCCTTCCCTCTTTAAACTATGCTCAATAAGATTACTTCAGATATCTGCACTTTTTGGTTATTTGTACATGTCTATACCATTACAGCCCTCACATAGATTGTACTCCATACTTGTTACCCCCACCGTGCTCCTAATATAGTTATTTCTCAGGCGTTTGCCTTATCTTTCACAAACATTCATATTAACATTTGCATTTCTACTACATTCATGTTGTTGACCCCTTCATGGGATGAGCTTATGAAGAGAGATTTTGAATCTCTACATCTTAACCAGAATATGGCCTATGGTAGAGCTGAATGGAAATGAAAGATCCATGTAGCCGACCCCAACATATTTGGGATGAGGCTTAGATGACGACGACGATTTCTACTACATTCATCTTGTTGACACCTTGTTTCATCATTGCCCAACATTGACTCCCATGACAACATGGCTAGTCATTTAATTGTTCAATAAAACTTTGCAATTTGAGATGGATATTTTGGTCACAAACTAATCCAGTTGCACTTCTCCATTTCATTCGTCATGTTGTGATTATGTGACATACATCATCTTGAACATTTCTATACATATGAATAATAGAACCCATGTAAAAAAACTTATAGCATTTTAGTATATCCACTCCATCCAACTTATTAGTACCACTCACAATAATAGACCAGCTGAGATTGCAATTCATATACTTAGCTGATGCATATACTCAGCCTCGCTTTTACATATCTTAAATATATTAGATTCTAAAGCATTTCTCTAAAGTTCAACTTAATAGTTCAATTTGTCTCTATTCTCACGAATCAACACAATGTCACCTGCAAATAACATATATCAAGGGAAATCATCCTAAACATGCTTTGTGAACTCATTTTTTAACAAAGAATAAAAAACGGGCTCAAAGTTGATCTTGATGTACCCCAACTCTAATTGGAAATCTTGGAAGCCCTCTTAGTGTCCTAACACTCACAATTGAGTTGTCATACATGTATTTAATCAAATCAAGGTATTGAATTGGGACACCCTTATTCCATCACTCACCAAAACAATTCACTCGGAGCTTAATCTAGGAATTATCTCCGGGCCACTTGCCTTTCAAATTATATCTTTGTCCAAGGCATTCTTGACCTCTGATTGTGTAACCTGTCAACTCCTGTATCCATAATCATTGCTTAGAATTGTCAAAATCGGTGAAATTTCACCAATAATTTTGACATCGACAACCATCGGGTACAGAAATGACCAAACATGTCTTTACGGAAATTTTGCCGAAAAATAATAATTTTGGTGCTTGTTTTGTCTTCAAATTTCAACGAAGATAGGCATATTTCAATGAAAAAGGCCCATTTCATCCCCGTTTTGATGAAACACAACAAAAACATAGGTTATGTTTTGAGAAACGGGGTACCATGTATGCAAATTTGCTATATGACTCCTTGAACTTTTTAGGGACAATCTAAGTTATGTTTCTTCTCTTCCTAGTTCAATTCTACCTTTTTCCTATTCTCCCGCTTCTATGAAGATTTATGAGGGAAATATTTAAGAATGGGTTTGGAAGTTGTAACTATGGTTGTGATGACCCGCTAGTTTTCATTTCTAAGGTCACATGATTTGTAATGATAGTGCGAAAATTAGCATGACCACCGAGATATTTTGTATGTATGCCATAAAAAACCACACCTCTAACAACATGGTTGCCTCCTAGCCCTCCTCTAGGTTCTAGCTACAAAAGCACCACAACCAAGAACAATGCTTGAGGCAATCCATTAGTATGCATTTTTTGGTAGTAGGCATATAGAGAATACATTGAGAAACATATATGCTTGTATAAAACAGAATAAATTGAAGCCAATATGTTGATAGGTATACCGTATCACAAACAAGGAGGAAAGCAACCATCATGGCTCTCAAGCTTCAATTAGGTACATAAACCATAGTTGTCTCAAGCTTTCTCAATACTCACTCACATACCATCGCGATACTAGTTATATACTATGTTCTATCGTCCTATCTGAAGGTCCTACATTGTAGACTATATTATGTTTCGATAAATGTGTCTTTAAGTCTATTTGTTGTGAATCTTTACATCTTAATCAGAATATGATCCATGATAGAGTTGAATGGAAACGAAGGATCCATTTAGCCGACCCCAACATGGTTGGGATTGGGGCTTAGATGATGATGATGATGAAATCTATATATAGTTCTTACAAACTATAATGACTTAATTCATTCATTTTACCATTTAATTTGACCTCAAAATCCCCATTGAAATCCGCATTGAAACAATTCAACTTCCTTCACTCATACATGAGGAGTCTTACCCCCCACTTATCCTATATGAAATATTACTACATATTTGAATAGATCTGCGCTGGTAGATCGTTATGGCAAAATTTTATTATATAATTCGTTCGTTTGGCGATTGAAACGCCAAGAATGCATGCCAAGTTTTTTTTCAAAATTTATAAAAAAAATCTATTCCTATGGCTACCGAAATGACGTCGAACTTGGACTTTCTTCCTTGTCCATAGTGCATTAGGCTTATTAGAAAACCTACTCTTCTTGGGACCAAGGAAAATAAACCCACAGGGAAGCCTTTGGGTTTCAGAGCACCTCCTTGTAGATACCCTTCAAGAGAGGGGAGTTTTGTTTTATAGAGTATGCTTGTAGGCTAAGTATTTTTGTCGAGATTACCTAAGGACTCCTTTCCTTCCCAGTTTGACCTCTAGGAATTTTCATTGATCACTTATAAATACGATGATATGTCTTTTATATTTCATCTCTTACTATAATTGAAGCTTCACCCTCTGCAAGTGAAGACACAATATGAAGCAATTTTGTGTTGTCTTGCTCTTCTAGCCACATGGTGTGTATGTCCATCTGATCTTCTAGGAAATTCCACCAACTCTTTCTTTGCTTCCTTTGACATCTTATCCTCCTCAAGTCATTCTCCAAACATCTTCAATAAATAAATAGTGGTTTGAGTCCTCAATGCCCCCTCTTTTCTAATTTTTTCCAACTCTATTATTCCCTGTTTTTATCCGGTTACAAATTCTCTGAAGCCAGCCCTCTTTTCTTGTTCAGAAGTCGTAGTTGAAGTTCACATCTCCTATTGGTTGATCTTTCAACATAATTCAAAAGCGATATGGTTTTTGTTCCATCAGATATAACATATAGGCCCCTATTCTAACATCCAAGTGAATAAAAAATTTGCATTCTATATGCATGTGTTAAGTATGATGCTATCTTCTATTGAACTATTGTATCACATATTTATGTTTGGTAGGAGCAGATTAAGTATGAAGAAGCTCTTTCCAAACTTTTTTAATTAATTAATATGAACCTTAATATGTCATGGTCAAGTAGTCAACGAAGGACTATTTCCAGAATGAAGTTCCCTTTGATGTACCAGTAAATATATTTTTGGTCCTTATGCTTTGCTTTAAATCTATCTACTACAAGTGCATACACAATCTGCATATGATTTCATCAGTAAAACTAAAATTGACTTCATTGCAGGTTACAACAGATATCATGATTGAACACATTAATAAACTCCTTGAGATCCCAGGGTCAAAGATAGTCTTTGGCGGTGAACCCTTACAAAACCATTCCATTCCTAGTATATATGGGGCCTTAAAGCCGACAGCGGTTTTTGTTCCTCTGCAAGAAATTCTGAAGGAGAAACATTTTGAGCTTGCCACTAAAGAAATATTTGGTCCATTCCAGGTAGGTTCCAATATGTATGTTTTGTTTTACATTTTTTTGACATGTATTAGGCACAACATTTTGGTGTATATACTTCTATATTATGTGATTGTCTGCTGATGATGCATATCATATTAATGTTCAAATATTATTATAGCATGAAATGCGAAATTTGTAATGATTGAAATGCTGAACTGGAAATTTTGCAAGAACCATTCAGAGAAAGCATCCATCCTGCTGTTACAACCCAAAATTTGAATTGTAGTTTTTATGATGTCTATTTTTTAGAATGGAATAAATTCCCATTTTTTTTATATTGACTCCCGTATGTAGGGTTGAGCATCGAACGGGGCCAGCCCGACCCGGGCCCGATCTTGGTATTCTAAATGGGCAGGCCGGGCTTTTTTAGGTCCATTTTCTTATCCGGGCTTGGGCTACCATAAAACCAGACCCGAAAACCCGGTACCCGGCCCGCATAAATAATCCATACCATATAAGATAAATACACAAATATGTATATCATTTTAAACTTCTTAAACCATCGTAGGATCAACCATTCAATGGACAATATTAATCGGCCAACTTCCCCCCTATACAAACAGTTACTAATAATAAATGGGCAGGCCGGGCTTTTTTTAGGTCCATTTTCTTATCCGGGCTCGGGCTACCATAAAACCAGACCCGAAAACCCGGTACCCGACCCGCATAAATAATCCATACCATATAATATAAATACACAAATATGTATATCATTTTAAACTTCTTAAACCATCGTAGGATCAACCATTCAATGGACAATATTAATCGGCCAACTTCCCCCCTATACAAACAGTTACTAATAATAAATAAGTCGAATAGTTGATCCATACGCCGCACTGTCCAATTTTCACCAAATCAACAAATAGCAAGAATGTTGTGGATTATTAGTTTGTCTATTCATTCATATTATGTTCAGCTTCACGCAAAGCACCACCATTCCTAGTATAGCGTCATTCTGAAATTTAATGAATATGTCTGCAAAGAATGACATTCTGATTCTACTTACATAAAAGTTCAACATTGATTGTGAATTAAGCATATCATTTTGATGCAACCAATTGGATAGAAATGCAAAAAACAAAAAAAGTATAAAGGATTATTAGAGAGTTTTTGTAGACGGGCTGGCCCGAGCCTGGCCCGAGACCCAAATTTTTTACACGGGCCGGGTACGGGCTCACACTTTTATAAATTTTCCAGGTTGAAACCCGGCCTGTGGCCCAGATAATAATATGGATCTTGGTGTGGGCTTTTACCAAAACCCGGGGTGACCCGACCCGATGCTCATCCCTACCTGTATGTATCAACAGGGACATCTGAAACATTCATTAGCTATTTCTTGAGCTGGTCTTGTGAGTGGCATCGTATGACCAGTGTTGTATTTTCTCTTTCCGTATTGAACCCACTTGTAATCTTCCATATTGTGTCAATACCAATGGGATCTGATCATTTTGCTGGACCTATTATCTTGCAAATGTGACTAGCACAGGTCCGCTTCAACATGTAACTTGTGCACGGTTTAAATTAAGCATTAATTGGTGCTCTTTGGGCAATAAGTGGTCATCATCTAAGCATTAATTGGTGCTCTTTTGGCATTAAGTGGTCATCATCTACCGTTGTTGTGTAGGATGCTTGACCAGCAGGTAACAAGACAGTCACTACACTTCTCTTACCTACTAGGTGCTTCATCAGTGAGTTAGACATGTAGCTACATTTCATCTCCTCTTCCTACAGTCATGTCTCATAGAGGTCATGTGGATATCATCTGATTTAGTCTTTTTGGATCCACTCTTTGCTTGGCTTCAATGGGCTATCTATAGGTGCTTCATCAGTGAGGCAGACCTGTAGCTACGTTTCATCTCCTCTTCCTACAGTCATGTCTCATAGAGGTCATGTAGATATCATCTGATTTAGTTTTTGGATCAACTCTTTGCTTGGCTTCAATGGACTGTCTATAGGTGGTCTATGCCTAAGCTGTCTGTTTTTGCACCATCCGGAATAGGAAAGTCCCTTAAAAGAGGTTTAATTCACACCTCATGGAAATCTGTCATATGAATATCTAGGATTACTGAGTAAGTTATTTTGAAGTTCATCAACAAAGAACCAGTACACTTGTCTCTTTCGCAATACTTTTACCTAAATGTCCTTATCTATTTCCGTTAAGCTCATGTGAGACTGTGACTATTTATTTGGTACAACTGGAAGGGGGGAGGCAAGCAATATAAAGCATCATCTGACCAAGAAACTGTTCTGATGATGATAACATTCAATTACTACTTTATACCAAAAACACTCAATTAACACTCTGCTCAAAACTTTATTCGGTGAATAAATTGAACATGTACTAGCTTAAGCAAGAGAGAAGAGGAGACAACACTAGATATTTATTAAGCACAAGAATTATCTTGAACTAATGATTTGAGTTTGTTAATCCATTCATTAGGACATTGGTCTAGTGCAGCTGCGGTCACTTATAGGGTTTGGCCCGCCGGCCAGTGTGCATATGCGACCCACTTGGAGCCACTAGCCGCATATGTGTTTGCTTCTTGAAATTAAAGTATAGATGCATATATAAATATAATATACACCCACCCACATACACATATATATGTCTTCGTCTGTCCACCACGTGTGCTTTTCCATAATTATAGTTGAATGTGGTAGTTAGCATGGTTACATTAATAAGACAATCTACGTGCAACTTTAGTGCACAATACATTTGGCGTGCAACTAAGCTCATTTTTTTCCAATGAGAAGAATGCAAAATGACTGGCATTGGGCGACAATCTCTTGATGGATATTAAAAATTCAGTAAAGAGAATTGAATTTTCATCATTTTAGAAGGAAGTAGAGACAAGATGGATGGAGTTGATGTCTCAAAATGTGACACCGAAGATGATATACAAGTGGACCTCTCTCATAGGATCATAAGGTGGATCAAATAGAAGATGGCAACCACTCAAGGGAGGCAAGTGACCCCTTCAACCGTAACCCCTTTTCATCTCCTACTTCAGCTAAAAGTTTGTGGAAGATGACAACCACGGAAGGGAGGCAAGTGGCTCCTTCGACCCTACCTCTTAAAGTGCAGCTAAGCACCTCTGCTTTAACATTCCTATATTCCTTGTTACTCCAAGCTATGGATGTTCGGAATAGGATCTAATCAGGATTTATCAGTGTCTTCTTCTGCAGCCTAGGCACCACACCAGCGTGATTCATACCAACTCAGTCGGGATCCAATCCCGTGCTGTTGGTTAAAATCGGACTAACATGGTCTGTTGGAAATACCGTAATCCCATAGCCCAGACCAACCCAGTCTTGTTTGTAGCAGAATGACAAATCCTAGTCCGCATTTAATCCTATCTTGTATGTTATTTTGTTTTATATGCAACACTGAAAATGAAACATGTCTAGTCTAGGTGTCAATCGAGTTGCCAAACAGCACGGGATTAAAAACCAGACTAACCCAATCCTATTGTCCCATTTTCAAACAACTTGTAATCTGGACAAGTACTAGTCCTGTCCCAAATAGACAAGCCCCGTTGACAGTACTGGTATCCTAAAGCCCTCCCCTAAATCTCATGTCTTTGGGCCTTCCCCTATACTGCTTGCCAATCCCACACCACCCTTCTGGGTGTGATTGGTGTACTTGGTGGAGCCATTTAGGGTACAAGTCACCGCCCTATTAAAAAAAAAAATGGGCGCCATCATCGCTTCAAGTCCATCATGAACATGCCACTTCAAAATGCTGCTCCCCTTGCAGATCCCAACATTTCCAAGGATAGAAACGCCGTCTGATAGGGATGTTCCCTGACCCGGTGCCGTTGTAGGCAAAAGAACCATACGAGACAGAATCTGCACCTCTCCCCTGGAGAACTTATAGGGAGCCTGATTACAGTCATCCCTGTTCCTCTATTGAACTGTTTTGATGCTTTTGTTCCTCCATAATTTTATGACGACGTTCTTGATATTGCTGTGAGTATTGAATAGTGATCCTTTGATTGGCACGGTGGCTCTTAAGAATCATCTGTTGGCACAATTCCTCAAAGAATGTACAAGTTTAAGATTTATTCTTGGAGGAAATGTGTCCAGGACTTGTGTCAAACAGGAATTGGCGATTCCAAACATGTAATTCTGAACACACCTGCGGACTACTATAATCAGCACAAATGAGTACCCAGAAACAATCCCATTAGAGCTTTGTAGATGTATATATCTTAAAGGATCATCAAAAAATTTATATTCAAACTCTTGAGTTAGGAGAGACATGAGTCTTCCCCCTCTCTCAAACCCGTGGCGGAGGCCGGACGTCCCGGGAAGGTGGTAAATTCAAGGCGGCTTCTGGGAATCGAACCCGGGTCCCTTTGTGAGGGGACACCGTGTTTGACCTCTTGGACCACTCCTTGCCGGCACTTCTATTCTAACTCTGCTTTTCTTGTCCTACTACATTTAAACCAACTTTCAGATGTTGATTGGGTAGCAGATTATAAAAGTGATTCTCAGCATAGACAGTGTTTTTATAAGGATGTCGGTTCGAGATGGATTTTTCTAAAAGATTTGTAGTTATCAGGTCTACAGGTATGCCATACACATTTTATGAGTAACAATGCGAAAAACAATTATCTATGAGATGCAGAATTTTATAGCGGTATTAGGATAACTGATGGTATATAGCCACAAGTTCTGTTCTTCATCAGAAGCTAATTGCAATTTGCTCAGACATTCGGCAATGTCAAGAAAATTTTTAGTCTCCATTTAAATGCACTAAGGAACAGCTGGTAGGCATATAACCAGGGCTTTAGCTGCATCTCTTTTTGGAGTTACGTCTTTGACATTCAAGTAGGGTAGATGTAACTTAAGAAGCACCACTACCATTATAGCATATTTTGTATATCTGCTTTACTGATTCGTAATAGTTAATATCTACTTTAGTAGTTCACTTATGAATATTTTAAACTTATTTAGCATCTGAGAGCACGTTCTTGGAACCAGTTTCACGTGCAGATTCAATATTTAATTTATTCTGTTGGGGCATGCCGACTCCTCTTCCAGGATGATTGTATTTGCAAAGGAATAACATTTAGTGGAAGGGGCATTAGTCAGAGAATGTCTTACAATAACCAGTTTGTTCTTTGATTAAGCGCTTATTTGCAGGAGGATCTCAACTTGCATTTTGATAGTGTACTGAAGTAGCAATTCTCTACAGGATAATTAATCTGTAATACTTTATTAGTACTTGAAATTTTTATGCCTATCTCATCAAGCAAAGATAAATAGGACACAGTTGCAATAAGACTCCTACTCAGACATTCTGAAAATCATTTCTATCTTTTCATGAATTACCTTGTCAATAAACAATTAACGTAAGTATATGTGAAGTGCTTTGTCTGATAATATAGCGCCTTTTGCTGCTGGCAGACTGACTTTAGGCACACACAAAAGGCAGATAGTATTTTTCCATTTACCTCTCTACTTCTTACCTTGCGTAATGTTAATTAGCTTCTGAATTTGACAAGTCCGTCGTCAATTTGCTTAACCATGTTTCTACAATCATCTCGTTGCATGGGTTCAGATTATTACGGAATACAAACAAGACCAGCTGCCACTGGTGCTAGATGCATGTGAGAGGATGCATGCACATTTAACCGCTGCAGTAGTTTCGAATGACCCATTGTTCGTACAGGTATGCCATTAGATGTGTTCACTGTTCTGACTGGATATGAGTTACTATTTAGAGGAGCAATTTAAATTTCTGAAAACTGAAAATAGGTGCTAATTACTGTATGTAGAAAATAAGTTAAAATTTACGCGGAGTATGCTTCATACAAATTCATTATGAACAATCTGCGAAACAAGTACGAACCTGACTCCCTAACTGTTCATGCAACAGGAAGTGCTTGGAAAATCCGTTAATGGAACTACTTACGCTGGAATTAGAGCTAGAACCACAGGAGCTCCGCAGAATCACTGGTATGTAGCTACGATATGATGAATTACCGTACAGATTCCCTCACGCTTAAGTTCTTGACGATTTCAGCTGAAATTGCAATGACCAACTGCAGGTTTGGACCCGCTGGTGATCCTAGAGGTGCAGGCATCGGCACTCCTGAAGCAATAAAATTGGTCTGGTCCTGCCACAGAGAAATCATATTTGATATTGGGCCCATCCCCAAGAATTGGGACTGTCCTCCATCCACATGAATGTGCACAACCAGTGTGATTATGTAAGTATTGGGATAAAGATGCCATGGGTTGAGCTTAATGAGATCGTCGTTTCCTTCGTCCGGCATTGCATTTAACCTTTTCAACCTTGAAGTGCCTCGATAAAGGATATGCCCTACTAATCGCTTGAGTTCAGAAATCATTGCTCGACATCTGCTAAACTGCTCAAAAGGACTTGTGTAGGAAAAATGCGGGAACATTATAAATAGTAAGATAGACAGGAAAGAGGGGTAGGATGTCTAGTAGACACATGTTTTGTAATTTCCTTTCAGATGATACAAGTGTTGTTTTAAGACTGTAAACCTCATTATAGTCTACATATTAAATTTTGAGCTCTTTAACATAAATGAATATGTATTCTGTTCGTATCAAATGGTCAGAATATCCAAAGGACTGTGTTAAGTTATTGGAGTATGTATTCATTAAATTTGTTACATCAAATATAAGAAGTAAGACAATTTAGTATCCAATATCATATTAATGACCAAAATATTTTTCAATGATAAAAAAATATCATACGTGATGCTTGTATATATTTCATCTTCATTTTTTAGAGAAATTATCCAGCCAGCACCTCCAACACCTTTGACCAAGGAAGAAAATGTCCGATTGTGATGCCTCTTCGGTTGCCACAAAAACAAAAATTAACCGTAATTTTGACGAAAAGTTTGACAGATGTGTTTCTAATCTTCAAGATGACAAAATTACCAAATTAATTTATGTAATTTTACCATGATTATCTACTAGTGCATATCTACTTATATATGCAATAATATTTTGTATTCGATATGTTGGGTGTGGGGTGGGGTCTCATATCTAATTGAAGGACCTTAAACTATTTTAATGGGGATTTTCATGGAGAATTTTGATGTCAAATCTTTAGTGGTGAATTTGATGAGTTAAATCATTACAGTTTGCAAGCACAATATGCTCTAGGTAGTGCATAGTACAATAAAAGTAAAGATAAATTATGACGGTCGATGCATCTCAACAGTTCATTTTGATATTTGATTGCCATCCCTATGGAAATAATTGGCAATTTTTTTTTACAATTTTGCCTAAATTTTGAACTATGCCTTCAACACCCTTCTATGAGGAACACATAGAGTGGACCTAATATGCCTTCTAACATAGTGTGTCTTTGTTCGCAAGACGTTGGGGAGAGGCAAGTAATAAAATGAAAGAGAATAAAAAAGAAGTGGAACAATAGAAAGAGAGACTATGTAGGATAAATAGGAAGGCAATAAGTGGAAGGAGAGAAATACAATAAATAAAAATCAAGATAGAGAGAGAGAGTAGATCGAAAGAGACTATTTTTCATTGTTCAATTTTACAATAGGTATTGCACTACTTATTAGTGTGTATTCTTTTATTTAAAAGTGTTCATTATACAATACACACATAATATATCATATTACTTGTAATTCATAATACATGTAGTATTTCACATGTTTTTACTAGATAAATAGATAATGCATGTATTGCAAAATTTTGCATTGTAGTACTATGACTATATGGCACAAACATGATTTTATTGTAAAATGTATATAACTGATACACAAAAACGATATAGAATATGTGTACATTTTTGGCATTGTGTAACACATGGGTATTGGTTAATCTCACAGTGTGCATTATTTTAAATAGTTCAACTATTGATAGAAAATACTTGTATATTATATTAGTTTATCTTCTTACTCTTTAGGAGGATAGAATGATCATTTGTTCATCATCATCATCATCATCATCGTCATCAACTAAGCCTCAGTCCCAACAATGTTGGGGACAAGTAAATGGATCCTTTGTTTCCATTCAACTCTATCATGGGTCATATTCAAATCTAGATGTAAAGATTTAAAATCTCTCTTTATAATCTCCTTTCATGTTAATTTAGGTCTTCCTCTTCTTCTATTAATCATGTTTGACTCGGTAACATTGTTACGTATAGGCGCATTAGTCGGTTTGCGTTGCACATGTTCGTACCATTTGAGTCGACCCTCACACAACTTATCCTCAATGCTTGCCACCCTCACTTTATTCCTAATATAATCATTTCTCAAGCGATCTTTTCTTATCTTCCCACACATCCATCTCAACATATACATTTCAACCACATTCATGTTGTCGAGACCTTATTTCTTTACCGCCCAACATTCACTCCCATAGAGTAAGGTTGGTCATGTAGTTGATCTATAAACTTCTTTTTAATTTGAGAGGATTATCCGATCACATAATACTCTAGTAAGACTCATCTATTTCAACCATCATGTAGTTATCTTGTGACAAATGTCATCGTGGACATCCCCATCTATTTGAACTTTAGAACCCAAGTAATAAAATTAATCACATTTTGGTATATATACTCTGTCCAACTTGAATCCACCATTCATATTATGAGATTGGTTAAAATTGTAATGCATATACTCAGTTTGCTCCTATTAATCATCAATCCATTTGATTTCAATACTTTTCTACAAAGTTCAACTTTATTGATTATTCCATCTTTAGTTATGTTAATCAACACAATATCACCAGCAAATAACATACACCAGGGAATATAATCGTGAACATTCTTTGTCAACTCATCCATGGCAAGAGAAATAGATATGGACAAAGTTTGGATCCCTTGGTGTACCCCAATTGTGATGGGAAAAGTTGGTGTCTCTCCTTCAGGAGTTTTCACACTTGTAGTTGAGCTATAATACATATCTTTAATTAAGTCAATGTACAAGATTGGTACTCCCCTTTTCTTCAAAATCATCCACAATACTTCCCTGGGTACTCGATCATAAGCCTTTTCCAAATCAATATAAACCATATGAAGATCTTTTTTTCTTTCTCTATACTTCTCCATAAGCCTCCTTATTAGAAAAATAATATTTGTTGTTGATCTTCCCGACATGAAACCAAATTGGTTGTTTGATATTTGCATTATATATCTTAGCCTATGCTCAATAATCCTATCCTAAAGCTTCATAGTGTGACTCATCAATTTGATACCTCTGGTGTTTGTGACAATACCTCTAAAGAATGTTCATTTGTTATAATCAATATTTTCTACCTCTCTCAACTACCCTTAATCCCCTACCATCCTCTCAAAACGGCCTAGGGATAATCAATATCAGTGCCGCCGCCACAATTGCGGCTATGTGTAAAGGCGCATAATGTTCCCCCTCTTCTAGTACTAATGACCAACTGCGACCTCCATAGTTACGAGGTGGAGCGGTACCTATAGCCAGAAGACCCCAGTTAGAAACCACTTGACAACTTCTTTTGATACCGCTAGAGAAGATAAGGATCATCAATACTAAGCTTGTGATTCTAATGTGTGATGTCGCAAATCATCCAAGTGAAACAAGGTTAATTTGAGGATTATATGGCAGACTTGTGTGCTTATATTATTTTTCATGACATTTCTAGTAGAGTGAAAACATCCCAAATGCAATCTTATCATTGACGTTGGAAGGTTGTCCAATTTTTCTCAAAATTCAACATTTTCTCACAATCACATATGACGCCGTAAAGCTATTGTAACATATCGAGACTTGGACATATTCTTCTTTTTACCCTTTTTCCAGCCTTTTTCCTATCATTTCTATCCTTTGGGATGTTTGAATTATGAAATTTATAGTGGTTTGGTGAATATATGTTCAATAATGAAACCAATGGAAGGGTTTATGCACAAATACCTTAGTGAAAGTTTATTTAAGGATCTAAAATAAAAAATACAATTGAAGTGGAACCATGGTAAATAAATTCATGTTAGAAGTGCAAGGCCCCAAACCTTGTTTAATGTATTGAACAATCTTAAGTATCATAATTAGGTGTTCTAAACCTTAATATAACTTCGTTATGTGTTTTGAAATCATAAAATGAACCTAAGTTTCAAATTTAGTTCAATTTGGGTGTTGTTTGTGCAAGTTAAGCAATTTTAGGTACATTCTGGACTTTTCTGCAAATTATCCAATTGAGAGGTTTTCTTTGCAAATTATCACATGCATTATAATCCTTAAATATCCCCTAAAGATTCTCAAGATTTTGAACCATGGGGCACCTAGTTACACCTTGGTTTGAAGGTATTCCTCTCCAAGGGCATTTTAGAGATTATCCTCTTTATAAATGAGCTTATCTTTCAAAAAAACTATCAACCAACATGTTTATTTCTTTGATTGGAGGACGGTGGGGATAGACTAGAAGTCTCCATGGGCTCTTAAAATCTACATTTGATATTCAAGAAGCCTCTATGAGATGTCCTCTTGCATGGCCATGAAGCCCTATGCTAAGGACACATGGAAAGTCCCATAGACACCTCATGCTTGACCCCTTCTTTACATAGCCTTATCTACCCCTTCCCACCTCCCAATTCAAAAACTCTTGCTATCCTTTTCTTACCTACATCTTATAACATCGTTCCTACTCTGTTTGGGCATGAAGGTGTTGTCCTAAGGTAAAAGAGGGTGCGTACCTTGGTGAAGAAAACTCCTAGGGTTCCGAATTTGCACTATTTAGGTTTTATAAAGCTCCTTCTTGGTGAATCGACCAAAACTAGTAACTTCCCCCTTCCTCCACTATTTTTATATTTTTTTGTCTTCCTCCCACCTTCTTCCAGGTCGAAACCATGGCCTTCCATGGTGGAACCCCACCTAGAGCCCTTTAACACCTCATCTCCATGTTCTTTTGCTAGGATTTTTCACCTCTAAAGTGGAGAAGGTACTTGCTCAAGATAGGAGCTTTGTTGGAGAAACCCGCCTCTCTAGATTAGGAATCTTTCTACTTGAACTTGTCCACCTTCCCTAGAGGCATGTTTTATAACCCCCTTCTCATATATTTCTTACTACATTCTTAAAACTCATGCTTCTATGTTTAAAATTGATGATCTTCATCTCTATTTAGCATGTTCTTCTAGGGTTTTGGTTTCTTGTTGATTTACCTTCTCTAGGAGCTCTAGATTAGTCACCTATACAACTCCAAACTAGATCTTGGGTCAAATGATGTTTTCTCCCTCCCTCTCTCCCTCTTCCTCTCTCTCGAAGATTTCTTACTTGTCATTTCCTGAGCGGTTCAAATTGAAAATTTCATATCTTTTAATCCACTTATCCAAATTTGACAAATAAATATGTTTTGAAATAAAAAAACTAATCTCTATCTAATATAAATGCTTTCGAGGTCTAATTTCAAGGTTTGACGAAGGGTGATTTTTGGAAAATGAATTTAATGCGTAAAATTCATAAAAAAATACATCTTAATCATCATAACTCCAAAATTAACATTATAATATGTTTTTTTTTGATTAGGAGAGCCTAATAAGTTCATTGGTAAAGTTTTCAAAATCTAAATCCGAGTTTTGCTAAAAAGTTCTAAAATTAGGATTTATATACATTAGTGTGCATTATGTAATATGTTAATACATTGAAAATAGGCAAAGTGCAACTTGGACTCAATTAAAGTGGTGAAAGTTAATACATTGAAAATAGGCAAAGTGTAACTTGGATTCAATTAAAGTGGTGAAAGTTAGTAATTGATATCAGTAAAAGAGGTATGTGCATTCTTACACCCTAAGTTGGAATATTTGCAAACCAAACCCTATATTTTCCTAATGAGGCTTTAATGAACCATATTCCTCTATTCATGATTCTTTTGTTAAATTGCCTTAAAATTAGAAATGATATTTTTTTGAGTCTTGTATCCCACTGTCATGTTCTAATTGATATGATTCTTTTACTTGTCATGATTTCTTTTCTAGCATGTTGATTTTATGGACTATTTAGCTATAGTAGTGGTACTTATGTACAACCACCCATAGATAGAGAATGTATTAATTCGCCCCGGTAAATGTCTTATTCTCCCCCATAAAAATATGTGTAGGTGACTGAGAATGTATCAATTCTCCCCTCACCTATAGGTTGAGGTCTGGTAGGTGCCTCAACCCTACATAGTTAAGGTAGTCATAATTATCATACATGCAACCCTTTTATTATGTTCTATTTATGGCAAGCATCTATATAAAATTAGCCTCATACTCTTAAAATCTTCATCTTATGATGGAAACTAGCCTTTATTTACATATTTTTCCCTTGATATCCTATTCATATTTGTTGAAACATACTTTATTTTCCTTTCCCACTTGTTGGGTGTTTTTCCAACCACCCAGGTTTAGATCGAAGTGTTGAACATGATCAAAGAGAACATAGCTTCTAACGTGGACCTAGTTCTTGGAGATGTTGCTTAGAGACAGATTGGAAGTAGTTTGGGCTTCTCTCTACTTAGATCTTTATGTTGTATCATACATGTAAACCCTTATGAGATATTATGATGTACCTTTATAATCTTTTGTGAAAATTAAATATAGTCATTTGTTTAATTCCACTGCTACACTTTGGTGGTTTTGAATACCATTTATTAAAATTTGAGAATTTTACACATATTAGAGCATACCTTTGAGTGTGGTCAGAATGGATGTTTTATTATTCAAATTTTAGTTGGGAGGTCCGACTCCTTACAATATGATATCAGACCCCATGGTAGTCGGAATCTGGCTATTTCAACTTTGTCTCCCTAATTAGATCCCTTGCCTCATATAGTTCATCTTTAAGTGACATGCTTGCCGTATAATTGATCTATGTTACACTTGTAATGATGAAAGATTGATTTAGGATCATAAGCATTTTGTACTAGAAACATGTTTAGTTAACCATAATGTGATGCGCCTATTAGGTAGCTATTTGGACATAAGTTGAAAGAAAAGGTGTCTAGAAAGGATCAGGATTCAGGGGCTGACAAGATTTTCCTCCGCACCACTAGCTTGGTTTACGAGGACCCCCAGATCCATATGATACATGCCTTGCCTGAACTGATACTATTGTCTAAAATAGCATGCTTTTAGGTTATAGTAGCGTTAGACATCCATTTTGGATATCTTTGAGAACCTTAGTATGATGACGTTGTGACTTGTTTGAGTATGGATACCCAGTATAACTCCCTTATGTCCCATAGGACCACATGTTTGGACAGTTTATCCCTAGAACCTATATTTTGAAGTTAGTGTTTAGTAAGAAATCAGAGTGCAGTGGAAGCGTGATGGATCTTGTACATGGTTTTATTAGACTCACCATTTTACCTCTAGATTAGTTTGGATTGGTAGGTCAAACCTTTTAAGGGATGAAGAGTAGTTGGTTTGATGATGTTTGCATAGTTAGATTTTGAGGATGAAATCTTTTTTAAGGAGATGTAGTCTTGTAACATATAAAAATCTAGCTACACTGACTCTAGAAACCCTAACTTCATGATTAGGAGGATAGTTTGGTTGGATCCTTAGTTTTGACCGGACAAGTTATAGTTGTATCATGTAATGAATAGTTTGCATGTTTGAACTCTAATGAATATCTATTGCACATAATATGAGTAACTTACATATTAATACTGATAGTGGGTACACATGATGCTAAATATGTATCAGACCAATAAACCCTAATGAAATCATAAGTAAGATAATTGTAACCTAATCTTGGACTTAATGCATACTAATAATGTATAGGTGAAGAATAATGATCATATTGACCTAAACCCAAAGTCGTAATCATCTAAGTTTAACCTATACATCCTTAATGACATACTTGATACATTTGTGACATTAGGTGTTATAATCAAATAACATACTTTAATACACATAAATGATATATAAACACCTAGCCATAAATAAATAATTTTGATGAAATGCATATCACCTTGTTCTCTAATACACACCTAATTAATCACCTAATCATTACGTTATATGTGAATCAAATCATTAATATGTAATATGTCCCACCTTGATCACTAAAATATATATAATGACTTCAATATGGATAAGAAGTAATTGGATTCACATAAATGTGCATAATCAATAACAATAAGTGAATAAATATGAGATAATGATTAATTATGACATTAATGTAAAAAAGGTAATGTGACAATGTTTAATATAGATATAAGTAATTGATGTGACATTATGTGGATTAATTGTAATAAATTGAATAAAATATCTTATTTCATGCAAAACAATCTGTTATAATTCAATATGTTGATAGTACAGACTAAAACCAAATTATTAAGGATAATAATCAGGTAATTTGAGATAATTGAGTAAACCTTAATTGTGCTAAGACTCTTAATGACATAAATAAGAAATATATAAGACTTTCTATATAATAATAAAATATAACTCTTTTGGAAACAAAGTAAATACATCATGACATAGTTAAAAGAATAATAAGGATGATATAATATCATAATGAATATAATATTAATAGGCCTAAAATGTTATTTGTGTTATATCTAAAAAAAAGAAATCTTAATAGTGCAATCCTTAGTAATTCACGAGAACCTGACCTATGTGGAGTTTCTTGAGAAGATATCGAACTCCCAAGCTAAGCAGTTGGTAAACAAGGAGTTTGAGTTAGTGAAAGTTTTGGTGGAGCAAAGAGTTTTAGTTAGTGAAAGTTTTAGTGGAAGATTTATGGAAACAACCTAGGAGTTTAGTTTTGGGATGTTGCATACTCATCCTACTCTTTTTGTTTGATATTTCAAGGACAAAATCCTTTTTAAGGGGTGGACTGTTGTAACATACTGAAACTTGGAAATATTCTCTTTTTGACCCTTTTCCAAGCTTTTCCTATCATTTCTATCCTTTTTGGCCTTGATGTTTAAATTATGGAATTTATAATAGTTTGGTGAACATTTGTTCAATAATTATACAATTGGAAGGGTTTATGTACATATACCTTAGGGAAAGCTTATTTAAGGATCTAAAATGCAAAATCACAACTTACGTGGAACCATGGTAAATAAATTCATGTTAGAAGTGCAAGGCCTCAAACCTTGCTTAATGTATTGAACAAGCTTAAATACCATAATTAGGTATTCTAAACCTTAATATAACTTTGTTATGTATTTGAAATCATTAAATGAGCCTAAGTTTCAAACTTGGTTCAATTTGGATGTTGTTTGTGCAAGTTATTTAGGTACATTTTGGACTTTTCTTTAATTTATCTGTTTGGGAGGTTTTCTTTGCAAATTATCACATGTATTATAATCCTTAGATATTTCCTTACCATTCTCGAGACTTTGAACCATGGGGCACCTAGTTTCACCTTGGTTTGAAGGTGTTTCTCTCTAAGGGCATTTTAGGGATCTTATCTTTAAAAGCTATCAACCAATGGGTTATTTCTTTGATTGGAGGATGGTGGGGATGGCCTAAAAGTCTTCATAGGCTCTTAGAACTGACACTTGATATTCAATAATCCTCTATGATATGTCCTCTTGCATGGCCATAAAGCCCTAGTCTAAGGACACATGGAAAGTCCCATAGACACCTCATGCTTGACCCCTTCTTTATATAACCATATCTACCCCTTCCCACCTCCCAATTTAAAACTCTTGCTCCCCTTCTATTATGACCGCATCTGAGCTTAATTGGTAAAGTAGGGTTTACCTGGATGATTACATATTTAATTGTATTGATCATTGTTTAAATCTAATTAATGATGATATCTCAATTATAATATGTTAAACCTAATGAGGACCCCAAGCATGCTATCTCTTTGTATAATTAGGATTTGAGATATATAAACCCTAGTCGGCTGAAATTAGGGTTTTCACCAAATAAGCTCATTTGGGAAGGAATGACAAAGTTAGGCATAGAAAAATAGAAATAGTAGTTGGATGCTTGGATAGCACGGCCGTGGTGGGTAGCACGGCCATGCTAGGTCAGTGGTGGCACGGGCATGCAAGGCCACACGGTCGTTTTAAAAGAATTGAAATATTAACCAACTTTTATACTCAAATCTGCTGAAATCAATGCACCACGGCCGTGGTAGGCAGGACAGCCGTGCTGGGTCCATCTTGCACGGTCGTTCTGAGGAATTTTTGCTTCAACTGACATTTCTGCAGATTTCTGGATAGCAGTGCACTGTTCTATTTTTAATTATTTATTGGTAACACAAAATGATCTAAATTTTTAACTGAAGCTTTATAGATCAATTATAAACAACGTGTTAAATTTTTGTAATTTTTGGAGAAGGTTTGATTTCTTAAATAAACGAATTACAGTAACTTTTTATAACAGAAAATTCAGCTGAAATAAGAGAAAGTTGAGTGAGGGGTCAATGTGCAATTGACCCAAGCAGCTCAATTGCTCTATATGGTCGAACACACATACTAGCAGCTCTCATAATTCACAATTCATTTCAGAGAAACGATCTCCTAGAGAGAGAAGGAGAGTTAGGGTTTGAGAGGAGAAAGTGGTAGAATTGCTGAATTAGGGTTTTGCGGTCCGAGGAATGGTGAAATCAAGTAAGTTTAGCTCTTTGCATAGCCTTTCATGATGAATCTTCTCTCACATGTCAAGATTCCATCCCTCCCCTGATTTGATCTGAAATGGTATCAAAATTTCCCCTTTTCTCACTCTTTCTTCATAATTCCTCATTTTTAGGGTTTCCGAGTTGAAAGGAAGAAGAATTGGGTGAATTGTTAGGGATTTGATATGACTTTGAGATTTTCAGGGATGAGCTTCGTTTTAAAGGTGTTTTCACACCTTAGGGTGAGTGGGAACTTCCTTTAAACAGTATATTGCACGAAATTTAGTTAATTCATCCATAATCTTCAATTTGCTCAGTATGCGACAATCAAACCCTAAATTTTCCTTTTGATCTACTTTTTGTAAAATGATATGAAATAGATTCTCCTTCTGTTTTGATGAATTTCAGATGATAAAATCATATATGAAATGGATACAATCCCTCTTAATGAGAAATCCTTAAGTATTTACAGAGGTTACAAGAGTAACCTGAAATTTAGGATTTTTGGCTATGATTGAAATTGTTGTAAAATTAAATAGAGAAATTTGTCTATCTGAATTTTATTGATTATGAATGATAGTTATCTGAATGCATAGTACATACATGTCAGATACTACCTTGGATTTCATGTGATGTGAACAGTGTTTTCTTAATATCTCATTCGAAAGGGTTGAAACCCTAAATGAGTGAAAAGTTGGAAATTTGCGAATAGATATTATGAAATTCATTTGAAGTGTTTATCTTGACATAATAGACTTTAATTATTCAATCTTATTCTTGATGCATGATATCTCAGTGAATGGAATGAATACCTAAATTCAGCTCAGTTCTAAGATTTCATACATATATTGATTGTATATGATTTGTTGAAAGCAGTCTTTATTCAATGAATGTTTACATTGTATGAAATCCTTATGAGATCCACATGATAAGTGAATGAGGCATATGAAACCCTAAGGATAGGGTGTTGCCATGTGATAAGTGAATGAGGCAAACGAAACCCTAAGGATAGGGTGTTTCCATGTGATAAGTGAATGAGGGAAATGAAACCCTAAGGATAGGGTGTTCAATGAATCAAGTGTTGTGATATCAAAGTTCTCAGTATGAGATGTGTTGATGCTTAACAGTTCAATTGCATGATTTTAGTGTATGAAGTGTCATGTTGACATGTATTTTGTTTATTTAAGAATTTTTAATCTGCTTGCATGTATAGTATACCAGAATCAAGAGAAAGGTACAATGTTGAAAGAGTTATCTAAGAATAATAAAATAATAGACTTAAGGGCCCTGAACACCGTAGAACCCCTCTGTGAAGTCTGTACCTTAGGGGTGAAATGGCTCAGCACTGGGGATACGCCCAGGCAGTCGGAGACTCGTGTCCAACACTTACCAAATGTCTCGGTGACACGAGGGCTGAGAGATAGGGTCCCGACTCAGCCCTGGGGATACGCCCAGGCAGTCGGAGACTCGAGATAGTGTCCCGACTCAACCCTGGGGATACACCCAGGTAGTCAGAGACATAGCCCGGCTCAGCCCTGGGGATACGCCCAGGAAGTCGGAGACTTAGAGACCCTCCGCCTGTGTACTCAACCAGAGGAGGAGTCTAGCGTGCACCCATCTGTGAGTGCCGCGAGGCCAGAGAGCCTGTACGGAAAGTCAGACTTAGCATTTCTCGGGTGTGTCGCTAAGTCTTGTACGGTGTGGCCGCAGTGCACTGCGAATCTCATATGTAGAGTACACTGCATATGATCAGGGCATAAGCTAAAATATAGTTATGTAAGTTTTAAAGAGTTTCTTATAAGTAAAAAGAGTTAAGAATGATTTGAATACAGTTTCATAGTAGTTGTTCTTTTAATGCAATATTTACATTCTCTGTTATTTTAACTGTATTGTTTTAGATCTGCTTAGTGTAGTAAATATTGTTGTTATAATAGATATCAGTTGCTCAAAGGTACAACTGTAATTATATCATTGCTTTAGAATGTTTCTTTGAAGTTCTCATTCACTGAGCGAGTAAGCTCACCCCTCTACTCAAACATTTATAGGGAAACCACATGGACTTGAAGAAGGTCAAAGCATCAGAGTAGATCTACCATATGAGTTAAGTATGAGTTTAGATAAGTTCAGTTGGTCCCTGTCACTCTAGGTCCTTGTATAGATGTGAGAGAGTTATAAATAATGTTTTGTATCCTTGTTTCTTGATATGAGAGAATGTATCTGATTACCATGTTGTATGTACATAGAAGTGTGTGAAACAGAATGAATATATGAATGTGTATCATTAATGTTGAGATCATATTAGAGTAATACAAGTTTAATTCTCTTGTAAAGTTTGTTCATGTGAGTGAATGCGAGAAAACAAAGAGTTTTAAGTAAAAAGAAAAAGTTGGGAGTGAACTTTGTATTAAGTGAAATCCTCATAGTCATGCCCTAATCTCATGATTAGTGGAAGTCATGGGATGTGGTCGTGACAGCTTTGGTATCAGAGCTTAGGTTGAGTCGTCAGGGACCATTAGGATAGAAAGTTAGAGTTATATGTGTGGTATTAGGAGTTGATGTGTTAATAGCTCTGGGAGGTCTGGGTATTTGGATGCCCTGGCCCGGTATCTGAATACTTAAATTGACCAGTATCAAGCTACTCTGTCTATTCTTCTCTGGATGCCTTGGCCAGGTATGCAGAGGAAGAATGGACTAGAGAGAGACCCTAGAAATCTTAGGTTTAAGAGACCAAAAAGTAATGAAGAAGTAAGAGATTTAACATTGAAGGTGATACAACTTTTATTTTATATTGCTTCTTTGATTGGAGATCAATAGAAATTCTCTTACATGTATAAATTTAGATGATTGGTTTGTAGAATATATATGGTTCTTTATTATTGTTGTGTATCATGAAGTGATTTAGTTATTGTTATTATTCTTTGTATCAAGTAGATCATAATTTATGTTTAAATGAGTTTGCCCCAAGTGGATATTCTTTCCACATGTTTGAGATTAATAGGAGTTGGTTAATCCTGAGTAGCTCTTGGCTTCAGGACTACAGGTTCGGCCTGGTCCGGCTGGCAGGATGTGTTACTGGGATCTAATGACTCCTATTGATAGTATAATAAGAGTAGACTCTGGGTAAATTAGACCCACATCATAGTGAGAATGTACATACACTAAGATGTTGAAACATATGGGAAAGATTAGAATAGCTGAGAATCAGTTAGAACTGATATCTGAGATTCAACTTTTGGGCCTCATATGAGAAACCCTTAATTGGGAATAAAGGAACATGACATAAGGTTCAGATTAAGTTCAATGATAAGCATTATATGTACTCTAAATATGAAATATGGGAAAGATATGAGGAAAGTATGTAGGGTCCAAGATAGTAAGAATCAATCATGAGAATGGACTATATAATTGAGTACACTGCTTTTATGTACTCCAAAGCAAAGGGAAAATAGAAGATTAGAGTTAAGTAGACAATAAGTAAATATAAGTGAAGAGTCTTCAGAAGAGTTAAAGTAAAGAGAGTTAGATGAACATGTAAATTATAAGACTAGGATACCAAACTTAGTTGAAACAAAGAGAAATATAGAAATGATGAGTTTGACTAAGGAATGAGGGTTATGATATAATTGAGAGCATGGGATGTACACCTTTATTGCGAAGTTAATACATTCATCCTTACTGCCTTTGGATTCTAAGCCTCTATAGAACAACAAACTAGTTTTAAAATAAGAACAAAAGTGTAGCTAAATAAATAAATAAGTCATACAAAGGTAGACTATATTCAGGAAGGAAAAACTTGATTGAAACAGATACTAAGTTTGATCCATGCATGAGCCAATTGATTTAAAATGAAGGATATGTAATGTATTAAACATGAGTTGAAACTAGTAGAGAGATTATTGATTTAGAATTTCAACTTCACATTAGTAGAAGGATAAAAGGAAATATGTGCAACATGATATGCATGATCATACACATGAACAAGCAACATGATCATATGAGAACAATTAGAAGTTAAAGATGATAGGTGGAAGAGTAGTATATGGTGAGAAGATTATGGAAAATAATGAAGGGTTTGAAACATGATGGAGTAATACAGATTATAAAAGAAAGAGGTTGCGAGATTCAAGAAAGTGCTAATTAGCCAAGTATCCTTATTGATAATTAAGTAAACCTACATATGAGAAATGTATTAATGAATGTTTGAAGATAAGAATTCTAAGTCTTAGAATCATCTTCTCTTTCATGTCTTCCTTAATTAGAGCAATGTGGGAATGAGGTGATAAGAAAATGAATCATATATGATGCATAACCACCATGGTAGGGATATCTAGTGAATGTAATAGTGGCATACAATATGATGATGAAACCCTAGTAGGGTAATTGAGAATGTAATCTATATAAATGTCCAAGTAAGAGAAAAGAACTTCAATTGATAAGATAAGGAAGACTTTAGTAAAACTTGTGAGGTCTAAAGTTTGACTTTCAAATTAAGGGAGCAAAGTCACACCACAATAACGTTATGTTACTGATAAGGATCAAACTCTAGAATGTTTAGAGTTCTAGTAGTTCAAGGGTTGTCACTAGTGATTTGACCTTGAGTACTAGCATCTTTATAAAACAAGATTATGAGAATTTCCCTATGAGAAGTAAACTAGTATTAATAGTAATCCAGGGTTTACATGTAACTAATCTGAAAGGTACATAAGCAATATGGAAATGATTCATAGAAAAGAATAAGAAATAGATTTGAAATGTAACAAGTGTGTTTTGAACAAAAGGAGAAATACAATATGAGTGAAGTGCAACATGAGCAAAGTGTAATATAGAATAAATTCTTGCAGTAATAGCAAGAATGATGAATAATTTATTTATACCTTATATGATTCAATTTTAGAGATGTTTAATCGACATGATTAAAATGAGAAGGATAAGTAGCAAAAAGTAAGTAGTAATGAATGAGGAGAGAGACAAAAGAAAACAATGGCTTTTAGTAATATGTGAAATTATTTTATATATGATTTTAGTTGTACATGTGCAAGTAATATGTTAATTAAAGGTGTCTGATTGTTGTAGTCTTTCATACCAGTAATCGTTCTTGGTATTGTACACTTGTGGTATGGTGATATGGGTTGAATGATGATGGAACAAATGGAGGGTTACCCTGAATAGGGTAGTCTTGCCTATTCACTCATATGAATAGAAGGGATGATGACCATATTGTATTGATATGTGATCCTAATGAGGTATAGCTTGTTATACCTAGCTTTAATATAACTAAGTGATAGTATTTGGGTATGAATAGTCCTTGAATGACTAATACAATCATGGAGTACTCTGTTACTGTTGTTGAAACCCTAGTATGCTATAACCTGATGGTTACACCTTGAATTATGTGTGGGTTCATACTTGAGAATAGTATGAAATGTGATGGTAATGCTTCATCTTATGCATCCATGTCCAATGGAGATGTCGTCAGTAGTATTGTAGAATTGTTTTTGAATATAGTCTTCCAACTTAAGACTGTTTTGCTATTTGAGTAGCACAATGGTAAAATTCAAAACAACATGGTGAACTTTCTTTTGTGGCTTAGAGGTAATATAGAACAATAGTACATATTGAGCTGTATGAATTGAGATACTTGGATCAGATTATCAATGTTAAGGTAACACCTCAAGTGTATGAAAATATTGAAATAGTCATCTCTCTCTCTATCCTATGATTGATTGTGGCATAGGGAATTTATTTGTTATCATTGAGAACTATTTTAAACATGTTGTGAATTTGTAAAGGAATAAAGGACTTAATGTTGAAAATTGTATTCAAGTATGAAATACAAGAATATAATTATATGTAAGATTTCACAAGCTTAAAACAAACCTTGAAAGTACTTTTCTTGCATGTTTATGTTTTGGGGACGAAACATTTTAAGGGGGGAAGAATTGTTATGACCGCATCTGAGCTTAATTGGTAAAGTAGGGTTTACCTGGATGATTACATATTTAATTGGATTGATCATTACTTAAATCTAATTAATGATGATATCTCAATTATAATATATTAAACCTAATGAGAACCCCAAGCATGCTATCTCTTTGTATAATTAGGGTTTGAGATATATAAACCCTAGTTGACTGAAATTAGGGTTTTCACCAAATAAGCTCATTTGGGAAGGAATGACAGAGTTAGGCATAGAGAAATAGAAATAGTAGTTGGATGCTTGGATAGCACGGCCGTGGTGGGTAGCACGGCCATGCTAGGTCATTGGTGGCACGGGCATGCAAGGCCACACGGTCGTTTTGAAAGAATTGAACTATTAACCAACTTTTATACTCAAATCTGCTGAAATCAATGCACCACAGCCATGGTAGGTAGCACAGCCGTGCTTGGTCCATCTTGCACGGCCGTGGCAGCTAGCACAGCCGTTCTGAGGCATTTTTGCTTCAACTGACATTTCTGCAGATTTCTAGATAGTAGTGCACTGTTCTATTTTTAATTATTTATTGATAACTCCAAATGATCTCAAATTTTAACTGAAGCTTTATAGATCAATTATAAAGAATGTGTTAAATTATTGTAATTTTTAGAGAAGGTTTGATCTCTTAAATAAACGAATTACAGTAATATTTTATAACAGAAAATTCAGCTAAAATAAGAGAAAGTTGAGTGAGGGGTCAATGTGCAATTGACCCAAACAGTTCAATTGCTCTATATGGTAGAACACACACACTAGCACCTCTCATAATTCACAATTCATTCCAGAGAAACGAGCTCCTAGAGAGAGAGGGAGAGTTAGGGTTTGAGAGGAGAAAGTGGTGGAATTGCTGAATTAGGATTTTGCGGTCTGAGGAATGGTGAAATCAAGTAAGTTTAGCTTCTTTGCATAGCCTTTCATGGTGAATCTTCTCTCACATATCAAGATTCCATCCCTCCCCTGATTTGAACCAAAGTGGTATCAAAATTTCTCCTTTTCTCACTCTTTCTTCATAATTCCTCATTTTTAGGGTTTCCGAGTTGAAAGGAAGAAGAATTGGGTGAATTGCTAGGGATTTGATATGACTTTGAGATTTTCAGGGATGAGCTTCGTTTTAAAGGTGTTTTCACAGCTTAGGGTGAGTGGGAACTTCCTTTAAATAGTATATTGCACGAAATTTAGTTAATTCATCCATAATCTTCAATTTGCTCAGTATGCGACAATCAAACCCTAAATTTTCCTTTTGATCTACTTTTTGTAAAATGATATGAAATAGATTCTCCTTCTATTTTGATGAATTTCAGATGATAAAATCATATATGAAATGGATACAATCCCTCTTAATGAGAAATCCTTAAGTATTTACAGAGGTTACAAGAGTAACCTGAAATTTAGGATTTTTGGCTATGATTGAAATTGTTGTAAAATTAAATAGAGAAATTTGTCTATCTGAATCTTATTGATTATGAATGATTGTTATCTGAATGCATAGTACATACATGTCAGATACTACCTTGGATTTCGTGTGACGTGAACAGTGTTTTCTTGATATCTCATTTGAAAGGGTTGAAACCCTAAATGAGTGAAAAGTTGGAAATTTGCGAATAGATATTATGAAATTCATTTGAAGTGTTTATCTTGACATAATAGACTTTAATTATTCAATCTTATTCTTGATGCATGATATCTCAATGAATGGCATGAATACCTAAATTCAGCTCAGTTCTAAGATTTCATACATATATTGATTGTATATGATTTGTTGAAAGCAGTCTTTATTCAATGAATGTTTACATTGTATGAAATCCTTATGAGAGCCACGTGATAAGTGAATGAGGCATATGAAACCCTAAGGATAGGGTGTTGCCATGTGATAAGTGAATGAGGCAAACGAAACCCTAAGGATAGGGTGTTTCCATGTGATAAGTGAATGAGGGAAATGAAACCCTAAGGATAGGGTGTTCAATGAATCAAGTGTTGTGATATCAAAGTTCTCAGTATGAGATGTGTTGATGCTTAACAGTTCAATTGCATGATTTTAGTGTATGAAGTGTCATGTTGACATGTATTTTGTTTATTTAAGAATTTTTAATCTGATTGCATGTATAGTATACCAGAATCAAGAGAAAGGTACAATGTTGAAAGAGTTTTCTAAGAATAATAAAATAATAGACTTAAGGGCCCTGAACACCGTAGAACCCCTCCGTGAAGTCTGTACCTTAGGGGTGAAACGGCTCATCCCTGGGGATATGCCCAGGCAGTCGGAGACTCGTGTCCAACACTTACTGAATGTCTCGGTGACACGAGGGCTGAGAGATAGGGTCCCGGCTCAGCCCTGGGGATACGCCCAGACAGTCGGAGACTCGAGATAGTGTCCCGACTCAACCCTGGGGATACGACCAGGTAGTCGGAGACATAGCCCAGCTCAGCCCTGGGGATACGCCCAGGCAGTCGGAGACTTAGAGACCCTCTGCCTGTATACGCAGCCAGAGGAGGAGTCTAGCGTGCACCCATCTGCGAGTGTCGCGAGGCCAGAGAGCCTGTACGGAAAGTCAGACTTAGCATTTCCCGGGTGTGTCGCTAAGTCTTGTACGGTGTGGCCGCAGTACACTGCGAATCTCATATGTAGAGTACACTGCATATGATCAGGGTATAAGCTAAAATATAGTTATGTAAGTTTTAAAGAGTTTCTTATAAGTAAAAAGAGTTAAGAATGATTTGAATACAGTTTCATAGTAGTTGTTCTTTTAATGCAATATTTACATTCTCTGTTATTTTAACTGTATTGTTTTAGATCTGCTTAGTGTAGTAAATACTGTTGTTATAATAGATATCAGTTGCTCAAAGGTATAACTGTAATTATATCAGTGCTTTAGACTGTTTCTTTGAAGTTCTCATTCACTGAGCGAGTAGGCTCACCCCTCTACTCAAACATTTTTAGGGAAACCATATGGACTTGAAGAAGGTCAAAGCATCAGAGTAGATCTATCACATGAGTTAAGTATGAGTTTAGATAAGTTCAGTCGGTCCCTGTCACTCTAGGTCCTTGTATAGATGTAAGAGAGTTATAAATAATGTTTTGTATCCTTGTTTCTTGATATGAGAGAATGTATCTGATTACCATGTTGTATGTACATAGAAGTGTGTGAAACAGAATGAATATATGAATGTGTATCATTAATGTTGAGATCATATTAGAGTAATACAAGTTTAATTCTCTTATAAAGTTTGTTTATGTGAGTGAATGCGAGAAAACAAAGAGTTTGAAGTAAAAAGAAAAAGTTGGAAGTGAACTTTGTATTAAGTGAAATCCTCATAGTCATGCCCTAATCTCATGATTAGTGGAAGTCATGGGATGTGGTCGTGACACCTTCTCTTACCTCAAGCTTAGAACATCGTTCCTACTCTATTTGGACATGAAGGTGTTGTCTCAAGACAAAAGAAGGTGCTTACCTTGGTGAAGAAAACTTCTAGGGTTTCACATTTTCTCCACTTAGGGTTTATAAAGCTCCTTCTTGGTGTTTTTGACCAAAACTAGTATGTTTCCTCCTCCCCTTCCCTATTTTCATGTTGTTCATCTTCCTCTCACCTTCTTCCAGGTCGTAACCATGGCCTTCCATGGTGAAATCCCACCAAGAGCCCTTAAACACCTCATCTCCATGTTCTTTTGCTAGGATTTTTCACCTCTAAAGTGGAGAAGGTATTTCTTGCTCAAGATAGGAGCTTTGTTGGAGAAATCTGCCTCTCTAGCTCAGGAATATTTCTTCTTGAACTTGTCCACCTTCACTAGAGGCGGGTTTTATAACCCCCTTCTCATATATTTCTTACTACATGCTTAAAACTCATGCTTATATGTTTAAAATTGATGATCTCCATCTCTATTTATCATGTTCTTCTAGGGTTTTGGTTTCTTGTTGTTTTACCTTCTCTAGCAGATCCAGATTGGTCACCTATGTAACTCCAAACCTGATCTTGGGTCAAATAATGTTTTCTCCCTCCCTTTCTCCCTCTTCATCTCTCTCAAAGATTTCTAACTTGTCATTTCCTAATTGGCTCAAATTGAAAAATTCATATCTTTTAATCCAATTATCTAAATTTGACAAATAAATATGTTTTGGAATCAGATAATTAATCTCTATCTAATAGAAATGCTTTTTAGGTCTGATCTCAAGGTTTGACAAAGGGTAATTTTTGGGAAATGAATTAAATGCATAAAATCTATAAAAATTTCATTGTAATCATTATAACTCTAAAATTTATATAAAATATGTTTTCTTGATCAGGAGAGCATAATAAGTTCATTGGTGAGGTTTTTAGAATCTAAATCTGAGTTTTACTAAAAAGTTCTAAAATTAGGTTTTCCATACATTGATGTGCATTATGTACTCTAATATATGTTAATACATTGAAAATAGGCAAAGTGGAACTTGGGATCAATTAAAGTGGTGAAAGTTAGTAATTGATATCAGTAAGAGAGGTATGTGCATTCTTACATCCTAAGTTGGAATATTTGCAAACCAGACCCTATATTTCCCTAATGAGGCTTTAACGAACCATATTCCCTCTATTCATGCTTCTTTTGATAAATTACCTCAAAATTGGTAATGATATTCTTTTTCTTAGGTCTTGTACCCCAATGCCATGTTCTAATTGATATGATGCTTTTACATGCCATAATTTCTTTTCTAGCATGTTAATTTTATGGACTATTTAGCTATAGTAGTGGTACTTATCTACAACCACCCATAGATAGGGCATGTATTAATTTGCCTTGGGGAATGTCTTATTCTCCCCCATAAAAATATGTGTAGGTGACTGGGAATGTATTGATTCTCACTTCACCTATAGGTTGAGATCCGGTAGGTGCCTCAACCCTACATAGTTAAGGTAGTCATAATTATCGTGCATGCAACCCTTTTATTATATTTTGTTTATGGCAAGCACCTATTTAAAAATAGCCTCATATTCTTGAAATCTTAATCTTATGATGAAAAATAACCTTTATTTATATGTTTTCTATTCCTCGGTATCCTATTCATATTTGTTGACACATACTTTATTTCCCTTTCTCTCTTTCTGGGTGTTTTCCCAACCCCCCATGTTTATATCGAGGTGTTGAACATGATCAAGGAGAACATAGCTTCCAACATAGACCTAGCTCTTGGAGATGTTGGTTGAAGACATATTTGAAGTAGTTTGGACTTCCCTATACTTAGATCCTTATGTTGTATCATACACACAAACCATTAAGGGATATTATGATGTAACTTTGTAATCTTTTGTGAAAATTGAATAGCATACATTTGTTTAATTCCGTTGCTACACTTTGGTTGTTTTGAATATCATTTATTAAACTTTAAGAATTTTAAACATATTCCAGCATACCTTTGAGTGTTCTCAGAATGGATGTTTTATTCTTCAAATTTTTAGTAGGGAGGTCCCACTCCTTATAGCTATCCAATGTTCCCTCAATATTCTACCTTTTTCTCACAATCACATTTGACGCGGGAAGGCTGCCCAATTTTCCCTCAAAATTCAACCATTTTCTCACAATCACACTAGAAGGTTTCCCAATTACCCATCAAAAGTCAACCATTGTCTTACAATCACCTTTGACGCCGACATGCTGCCCAATTTGTTCTGAAAAACATTTTTTGACAATCACTTTTGACACTGACAAGCTTTCTGATTTTTCTCTTGAAATTCACCAATACTAAGATGGCCCACACCTTGGTCAAAAAAGTAGGGAGAAGTCTTCACACCCTTTTCATATTCAAAAGACCAACCACACCTTCACCTGCTACCCTGATTTATGCAATAAAAGTTTCCCAACCTCCCATAAAACCAAAAGATTGTCACACTTCTATATTGTTTGGCTTATATTAGATGTTCATTCCCATTTGATGAATCATAGACATCACCCACCTAATTCATTTCCACACCTTTTCACCTTCCTTTATCCTAATCATGTTTAACTAACCATCAGTTTCCATCAAGGATCCTTATATTTAGGGAAGCACAAGTTGCCCTTGTAGCCCCAACTAGCTAGCGGCCGAGCACTGTATCACCTTCTCAATAGAGGACCTCCCATCCAGGTCTGTACCTCTTAAAAAAAATACACATCGTATACCCATAAGGTCCCTAGACCAACAAAATTGAAACCTACCATTTCCTACAATGATTATAGGTCATATAGAACATTATTTCTTGGGGATATCTTTCTTGAGTTATAAGAATTCTCCTCTTTGGATGACTCAAACACTTCAACAAACTTTTTGTCTTTTTTTGTTTCTCCTCATTGAAATGATCTAGTGGTATGAAACTTCTATCCATCATCCATTTTCTACCTTCATATAAGAATGAACAACCAACAAACTTTTCCCTTACTACACAAGGGGAAATTTTTTCACTTTCATCGTCACCCACATCACACTTCATGGGTTATCTTACACGGCACATCAAAATCATAGACTCTTGCCCCTTGCTGTGTAATGGAAGAATTATGTTTCTATTCCACTTGGACAAGCTATATGTTACCAAAATCAGCAAGGGGAAAATTTCTCATCCACCATGTCATATTGCATTAGGATATCATTTGTTCTACTTGTGGAAATGCCTTACATAGAAGAATATTCTTGTGAATACTAATATTTTCATGCAGTTTTTTCATGTCATATGTCACAAAGACCACTTCAACAAGTGTCCCTAGTTGGCATTGTCCTTATCTTCTTCGATCCAAGTTACACTTATCCTCAACTTCATTGATAATGGAAAACCATACGATTGTTTCCGAATAGCATATCCTTGATAAACCTCTTATTCAATTTTCTTGTCCTTGTTGCCAATTCCAGGAAGACTTGGGACTATAGGTCAATAATGGGCCAACCTCTGATAAATCGATAACCCAAACACAAGATTCTACTACCAACAATGACCATATTGTAATGACATATACTAATACTGAGAAGTAGAAGTAGAAATAGAATCAGAAATAGTCGACGGGCCAACACCAGACATCTCCAATAGTTCTAATGTAGAAGAAGATCTTGAGTATGCAACCCTTTCCTCAAGAGAATCAGGGTCCTCAACAAGTTAACATATCCACTGAGTACTATCAAACACCATCATATACTCCTTAATTGTATCCATATGGCATGCCAACAATTTACCCACATATCCAAGGACATCGTTCCCTTTAATTTTCTAGAAACCCCCTCTTCATAAGTAACTATTTGAAATCTCCCACAGTCGCACTACCAATCCAACAACTGTCAATGACCCCTTACATGTTTTGGTTACCACAAAACTGTCTAATGACCCTCTAAAACTCCTAAATCTTATACAAATATTGCAACAAACATTGAACCTGAGAAATAAAATAAGAAGAAGTAGTCAATCAAGATGTCGCATCCAGCACAAAATCAATCTACACAATGTGTGCACAATTGGGTCCATATGGGTTCCCTATCATGTTATATGACACCCAATATGGAAAATATTAACAACCAATGGCTCCATTTTGGAATTTGCAAAGGTAACATAGAGACTATCCCTACACCATATGATATGCTCAGTTCAGATTCTTCAAAGATTCCACTGGACGGACTAGCTAGAACTCTCAACAAAATTCACGGACAAAGGGCGGGACTAAAATAGTTTTGTGATTTTTGCTACTTCCCTAAAGAACGCTTGCTGAAGATATTTAAGGTAATAGAGTTCTCCAAGTGCAATGACCAAGGTGATCCTAATTTGCATATCCAAACCTATTGTTCTGACATGGTAGAGGTTCTAGGCAATGCCAAATGATTGATCCACCTATTTCAGCATTCCCTGAAAGGACTGACTCTAGCTTGGTACAATCAATAGAAGTCGGGAACATTCAGTTCATGGGATGAGCTAGCAAATCATTTCATTCAAAATAATACTTGGAATATTGACCAACTACCTATACAAGATGATCTAGAAGTCCTGACGCAGAGACCTGAGGAGATTTTCACACAATTTATTGGATGATGGAGAAAACTAGTCACTTAGATTGAGAACAAACCGATAGATAAGGAGGGTATTTGAATGGGTTATTTGGGCATCATCACCAACATTATCTTCTATTCTCACTTTCCAATAATTTTAGAAATTTGCAGATTGTCATTCAAGCAGGCATTAGCATTGAAGAAACTATAAATGAATGGGTCTACATGAATATTGGTCTCATTCTCACTAGAAGTCCAACCACTAAACCTAAATTTGGAGTAAGACCTATTGGCACAAATGAAGAGTTGATTAGTGCAATTTATGTCCCATGATACACACCTAATATCCAAAATTCCTTCCCAAGTAATCAGAATGAGTCCAAGAAATACAGTGATAAGGTGGTCACTCTTGAGCATATAAATTATGCACAATCAGTTACTCCTTAGTTCACTATTTCTCTTATACAACAAGCAACTACATGATATTGTACTTCACCAGGTTATCTCCCAACAACAAGATATCCCACATATGGAACAACTTCCAAATCTACACCTCATTTTCCGTATTTTCAACCATTCCTATAAACAACCCCACAATAGGTGTTGCTCCACAATCGACCCAAAATGATAAAGTCACTCATGAACATATGCCTGCACAGAATAGTGAAAAGATTACACCAAGAAAGCCCCCATGGAAGTTCACGCTATTGGCTTGCACTTATGCATCTATACACTACTACAAAAATGGCTTATAACGTCACTTTTAAAGGCATCAGTTGTATAATAACACTGACGCCTAAACCATAAAGCGTCAGTTAAATAAAAAAACCAACATCTATCTCTGAAGGGCGATCAGACACAGGTATACTTTTATTTAGCGTCGGTTACTTAATAATAATCCGACGCCTAAAATTAACCGCCAAATTCAAATTTTCTAGTGAAAAAATTACCTCTAAAATTTAACATACAACGTCAGTTGTTGAAAAAGAAAACGGCACCTAAATGTTTTCTATGAGACATAAATTTGACCAATTTTTATCATCGGTTATCTTACAATAACCGACGTCATTGTGTTTTAGCGCACTTAACCACGAAATTTTTCACCTCCCTTTAGGGTCAGTTTTTATACAGAAACCTACGACTATGGGCTTATTTCGAGAACATTTATTTTTGTCAGCATATAAAGATAGATGTCGGTTTTTCTAATTGGAACCGATGACTATAATTGAACAATAGTATCAGTTTGTTGTTGGCAACCGACACTTATAGTATATAGGCATTGGTTTTTTTAATAACTAACGCCTATTCTTTACTTAACAACACCCATGCGAGCCAGACTCTTCCCCTTTCTCTGTTTAATTCAGTCTCATGCGCCGATTGAGGGTTACGCCGTTGCCACTCCGGTGATTCGTCTGCTCCTGTGCTCGCCACCTCCACTCTGGTCACCGCCGCCACTCGCCTCTACTTTCGCCGCTTGCTGGTGCTCTAGCCACTCCTCTCCAGTCATCCTGCTCTTTGCTCTGCTCCCTGCTCTCCGCCCTCAAGGTACCCTGCTCCTGCTCGACCACGAAGGTTGTATTCCTCTTGTTCTTCCTCCACCTTTTCTTCTTCCAAAGGGATAAAAGAAAGGCACGACCTATGGGCTGGACATGGCCATGGCTGTGTTGGCCGACCACAGCCGTGCTGGTCGACCACGACCGTGGTCGGCCAACACAGCCGCAGCCGTGGCCAGCCCACACGGCCGTGGTAAGCCAACACAGCCACGGCCGTGCCCAACCCACACGGCCGTGGCCTTGCTTTTATCCATATGGTAATGAGGGATTAGGAAGAAGATACATTTACAATGTAATACTAATTCTTGACCTAATTCTATAAATTTTGATGCATGTTGAATTAAGATATTAAAACCCTAATACACATTTCACCATAATCTTGAATTAACTATATTTCTGAAATCTTGTGATCAATATATGTAAGATATTAAAACCCTAATGTTAAATCTCTATTATTGTAGTGATGTGTCTCCCTAACATCTACATGAACCCCTATTGTATGATGTAGATTGATGATAATGCATGAGCTAGTTTGAATTTTTAAAATCAATTATGAATCTCTCCATCTTTAGGTCATACTAATTTATGTGTAATCTTTATCTTGATGATGAACATGCATGGACATGCACTCAAAATATTGAAATCAATGTTATAGAATGACAACACATGTATTTGTTGGCCTAGAAACCCATCCAAGATTTACTCATTAGGAGTAAATCTTGAATAGTCCCCGGTTTGGGACTGTTCATGAACACCTAATCTCACTTAAGATGTAAGTGTATAATGTGTATTGGGTTTTCAAGAAAATTTAGGTTGTCTTTCCCCGTTTGTTCTTTAAGTACATATGCATTTGAGCGGGAAAATACTGTCAAATTTTTTTTGAAAACCCAATACACATTATACACTTACTAGTGAGATTAGGAGTTCAAGAATGGGATGGGTGGTGCACATTTATTATATATAAGAGTGAAAACACATATATTTGTTGGCCTAGAAACCCGTCCAAGATTTACTCATTAGAAGTAAATCTCGGATAGTCTCCATTTTGGGACTATTCTTGAACACCTAATCTCACTTAGGATGTAAGTGTATAATGTGTATTGGATTTTCAAGAAAATTTCGATAGCATTTCCCCGTTTGTTTTCTAAGTACATATGTACTTGGAGAACAACGGGGAAATGCTGCCAAAATTTTCTTGAGAACCCAATACACATTATACACTTACTAGTGAAATTAGGTGTTCAATAATGAGATAGGTGGTACACATTTATTATATATAAGAATGACATCACATGTATTTGTTGGCCTAGAAAACCGTCCAAGATTTACTCATTAGGAGTAAATCTTGGATAGTCCCCAGTTTGGAACTACTATTGAACACTTAATCTCACTTAGGATAACCATTAATTATATATAATAACTTAAACCCTAAAGTTTTAACCATGCATAAACTCTAATCTGTTAACCCTAGACCCTAATCTTGTTGTAATATATACTTGTTTTCTCTTTGATTATAGAATGGATAGATCATGGATGTCCATTCGCAATCGTTGCACCCCAGAGTTTATTTCTGGTCTTGATCAGTTTATTAGATTTGTCGGGGAACATAGGAAACAACCTGGAGATAGGTTCTACTGTCCATGTAGGCATTGCGGTAACAACTTGAAAGTCAGCACTGATGACAAAATCAAAAGTCATGTCATGTGCAATGGGATTGTACAAGGCTATACAGAATGGCACTGACATGGAGAGATTTAAAACCCAAAATCAGTGGATGTCGATAGCAGTGCTTGTGTGGAAGAAGAAATTGCCTCCGATGACGTAGATGTGAACGAACTAGTTTCAGTAGACATCGTTGATATGATGCTGGATAGTTGTGGGGTAGAGCACACTGATCCACCTCCCATATTTAGGAACATTGTGCATGATGCGGAGATACCGTTATACACAAGTTGTAAGTTTATGAAGCTTAGCACTGTGTTGAGATTGTATAAACTGAAAGTTAACAATCGATGGAGCGACAAAAGCTTCACGTCGTTGTTGTCTTTGTTGAAAGAAATTCTTCCTGAAGGAAACGAGCTGCCGATCTCAACATACCGATTAAAGATATTGTTGTGCCCAATGGGAATGGAGGCCAAGAAGATACACGCATGCCAGAATGATTGTGTATTATTTCAAAAGGTTTACATGAATTTGAAAGATTGTCCAAAATGTGGTGTGTCAAGGTATAAATTGACGACTTCGGGGGAGTCCAAAACTGATTCTCTTGCCAAGGTGATGTGGTATCTATCTATAATACCACGGTTTCAATGCTTGTTTGCCAATCCTATAGATGCGAAGAATTTGAGGTGGCATGCAAATGTTAAGAAAAATAATGATGGGATCCTACGACATGCGTCTGATTCCCCACAATGGAAGAAGATTGATTTATTATACCCTAAATTCGGTGAAGAAGACAGGAATCTAAGACTTGGGCTTTGTACAGATGGGATGAATCCATACGGGACAATGAGTAGCCACCATATCACTTGGCCAGTTATGCCTGTTATATACAATCTTCCTCCCTAGTTGTGTATGAAAAATAAGTACGTTATGCTTTCGTCTTTGATATCGAGCCCTAAAAAACCTGAAAATGATATCGATGTTTATATTGAACCTATGATTGATGACTTGAAGAAGCTCTGGGGTGAATGTGTGATGACCTATGATGCTTCACGAAGAGAGATATTTCGTTTGCACTCTATGTTGTTTTACACTGTGAATGACTTTTCAGCATATGGGAATTTGTCTGGATATAATGTCAAAGGATCTAAATCGTGTCCTATATGTGAAGAGAACACTGATTCAATATGACTAAAACATGGCGGCAAGACTACATATCTTGGTCATCGAAGGTTTCTTCTAAAATTTCATTGGTATCATAGGTTGCGTAAAGCATTCAATGGACGGAATGAGGAACAGAGTGCACCTAAACCTATATCAGGGGAGGATGTTTATGAAAGAGTAAAAGATATCGCTAATGAATTTGGTAAGAGATAACAATGTATAATGGCCACACAGAGTGACAAGTCTTTATTCAAGAAGAAGTCAATATTTTGGGATCTTCCTTATCGGAGGTCTTTGAAAGTCAGGCATTGTATCGATGTCATGCACGTTGAGAAAAATGTATGTGATAGCATCATCAGTACTTTGTTGAATATACCAGGTAAGACTAAAGATCAGATAAAATCCAGAATGGACCTACATGTAATGGGAATAAGGACAGAATTAACAGAAGTAGTTAGTAGCGATCGGAGAACATACTTACCTCCCACTTGTTCACGTTGTCTAGAAAGGAGAAGAAAGCTTTTTGTGAATGCTTGGTAAATGTTAAGGTGCCACAAGGTTACTCATCCAACGTCCGTACATTGGTATCAATGAAAGATCTGAAGTTGATAGGTCTTAAATCTCATGATTGTCACACTCTAATGCAACAAATATTGCCCGTGGCAATTCAATCTATATTGCTGAAGCATGTACGGTTTGCAATCACCAGACTTTGTTTCTTTTTCAACAGTCTGTGCAGCAAAGTTATTGACCTCAATACTCTCAATAAATTGCAAAGAAAAGTGGTTGTTACCCTATGTCAGCTTGAGATGTATTTTCCTCCTTCGTTCTTTGATATCATGGTACATCTTGTTGTACACTTGACTAGGAAAGTGAAAATGTTGGGACCAGTTTTTTTACATTAGATGTATCCCTTTGAACGATACATGAGCATTTTTAAAGGTGATATTCGAAACCGTTATCGGCCTGAAGGGAGTATTATTGAGGGTTATGTGGTGAGAGAGGTTATGGTTTTTTGTAATGACTTTTTGAGTGGTAATGGCACTCGTGTGAATGACAAGAATATTGAGGAGTATTTTGGGAAAGGAATTTTGGGATCACAGGTGAAAGTAATTAGCCATGAGTAGTTGGAGTAAGGTTACTTGTATATTTTACACAACCTTGACAAAGTGAGTGTTTATATCGAGGAACATACCAATTTCATTAAGAGACAATATCCTCGATCCAATTCAATTTGGCTTGCTAGAGAGCATAACAAGACATTTATTAAGCGGTTTGAAGATAAAGTCTTACATCAACCATCTCAAACATCAGATCATCTTACTGAAACAATCAAATGCCTCACATTTAAACCAAAATTGAATGTTATGTCTTATGAAGGGTTTGACATAAATGGATTCTTGTATTACACAAAGCGTCAAGATGATAAGAGGGTCGTCCAAAATAGTGGGGTCACCCTTCAAGCATCTTCATTGTTATTTGCAAGTGCAAAGGATAAGAGTCCACGTGAATCTAAAATGTCATATTACGGTGTCATTGAAGACATATGGGAGTTTGACTATGTAGATTTTAGAATTCTGCTCTTTAAATGTAATTGGGTTGACAACAACAAAGGAGTTATAGTGGATGAAATGGGTTTCACATTAGTGAACTTTGAAAAGATTGGCGAGAAGGGTGAACCATTCATATTGACATCACAGGAGAAACAAGTATTTTATATCGATGATCCTACAAATGATAAATGGTCGGTTGTTCTTCATGGTAAAAGGCAATTCATTGAAGTTCCTATAGATGAAGAAGAGTACTTTGATAAGTATGATGACTCCAGTCCATTCTCAGTAGGGTTGCCAACACCACCAAATATTGAAGCTGGAGATCACAATGACTTGTATGTTCGCGGGGATCACAATGAATGATTGTTAATTGATAAATGATCACAATATTAGAGGTATGCATGTTTATATTTTTTATATGTTTTATTTTTCTGAATGTGAACTTTACAATGTGAACTTTACAATGTGAATGTGGACTTTACAATGTGAATTACTTTACAATGTGAATGTGAACTTTACAATGTGAATGTGTACTTTATAATGTGAACTTTACAATTAGTGTTACTTTACAATGTGAAATTTATAATTTGAATGTGAACTTTTAGATGGATGAGAATTCCCATGACGACCGTGCTGATGATCACCGTGAGGGTGAGGATGTGCTTGCGCTGTCTGACAATGTAAGTTTTAAGAATATATCCCTGAGGTTTCTATCTATATGTTCATTTATAATTATATCATGTAAGTGTGTTTTTTTTAATCAAATTTTAGGTTGGTGATATACCCCCTGAAGAAATTATAGCACTTGATGAGTAGCAAAAGAAAATTGAGAAAGTGAGGGGCATCACAATGACGAACAAGTAATACAACAAAGGGGCAATAGACCCAAATTAGCTGTAGATTTTGATCATGTAGGAAATTCATATGGAGTGAATCACAACTCATTTGTTTCATATCTTGGGGCTCTTACTCGCAGCCATTGCAATCCTAACCTCGAATCCTGGCATAAAGTTCCTAAGGGGAAGAAAGACCACATATGGAAGGAACTATGCATGAATTATTATTATTTGTAATTCTATTTGTGTAGATTACTAATTTTTAGGATACTAGTTAATAGCAATTCTATTTAATTTGCAGAGCATATTTGATCTGGATGAAAAGCTGCATCGTAAATGTATGATGCAAACGCTGGGGGAGGGTCCTAAAGAACTATAGGACCAATCTCGCTCGAGATTACATACACGATGCTGAGAAGAGGTTCTTGATTGATTTCCAATTCTAGACATTGATCACTATTTGACTAACTCTACACTAATAATTTTTGTTTGTATTCTCTTTAAAAAATAAATTTAGGTGGAAGGAAGCCACACAACAATGGAATTACGTGGACCCCAAAGACTGGGAGGAGTTTGTTACCCAAAGAAAAATAGATGAATTCAAGGTATTAAGCGCCACTCCCAATTTAATTAATATATATTCTTATGTATTCACCTATTTAAGATTAACCTTTAGCGTTACTAACAAAATCAATGTGCTAACTAACTAGGCTATCAGTGATGCTCAATGAGTAAGGCGTGCACTGAATGTGCATGACCACACAATGGGTCCAAGAGGATATGCAGGTGTTCGCCAAAGACTACAGGATGAGTCTGCTCGTCCTACTGCTACTCAGGAGACTGCAAAGTCCTCTACTACTTCTCCCACACCTCTGCCTCACCATGCAATGTGGATAGTTGGGAGGCAAAATAAGAAGGGAGACATACCGAAGCACACAACTGCTGAGGCGGCTGCAAAAATGGTACAAATAAACTCTTAGAGAAATCGATCGATATTGATTATTGTTATGTTTACTTACTAATTTTTATTGATGGTGATTAACGGGAGCTGCACGAGCAGAGGAAGGAAGGAAAGTTCATCCCTCAGGGTACAAGGGATGAACTGACAGTTACTCTGGGTAACCCAGAGCATCCTAGACGTGTTAGGGGTGAAGGCGCTGGTGTGGGCATCAAAGCATTCTTTCGGCCATCCCAGCGCAAACCTGTCCCAAAAGCGGGACTTTCACAAGCTGAAGTAACCTATTCTTATTTTATAATGTTATTGCAAAAGGAAATTCAACAATCAGAAGCTAACGTTTCTTTTATCCTTGTATAGGTAGATTCGTTATTTGATAGGAGAGTTGAGGAAGTACTTAATAAGAGACTCCATGAAGTAATTAGCAAGTGGCAGACATTTCAGACTGCCACTCAGACAGTACCTGTGGCGGGCCTCTCTTCTCCTACTGCTCGTACTGTAGAGGTTGGGAGTAATCCTATAGACCCACCAGCTAGCACGTCCTCTATAAGTATTTTTATGACATAGTAGCTAGTCTGTTCAAGATGATATATTTTTGCATATATGCATATAATATTCTTTACATAAATTTGTAGGGGTTGAAGCCATGCCGACTTAAAAGTCAAGAATATATCGTTGTAGAGGCGTCGACTTACCCACCCCTTAAAGGGTGCATGTTTCATGGGCATCCAGTACCAGATGGTGTGGTGCGTGTGAGCCCGATACATGTACTCTCCGACTGGACGGATCTTGCATCGCCTCATGCACACCCAGATGCTGAAACACTTGGTGAGGTAGTAGGCGGAGTGATACTGTGGTCCGAAGTGGATGCCCTCTATACTGATATTGTATGATAAATTTCCATTACTTTAATTTGTCTGTGTGTATATATGAGTCAATTGATCTGAAATTATATATACAGGTCAAAAAGATGAGACCCGCTACCTTTCGGCCTCCACCTCCTCGACTACCAAGTTGGCTTCCAAGGGACCTACACGCCTCGATAGGTCCTAATTATTGGGGTGTGGCAGTATGGATCGGTGAACATGATCCAAATTTCCCTATAAATATTACTATTCCGGAGAATGCTGTAGGTAAATCATACGATAACAATCTATTTATACAAGTTTAGCATACGTATTAATGCATACGTAATACAAGTTCTGCATACGTATTAATACATAGGTATTAATGCAGGCCAATCATATGAAAATAAGATATTTATACAATATATTTTGGAGTTTTTTAGTTATGAATGGCTGAACACATCTATGATAGAGCTGTGGATATGGTGAGATCTTTTTTATACTTCCATATACCTTGTTTTATATACGGTGATCTGGTTTCTTATATATTAATGCATACGTAATACATATTTTGCAGCCACTTACACAAGATATGCACAAAGTTTGGGTTTTCCCATGTGGAATTTTTGATTCCATCTTTGATTAGTCTTGTAGATGTAGACCCATATTCAGTTACTTCATACTATTGTGATGCTTTTCAATATTTTGATAAAAATAATAAGATGGTGATAATAGCTCCATTCAATGTCGAGAAAGTTTACTTCGCTTATAATTTGGACTAAAGCAAATTACATTTTTATTGTGGATTTTGAGTTATTAATTTTCTACTTTCTTACATGTAGTGGTAAGCATTGGGAGTTACTAGTTATTGTCCCCAAGACGTTCACTGTCTATTATCTAGATCCTGCGGGGAATGAGTTGGATACATTATATGGACATCCAATTAAAATGTCGTTATTCTCGTGAGAAATATTTCATATTTTTATATATGTTAACATCTGTTACTACATTACTATTTAATTATGCAATTTAATGTGTTACATTAACATATGTAGGCTTTACAAGAGTAAAAAGCTGGAGGAAAGGTCCTTAGGAAAAATATCTGTCACTAATTTGGGAGAATGTGAAAATAATTTCCCGACTCCAATGTATATATTATTTATGTGAACTGTGGTTATTTATATTTTTGAATATTTTGTATGTTTCAATTTATAGTGTGCTACACAAGGCAACGTCTGGGCATGTGCCTACTTTGTGATGCGATTTATGGACCTAATTATCAAACATGCCGTAATGGAAATTGATACGATACAAAAAGTATTATACACAGTCTCATTAGATAATATGAAATATATTATTATATATTATTAATTATATATTTACTTCATTCTCTTTGCAGGTCTTTAAAACTGATGACGTCAGCACAGGTGGAAAGCGTTTCGATGCATATGTTCCCTATATGAGAGATGAATTAGATGTTGTAAGAGAAGAATGGGCAAAAGCTGTACAAAGAGTGAGAATCTTTAAATATAATTTTATTGAAAATGATGACAATGATGAATAAAGAATAACTTTGTTCTCATAATTATTTTGTGTGAATGTGAACAAATTTTTAGGAATTGTCATATGTGTGTGAAGATGATCAATACATGAATGTTTCTACATGTGTCTGAATGTGAAAAGAGATGAAAGGAATGGATCTGCAGGTTACTACTGGTTTCTACATGTGTGTGATGAAAAAATAATATGAATTAAAGTGCTTATACATGTGTGTGAATCATATATATATAATATTGTCCATCTTGTTAATTTTATAGGTTTGTGGCCTGTTGTTGGCTGATATCAATGGATGTCGTAAACCTGCAGTTTAGAACTGAACTGTATGTTCTCATCCTGCTGACCAGCCATACAACATACCTGCAAACTGATAAAAAAAGCATAACATAGGCGTCGGTTATTTGAAAAAAATCAACACCACATACATACGACGGAGGTTTTTGACAAAAAACTAACGTCTATGTGGCCAGGAACCACGGCCGTGCTGGGTAGCACGACCGTGGTGACATGGGATATGACGTCGGGCGTCGGTTATTTGAATAAAACCGACACCAAAGACATACGACAACGGTTTTTGACAAAAAACCGACGTCGATGTTGCCAGGAACCACAGTCGTGCTAGGAACCACAGCCGTGGTGGCAGGTGATATGACGTCAGTTATTAGAAAAAAAATGACGCCTATAGTCCCTTTGCTGGCGCTTTAGTGTCAGTTCTTTTAATAACTGACGTCTGTAACCATTCTATAGTGTCAATTTTCTTAAATAACCAACGCCTATAGTCCCTTTGCTGGCACATTTTTGGTAGCTTTTCGGTGGCAGGAAGCGTTTTGGCGTCGGTTGGTAACCACGCCGAAGGAGTCCACCTTTAGTGGCGCCCACTTGGGTGTCGCTTGAAAACCGACACTAAAGCCCTTAATTAACCGACGCTAAAGGCCTGTTTTGTAGTAGTGATGTCTTTGCAGAGTGATTCATATCTCATGTTCCCAAATCAAAGCCCAATGCCAAACATGATGTTACTGCATTTTGTAAATTCCGCAAGGCACCGAGTCATTTGATAGATAGATGCAAAGCTTTCTAGCATGTTGTTCAAGGTATGATTGATAATGGCACCTTATATGTCACGTACAACCAACAAACCAGCTCAACAACATGTGTGATAGTATAACAAGAGTTTTGTGAACTTGAACCCATAAAAAAGTGACTTCTCAACCGGACAATTGGTCATTACAAGGGAATACTAATATACAAACAGTGCCCAAATTCAGTATGGCCTCTACTAAAAGTAACAATGCCTTTTCAAGCATAGCTACCCAGGCTCAGACGGAAGCACCCTCCGGGACGAAGTCAAAAGACATCTTACATATTATATGGCCAATACTAATGCAACTAATATATGCATATCTTACACATCTTATCAAATGTCTACGAAACCGAATTACTCTACTTCATCAGGAACAACAACAAAATGCGGCCAAAGAAGCAACTTATGTGCCTAAAGTACACAAAATGCTAAAGTTCACCGCCTCCAAACAATCTAGGTAGTCATGCATCACAACTCCAAGCCACACCCAAACCAACTCAGTGGGTTCAATGACAACATCAGTTTTAGAAAGATATGGAAGTTGAAGATATTTAACTACCACTCATCAAACTACTAGCACAACTATGGGAAGATCTATAGTATCCTAAAATAAAGACGATGCCAAGGAAGCCATCCAAAAATCATGATCCATTGAAACCATGCCACTTCCATCAATCATATGGAAACCATACAAATGAGTACATTGTCCTCTGAAGGGAGATCATTCAATTTTGAAAAGACAATCCTTATGCTTATGACTGGATTGAACAATTCCCTTATCTTGAAGGCCTACATTTATTAATGCAATTAATGTTCCAAAGTCATCTACCTTGGTGCCAGACATTATACCTTGACCTATCATGCATGCAAAGACACCATATATTCTTGTCATTACAATTCTAGGGTTAACATTAGCATGGCCCAAAATCTCAATTCCATTCATGCAATTGTCATCCTTTACAACTCGTTAAATTCTTCTCAGACCACTACCATCTCAGTTACGTAAAACTCCACATATCCAAATACTCAATCTACGTCCCATCACACCTATATTGATGCAATGTATTGCTTCTCTGGTACAAACTCATTTTTTCTGGAACAAGCCATGAACATGTTTCATGCAACATTCAAAGTATAGTCCTAAACCTATCTTAAGTATATAAAAAACAACCCCCTTGGTTGATACAATTACAAGAGAGATTAGATGCCCCTTAAATAAGGAAAAGGTGAAGGTCACAACATATATAGGATAGGATTGATACACCTCTCAAGTAAATCACTCAACTCAGGTTCCTTCTTCTGCCATCATCAATGTATCAGGATTGTGCAACACAGCCAAGGTCCCACCATCATTGGAGTTGTTATGTTCCCATATCACAAAGCAAGGTTGCATTTCTATTCGTTCAACAAATGATGGGGAGAAACAAAATCATTTTATGACTTGGTAGAGAAAATAAAGAAAACACGTGCATATATATCCACGTGGGATCTGATACATGGTTCTCTAGAACATAGATCATATATCTTAAAAATACTACAAGGAGTATTTGCCGCAAAAAAATTGAACCGTAGGCTTAGCAAACATAATTGTACTAATTACAAAATCCACAGTGATCGTTTTTTCTAGTGATGAAATTTCACTTGACCTTGACTCCATTACATCCTTTTATATCACAATATTATATAATACTATGAAAGTTCCATTATGCTTTATTGATAATAGACCTAGACTTAATGTATGTCCTCTCGCAGCCTTGAGATTCTGGCGAACCTTGTCTGGTGCTTGCGGCACTGCTATGCATGAAAGGGGGCAAGCAGGTGCCATATGATGTGGATTGGCCCATGACGAATGACCCTGATTGCACTCACCGTCTCCATTCTCCCTCCCACACACACGGATGCACACAACAGTGGTCAAGCTGGCAGCGGACCACGAAGACCAATTAGCGAGGCCAACTCATCGGGTCGTAGCATCCCACTGCCATGCCCAAAGCGATGGCAAGTGACGCGTAGCCGCAAAACGGTGGTCAGACTGCAAGGCTAGCGACCAGAGACACCTGAAGGTGTAGCTCAGAGGAATCCCAACATGCAACGTGGCGTAGATTCCTAAGAGAGGGTGCACATTAATGTGGGTAACACGATTGCTTGATCGAAGATCAATGGCCTAGATGTGCGACGTATTTTAAGGTAACATGCCTAAGTTTCTAATGCTTGTTTTCATATTGTTTTGATGTAACCCTAAAAAAATCAATATCTCCCACTCATTTGGACAAATTTTATGAAATCATATATCAAATTTATCATCTCAACAAGCCCTACACAATGAAAATATTTTAAGACCCTGAATCTTCTTCTAGTTCCCTAATGTTGCTAAAGATGTGATCTTTGACTAATTTGACCATAATTAATGCATTATTATGGTTACATCTTGAATATTAATGCTAAATCTACTTTTTAACTCTCAAATCAGTAACTTATATAAATCTTGAACATTATGAGAATCATAATCACTCTTCTTTCTCAATGATGAACTTTAAGTTACTTGTTTGACTTGTTTTGAATGTAATTGATGGAATTTACCCTAGATTGGTAATCTTATTTCTTTGTGCCACCTAGGCTTACCTAACATGGAAATCAGTAACTATATGAACTCCATGACTCTTATATCACTCATGTACCCCCTATTTTCTTATTCAGGTAATATGCCATAATATGCATGCATATGTCGCATACATCTTTAGTCTTGGTTATATTTGATCCAAAATGATACCTTTCACCCCCTTGATGCCTCCAACTATAGTAGATCTCTGATATCAGTAATCTTGTGATGAGTTATAACTTTAAGGTTTATGATCCACCCTCTTTCTCCATTATGGTGTTTGTAACCCCAATTTGTCTAAAGTGACATATATGACTTGCTTGTGGTTCTTGTACCTTAATATTTATGTGAATACTTTTCTTATGATCTTCCTATAAGATCAGAGTTGACACTATAATTCTTGAACCCTTCATGTGGATGTCCTACTTGGGTCACTTGTGGAACCTAATGACATAAGTTGAATGCATGTTGGAAATGTTGGTTTATAATACCTAGACCTTAGGGGACATCCACCCAACTTTGGTTATGATTCTTATGTCATAATCTTGCTCCTCTAACCCATAATTTACCCTTGGTTCTCATGTCTAGATAATACTTGGCCTTGATTGATATATAATGAGTCTTTGACCCTTCGATATGCACAAATGTTGTGAGCCTTGATATAAATATATAAAATGAATGGAACCTCATAATGACATGAAACTTGAATCCCACCTTCATGATGGACTATAAATCAATACAAGATCATATAAGGTACTAATAAGAAACCTTGAACGTAATTTTACCAAAAACCCTAAAATGAATCTAACTAGGGTTAATGATGAGAATCTAATGCATGTATAGAACTTGTGCTTAATCAGGAGTTTCTTGTGGCTAAATGGTCAAGGCTAAGTTAAGTGTGAAAACTCTAAATCAGGTATGGGATTTAAATAGTTATATGACTATGGATTTCTTGTTTGAAATGTGATATATATGTATGATTGTTTACTTCCTAACATATTACATGCAATATTCTAGTATGTACTAGATATTTGTCTCGTATTGTGGTTTTATAACATGCAGACAAAATTTAAACTCAAGTATACAATGTTGAAATAATGACTTTAGTCCTTGCGGTCCCTCACGAAGAAATATGGTTATCTCTTGGCATTGGCCTCGAGGTCCCTCATGTATAAAAGAATTAGCTAATCTTGAGCATCCTTATGGACCCTTCATACGGGAATTTGGTCAAAGGCCTTATGATACATGATATTGTTGGTATAAATTTAGTAAACTGGCATAAAACATGAGCTCTCATTTTGCTAAATATGTAACCTGGATATCTTGCTTGTTTACTTTTGAAAATCTTTCCAAATATGCAAAACTTATATACATGTATCTTTTAGCCCTGTACTCAACACCTTAGGTGCTTGACCCGCCTCATTTCATATATTTTATAAGTTCAAAGATGGCTAGAATTTGATGGGCTTGGTGAGCTATGTCATGTGTACTTGTTGTAAGGTCCCTAGTGTACATGAGCAAACTTGTACAGTTTGACTCTTGAATATGTGACTATAATCTTGTAATAAGCAATGTTGCTGAATAATACTTGTTGAATGTTGAGATTATGATGGTGCCTTTATCTTGTTATCTGCTCATGTATGCTAATTTTTACACTCCTGCATTCACACTTTGTTAATACCATACTCGGGACAAATGCCTAAGTACTATCACCATTGATTTTGTAGTCACTTGGAGTTAAAATATGGGTAACAAACGGTTTTGTGACACTTTCTCATGAAGAAAGATTTGTGGTGAAGTCGGATGCAGATTCTTGTCAAGGTGAGAACAACAAAATAGGTTGCTTCCCTCTCTTTTTTTAATTTATTTTCAATCTGACCGTATCCACAATGCAATCCTTCTCTAGTAGCCCTTTTCTTTTATTATAGCTCAAAACCACAATTGCAATACTGTTTCCATGGGAAAATTGGGGTACCAACTTCATAACCCTTTCCCATTACATAACCAGGCATGCCGACTTCATATCTCTATCTATCGATCAATGTTTTATCCATTACAAGTCATACTAACATGATATTTAGGGTTATACACATAATAACACGACGTCGACTCCATCAAATCCATATATTTACATGTTTTTGATTTCATAGACAAAAACATTTACATTTTTATTTACATCTTCAATTTTCATGGAGACAACTTTTTACAATACATAAGATTTCAAAAAGTATGGGCAATAAGATCTCCTTACCACATGACATTGGAGGGGTTAAACAACCCTTCAACACACCACTAATGAGCACATTGACAAGAAATTGGATTAAGTATCTCATTTATCCACTTGATTTCATATCCATAAATTCATCTTCTATAAGATCGTTGTAAGCAACACAAACAAATTGAGTCATTTTCTCTTTCATGTGAAGTATAGGAGATGCACTTTTCTTTCTTTAATTATGCATAATAGAAAAAAATGGTATCTTGAATAACTCTACCTTTAATGCAAGCATTGTTTCTAAAATGAAATTAGGGATCAAAATTAGTAATCAATTTGTAAGGCTCATTAAATAAACATGTATCAAAACTTACACAAAGAAATTTCCTCAATCTTCAATAAGAGAAGCCTCATTCCAATTGAGAAGAAGAGCAATTCATAATATGGTGATTTGCAATAACTATAGGTTTGTCCCAAATAAAATTGCTTCCAAGAATATGGTAAAAATTGGCACTAAAGGCATATAATCTAGGTGTACTGTCGACATTAGCTTCTTCAATTATTTGTTTCAAATTCATCTGTACTAGTCAAATAATGAAACAAATTATGATGTTAGCTACAAATTTTAGAAAGTTTCCTAAGTTATTGTGAATGATAATAAACATTATATTCACAATCAAATAGTTTGTCATTGAACGTGATAATCTGATCTTCAATTCCATCATCAACAACTTGTAAAAGACTATCGATTAGCATTGACTTTACTATATTTTTTTATCATATGTAAAGAGGCCAAAAAATGTTTGAGCATGGGCTAGGAAATCCAATTTTATGGGATAAACATACAAGATCAAGCTAATAATATTTTTGATAGGAGAATCAATTACCATAAGGGATTTCTGTCTTTTTTATTACATCCATAGATTGCAATGCCCAAGAAAGAACTAAATTAATAATCAACATTATGATGAGTATATTGTTTATAAGATTTAAATTTAGGGATGGTAATCATATTGCATCCCGCTCAACCACAACTCATCCTAAATAATGATTAGATTGTCTAGTTGTCCATTCTAATTTAGTGTAAATGTTACTCACAATATACCAAAAGTTCTCCTCCATGATTAAATTCCATCAAAAAAGCCAAAGATGACTTACCACTTCTTAGCTTTGTACCAGTGGCATTCCTTGCTTAATCCTTGTGCAATATAGTAGGTGATATGAAGATCACTACAGTTAAAATATGGGTTTAAAGACGCCTTGACCTCAATATCACTATCAATAATAAATTCAAGCCCTTGAAACTAACTTGGTAGAGAGACAGAATTTAATTCAATTTCTTACTCAAGATTTTTGTTTGTTATAGAGATTCATCTTGAAGGACTGTGCTCTTTATAATTACATTACAAAAACATCATCATCAACATTATTATCATTGTGGGAATTTCTTTTGGCTAGAGTAATGAGTCTATGAGAATCCATAATAACAATTTGATTTGATTACTATGATGTTGTGAACTATCAAACAATCCACAGTATCAATTTGATCTAATTAGTATGATCCTATGAACTATCAAACACCATTTCCTGCTTCTATTACATCTTTGTTGGATGATTTTGATGATGGCCTTCGACGCTGCCTAGAACATATTGTAGCCGGTGATGCACCTGGGTTTGGTGATTTACAATGGCGTCTGGCCACTCTTCCTATGCACCTGGGAGGCTTGGGTATTTATTCTTCTCAAGATGTCAGCAAGTTTGCCTATGTTGCATCTCGAGTCCACACCCAAGAACTCCAAGATCATATTCTACGAGAAGTGGGCTCAGTGTCTATAGGATCCTCCTTCATCTCTGCAGATGCTTCACTATGTAATACATTGCCATCCTTTTGCTGGTCCAAGTTGTCACGTACGCCTTCTGCCACTCCAAAGACCTATTCTATTTTTGCAGACGCTTACTATAAGACAATCATCCAGCAAATTATGGCAAGTGGTCTCTCCCTGCGACATCATGTGGTTCTCTCTTCTTAACAAGCTGATCACGCACAAGATTTTCTTCTTACTGTACCTATTGAGGGTTTTGTCTTGTCTATTCCTCCTGTTGAGTATCGTTCTATCCTTCGGTACCGCCTGATGATTCCTTTGTTCCCTAGTGATGAACGTTGCCCACTGTGCAATGTTGCAGACCTTGACTCCTTTGGTGATCATGTTGTCCATTGCCGCTCACAGCCTGGTTATAAGTTTTGTCATGATGTTGTTTGTGATGCACTATTTGAACTTATATCTCGTGCTGGATTAAAAGTGTTGAAGGAAGCTCCGGCTGCCTTTCTAGGCACACAATCTGATGGCCTTCACGCTCAACGACATGCGGATATCTTATTATTTGATTGGACAGATGGCAAACATACATGTGTAGACCTCACTGGAGTTTCTCCCCTTACATGCAATCTTTCTAGCAATTTTAAAGTAGGCATGGCTGCATCTAATGCGGCGACACAAAAGATTCACAACCATGGCACAACTTGTGAGGCTAATCATCATCACTTTTTACCTTTTTCTTTTGACAGTTTTGGGGTGTTTGCTGATGATATAGTTTCCCTTCTTCAACGACTCCAGAACATTATCAATAGGAATCTTATGATCTCACCTTCTGCATCTAATAATTTTGTATTTATGTCCATAAGTTTTGCCATTCAGAAAGGACTGGCAGACTTCTGTAAAGGCATTTATGTAAAGTCTTTCTCTACTTATAATGCATTATTAGACAATCATAAGGACATTGTAGCTACAAATACATCTTAACTAGGATATGAATTGTCAACATTAATACCAGCATACATAAGATGTATGGTACCCAGATCACAGGAAAAACTATCGGGTGCGTGCCGTCTAGGGTTCCTCTAGGCGACTCGCGACGCCAGGACTCTCTCGCTTCACTGAGGCAATTTCTCTGTTGATCTTGTAGGTTTCCTCCACCACCATGGCGGATGAAGAACTGGTGAAACATGTGGCTGCACTCAGAGTCCATGAAGAGGAAGAAGAAGATGTGTCAGACTTCAAGGAATCAAAGATTAAGACCGGCGACGAACACCTAAACCTGGTGATGGTGGGACGGCTGGCCACAGATAGGCCCTACAATTTCTCGATGATGAGAAGGACCTTGATTAATGCGTGGGCTCTAAGAAAGGAAGCTACATTCAGGCAGATCGCAAACAATCTTTTTGTGATACAATTCCTCCATTGGCGGGATAAGGAGAAAGTGATCAACGACGACCCTTGGAATTTCGATAACTACCTACTCGTAGCGAGAAGTATATCTGTAGAAGACACACCAGAGGAGATGGAACTGTCGAGATGCGCGTTCTGGCTGAGATTGTATAATCTACCTCTGGGTTATAGAACTGAAGAAGCAATCACGGCAGTTGCAAGCAAGATAGGGCGAGTGTTAGCCGTCGACTGTGTAGACCTGGGATGGAGCACATCCTGTCGAGCTAGGGTGGAGATCGACATCAACCTTCCAGTAAGGCAGAAGCAAAAGATAAGGGATCTTAATGGCAACGTGGTTCCGATCGGGATAAGGTACGAGAGGATGCCTATTTGTTGCTACTTGTGCAGAGTGATAGGGCATCTTGAGAAAGACTGCCGAGACGATGGGGAAGACGATGTCGATAGACAACAGCGGATGTGGGGTCCCTGGATCAAAGCATTCCCAGTGAAGAGGTGGGTGGTACTGATCAAAGAAGAACTGTGCGGGAAGGATAGCAAGAAGAAATAACTATGCATTACAACCAAACCAACGGAGTCATAGAGGGGAGAGCGGAGCTCATCACAGGGATGCTCTAGAGACACCGTGGCACAGTGTGACCAAAGACCTGAGGAGGAGGCAGGGGAAGTAGCCTCCAATTTCAATCCGCCAGTACAGGAACTCAATGCAATTTTTGCAGAAAAAGAGGAAGCGCATGGGCGACGAGTAATGGAGGGTGCTAGGACAGAAGAAAAGAAGGATGCATGCAGTTCAAACACAACGCTAGGTGGGAAGAAGTAGGTTGCTGATAGAGAGCAGAGTACAGAGCATACAAAGGTAGACAATGGCACTGAAAGAAGGAAAATTGGTCACACAGGAAAGGATGGGTACATGGCAGTGGACATAACGAAAGTTAACCAAGCAAACATGGAAGGTGTGATGCCTTCCACACAGGTTCGACAAGGAGAGCACATGTCCAATGCACATGCAGTAGAGCAACCAACTGAGGAGAGGAAGAAAACTGAGTGACCAACTGAGGAGAGGAAGAAAGTTGAGCATGATAGAAGACTTAAACGTCATCCAAGCAGGGGCGGTTCAGAAGGAAGACACGTCAAGAGGCAATACTAATTCGAGAGGATACGCACGATATGCTCTGGGAGGACACACATGAAGGCAATAAAAGAGGAAGAAAGAGTCACGATGATCATATTGAGATAACAAATGAAACTTCAATTAACATTATGAAAAGAAGGAAGGCCACTGAATAGATGATAGTAGAGTCAGTCTTGCGAGTAGCGGGCACTGGAATGGACTAGGCCCGTGAACAACAATGAAAACCTTATGCTGGAATGTCCAGGGATTGGGTAGTCCCGGGACGGCAAACTCTCTCAGGAGGAGATGCTGGAAAGAGATGCCCGATATGGTTTTCGTAATGGAAATCATGTGCAGTAGCATAGAGCAGGAGAAAACCAGGAGGAAATGCGGATACGACAGTGGTTTTGGTGTGGACAATAGAGGAAAATCAGGAGGTCTGGGCCCGTGGTGGAGAGGAAATAAAGTAACAATTAGATCTTTTTCTGAGCACCATATCTGTACTGACTATGAGGCAGATAGACAGGAGGATAACTTCTACTTTGTGGGAGTGTATGGGTGGCCTGCAGTACCCGATAGACACCACACGTGGACTCTCATGGGAGATTTATGCCGTAACACCAATTTGCCTATCTTACTGGGAGGGGATTCCAATGAAATTACGTCACAAGAGGAAAAACAAGGAGGACAACCCAGAAGCTAATGGCAGATGAGGAATTTTAGAGAGGCTATTGATACATGTCACTTGATTGATCTGGGAAGCACAGGGTGCAAGTTCACTTGGAAAAGAGGTTTGCATGCAGAGAATCTTATCTTTGAGAGACTTGACCGCTTCTTAGCCGACATGCGTTGGTGCGACATCTATGGGGTGCGAAGAATTAAAAATTATCTGATTCAGAACTCAGACCATGGCCAGATTCTCTTATGGGCTGAAAAAAGCAAACAACATAGCGGGCAAAGTAAAAGATTTCGATTCGAGAACCTTTGGCTCTCGTCTCCTGATTGCAAAAGAATTGTAGAACAAGCTTGGGATGATAACGAGGGAAAGGGTCTACTGCAGTAGACCAGACATTGTGCAGAGAATCTAAGCAACTGGGCGGGAGAGAAGTTTGGGAATATTAAGAAAAAAATTCATAGGGCAGAATAGGAACTCATTTAGGCACAAAATAGACAACCGTCTTTTGATATGATTCAGGAGTGCTCCCAATTGGCGAAAGATCTTCTGGAACTGCAACGTCAAGAAGAAAGTTGGTGGTTTGCCAGATCCAGAACGAATGAGATGAGAGATGGGGACAAAAACACAAAATATTTTCATCATAAAGCGTCCCAAAGAAAGCAGAGGAACACAATCGAGGGCCTCTACAAAGATGACGGGAGCTGGCAGACATATTTTTTTGAGATAGAAAGGATTATCTCATCTTTCTTTGGTGTGTTATTTACTACTTACCATCCAAGAGGAATTGACGAGTTTTTGAAGGACATGCATGGAGTGCTTCTAGAGAGTGATGTTGCTTCTTTAGACAGAACACCCACTGAACATGAAATATGGATTGCTGTAAATCAGATGCATCCGAACAAGGCGCCAGGTCTGGATGGTATGAAGGCCATTTTCTATCAAAAATTCTGGGGTAAAGTGAAAGGCAGTATTACTGATTTCATCAAAGGATGGTGGATAGGAAGACATACTCTTCACAAAATTAATGAATCAGATATCATCCTTATTCCAAAAACTGCCTCACCGGTGCGTATCACGGAATATAGACCTATCAGCCTCTGCAATGTGTCTTACAAAATCATTTCTAAAGTCTTGGCTAATAGGGTGAAGCTGCTGCTGAATAATATGATTTCTGAAAATCAAAGTGCTTTCGTGGGTGGCAGGATGATGACTGACAATGCCTTAGTGGCGTATGAGATTTTCCATACCATGAAGAATAAAAAGAAAGGCAGAAAGGGACTCATGGCCTTAAAGCTGGATATGAGCAAGGCGTATGATAGGGTGGAATGGAAGTTTATGGAGAGAGTCATGGAAAATCTTGGGTTACCGAGCAAGTGGAGAGAAAAAGTCACTGAGTGCATGACCAGCGTTTCACACAAGTTCATCATCAATGGCACTAGGAGGGGACACACAAGACCGACCAGAGGACTACGCCAAGGTGACCCCATCTCTCCCTACTTATTTCTTTTTTGCGCTGAAGCTCTTTCTATGTCCATTACTCATGCAGCACAGGACAGACGCATACATGGCATACAAGTGTGTAGAAATGCTCCACGAGTGTCACACCTTTTCTTTGCAGATGATAACATCATTTTCACTAGGGCTACTTCAGGAGAATGCTCCGCTTTAGCTGAAATTTTCAGCCAATATGAGAGGGCATCCGGGCAGAAGATCAATTATGACAAAACTGAGGTCTCCTTTAGTGGAAACGTTGATGCAGAGAGAAGAGACACCATCAGGAACATTCTGGGGGTAAGGGAGGTTGACAAGCATGAAAAATATTTAGGCCTCCCCACAGTCATCGGAAGATCAAAGAAAGTTGTTTTTGCTGCCATTATAGACAGGATTTGGAAGAAGCTGCAAGGGTGGAAGGAAAATCTCCTATCTGAACCGGGCAAGGAGGTACTCATAAAATCCATCATCCAGGCGATCCCGACATACCTCATGAGCATTTTTAAAATGCCGGATGGAATACTAGAAGAGATTCAATCCATGATTGCCCGATTCTGGTGGTGGGCCAAGGATGGGGAAAGGAAGATTCACTGGATGTCATGGGAAAGGTTTTGCAAACCAAAGGAAAGTGGAGGAATGGGATTTAGAGACCTTAAAGCTTTCAACCAGGCACTCCTTGCCAAACAAGGGTGGCGCCTAATGACGTCAATCTCAGCACTTGTTTGTCGAGTCATGGGACACAAGTACTTTAAGAAATCCACACCTCTACGCGCAGGTATAGGAGGCCTTCCAAGTTACTCATGGCGAAGCATATGGGGAGCAGTACAACTCGTCAAACCAGGATTCCTTTGGAGAGTGGGTTCAGGCAATACTATTGACATCTATGAGGACAGATGGATACCACAATTGGGGGGTCCGGTTCAACGTTATCTTATACAGGGACCAGTAACGTACAACATGGTATCACATTTGATTAGTGAGGAGACAGGATAATGGAACATTCATGCTCTTTCGGAAGTCTTCCCCCCACATATCAGGTCCATGATAATTAGTATTCCCCTTGGCAGACAAGCTGGAGGTGATGTTCTCTACTGGGAAGAAGAGGAGGATGGGGAGTACACGGTTAGAAGTGCATATGCTTTTCTCAGGACGGGGGTAGAAATACCAGAGGATTCAGAGGAGGGCATCTGGAAGTAGCTCTAGAAGCAGAAATGGTCGCCAAAGCTCAAGCACTTTATTTGGCGGGTCGTGGAGGACATCTTACCAACACAACACGCCCTAGCCTGGAAGCATATCATTGAAGATGACACTTGTAGGAGATGCCACTCGTAGCAGGAAGACGCAACTCATGCATTACTATGATGCCAACATTCTCTCCAAGCTTGGAAGTCGGACACTTTCTCCTGGCCTTCAGGGACAGCCGACAACGCGAGAGAGTTCATACGTGAACTTCTCAGGGAGGACGATCAACGTCGAGTAGACGAAGATGCCACACTATTGTGGGTGGCGTGGACAACAAGAAATAAAGCCCTCTTCGACCAGCACCCACCGTATACACCTACCCTGGCAGCGGGATTCCTTTCCATGGTGGCAGACAGCATGGTATATACAATGGCCACGACCAACCAGAACAATGAAAGCAGCACGGATGACTACACGACGTGGAAAACTCCTGGGCGGAACTCTACAAAGATGAACATGGATGCTAGTGTTCTACATGACGGGTCAGGAGGTGTAGGCGCTGTGCTAAGGGACTCAAACGGATCCATCCAAGATACGTACCAATGCAAGTTAGATCACACATTCTCAGTGCTTAGTGCGGAGGGGATGGCGGTCTACTCGGGCACGGTATTTGCCTTAGAGCGAGGCTTTATGGATCTAGTGGTGGAGACGGACAACACCCTACTCGTTCATGTGGTCAAGAAAAAAAGGATGGGGGTGGGGATATGTGGATCGCCTTGTGTGAAATATCATCTGTCTTTCTTTCCAGTTTCTTTCCTTCAATATAAGCTTTGTAAGAAGGCAAGGTAATGGGGTCGCTCATGCCTTGGCTTCACATGCCTGTCAGCTCGAAGGTTCTCGACGTCTTCTCGAGAACTTTGATGATGAAATTGTACGAATCTCTTTAAAAGACATCAATATATAAGAGCGATAGGCGCCCTTTATAAAAAATAAATATAAATCATGTGTGTACTATTATGCAAAAATATGTTGCATTTTTATGACAAAAAAATTTCATTCTTTTGATGACCAAAAAGATGTTTCATTTAGATCATGAAATAAGAAAAGAAAAATTCAATTTCTTTATTCAAAACGTTTCCATAATTTATAATCCAAAAGCAACATTATCTTTAGTCATACTTTCTCTTTACCCAAAAAATAAGACTAGTGTTCTAATAGTTAAATTTTTAGGCCTTGAATAACTATCACGTTATATGTAATACATTACAACATCCATATTAGTTTGGATTGGATGATTTTATTCCTCAATTAAGTAAAGATTTGATACCCCCTTGGGTTCCACTCTTTACAAGAAAGCTTGTGTATCTTAAAAGACTCATAGAAGAAGAAGATGGTGTCTCTATGGGTGGGACTGTTACAATGTAGTTTTGTGACACCAAATATCCCAATATTTATTAAAAGTTGAAATTTGTAGTATTACACTCTTTAAGATTGCAAATTATTTCCTTTTAGGATAATATGCTACTTTATTAATATCACCTATCTTTATCACAATATACATGAACTTTTCATATAATTTCTCTATACTCTAGATTAAAATCACAAGTTGAGCCAAGGGATATGTTTTGAGAACCTAACAGAAAAGTGTTGTACTACACAAACTCAGTTGCATCCCTGATCCCCCACCTAGTCATCAGGAGTGGTTGTGTTGTGCAAAAAAGATGACTTTCTACTTTTTTTAGAAAGGGCGCCTGTCACTTATTATTTATTCAAATTGGCTACAGATAGAGCTACAATGTTTGCATCAAAATCCTCCACCATAGTGCGAGGACCATCTAAGCAACAGGCGTGAGATGCCAAGGCATGGGCAACTCCATTGCCTTATACCTAAACAAAAAGATAATGGAAAGAAAAGAAACTAGAGGGTAAAAAATAGATGTCCTTAACAGTGCAATCTTCATATCCTCTTCCCCAGCCACATGACTTCACTGCATGTACAAGTATGGTGCTGTCAGTTTCTACAATCAAATCCTTCAACCCCAGCTCCAAAGCCAAAAGAATGCCAAGTGGGATTGCCATTCCCTCCGCACTAAGCATTGAGAACGCGTGATGCAACTGACATTGGTGTGTGGCTTTAATGTCACCGAGGTTGTCTCTAATCATAGTGCCAATACCTCCTCAGCCGCCTTGAAGAACGTTGGCATCAGCATTAAGTTGGTAGCATCCTTGCGGTAGCGGCTGCCATGCGTGAGCACATGGAGGAGCTGTCCATTTGTGTGTCTATAGGGCCGAGCACCATCGAGTAGCAGCCGTAGTCCACGATGAGTGTGAGGAAGCTAACCGCCAACGTTGGAATGTAGGGTCCATGTGGATCAAAAATGAATTTGTTCCTTGTTGTCCATGATACCCAAAGTAAAGTGGCACCCTCATCCCTTTTCCTGAGATCGTCGTCACCAAGCATCTCCCGTATAGACTCCCTCACATCCATCCCCGGTCGGGCGGGTCAACACAACTCTCCCAACATCCAAACCAGTGTAGCAAAGGAATAGTGCAGCAAGGTGTGGGCATCATCCTCTATGTGTGTTTAACAGCACTAGCATAGATCATCCGGTACTGCGTGCTTCCTAAAAAGAGTCATCTTAGTCGGTAAGATGTTTTGCAGAATGCGCCATATCAAGTGCTTCAACTTTGGAGGCCAACGTTGTTTCCACACCCTTCTCCAATCATCTTCCTCAAAGTCATTCAAAAGATCCTCCCCTGTCTGTATGAGCCGATAAGCACTTAATACTGTGAAGTCCCCCTGCTGCCGCTGTCCCAACAAAGTGTATCCTTATCCTCCTCGTGCCCAATAGGAATAGCATGCACCACAGACCAGATGTGCGGGGAAAAGACATCTGCCAAAGACATCTCGCTCTGTTGTCATGTATCCACATCACTCAAGCCGACAGTAGAGGTGTATGAAATTGGGCCATGTACAAGATAGTGGTGAACTGTCTCACCCCACTACGAGATCCATATGTTACTGTAAATATCAATCTGCCTCCATGTACCCACACACCATAGGAATCCTGGTCTCGCAACCTACACTGCTCCCCAGATACTTCTCCACGTATAGTTTGGAGCACCCCCAACCTCTGCATGGAGAACTGTAGTGCATCAGTAGTATTTCTCTTTCAGAATACGACTGACCAGGGACGTCCCATTGGTGGTCAGCCACCACCCTTGCTTCACCAACAATGCTTGATTGAACACCTTGAGATTCCAAAAACCCAATCTGCCATACTCCTTTTGTAAAGAGGCGAGATCACCTCCTTACTAAAATTTAAAGGAATTACAAAACATCCATCCTTTTATCAAGACAAAAGATACTGAGGGATGCATGTATAATATTCCAAGTAAATAAGCATGCACCAAATACATTACAGAATGTCAATAGCAGTGGAAATAAAAGTACTAAGCCTATTACATGGATTTCATTATTCATTACATGATTTTTCCCAAAATAAAAAGATAAGAGAAAAGGATCTAGCTATAGCAACCTAGACATCCTTTCAAAAATCTTACGATCTACTCCTGAGATGGCTTCCTTCAAACTTGTCCTTCTCCTTGCTCAGCACCAGCATCTGGGTGGTTGGGAAGGCACCCAGCAAAAGGGAATATAAAACAAGGTATGTGCCACAAAACTAGTCTAGGATAACAAGATAAGTAAAGCAAATAAGAATCGGCTAGGGTTCATCATAAGATGAAGATAATAAGAGTATGAGGCTATATTCAAAAGAAACTTGCCATTAACAATTATATCAAAAAGGATTTGTATGTAAGATAATTATGTCTATCTAACTAAGTAGGGTTGAGGCACCTAACGGACCTCTAACCTTAGGTGAGGGGAGATAAAACATTCTCAGTCACCTACAATATTATGGGGAGAATAAGACATTCCCCAGGGCAATTATTTACATGCCCTCTGTGGGTGGTTGTACATAAGTACCGCTGCTTTATATTAAATAGAACATAAATACACATGCTAAAACAAGTATTCATGGCAAGAATAATTATATGAATCAATAAGCATGGCAGTGGGGTGCCAAGACCCAAGAATAATGTTCAGAAACTGATTTATGAGGCAAGTATAACAAAATATTCAAGAGTATATGAAACAGGGTTTAATAAAGCCTCATTATAGAAAAATAGGTTTAGGCACAATTATTCCCAACTTAAGGTGTAAATGCACATACATAAATATGGATTGAACATACCTCTCTTGCTGATATCAATTACTAACTTTGACCACTTTAATTGAGTCCAAGTCCTACTTTGCCTATTTTTCAATGTATTAACATGTATTAGAGTACATAGTGCACATTAATATGTCGAAACCCTAATTTTAGACCTTTTTAGAAAAACTCAGATTTAGACTCTTAAAATATCACCAACAAACTTATTAAGTTCTCCTGATCAAGAAAACATATTTTTATGTTATTGTTTGGAGTTATGATGATTAAGATGTAATTTTTATATATTTTATGCATTAAATTAGTTTTACAAAAATCACCCTTCGTCAAACCATAAAATCAGACCTTGAAAATATCTTTATTAGATAGAGATTAATTTTCTAATTCCAAAACATATTTATTTGTTGAATTTGGATAAACGGTTTAGAAGATATGAATTTTTCAATACTGACCAATAGGAAATTGCCACATCATCAAATTGATTGAGATAATTGAAGAGAGAGGGAGAGGAAGAAAACACCATTCGACCAAGATCAGGTTTGAAGTTTCATAGGTAACAAAACTATAGATTCTAGAGAAGGTAAAACAGTAAGAAACCAAAACCATAGGAGAACATGGCAGAAAGAGATGGAAATCATTGATTTTCAACATAGAAGCATGAGTTTTAAGCATGTACTAAGAAATATATGAAAAGGGGGTTCACAAAACTTGCCTTTAGGAAGGTAATATGGTACAAACAACAAGGATCTTGAGGTTATAAGTTCTATTTTCTCCAAGCCTAGCTCCTTTCTTGGATAAAGATCACCTTCTCAACTTAGAGGTGATAAACCCTAGCAAAAGAGCATAGAGATGAGGTGTTTTAGGGTTCTAGGTGGGGTTTCACCATAGAAGTCCATGGTTCCGACCTATAATAGGGTTTAAGGAAGACTAAGAGTATGAAAATAGTGAAGGAAGGGAGACAACTTACTAGTTTTGGTCGAAATCACCAAGGGGAAGCTTAAGAAATTCCAAATAGAGAAATTTGGAACCCTAGGAGCCTTCTTCACCAAGGTAGGCACCTTCTTTTACCTTGGGGAAGCAAATTCGTGAGAAAACATAGAGGGGATGATGATATAAGCTGTGGGAATGAGAAGGAGGAGATTGCCTCTTGAATTGGGAGGTGGGCAGGGGTAGGCATGACTTTTATAAAGAAGGGGGCAAGCATGAGGTGTATATGTGACTTTCCACGTGTCTTTAGGCTAAGGCTTCATGGCCATGCAAGAGGACAGCTCATGGACTCTTCATTCACATCAAAAGTCGGCCCTAAGAGTCCCTAGAGCCTTCTGGGCCATTCCCACCGTTCTTCAAATAAAAAAATAACCCCATTGGTTGATAGCTTTTAAAGATAAGCACATTTATAAAGAGGGTAATCCCTATATTGCCCTTGGAAAGCAACACCTTCAAACCAAGGTGCAACCTGATTTGCCATGGTTCAAAATATCTTAAATGGTAAGGGAAAATCTAAGGATTAAAAATAAGGTGATGATTTGTAAATAAAACCTCCCAATTGGGTAAATTTCATAAAAGTCCAACATGTACCTAAAATTGCATAACTTGCACAAACAACATCCAAATTGGATCATAATTCATCCACAAGTTATATTTGATATGTAGAATATAAATTTTACATTATTTCCATATTTCAAAATTACATAATCACATTATTTATTACTTATGCCTTTTACTCATTTTCTCTCTCATAAACTTATCCTAATATTTCAAGGTTGTCCAAATTAGATGAAATTTGATATGTAGGCTAATTTTGATATGTAGATTTAGAATTTGAAGTTTGTTTCCTCTTTTGAGACTTATTTTTATGATATATACCATATGTCCCATTAACGGCCCATTATTTAAATTGTTCATCCAATTAAGTTTCTTATCTTCATATTACCACTAAAACGAGTTATGTAGCATATTTTATGTTTTCAAATCACATCCCTAAGTTAGATTAAGATTTAGAGCAATTAATTATGGCAATTGATGTATTTGTTCATAAATCCTTCCATTGGTATTATTAGTGAATAAATGCTCACTAAACCACTATAAATTAAACATAAATGAATAAAGGATAGAAATGAAAGGAAAACTTGGTAAAAATGTTTACATGTAGATTACATCTAAGATTCATTATGTTACAACACTCCACCCCTTTAAAAGGATTTCTCCCTCGAAATCTCAAGCAAAAAGAGAAGGGTGAGAACGTAACATTTCATCTCTCAACTCCCAAGTGGCTTCTTCCAGACCATGATATTTCTACAAAAAAATTACCAACTCAATCTCTTTGTTCTTCAGTTGCTTTACGCGGGAGTCAAGGATCTTCATAGGTAGATCTTCATAGGTTAGATTCTCATGTATATCCAAGGGCTCAATAGTAAGCACATGATAGGAGTCCTTCACATACTTCTCCAGCACAGAGACATGGAACACATTATGAATCTTATCATAGGAAGGAGGTAAGGCTAAGCGGTATGTACAGTCTCCAACCTTATCTAAGATTTCAAATGGTCCAACATAGCGAGGACTCAACTTGCCTTTAACTTTAGATCTAGCAATAGAACGAATAGGCTTGATCTTCAGAAATGCATAATCACCCACTAGGAAATTAACATCAGACCTTTTCTTATCAGCATACATCTTCTGTCGGTCTTGAGCAGCTTTCATGCATTTCTTTTTCAACTGCACCTTTTTTATCATCATTTGCATGTCATCGGTCTTCACTAGAGAACGTTCACCGACGTCATCCCAATGCAAAGGTGAACGACATGGTCTACCATAGAGAGCTTCAAAAGGTGGTATGCCAATACTAGCTTGGTAGCTATTGTTGTAAGCAAAATCAACTAATGGCAGATACCAATCCCATGCACCACCCTAATCCATCACACAAGCATGAAGCAAGTCCTCTAGAATCTGAACTGTTCTCTCAGATTGACCATCAGTCTGTGGGTGGTATGCAGTACTGAAACGCAAGTCGGTACCCATCTCCTCCTGAATCTGACCCCATAAATGAGAAGTAAACTTTGGGTCACGATCAGAAACTATTACCTCAGGTACTCCATGTAGGCGTACGATCCACTCAACGTACAAATGAGCCATATCTACAACTTTGTAATTTGTTTTGAAAGGCAAGAAATGAGCAGATTTTGTAAGTCGATCAATAACCACCCAAACAACATCATAACCTTTCTTGGACTTGCGGAAACCAGTAACAAAGTCCATTGTGATCTTCTCCCACTTCCATTCTAGAATTTCAAGAGGGTGAAGAAGACCACCAGGTCATTGATGTTCAATCTTGACTTGCTGACATGTCAAGCACTTTGTCACGAACAGAGCTATATCATTCTTCATTTTCTTCCACCAGAAGCTTTGTTGTAAGTCCTTATACATCTTTGTAGTGCTAGGATGAATAGTGTACTTGGACCCATGAGCTTCACTCAGAACCTTCTGTCTTAGATCACCAACATTAGGAATCCACAACCTTTGTTTGAAGCGGACAACACCATCCACTCTGACAGAGAAGTCAGATTATGGTTTTAGAGTTAAAGTTTTCGTCTCCTCAAGCTCAGAACTCTCCAACTGTGCAGCCATGACTTCTAAGATCCAGGTTGGTGTAATGGTCAAGCTGGCCATATGAACACACAACTTGTCTTCATCTACTGAATCAATGAGCTGAGGTCTCCAGCTAGCCACATATTCAAGATTTTCCCATACTGAACATCTCAGAGTAGCACAAATAACATCCTTCTTGTGACTTAAAGCATCAGCTATGACATTCGCTTTACCAGGATGATAGGCAATGGTGAAGTCATAATCTTTAAGATATTCCATCCACCTACTTTATCGCAAGTTTAGATCTTTCTGAGTCAACAAATATCTCAGACCCTTGTGATCAGAAAAGACTTCAAACTTTTCACCATAGCGATAGTGTTGCCAGATCTTCAAAGTATGAACTATGGCAGCAAGCTCCAAATCATATGTAGGCCAATTAGCTTCATTACGTTTCAATTGTCGAGAAGCATAGGAGATCACCTTTCCGTCTTGCATCAAAACACACCCTAAGCCTTGTCTGGATGCATCAGTGTAGATGACATAGGGTATGCCCTCTACAGGCAAAGAAAGCACGAGTGCAGAAGTTAGGCTCTCCTTTAGCTTCTGAAAACTATTCTCACATTTAGGGGTCCACGAGAACTTGACCTCCTTTCGAGTCAGCTTGGTCAAAGGCAAGGCCAACTCAGAGAAACCTTTAATAAACTTCCGATAATAACCTACTAATCCAAGGAAACTACAGATCTCTGAGGGATTCTTTGGAGCTTTCCACTTGGTCACAACTTCTACCTTTGTAGGATCAACATCTATATGCCCGACAGAAATCACATGACCTAAAAACATCACTTCCTTTATCCAGAACTCACACTTTGAGAATTTTGCATAAAGTTGATTTTCTCGTAATGTGTTGAGTACAATCCATAGATGCTCACGATGTTGTTATAACGTCTCAGAATAAACCAAAACGTCATCGATAAACACCACTACAAACTTGTCAAGGTATGGGTAGAACACTCGGTTCATCAAGTCCATGAAGGCAGCAGGGGCATTTGTCAAGCCGAAAGGCATGACCATGAATTCATAATGCCCATAGCGAGTTCTGAATGCCGTCTTCAAGATATCATCATCCTTCACACGCATATGGTAGTAGCCACTTCGTAGATCCATCTTAGAGAACATAGTGGCAGACTTCAACTGGTCAAACAAGTCATCGATGCGAGGTAAAGGATAACATTTCTTCACCGTCACTTGGTTAAGCATGCGGTAGTCCATACACATCTGCATCGAACCATCCTTCTTCATCACAAACAGGACAGAGGCTCCCCATGGAGAAACACTAGGGTGGATGAATCCCATGTTGAGAAGCTCTTCAAGCTGCTTCTTCAACTCATCCAGTTCGACAGGGGCCTAGTGGTAGGGTGGCTTCAATATCGGTGAAGTTCCAGGTACAAGCTTGATGGAGAATTCCACCTCGCGAGTTGGTGGTAACCTGGGTAACTCCTCAAGAAAGACATCTGGGAAGTCCTTTACCACATCAATGTGATCTAGAGCAGGGGGTGTAGCATAGAGAACTATGGAGGCTAGGAAAGCTCTACACCCTTGCGAGACAAGCTTTTCAGCTTTAATGGCAGAGATGACAAATTGTCGCTCTTCTCGCTTCTTACCCTTGACACACATTTTCCCTTCAACATGATGAACCAATCTAACCTTGGATTCTTCACAGTATAAAACTGCTTTGTACCTCTTTAACCAATCCATACCCAGGATGACATCAAAGGCGGTCATGTCGAGCAAGATGAAATCTGAGGGAAACATTATACCAGATATACAGAGGTCCATGGTAGGAGTTTGGAGGTATGAAGAACAAATATTACAACTAGGGGTTTTTACGTCTAACACGTGATCCATAAACTCTGATTTTATTTCTAGCATAGAGGCAAACTGATAAGATATGAAGGTATTGGAGGAGCCATAATCAAACAGTGCCTTTATAGGATGCATATTAAGATGTAAGGTACCTTTTATAACTTCATTATCTCCACCTGCTTCCTCAGCATTAAGAGCAAACACTTTCCCATTCCGCCTCTCCACTGGCGGTCGCCTTGGGTTCTGGTTGTTGTTGTTGTTGTTATTTTGTGGAGGCAGATTTTGCCTTGGTTACTGTAGTTGTTGGGAATTATTTTGTCCTTGCTGGAAATGGGGGCAGAGTGGTCGGATATGCCCAACTTGGCCGCACTCGTGGCAGGTCGGAGGAGGTCGGTTGTCTCTACGAGTAGGTGCATTGTTGGCAGGACATCTCCCTGGAGGATGGTGGCAAGAGCACCTGTTGCATCGATCACGTCCGCGATTCTCATTCTGGGTAGGGTTCTTCCTCTTGTTGTTGTTGTAGCCATTACTTTATCCATATGATTGGAATCCTGGGTAGGACTTGATGGCAAGGGCCTTATCCACTATCTGTTGGAAGGTGAGTGGAAGCTGTGGAACAAGACTTCGGCCCACTTAGTAGTTCAGGCCCTCCATGAACAATGATGCCCTTCTCTCTGCTCCAAGGTTGGTGGCATAGCGTTCCAGAAGTAGGAATCATTGGATGTAGTCAGCCACGCTCATGCTTCCCTACCTTAGGCTGTAGAACTCGGCTTCCTTCTTCCTCAAGAAGGCGGGACAAATGTACTTCTCCCTGAAAAGCTTCAAGAACTGGTCCCATTCCATGGTAGAGGTGTCTCGAGTGCGGGAGACACCATTCCACCAAACATGTGCCGGTCCGTCCAGCACATACGTCGTGAACTGAACTTTTTGGTGAGGAGGGCAAGCCATACCCTCAAAGGTCCGATCCAAAGCCAACACCCAATCATTAGCTTTATCCACCATGTTGTGTTCACTTTCACCCTTGAAGTAGAGTGTCTGCATCTTTATGAAGTCGGTGAGGGTGAAATCCCTCGGCTTATTGGCATTGGAAGCCACTGTGTGGAGTTGCCCCATCATGGAGGAGAGCAACTGGCGTAGCATTGCTAACTCTTGCTCCGATGTGAAGGCAGGGGTGCTTGAAGTAGTAGGGTTGGCCACACTATGGCCGACAGGAGTCATAGGAGTGTTTCCCACATTGGAGTCATTAGGGTTTGACTCCTTTCCCTTGTTCCTACTGTCGAACAAGTCACCTATCCTGAAAGGTAGGGTTAACATATTAAGTTCTGAAGTATTTGAATCATAGATGAAAAAGAATAGAAGCATGGATGAGAAAAGAATATCTAGATTGCTATTGCCTAAAAGCATACTATTTTGGGCAATTCGTATCAGCTCAGGCCAGGCCGGTATCATATGGGCACGGGAGTCCTCGTAAACCAAGATAGTGGTGCGGAGGAAAATATTGCCAGCCCCTGAAACCCTGATCCATTCTAGACACCTTTGCTTTCAACTTCATGTCCTTATAGTTGCCTAAAGCTCTGATACCATGCTGTAAAGAGGCGAGATCACCTCTTTACTAAAATTTAAAGGAATTACAAAACATCCATCCTTTTATCAAGACAAAAGATATTGAGGGATGCATGTATAATATTCCAAGTAAATAAGCATGCACCAGATACATTACAAAATGTCAATAGCAGCGGAAATAAAAGTACTAAGCCTATTACATTTCTTTCATTGTTCATTACATGGTTTTTCCCAAAATAAAAAGATAAGATAAAAGGATCTAGCTATAGCAACCTAGACATCCTTTCAAAAAGCTTGAGATCTACTCCTGAGATGGATTCCTTCAAACTTGTCCTTCTCCTTGCTCAGCACTAGCACATGGGTGGTTGGGAAGGCACCCAACAAAAGGGGAAAGAAAACAAGGTATGTGTCACAAAACTAGTCTATGATAACAAGATAAGTAAAACAAATAAGAATAGGCTAGGGTTCATCATAAGATGAAGATAACAAGAGTATGAAGCTATATTCAAAAGAAACTTGCCATTAACAATTATATCAAAAATGATTTGCATGTAAGATAATTATGTCTATCTAACTAAGTAGGGTTGAGGCACCTACCGGACCTCTAACCTTAGGCGAGGGGAGAATAAAACATTCTCAGTCACCTACAATATTATGGGGAGAATAAGACATTCCCCAGGGCGATTATTTACATGCCCTCTGTGGGTGGTTGTACATAAGTACCACTACTTTAAATTAAATAGAACATAAATCCACATGATAAAACAAATAGTCATAGAAAGAATAATTGTATGAATCAATAAGCATGGCAGTGGGTACCAAGATCCAAGAATAATGTTCAGAAACTAATTTATGATGTAAGTATAACAAAACATTCAAGATTATATGAAATAGGGTTTAATAAAGCCTCATTATAGAAAAATAGGTTTAGGAACAATTATTTCCAACTTAAGGTGAAATGCACATACATACATATGGATTGCACATACCTCTCTTGCTGATATCATTACTAACTTTGACCACTTTAATTGAGTCCAAGTCCTACTTTGCCTATTTTTCAATGTATTAACATGTATTAGAGTACATAGTGCACATTAATATGTCGAAACCCTAATTTTAGACCTTTTTATAAAAACTCAGATTTAGACTCTTAAAATATCACCAACAAACTTACTAAGTTCTCTTGATCAAGAAAACATATTTTTATGTTATTTTTTGGAGTTATGATGATTAAGATGTAATTTTTACAGATTTTATGCATTAAATTCGTTTTACAAAAATCACCCTTTGTCAAACCATAAAATCAGACCTTGAAAATATCTTTATTAGATAGAGATTAATTTTCCAATTCCAAAACATATTTATTTGTTGAATTTGTATAAGCGGTTTAGAAGATATGAATTTTTCAATACTGACCAATAGGAAATTGCCACATCATCAAATTGATTGAGATAATTGAAGAGAGAGGGAGAGGAAGAAAACACCATTCGACCAAGATCAGGTTTGAAGTTGTATAGGTAACAAAACTAGAGATTCTAGAGAAGGTAAAATAGTAAGAAACCAAAACCATAGGAGAACATGGCAGAAAGAGATGGAAATCATTGATTTTCAACATAGAAGCATGAGTTTTAAGCATGGTACTAAGAAATATATGAGAAGGGGGTTCACAAAACTTGCCTTTAGGAAGGTAATATGGTACAAACAGCAAGGATCTCGAGGTTATAAGTTCTATTTGCTCCAAGCCTAGCTCCTTTCTTGGATAAAGATCACCTTCTCAACTTGGAGATGATAAACCCTAGCAAAAGAGCATAGAGATGAGGTGTTTTAGGGTTCTAGGTGGGGTTTCACCATAGAAGTCCATGGTTACGACCTGTAATAGGGTTTAAGGAAGACTAAAAGTATGAAAATAGTGAAAGAAGGGAGGCAACTTACTAGTTTTGGTCGAAATTACCAAGGGGAAGCTTAAGAAATTCCAAATAGAGAAATTTGGAACCCTAGGAGCCTTCTTCACCAAGGTAGGCACCTTCTTTTACCTTGGGGCAGCAAATTCGTGGACAAACATATAGGGGATGATGATCTAAGCTGTCAGAATGAGAAGGAGGGGATTGCCTCTTGAATTGGGAGGTGGGAAGGGGTAGGCATGGCTTTTATAAAGAAGGGGGCAAGCATGAGGTGTATATGTGACTTTCCATGTGTCTTTAGACTAAGGCTTCATGGCCATGCAAGAGGACAGCTCATGGACTCTTCATGCACATAAAAATTCGGCCCCAAGAGTCCCTAGAGCCTTCTAGGCGATTCCCACCGTTCTTCAAATAAAGAAATAACCCCATTGGTTGATAGCTTTTAAAGATAAGCACATTTATAAAGAGGGTAATCCCTATATTGCCCTTGGAAAGCAACATCTTCAAACCAAGGTGCAACCTGATGCCCCATGGTTCAAAATATTGTGAATGGTAAGGAAAAATCTAAGGATTAAAAATAAGGTGATAATTTGCAAATAAAACCTTCCAATTGGGTAAATTGCATAAAAGTCTAGCATGTACCTAAAATTACATAACTTGCACAAACAACATCCAAATTGGATCAAAATTCATCCACAAATTATATTTGATATGTAGAATATGAATTTTACATTATTTCCATATTTTGAAATTACATAATCACATTATTTATTACTTATGACTTTTACTCATTTTCTCTCTCCTAAACTTATCCTAATATTTCAAGGTTGTCCAAATTAGATAAAATTTGACATGTAGGCTAATTTTGATATGTAGATTTAGAATTTGAAGTTTGTTTCCTCTTTTGAGACTTCTTTTTATGATATATATCATATGGCCCATTAACGGCCCATTATCTAAATTGTTCATCCAATTAAGTTTCTTATCTTCATATTACCACTAAAACGAGTTATGTGGCATATTTTATGTTTTCAAATCACATCCCTAAGTTATATTAAGATTTAGAGAAATTAATTATGGCAATTGAGGTATTTGTTCATAAATCCTTCCATCGATATAATTAGTGAATAAATGCTCACTAAACCACTATAAATTCCACTTATTAAACATAAATGAATAAAGGATAGAAATGAAAGGAAAAATTGGTAAAAATGTTTACAATTAGATTACATCTAAGATTCATTATGTTACACCTTTGGTCTGTAGAGTCTCACCCAACTCAACAAATGGATCTTCCTCTCTCTTTCCTTGGCTCCCCACTAGAAACGTGCTATCATAGAAGGTATCTCATCCACCAACCCTTATGGAAGTTTGAAAATACTCATAAGATATGTGAGTATGGCTTGGATCACTGCTTTAATGAGCACCTCCTTCCCTGGTCTGGATAGCAGTTGTTCTTTCCATCCTTGTAGCTTTTTCCACACTTTGTCTTTGATGGTGACAAAAAACCACCTTCTCGATCGGCCCACCATAGTTAGAAGCCCCAAGTAATTTTCATGTCAATCCACCTCCCTGACACCTAGCATGCTTTTGATTGTGTCCCTCCTTCCCGCCTCTACATTTGCGCTAAAAGAGACCTTGGTCTTCTCATAGTTGATCTTCTGTCCAGATGCCCTCTCATATTGGCTGAAGATTTCAGCTAAAATGGAGCATTCTTCTGAGGTAGCTCTAGTGAACACAATGCTATCAACAACGAAAAAGAGGTGAGACACCCTCAGTGCAGTGCGGCATGCCTTAATGCCATGAATCCGCTTTTACTGTGCTGCTTTTAAGAGAGATAAAGAGAGAGCTTTAGTGCAAAAAAGAAAGAGATAGGGAGATATAGGATCACCTTGGTGTAGCCCCCGTGTTGGTCTGCAATTCCCCTCTGCTTGCTGTTGATGAAGAATCTATGTGAAACTCTAGACACACATTCAATGACTTTGGTCCTCCATCTCTAAGGGAAACCCCGCTTCTCCATCACCCTTCCCAAAAATACCCATTTGACTCTATTATAGGCTTTACTCATATCTAATTTGAGTGCCAAAAGCCCCGTCCTCCCTTTCTTCCTACTCTTCATAGTGTGGAAAAGCTCATATGCCACTAAGGCATTATCAGTGTTCATTCTGCCCCCAATAAAAGTGCTTTTATTTTTCAAAATAATATCATTAAGAAAAGGTTTAATTATGTTGGTCAGAACCTTCATAATAATTTTATAGGAAACACTACAAAGGCTGATTGGGTGAAATTTAGAAATACAGACCGGTGGTTTTGTCTTCATGATCAACACAATCTCAATATCATTAATTTCATTCAGGATGATTCCCCCCTCCACCACCCTGAGATGAAGTCAATCAAGATTTTCTTCACCGTTACCCAAATTTTTTGATAAAAGATAACTTTCATTCCATCGGGACCCGGGGCTTTGTTCGGATGCATCTGCTGAATAGCTTTCCATATTTCACCTTCCATGGGTGTCTTCTCTACAAGACTAATATCATTTTTCTTAAAAACTCCATGCATGTCTGCCAGAAACTCCTCCACTCCTGTTGAATGTGTTGTCATAAACAGGGACTTGAAGAAAGATGTAATCACACTCTCTATCTCATCTGAATCCGTCTACCAACTTCCATCCTCCTTAAAGATGCCATTGGAAAGCCAGAGCATCGACTTGCGATGGAGGGATCCGAACAGGCACGAGAACATGCCTTATAGGGAGGAGGAAGACATCAAATCAGGCTCAATCCATCAAGTAGGGACTTGGACGCTATGTTCCCAGAGAAGAGTAAGAAGACGGAAGATGTGGAGGAGGGGTCGGGCACCAACAACACTATGGAGGAGCTGAAGGCACAAAATGAGGTGAACTTGATGGCAGATCCTCAACTGAAAATGGCAGGACATGAACAGACAAGTTCTGAGTGCACAACTAAGAGACAGGACCAGACAAACGGATTAGAGGAAGAGGCTATGGACACAGCGTATGAGCAAGGAGGTACAACACGCTTACAGAAAAACACAATGTCAACACGTGCTAGATGGTGAAACATGATTTACTTAGTGAAAGCTTGGAGTCATATACTGTTGAGTATATGCATTCACAGGATTGGCTGCAAGCCATACCCTGGCAGGAGTGCGGATGCAGGTCGTAGCTCAGTGACTTGATTCTTATGAGATTTTATAAGATTGGTTGTCGACCATACCCTAGTAGGAGTGTGGTTGTGGGCCTTAACTTAGTTTCACTAGTGTCGTGACATGTACCATGGTGAGCTAGGACATTCAGAGTTTGACTTTATGTCACATATTATAGTTGACGGGTATGTCCCTATTGTGTACTCGTGTACTAACCACGAGGTTTGGTGAGGTTGTGGATTGCGACTCTTCCATAGACCTTGTATGACAACAATTCTAACTTAATAATAATTGGTGGGATTTGGGTGGTACAACTCAAATCCTTAGGGAATTATAAATTGTGTAATTAGTTGTGCAATATACTTGATTAGGATCACATATGAGAACATTGATTGAAGCCTTTCCTTTCTTTTATACTTGTTAGTTGGTAGAAGATTTACATGATGTTCATATTCCTTCTAAATGATTTAGATGTTCTACTTCTTAGATGTTAGTACCTTCCTTGCTGATATCATTAGTAGAATCTTCCTATCATAGATGTAGTGCACATTTGTCTTTATTTATCTTACCCATGTTAATAATTGTGTTGGCGGAGATTTATATCTCCCACTGAGATTCGGATCTTACCCCTTCGATTTCTCCACATCATTTAGGTGGACGTGTAGGATGAGGTAGAGATTGTGCAGCTGAAGTAGAGCGTCAACAAGAAGGCAAGTAGCTGCTAAGGTTGGGAGTGTTTCTTGCTGGTCTTTTGGTGTTAGAGTCCTAGAGTTGTCCTTGTATATTGAGGTATTGGGAGTAGTTCTATATGTTCCGTGGTGGTGATGTCGATACGAGTTTTTGGTTTGTGTGCCTTTTGTCATATACAATAGGTAGTTGAACATATATATGTAAATGAAATAGATATCACATGGGACATTTATACTCCTTATAGAACATGTTGTAAGTACGACGTCTAATGATATATAATCCAGATGACAAGTTTTTGGACCTTTATGTAACAAGTTTCCTGATGTTAGTGCTTATTGTAAATCAGTTTTATTTTTAATGTTTTTTTGGTAATCCATTGTTAGTGTTAGTGTCGTGTTATCTTTGTGTGATCTCATGGTTTGTGGTGTGTGGCGTCACAAGAGTTGGTATCAGAGGCAGGTTCAATGAGTCTACATGGACCTAGGATTAGGGTTTGCGTCTATTCTTGTGTCCTCCAGTATGTCTTATAGTGACTTCTAATTATGTAGAAGGAGAAGAAAAGCTTAAAGATGTCTAGAGAACATGAAGAACACGTTGTTGAAAGTAGTGTTGCTGCACCAAATGGTGGTACAAGGAACCAGGTGCAAGAAGATCGAGCATTTGTGGTCCCCTAGTTTGACCCAACCATGCTTGAAAATCCTACTTTTTAGTCTCTTTTTGGGTAGTTCATGGCTACCATGATGCATATGGCAAACAACATGCCCGCACCTCAGCCTAGGGAAACTGTTCCCAATGTAGAATCTTCAGGTACTGGGAAGACTTTTGAGCAGCTTTGTCACGTTGGGGCAGTGGTGTATGCTGGGACAAGTGATACAACAAATGTTGATCTTATTGAGCTCAAGAAAGACTTCACGATCCTTAACATTCTTGAGGATGATAAGGTGAAGCATGTAGTATATCTTCTGAAGGGGAGTGCTGGCCATTGGTGGGCCATAGAAGAAGAGAAGAGGCCTGGACTGGCTGTTGGATGGGAGGAGTTTTGTCGTGAGTTTGTTAGTTGGTACTTTCCCCAGACCTATTTGGATGAGAAGATATCTCAGGTTAAGCGGATCAGGCAAGGGTCCATGATGATAAATGAGTACGAGGCTAAGTTTATGGAGCTTCTTCAATTTTTTATAGCACAACTACCATGGATGGTGAGCGAATTCAACATTTTGAGAAGGGATTGAATGCTGAGTTGTATACCCCGGTGGCTACTTTGGAAAATCAGGAGAGGTTTGCCACTTTTGTGGAGTCTATTTGGAGTATAGAGATATCAGTGATAGAAAAGCGAGAGATGAGTGCCAGGAAGAGGTTTGCATAGTTCCAAGGACATTCGTCAGGTTGCTTTAAGAAGTGGAAGTTTTCTACACCATCATCACCATAGAATTTCAGTGCACAGATGAAGTGGTCACCAAGTAGAGGCAGAGGCTGTAGCCTTCCACCTACTGGAGCTCACAACACAACTGCAGTGTTAGTGACGGGGCCATCTAGGCCACATTTTGAGACTAGATCTTGCCACAAATGTGGGAAAGTAGGATACCTAAGGTAAGAGTGTGCAGTGAGAGACGACGATGTGACCCAACAACTGAGGTAGAGCAGTAGGGCTCGTAGAGGTAGTAGTTTAGTGGTTTAGGAGGATGAGGACGTGGGCAAGCATCATAGGTTAGATCATCCGCTCATAGAAGTAGATGATGGGGGAAATAAGAGACAACATCTACATTCTATGCCATGAGTCATCCGGAGGTGGTGGTCAACTCGTGAGTAGTGACATGTTAGGTGGAGTTATTTCATTCTGATTTTTCTTCTTCTTGCTTCTTATCTATTTTTCTTGACCTGAGTGAAACACACTCTATTTATCACTCATGAAGTGCTTGACAAATGTCTTTTACTTGTTATTCATAGAAGAGATGTTTGTTATTAGAAACCCTATTAGTCGATTCCATGGTGTTGTTAGAGGTGTGTCCTTTCTATGTACTTTCTTTTTTAGGGCACAACATTCAAGTGGATCTCATACCACTTGATATGCATAGATATGATGTAATTCTTGGAATGGTCACCTTGGATAAGTATAGAGTGGTTTGTAGATGGTGATAAGATGTGGATCTTCCAAGGAGATAGGAAGATTCTTCTGATGTGTCTGGTGTCAGCGATGGTGCTGATGATGTTGTTGATGCAAGGTTGTGAGGAATTTTTTGTACATGTGATGGATACTAAGGTAGATGGTCCTAGTATTCTGGAGGTGCTATTTGTCAGAGAGTTTGTGGACATGTTCCCTAAAGAGTTTCTAAGTGTTCCCCCGCCCTAAGAGATTTATTGTGAGATCAATCTAGTTCCAGGCACACAACCGATAGCTCAAGCATTGTACAAGATGGCTCCAATTGAGATGGTAGAGTTGAAGAGACAGTTGTAAGTGCTTTTTGACAAAGGCTTTATAAAGAGGAGTATATCATCATGAGGTTATCTAATTCTGTTCATGAAGAAAAAGGATGGGTCCATGAGGCTCCGTATAGACTACAAATAGTTGAACAAGGTGACGAGAAAGAACAAGTATCCCTTGCCAAGGATAGACAACATGTTTGATCTATTGCGTGGTGTGACAATGTTCTCAAAGATAGACCCGAGGTCAGGGTATCACCATATGAAGATCAAGGGGGATGACATACCTAAGTTAGCTTTTAGGATGAGGTATGGTCACTATGAGGTTGTCGTTATGCCGTTTGGGCTGATCAATGCACTGACAACATGCATGGACTTGATGAATAGAGTGTTCTGGCCATTTCTTGATCAATTTGTATAGGTCTTCATAGATGACATCTTGATATGTACTCATGACATCCAACAACATGAGTAGAATCTTTTTAGGCATTCATAGTGTTGAGGCAAATTCAGTTATACACTAAGTTCAACAAGTGTCAGTTCTGGCTGAAGGAGGTAGCTTTTCTGGGACATGTTAGCTCTACTGAGGGTGTTGGTGTAGATCCCAAGAAGGTTGAGTCTGTGATAGATTGGGACCAATCAAGGATTCCTACATAAGTGCACAACTTTTTGGGTTTTCTAGGATATTACAGTAGGTTCATCAATAACTTTAGTTAACAAAGTTGACAAGGATGTGTCATTTGTTTGGGATGATAGATGTCAAAGTGGCTTTTAGAATTTAAAGGAGTGGTTGTTCAGTGTACTGATGTTGATATTTCTTGATCAAGGGAAGGGATACATAGTCTTATGTGATGTGTCAAGGAATGGCTTAGGTTGTGTGTTGGTGCAGGAAAAGCAAGTGGTTTCTTTTGCTTCCCGACAGCTTCAGAAACACGAAGAATTAACCAACACATGCCCTAGAGTTAGCCATCATGGTCCATGCTTTCAAGATCTGGAGGCACTACCTTTATGGAGAGAAGTGTCAGATCTTAACGGATCAGAAGAATTTGAGATATATTGTTTCATAGCAGGAGTTGAACATGAGGCAGCAGTACTGGATGGAGTTAATCAAAGACTATGATTGCACAATTTATTGCCATCAAGGGAAGGCTAATGTTGTGGAAGATGGGTTGAGTAGGAAGTTTTTGTCTTCACCTATGGATAGAGCCCAACTGAGTTTCTTGTTATGCTACAAGTGAGACATGTTGGTCTCCTTGCTTCAGATGAATGTACAGTCAGGTGTCGATGCTAGTAGGGTTGTTGGCATAGTTGTAGGTGAAATCTACACTGAAATATTAGATTAGAGAGCTACATTAGTGTAACATCCCTGACCTAGGTTATGAATTAACCCTAGGTATTTTGCCTAAATATGTAATTAAGTCCTTGTGATTATCTTTTGGCATGTAATTAAGTTCCTAAGGAACATACATTTTCATTTCTGTCCCTTTTAAACAATGATTGTAGTATTATTTGGTAATACAGGGACCTATGTGCAATTACCCAATTAGAGGGGTTAACTTGAAAATTACACATGTTAAGATGTTCCTCTAATAATGAGACATCATATGAATGAATATGATGAGGTATGATGGATTTCCCAAGCTTGGGCATCAACATGCAGCTTGTGGAATGATCCTTGTGCTTAAAAACCCTAATTTGGAGTAAAGTGCAATTTACCCAAATTATGGGGTGCAACTTGTAAAATAAACCTTTTAGAATATATTCTATGACCTTTGACATCATTTAAGGTAATAATGATGAAGGGGACACTTCATTTGAAAAATTACATAATAAGGAACCCCTTTGTAATTAAACCACCAAAGTTGTAAGTAAAGGAGACCCTTATATGTATATGTGCACCATAGTGACAAGTTGACCTTCCTTGCCCTTAGTCCTTGGTCTTAGAAGAAGTTTTACCTTAGATATGAATAGGAGGGACGTGCCTAGAAGAAAGGAAGTACCTAGTTGTGAAAAGGAGGAGTAAGTTGTCCTTATGATGAAAATAACCTCAAAGTATATATGACCCTTTCCTTTGCAACCAAAGGCAACGTTTCCTTTCTTCCCTTCTTATTCCCTTGCTTAGGCCGACTTAGGACAGAGCTCAGGAGTAGGGGAAGATGACCAAGTTCATCTAGGTAAGCTATTATCATCATCTTGCTCGACTTCATGGAGGAAATCAGGTTACAAGGTTGATTTTATGGTTTTCTCACTTAGCTTTCTCTTCCTAGCCGATCCTTCCCAACTTTTTCTTGAAGAAACGACCTTGGATGACCTCTGGAGCTCAAGCCACCATTAAATCTTCGAATATTGGAATCTTGGAGTTTTAGGAATAAGGTTTGAGGCGGGTTTTATAACTCTAAACCTTTGCTTTATTATGCATATTTTTGTTCTTGCATTTAGTACTTAGTTCTTCTTCTTCCCCACCTTCCTTTGCACTTTTGCAAGCTTTTTCGTGAAGAACCGACCTTGGTTTCAAGGTTGAAGATGAAGGGCGTTAATATATATGTTGTTCCTTATACAACTTTATCAAACGATCCTGGACCAATAGCTCTAAACGGTTCGCAACCGTTTGAAATCAAAAGGGTCTCAACCCGTTTGATCTCAAACGACCTTGCAAGGTCGTTTAGTGTTAAACGGTCTCCAAGACCATTTGACAGGGTTGACCAAAGGAATACCATTTAAGGAACTGTTGTAAACATATTGAATTTAATTCCTACGAAGAATCATAGCCTAATTCCTAACCAATCATAAGTTGAAGGTACTTCAATTCCTTAAACCCTAATCGAGTTGAATTGAGCTTTTCAATGATAGATTTTGGTGAACTTTGGGTTGAAGGACCCAAAAGGTTTCAAAACCGTTTGGGATTCATCCAAATGGTCTTAAGACCGTTTGGAAACAACCCAAGACCGTTTGGAAATCTAGGGTTGAGGTAATTTGATGATTTGAGGGTCCAATTACAATAAAGTGATGAATTGATAAAAATGCTGATTTTTTAGACCTAATTAGAGTTCAATCCTTATCAAATCAACTTAGATTTTGATGAAACTTTGGGAAAACGGTCTCAAGACCTCTTGGAGGATGTCCAAACGATCCCAAGACCGTTTGGGCCAAGTTTGGGCCCAATTGGAGGTTAATTCATAGGTTCAACCTTGATTTGTTTCACATTGTTGAAATTAATGATTAGCCGATTGAAAACCCTAATTGAGAGGGATTTAACCCCAATTAGCTTTCAATTGAGGATCAATTTGATGTCCAATTGACTAATGCTAATCCTAATTGACTCAATTTATATATGGTTAACAAGGACATGGCCAATTGAAGGCTTCAACATAGGGAATCCTTTTCAATCATAACCTTTGTTTCACCTTTTATGTCCTTACGGTTTGAACCCTTTTGGATCCAAATGACCTCAAGGTCGTTTAAGCTCTAGTGAGTTCACACTCATTTAGGTCCAAACGGGTTCACACTAGATAAGGTCCAAACGAGTTCACACTCGTTTAGGTCCAAACGAGTTCACACTCGTTTAGGTCCAAACGGGTCCACACTCGTTTAAGCTCAAATGGGTCCACACTCGTTTAAGTTCAAGTGGGTTCGCACTCGTTCAAGTTTAAATGGGTTCAATTGAAGGATACCTTGTTTTCATGAAATCCTAATCACATGATAGTGGTGATTTGGCTTATGATAATCAATGAGGACTTGACCTAACCTAATCTAGAGTGATGTAATCATCATCCATTAGTAAGAGGAGAGAGAAAGTCCCTTTCGTGGATGAAACTCAAGCAAGGTACCTTCAACATATATGAATATACAGGATTAGGGTATGATTCACCTATGTGAGATCATGGAAACCCTAATTATAATAATTAATGAGTCTCAACCCAATTTGAGGGCACCAATGGAGATATTTCCCATACATGATAATGTTATGAGTTCAATCCACCATGAAGTGAATAATAAACCCTTTACGAGCTCAATTCACCATGAAGTGAACAGTAAACCCTAATTTAGGGTGAATTGATGAATGAATTATACTTGGGTTATGCTTTAGAGAATGAAACCCTAATTACATGTTGTGACATGAGGAATCTTATTGCCTTGTAAGCTAAAGAGACTTTAATAGACTATAATGAAGTAAACAAATCCAAACCCTAGAAATCAATGGTATTCTGTTGATCAGCACGGCCGTGGTAGTATGTCCTTACACGACTGTGCAAGGGAGCACGGCCGTGGTGCCTATAAATAATTAAAAGAGGTTTTTGATATTGTGATGATATTGTCATACATGCATATCTACAAATATATTAATCATCCAGGTTCGTGTAAGAGAATGATCATAGCCAGGTAAGGGTTATGATACAGAATTCATTAAAAGTATGTGGTAGACTTTATGAATAATGATACATGCTGTGTTGCCTAAGTTTAAGTGGCATCATATGAGATGATAGGCTGAATGAGCCATGAGTAACATCAAGATCATGCTAATTAGATGACTTGTGATGAGTTGATTAAGAAATGATAACTGATGTGAGTTAGACTTGATACATTTAGTATTCTACTTTCATAACTGCTATGCTAATGATTAATGTTTGAGAACATGTATGATGTTAAAAGATTACTGAAATGTACCTAACTAATCAAGTATGACCATACCATGTAGAGCCCTGATCATAGATCCATCATTGTCAGAGGTTAAATGATGGTGAAACAGGTTTTCCTAAGGGAACTCCTGGATCACATACTTTTGAGTATGTGGGGAAATATGGATGTGAATACCCTTACATCCTAGTGTAGGAATTTATGTAGATGTATCTGAATCTATCAATCCTTCACTATGTGTTTATGCCGGGGTGATGTAACACTATTCTCATGAGGAAATCTTTTATTTCCGCATCGATGAGAGATAAACAAGAAATCTTTCGATGGAAAAGAGAGTACAGAATGCCACTGTGACTCTAATAGCGAAGTACCAGAATACCCTGGTAAGCTATAGTAGCAGAGACACTAGATGTCCTGCATGTTTATCCTCACTCTGACTGAGGAAGATGAGGTCATAAGAATCCGACTCTTTTGATGACCTAGGTATGATACCGATGCGACTTAATAAGTGATCGGTTGGAGTATGAGCGGTATACCTCATCTCCGCAGGGCATAATAATGTTTGTAAGACATAATCAACCGCGTAGCATATCTGCTTAGGTTGAACTACGAGGCACATTGATTGAAGTTACATTACCTGATATACATGTTCTTCATACTCCTTAAATGTTATTGTTCTACTTAATGTCAAATCTACTGTTGATTATCTTAAAAAGCTTTTATTGTTTATGTTGTTCTTTGATTACTATAATAAAGTTTCTAGTTGAGAGTTATAACTCTCGCTGGGACAATTATTTAAAATTGTCTCACCCCGTAGAATTCAATTTTTTAGGTGGTCATCGAGGACAAAGGAACCAGTCTGCAGGTGATCAAAATTAGCAGTAGCAGCACCAGGAACAGTAGTAAATCTCAGGTGGAGATTCAGACTGCTGAGTTGTGTAGTTAGATAGTCAGTCTTATGTCGTCTCTGTACTCCCAGGTCCTTGGAGTTTTGGTCTGAGATTTTGATTTGACTCTTGAGATTTTTGTATCATGCTGTGTATAATTACTCAAGAAGTAATTTAACAGAGATGTAAACAGTTTATCTCCTTTTATAAAGGAAGTTTTATGGTTTCAATGTCTTATCTCAAAAAGTTTTAATTTTTCATGATTTTTAGTATTCCGCTGCTAATCGAATCGCTTCCGCTGAATTTAATCGTGTTTACCTCAGGTTTTGGAGATCAGAGCCCACAATTAGGTTGATGCTGTGATACAACAAATTAGATTAGAGATTGGTAGCGAGAAGCGTGATGGATTCCATGACGCAGAGGATAGACTATTTCTAATCATGGCATAGTTGTGGTTCCTGATGTTGATGATCTAAGGAAGATGGTTTTGGAGGAGGCTCATTCGTATATGTATGCTATGCATCAGGTATCTCCAATATGTATCACAATATTGAAGGCATGTATTGGTGCCTTGGATTGAAGTAGGATGTAGATGAGTTTGTTTGGAGATGCGTTATGTTTTTGTAGGTTAAATTCAAGCACCAAAAGCATCTAGGAAAGTTACAACCGTTGCCTATCCCTTAGTGGAAATGGGATCATGTGACTATGGACTTTGTGGTTGGTCTGCCATGAACAACCAAAGGTCATGATCCATCTGGGTAATCGTTGACATGTTAACCAATTCAACACATTTCCTTCATGTGAAGACAACATATACAGCCGAGAAGCTTGTTTAGATCTATGTTGATGAGATAGTGTGTTTACACGGTGTCCTATCTACCATCGTATATGATAGAGGTCCCAGTTCAAAAGTCACTTTTGGGAACGAGTGCACACATCTTTGGGAATACAGTTGAGGTTCAATACTACTTTCCACCCATAGACGTACGGTAAATTTGAGAGGGCCATTCAGACCCTTGAGGATCTACAGAGAGCTTGTGTTCTTCAGTTTTTGGACAGGTGGGACATACACCTCATCTTGATAGAGTTTTCCTATAATAACAATTACCAGAGTAGCATCAACATGGCACCGTATGAGTCTTTGTATGGGAGGCGTTACAGGTCTCTGTTGGGTTGGTATGAGATAGGTGAGTATTAGCTTATTGGTCCTGAGCTTGTGCAACAAACGACAACAAAGATCACACTATTCAACAACAATTAAAGACAACACAAGACAAGTAGAATTCATATGTAGATAGCCTCCATAGACCTTTAGAGTTCCAAGTGGGAGATAGAGTGTACCTCAAGGTCTCTCCTTGGAAAGATGTGCTGAGGTTTTGGGAAGAAGGGAAAGTTGGCCCCAGGTTTATGGGATCTTAGCCTGTAGTGCCATGTGTTGGGAAGGTGGCCTACAATTTGGATATGCCACCTAAGTTGCACAAGTTGCATCAAGTGTTTTATGTGAGTATGTTTAGGAAGTGCCATCCCAATATAGAGTTAGTGTTACAACCAGTGTAGGTACAACTTGATGAGGATATGTCCTATGTGAAAGGTCCAATGTTGATCCTTGACAAGAGAGTCAAGAAGCTGAAGAAGAATGATATAGTGCTTGTGAAGGTTTTATAACATCACTGTGGTGTTGAGGAAGCCATGTGGGAGCTCCATGAGGAGATGAGAAGGAAGTATTGCTCTCTTTTCACTTAGGATTTTGAGGGTGAAATCCTTGTTAGGGATTTATGGCTTGTAAGACCCCAGACCTGAGTTTTGGGGTAACCCAATTTGCTTTGGCTAAATAGTGGGCTTAGAACCTTGCTATGATCTTTTGAGAAGTAATTACATCTTGTAGAGATCTTAAGCTTAAAGTTTCATCTTTTTTGAATGTTGTTGGTGCTTTATGTGCTAGTTTTGATGAAAATTACAATTTACCCAAAGTAGGGGATTTATGTGCAATTTGTCACCTCAAGAGTGCTCCCTCTCTTTCTTGACATCATTTAGAGGAGAGAGAAAGAAATTGGCTCTTTGTTTGATCTTTGGTTGAGGAGTGTCACCCTTAGTGGTGGTTAGGGTTTGTATGAGTGTTGACTATCTCGACCTATGTACATATAGTGTGTTGTCTCGACCTAGGCCGCGACCTAGGGTTGGTTTGGTGGGAGTCATAGTTAGGTAACCTCCTTTAGATCATAGGTTCATGACCAAGGTGGTCTTCAGTTGAGATGGTTTCCCTCTTATAAGATGTCTCGACCAAGATGGTCTGGGGTGGTCCCTTATCTCGACCAAGTGGTGATGGTGGTGTGTGTTTTGCAACCATGGATGGTGAACCATGGGAGGGTTGCGACCGCAACCATGTGGGTGACCAAGGTGGTCGAGACCCAACCTATAGTGTATCACCATGTCTTGCATGTTAGGCTATAGTGGTTGCATGTTGGTCTTTTGAATGGAGAAGTATCACCATGTCGACACATCATTACTCGCATTCTATCTCATCTTTCACCTATATAACTCCTTATCTCTCCATGCTTGTAACCCTTTTGGCCCTCCATCTTCTTCTTTCTCTTTTGTTTATTCTTGGATCTTGGTGGAGTAAGGAGATCTGACCTTGGAGCTAGGTGATCGAACTCTTCTTGCATGTGGGGACCATAGCCCATCTTCAACCCTTGGTAAGTGTTTATCATTCTTGTTGACATTTCTTTTGATCTCCTACCTCTTTCTTTCGACCATGGTTCCTCCATGGTGGCCATTTTGGTAGAGAAATTCCTCATCACAAGGGTCATAGATCATGTTTTGGCAAGGTAAACCCAAGTGTGAGGAGGGTTTCTTCTCTCTTTCTCCTTTTCTCATTTGGCTCAGTCTAGAGATTTTTGGCTCTCTTTTCTTGGATGATCATTGACATTGGTGTCTTCACTTTCTTGAGGTGATCTTGTGGTTGAGAGTGGAGCTTTTGGTGGATCTTTTTCAACCCTTGGATCATGTGGTTTGAGCTCTTGATCTTAGCGCTTGAAATCCTTGGTGGTGATCTTATTAAGGTGGCTTATAAAATACTTGACCTACTCTATTATTGCACTATTTTATGCATGTTTGCTACTATATTCTCTCTTCAAAATTCTCCCTTATCATGCTAGTAGATAATAATAATCTCTAGAACTCATTTGGTGGAGATATCTTGCTTGGTTTTATAGAAATCTGAAACCCTAATCTACATGTACCCAATTGTGGTTGATATGTTGTGGAGGTTCTTCCCTATCTTTTAATTTTAATCTTGCTCTTATGAATGGTGTTTGTGTACCTAGATGTTGAAGCGATGTCAGTTTCTATTTTGTATACCTTGATCATGGTTTTCCCCTCTCTTGGATGAGATCCTTTCTTGGTGGTTTCATGATCCATGATCTAGGGTTCTTGATGATCGTTTGCATGGGTTTTTCCTTCTTAATGATCATGGTTTTCCCCTTAGTTTGTTCCTATTTTGAGACCAAGCTATCATTCCTTAGGATGGTCAAGCAACCCATCTCCTTATTGGTCATGACCAAGTGGTCTCCCTCCCAAGTGTGACGTACTGGCTTTAGGTTTCATCGTGAATCTTATTTCCTTCTTGTTGTTGTCACGACTGAAGAGTTCATCTTTAATCAGGATTACCCACCTTTTCATAGGTGACGCTTTCACTCAGGGGCCCCAGAGACAAAAATTCGGTAGGCGCTCGTATCTCACTTCGATGGTGACTATATTCCCATTATTTTCCCTGATCTTCTGCTTCTGTCAAATAGGCTTTGTGATATCAATCTCGACCCGAACCCTACACAATGTATCCCCTCCGATATCCTTCCGGTCGACCGTGATAACTTCCCAATCTTGCTCGCCACCACCACGATCGCCTCCTCTGTGTGATACCCCAACGACATGTTGTACAACTTAGCCCAGAATGTGCTATGGTTTAGTTCAATGGCTTATGGTGTGTCTTTCGCTCTAATGCTTCTCGTCACTAATAGACAACTATTGAAGTTCCATGGTCCTTCGTTCAACACCTTCTCCTTGTCGTGCCAATGTTGAATTTGTATGACGAAGAGGTTGTTAGCTATCTGTAGGAAACTCACTTCTTTCTTTAGTGACCAAGCACTAATCTGAGTCCGCTTCAATGCCAGAAAATTGTACGACCTCATCGTCGCCAGCCTGCCAACTATTGCCAATTTGAAATGTTCTCCTCCAATATTGATTTCTGCCACTTTGAAGTAAAGGACATTTGTTTCCTCCTCCTCCCTAACTTCATCACTGTGTAGAATTTCACTAGATCATCTATCATGGCGATGGAGAGTACCTATAAGAGAAACAGAAGGAGGTCGCCTCGGTTCTGAGGTGAGAGAGTCCTAAATCGCTCATCGTCTATAGTTGTAAGCCTAGGGGACATAGTGGCCAAGAGTAGATTCAAAAAGCTCGTATGACTTCCTACTATATTAATGACAGTGTTATGAGAAAAGACAAAATAGAGCAAAAAAGAGTAAATTGTGGTTATAGTAAAAAAGTGGAGGAGTCTCTCCCATTAACTACACTATAATTTTATCTAAAGGGAAGAATACAACCATTAAATATGAAGAAAGAGAAAATTATTTTGGTCTTAAGTTTCAAACCTTAATGATTTTTTGTCGAAATAAAACCATTGAATTCCTTTGAAATTAACTTTCCAACAAGACTAATGTTGATATATCTTGGAGAAAAAAAATAATATTCTAGATATATATATGTCTCCCCCTATCGTATTTTTTAAGTATAGTACTAACATGCACTTCTCTCATACTATCCAAATATTTTTTTGAGCATTATTAAAGTTTACTTCTTTCTTATCTATTTCTTACTTCTCTATTTTTTGTATACTTCGATCATGTTTTATTTATATTGTATGGATATATTTTAAGTATAATGCTAGGAGACTAAGAAAGAGAGAGGAGAAAAGTAAACATTCATACTACATTATGTACTCAAGTATATAAATAAGAGGATACATACTAGTATTATGAGGTACACAATTTATATTTTTAGGTACAATACATGTACTTTTGGGTACAATACCCATATTTTTAGATAAGATACCCACATTTTGGACAAACAATTATATAAAGAATCTAATGTTTTGGGATACAATATGCATGTTTATTTGGGTACCGTACTTTAGATCTTTTTATGGTCTCTTATATTATTTTTTCCAAAATATGTCAAAATTCTTGTTGAAAAATAGTCTTATAAGAAATCTAATACTTTTTTTTAGAAAATACACCCTCCTCTTTCATCGTATTGTACACATATTTTTAGTATAATACAAGAGGAATAGGAAAAGAGAATAGAGAAGTAAACATTAATATTGTACAAATTTAACATTTATACAATATGCGAAATGAGAAGTATATGTCTCTTGTATAATTTTTTTCTTCGAAGTATGTCAACATTAGTCTTGTATGAAAGTATTTTTTTATAAGAAATCCATTATTTTTTCTAGAAAAAATCATTAAAAGTTGACAGTTATGAGCAAAAAAAAATCTCTCTCCTCTCTTTTTCTATACTTCCTTCCTCTCTTTTTCCTTTTTTACTTGTTTTCTATTTACTTTTTTGTATATAAAAAAATTGATACACATGATTTTATCGAAGAAGGAGATATCTGCTATAGGAAAAGAAAAGAAACGGAAATTGACGGAAACCCGTTCCCAACTCTATCCAACGTCCGGGTGGCTGACCGGGTGTATCCCCAGTTATGCATAGAATTTTTCAACAAAAAACTTCTCTTTAGAGGAGTCTTGTCTCTCCTTGGGTTGTGTGTCGTGGATGTGGGTTGTTGTTAGAATAGCAGGTGACTGTCATCTATTATGCATGCCAATGAAAATTAGGAACTTATCTTCCATTTTGTGAGTGGATAGAGAAAAGAGATTTCACGAGGAAAATGTTGTAGTAGTTAATTCCAATGAAAAGTAAATGGTGGTGAGTAGTGGTGGTAGATTTAAGACTGGGACAGGGAAATAATTTTGTGAAGGTGTTATTATTATTGGTGTTCTTGGAAAATGAACGTACAGAAGGGGAGAAAGGGGTGACTGTGGAGGAAAATGAAAGGGAGGGATAAAAAAAGAGAAACAGAGGTGGCGAAGACATGAGACTAAGGATGAAAATTGGTTCTGACTGGGCTAAGACCAATCTAGCACAAGCCCCCGCCCACATAACTTGACATAGACCTGGGTCACGTGAATTACATGGGAAGGTCAGATAAATTTTTTGACCCAGATTTTGCAAGGGTCGTGTCTAGGACAAGGTAAGCCCAGACGTAAAAATCCAAATACCCATATTCACTTATATGTATGTATATACAACCGCATATTTATATATAATACATATCTTTATTAAGGTACATTTTACAACAAACTTTTTCCAAGTTACATTCCATTGAGATATGTTTCTGGAAAAATTAATAAGGCTATAAGAATAATGTGCCAAAGTACATGTGACATCCATCACCACAATAATTGAGATTACTCAAAATAAATCGTAAAATTATCACTAACAAAAAAATAGGATAAATTAAAACCAATTGTAATTTAATATCTCAAGTGGAAGTATTTTGTAAACAAGCCTTCAACATAGGCCATCTGTATTCATTATATGCCAAAAGATTATACATGTTAGGTTCAAGGCTATTAAGCTATCATTGTTATACATATTACAACATGTTCATATGTACCAACTGTTGGGTTTTACGGGAGGTACAGAAGCAGCAGAAACAAAAATTTTCTCCCCAAAATCTAGAACAAAAGGAATCACGTCAACATCTATACAGTAGGAAAGATGGTACGTAGATGCATACCTTGTCCCGAGGCTCGCTCGACGACAATACCTTGTGCCTTGCGTGGTCTTCACCTCCGGTCTTGGACGGTGTCTGTGCAGCTCCTGGTCCCACGAGACTGACGACTCCTAGTCTTATTGGAACTATCAGGATTGACAACTGTCCTCCGAGCGGAAGAGGTCTCCCGCCTCTGCAGTCGTCCACACGGACTGCCTGGAACTCTGATCTCCTTGTCCCACAAGGAATCGGAAGGATACACACCCTCCTTTCGGTGTACTAGCCACTGACACACTCTCCTGCAACCAATTGCCTTTTTATAGTTGTCCTTCCCTTGTTGTGCCTCCCTTATTGGGTAGAACTTGCTCGAGCTCTCTCGGTTACCACAACCAGAGAGAATGACAACTTTATAGAGCAACTGGTGCTCTGAGTTGTACTTCGAGAAGCTCCCAATACCCCTATATATTGGAGGGTCATGGGACAGGGTTATCTATCTCGGGCAATGTGGGACTAAGCAGGAGTGGAAGGGTTCGAGATTTCCACAAAATCTGACAAACTACGGTAGTTGAGCCGATCATTTCCGCCCTGAAACGAACGTTTGGACACTCCAACCGATCAGTTGGACACTCCAGCTGATCGTTTGGACCACGAAATTCCATGTTTGTTTCCAACTAATCAATATTAGTCCTTGTCCAAATCAAATTTGACAAGTGAAACAAAACGATCGTCTGGTCACCTGACCAGTCCACCACTGTGAACCAATCGTCTGGTGAACTGAGCCGCTTGGCTCACCTGCCTGAGCCGATCGGTTCATCTCATGAGCCGATCGGTTGGGGAAGAAGATCAGTCAATTGCAGTTTCAATCAATCTGATACTCTAATCATCTGATCCAACACCTTAGATACTTTGATTTTGATCTATCAATTAAATGAGTGTTTAATTGGACTACTAAACTCCTTTAGTAATCAATCTAAACATCATTTTGTGGATAAACTCCTTTTCCAGGTTAAATCCTATGTGTGTGACCATGCAGGTCTATTTCACGTTGGCAGTGAAAGTCCATAATATTTATGACTTCATAAGAAAAGAGCGGTGCCTAGTCACACATCCGTGCTACCCAAGTGAAATAAAAAGTTGGAGAAAAACTTTCAATCCTACAATCTGTGAATGGTGTTACAGTGAATGTATAATTCCTTTGTCACTGATATCCTGAATGAACTCGAGGCATGGAACAATCATCCTTTCAATGTTCATTCATTTCCTTGATCTCAGAGCAGACAGGGTGAGATGTGTGTGACATCAATATCACATATTGATTCACATGTGTATGTGCATGCCTTTCTCAATCCTACTCATCAAGTGGCCAAGGACATCAAACTCCCTCAGGAGGGACAAATCCCATATCTATCACTCACCCCTCAAAAGCCCCATGTGTCAAAGCCACCCAATCATCACCTTTATAACAACCCATGTTTCAGGATTGCGTTTGATGATGTCAAAGTGTACCCAGCGACATGTGTTGAGTGTAGTGATTTCAGGTCTAAGAATCACACTCACCACCCCCACTATGAGAGCTGACTGTGACTACCAAATCATGGTTCCATGTGTCACTCTCACGGTGGGTCTGTCCAGTACACTGTTCTCTAACAAGTACCTATGTGCTTGGTTTGACATCACTATATCATGACTAATGAGATTCTGTCATCAACCAACACACAATCTAGTCTTTAGTGTTATTGATGTCTATGGTTATTTCCATAATAACAACCGACTAGGGACTAAACAACAATGTATACTCTTAACATCCGTATGAATACTCTTAACATCCGTATGATTTCATCATTTAGGTCCTCAACCCAAAAGCATACATCATTGAGTAAAACAATTCTTTAGACATATATCATGTTACACTATCATCTCAGAAACAGTTTAAACATATAAATCAAAAATTGCCTTTATTATTATTCAAATCATTTACAAGTATCACATTACAATCATCACATGACTTGCTTTATGGGCATACATACCAACAGACTCCCAGTTTCACTTAGAGTTTGTCACCTAGGAACCTCAATCCTTGTAACCTAGCATGACTATCATGCTTTTGCTGAGAAAGGGCCTTCGTCAGTGGATCAACTATGTTGTATTTAGTTGGTACTTTGCAAATCTTCACATCTCCTCACTATACGATCTCTCGTATGAGATGGAAGCACCACAGTATGTGCTTGGACCGCTGATGTGATCTGGGCTCCTTAGCTTGAAGAATAGCTCCATTATTGTCACAATAAAGCTCAATTGCATCACAACTATTGGGAACTACACCAAGTTCAGTGATGAACTTCCTGATCCACACTGCCTCATTTGCTGCATGTGAAGCAGCAATATACTCAGCCTCTGTAGTAGAATCGACAACTGTTTCTTGTTTGGAACTCTTCCAGCTCGCAGCTCCATTGTTTAAGAAAAATACAAATACTGAATGTGATCTGTAATCATCTTTATCGGTTTGGAAGCTTGCATCGGTGTAACCCCTTACAACCAGTTCTTCCTCACCGCCGTAGACAAGGAACATATCCTTAGTCCTTCGCAAGAACTTGAGGATGTTCTTTACAGCTGTCTAGTGAGCATCCCTGGGATCTGACTGGTACCTGCTCATCATGCTGAGAGCATACGAGACATCTGGGCGTGTGCAAAACATAGCATACATGATGGATCCGATGGCTGATGCATATGAAATCCCATTCATACACTCCCTCTCTTCATAAGATTAGGGACATTGAGCTCTAGAGTTGGTGACTCCATGTAGCATGGGGATGTTGCCTCTCTTTGAGTTCTCCATGCGGAACCACTTCAGTACTTTGTCAATGTACGTGCTCTGACTTAGTCTGAGAAGCTTTCTAGATCTATCTCTATAGATCTTAATTCCTAGAATGTAGGATGCTTCTCCTAAGTCCTTCATTGAGAAAGTATTTCCAAGCCAAGTCTTTACCTTCTCTAAGGCTGAGACATCATTCCCCATCAATAGTATGTCATCCACATACAATATGAGGAATGTGGTCGAGCTCCCACTAACCTTCTTGTACACACACGGTTCATCTTCATTTTGAATAAAGCCAAACACTTTGAGTTCCTCATCAAATCGAAGATTCCAACTCTGAGATGCTTGCTTCATTCCATAGATTGACCGTTGTAGCTTACAGACTTTATTTGCATTATTTGGATCTACAAAACCTTCAGGTTGTGTCATGTACACATCCTCATTTATATTTCCATTAAAGAATGCAGTTTTAACATCCATCTGCCAAATCTCATAGTCATAGTAAGCCACAATAGCAAGCATGATCCTGATGGACTTAATCATGGCAACTGGAGAAAAGGTTTTGTCATCATCAACAACTTGAACTTGTCAAAATCCCTTCACAACCAATCTACCTTTATAAGTTTGCACATTTCCATCCATGTCGGTCTTCTTCTTATAGACCCACTTGCACCCTATGGGTTTTACCCCTTTGGGTGGTTCCACCAAAGTCCAAACTTTGTTGGAGTACATGGATTCCATCTCAGATCTCATGGCTTCAAGCCATTTCTCAGAATCTGGTCCCTCCATAGCCTCTACGTAGGTAGTTGGATCATCATCTATGATCAACTCACCGCCTTCCTGAATTACAAGGTATCCAAACCTCTTAGGTTCAAGGCATGTCCTACTATATCTACGAGGTCCTTGTGTTATTGAGGAGACTGAGATTCCACAACACCTTGTGAATCTCTATGTTCCTCTTCTACATCTATTGGTTCAATGTTTTCTTGTTGGGCTTGAACCTCTTCAAACTCTATTTTCCTCCCACTACTTCCTTTGGAGATAAATTCCCTCTCTAGGAACACAACTGTCCTGGCAACAAACACTTTGTTGTCAGTAGGGTGGTATAGATAATATACCCTTGTTTCCTTGGGGTATCCAACAAAATAACATTTATTGGACTTGGGTCCAAGCTTATCAAGAAACATTTTCCTAACATAATCCTCACAACCCCAAATCTTCAGAAAAGACAAATGGGGACGCTTCTCGTACCACATCTCATATGGTGTCTTTTGAACCGATTTAGATGGTACTAGTTAAGTGTAAACGCGGTGGTTTCAAGAGAATAACCCCAGAAGGAAATTGAAAGATCAGCAAAACTCATCACTGGTCACACCATATCCAGTAATGTGTGATTCATTCTTTCAGACACACCATTATGCTGTGGTGTTCCAGGCGGAGTCCATTGTGATACAATACCACGGGCTTGCAGAAGGTCCTCAAACTCCTGGCTCAAGTATTCTCCACCTCGATCGCATTGAAGTGCCTTACTACTTTTACCAAGTTGTTTCTGTACTTCATTCATGAAATCCTTGAACCTTTTAAGGGGTTCTGACTTATGCTTCATCAGGTACACATAGCCATACCTACTAAAATCATTAGTGAAGGTAATGAAGCACTGACACCCATTTCTGGCATTAGTTCTAAAAGGCCCACATACATCAGTATGTATGAGTCCTAATAGATCACTAGCTCTCTCACATTTACCTGAAAAGGGAGTCTTGGTCATCTTGCCAAACAAACAAGATTCACATGTCTCTATTGATTCATAATCAAAAGAGTATAGATAACCATCTTTATGGAGTCTAGAAATGCGCTTCTCATTTATGTGCCCAAGACGACAATGCCAAAGATACATTTTGTTTGAGTCATTGAGTTTTGCCTTTTGGTGTTTACATTGTATACACTTGTCTCTAGATCTATCAAGTATAGACCATACGACATTGGGGCACTGCCATAAAAGATCCCATCTTTAAAAATGGAACACTTTCCATTCTTAATAATAAATTCAAATCCATCCTTGTCCAAACAAGAAATGGAAATAATATTCCTATTTATAGCAGGTACATAATAGCAGTTCGTCAACTCTATTATTAGCCCACTAGGTAGAGTTAACTCATAGATTCCTACAGCACTGGCAGAAACCCTTGCCCCATCGACAACACGTAGTTCAATCTCACCTTTCCCCAAAGGCCTACTTCTCTTAAGATCCTTCACATTTGAACAAATGTGAGATCCACATATGGTATCAAGTACCCATGACAAAGAAGTAGTAAAGTTAATCTATATCATGTATACACCAAAAGTAGAGATCTCTATCTTTGTCTTCTTCTTCCATCATTCCTTCCATCCTCTCCATGCAGAAGAATTTAGTTTGGCGAGAGAACCCTTCTCTCCCTTACCTTCCATTCCATTGATCTCAATCAATGAACTATCTTTCTTCTTCACAAATGCATTAAGCGTACATAGAGTGGATTCAAAGGTTCCTGGTATATTTAGATTGGGAAGAAAACTTCTCACAGTCCTCAACCAGTTATGGAATTTATTCTCAATTAATTTGCCCATTTAAAAAGATGATTCTTTTGCCATTCTACAAGAGAAAATTGCATTTGTCAAAACCTTTTTGATTTGATTTGAATAAAATTTCACGATAGTTGATTAGGCCTTTAATTAATTACCACTCCCACTATTGTGATTCAAATTGATAGCCCTCACCATCAATTCAGAAGATTGTAGCGCACAATCTTCTAGTGGGTCAAGATCCTAAAATCTTCTGAGTCATGGACCAGCTAGGGCTGTCACCCATAACTTAGATCTTCCAGGTAGGCAACTCTTGCCAATTGCATCATATGCAACTCTTGAAAGATGTCATATGCAACTAATTACCATGATCATATTCATGCCTCAAGTTGCTAGATCCTGTCTAGGTCACCTTGTTAAGTCTGACCCTTAGCCAACACGATGAATACACACCCTGCTAGGACAGACCCACACATTCATCCTTCACCCTTCCATGAGATAGATGGTGCACCATGCTAGGGCATGCCCACACTTGGCCGATTAAGATTTTCACGTGTGTCGCATTTGGAAGGCATCTAAAACTTTAATATTTAACGAGGGATTTGGTTTTTATATACATATACATATCCAATCACCACAATATATAGTATGTTTCATATACATGCTATATCCCACAGAAAACATGCCAAATGATAAAAGCAATGATTATGGCCATCCTATTGTGATTCCTCAAGCCAAAAGGAATCACGGTCATCTAGGTCTACATCACATGCAACCTATACAAGATGAACTTTGTGCCTTGCCTTTCTGGGTTTGATCCACTCATCTCCATGACTGATCGGCTCACCATCAGGCTGGTCATTTGGGTGCCACTAGCCGATTGACTGGAACCTCCAGTCGATTCATTCATCGATCGTCGTGCATCTCCTCAAGTCATCACCTGCTCGTCTCGCTCTTCGAACCTGTCGTCTAGAATGCCAATTGATCGGTTCACGCCTTGAACCGATCGTCTCAGTTGTCATCAGGTCGTCCGCCGTTCTTTGACATAACAGTAAGTAAAATCTATCTTATTTATAATTGAATTGTGAAACCCGATTTACATTCGGGGGAAGCAAAGGTAGGAAAGAAATCTGGAATTATTTCGAGTTACATCAGGAATAGGAGATAGGGAATCAGTGTGCATACCGAGACGCAAGCAACCACATACAACCATACACATATATAGGATTTATAGGCCATAACCATGCTACACATCCACCACAAAACTCATTTAAGGGAGATGCATATCGAGTGCATTAATATTACATATCATATATGAAAATTTGGGGTTTGTGGATTGGACATGCATAAAGCCAATTTTATTCACATCGTATGCAATAAATAAAGGCGACAAACCAAAATCGATCATATCGATAATCCAAAAGTATAGAATAGTTGACATGGCTCTGATACCACTATTGGGTTTTACGAGAGGCAAAGAAGCAGTGAAAACAAAAAATTTCTCCCCAAAACCCAGAACAAAAGGAATCGCGTCAACGTCTATACAATAGGAAAGATGGTTTGTAGATACATACCTTGTTCCGAGGCTCGCTTGGTGATAATACCTCACACCTTGCGTGGTCTTCACCTCCAGTCTTGGACGGTGTCTTTGCAGCTCTTAGTCACACTGGGACTGATGACTCCTGGTCTTACCGGGACTGTCGGGATTGACAGCCGTCCTCCAAGTGACTGAGATCTCCCGCCTCTGTAGTCATCCACATGGACTGCCTGGAACTCCGATCTCCTTATCCCACATGGAATCAGAAGGAGTGGCACCCTCCTATCGGCGTACTAGTCACTGACACACTCTCCTACAACTAGTTGCCTTTCTTCTGTTGTCCTTCCCTTGCCGTGCCTCCCTTATCGGGTAGCACTTGCTCGGGCTCTGGAAGTTACCACAACCAAGGAGAACGACAACTTTGTAGAGCAATTGGCACTCTGAGTTGTACTTCGAGAAGCACCCAATACCCCTATATATAGGAGGGTCATGGGACGTGGTTCTCTATCCCGGGAAACGCGGGACTAAGCAGGAGTAGAAGGGTTTGAGAGTTCCACAAAATCTGACAAACTGTGGTAGTTGAACCGATCGTTTCAGCCCTGAAACGATCGTCTGGACACTCCAACCGATCGGTTGGACACTCCAGCCGATCATTTAGACCCCTGAGCCGATCAGTTGGCTACTCCAGCCGATCTGTTCATGGTCCTGGTCCAACTCAAATTGACTTTCCATGTTTGTTTCCAACTAATCAATATTAGTCCTTGTCCAAATCATATTTGACAAGTGAAGCAAAACGATCGTCTGGTCACCCGACCAGTTCACCACTGTGAACCAATCACATGGTGAATTGAGCCACTCGGCGCACCTACCTGAGCTGATCCGTTCATCTCATGAGCCGATTGGTTGGGGCAGCAGATTAGTCAATTGCAATTTCAATCAATCCAATACTCTAATCAGCTGATCCAACACCTTGAATACTATGATTTTAAGCTATCAATTAATTGAGTGTTTAATTGAACTACTAAACTCCTTTAGTAAGTAACCTAAACGTCATTTTGTGGATAAACTCCTCTTCCAGGTTAAATCCTATATGTGTGACCCTGCAGGTCCATTTCACATTGGCAGTGAAAGTCCATAACATTTATTACTTCACAAGTAAAGAGCGGTGCCTAGTCACACATCAGTGCCACCCAAGTGAAATAGAAAGTTGGAGAACAACTTTCAATCCAAGAATCTATGAATGGTGTTACAGTGAATGTATAATTCCTTTTTCACTGATATCCTGAATGAACTTGAGGCATGGAACAATCATCCTTTTAACGTTCATTCATTTCCTTGATCTCAGAGCAGACTGGGTGAGATGTGTGTGACATCAATATCACATATTGATTCACACGTGCATGCACATGCCTTTCTCAATCCTACTCATCAAGTGGCCAAGGACATCAAACTCCCTCAGGAGGGACAAATCCCATATCTATCACTCACCCCTCAAAAGCCCCATGTGTCAAAGCCACCCAATCATCACCTTTATAACAACCCATGTTTCAGGACTACATTTAATGATGTCAAAGTGTACCCAACGACATGTGTTGAGTGTAGTGATTTCAGGTCTGAGAATCAAACTCACCACCATCACTGTGAGATCTGATTGTGACTACCAAATCATGGTTCCATGTGTCAGTGTCATGGTGGGTCTGTCCAGTACACTATTCTCTAACAAGTACCTATGTTCTTGGTTTGGTATCACTATATCATGACTAATGAGATTCTGTCATCAACCAACACACAATCTAGTCTTTTGTGTTATTTATGTCTATGGTTATTTCCACAATAACAACCGACTAGGGACTAAACAAGAATGTATACTCTTAACATCTGTATGATCTCATCATTTAGTTCCTCAACCCAAAAGCATACGTCATTGAGTAAAACAATTCTTTAGACATCTATCATGTTACACTATCATCTCAGAAACAGTTTAAACATATAGATCGAAAATTGCCTTTATTATTATTTAAATCATTTACAAGCATCCCATTACAATCATAACATGACTTGCTCTATGGGCATACATACCAACACCAACCATTTCTAAACAAACATGGCATAATGCCAAAATCTACTTGTCGGTCTACAAAACACAAAATCTCCCGGCACATAGGACTTCTATATAACTCTAACTAGTAGCATGTATAGCCTTTGACAACTACTGCTCACTCTACTGCTCTGCACCTGCACCACGACCTCAAACTCCTCGTCCACGACCATCTAAAAAGTTGTAGAACCCAAAGAGTGAGACCAAATGTCCTAGCGAGAGTTGTAACTCTTTACCATCGTCTATTATAAACATAGCACTATAAAGAGTAGTAAATAAGGCATGTAATTCTTCTTAAGTATTTTAGATAGTTACAATTGACCAGTAAAACATTTAATACTATTTAAAAGGAATATAAAGAACATGTAAAACTATTATAAACTAAACAGTATAAGAAATAAAATATGGGGTCATCCAATGTGATTCGTATTTGACCCTAAACAATATACTACACAGCTATATTAACCATTTTTTGCCCTAAGGATTTGAGGTGTACGACTCAAATCCAACTGACCCCTATTAAGTCAAAATCACTACCATACAAGATCAATGGAAAAGTTGGACTCCATGATCATCACTGACACTAATTGGTCAGTTCAAGTCTGCAATTTAGTGACATATAGTCATGCTATTAAAAGACAACAACTTGTAGTCTTAGCTACAATCCTGTAGAAATAACAACTCATAGTCAAGCTATGGTCCTATAAACAACTAGTCTACCTTGGTATATGGAGCAACACCAGAGAACTGGCTCACACATAGCCATTCAATAATGAATAATATATCACTATTTCAACAATATAAGGATACAAGAAAATATTTATCACTTGCACCCCACATATTCAACAATATGCACTATGAGTTTTCACGTAGGAGTTACTCGTTTCACCTTATATCTAGATATTGACATTGTAGATGGATCTATGGTACAAGGCAACTACATGATTAGGGTTTCACCTGATTAGACATGCCAATTGAGTATCTTTTGATACATCAATTGAGTTACAATGTATTAACCCTAAACAAATTCTTCCAAAAATAAGGTAGAGTGCAACTTCAGAAGATATAAAATGTATTATGTGATAATTTGTATCATCATCACATGGAACTTGTAACATTGTCATTTTCACTGTCATCATTAACAATACATCACTATGGATGCCAATCCATCAATTATGCACAAAGCATTTGCTAGGTCATTAGACCAATTCATATACCCCTGCAACATTCAATATCAAAAAAAGCCTCAACATTACTCATAATCAGCACTCTGTATTGTATAGGGCTCACCATATCATTCATTTTGCTATGACATTCATTTCACCTGCAAGTTAGCGATGCATAAGTAAGAGAGAAAATACTATTCATGAATAACAATCTTCAAATATAGTGAACACACTTATTTTTTTATTATCAGATTAGGATCAGGGTTTATGTGTACCTGATTAAGGTTTAATAGCATCATCCCTCCTCAAAACCCTAATTCCATCACTTTCCATATTGTTGGAGAATCACGTATCATTGTTGATGGTTAGCCATTCATAATCACATTATTTTTAGATAAATCATTACCCTAGGTACTGACCATATTCATACTTACATGTGTGTATCTTGGCCACTTCTAACACATGAGTGTTGATCACCCTTGACACATGAGTGTCGACTTGTTCAACAATAAGGCGTCGCAACCTGACCATGAATAAGGTGTCATGACCAACCAGCTGTGGGATGTTGCGACCAACCAACTATGGGGTATCGCGACCTGACCAACTTGACATTGACCTTAACATAGCCTCAAAAGGTGTTGTGCCTAACACCAAATTAGAGTGTCTCGATCCTTAGCAACACAATGTCGCGACCCCTTAACATCATGACATTGCAATCGTGACACCAAAGACATGTAACACTGTGTCGCTACCGCGACACCGGGGACATGTAACGCTTCATCATGACCATGGCAAAGTGTGTTGTGATCGTTACTTCCCAGGCGCGTCGCAACCATATAGCATGGCGTCAATGTCAAGTTATAGAACATGATGTTACCACCCTGACAATCAAGTATTTTAGCCCTAACACAAATGACTGGACCATTACCAAGTTCTAGTCCAGTGTTATGAATTGAACACTTTGCCATCTAAGTTGCAACGTTGACCATTAACTAAGTCGAACACTACATCAAAGCTACATCGTGACCCAACTAATAGGCCAGTCTAGGGTTAAGGGGTGTGTTACGATCAAAACCACCCTTCCTAGGGGTGTCAACCATGAAACAAGTCCAAGAGTTGTCTTGACCACCTGCACCACCCCATGGCAGATTTGAACCAAGGTCTAACATATGGATAACATTAGGGTAACCCATTGTAAATAGTCTTTATAACACCCTAAATCATAGGGTTCATCAACCTTAAATGTGATAATGGAAGATCATCCAAAGTAAGATGTTTAAAAGAAGATAATTGAGAAATTTATGCATGTGTAATAGATCAAAACCTCATGTTATTACACGTATAATGAACCACATAGAAAGTAGTATGAAACTGGGTTAAGATGAACATAATAGAGGTAGGAAGAGTTATAAAACCCACCTGATTTTTGGAAAGAAACAACTCCTATGATCTCAAGATTCAAAAGCTTCATGCAAGCTCCAACACCTCAGCTAAGAGATCACCTCCAAGAAGAAGAAAGAAATCATGGTCACCAGGGAGTTAAGAAAGATGGAAATTAGGCCTAATCTGAACCAAAGAAGAAAAGTGAAGGAGATAGAGTCATCTTCACAAATTGACACCATGGGAATTTCACACCTCATGGTCAAGAAGGAGGAAGAAAATGAAGGTTTCAAGAGAGAGGAAACATGATCAAGAGTAAGATCACTTACTAAAAGAGTAAACTTCTATGAAATCTCCACCAAGATGTTGATCTAGCACAAGATCTTCCCCAAGTAAGGTGATCGGCCACCCAAGGTCCAAGTTCTGACCTTCCTTGTTCCTCAAGCTCCAAGGGCGGTCCAAAGGAAGAATATGAAGTTGTAGGCCAAAAAAAATATTTCTTGGTTGTGAAGAGTATGGTTTATATACCGAAAAGGAAGAGAAAAGTGAAGATCTTTGAAGTGTCAACACCATAGCTCACCAAGGGACACATGCCCTCCAAAGAGGTAGCCCTCCCTTTACTAGCATATAAAATTCCATAGTCATGTTTATCCAATAACAATGTCGCGGTCTACTAGGTCGGTTGCACTCTTGTTGCAGTCACGACACCACCTTCACCAACTTATCTCGATCGAGATACTTCAAGAAGAAAACCCTAGCTCTCATATGTACATGGTCGAGTCACTAAAATACAAGGTGTTTCGACCCACCTCTCATAATGTTGTCTTGGTCGTGACCATGCTTCCCAAGAACATGTCTTGGTTGCAACCCTCACCACAAGTGGTGTAGAGGTCATAACATCAAACCCTAGGTCAAATATTAAGTCAACTATGCAAACCTTAGAGGCCATAGAAACCCTAATTTCATGTGATGATGTTACACCATTATTCAAGATTCAAACAAAGCACCCCATACCATATTCTTCTCTCTCATGATATCAAAACATAAGATGTCCTCTCCTCATGTGACATTTTGCAAATTAATCCTCACCTATGGCTAAGTTGCAAACTAGTTCAAAACACACACATGTATTGCATAATAGATCAAACATTAATCAAATTGGTCCAATAATGAAAATACAAGTATATCACATGATATTAAAGCATCTCAAGAGCTTAGATTTAAGGTTTAAGTATCTCATTATATAAGATAAAAATAATTAAATATTAAGCTAGGTTAGGAGTCTTACAACTATAAACCTCTAGTGTGGATTTTGCCCCCAAAATCCTATACAAAAAGAGATGGATACTTCTTTCACGTCTCGTCTTCAAGTTCCCATGTGGCTTCTTCAATGCCACAATGATGAACAAGGCCTTAAATAAAACAATGCCCTTTTTCTTCAACTTCTTTATCCTTCTATCCAAGATCAACACAGTTCCTTCTATATTAGATATATCATTATCTAACTTCACTTCAACATGCTGAAGAGTCAACTCCATATCTGGGTGACACTTCCTCAACATAGAAATATGAAACACAAGATGTAACTTTTGTAACTCAGGTGGAAATTACCACCTTCCTAACACGTGCAACAAAAGGATAAGGTCCCATATATCTGGGAGCTAACTTACCCTTCTTACCAAACCTTAGAACACCCTTCCAAGGAGAGACTTTAAGATACACCATGTATCCCACTTGGAACTTTAAGGGTCTATGACACTTATCAACATAAGATTTTTCTCCATCTTGAGCTACCTTGAGTTGTTGTTGAATGACTATGGTCTTTTCCGTTGTCTGCTATACTAACTCAACACCCATAAGCTGATACTCCCCTCTCTCATACCAACACAAAGGAGATCTACAACGTCTCCCAAATAATGCTTCATATGGTACCATGTCGATACTCCTTTGATAACTATTGTTGTTGAAAAACTCTATCAGGATAATATGTATATCCCAACTACACTTGCAACACGTATGATCTTAATAGATCCTCCAAGGTCTGTATTGTCCTCTCTGACTGTTCATCTGTCTATGGATGAAATGCAATGCTAAAACTCAACTGTGTACCCATCGTTTTATGCAAATGCTCCCAAAAGCGACTAGTGAACTGAGGACCTCTATCTGACACTATTGTAGCAGGAATATTGTGCAGACATACTATTGCATCGACATACACCTATGCAAGCTTCTCAACTATATATGTTGTCTTTACTTGTAGAAAGTGTGTTGACTTAGTCAACCTAGCCACTATCACCCAAATGGAATCACAACCTTTGGTTGTCCTTGAAGTCCAACCACAAAGTCCATTGTAATATGATCCCATTTCTACTGAGGTATAGGCATTGGTTGCAGAGTCCCTACATGTTTCTGATGTTCGGCTTTAACCTACAGACATATTGAACATTTAGACACAAACTCAACTACATCACACTTTAATTTTGGCCACCAATACAAATATTTCAAATTCTAATACATCTTGGTGCTTCCTGGATGCATAGAATACATAGAAGAGTGAGCTTCTTCCAGAACTAAAGTCCCCATGTTATCTATATATAGCACAACTATTCTACCGTGATAACACATTGTACAATCATCAGATTCATGGAATCCATCACACTTCTCACTGCCCAACTCGTCGTGAATCTATTTTGTCATAATATCATTCTATTGTGCATCTCTAATCTCCTAACTTAATGTCAGCTTTACTTGTAATTGTGCTAACAGACTGCTAACAAGGATACATGTAACTGTACATTCATCTGTCGAAAAGAGACCAACATATCTCTCTTATAGCACACTAAAGCACTCAACTTTGTTGGCTCAAAAGAACATGATGAGGAAAACTTCCTTCTTAAAGCATCTACCACTACATTTGCCTTTCCTGGATGGTAATCTATAGTGCAACCATAATACTTAATCAATTCCATCCAGCGTCGTTGTCACATGTTCAAATCCTACTTCAAAAAGATAAACTGCATGTTCTTATGGTCAATCAAAATCTGACACTTCTCCCAATACAAGTAGTGTCTATCTTCAAAGCATGGACCACAATGGCTAACTCCAGATCATGTGTTGGGTAGCTGTCCTCGTGTTTCCTAAGTTGTCGCGAACCAACAAAAATCATGTTCTTATCTTGCATAAGCACACAACCCAAACCATTCATGAACGCATCACCAAAAGATAATATAACCCTTTCCCTACTCTGGAAGCACTAACACTGGTACACTAGTCAATATCTCATTCAGAATCATAAAAGCTCATTGAAATTTGTCATCCCAAACAAATGAAACATTCTTTCTGGTAAATTTTGTTAGGGGTAAAGCTACTGCACTGAAGATCCTAATGAACCTCCTATAATATACAACAAAACCTAGAAATCTATGAACTTTGTAGGTGTCTTTGGCTGATCCCATTCTAACATTGACTCCACCTTCTTTGGGTCTACGCAGACTCCTTTAGTAGATATTACATTCCCTAGGAAAGCTACTTCCTCAAACCAGAACGCACATTTACTAAACTTGGCATATAACTGATGTTGCCTCAACAAAGTTAAAGCCTAACCTAAGTGTTGCTCATGATGTTGACCATATTTAGAGTAGATCAGGATATCATCTATAAACACAACTATAAACTGATCTAGATGGGGTCTGAATACTCTGTTCATCAAATCTATAAGACTGTTGGTGCATTGGTTAGCCGAAATGGCATAACCACAAACTCATAATGACCATATCTTGTTCTAAAGGCTAACGTAGGTACATCATCTGCCTCAATCCTCAACCACCTTGTAGTAGATCAAACTAATCATCTATATATGGCAACATACACTTATTCTTAATCATCATCTTATTCAGTTGTCGGTAGTCAATGCACAATCTCATTGATCCATCCTTCTTCCCTACAAATAGAATAGGAGCACCCTAAGGAGACGTACTCAGCCTAATGAAACCTTTCTCAAGCAGTTCTTGTAATTACTTCTTAAGCTATTTCGTATATGTTGGTGCCATCCTATATGGTGTTTGTGCTATGGGTTGGGGACCTAGAACTAGATTGATTTCAATGCCAATTTCTCTAGGAGGAGGTACACCTAAGAACTCATAGGGAAACACATTCTCAAACTCTTGTGCAGCTGACACTTCCTAAATACTAGGACACTTTGCCTTTGTATCCACCACATGTGCTAAAAATGCATCACAACCTTGTCTCATCCACTTCTCTACCATCATAGCAGAAACTAGACATGTTGGAAGGATTTCCCTATCAACCTAGAAAACCCATGAGGCATCATCTTCTACAAAGTTTCCATCTTGGCACTGCAGTCCAAAATTACTGAATATTTTTCCCAAGGATTACGTAAAATATGTGCATATCAAGTGGTACGAGATCCACTTGTATATCGTGTCTTGAAAAGGAAAGAATATAAGACAAACATACTTCCCACAGCTCTATGGAACCAACTAAGGGGGTCTCTAGATGAAGATTGTCATGTCTACGACTAATCAGAAAGGAACAGTTAGCTATCACTTCTCTAGTGATGAAAGAATGTGTCACACCCAGTTCAATTAAAACATATATAAAACATGAATAAGACAAATTAGAATGATATAATTCCATCTGACCTATCACGACCCTTGGGTTAACGATCCCTCTGGCTGACTCATCGCATAGAATAGAGTCGTTGCCTATTTTCTCCCTCTTCCTCTGCTAGCATGTCTTGATGAACCGGCTTGTGCTGTTTGTCTGCGTCCTCTACCACTGTATTGTTGTCACTGCTACAAACTCTGTTGACTCTGCCTAGGCTGCTGAGTCACTTCTTTATCCTTCACATGGAAGTACCACCTAGTATGCCCCACTTGTCCACATTTGAAATAGGTTTTTCCCTCATACCATGGCCTAGACAACCCTATCACATATACTGACATTGCACTCTGATCTCCTGCAGGTGGTAAACTACGGCCTCTGCCTCTACTTTGTGTCCAATTCGACTAAGTTACTGACCTCTATTGAGACTATGGTGTTGAGTACCTTGACTTCTTGAAGCCTCCAGAAGATTGTCCTTGGTACTTCATAGGCCTCTTCTTGGCCTTTGATTCACATTTCTCTATCATGGATCTCTCCACTCTCCTAACTAACTCCATAAAAGTTTGAAACCTTTCTGTGTTTACTAAGGATGACACATCAGTTGTTAGATCAGTACTCAATCCCTTCTCAAAGAACATGATCCTCTCCTTGTCCGTTGTTGCCATATGCAGATAAAACCTAAGAAGCTTTATAAACTTAACTTCATAAGCACTGATTGACATGGTTCCTTGTCTAATGTTCTCGAATTGTACAATCTCTTCATCTAAGTAAGTATCAGGAAAGTATCGACTTAAAAACTCCCATCTGAAAATTTCCCATGTAATCACAACAACCGACATTTTCTCCTTCTCAATGGCTCAACAGTGGCCAACGCTTCCCTTTAACAAGTACATTGCATGATTTACCTTGTCCTGCTTAGGGATGTTGAGGATTTTAAAAGCATTCTCTAGCTCAGTGAGCCACATATATGCATTGGCTGGATCAGGTGTACCTACATATTACAATGCTCCTACACGTTGGAGTCTCTCAATAGTCTTTCCAGACCCATGAGTCTCAGCACCGGGGCCCTCTGCCCTAGGGTGAATGACAAGAATCATGTCCATCATATGGTTTATTGTAGTCATAAAGTATCCAACCACATACTCTAAAGTAGTGTTGGCTACATTAGCTGGATTGACTTGAGGCATATCGGGCACATCTTCTACCCTCTCTTGCTTCCTAGCAGTATCTCTTGGTGTAGCAATGTTTCTTTCTATAACATGTTCATCATACTCTCCAGACATCTTTTTTATCTTCTTCTACTTCCGCGACAACAAAAGCTACTACAAGATATATTGGAGGATACTAGAACAGACTCAAACCTTAGTTCTATTCCCTGTAGACTCACTAAACCTATAGCTCAGATACCACTAAATTGTGATGACCATCGCCACAATAATTGAGATTACTCAAAATAAATCGTGGAATTATCACTACCAACAAACTAGGGTAAATTAAAACCAATTGTAATTTAATATCTCAAGCGGAAGTATTTTATAAACAAGCCTTCAACATCGGCCATCTGTATTCATTATATGCCAAATAATCATACATGTTAGGTTTAAGGCTATAAAGCTATCATTGTTATACATAGTACAACCTGTTCATATGTACCAGCCATTTCTAAACAAATATGGCAGTCTACAAAATGCAAAATCTCCTCAAAGACCTAAAAGTACAAGAACGACACATAGGACTTCTACTATATAACTCTAACTAGTAGAATGTCCAATATTTGACAGCTATTGCTCACTCTGCTACTCTGCACCTGCACCACGACCTCAACCTCCTCATCCACGACTACCTAAAAAGTTGTGGAACACACATAGTGGGACCAAATGTATCAACAAGAGTTATAACTCTTCGCCAACATCTATTATAAACATAGCACTACAAAGAGCAGTAAATAAGGTATGTAATTCTTCTTAAGTAGCTTAGGTAGTTACAATTGAGTGCTAGAACATTTTATACTAGTTAAAAGGAATATGAAGAACATGTATAATTGTTATAAACTAAATAGTATAAGAAATAAGGCGTGTGGTCATCCAGTGTGATTCGTATTTGAGCCTAAACAATATACTACACGACTGTTTGAACCATTTTTATGCCCTGAGGATTTGAGGCATACTACTCAAAGCTGACCAATGCTAAGTCCAAATCAATACCATACAAGATCAATGGAAGAGCCGGACTCCATGATCATCATTGACACTACTAGGTCAGTTCAAGTCTGCAATGCAGTGACATATAGTAATACTACTAAAATACAACAACTTGTAGTCCTAGCTACAGCCATGTAGAAACAACAACTCATAGTCAAGCTATGGTCCTATAAAGAACTAGTTTTCCTTGGTACATGGCACAACAGTAGAGAAATGGCTCACACATAGCCATTCAATAATGAATAATATACCATTATTTCAACAATATAAGGATACAAGGAAATATTTATCACTTGCACCCTATATATTCAACAATATGCACTCCAAGTTCTCCCGTAGGAGTTACTCATTTCACCATCTAGCTAAATACTGACATTGTAGATGGATCTATGGTACGGGGAAACTACATAATTATGGTTTCACTTGATTAGACATGCCAATTGAGTATCTTTTAATACATCAATCAAGTTACAAAGTATTAACTATAAACAAATTCTTACAAAAATAAGGTAGGGTGCAACTTCAAAAGATATAAAACGTATTGAGTGAGAACTTGTCTCATCATCACACAACACTTGTAATTCTGCCATTTCAAATGTCAACATTAACAACACATCACTATGGGATGCCAATTCCTCAATTATGCACAAAGCATTTGCTAGGTCATTAGACCAATTCATATACCCCTGCAACATTCAATATCACAAAAAGCCTCAACATTACTCATAATCACCACTATGTACTGTATAGGGCTCACCATAGCATTCACTTAGATATGCCATTTATTTCACCTACATGTTAGTTATGCATAAGTAAGAGAGAAAAATACTATCCATGATTAACAATCTTCAAATATAGTGAACACACTCATCTTTATCAAATTTGGGTTAGGTTTTATATGTACCTGATTAAGGTTTAATAGAATCATCCCTCCTCAAAACCCAGATTTCATCACTTTCCATATTGTTAGGAATCACATATCATTCTTTATGGTTAGCCATTCATAATCAAATTATTTTTAGATAAATCATTACCCTAGGTATTGACCATATTCATACTTACATGTGTGTATCTTAACCATTTTTAACACGTGAGTGTTGATCACCCTTGACACATGAGTGTCAATTTGTTCAACAATAAGGCATAACAACCTGACCATGAATGGGGTGTCACAACCATCCAACTATGGGATGTCGCGACCAACCAACTATGGGGGTATCGCGACCTGACCAACTAGACGTTGACCTTAACACAGCCTCACATGGCATTGTTCCTAACACCAACTTAGAGTGTCTCGATAGCATCATGATGTCACGATCACGACACCAAAGACATGTAACATTGTGTCGTGACCACAACACTGGAGACATGTAATGCTTCGTCACAGCCACAAAAAAGTGTGTTGCCACCATTACTTTCCAAGTGCTTCTTGGCCATCTGACATGGCGTCAAGACCAAGTTATAGAACATAATGTTACCACCCTAAAAATCAAGTATTTTAGCCTAACACAAATGATTAGACAGTTACCAGGTTTGATTGGACCGTTACCAGGTGCTAATTTAGTGTTACGACAAGAACAATTAGCCATCTAAGCTGCAACATTGATCATTAACCAAGTCGAACACTGCAACAATGCTGCGTCACGACCCAACTAATAGGTAGCGACCAGTCTAGGGTTAACGGGTGTGTTATGACTGAAACCACCCTACCAAGGGGTTTCAACCACGAGAGAAGTCCAAGAGTTGTCTCGACCACCTACACCACCCCATGACAGATCTGAACCAAGCTAACAGATGGATAATAGCCGGGTAACCCATTGTAAACATTGTATATAACACCCTAAATAATAGGGTTCAACAACCTTAAATGTGATGATGGAATATCATCCAAAGTAAGATGTTTAAAAGAAAATAATTGAGATATTTATTCATATGTAACAGATCAAAACCTCCTGTTATTACAAGTACAACTAACCACATAGAAGGTGGTATGAAATTAGGTTAAGATGCACATAATAGAGGTAGGAATAGTTATAAAACCCATCTGGTTTTTGAAGAGAAACAACTCCTATGATCTCAAGCTCTAAAAGCTTCACCCAAGATGCAACACCTTGATCAAGAGATCACCTCCAAGAAGAATAAATAAATCATGGTCACCATGGAGTTAAGAAAGAAGGAAATCAGGCCTAATCTAAGCCAAAGAAGAAAAGTGAAGGAGATGGAGTCATCTTCACAAATGAACAGCATGAAAGTTCACACCTCATTGTCAAGAAGGAGGAAGAAGATGAATGTTTTTGGAGAGAGGAAACGCGATCAAGAGTAATATTACTTACCAAAAGGGTAAACTTCCATGAAATCTCCCCTAATATGTTGATCTAGCACAAGATCTTCCCCAAGTAAAGTAGATCGGTCACCCAAGACCCAAGTTCTGACCTTCTTTATTCCTCAAGCTCCAAGGGAAATCCAAAAGAGAAGATGTAGTTGTAGGTCGAAAAAAAGATTACTTGGTTGTGAAGGTGATGGTTTGTATATCCAAAAGGAAGAGAGAAGTGGAGATCTTTGAGGTATCAACACCAATGCTCACCAAGGGACACATGCCCTCCAAAGAGATAAAGTCCCTTCACTCGCATGCAAAAATCCATGGTCATGTTTATCCAACAACTATGTCACAACCTACTAGGTCAGATTCCCTCTTGTTGCAGTCGCGACACCACCTTCACCAACTTATCTCAGTCGAGATACTCCAAGGTGAAAACCCTAGCTCTCACATGTACATGGTCGAGTCACTAAAAGACAAGGTATTTAGACCCACCTCTCACAAAGTTTTCTAGGTCGTGACCATGCTTCTCAAGCACGTATCTTGGTCGCGACCCTCACCACAAGTGGTGTAGAGGTCATAAAATCAAGCCCTAGGTCAAACATTAAATCAATTATGCAAAGCCTAGAGGCCCTAGAAACCCTAGTTTCACATGATGATGTTACACCATTTTTCAAGATTCAAGCAAAGTGCCCCATACCATATTCTTCTCTCTCATGATATCAAAACATAAGATGCCCTCTCTTCATGTGACATTTTGCAAATTAACCCTCACCTATGGGTAAGTTGGAAACTAGTTCAAAACACACACATATATTACATGATAGCTCAAATATTAATAATATTTGGTTCAATAATGAAAATACAAGTATGTCACATGATATTATAGCATCTCAAGAACTTTGATGTAAGGTTTAAGCATCTCATTATACAAGGTAAACATAATTAAACATTAATTTAGGCCAAGAGTCTTCATTTGACATAAAACTTATTTTCAATTATCAAATTAATAATATCACCTTGCCCATTGGACACATACTACTTATATTATATGTGTTTCAAAATCATATTATCCTTACACTTATGGGACATTTATTGATATAAAATGAGAATATTCTAATCAATGGCAAGGCTGGTTTGGTTGGATATATTTAGATGTAGTTGTATGAGTTTGTAGTGCAAAAATTTACATGAATCTCTCACTTTGTCATTCAACCACATCCTACGAAATGGGCCACAATTTACGAAAAATTTAGAAATCATTGGATGGATTTTATTTATACACCACCATAGACATGAGATATGACATGTGTTTTTTAAACATGTCTGCTATACAATATTTTTGTCACTATTTTGTTTTATCTGCTTAATTGTATATATATGTACTAGTTTTATAACTAGTGCATTTAGGTTACACGTACAACTAGGATACACTCCCTAAAATGTAATAGTAAATATGTGTATACATATATGTATAAAAAATGTCTTCACTTCACTATGTTACACGGAATGGCCTAAACTAAAACCATAAGCTAGACATATTATGAAGGATGAGTATAATCTATAATTTTCAAGCATTATATGGGAATAGACTGATCGAAAACTCATATAAGAATATGGGTGTGTACAATATGTATCTACACATATGTCTGAAAATATATTCACTTAACTGTGTTACATGGAATGACCTAAAATCAAATAAGAACCTAGACATATTATACAGGACGAGTAAGAGTTGGCATTTTCAAACATTATATGTGAATAGATCGATCGAAAACTTGTATAAGAATATGGGTCATGGGTCTACCAAAACATGATTCGACCCAACCCGATGCTTGTTCTAGAAGAGACTAAAGGAGCGGTCTTGGTGGTGTTCTTTTGTCACTGGCTTTCCCTAGGGTAGTGGTAGGTAGATGAAAATTTGGCAGAGGAGGGAAGTTGGAGGGTAATGAAGAAGTGGAAGGAATGATAATCTAGAGAGGATATAATAGGTATCTATCGAAGAGGGTGGCACAATCACAGTGCATAAATAAATGTATGGGGTTGTGGGAATAATGGTGGTTGTGGGTGAGTTAGATGAAGTTTGCCCAAATTAAATTTCCCTTATTTTTAAGAAAAGGCTACACTTTGTATATGGAAAAGCTTACACAACTACATATACATACTTATGATAATACTTTAATGATGGGTTGTTGTGTCGCCCTACTATCCCATAGTCAAAAACACTTAAGCCATTAGGGGATATGATCCCTTTTCTTGTGTTGTGTGATGCCTACAAGAATGTCAATTCAATGGCTTTTTCCTCTTTAGCAGGAAAATCATCCCCTTCTTATTCTCTCATTCACACAAAATTTATTCCCCTTCATTTCCTATCTTTTCTTATAACATATTTTTTTGTCACACACATACAATTGTCCCCGCTATTTTTCCTAGTTTAAAATGTGACACACATCAAAAGGGTACTCCCCCATCTTGTTTGTTTTCCATTTCATAATATGATGTCAATCCTTTCCCTCTCACACCCATGTTAACCCCATTCAAATCCACCATCAAATTTTAATCTCCAACCCCTTTATTTCACATCGACAATTCCCATTATTTGTGCTCAAATTTAACTACCCCCATTATTCTCAGTTCAACATGTGACTGCCACCTTCTATTTTCCATAATGTTCTGTTAATCGCTTCCCTTCTACACCCATTTGAATATGGTTTAAAATTCACCATCTCATTGGACTACCCTTCTAGTTTTTTTACACCAACCTATCAGACATCATATGTTCAATTTCAACTCCCCTAGTTTGCTGCAAAATATTCCCCCTCCTTATAACATCCTTTCACTACATTTTCTCTTCTACTAATACATTTCTCTTCCACAAAGCAATGTCTCGTTTGATCATGGCACTTTATTTGGTTGGTGTCCCATAAGTTGTCATGTGGGTCCTATAAAGAGTGAACCTTCAATAGAGCATGTCCCACCTAGGGTATGCACCTTGCCCAAGTAGCACCTCATAATTTGTCCCACACATAATCTCCATACATCCTCTCTCTATCTTTCTCTCTCAATTTCTCTCCTTGATCTTCAATACACTACTCATATGTCCCCTCTAGACATGCATCACCCCTAAAGTTGATCAAGAAGTGGGGAGGTTGATGAGCTTCTCTACTTCATCATTATTATGAGTAGGATGGGGCATATGGTGTGCTTGTGCATGTAGTGAACAAGATTCCCACCATGTCGATCAAAATTGTAGCCATCTGTGACGTCCCTGAATTTTGATTTCTCCAAACCCTATTGGGAATGAGATGTCAGAATCTGAAAACATCATCCAATCATATCAGAACGCGATGCGGAAGCATAATACGCATACATGAACATACAACCATAACATTCTCAACATTCAACATATTTATATTACAACATGAATTAAATTTGTAACTTACATTTACATAATTTGAAGAAAATTTTACAAGTCTATGAACATGTATGCTAACAGGATCTTAGACAATAGGTACAACCTGGACAACTGCTCATTTCCTTTCTTTTATCCCACACTAGCTCTGAACCTAAAACATACGTGAAACAACGAATCAACACACAAGGTGTTGTGTACGTGGGTAGAAAGATACATACTAAAATGTTTGCATAATTGAAATAACTTGAGAAAGAAAGAGTAAAAGAAAACATTATTTAAGGCGATAATCAGGTAAACATTCCTTTTATTGCTTTCATTTTGATGCGGTTGTACTACACCTATTTCACTTGACTTACATCTAGTGTGGGCAACAGAATATCATCATACATCTAACATGGGTCAAGGAATCATACATCCATGTTCGGCAACATACATCCACACCATGCTATGTGCTCTAGTAGCTACAACCCATCATGATCATTTCGGTTTCTCTTAAATTTGGCGAAGTATAATTCATACTAGTTCAACCAAGCAATCATATTCAAATACGAGCATTCAAGATATTGCATATCATAGGCAACCAGAAAACTAGTCTTATACTTAATAAATCCCACGTACCTGAGTTCAGAGATTTCTAATCATATCCATGATCATCTAGAACTTTGTCCATGACCTGATTAAATATAATTGAGCATCATTAATACAAGGTTCATCATTATTAATGGTATTTAGGTCCAAATTAGGGTTTAACCAAACCTAGGTTCCATCTGATCTTAAATATGTTTATGACATTTTTCTACTGATCTATATGTCATAAGGTCGGGTATGAATTTCATATTTTTGTGAGGCTTTTCCTATTTTCTAGCATTAATATAAGGCTAAAAGCATCTAATTATGCATTAATGAGCAAACACCTAATATTTAGCAATAATATTTGGATTACATTCCATAAATTGATTTCAATAATCATTAGGATTCTATAAGAATTTTCTGAGAATTAATATCAATAGGATATTGTTTATTTTATTTAATGAACCCTAAATAGGAGTATTATCTTGTACATAATAACTCATCAGTAATAATACGTTGTAGCTCTGATCTAGGGGTTTCATAATGAAAGGGGTATTTTTTTGAGTCCATGGGTATTTTTGGGTGATTTATTGGATAAGGGAGCTATTTATAGTGCATTTTCTAAGATCTAGTATATTTTTAAGGATTTAACAGCAATTACCTTGAGAGGCGGGTCCCACTGCCTGATATGGCAGTCTTTGATTGGCCCATGCTAGCAGGCTCAGCTCCTTGACTCACAACCTTTTATGTTTTGGTTTGAACCGGTCATCTTTGACTGTATCTTTATTGCTAAGACGGCCCAATCCATCAGACTCCTCGCGCACCCCTCCGCACGGACTCTGTTGCGGCAAAAAGCCATCGCCGCTGCAAGGAGGACTCGCCTTCTCCATCTCCTACCATGAGCGAGTGCCATGGCACAGGGAGAATGACAACATGGCCTGGTTCATCGGTTGGCTGACTTGAGCGTCCGCTTCCTTTCTCACAATCTGGCTTCCACAACGAGACCTACCTGTGACCGCCGCCGCCACTCGGAGTCCCACACTTGCGTGCGTCGTCCCCTCCTCTTCGTGCGCCCCTGCATCAAGGTCGTCCGGTGAGCGCCGCCGCATCCAGGGTCGCTAGGGAGCTCTATTCTCCTGATCCTACATTGTCCGCCCTGAGCTCCGCCTGGTCAGCCTCATCCGCCGTCATGGTGGTTCATGGATTGGGGCTCCTCCTCGTAGGTTGGTGACCACACTGGTGGTGGATGCCTCTGCAGTGGAGATCAGAAGAGGGAACAAGTCTACGTTGGATGTTATGACCCACATTTCGTTTTACCAGTAAGTACCTTGGTTAGTGCATAATTGAACTAGTTATGTTGAGATGAGTACTTGCTTTTGTTAATAGTGTTTTGAGCTTTGAGCTAGTGTTAATGTATCATTAGCTTGTTTTCTTGTCCTGAGGTTGAGGACAAGTTTGTGCTTAATCCATTGCCGAAGAAATCATGCGAAACCGACCTACAGGTAAAAAGATATAAGCTTTTTAGTGTGCAGGGACCTATGTGTAATTTCGGAAAATTTTTGGGCAATTTACATCCGGCCCCCTGGGCGCCCTTCCTTATCCTTTCCTTCAGTTTTCCTTTATTAGTTCTGTTAACCGACCTTGGAACGAACGTATCGTTCATTCCTTTGGTTGCCGCCTGAGAAAAACAGAGAAAAGGGAGAGGGAGAGAGAGAGAGAGAGCTAGAGGAGAAGCTAGGCAACCAAGCCCCCCCTTCTCCATTCTTCTTCGATTCTTCATCTTCTCCAGCCAAATCAACCAGCTGCATCATCTTCTTCTTCTTCACCTTCTTCTTCCCCCTTTCTTCTTTGTTCTTGCTGCCCGGCCAAGGTAGGCGCCGGCCAAGGAGGTGCTAGGAGCGGCCAAAGACGTGAAAAGCAACGTCTACGGGTTGCTGCTAGGTCGTCTTGAAGTTCCCAAGGTATTTCGTGCGAAGATTTCCCCCGAATCGACCCTGAGCTCCTCTTTTACTTCTGCAATTTCCGCCTCTGCACAGGTTGCACGGCGTGCAAATCCGTTTACACGGCGTGCAACATTACAGAAAGCTGATATAGGGGATTTCCGTTTCTGCGCAGGTTGCACGGCGTGCAAGGTCAGATTGCACGGTGTGCAAAGTTACAGATAGCGGAACGAGTTTCAGCCCAGGTGCACGGCGTGCAAATCAGTTTGCACGGCGTGCAAATCAGTTTGCACGGCGTGCAAAGGTGCAGAAAAGTAGATCAGAAGTGCACTGAAGGTGCACGGCGTGCAGTCTAGGTGCACGGCGTGCACGCTGCTGTAAAGGGCAGAATTAGGCGTGTTTGTGGATGTTTTTCGGTGTATACAAACACACCGAAGTGGGTGAGTAGTAGTTCATTTAGAAATCATTATTTAATTCAATTCAAGTGCTTTATTGCTTTAATATCAGTTGGTATAATTTCTAAACAGCTTAGCACATACAATAGTTTATTATAGATCAATAGAACTTGAGATACGGAATATGATTGATGAAAAAGATGGAATATCCTGTTTTACAGTTGTAATGCATATGCAGAATAAAGATGGTTAATTAGCAATGAATTTGAATAAGTGGTATTGAGTCATGTTTAAAGATGACAATGATATATATATATGAGTTTAAAAGAGATGTTCAGAATGTGATATAAGTATGAAATGTGATTTTCCTGTTAAATTGTTTAAATGTTAAATCAGTTAATAGACTTAGGTGCCCCAACACCGTAGAACCCCATTGCGCGGTCTGTACCTTTGGGGTGAAACGATCGATCTAGACTTGTTCCTAGATGGTCGAGCTCGTGTTCAACAATAATCCGTGCGTGTGTCACGGTGGCACGAGGGTAGACAGACAGTGTCCAACAACAACGCGTGCTTGTGTCACGGTGGCACTGGAGAGAATAAAAATGGGGGTTATTCAACATTAATCTGTGCTTGTGTCACGGTGGTAACCCAGACCCTCCGACTGTGCACTACAGGGTGGGAGGAGTCTAGAGCACTCAGAGTTAGTGCAGACAGGCCCTTGTGCGCCTGGGGCCCTTGTGCGCCCGAGAGTCCTGTACAGACCAGTACGGACAGTCAGACTTAGCATTTCCCGGGTGTGTCGCTAAGTCTTGTACGGTGGGATCATAGTTCGCTATAGATCTTCATATGTAGAGTGCGCTGCATATGTTTGGGGCATAATAATAATAATAATAATAATAAATATGTAATCATATAGGATCACAGTAAATTAATATATCCGAACTTTTGTGCCAATTCATTATATCCGTTTATTGGTTTAAATTAATTGTTGTTGCTTAGAAATGTGATTATATCCTGCAATCTGCTATGTCATTAGAACTGCTCTGCTTGTTCTGTATTTATGTTTGTTTCAATTTTATAAACCTGATGAGTTGTTTAGTGATAGCTAAATGAAATGCTATTCACTGAGCGAGTAGGCTCATACCTCTACTCAAAACATTTTTAGGTCTTCATCAGCAGCAAGAATCAGAAGGATCTTTCCATCCTAACGCCTAGTCTATAGAAGGTTTGTAGTCAGTCTAGTTAGAGGTCTCTTAGTCCTTTCCCCTCGGTCCTTGGGACAGGGAGTGGGTGAGAGAGAGTATGTTTGTGGAAGGTGTATAAAGATGTAAATTAACTATTATGTTTACTTTCTGTTAAACAATGTTACATGTTGTAAACTCTGTTTATGTTCTCTAGCCAGTTTAATTGAAATGCTTCCGCAAGAGTTATTTATGTTTTAGTTTACAACAATAATCCGGATATCGTTACGAGGTTTTAAAAAGAAAAAGTTCTCAGTGATTTGTTTATGTGATAATCCCTCCGTCGCGCCCTAATCTCGTGATTAGTGGTTAGTGTGAGATCGGGGTGTGACATCTTGGTATCAGAGCTTAGGTTGAGTACATAGTTACTCAGAGTCCATGTCAGGGGATGATAAGAGACCAATAGGATTAAGGTTTAGGTGTCTTTCTTCTATCTGTAGTTTTCTAACAGGAAATATTCTGTTATATCATTGCAGATGGCAGGGAGAGGCTTTGATCGTGATGATCAGGCCGAGAGCCATGTTGGCCCTGACCCTCTGTACTTGGGTCTAGGTGGTGGTAACCATGTGGATGAAGCGTCCCGTATGTACATGATGTTTCTGGAGACCAAGGAGAAGTACAAAGCTGATAGGCAAACTTCTACTTCTACCAGCAGTAAGGATCTGATGCGATCTTATGAGCTTGTAAAGAAGCTTGGTGGCACCGAGTTTAGTGGCACTACAGATCCAGCAGAGGCTGATGAATGGTTTAGACAGATAGAGAAGGTCTTTCGCCTGATGGAGCTTCCAGAAGAGAAGAAGATTAATCATGCAGTCTACCTTTTGACAGGCGATGCAGAGTTGTGGTGGCGTGGTGTGGAGGAAAAGAGGAGAGGTACAGAGCTTTCTTGGCAGGATTTCTCTGAGGAGTTTCATCTTAAATTCTATCCACCCACTTTTCTTAATGAGAAAATCAGGCAGTTACAGAACATTAAGTAGGGGAACATGACAGTTACTGAGTATGAAGCGCTTTTCACCCGGTTAGCGAACTTCTGTCCGCAACTTGTTCCCGACAACATAGAAAGATGCAGAAGGTTTCAAGAAGGGCTAAGGCCAGAGATTCGGCATACAGTTTCTGCTACTAGTAGGAGGAATAGAGAGAACTTTAGTGAGTTTGTTGAGGCTGCTAGACAGGTTGAGGAATCTGTGAATGCTGACAAGGTGCCTGAGTCTAAGAAGAGATCTGCAGATTTCAGTAGAGGACAGTCCAGTAGTGGATATAGAGGTGGAGGTAGAGGTTTATTTTCTAAACTTGGGCGTGGCTTTAGCTGCTTCGGTAAACAGAGATCCGAGGACATTTCTTCTTCTAGAGGCAGAGGGAGACATAGCCCAGGTAGATGGAGCCGAGCATCTAGTGGGCAGCCATCTGGATCATCTACTTCTGTGACTGGTCCACTGAAACAGGAGATGCAAGTATGTAATGCTTGTGGAAGAGTACACTCTGGGCAATGTTGGGGTTTAGATTATACAGAATGTTATCACTGTGGGAAGACAGGACATATAAAAAGGTTTTGCCCTCAGCTTCAACCAGCAACATCACAAGCCTCTCAGTCTCAGTTTTATGATGCTCAGAGACAACCTCCAGCTGAAGGACCGAGTTCTTCTGTGGCTTCCGGTTCCAGAGGTGGCAGAGCGCCTAGTGGCAGGAACGGTCAGAGAGGACAGCGTAGCAGAGGGAGAGCTTCAGCACATTTCTTCTCCTTGACCCCTCATGAAGGTATAATCTCTTCACAAGTCGTTACAGGAGAAATGCTTTTGTTTAATAGTATACCAGTTTCAGTTTTGATAGATCCGGGTGCTACTCACTCTTTCATACGACGCTCTTTAGTTGGTGAACTTAACCTGTTAACTCAAGAGTTGGTAGATGAGTTAGTGTTGAGGGTTCCACTAGGTGGACCAACAGCTCTGAGTGAGTTCTATCCCGGATGTTTGCTATCTTTTGGAGGTTACACATTTGCTGCTAATCTCATACCCCTGGATGTAAATACTTTTCAAGTCATCTTGGGTATGGATTGTCTTGAGACATATCGAGTGCAACTCGATTGTTGGAAGAAGGAAGCTACCTTTCAACAAGGTGAATTTTCTTGTGTCTTCACTGGAGACAGGAAAGTTCTGCCTACGTGCATAATATCAGCTGCTGTAGCTGATAAGATGCTACAGAAAGGATGTGAAGCGTTCCTTGCTCATGTGGTTGACACTAGAGTAGAGAAGAGCACCGCCAGTGTTTATTATGTGCCCGTGGTTAGTGAGTTTTCTGATGTTTTTCCAGAAGAGTTACCAGGCTTACCTCATGTCAGAGACATTGATTTTGAGATTCAGGTATATCTAGGTAGTCATCCAGTAGCACTGCCGGCCTATAGAATGGCACCTGCAGAATTGAAGGAACTCAAGGTACAGCTGCAGGAGTTGCTGGATAAGGGTTTCATCAGACCCAGCTCTTCACTATGGGGCGCTCCAGTCCTGTTTGTTAAGAAAAAGGATGGTACCATGCGTCTTTGTATAGATTACAGGCAATTGAACAAGATCACTATTAAGAACAAGTATCCTTTACCAAGAATAGACGATCTGTTTGATCAGTTGCGTGGAGCAAGGATCTTTTCAAAAATCGATTTGAGATCTGGATATCATCAACTCAGAATAAAGGCTTCTGATATTCCCAAGACAGCTTTCAGAACCAGGTATGGACATTATGAGTTTTTGGTCATGTCGTTTGGGCTGACCAATGCCCCAGCAGCCTTTATGGATATGATGAATCGGATTTTCAAACTGTTCCTAGATCAGTTTATTGTAGTCTTTATAGATGATATTCTGATCTACTCCAGAGATGGTGTACAGCATGAGCAACACCTGAGAGTAGTGTTGCAGTTGTTGAGGCAACATCAGTTGTATGCTAAGTTTAGCAAGTGTGAGTTCTAGTTGGCTGAAGTAGCATTTCTTGGACATGTTATCTCGAAAGATGGAGTTAGCGTTGACCCTAAGAAAGTTGATTCTGTGCTTCAGTGGGAACAACCTAAGACTCCTACTGAGATCAGAAGTTTCTTGGGTTTAGCAGGCTATTACAGAAGGTTTATACAGAACTTCAGTGTGCTAGCATCACTCTTGACACGTTTGACGAGGAAGAATGCACCGTTTGTTTGGTCTGATAACTGTGAGAAGAGTTTTCAGATCTTGAAGAGGAAGTTGACCACAGCGCCAGTGTTGGTTTTGCCAGAGGCAGATAAAGGTTATACAGTGTTATGCGATGCTTCCAGGAGAGGCTTAGGCTGTGTGTTGATGCAAGAAGGCAAGGTTGTAGCCTATGCATCTAGACAGCTTAAGAAGAATGAAGAGAACTACCCTACTCATGATCTCGAGTTAGCTGCTATAGTTCATGCTCTTAAGACATGGCGTCACTACCTGTATGGTGAGACATGTCAGGTGTTTACAGACCATAAGAGCCTGAAATATATCTTCACTCAGAAGGATTTGAATTTGAGACAGCGCAGATGGCTTGAGCTGATCAAGGACTATGATGTGACAATCGATTACCATCTTGGTAAAGCAAATGTTGTAGCAGATGCCTTGAGTAGAAAGTCAAGTTCAACTGCAGATGCATTTTCTATGGCATGTTTAAAGAGAGACTTGCTCGTAGATATGCGAAAGTTGAACTTAGACTTGAATGTGACTGGACAGAGTGGGTTGATTGCTCAAATGCAGGTTAAACCTACTTTCTATGATCAGATTAAGGAATTGCAACAGAATGATGATGAGTTGAGGCAGATCATGCAGGATATGTCGGAAGGTAAAAGGTCAGAATTTAGGTTTTCTGACGATGGTGTGTTGTATCTTCATGACAGGTTGTGTGTACCTGGGAACAGTGAGTTGAAAGAGCAAATTCTTGAAGAAGCGCATGCTTCTATGTATGCTATGCATCCTGGTAACACAAAAATGTAGAGGAACCTCAAAGAGCTGTACTGGTGGTCTGGTATGAAAAGAGATGTGGCTGAGTACGTGGCTAGATGTGGAGTGTGTCAGCAGGTTAAAGCTGAGCACCAGAAACCTGCTGGTACCTTACAGTCGCTTCCTATACCAGAATGGAAATGGGAACACATCACGATGGACTTTGTGGTAGGGTTACCCAGGACGCCTAGGGGTTCAGACTCGATATGGGTGATTGTGGATAGACTAACTAAGTCTGCTCACTTTCTTCCTGTCAAGTCAACCTTTGACGTTCCAAAGCTGGCCAAGATTTATGTGGATGAGGTAATCAGATTACATGGGATTCCAGTTTCCATTATTTCTGACAGAGATCCTAAGTTTACATCTAGGTTCTGGAATCAGTTACATCGTGCGTTGGGCACAAAGTTGAGGTTCAGTACAACGTTTCACCCGCAGACAGATGGTCAATCGGAGAGGACCATTCAGACTCTTGAAGACATGCTGAGAGCATGCGTTCTGCAGTTCAGAGGTAACTGGGAAGAACACTTAAGCCTGATGGAGTTTGCATATAACAACAACTACCATTCTAGTCTTGGAATGGCCCCATATGAAGCTCTATATGGCAGGAAGTGTAGATCACCAGTTTGTTGGTACGAGGTTGGTGAGAAAGAAATTCTTGGACCTGAGATAGTCGATATGACTACAGAGAAGATATCTGTAATCAGGGAACAGTTGAAAGCTGCACAGGACAGACAGAAAAGTTATGCAGAGAGACGACGTCGACCTCTTGAGTTTGAGGTTGGTGATGAGGTGTATCTGAAAGTTTCACCGTGGAAGGGAGTTCTAAGGTTTGGCAAGAGAGGCAAGTTGACCCCTCGATATATGGGCCCATATCCTATCAAAGAAAGGATTGGACCTGTAGCCTACAGGTTGGATTTGCCGCCTGAGTTGGCAAATCTTCATGATGTGTTTCATGTGTCTATGCTGAAGAAGTGTCACCCCGGTACAGAGAAAATATTAGATCCAGATCTGGCACATCTTAGGACAGATGTGTCCTATGTGGAAGGACCAGTACAGATAGTTGATCACCGAATCAAGAAGCTTAAGAACCGTGAGTTATCTTTAGTGAAGGTTTTGTGGAGGAATCACAATATAGAGGAAGCTACGTGGGAGCTTGAATCAGAAATGCGTAACAAGTTTCCTTTTTCTTTTAGGAATTTCGGGACGAAATTCTTATAAGGGAGGGAGATTGTTATGACCCACATTTCGTTTTACCAGTAAGTACCTTGGTTAGTGCATAATTGAACTAGTTATGTTGAGATGAGTACTTGCTTTTGTTAATAGTGTTTTGAGCTTTGAGCTAGTGTTAATATATCATTAGCTTGTTTTCTTGTCCTGAGGTTGAGGACAAGTTTGTGCTTAATCCGTTGCCGAAGAAATCATGCGAAACCGACCTACAGGTAAAAAGATATAAGCTTTTTAGTGTGCAGGGACCTATGTGTAATTTCGGAAAGTTTTTGGGAAATTTACATCCGGCCCCCTGGGCGCCCTTCCTTATCCTTTCCTTCAGTTTTCCTTTATTAGTTCTGTTAACCGACCTTGGAATGAACGTATCGTTCATTCCTTTGGTTGCCGCCTGAGAAAAACAGAGAAAAGGGAGAGGGAGAGAGAGAGAGAGAGCTAGAGGAGAAGCTAGGCAACCAAGCCCCCCTTCTCCATTCTTCTTCGATTCTTCATCTTCTCCAGCCAAATCAACCAGCTGCATCATCTTCTTCTTCTTCACCTTCTTCTTCCCCCTTTCTTCTTTGTTCTTGCTGCCCGGCCAAGGTAGGCGCCGGCCAAGGAGGTGCTAGGAGTGGCCAAAGACGTGAAAAGCAACGTCTACGGGTTGCTGCTAGGTCGTCTTGAAGTTCCCAAGGTATTTCGTGCGAAGATTTCCCCCGAATCGACCCCGAGCTCCTCTTTTACTTCTGCAATTTCCGCCTATGCGCAGGTTGCACGACGTGCAAATCCGTTTGCACGGCGTGCAACATTACAGAAAGCTGATATAGGGGATTTCCGTTTCTGCGCAGGTTGCACGGCGTGCAAGGTCAGATTGCACGGCGTGCAAAGTTACAGATAGCGGAACGAGTTTCAGCCCAGGTGCACGGCGTGCAAATCAGTTTGCATGGCGTGCAAATCAGTTTGCACGGTGTGCAAAGGTGCAGAAAAGTAGATCAGAAGTGCACTGAAGGTGCACGGCGTGCAGTCTAGGTGCACGGCGTGCACACTGCTGTAAAGGGAAGAATTAGGCGTGTTTGTGGACGTTTTTCGGTGTATACGAACACACCAAAGTGGGTGAGTAGTAGTTCATTTAGAAATCATTATTTAACTCAATTCAAGTGCTTAATTGCTTTAATATCAGTTGGTATAATTTCTAAACAGCTTAGCACATACAATAGTTTATTATAGATTCAATAGAACTTGAGATACAGAATATGATTGATGAAAAAGATGGAATATCCTGTTTTACAGTTGTAATGCATATGCAGAATAAAGATGGTTAATTAGCAATGAATTTGAATAAGTGGTATTGAGTCATGTTTAAAGATGACAATGATATATATATATATATATATATATATATATATATATATATATATATATATATATATATATATATATATATATATATATATATATATGAGTTTAAAAGAGATGTTCAGAATGTGATATAAGTATGAAATGTGATTTTCCTGTTAAATTGTTTAAATGTTAAATCAGTTAATAGACTTAGGTGCCCCAACACCGTAGAACCCCATTGCACGGTCTGTACCTTTGGGGTGAAACGATCGATCTAGCCTTGTGCCTAGATGGTCGGGCTCGTGTTCAACAATAATCCGTGCGTGTGTCACGGTGGCACGAGGGCAGACAGACAGTGTCCAACAACAACGCGTGCTTGTGTCACGGTGGCACTGGAGAGAATAAAAATGGGGGTTATTCAACATTAATCCGTGCTTGTGTCACGGTGGTAACCCAGACCCTCCGACTGTGCACTACAGGGTGGGAGGAGTCCAGAGTACTCAGAGTTAGTGCAGACAGGCCCTTGTGCGCCTGGGGCCCTTGTGCGCCCGAGAGTCCTGTGCAGACCAGGACGGACAGTCAGACTTAGCATTTCCCGGGTGTGTCGCTAAGTCTTGTACGGTGGGATCGTAGTTCTCTACAGATCTTCATATGTAGAGTGCGCTGCATATGTTTGGGGCATAATAATAATAATAATAATAATAAATATGTAATCATATAGGATCACAGTAAATTAATATATCCGAACTTTTGTGCCAATTCATTATATCCTTTTATTGGTTTAAATTAATTGTTGTTGCTTAGAAATGTGATTATATCCTGCAATCTGCTATGTCATTAGAACTGCCCTGCTTGTTCTGTATTTATATTTGTTTCAATTTTATAAACCTGATGAGTTGTTTAGTGATATCTAAATGAAATGCTATTCACTGAGCGAGTAGGCTCATACCTCTACTCAAAACATTTTCAGGTCTTCATCAGCAGCAAGAATCAGAAGGATCTTTCCATCCTAACGCCTAGTCTATAGAAGGTTTGTAGTCAGTCTAGTTAGAGGTCTCTTAGTCCTTTCCCCTCGGTCCTTGGGATAGGGAGTGGGTGAGAGAGAGTATGTTTGTGGAAGGTGTATAAAGATGTAAATTGACTGTTATGTTTACTTTCTGTTAAACAATGTTACATGTTGTAAACTCTGTTTATGTTCTCTAGCCAGTTTAATTGAAATGCTTCCGCAAGAGTTATTTATGTTTTAGTTTACAACAATAATCCGAATATTGTTACGAGGTTTTAAAAAGAAAAAGTTCTCAGTGATTTGTTTATGTGATAATCCCTCCGTCGCGCCCTAATCTCGTGATTAGTGGTTAGTGTGAGATCGGGGTGTGACATTGGATGTTGGAATCTTGTGCATCTTAGGTCCAAGGAGATGTCTCCTAGCTTCAACCACTGCAAGACTGGATCCCAGGTGTGCAAGGATGACTCATGGCATCATCTAGAATCTACCTCCTCCTTGTTTCCAGTGGTGGCCCGGATCAAGGTGTCAAATCCAGTCATCTCGGTACCATCTTCGAAGACAGGGGGTACCTCAGCTTCCCTACAGAACTTGCTGGCACCATGGATTCTTGGACTAACTTGGGAGTTTGGATTCTGCTAGGTGACGGGCTCTCCTAGGCGTCCGACATTGGCACTTTCTCTCTCTCTCATCGCATACTAGCACATGATCTACATAGGGCGTTAAACTCTATTCCTATGTGACAACGCTGCCGCAAGGGAAGCAAGCAGTAGGAATTTGGAACAGCTATCTCCTCAAACTCATCTTCTCCTTCGTAGAGGAACTCTCTGTGGCTGAATAAAGATGTGTGGGCGGGATGGCTCCTTATTCCTATAGCGATGGGTTCGTTGGATAGTTCCGACCCCGACAGAGGTAGACTAGGACTTGGTCTCATGGATACCAGTTCATCCGTAAGAAAAGGAGTAGGTGATGACTATTTAGTCTCGAATCGGGGTGCAACCTATCCTGTCCACTCACCTATGCCAAAGTATCCTTACTCATGGATCGACTATTTCATGCAGGTGAGAAAAAAGACCCAAGAATGTTGTTGATTGCTTATAATCTCTAAAAGAAATCCATTATATCTTTGACTTCCAAGGATTGAATCTCCTATACGTAACTCAAGATATCAAGAATAATAATAATACAACCTTGACAACACTTAATCTAACTCTTGACCAAAAGGAATTCCATATTATTCATATGGCCACCTAAAAGAACTACTCAAAGAGCTCGCGTTCCTTATTACAAAAATCAACCTTAAATGCTCATTGATTTCCAATGAATCTCTATAAACTTAATATGGTTGTGATAATGCATGGGTTATTTCTCAAACATTAGAATTTACATATATCAGTAATGGATGTCTTACTACAATGCACTCGATTATATCAACAAATGAAATTCATTATAATTGAGCTCGATTAGATATCATGATCATCATTTGTATCACTAATAACACCCTTAGATGAAATGAAATTGGATAGCTAATTCCTCAATTTAAAATTTCCCCAAAATCTAGGTTATCACATTCACCCCACCTTATATGGAATTTCACCCTCGAAATTCAACCAAAATAATACTCACAATGAAATCAAGGAATTCTAGATGCCTCTAGGCCACCACTTCTAAGTGATAAGGATAAATTATTCTAGATTCATCCTAAGTTGTCATTCTAAGATAGTGAAGCATGTAGGGTGCACCCACCCCACCTTATATAGGTGGAAGCATCATAAAAAAAATTGTAGCATGACTTAGTGTCTTAGTCATCACATGCCATTATGATATCTTAGGGTTACATCACCTCTAAGGGTACATGTTTTGTTCATACTTTTAATGTTTAGGAGGAATTTGTTTATAGGCCATGATATTCAGATCGTTCAAATCTAACATCATTAATATGTTTTATGATCAACATCTTACAATGATTTCAACATTAGGGAAGATTTATCTTCATCCTTGATATTATGATTTTTCTACATAAGAAGGGCTTATGTAACATGCTTGACCATTAGGGCTTCACCCTATGGCGTGATATTCATACTCAACTTAGAAGCACACATTGAGAAGGATCAAAGTTACGAACTATATTTCTGATCATATATCCTATGATCCAAAAATATCTTTATATCAAGTTCACGAGTTCAACTTTTTATGTCTTGCATGTATTTTGTGTTGGGAAAAAGAGAATATACTAATTTTATCTCATGATCTCAACATCATATCTTTCATGTTTCATATGAAGGGGAAGATAATATTTTAAAGTCAAACTTGTCATGATTTAAATTTTGGGTACTACATGTATGATATAGGGGAAAAAAATATAGAATAGGTCAAGCTTATCTAAGTGACTCCTCATGTATAAACCATGTATATAGCTCAAGTGAGGTTTCTAGCATCATATATTAAGAAAGAGAAGAAGAAGAAGAAGAAGAAGGGACAACATGTGAGAGTATCTTATGCACAATGCATTTTACTCCAAGAACTTGCATTTCATATATCACCTCACTTGCAGCTAATGAGGAGCATCATCGACTTAAGTCACTCAATCTAGGACCTAGCTCAGTCAAAGGATTGACTTTATCATATGGGTCATCTACCCATCCTTTTCTTTTACCCAATTCTCATATATAGATTTGAATCGTGCATAAGGACTCAACTCAACACTCAAGAGTAATCTAGTGTAGGACTTTTTTTTAACACATATCTCATATATTGGAGGCTAGGTCCTATGACCTTCTCCCTGTGGGTCTTACTCTCTCTAGAGTTCACCACATATCTCATCCTACCACTAGATATCCTCCTTGTATAAGAGCTTGAGGATCATGCACACTCATCTCTATCTTAACTTAGCACATCTTAAGTAGGAAAAGAAAATGTATTTTCATCATCACGACTTAGCATAGATCCTGTAAGAGTGGATTCAGCTCATATACAACTCAAATCATAATAGGGGAACTTATACCATCATGGATTAAAGACAGATAAGATTGCACATGCTTATTTCAACCATCATTCTATCATCTACTCTATGTATCACCTATCTTGATAAGGCTCTAGACATCTAATCTAGACTACTCTCTCTTCTAGACTGATGTCACTCCCTTTCACTTAGGTTGCATGAACACTAACTACTCTATAATGTGAGGGACACATTTTTATATTTACATATAGGTAATAAAATATTATATAGTTTTTCTCCAAGAAGGCAGACGACAGAGAAAACTATCGAGGCTCGAGCCGATTGGAAAATGAAACCAAATCAGAAAAATGAGTGTCCCACACATAGTAGATAGTCTAGTGCCATGTCACCTAGTAAAATGGTGAGAACAGGGTGTAGATTAGTGTAGCTACCCATTACATATGAGCTCTATATGAAAAGGGTTTCTCACACTTGTCTAAACCTAGTTCTCGAACATCTAGGTTCTAACTTAGAGGCTAAGTCAAACCTTATTCCTATAGAACAACTTACTAAGTTTCTAGGGTTTAAAGTGAAAGGTGAAATTTATTTTTATGTTTCATGGTGAGCAATTGTTAGGTGTAGCTATTGTTCATGCTCTGATACCAACTGTGACGTCCCCGAATTTTGATTTCTCCAAACCCTATTGGGAATGAGATGTCAGAATCCGAAAACATCATCCAATCATATCAGAACGTGATGCGGAAGCATAATACACATACATGAACATACAACCATAACATTCTCAACATTCAACATATTTATATTACAACATGAATTAAATTTGTAACTTACATTTACATAATTTGAATAAAATTTTACAAGTCTATGAACATGTATGCTAACAGGATCTTAGACAATAGGTACAACCTGGACAACTGCTCATTTCCTTTCTTTTATCCCACGCTAGCTCTCTGAACCTAAAACATACGTGAAACAACGAATCAACACACAAGGTGTTGTGTACGTGGGTAGAAAGATACATACTAAAATGTTTGCATAATTGAAATAACTTGAGAAAGAAAGAGTAAAAGAAAACATTATTTAAGGCGATAATCAGGTACACATTCCTTTTATTGCTTTCATTTTGATGCGGTTGTACTACACCTATTGCACTTGACTTACATCTAGTGTGGGAAACAGAATATCATCATACATCTAACATGGGTCAAGGAATCATACATCCATGTTAGGCAACATACATCCACACCAGGATATGTGCTCTAGTAGCTACAACCCATCATGATCATTTCGGTTTCTCTTAAATTTGGTGAAGTATAACTCATACTAGTTCAACCAAGCAATCATATTCAAATACGAGCACTCAAGATATTGCATATCATAGGCAACCAAAAAACTAGTCTTATACTTAATAAATCCCACGTACCTGAGTTCAGAGATTTCTAATCATATCCATGATCATCTAGAACTTTGTCCATGACCTGATTAAATATAATTGAGCATCATTAATACAAGGTTCATCATTATTAATGGTATTTAGGTCCAAATTAGGGTTTAACCAAACCTAGGTTCCATCTGATCTTAAATATGTTTATGACATTTTTCTACTGATCTATATGTCATAAGTAAGGTCTGGTATGAATTTCATATTGTTGTGAGGCTTTTCCTATTTTCTAGCATTAATATAAGGCTAAAAGCATCTAATTATGCATTAATGAGCAAAGACCTAATATTTAGCAATAATATTTAGATTACATTCCATAAATTGATTTCAATAATCATTAGGATTCTATAAGAATTTTCTGAGAATTAATATCAATAGGATATTGTTTATTTTATTTAATGAACCCTAAATAGGAGTATTATCTTGTACATAATAACTCATCAGTAATAATACGTTGTAGCTCTGATCTAGGGGTTTCATAATGAAGGGGGTATTTTTCTGAGTCCATGGGTATTTTTGGGTGATTTATTGGATAAGGGAGCTATTTATAGTGCATTTTCTAAGATCTGGTAAATTTTTAAGGATTTAACAGCAATTACCTTGAGAGGCGGGTCCCACTGCCTGATATGGCAGTCTTTGATTGGCCCATGCTAGCAGGCTCAGCTCCTTGACTCACAACCTTTGATGGTTTGGTTTGAACCGATCATCTTTGACTGTATCTTTATTGCTAAGCCGACCCGATCCATCAGACTCCTCACACACCCCTCCGCACAGACTCTGCTGCGCGCAATCAGAATTGGGCGAAAAGCCATCGCCGCCACAAGGATGACTCGCCTTCTCCATCTCCTACCGTGAGCGAGTGCCATGGCATAGGGAGAATGACGGTGTGGCCTGGTTCATCAGTTTGCTGACTTGGGCGTCCGCTTCCTTTCTCACGATCTGGCTTCCACAACGAGACCTACCTGTGACCGCCGCCGCCGCTCGGAGCCCCACGCTTGCGTGCGTCGTCCCATCCTCTTCGTGCGCCGCTGCATCAAGGTCGTCCGGTGAGCGCCACCGCATCCAGGGCCACTAGGGAGCTCTATTCTCCTGATCCTACATTCTCCGCCCTGAGCTCCGCCTGGTCAGCCTCATCCGCCGTCACGGTGGTTCATGGATTGGGGCTCCTCCTCGTAGGTTGGTGACCACGCTGGTGGTGGATGCCTCTGCAGTGGAGATCAGAAGAGGGAACAAGTCTACGTTGGATGTTGGAATCTTGTGCGTCTTAGGTCCAAGGAGATGTCTCCTAGCTTCAGCCACTGCAAGACTGGATCCCAGGTGCGCAAGGATGACTCATGGCATCATCTAGAATCTACCTCCTCCTTGTTTCCAGTGGTGGCCCAGATCAAGGTGTGGAATTCGGTCATCTCAGTACCTTCTTCGAAGACAGGGGGTATGTCAGCTTCCCTACAGAACTTGCTGGTACCATGGATTCTTGGACTAACTTGGGAGTTTAGATTCTGCTAGGTGACGGGCTCTCCTAGGCGTCCGACATTGGCACTTTCTCTCTCTCTCATCGCATACTAGCACATGATCTACATAGGGCGTTAAACTCTATTCCTATGTGACAACGCTGCCGCAAGGGAAGCAAGTAGTAGGAATTTGGAACATCTATCTCCTCAAACTCATCTCCTCCTTCGTAGAGGAACTCTCTGTGGCTGGATAAAGATGTGTGGGCGGGATGGCTCCTTATTCCTATAGCGATGGGTTCGTTGGATAGTTCCGACCCCGACGGAGGTAGACTAGGACTTGGTCTCATGGATACCAGTTCATCCGTAAGAAAAGGAGTAGGTGATGACTTTTAGTCTCGAATCGGGGTGCAACCTATCCTGTCCACTCACCTATGCCCAAGTATCCTTACTCATGGATCGACTATTTCATGCAGGTGAGATAAAAGACCCAAGAATGTTGTTGATTGCTTATAATCTCTAAAAGAAATCCATTATATCTCTGACTTCCAAGGATTGAATCTCCTATACGTAACTCATATATCAAGAATAATAATAATACAACCTTGACAACACTTAATCTAACTCTTGACCAAAAGGAATTCCATATTATTCATATGGCCACCTAAAAGAACTACTCAAAGAGCTCGCGTTCCTTATTACAAAAATCAACCTTAAATGCTCATTGATTTCCAATGAATCTCTATAAACTTAATATGGTTGTGATAATGCATGGGTTATTTCTCAAACATTAGAATTTACATATATCAGTAATGGATGTCTTACTACATTGTACTCGATTATATCAACAAATGAAATTCATTATAATTGAGCTCAATTAGATATCATGATCATCATTTGTATCACTAATAACACCCTTAGATGAAATGAAATTGGATAGCTAATTCCTCAATTTAAAATTTCCCCAAAATCTAGGTTATCACACCATCTATCACATTATAAATTACTCAACCAAAAGATAGGATCGTGTGAGATCATGGAAGGTGGTAGTAGAATATTCTAGGTTCAGTTCCATAGGGGGTATGAGAATGAGGAGGGAAACATAGTGGGGTTCATATTCTCTAGTTTCCCCTAGTAATGTTGCCACTGCTTCTCTATGTAGTAGAAGCACAGAAGAAAACAAAGCAGAGATAATGGTGACATGGTGCAACACAAAATGTTCATCACTATTGTGGACAAAGGGGGATGATGAAGATGGATGGAGTAGTCATAGGTGTTTCTAGAGCTTATTCTCACATAATAGGTAAGTGGTTGAGAGGGAGGGAGAGGAGGCTAGCAAGGATGAAGATGTCAGACTACTTCACCCTCCCATTGTTGACATCATTGTCTTTGCTTCTATACATGAGTTATTTTCCATCTTCATTTATGCTTCACACTTCTTAACTTGTGCTCTAATAGATATAAGGTAGAGTGAGGAACGATTAGATATTAGGAAGGAGGGAGAATAATGTTGTAAAGAGTGGTACCCGATAGGGGGTCCACTCAAATGGTACATTACAGTGATCCGTATAATGATGTAGCAACGGAAGCAAAACCATTACAAAGTTACCTGATAATTCATTCATAATTGTTCCTCACCTTAGAAGGTGGTATACCAAATAAAAAGTATATACATCTCATATATGTAATCACATACAAGACCTGTTATAGAGGGAAACTCGACCATTCCAAGCTATCCTTAGGTCCAAAATCTTGTATATGATATTCATGCATCATTGTCTTCTAATGTACCTACACCTGGGTGGAAGGGAACATAACCTAGAAGATAGGAAAAAATTGCATGTAAGTCAGCAAAGGCTGAATATGTATGTCTAATAAATGCTCTGGGCATTATATTAGGTTGAAAGTATAAAAATGAGATGTTCCCACAAGAAGGGGGCTAGTTGCAATTAGTACGTTCAAGAGAATTATAGCAAGAGAAATGAGGGATATTAAAAACTTAGATTGCAAGCATGAGAACAAAAATGCCTTGCCATACCAGTTAAGCACAATTCCAATCTAAACAATAAAATTTTTGCATGCATAACAATGTAGACTAAATATACCTAGAACATGGATAACATCATAGGATTGTGTCCTAAAAGAAGTAAGGGTGGAAAATCACATCCTGAGCAGAATACACATGCCCTTTATAAGTAAGGTTGTAAATAAGTATCACTATTCTAAATATTCTAGTCAAACATGTAGCATGCATATGTAGAGTGGCAAGATGATAATTTTAGTCATTTTCACATGAATTGGCAATCAAAGCAGGAGGGGTCCAAGAACCCATACAATCATGATGGTTTAATAATCACAACAATATAATCAATTCAGATCAGGAAGCAAAAATGTCATAGGATTTAGATTTCCAAAAGAATTAACAAATTATAGATGCCTCATCAAAATGAATGTAAATTTAGTCATATAATACCCAAAATAAAATAGAGTATGTACATACCTGATCATCATAGATAATGGTTAACTCAACGAATAAATTTGGTCCACAAAGCCAAATGTTCATCCTAGGAAGACATATTCGGTGGGTCATCCAAACCGAAACAAACATATATTTTTTCATTTTAGTCTACTTATATATAGCCATTACCGTATTCATGATTACCTAATGGTATCAGACTTTTTATCTTATTAACTGGACATATCATCCTTTAGAAATATATTTGACTTCTAATATCCATCTTTAGGCACATAAGTCTATGTGTGTCTAGATTATGTATGTGGGTGGGTAATTGATTCCTCCAATTTAAGTATTGAAATGCTATTTTCTCTCTAAAACCATATGATTCATTACTTCCTAAGCATTATGCTTACTAATTTGTATGCAATTGTTATTATATAGTGCTAGACTATTCCTTCAATACAACTATGTTTTATATTAAATTCTGATCATAAGACAACATGCCATCCATTGTAATGTGTGTGTTACATCCTTCTTAAGAAATATACTCTCTTCAACCAAATATTTAGAGGGAAAGAGCCTAATAGATCATTGAATATAAACATATATGTTAAAGCTAAAAATCTATAGTGTCTTCTTTAGACATATCACATAGGCATATTTATGCGTTGATGTGTTTGTGTGTAATAAATAGCGATATACTATACATCGGTTGTTCATGACACCTACACAACTGTTATGGTTAGTTGTACGTACATATTGTCAAGTGTTCTTACCCATATTTCTCTTAGATTTTTTGGATGTGTATTACATTATTTCTATATTAGAGAATACAATGGGTATAAATGATTTGAATAGTCTATTAAATAGAACGATTATTCATATTTCAAGTTCACCATGTACCTTACTATTATCATGATCTAGTTAATTGATTTATGTAGATAAAAAGGAGGCAGATGAGGACTTACCAAGAAATTAGTTAACAATGACAACATATCTAGATGGGTGTAGTCCCTTGCCACTCCATAAGTGTGATCATAAGTGATGCTTTCACATCATTGATTACATGTTTGTTGATCGTTGGGAGGAGGTTGTAGTGGGGACTGTGATCTAGATTGTTGGTCTGCAACTAAATCATGATGAAGATAATTGGCTTCTCATCCATGGTGGAGAAGGTGCAACTTGTAAAGAAGGACAGTGGTATCATAGGATGAGGATTTTCCTATAGGTGATCAAGGCTAAGAGTTGAAGAGAGGAGATGGTCGTTGTCCACCAATGATGAGAAATTGTGGTGGCATATTTCCTAGTAGGTGATATCCCCATTCATGAGGCAATCAAAGTAGGGTATCTTGATTTTATAGGTGGCACAATCACTTGTCAGGGGAATATGGACACAAGGGGTCAAGGATATTGGATCGGCGACCAAGGGTGGGCGACAAAAAAGGAAAAAGAGAGGAAGAAGAAAAGAGGAGTAGAAGTGGAGGAATGTCAATATATTTTAGTTATTGTAATTATTTTGGACCCCTATGGCTAGGGCAGATGCAGGAGGGGAATTTACTCTAGATTGGCTCGATGGCAGTGTGAATAGATAAGAGTACAAGAGGTTGACATTTCTCCCTAGAGTTGCTCGCACTATCTAGAGAGGCTCAACTGCTGCCTAGAATTACTTGGTGACACTGTGCGTAGGTGGAGGATAGGTGTCAATCGGTGACTAATCTTTCAACCAGGGTGACTGGTAGCATATTTAAGAGGAGATGATGAACCTGCTATAGAGGAGGAAACAAGCAGGAGGTGGCTAGTTCTAGTCCTACTCATCGTAGTGGTAATGATGATTAGAGGAGGAATAAGGCACTATCTCTCTATGCATTGAACCTAACTCACCAATGATGTGGTGTTGCAGGTTTGATGGGACAAAAAAGAAGAGGATGTGAGGGGGTATGATGGCTAGATGAACCTGGAGTGGTGGTGGGGGGCTTGAGAGGAGTCAATGCGAGTTGGATTCATGGTCGACGTCGTCGATGGTAGTCAGGGGGTGCTGAGCAGCTACCGAAGCAGGTGTCATGTGTTGTAGGTGTTGTCATATGGCTGAGGGTAGGAGAGAAAGAGTGGGACACATGGAGCTAGGGTTACAAGAGGAAGGAAGTGAAGGATGAGGAGAAGAGGGAGAGACCAAGGAGGGAAGAGGATAATAGAAGGAGCATATGCAGTCTTGGAGGCATGAATCATGCAGGCGGTGTGTTGAGCATGTCAAAAGGGAGATTGTGTTGTATTACAAGGAGCAAGGAAACAAAAGTGGCAATTAAATGTAATAATATAATTATTTAATCAAACTTATCTTATTTAGAAACTATCTCCTTCTAATTTGATTGGGGGAGCAATCATTTTTGAAATAAATTGAAATTTTGCATGGTAGATACGTAAGGTGTAACAAACACGATGATGTAGTCAGTTTTGTATTTTGGGGTCCTTCATGTAAGATTTTATTACTTTGTATAATAAGTGTGTATTGTGTATGTTTATTACTCTCTTTAGTCAACTATAATGTTATAATTAAAATCTTATCTAATTTCCTCAACCAACCCAACTAGGTAACTTCTAGAGAGTCAATTAGAGTTAGACTCCCCAATAAATGTATTTACGTGATTAACCTCATAAAAATAGAATTAAGTAATTTATCACATAATTCAATATGAAAAGATATATATTAATCCATCATATTTCTTGACCTCTAATTACGTTTTTAATAAGATATCATTTAGGGTAAAGGAAATTAATGTTAACCTAGTCTAAAAGGGTCTAAGTAGAGTCAAGGTTGAGCCATGTTTTCCATTTCGGTTATGTTACAACACTCCAACCCTTAAAGAGGATTTCATCCTTGAAATCCACCCAACCATATCCAAATATACTAAGTTAAATTCCTAACTAAATTATAGGTTTGTACTCTAGTATACTTATTAGATGATAGTACAACACCCCGCATAAATTTATAGTTTGATCTTGAGGTGAAACTATGTTACTCCATGCGTCGACTCTCCATTATCCTTCTCATATACGATGTTTAGCTAGGAAATTATGCCATTACTGATATTTTATTAGTAGCGTTGGATTCACTATTATGGTGATTTCACTTTAAATTGTCATCATTAACATCACTTCCAAAAATTTATCATGATTATTTTCATCTAGTAACCTACCTTTTTTATGCTCACCATTATGGATAAGGCCAAACAAATTTTAAAAGTTAATTTTATCATGTAAGTAATGTTTGTGATGGTAAAATTGTAAGGCTTTCCCATCTATCCTGGTTAGGTGATAGCTACATATCTGAGATCCTAATACTGGATGTTACGCATGTATTACTTATTACAACAACTATTCACTTTGGATAGACCAAAGTTTAGTTACACACTGATGAATAAAGCATATGAGACTCCACCCCTAAAATGGTTTAATATATATATTATCTAACATCTAAAGGGATAACAAGAGTGGATCAACTATATCTAATATACCCAAAATTTCATCTCAATACTCGCTACATAACACATAGACTTAAGGTCTCATACTTGATAATACCAATCAAGGTTTTCTCCTCTAAAGGGTTTCTTTACTACTCAATATTCCTTGTGGTGGTGACTTGGTTCCAAAACCATCGATAAAATATGAAAACTATTATTTTTACACATATAGCTTAATAATGAATATAAGTTTAGCAATAAAATATTTGTGATGAAAATCAAAATTTTTGCACCAAAACAATCGGAGAACCAAGTCGTGCATAATTCCACGCACTAACTGTATTCTATAATTTTGATGTCACTTCATTCTACCAAAAGAGTCCAATCCTCCTAACACCAAAAAGGACATATGACTACATTACTAATGCATAAACATTAGAGGGAGAATGCTTTCTTATGGCACATGGTCAACTTTGATCAAACCCTAATAAGGAAACTGACATACTCCATATAACTCTTAGTAATAATTTACAATGCATAATCTTGAGACCTAAGGGAGTCATACGATTATCTAGCATTATAGGAAGAAAGATATGGTTTTTCCATCAATAGTTGGTTTACAACCATAGTGCCTTCACAAGATAAGGCAACCTATACAGACAAGATACTCATCTCCATTACTAGGTAAACTAAGTATATAACTGGAGACAATACTAGCAAACTCATACGGGTATCAACTAAAACTTATAATTTTCATGAACCAATTATCATGTATGAGGCACAAAAAGCTCACTGAGAATGGTTTCCTACCCTTAGATAAATGTATTTGAATATAGATATGTGGACATACTACATGTTGAAGGCAAGTCATGCATTACCATAGCAAAGATAATTCAAGTCATCACCAAGTATCGAGGGAATCGTCACCATTCTATAACCTATGTTATAGTTCTAGGTTTATCAACCATACATTCTCAATCCTCCCTTTGACATATATAATGCATGTTAGAAAAACAACAAGGAAAGGGTCATGGTGGTAATTAAAGTTAAGCATATATATATGAGTGTTCAAGTAAGCATACATTTTAGTTGTAAAATATTTGTCCCTAAATTAGGGACATAGATTCTAATGACCAGGAGAGTCAACCCCAATGCTAGAAGTCATGTACAGCTTAAAGGATGTAGCACTAACCAGGGTTCCAAAATCTTAGTCCCAACCACACAATGGTTTGGAGAGTGGAAATCATTGAAATAGATAGGGATTTTTAGCCCTATTTGGTATTTCACTACTCACGATTAGGTACATTAACTACATGTAAGGGGTCACCTTAATAGCTAATAAGGAACAATTTAGGATAACTTAAAATCATCAAGCTACTGACTACTTTTGGCTTTGATACCATATTGTAAAGAGTGGGACCCGATAGGGGGTCCACTGAAATGGTACATTACAGTGAGTCATATAACGATGAAGCAGCGGAAACAAAACTACTACAAAGTTATATGATGGTTCATACATAATTGTTCCTCACCATAAATGGTGGTACATCAAATTTAAAAGTATATACATCTCATAAATTTAAACACATACAAGACCTGTTGCAGATGGCAACCCAGCCATTCCAAGTTATCCTTAGGTCCAAAATCATATATATGATCTTCATACATCATTGTCTTCTAATGTACCTACACCTGGGTGGAAGGGAACATCACCCAGAAAATAGGAAGCAATGGCATGTAGGTCAATAATGGTTGAGTATGTACATATAATAAATACTTTGGGCATTATATTGGGTTAAAGTATACAAATGAGATGTTCCCACAAGAAGGGGGCTATTTGTAATCAGTAAGTTCAAGAGAATTATAGAAATATAAATGATGCATATTAAAAATTCAGATTGTAAGCATGAGAACAAAAATGCCTTGCCATACTAGTTAACCACAATTCCAATTTAAAACAATAAATATTTGCATGCATAACAATGTAGACTAAATATACTAAAAAAAGGGCCATAACACCATAGGATCATGGCCTAAAAGAAATAAGAGTGGAAAAGCACACCCCAGGTGTAATACACACGTCCTTTATGAGTATGGTTGTATATAAGTACCACTATTCTAGATATTCTAGTCAAACATATAGCATGCATAAATAGAGTGTCAAGACTAACATTTTAGTCAACTTCACATAAATTGGCAATCAAAACCAGAGGGTCCAAGAACCCATACAATCATGATCGCTTAATAACCACATGAATATAGTCAATTCAGATCACAGACTATGAATGTCAAAGGATTTAGATTTATAAAAGAATTAATAATTCAAGAGACGCATCATCAAAGTGAATGTAGATTTCAGTAAAATAATGCCCAAAATGAAATAGAGGATGTACATACATGGTCATCATAGCTAATGGTTAACTCAATAGATAAACTTGGTCCACAAAGTCAAATGTTCATCCTAGGAAGACATATTCAGTGGGTCATCCAAATCAAAACAAACATATGTTTTCACATTTCTAGTCTAGTTATATATAGCCATTACCGTATTCCTGATCACCTAATGGTATAGGACTTGTAATCTTATTAAGTGGACATATGATCTTTTAGAAATATATTTTACTTCTAATATCCATCTTTAGGCACATAAGTCTATGTGTCACTAGATTACATATGTGGGTGGGGAATTGATTCCTCCAATTTAAGTATTGAAATGTTATTTTCTCTCTAAAAACATGTGATTCATTACTTTCCAAACCTAATTCTTAATAATATATATACAATTGTTATTATCTAGTGCTTGACTATTCCTTCACTGCAACTATGTTTTGTAGTAAATTCGAATATATTCTTAAGCCAACATGCCATCCATTGTAATAATGTGTGTGTTACATCCTTCTTAAGAAATATACTCTCTTCAACAAAATATTTAGAGGGAAAGAAACTAATGACAATTGGATATAAACATAGATGTTAAAGCTATAAATCTACAATGTCCTCTTTAGACATATCACATAGGCGTGATTATGTGTTAACATGTTTGTGTGTAAATACATGACGATATACTATACATCAATTATGGTTAGTTGTACTTACATATTGTCAAGTGTTCTTACCCATATTTTTCTTAGATTTTTAAATGTGTATTATATTATTTATATAAAGAGGATACAATGTATATAAATAATTTGAATAGTCTATGAAATAAAACTATTATTCATATTTTAAGTTCACAATGTACCTTAATTGATCATGATCTAGTTAATTGATTTCTTTAGATTGAAAAGGGAGGCAGACAAGGACCTACCAAGCCATTACTTATCACTGACAACATATTCAGATGGAGGCAAGTCCATTGTTTCTCCACAAGAGTGATCATATGTGATGCTTTCACCTTTTCAATTGCATGTCTATTGATCGTCGGGTGGAGGTTGTAGTGGGGATCATGTTCTTAATTGCTGGACTACAACTAGATCATGATGGAGATGATAAAATTCTCATATATGGTGGAGAAGGTGTAGCTTACAAAGAATGAAATTGGTAGCAGATGATGGAGATTGTCCTGTTGGTGATGGAGGCCAAGGGTTGAAGATAGGAGATGGTCATTGTCCACCAGTGATGAGAAATTGTCACGACATCTATCTTGGTAGGTGATATCCCCATTCATGAGGTAATCACATCAGGTGAATCTCAATTTTATAGGTGACACAATTACATGTCAGGGAGAAGAGGGATGCAAGGGATGAATATTATTGGATCGGTGGCCAAGGGTGGGTGACAAGAAAGGAAAGAGAGAGGAAGAAGAAAAGGAGGAGAAGAAGTGGAGGAATTTTAGTCTCTTTCAGTCGATATTGTAGTTGTTTGGGACCCCTACGACTAGGGCAGTTGGTGGTAGGGTATTTATTCTAGATCGGCTTGATGGCAGTGTGAATAGAGAAGAGTAGAAGAGGAGGAGTCGCTCCCTGGAATTGCTCACACTTTCTGGCAAGGCTCAGTTGCTACCTAGCATTTCTTAGCAATGTTGGGCGTAGGTGGAGGAGAGGTGTCGGTCGGCGAGTGTTCTTTCGACCACGGAGACTGGGCATAAATTAAATAGGAGATGATGAACACAATATGATGGAGGAAACATGCAGGAGGTGGTAAGTTCTCATCCAACTCATGGCTGTGTCTATAAAGATTGGAGGAGCAAGAAGGCGACACCACTCTATGCATCAAACTACACATTTTCAATCACTGACCAGTGATGTGGTGTTGTAGGTGTGATGGGAGGAAGAAGAAGAGGCTGTGAGGGGGCATGATGGCTAGATGAAGTTGAAGTGGTGGTGGTGGTCTTGAGAGGAGTCGATGAAAGTTGGATTCATGGTCGTTGTCATCGATGGTAGTCAAGGGGTGTTGAGTAGCTACCGAAGCAGGTGTCATGTGTTGCAGGTGCTGTCGTACATATGAGGGTAGGAGAGAAAGAGTGGGGCATAGGGAGCTAGGTTACAAGAGGAAGGAAGTGAAGGATGAGAAGAAGAGGGAGAGATCGAGGAAGGAAGATGATAATAGAAGGGGCATATGCAGTCCTGACGATATGAATCATGTAGGCGACGTGTTGAGTGCGTCAAAGGAGAGATTGTGTTGCGTCACAGGGAGCAAGGAAACAAATATGGTCATTAAGTGTAATAATATATATTTAATCAAATTTAGATTATTTAGAATCTATCTCCTTATAATTTTATTGGGGGAGCAATCTTTGTTCAAATAAATTGAAAATTTGCATGGTAGATAGGTAAGGTGTAACAAAATGATTATGCAGTCAGTTTCATCTTTTGGGTTCCTTCATGTAAGATTTAATTACTTTGTATAATAAGTGCGTATTGTGTATGTTAATTACTCTCTTCACTCAACTATAATGTTAATTAAAATCTTATCTCACTTCCTCAACCAACCCAACCATGTAACTTAGAGAGTCAATTAGAGTTAGACTCCCCAACACATGTATTTATATGGTTAAACTCATCAAAAATTGAATTTCGTAATTTGTCACAAAATTCAATATGAAAGGATATTCATTAATCCATTACATTTTTGACTGCTAATTTTTTTTAATATGACTTCATTTAGGGTAAAGGAAACTAATATTAACCTAGTCAGAAAGGGTCTAAGTAGAGTCGAGGTTGATCCATGTTTTCCTATTTGGATATGTTACAAATGCCATTTATGCCTCTATTGTTATGCCTCCTGATGCGATGATTTTGAGTCGCATTTATAGACCGATTTCATATGTGTTTTGTGCCTTAATTACTCATTTTCATAGATATTATTGCATAATTCACTTTATTTGGTCTTTGCCATCATTTTATAGCAAATCCCCTTTATTTCATTATTTTAAGCATTATTGATTATCTTATCATAAATCGTGTGGATTTATTTGGTCTTGTTGTGAAATTTCAGGAAAAACAAGTATCTACATCCGTCGATACCATCGACGGATGTCGATACCATCGACCAAGCCACAGGTTGTTAGCCGAGAAGAGCAATACAGAGTCGATACCATCGACACCCATGTCGATGGCATCGAGATGTCTCTAGGCTGCTGGCGAGGATGAAGTCGATACCATCGACGCAAGTCGATGCCATCGACACAAGGAGAGCTACAGCGTCGCTAAACGACAACAACCGACGCTAAAAGAGTCGATACCATTGACACCCAAGTCGATGGTATCAAGATCACCACAGGCGCTCAGAATAAAAGAAAGGAAAGCTGCCGCTAATCCGCTGGGTCGATACCATCGACCCGCGTCGATGGTATCGACGCCGGCAGATATGCGTTGGATTTGTTTTGATTTCGATCGGATGGCTGTTGTTATTTGACGACCTAATTAGGGACTTATACCTAATGACGGCCGCCCAGACGTGGGGATCATCTCATTTTGGATTGCACGAGTGCCGAGGAGGAGAGAAAGGAGAACGGAGGCAGAGAAGCTCATCCCGGGTGATTCGGACGCTGCCGAAGACAATTTCCACCACCGACAGGCGGGGAAAGCTTGTGTTCTACGCCAAGGATCCACCGGTTCTTCTCCGTTCAGGGGTTTTCCCATCTATTTCACGTTTTTCTTATGAATTCCCCAATTTCTACCATGTATTCGTGTAAGATGAACATGAGAGGCTAAAACCCTCAATCTTTAGGACCAGGAGTAGCCCGGGGATACATTGTATGATGATTTTATATTGATAATTCATATTTTTCTCTCATATCCGTGGTATAAATTCGTTTTCTCTATTGCTATTGTTATGCTTGATCACCATAATAATAAATTAATGCCCTTAATCACTTCGACAGAAGGATTAACGGTTGAAAAGAGACGAATTCTACATTAATTAATAAAATCCTTGACAAAGGAGTTGTAAAATTAATGGTGGGAACTGAGGGACCAATCTTAATGCGCTTAGTTTAGGGGAATGATACTATGACGATGGAATCAACCTAAATCTAAGTAGTGGATTACACCACGACAGTGGGTAATTCTCATTTCAGGCCACTACCCGGATAGAGAAAGAAGTGTGAGGAATTATAAGAAATCTAATACAATGTTGACCCGCGGTGAAACCGCCATCCTAAAGATATCCTTTTAATTGATTAAATTAACCTTTAATCGATTGTTTTCTTTGTTTGATTTTTATTTTCTTTTAATTTGAACAACAAAACCCTACTTTGTTAATCGGTCTAGCTAATTGCGATTAGTTAGTAGAAGTCTCCAATAATTCACGTATCCCTGAGTTCGACTCGGGCCTCACAAGGCCTATATTACTCGACGCGTATACTTGCGTTTAAGCGCGTAGTAAAATACACGTCAAGTTTTTGGCGCCGTTGCCGGGGACACGGCGAATTATTGGCACTTTGAGTGCTAAGAGCGGCCATTCTAGGCCACATTTTTTTTATTAATTTTAAAAACAATTTTAAAAATTCCTTTATTTCTCTATAATTGTGTTGACTCGTTCAAAGCATTGTACTGAACCCCTATTTCCATATTTCAGGTACTTTGCATGGTGCACACACGTAGTCGAGACTACGTGAATCGCACACCTGAGGTTCCATCTGCGGGACCAGAGGACGAGGACTACCACGAGGAGGAACACCACAGTGATATACATTCTAAATCTGAGCCAGAACAAGAAGAAGTAATGGCTGAAGCACAGACAATATGGGAGAAGATCAAGGCGTCTTCTTCCTCGGCATCAAAGGGGCCTATAAAGAAACAGGGGCTAAACATACCTACATACAAGATAGACCCAGCACTGATTAATTTGGTCAAATCCAATGCATTTCACGGACTGAAAAATGAAGATCCAGTGGCACACATTAGTCAGTTTGTGGAGAACTGCGATATGGTGAAGATAGATCGATTTCTGCAGGATGTGCTCTATCTCAAGTTATTCCCGAGTTCTTTGGCTGGAGTGGCAAGAGAGTGGCTTCATAACCTCGACGACGAGTTTGTTGAATCATGGGATCACATGGTGGAGGTTTTCTTCGAGAGGTTCTTTCCTCCTGAGAAGACCAATGATATGATCCGGAAGATCCACAATTTCACCCAACAGGCGGGTGAGACTTATTCTGAGACTTGGGAGCGATTCCAAGTCATGTTGAGGAGATGTCCACATCATGGATTGGACAAGGAAACCCAAGTGAAGATCTTCTACTTTGCTCTCTCCGAGCATGATAGAAGCAACTTGGACTCGGCCGGTTCTGGATTCTTTCTAAACAACACTGATACAAGATGTTGGGAAATACTGAAGAATATGGCACGAAAGCAATCTTGGGGAGAAAGAGAACGAGGTCCAGTTGAGCAAGCAAGAGTTGCCAGTGAGTCAAAGGCAATGAGAGAGCTGAATGAGAAGATGGATCTTCTCGCAAAGAAGTTGTTGCAGAAGGAAGACAATGAGTCCGAGGATGAGGCTCAGGTCAAGTACATGAGGCAACAGCAGGGGCACAGGAATAACGATTATTCATGGCGGAAAGACAAGAAATTTTCATGGAAGGATCCAAATAACTTTCTGCAAGATCCGGACGCCAAACCTGCACCGGTCACGGAGGATAAGAGCACGGAGTTGCTCAATCAAGTCATAAAGCAAAATCAAGAGTTGATGAACACTTTTGGGCAGCAAATAAAGCAGCAGGGTGAATTCATGAACCAGTTCGGGCAGACGTTGCAGAGCCACGGGGCTCAGATGCGGACTATAGAGACTTCCATGGCACAGATGGCAGCGGAGATTGCAAGCTTGAAGAAGCCGGCACATCCGGGTTTTCCGGGGAACACCAATGTTCCCAGGGGAAACCAACAGGCCAAGGCCATATTATTGAGGAGCGGTAAGAAGGTGCTTAATCCAAGGGTGGATGACACAAGCACACCGTAGGACACAGTCGAAGAAGCAACCGCTAAGGAGCAGCCCGCACCAATCATAGAGCAAATTGATGACACAACCGCAGATGGTAAGGAAGGACAAGCCACTGAGGAGGAACCACAGAAATTAACTCCCTATGTGCCACCTCATCAAAGGGCACATACCATTCCGGTTCCCTATCCCAATAGTGCAAAAGCAAGAAAGGTGGATGCACAGTTTAAAAAATTTCTGGACAGCTTTAGAAAGTTATCTGTGAATATTCTCTTGTTAGAGGCAATTGAACAAATCCCGTATTATGGAAAGTTTCTTAAAGATGTAATCACCAAGAAGAGGAAGATACCCGACACTGAGGTTGTGGTATTGAAGGAGCAAGTGAGTGCTTTTATTATGGGCACTTTGCCGCCAAAGCGACAGGATCCTGGGTGTTTCAATATTTCATGCTTTATCGGGAAGTTCAAATTTGGCGAAGCGCTTTGTGATTCCGGGGCAAGCATCAATCTGATGCCCCTTTCTACATTCAAGAAACTTGGATTGAAGGAGTCAAGGCCAAGCAATATGACTATCCAATTGGCCGATAATTCTGTGGTGAAACCATATGGAATCTGTGAGGATGTTTTGGTAAAGGTAGACCGCTTTGTTTTTCCCACTGATTTTGTTGTGATGGAGATGCAGGACGAACACGGCAATGAGTTACTTCTTGGTCGCCCATTTCAAGCTACAGCTGACATGATCTTGGAGATGGGGAGAGGTCGCTTGACCTTAGGCATTTCGGATGATCGCTTTGAGATGGTCATGCCCAACAGCAATACATCTACTAAAGCAAAGGCACAGTGCAACATGGTGAAGCATGTAGAAAGCAATATCTCACTTTGTCTCGGGAAGCCATTTTTAGATATGGCCCATGTGATGAGCAGGATAGACAATGGGACCTTGGCGGTAGACCTTATGGAGCAAACGAAAGCTGTCTCTTTATGCAAGGCTGTCGGGTTTCCAAATGATGAGAATGAGGACATTCCACCTTCGTGGGAGGATGATGTGATAATTACTTCTGTCTGTGATGCATATCCGGAATTGCCTCTAGAGGCGTGTTTGCTTAATGTCACTTATGATTGGATGCGGAGTACTTCACTCAAGGAGTGCGCCAAAATGCTTCAAATGCTTCCATGTTTCTACACGAGGCACTATGAAGATTTGGGTACACTGCCCCCACCGCTACAATCATCCCTTATCTGCCCACCTGATCTAGAGTTAAAGCCATTGCCCCCGCACCTGAAGTACATCTTTCTAGCTAAGGAGGACAAGTTGCCAGTGATTGTTTCTGCATACTTGAGTGCGGATGAGGAGGAGCAGCTACTGATAGTGCTCAAGAACCACCGTGGAGCCTTTGGGTGGTCAGTGGCGGACATCAAGGGGATCTCCCCTACACTTTGTCAACATAAGATTCGGCTTGAGGAAGGAGCCAAGTCAGTCATACAGCCTCAAAGACGTCTAAATCCAAGCATGATGGAGGTTGTCAAAAAGGAAGTCATTAAGTTGCTTGCTGCAGGGATTATTTATGCCATATCTGATTCGACGTGGGTGAGCCCCACACAGGTAGTCCCTAAAAAGGGGGGAATCACTGTCACTACAAATCTTCTAAATGAACCTGTCACCACCCGATTGGTAACCGGGTGGCGTGTATGCATTGATTACCGCCGATTGAACGCCGCAACTCTGAAAGATCATTTTCCATTGCCATTCATTGATCAGATTTTGGAACGCTTAGCCGGTCGGTCGCATTTTTGTTTCCTAGATGGTTACTCGGGGTACAACCAGATTTCTATTGATCCTTTGGATCAAGAGAAGTCTACGTTTACATGTCCCTATGGGACTTTCGCCTACCGCCGTATGCCGTTTGGTTTATGCAATGCGCCGATGACTTTTCAACGCTGCATGCTCGCCATTTTCTCTGACATGGTGGAGCGGTGTCTCGAAGTCTTCATGGATGACTTCTCAGTTTATGGAGCGTATTTTGATGAATGCCTTTATAATTTAGATAAGGTATTGCAGCGGTGCGAGGACACACACTTGGTCCTCAATTGGGAGAAATGTCACATGATGGTGACAGAAGGAATTGTGCTAGGACACAAGGTGTCTAGAAAGGGTCTAGAGGTAGACCCCGTAAAAATTGAAGTGATTTCTAAGCTACCCCCACCAAATTCTGTAAAAGGGGTGAGAAGCTTTTTAGGACACGCTGGGTTTTATCGGCGCTTTATCAAGGATTTTTCAAAAATCGCAAAGCCATTATCGGAATTGTTGGAAAAAGACGCAGTGTTTGATTTCAATGAGAAATGTCTTCACGCATTCGAGGTTTTGAAGGAAAAGCTGATTTCGGCTCCGGTTGTTCAAACGCCGGATTGGACAAAGCCTTTCGAGTTGATGTGTGATGCGTCTGACTATGCTGTGGGGGCTGTTTTGGGGCAAAGGGTAGATAACAAGCCTGCTGTGATTTTCTACGCCTCAAAAACACTTAATGATGCTCAATTAAATTACACAACCACGGCAAAAGAGTTACTTGCTGTTGTATTTGCTTTTGAGAAATTTCGGCAATACTTAGTGGGTTCTAAGGTGGTTGTGTGGACGGATCACGCCGCAATAAAATATTTGATGGAGAAGAAGGATGCGAAGCCTAGAATAATTAGGTGGATTTTGCTCCTACAAGAATTCGATATTGAAATCAAGGACAAGTCGGGAATTGAAAATGTGGTGGCTGACCACTTGTCTAGGTTAGAGAGGGTGGATGAACAAGGTTTGCATATACCCATTACCGAGACTTTTCCCGACGAACAACTTTTAAAAATTGATTCTAAAGAACCATGGTTTGCGGAAATTGTGAATTATCTGGCTTGCGGGATCATCCCGGAAGATTGGTATTATCAAGAGAAGAAGAAATTCTTCCATTCATTGAGATACTATTTTTGGGATGACCCAATATTGTTGAAGCAATGCAGGGATGGTATTCTTCGCATATGCGTGCCAGAGGTAGAGTACGAAAGTGTTCTACATCATTGTCATGCGTCGCCTACGGGAGGACATCATGCTAGCTCACGGACAGCAGCTAAGGTGTTGGAGAGCGGCCTTTATTGGCCCACTTTGTTCCGGGATGCCTATGATTTTGTTAGGCAGTGTGACCCGTGCCAGCGTGCAGGTAATATCTCAAGGAGACAAGAAATGCCCCTGAATGTGTTTCAGGAAGTCGAGGTATTTGATTTATGGGGCATTGACTTCATGGGACCCTTTGTGTCCTCAAATTCAAATCTTTATATTTTGCTTACTGTGGATTATGTGTCGAAGTGGGTAGAGGCAATCCCCACAAGGACTAATGATTCGAATGTAGTGTGCAGGTTCGTCAAAGAGAATATTTTCTGCAGGTTCGGGATTCCTCGAATGATCATTAGTGACGGGGGCACACACTTCCGAAATCAGAAATTTGCTTCACTTTTGAAGAAATATGGGGTCAAGCACAACATTGACACCCCATATCATCCACAAACGCAAGGACAGGTGGAGGTATCAAACAGGGAAATCAAGAAGATTTTAGAAAGGACCGTAGCATCTACACGGAAGAATTGGAGTGCATTGCTACCGGATGCACTTTGGGCTTATCGAACGGCGTACAAAACACCTATAGGCACTACACCTTTTAGGTTGGCGTATGGCCGGGCGTGCCATCTTCCGGTAGAATTGGAGCACAAGGCTCATTGGGCGCTAAGAAGGCTGAACTTGCGCTATGACGAGGCCGGGAGAAAAAGAATGTTTGAATTGAATGAATTGGATGAGCTACGCATGACGGCATATGAGAATGCCCGCATTTATAAGGAGCGCACAAAGCTGATCCACGATCGCCACATTGAGATGCGCACGTTCAAGAAAGGAGACAGTGTCCTATTGTTCAACTCTCGTCTCAAATTGCATCCCGGGAAACTGAAATCCCGATGGAGTGGACCCTTCGAGGTGGAAGAAGTGAGACCGCACGGAGCGATTCTCGTGCGAGATGGAGAGGCCACGTTCTTGGTGAACAGGCAACGCTTGAAGCTGTACTTTGGTGAGAACTATAAGAGGAAAGTGAATAAGGTTAAACTCATTTCACTTGTACATGAATGAGAAGAAGGACCGACGTCTAGCCTAAGATGCTAAAGAAGGGCGCTTGTTGGGAGGCAACCCAACCATTGGTACATTAGGATAGTTTAATGTTAGGTGTAGTGTGCTTTTATTTTGTTACTTTTTAGTTTAAAAATGATACCTTTGATTCGTTTGTTAAATTTGCAGGAACAGGCAGGGTCGATACCATCGACACATCAGTCGATGGTATCGACATGGGTTCAGGTTGACACCAGCAGAAATCGCACTGCGTCGATACCATCGACGGCCCCGTCGATGGCATCGACATCGTCACAGGCAGGTCGCAATAAAAGTGTCGATGGTATCGATACCCCAGTCGATACCATCAAGATCTCTGGAGATTTTCAGACAAATTTTGCTCAGTCAACTCGATACCATCGACGGCCTCGTCGATGGTATCGACATCATCACAGGTTGAATGCAACAAACGGAGTTGTCGCAATAAAAGCAAGTCGATACCATCGACACCCGTCGATGGCATCGACGGACATGTCACCGATCCGCATGAAGACATTGACGACGATCGCAACAGCCACGTCAGCGATCCGGGTGCTGCGTCGATACCATCGACCCGCGTCGATGGTATCGACCCGTCAGCGATCCGGGTTTCTCGATCCAGCAAACGTCAGCCGTCGATACCAGCGACAGATGCGGCTACCCGCGAGATGTGTCGATACCATCGACCCACGTTGATGGTATCGATGGGTCAACAGGGGCGCCGATCAAGTCTATTTAAGGGGACTTGCAACGTCATATGACGTCACACCCTCAGAGCAAGTATCTCCCATTGCGTCGAGCACTCCCCTGAGCCCTCTACACCTGCGGAGAAGCGTCATCGAGCGAAGATCTTCATCGAGCGGAGAATTTCTGTCCCTCTTCACCGAGCTCTTTTCTCCCAATCTCATTCTTCTCGCAATCATGGTGCATACGGGCGGAGCATCTTCATCAAGCGCGCACCCCAGGGAGATCGAGGAGTTTGTTCCTCCTCCAACCGCTTCCATCTCTCGTCCACGCCTCATTCATGCCAACATGGATGTAAGGAAGGTATATGAGGAGATAATGAAGCGGAAGTTCGAGGCCACCCGGTATGTGGACCGGGGAATGATCAGGGACCTGGGATTCGAGGCCGACTTGGCCTATGTGTTGGCCGGGCAAGCGCGGCACACCGGTCGCATATGTGAGATGGACTGTCATGCGGATGGGCAGCCGTTCTTTGGCGAATGGCCCACATACAAGGAACTGGTGGCCGAGTTCATGGCGTCTCTTGATATCTGCGTCGTACCAAATGACGTGGTACCATCGGACTAGACGTGGATCCAGGGAAGGGTGTCCTTCCGACTCTTCAACAACAATTACAACATCACGTTGAAGCAGTTCAACGCCATCTTCAACTGGAACCACAGCCGCCACGATCACCGACGCCCCGACACCTGCACCGACTACGACAAAATCTTCGCCGAGCTAGTTACAGTGCCGGCAGGGAAGACCGTGAGCTACCACAATGCCGCGGTAGCTGATTTTGAGCACCCGTTCGTCCGGGTATTGCATAGGATGCTTAGCTTGACCTTCTTCGGGCGGAGCGATCTTGCTTTGAGAAAGTTTCAGGAGAGCGACTTGTTCTTTCTGTACGCACTCCTGAAACGTCAAGAGTGCAACTGGGGAGCATTCTGGTTACAGCGCGTCATGGCGGTGAAGCGGAGCACAAGGAAGGCTCCAATTCATTTTGGTGGTTTGGTCACCGGGTTGGCGCTTTACTTGGGGCTGAACTTTCAGTCCATGACTCCGATTTCTACACGGAGTAAGGTGAACGTGCAACACTTGCACCGTTAAAACCTCATTCTTATCCGGGACGGGTTGGCGTACGCTCATTGCCACGTCAACCAAGCTTACCAGGAGGCATCCCTGTCGGACGACGTCTTCCACATCGAGGGAAAGCAGCATTTCTGATGGCCCATCATAGCCATCGAGTCCTCCGAAGAAGAAGGCGGAGGTGAAGACCAAGAAGGCGAGGCCGAGGAAGACGAGGAGGCTTTCACACCTCTTCGAGCACGCGTGGCACCACGGAAGCGTCCTAGGATGCACCCGGGTGCATCTTCATCATCTCAGCCCCCGCCGCCATCACCACAGCAAGAGCAGCCAGCTGCGGATCCCTACTCCATGCAAGGGATGTATACCATGCTGCAGGACATCCAGCAGACGCAGCACCAGCATATGACTTTGTATACCGACATCCATGAGACAACGGGCCGGTTGCTTGATAATCAAAGGGCTATGTTCGAAAACGAGCGGCTCATCCTCGCCAACCAAGAACAAATGCACAACCGGTTGCAGCAGATAGAGACGCAGCAGGAGCCTTTCTTCGACCACTACTGGAGTCGAGACTACTTTGGAGGTTATCCACAGCCTCCGCCGAGGACCCAATATGATCCAAGCTTCCAGGGGGAGTACCCGTCTTGGGATCCTACGGCACCACAATACCCACCACCGCCTCCGCAAGATTGATCAGGGTATCACTATTCCACCCTTAAGTTAGTCTTTGACTATGAGGCCATAGTCGGATTCAAGTTTAGGGGGGTGACTGGAATAGCTCTATCTTTTATCTTTTCTTTAGTTGGTTTTAGTTTCTGTTTTGTTATTTGTTCTTGCAATTTTAGTGTTTATTTAGGATCCACATCTATCTAGTGTAATCGTGGATGTTTTAAAAAATTGTCATCTTGCTGTTTTCATGGGGAAATTAAGGGAATTTAAAATTTTTCTGTGTCATTTGGATAGCTTTACTTGGTTGTCCTTGGGGAACTTGTTCTATGAAAATGATTGATTATGTCAACTTTGAAGCAATATGTCATACTCACACCCCCATTGACTCATGGAAAGTGGATAGTAACGGTTGTTTGAGCCTAACCTAATCAAATTGTAATGAGACCTTAATCAGATGTAAGAGAAAGAACCCTTTAAACTACTACACATGTCAGTAAGGAGGGACACATAATTTTCTTCTAAGGTTCAGTCACTTAATCTTGTGATCATTCCACCCCATTTCCTTTAATCCACCCAAGAATTGGAAGTAAAGTGCAGTTTCAATTTCTTTTGCGTGCATGGCATGTAGATAGGTTTTGCATTGTTATTTTCATGTTTTTGCATCGAATAATGAAAAAAAAATATATAGTGATACATGCACATTACCCTTAGGTGCATGTCATGTAGTTGCACTCACAATTTCATGATTTTCATGCATAAGCACACCATGTATCTCAGTTTTCCTAAATAGGTGATCTAATTTGTTCCATACCCTCGTAATAAAGCCAAGATCTCCAATTGGAAAGAAAATGACCTTATACATGTATCTCTAAGCAATTATGGATATATGGGCAAAGAAAAAAAAAGAAGAAAAAAATTCTGAAAACATGAAAAAAAATGTTAGAAAAGAATTAGAAAAAAAAGAAAAAAAAAGAGAGTTGGAAAGAAAAGGAATAAGAGGGAGAAAGGAATGATATCACTTGTATAACAGGGGAATTGAGTACATGATGTGGCTTGAGTAGATTTCTATCTCATTTTGAGGTAGAAGGTTAGTGCATGCATCATTCCACCCACTTTTAGGCAGTAGGGCATTCTTAATGTGCATTTGCATCATTTAGGGCATTTTGTTATATGCATACGGAAACTGTGTAATACTTCCATATTCTCCCATGAACCACCCATTCCATCCACCCGTTGCTCGCATTGGTAGGCCACCATGATTTTCTCCTCACTCATGCTTATAAGGAGGACTACTTCCATGTAGATGGTAGTTAGGGCGAGCAACGTAGTTTAGGTGATCACAAGATGCACCATGGCTGAATCGGCGAACTTTATTATGTTAACTGCCTTATGTGATAGTGTTCATCGGTTTGAAGGATAATTTCTTTTATTGATGGTTATTGTCGCCTATAGGGTAATTACTGTTCTGTGATTAAGGTAGGCCGGTTTGAGAACGTCCAGTGGGAGTCATGGGTGATGTGGGTTTGTATTTTGATTGTTAGTTGACATTCGCAATTCTATTCTAAGGATTAGTTGCTCGAGGGCGAGCAATGTTTAAGCTTAGGGGAGTTTGATGCGATGATTTTGAGTCGCATTTATAGACCGATTTCATATGTGTTTTGTGCCTTAATTACTCATTTTCATGGATATTATTGCATAATTCAGTTTATTTGGTCTTTGCCATCATTTTATAGCAAAACCCCTTTATTTCATTATTTTAAGCATTATTGATTATCTTATCATAAATCGTGTGGATTTATTTGGTCTTGTTGTGCAATTTCAGGAAAAACAAGTATCTACATCCGTCGATACCATCGACGGATGTCGATACCATCGACCAAGCCACAGGTTGTTAGCCGAGAAGAGCAATACAGAGTCGATACCATCGACACCCATGTCGATGGCATCGAGATGTCTCCAGGCTGCTGGCGAGGATGAAGTCGATACCATCGGCGCAAGTCGATGCCATCGACACAAGGAGAGCTACAGCGTCGCTAAACGACAACAACCGACGCTAAAAGAGTCGATACCATCGACACCCAAGTCGATGGTATCGAGATCACCACAGGCGCTCAGAATAAAAGAAAGGAAAGCTGCCGCTAATCCGCTGGGTCGATACCATCGACCTGCGTCGATGGTATCGACGCCGGCAGATATGCGTTGGATTTGTTTTGATTTCGATCGGACGGATGTTGTTATTTGACGACCTAATTAGGGACTTATACCTAATGACGGCCGCCCAGACGTGGGGATCATCTCATTTTGGATTGCACGAGTGCCGAGGAGGAGAGAAAGGAGAACGGAGGTAGAGAAGCTCATCCCGGGTGATTCGGACGCTGCCGAAGACAATTTCCACCACCGACAGGCGGGGAAAGCTTGTGTTCTACGCCAAGGATCCACCGGTTCTTCTCCGTTCAGGGGTTTTCCCATCTATTTCACGTTTTTCTTATGAATTCCCCAATTTCTACCATGTATTCGTGTAAGATGAACATGAGAGGCTAAAACCCTCAATCTTTAGGACCGGGAGTAGCCCGGGGATACATTGTATGATGATTTTATATTGATAATTCATATTTTTCTCTCATATCCGTGGTATAAATTCGTTTTCTCTATTGCTATTGTTATGCTTGATCACCATAATAATAAATTAATGCCCTTAATCACTTCGACAGAAGGATTAACGGTTGAAAAGAGACGAATTCTACGTTAATTAATAAAACCCTTGACAAAGGAGTTGTAAAATTAATGGTGGGAACTGAGGGACCAATCTTAATGCGCTTAGTTTAGGGGAATGATTACTATGACGATGGAATCAACCTAAATCTAAGTAGTGGATTACACCACGACAGTGGGTAATTCTCATTTCAGGCCACTACCCGGATAGAGAAAGAAGTGTGAGGAATTATAAGAAATCTAATACAATGTTGACCCGCGGTGAAACCGCCATCCTAAAGATATCCTTTTAATTGATTAAATTAACCTTTAATCGATTGTTTTCTTTGTTTGATTTTTATTTTCTTTTAATTTGAACAACAAAACCCTACTTTGTTAATCGGTCTAGCTGATTGCGATTAGTTAGTAGAAGTCTCCAATAATTCACATATCCCTGAGTTCGACTCGGGCCTCACAAGGCCTATATTACTCGACGCGTATACTTACGTTTAAGCGCGTAGTAAAATACACGTCACCTCCTCCATTCCCTTAGTGGAGTAAAGTGAATTCATAAAATAGCTAAAACACTCAGATGCCCCCAATTCATGCCTTAGCCAAAGGGTCAAGGGTAGAGTGGAAATATTTCAACACACTACAAATGACACACTCCAACTCAAAATTTAAAACTATTATCTCAACATCTCCCAAGTAGCAATACATATTTGCTTAAAAATATGGGGATAGGTTTATCCCCAATTGAGGTGGCATGTGGATAAAGACCAAGTTGTTTTTGACTATTAAGACCTCATAAAATGGATTTTTTAGCATATCACCATGAGGTACCATTATGTCAGCTAGTACAAACTTTTTACTCTAGATTGTCTCAAATGGGGCAAACTACAGTAGACTCATCTTGTGGTGGTTACTTCATGGAAAACCCCTCAAAGAGTTATGGCTCCTATTTGAGAACTTGGAGGGTAATTCCAAACATAGAGCCTCAAGTGTGGAAAATGTTTATCATAGAAATGCTGGTGATTTAAAACCTACTTCACCGTACTCTTCAAGTGATGCCAACCCAAAAATGATGATGATTTTTTTATATGATGAATTTGATGAAGAGTAAAGTGGGATTCCATTCCTACCATTCCTTACAATCTATTGATGCCCTTGGAGAGGAGATTAAAGATATGTAATCTTATGGGAGGCGTAGCATCCAAGATCCCATGTCTCAATCTTAAACACTTGAGTGGAGAAATCACCCAAATTTTCCATAGAAGCAACAAGGTGAAGATGCACATGAGTAGCCAATACAAAGTCAAGGCCAAATATATAGTTCAAGATTTGAGAGTGAAATTATTTGGAAATTGACAAGTATTGATGAGGTTAAGAAAGATGTGTCCAACCATGGACAAAGCATTGATAGACTTGGACAAAGGATAGATCAACCACCCTTGACACTTGATCTCTGAGATGAGGGGAGGTTGTCTTCCCAAGCTTTGATGAACTTGAACAATGAAAGCAAGAAAATGATTGCCCCTCAAGGATCCTATGGTCCACCACCGATGCAAGTCCAACATGTCAAACAATATCAAGATACCACAATTCATATGATTTACCACAATAGTCAAAATTCAATTACCAATGCCCTCCTCCACCTCAAAACCACCACAAACCCCTACATCCCTCTACCACCACCTCAAAAGCATCAACCATCACAACAACCATACATCCTCCAACGCCCATCCCACCACCATTAACATCTAAGATCATCAATACCACAACTAAAAACATCACAAGACCCCCTCCTCCCCATGAGCAAGTGAATGTGCTGACCATGTTGAGGAATGACAAGGGTTTTTAAAAGCCAAAAAGAGTCAGAGATCATTTTAATCAAGGTTATGTATATGTTTTATTGTCATAAATGTCTCTTGATAATGATATGAGAATAAGGAATTCTCCTATTCCACCTTGAAGTGATTGTGTGATACCAGGTACACAACCTCCTTGTAATCATGTGATACCAAGTGTCCCACCCGCTACTCCAATTGGAAGTGAATATGTTCCATTCATCCTCCTTGTGAAATAGAGAGTTCCACCTACTACATTGAGGGTCCCTTTATGATGGATTATGAATTTGATTAAAGTAAACATAGTGCTTTTAAGCCCCCATTTCTTGATGCCCTAGATGAGCCTTCCTAGAAAAGAAGGTAAGAACATAGTGAATATACCTTAGAAATCTTTTTGCAAGTGAAAATAAACATCCCATTTCTTGACTCAATCATGCAAATTCCTGCCTATGACAATTTTCTGAAGGATACTTACACTTTTAAAAGAAAAAACTAGGGAAGAATTCCAGAGAAAGTGAAGCTTATCAAGGAAGTGATCTCTATCTTAAAACATGCACTCCCCTCAAGAAGAAAGACCCCTAAGCTTATCCCTTACCACATTGGTGGGTGATTGATTTGGTTTCTAGTGTGATCCTCATGTCCTACATCATTTATCTTGAGTTGGGTATGGGTAAACTAATGCTGGAAAATTATAAACTACAATGGTCCATGATGTTCTTGTGATGCTTGACACAGAGACGACAACAATGCTCCTAACAGACTTCACTATACTAGATATAAAGCCATAGTATAAGATGATTCCCATCATCTTAGTAAGGCCCTTCATGTCTACAGTCGATGACAAAATCCTTACACATACCTTCATTAACTTGAGGTTGACCATCAAAATGTTCAAGACATTGTCAGCCCAAGAGAAGAAGAATGAAAGATTTAATGAAGAAAGCTACAAGGACCCCCTTGATCCTTGGATGGAAGAGTAACTATTGAATGCCAATGATAAGGCAAAATTTTTCAAGAATGTGACTCTATGTTTCACAAAAAATGAAAAAGAACAAAAATTGGATTGGTTGAAGGCATTAAACTTAGTGCTTGTGGGAGGGATCCCACCTTCATTTGAGAATTTTCCACTCAATTCCCATATTGATTATGTTTTGATACTTTTCCAAGAAACACACCCACACACCATACGTGATTGTTTTTTTGTTTATTATTCATTTTATAATAGAAACATTGATGAAAAAATGATACATGGAACATCCAAGTCATGAAGAAGATCAATGTTGAAAAGAGGAGAAATGGACTAAATCGAAAAGTCTATAGGAAAGCAGCCACCAGAACCTTTTATCTACCATGATTGCAGCCCAAAACATTCTTTCTCCATGGAATGACCCAATTGGCTCTGTTAACATCCTTGAAAGACACTTGGACTTCCCTCCTCTTTATTTATTAGCCACCTAAGGTCCATAGTCATTAGTGTATCATTTGAAGCTTCCACTGCACGTTGAGGACAACATCGATTAAGAGATTGGGGTGATAGGGTGGTAAGCCCTTGTAATGTTCATGTCCCATCTTAAAATTAGTGCCTGAGATGATAAAACAACTTGACTAACAATCATACTTGTCTAGATACACTTTCATGTTTTACCTTAAACACTTTCATGACATTTAGTTTGTTTCCTTACTTTGTAATCATATGTTTTCAAAAAAAAAAACTTTTTTCCATGCCACCCATTCATTTTGAATTACATCTATAATTTGATAATGTACTAGTTGTTAATTCTAAGATTTACTTCCATTTCATTTCTTACCTTATAGCTTAAATCTTGTTAAGAATAGGGGCAATTGGAACCATTTTACCAACTTTGGCCAAACTTGAAATGTTTTGTTCAGAATTCTTCTTCTAACTCAATGTACATCGTATTTAGATGAGAACTTAAATTGAATGACCAATGATAATTACACTCCTATTAGCACTTGAAACATGACAATGTTATTTCAAGCTTCAAATTTATACATGTTTTGCACCTCTGTTGCCATATATGTTTATGGTTATTTAGGATCTATGAAAAGGATGTTGTTTACCATAATTTCTCATACATCTTGTTTTTGTTGATTTCATGTGAAATATGATTGTATTAGTTTGCATACAATATGCCTTATGTGAAGTTTCCCAACATATTACCCCTTTATTGATCCACCTTCTTTCATTATCTCATATCCCTCAGCCTCATGAAAAGATATAAAAGTCACAAAAAGAGTAAGCCTTGTCCACCCTCTAAAAGCTTGATGTGTGCAACACTTCCTCCCATTTGCTTCCTCCTACCACAACATGCACTAGTTACAAACCAAGGGAAAATAAAAAGGAAAATATTGTATTCTCCTATGTAGTAGTGTAAGGAGTGAGGCCAGATAGGGGACCACTCCTTACTTAATTTAAGAAAATAAATTACATAAAACCCCATGAATACAAATATGTTCAAATAAAAGGGGTTCATTATACTTTCTCGGATAGGTAAGTATAGAAACATAGTTTTTGTCAGCAGAAATAAAAATTTGACTATTACATAATTTCATTGTTTCAACTTAGCATTGAGCCTTATAGACAAAAATCTAAATTAAAAATCTAAATAATGGGACCATATCATGGTGAGCAACCTTCCCATCTTAGAATTCATCGTTTCCCTTGGTCCAAAGCAAAGTCCTCTCCTCCCTGACCCTGGGCTATGCTAACTCTGGGTGGGTTGAAAAAAACACCCAGGAAAAAGGAAACAAAAGAAAGTACGTCAGCGAATGCTGAGTTGCACAGAGTAAAATAATTGGGCATTTAATACATAATATTTTAAAATAAAGAGATGTCAATAATGAGATATCCAAAAGAGAAGAGTTTTTCCAAATATTTAACATGACCAAAAGATGAGACTCGCCTTGTGATGGAAATACTGTGTGTTCTTATCCCCGTACCTCATCTCATTGGTACGAGCTCGGGCATGCCAAAAACTTTCCTCCAGCCATTGTAGTTCCTAAAGTTCTTTCGCTAACTAAGAATACTCTAGTATCATGTCATGTGAAGGGGGTCAATTTTGTGCATGTACAAGCTCATTCTCGGTCCTTTGAATCCTCCTTTTGATGTTCCCAATTTTTTCTCCAGCCCAAGAACTCAATTTATCCAGGCACTCCCGAGTCTCCGTAAGTAAGCCTCATCTGGATTTGTCATCCCAAGCCTGCTCCACTATCATTTTTTATTCTAGGAGATGACAAACAGAGTGCCTTGAACCTAAATTTTCTGCCTCCATCCTCCACCTGTCGGCTCCTCTCGACCCATAGCAGAATCTGGTCATGATCAGAGTTATGGATAGGGAAGTTTTTGACCTCTCACACCAAACATGTCGCACCAGTTTCTATCTGCCAAAAAATGGTCCAATCTCTCCATGATTAGATTGTTAGCTCACAATCCTCTTCTCCAAGTGAATCTACTTCCTGTAGATCCCAGATCCACCATCTGGCATCTATCAATTGCTTCCCTAAAATTGTGCATCTGTCATTCATTCCACGTTTGACCACCCTATTTTTCATCATCAGTTGTAATTTCATTGAAATCACCCCTGAACACCATCGGTCTAGAAGAGGCCCTATAAAGATCCCCCATGAGTGTCCATGTATGCACCCCATCTGGAACTGTTTCCCAACCATACAAGCCCATGAAGTAGAAATTGTTTTCAGGTCTTGCCTTCTCAATATCAACACAGATATATGATGGTCTGAGAAAGATTTAATAGTAACCGTGTTTCCCCTCCACCATAGACTTAAGCCACCCACTCTACCTCTATTGTCCATGCCAAAACCACTGTCGAAACCACACCGTATTCTGACTAAATCTTGATCTGAACTCTTACACATAGTCTCCATGATGAAGACTAAGTCAGACATCTCTCTCCAACATCTCCTTTTGAGAGAGTCCATCGTCCCAGGGTGGCCTAGACCCTGGACATTCCAACACAAGGTTTTCATGGTTGTTCGTGGGTCTGGGGCACCCTAGAACCTGCTACTTGCAACCATTAGCCCACATGTTCTCTGTGATCTGAAATGTTTTTCCGTTGGTCTGTCTTGTATCCTTAAAATCTGTAGCCATAGCTTCATCACCTGTGCGTCCTCATTTAAGTCCCGTGTTCCCCTCAATCTTGTGCGTAGCCACACTGGGGCCTCCATGTGTACCCCCCTTCCTGGTAAATCTCCTCACTTTCCTACTCGTGCCCTCCTTGTTAACAGTCTGTTTCATCTTGTTTGAATAAGTTGGCTCACTTTTTTGTTGGGGCTGGCACTTATCAGTCTATAGAAGAAATTGGTCTTCCGTCCGTCTCCCTCTACTAGAAGTATCATCAACCTGCATTTGGTTGAGTAATATTATGCATCCAAGCATACCTCTCAACCACTATCATCATCATGTTTCACGACAACTACCAAAACACTTGGTCATGGACACACCACCTAGACCATGTTGCAACTGCAACGTCTAGGTTGTCTCTATCATGACATCCAGGGTTAGGGATCTGACCATTCCCAATGTCATGACCTAGAGATGCCTAGACCTCAAGACATGGTTGTTTCGACTTCATCCTAGCAACATGTCTTGATCCAAGACCACCTGGTCGCGATCAACAAGGAGAAGGTTGTCTCGACCATCCTAAGGAATGATATCTTGGTCTCAAAATAGGAACAAAATAAGGGGAGAAACATGATCATTAAGAAGGAAAAACCCATGCAAAAGATCATAAAAAACCCTAGGTCATGGATCATGGAACCACCAAGAAAGGATCTGATCCAAGAGAGGGAAAACCATGATCATGGTATCCAAAATAGAAAATAACCTCCCTTGAACATCTAGGTACACGAACACCATGCTTGAGATCAAGACAAAGGTCAAAAGATAGGGAAGAACCTCCATTACATATCAACAACAAAAAATGAGTGCATGTAGATTAGGGTTTTGGATTTCTACCATACCAAGCAAGATATCTCCACCGAATGAGTTATAAAGATTATCGTTATCTACTAGCATGATAAGGGAGCATTTTAAAGAGATAAGAAAGTATAAAACATGCATAAAAGAGTGGGTTAATAGAGTATGTCAAGTATTATATAACCCGCCTTAATAAGATTACCACTAAGGATTCCAAGCTCCAAGATCAAGATCTCCAAGCACACGCTCCAAGGGTTAAAGAAATTCCACCAAAAGCTCCACTCTTAGCCACAAGATCACCTCAAGAAGGAGAAGGCACCAAGTCCAAATATCATCCAAGAAAAGAGAGACAAAAAGCTCTAGACCGATCTAAAAGAGAAAAGGAGAAATAGAGAAGAAACCCTCGTCACACTTGGGTCTACCTTGTCAAAACATGGTCTATGACCCTTGTAATGAGGAGTTTCTCTCCCAAAATAACCACCATATAGGAACCATGATCTAGGGCTGAGAAAAGAGAGGGAGATGGAGGTATAATATCAAAAGTAATGTCCTCAAGTAAGACAATAACTTACCAAGGAATGAAGATGGGCTATGGTCACCACAAGCACCACATGCAAGAAGAGTTCGGTCACCAAGATCCAAGGTCGAATGTCCTTACTCCACCAAATTCCAAGAATAAACAAAAGAGAAGGAAGATGATGGTGGGCTAAAAGGGTTACATGCATGGATATATAAGGGGTTATATAGGTGGAAGATGAGAGAGAAGGTAAGGGATGATGTGTTAAAACTCTAAGGTACCAAAGGGACATGTGTCCACTCAAAAGACCAACATGAAACCACTCTAGCCTAACATGCAAAACATGGTGATAAACCATAGGTTGGGTCTCAACCAACTTGTTCACCCACATGGTCATGTTTGTGACTCTCCCATGGTTCAATGTCCATGGTCGCAACACACACACCACCATCACCACTTGGTCGAGACATGGGACCACCCCAAACCCTAAGTTGAGGCATCCTATAAGAGGGCAACCATATCGACCCAAGACCATCGTTTTCATGACCTTAACATCTATAGGGGGTGTCTCAACCATGAAACCCACCAAACCAACCCTTGGTTGTGACCTAGAGTGAGACAACACACCATATATACATAGGTCGAGACACTTAAAACTCATAGAAACCCTAATCACCACTATGGGTGACACTCCTCAACCAAAGAACAAACAAGGTGCCCACTTATTTCTATCTCCACTAGTTGATGTCAATAAAGAGAAGGATCACTCTAGAGTTTACAAATTACACATCAACCCCCTACTTTACGTAAATTTCAATATTCACCAAAACTAGCTCATAAAGCACAAATAACATCCAAACAAACTCAAAGTTTAAAACAAGCTCTCCACAAGCCTTAATTACATTTCTAAAGATTAGAGAAAGGTTATAAGAACATGATTAAGACAAAGCAAATAGGGTTACCCCAAAACTCATCTCAAGGGTCTTACAATTCTAACAACTTACAAAAACCATTCATGTTGTATTTCATGACAAATTGGCTATATAATTCCGTTAATAACTGTAGAATAACATTTGTTCCAAACTCTTATCCTAGAGGAAATCAAATTCTTGTGAGGTTATTTACACACCCAATCATCTTGAGAACATGGGGTCCCACTAGATCTCTCCCTCTCTCTCTCTCTCTATGTCATATTGCACTTGAACAATGACTTTGAGATATCATATCTCTTGGATCTTGCCTGGTCCTAAAACATGCTCTTGAGATGTGATACCATCGTGATGACCTTCATGTTTTCATGATGTCTCTGCAACTCAAAGTTCATTGAGCATAACATCATGCACTTGACATACATGGCATCTTTTGTATGCTTCTTGTGAGCATCCCTTACTTCCTTAGGCAGAGTGGGAGTGGGTTCATCTGGCTCTGGTATCTCCAGGACATAGAGCTTGCTCTCTTAAGTGAGAATAATTCTCAAAATTTTGAACCAGTCATGGAAGTTATTCCCATTAAGTTTTCCTTCTCAAGGACTGATCATAATGGAATCAGGTTGGTGCTTGCCATTTGTTTCTACAAAAAAATTGTCAAAACCCTTTTGATTTTATTTGATAATGTTGAGAATATTAATTAGGCTTTTAATTATTATTTCTACCACTATTTTGTTCAAATTGATAGGCTCACATATCTATTTCTAAGATTGTACTGTACAACCTTCTAGTGAGCAAAGATCCAAAACAATTAAGTTATTAACCAGCCAACACCAGCTTCCATAACCAATTATTAAGGTAAGCAACACTTGTCAATTCCATGTTATGCAATTCCTGGATAGATAGTATGCACAACTCCTTGTCATAGTCCATATTTATTCTTATCACACTTAATCTCATTCATGTCACCTAGTTAAGCCTGACCCAAAATCCAATATGATAGTAATGTACCCTGCTTGGTAGGCCCACATAACCATCATCACACTTCCACGATATAGACAATGCACCATGTTTGACATTCCCTCACTTGGTTGATCAAGCGTTTCATATGTGTTACTTATGGATAGCATATAAGACTTAATATTTGATTGTGATATTTAATTTATAAATATATATACATATCCAATCACCACATACTTATAGTATGTATCATCTGCATACTATATCCACAAAGAAAATCATGCAATCATAAATACAAGAAATGGTTATGGCCACAATAATTCAATTCTTTAGAGCCATAAAGATTTGCTACCTCCTCACGTCCACATCATATGTAAAAATCTGTTCTTGTAGAAATATCTGCTGGAACCAATTTGGTCAGTCGACTCAACTCTTGAGCAGACCGATTGGCCTCTTGGTCAGTCAGATGGTCTCTTGGATTAGTCAATTAGCCTCTAGTTCAGGTGATGTTTGGACTCCACTAGTCAATTGGTTGGGCCACTAGTTGATCGATCATTTCCTCCTATCATATGTCCTCCTTAGTATCCAGTCGATTGGTTCGACTTCTGATTTGATCGGTTCATCTAGTTCAGAATGCCTTCTGCCAAATCAGAAAATGGAAGTATTTGATTCCTATTCAACTTATTAAGTTCTAAAAGTTATACATCAAGTTACATTCGATGGGAGTATAGGAAAGAAAAAGTTAACTTACATATAAAAAAAGAGAGAGTGGATCAGTATGCAAACATATCTAGGGGGTAATGGCCAAAACCACACTTACATCCACCATCAAAATGATTTTAGGGTAATGTGTATAAATTACATATATATGCGGTATTTTATAGCATATGCACAATAATAATTTTAAGTATTTGCATCGCATGTAATAAATAAATGATAAAACCAAAATTTGTTCATATAGATTAAATCCCAAACATTAGTATATTGACCTGGCTCTAATACAACTGTGGGAAAATATGGCTATAGAGATGGCAGTGGAAACAAAATTTGTTGCCATATTCCCCTTTAACAATTAAATTGCATCAAAAACTATGAATTGAGAAGGAAAGTTGCAAGGCATATACCTGGTTATGGAGCAAGTCCTAGCAACTACCCTTAAAACAATGTGCCTCTTTCACAGGTAGCACCCGGACAACTGGAGACATCCTTCTAGTGCAATACCACAAACGGTGGTGGTTTTTGTCCTCCTAGTGTGGTGGAAACAACCTCCACACATCTATAGCATCAACGTGGACCCTTAGAACTCCTCATCACGTGTTCCAAATCAAACGAGAAGGAGTTGTCATTCTAAACGTCAACATGCTAGAGTTGACTTGCTCTCCCTTGTTGTCTCTCCCTTATTGTCTTTTCCTTTATGGGTAAGACTTTCTCAGACTCTCTAGTTACCACAACTATAAGATGATAACAATTGCTAGAGCTTATTATTTTGTCTTTGATAGCCTTGACTTCCCCCTTCATAGAATTGCCAAGATCAGAGTTTCCTAATTTATCTGGGAATCAAATTGACAAAATTTCATGAATATTCTAGAAGATGTGAAAGATGAAATTGTCAGTTCATCCCTGAATCGATTGGTTCACACATGAAATGATTGATTTACCACTTGAACAACTTACTTCACTTTTTTTATTTGGAAATGTATTGGCTTTTAATATTTTATTAATGCACAACACGATATCAACATCAATCCTTGATCCAGTCTAACTGATCTCCTAATGGTCACTTCACAAGCTAAACCGGTCGGATCATATTTCTTAACTAGTTGGTTCAATAGTGAACCAGTCATTTCAGATTCCCATCATCTAATCATTTTTAAGTTGATTACCGAAACACTTTAATAGTCAAGCTAAACCTTATTTATGATTAAACTCGTATTCTAGGTGCATCATATGTGTGAGACCCTAGATGTACCAAATTACATTGGCAATGAATGTCCATAACTAATTTATGATATCACAAGTAATGAGTGATATCTAGAAACACATCATTGATACCCAAGTAACTAGAAAGTTGGAGAGAAACTTAAACCTACAATATATGATTAGTGCTACAGAGATCGCATAGTTCCTTTGTCTTTGATATCTGGATTGAATGCTAGGCATGTAATTGTCATTCTCTCAAAGTTCACATATCCCATATTGAGTCATATGAGTATGGGCATGTTCTTTGAACTAGGGAAGACTATATGAGATGCATGTGAGCTCACATATCACATATTGAGTCACATGAGTATGGGCATACATTTCTCAGTCTCTCTTATTAAGTGGCTTGAATATCAATCTCGTGTAGGATGGACAAAACCCATCTACATCACTCATACTCAACCCCCATGTGTCACAATGCATACGAGTATCACCTTTATGGCAAACCTTATTCAAGTTCAATTGGATGATGCCAAAATACATCAAATGACATGTGATGGATGTAATGACTTCATGTTTAATAACCACAAACACTACTATCACTATGAGAGTTGATTCTGACTACCATTCCATGGTCCTCATGTATCACTCTAAAGGTAGGTTTGTTCGTTACACTTCTCTAACATGAACCTATGTTTTTGGTTTGATATCACATATCATAAGTTATGAGATTTTGTCATCTACCAAGACACACTCTATTCTTGGGTATTATTGTTTTCCCTTTTATTTCCATAGTATCATCAGATTAGGTACATAAAAAGGATGTATGTACTCTTATCATACATATGATCTCATTGTTCAAGCCCTCAAGCTAAATACATTTATCATAGAGTAAACTCATTTTTAGACATATGTTATTTTTATGTCGTCATCTCATTATTGAGATAAACATAATAGATTGAATTACCTTTATCATTATCAAATCAAGAATGTGATGCCCCATTACAACATGATATGATTTTCTCTATGGGCATACATACAAACAATTACATGCATTCTACAATAAGGACCTTCACATATGAGAAGAATTATCTAACTAATCATCCTTTACTTAGCTTTTATGTCTTCAATTGAGTTCATCTCGTTCATCATGTCTTGATATCTTCATATCTAGCATTTACCTGAAATGATGTGAAACAAAATGCAGATCAGTATATTATTGTATTGTGTACATGGGGTGCAAACAAAATATGTCCATGTAGTTGTAACAACATAAACAACCATACCAACAATTATCATTAAATAGATGAACATGAATTTTCTTTTCTAACTTCTGGACCTTTATTTGTTCACTTTGTCTGCTGTATACCCTCCCTTTAGGGGAGACTTTGTGGAGTACCCTATCTTTAGGGTTTAGTCTTTGTATGAATTCTAATAACCTTCTCTTGCATTGACCTTCCTATCCCAGCTTGGCCTGTTAGTGATCTTCTAATCCCATCTTAATCACCAATAATTCCCATAATGACTTCTTTCTTCTACATTCTAATTCCACTCACTAGAGGTAGCACTTTAGGGTTTGAGAAAGTTATATTTATATAATATGATAGTCATAGGGGCCTTATAGATTGTAGGACGTAAATACAAACAACCAAACAATATTTTTTGCAACCCATTAAGGAATCTTTAAAAAAACCATAAAAGTCGATAAGGAAAATAGTCATAGGCATAACCACATACCTTTCCTCAGGGATGACTTAATTTCCAAGTAAATAGGAGAAGACGCAACCAATCAAATAGTCAACATGTAATTAATGTATAACACCCAAGTCTTACTTTTGTGTTCATGAAATATCTGTAAAGACTAACTTGGGCTCCAAGTTAGGGTTTTAGGGTCAGATTAGGATTTCATTAGGGTTAGACTTCCCAACCCCTAATTACCACATTTTAAGACTTTTTAACTTAGAAAATCATAAATTTGGTTAAATATGAACCCTTTATCCTAAATTAGCTCCAAGGTGTTATTTTTATCAAAAAAATCAAACTTTACTTATCATAAGTAATTAATTAATAATATACTCATCAATCTTATGAAATTATGATTTATATGTGTTAAATTACATAAAAGTAGTTATCATTCTGTACTTTTGATATTCAATACATAATTAGACCATGAAACCTATTTTATTGAATCCTACATTTTTTTTTAATTTTTATACTTATAATTTTTATCCAAGATACTATGAATTTTCTATGATTTTTTCAAGATTATTATGTTTGGTACAATCTGGGCTTGCCACGTTGGAAGTTGATTGGATAAAGCCCGTGCACCGAGGGGTCACAGTCAATCCAATTGGCTTATGTCATGGTGGCACCCGTTCCTGCATGGCTAAGGCTAAAAATAGGGGTTAAAGGGAAACATTACCCCTTACCTTACATTAGGAGACTTGGGGTAGGGAGGTCCTTTCAAACTATGGGTTGTCTTCAACCTCGATCTGCCTCCCGCTCACGAGAAGCTCTAGGGGAGTGTAACATCTGTGACCTGGGTTATGCTTTAACCCTAGGTGCTTTGATTAAGAAAGATGATTATATGCTTAATCTTTTCTTAGGAAAAGTAATTAGGGCTCATGAGAAACTGATGTTTCAATTTTGGTCCCGTTTGAACCATGTTAAAGCACTGATTGCTTGTTTTGGACTAAAGTGCAAATTACCCAAGTTGAGGGGTTAACTTGCAAATTGCACATGATAAGATGTTTCTCTGATGTTGAGACATCATAAGAATGGATATGATGTAGTAATATAGTTTCCACAAGCTTGGACACCAAGATTAAGCTTGTAAAGCAATCATTTTGCATTAAAACCTAGTTTTGGTGTAATGTGCAATTTACCCAAAATTTAGGGTTCAGTATGCAAATTACCACTTCAATAAGGTCATTAATGTTTCTTGGCATCATGTAGAGAAAAGAAAATGAGAGGGGTGCCTCATTTGAATTAAGTTGAAGGAGAGAGAATCTTGATATTAAAATAATCAAGATTTAATCCTAATTGAAACCCTAATTCAATTTAGGGCAAAAATGAATGTATTAATTAAAGGGCCTTCAACCAAAATGTTATTGGTTGATTTTTAATAAGGATGGACGTTAGTTTTCCAAGATAAGGAACGAAAATATCTAAAGGAGGTGAAACTCCACTCACATTATTATAAAGAAAAGTAATATCCACTCAAATTATGGATATTAATATAATATGATTAAGGTGCTTAATTTGCTTTTCTTTAAATTGAGGATAATGAAGGAGAATTAAAGGCAAAGGAAGATTCCTTCGTACATAAGGGAGTAAGGGGGAGTTGTGGCATAAATTTTGGAAATCAAAGGATTTTATAATACATTCTCTCTCATTGAATTTCCATATATACACTTCATTATCTCAACCAAAGCAAAGGCTTTTTTGACCCCACTTTATTTCCTTGCTTTGGAAGAGCACAAGGGAGCTCAGGAGAAAGAGGAGAACGAGCCCCAACCTGTTGGTAAGCTTCTTGATCATCTTTCACCTTGAATCCATGGTGGAAATCACAAATCAATGCATGAATTCTTCCTAATTCGATTCCCTCTTCAATTCTAACCATTCCTTTTCACTCAAACCATGAGGACGAGCCTTGGAATGGTGAAAGGAGTTGCATCCACCATTGTTTCCGTGGATATGGAGCTTTGGATCTCAATTGGAGGCGGGTTTTATAACTTGAACCCTTTTTCATTGTTATTCAACCATTAATCTTGCAATTTCAATGATTCCTTTATTGTCTTGATTAATTGCTGGTTGAAATTGATTGATTCGTGAAATCAAAAGTTGTTAGAACTTCAGGGACGAAGCTTGATGATGATTAAATCATCATAAGCACACACCTCCCCAAATATCTTGGGCAAACAATTTGGAAGCTTGGACCTAACGGTTTCACCAAACCGTTTGGTGACCAAACGGTTTGCAAACCGTTTGGGAGCAAATGGTTTCAAAACCATTTGAGTTAGTTGACAAGCTATTGTCTGTTTGAGATTCCTGTTAATAATTATGTTGGTTGATAACCCTCCAAATTTGAGGGATTAAATCCAAAGTAATCGTGAGTTGAAGGCTAATCAATTAGGTAAACCAAATCGAATTAAGTGCTGATTTGCAACCTGATTAACTTGACCTTTTTGGGAAAACGGTTGCAAAACCGTTTTAGTGAGTTGACCAAGCATTGACCATTTGATATTACTGTTACTAATTATGTTGGATAATGACTCACCAAATTTTATGAGTTAAGTTCCAAGGAATCATGAGTTGAAGGCTAATCAATTAGGCAAACCTAATTGGATTAAATGCGGATTTTTCAGCCTGATTAATTTAACTTTTTGGGAAAACGGTTTCAAAACCGTTTGAGTGAGTCGACCAAGCGTTGAACTTTTGATATTCCTGTTCCTAATTATGTTGTTTAATGACTCAACAAATTTTAGGGTTAATTCCCAAGGAATCATGAGTTGAAGGCTAATCAATTGGGCAAACCCTAATTGAAATTAGTGCTGAAATTCCAATGAGTTAATTTGGGATTTTGGGTTGATTAGCCCAAACGGTTTAAAAACCATTTGGGGATCACCCAAACGGTCTCAAGACCATTTGGGGGTTACCCAAGACCATTTGGAGGTTAAGGGTCAAGTATGGATATGTGTTTGAAGATCCAAAGATGGGATAAGAACCCTAATCGGCTAAATGCTGATTTTGCAAGTGATTGAGATGATGTTTTGGGTTGATTGGCCCAAACGGTTTCAAAATCGTTTGGGAATCATACAAATGGTTTCCAAACCGTTTGGGGGTCACCCAAGACCGTTCGGAGGTCCGGGGTTAAGTATAGTTGACCAATTGAAGGTCCAAAGATACCGAATCATATTGCAATTAAGTGCTGATTTGTTGATCAACTCAATAGACCAAACCTTGATGGAATTTCACTAGAATCCAAAGGTTGGATGAGCCAAACGGTTTCAAAACTATTTGGAGCTCATCCAAATGGTTTCAAAACCGTTTGGTAATCACCCAAGACCGTTTGGAGGTCTAGGGTTGAGTATGGTTAGGTGTTTGAATGTTTATAGTTACCAAGTTGATTTGCAATCAAATGCTGATTTGGTGATCAATCCAATGATCCAAACTTTAATTGGTTGACTTGGATTATGATGTGGACATGGGAAAACGGTCTCAAGACCATTTGGAGGTCATCCAAACGACCTCAAGACCTTTTGGGGTCAGGTCATGTTCAATTTGAATGATGATTCAATGGTTTCAAAGTAACTAATCCTGCATTGATTAGTGTTGATGGATCATTGATTCCAAACCCTAATTCAATTGAATCAATTCCTAATTGATGACCAATTGAAGGTTAATTGAGGGTCAAATCAGTTGAAGGTTGACCTATTTAAATTCAATTGAAGTATGAGTATAGGTCCAATTGATGATTGGTTCCATGAATCCAATGATTGAAGGAAATTAACATTGGAAACCCTAATTCAATTGGATACCTTATGTAATGGAGGTTCAATGTGATTGAATCTCTTGAGAATTAAGATGATGCATGTTATATTGATCCAATGATGATTAGTAATGATAATCAATGAAGGTACAAAGGCCAAAACCCTAATAGTACCTAAGTAATTAGTGCCAAATAAGGGATGAATCCCTAATTGCTTATAGGATCAATGACTTGATACACTATGTTAATAATAGTTGTATGAACTTGATTGAAGGGTTGATGTGACCTAATCAAGTTGAAAGGATGAAAGAATAAAATTCATATAAGAATATGATTCATGAAGTGATCTTCTGTAGCACGACCGTGTAAGGTAGCACGGCCGTGGTGGTTTCACTTTGCACGACTGTGCAAGGTAGCACGGCCGTGGTGGCTTCACTTTGCACAACCATGCAAGGTAGCACGGCCGTGGTGTCTTCCCTTTGCACGGCCGTTCCTAGTTGCACGGCCGTGGTGCTCTATGCTTGACTTAGAGCTGATTTGAAAGTGACCTAACATGGTCGTTTTGTTAATTCCCAACTTAAGGATGAGAGAGAAACTCATACCTTGTGATGATAATCATTTAATGATAAATGATGAGAATAAATAAGTATGTTTGAATACTTATGGTATAAATGTTGGCTCCTAGATGTGCGGAGCAATGAACTAGGGTTTGATCATTGATAATATGATCTTGAAAACCTAAAAGGGTAATGATATGTGAGAGAAACCCTAATCGATAAGAAAGGAAAATCCTAACCCTAATGATGGGAAGGTTGTATTTCTCTTATTACATAAGCATTGTAAGGCATGTTAAATACTTGTATAAAAAGTATAATACTTAATGGCCTTGTGAGCCTTGTGAATAAATTTGTTGCCTAGTGAGAGGTGACAAGATGTGATGGCCTTGTGAGCCATGTGAATAAAGTTGTTGCCTAGTGAGAGGTGACAAGATGTGAATGACCTTGTGAGCCATGTGAATAAAGTTGTTGCCTAGAGAGAGGTAACAAGATGTGAATGGCCTTGTGAGCCATGTGAATAAAGTTGTTTCCTAGTGAGAGGTGACAAGATGTGAATGGCCTTGTGAGCCATGTAAATAAAGTTGTTGCCTAGTGAGAGGTGACAAGATGTGAATGGCCTTGTGAGCCATGTGAATAAAGTTGTTGCCTAGTGAGAGGTGACAAGATGTGAATGGCCTTGTGAGCCATGTGAATAAAGTTGTTGCCTAGTGAGAGGTGACAAGATGTGAATGGCCTACTGAGCCATGTGAATAAGTATCTGATGAAAGTAGTACATGTCTCTTTATAGCATTGTTGTAATAAGTCTTGTTTGAGAACTCGGTTGATGCTAAAAGAATATGATAATGTACTTAATTAATCAAGTGAAATCTATTCATGTAGTGCTCTGACCATAAATCCATCATCGTCAGGAATAGGTGATGGTGAAACATGTTGCTCCGCGGCATATCCTGGATTTCGCATATTTTTGAATATACGGGGGTCAATGGGCGAAAATATCCTTACGTCATCTTGAAGATATTGTGAGAAGGTAAACAAGAAACCTCTCAAATCCTTAATGAATAGGTCGGGATGGATGTATCACCAGTCTCTCGATGATTGGGCCAGATATTGAACACATCTCCCAATGTTTTTGTCAGGTCGACGGAGATAAACATGAAATCTCTCGATTGCCGAAAAGAGTGCAGTTGCCGCTGTAACTCTATAGCGAAGTTGCTAGTATACCCTGGCTAGCTATGTAGCAGAGACACGAGATGTCCTGCAGGTTCTCTCACACTGACCGGGAGGCAGTGAGGTCATGGGAACCCGACTCTTCCCTAGACCTATGTATGGTACCGATTTCGACTCCTAACAGTGGTCAGTTGGAGTATGAGCGGTATACCTCATCTCCTCAGAGCTTAAGTGTGATTGTAAAATGTAATCAGCTGTATAGCATGTTTTCTTAAGGATTGTATACGGAAATTCATTGGTTGATGTTGCATTTCTTTGTGCTTTCCTTAGTGAATAAATGTTAATTATATTTCTTTATATTCTCTGCAAAGTAGACAGATGAATTACTTATCTACCCTAGGTAGATGCAATGTTCTCCTTGAAATTAGGAGATTATCTTATTCTGTTCTATGATGAATAATTCTTCCTGATAATGTAAAAGTAACCCCTACTCAATTTTAATTTAATAAACTACAATAACTATGTTTTTGGCGGAGAGTTATATCTCTCGCTGGGGCAATTTTCAATTGTCTCACCCCCATGGGAAACATTTTTTAGGTATGCATGGGAGGCAAGGCAGGAAATCCCTAGAACAGAGAAAGAGCATCAACAACAACAACAAGGACAACAATTAGATCTCAGGTGGAGATATTGTCTGTCAAGTCATTTAGATAGTATTCCTATGTGTCGTCTTTGTACTCTCAAGTCCTCGGAGTTTTAAATGTATCAATATGAGTTTTGGCTTAGTGCCTCAAAGTTTTATATTGCCTGTGTATAATTGTTAACAGGGCAGTCAATGTTGTAATCCTTAAAAAGGAATGGTACAGGTTGTGTACTTGTGAACCATGATGAATTTGAAATACTTTGGTTCTTGGTTAAAGAGTTTTCCTGTGAATGGATCTCTTTGAAAAAGTTTTAATTTTTAGTGATTTTCGCTAATTCGCTGTTTGATGAACGCTTCCGCATTAGTTAATTATGTTTTTATGAGTTGTATGCCACAATTTAGTGGTATCAGAGTTCTAGGCTCGCTGAGTCTACAAAGACATAGGACTAAGGTAGTAGAGTCTGTGTTAGTGTCCTCCAGTATACCCTATAATGATTTCTGCTTGTGCAGAGAAAGGGTAAAGTTTTAAAATGACTAGAGAGCACAAGGAACACATTGCTAAGGGCAATGTTGTTGCACCAAGAAGAGGTGCAAGGGATCAGACAAGAATAGAATGAGTGCCTGAGAATCCCCAATAAGACATGATCAGGATAGAGAATCCTATGATCATGCTTTTATTGGGCAGATTAGGGCAACAATAATGCATATAGGGGACTGGATACTAGCCTTACAACCTAGGTTATCAGTCCTTAATACAGAAAGCTTGAGTTTTAAAAGAGTTCCTAAATGACTTAGTCATGTTGGAACAAGGGAAAATATGGAAAAGATTAACTAATGGCAAGAAAGTAGACTCTACCATGAGTTTAGACATATATTTATCTGTGATGGTAGTGCCCAAGAAGGGGCAATGATCTGAAAAGTAGGTGATGATCTCTATAATTTTAGAGACATTTGCCTAATGGTTTTAAAAAGCCAAGTTTTTGGTACTAATAGTGCATAAATGCCTAGTGTACCAGGGCAGTAGCCACTAAGTAAGTGCAAAGGTCTTAACCTTTCACCTGTAAGATTCCATGGCTTAGTTTTTGCAATGGTAATAAGACTAATAAGACCATGATGTGAGGACAAGGTATGTTATAAATGTGTACATGTTGAGTACACTAAACCATTTTTGATATAAAAAGGAGGATTGTTGACTTTGTTTTCCCTATTGGTTGCTATATAGGGAAGAAATGATGAGAGCTAGAATTTGAATTTTGTTCAGTATTCTTTTAAATGCTCTATATTGATCTTACCTCTATGAAAGAGGAAGAGGTATAGAAGAGATGCCTGGATAAAATCTAGGGATGTTAACTCTTATGTTATGATAATATGAAAAGCAAGAAATATGATAGCATGTAAGTGCATACTACTTGATCTCAATACTTGTAAACCCTGATCATGTATACAACTATTGATGATAAAGTGAGTATGGAAACTCTTAGATTGATATCTTTTTGATTGCCTTGATCAACAATTATTCTGAGACAATCTAATGAGTATCATGAAATTGGAAATATGGTATGGATAAATGTATCATACCTTAAGTACAAGAAAGAATGATATGATATGAATTCAGATCAGTATGTGTATATGAGGAAGTGTTCAACTATGAAATCAGTCTGATTATATAAAATGATATGAACATCATATGTTAGGGGTTTATGCTTTGCATAAACATACAAACTAAATATGTCTTTAAGAGAAGTTCTCAATTGACTCTATGAGAATCTTGTGTGAAGGAACTTTGTGCTGATCAAAGTTCTATGATGTCTCCATAACAATGAGGTGTTATGAAGAAACATGATGGTATGATGAATAAAATACATCTATCTTACTTTACCTGGATTTCGGGGACGAAATCCTTGTTAGGGGTTTATAATTTGTAACATCCCTGACCTGGGTTATGCTTTAACCCTAGGTGCTTTGATTAAGAAAGATGATTATATGCTTAATCTTATCTTATGAAAAGTAATTAGGGCTCATGAGAAACTTATGTTTCAAATTTGGTCATATTTGAACAATGTTAAAGCAATGATTGCTTGTTTTGGACTAAAGTGCAAATTACCCAAGTTGAGGGGTTAACTTGCAAATTGCACATGATAAGATGTTTCTCTGATGTTGATACATCATAAGAATGAATATGATGTAGTATTATGGTTTCCACAAGATTGGACACCAAGCTTAAGCTTGTAAAGTAATCCTTGTGCATTAAAACCTAGTTTTGGTGTAATGTGCAATTTACCCAAAATCTAGGGTTCAATATGCAAATTACCACTTCAATAAGTTCCTTAATGTTTCTTGGCATAATTTAGAGCAAATAAAATGAGAGGGGTGCCTCATTTGAATTAAGTTGAAGGAGAGAGAAGCTTGATATTAAAATAATCAAGATTTAATCCTAATTGAAACCCTAATTCAATTTAGGGAAAAAATGAATGTATTAATTAATGGGCCTTCAACCAAAATGTTATTGGTTGATTTTGAATAAGTATGGACATTCTTTTTCCAAGATAAGGAACGAAAATATCTAAAGGAGGTGAAACTCCACTCACCTTATTATAAAGAAAAGTAATATCCACTCAAATTATGGATATTAATATAATATGATTAAGGTACTTAATTTGCTTTTCTTTAAATTGAGGATAATGAAGGATAATTAAAGGCATAGGAAGATTCCTTCGTACATAAGGGAGTGATGGGGAGTTGTGGCATAAATTTTGGAAATCAAAGGATTTTATAATACATTTTCTCTCATTGAATTTCCATATATACACTTCATTATCTCAACCAAAGCAAAGGCTTTTTCGACCCCGCTTTATATCCTTGCTTTGGAATAACACAAGGGATCTCAGGATAAAGAGGATAACGAGCCCCAACCTGTTGGTAAGCTTCTTGATCATCTTTCACCTTGAATCCATGGTGGAAATCACAAATCAATGCATGAATTCTTCCTAATTTGATTCCCTCTTCAATTCTAACCATTACTTTTCACTCAAACCATGAGGACAAGCCTTGGAATGGTGAAAGGAGTTTCATCCACCATTTGTTCCGTGGATATGGAGCTTTGGAGCTCAATTGGAGGCGGGTTTTATAACTTGAACCCTTTTTCATAGTTATTCAACCATTAATCTTGCAATTTCAATGATTCCTTCATTATCTTGATTAATTACTGGTTGAAATTGATTGATTCGTGAAATCAAAAGTTTTTAGAACTTCAGGGACTAAGATTTATGATGATTAAATCATCATAAGCTCACACCTCCCCAAATAGCTTGGGCAAACAATTTGGAAGCTTGGACCAAACGGTTTCACCAAACCGTTTGGGAGAAAATGGTTTCAAAACCATTTGATTGAGTTGAACAAGCATTGACTATTTGAGATTCGTTTTCATAATTATGTTGGTTGATAACCCTAAAAATTTGAGGGATTAACTCCAAAGGAATCGTGAGTTGATGGCTAATCAATTAGGTAAACCTAATTGAATTAAGTGCTGATTTTCAACTCGATTAACTTGACCTTTTTGGGAAAACGGTTTCAAAACCATTTTAGTGAGTTGACCAAGTGTTGAAATTTTTAGATTCCTGTTCCAAATTATGTTGGATAATGATTCACCAAATTTGATGGGTTAACTCCCAAGGAATCGTGAGTTGAAGGCTAATCAATTAGGCAAACCTAATTGGATTAAATGCTGATTTTTCAGCTTGATTAATTTAACTTCTTGGAAAAACGGTTTCAAAACCATTTGAGTGAGTTGACAAAGTGTTTACCGTTTGGGATTCCTGTTCCTAATTATGTTGGTTAATGAATCACCAAATTTGAGGGGTTAATTCACAAGGATTCATGAGTTGAAGGCTAATCAATTGGGCAAACCCTAATTGAAATTAGTGCTGAACTTCCAATAAGTTAATTTGAGATTTTGGGTTGATTAGCCCAAACGGTTTCAAAACCGTTTGGGGATCACCCAAACTGTCTCAATACCATTTGGGGGTTACCCAAGACCATTTGGATGTCTAGGGTCAAGTATGGATATGTGTTTGAAGATCCAAAGATGGGATAAGAACCCTAATCGGCTAAATGCTGATTTTGCAAGTGATTGAGATGATGTTTTGGGTTGATTGGCCCAAACGGTTTCAAAGTGATTGAGATGATGTTTTGGGTTGATTGGCCCAAACAGTTTCAAAACCGTTTGGGAATCATCCAAATGGTTTCAAAACCGTTTGGGGGTCACCCAAGACCGTTTGGAGGTCTGGGTTTAAGTATAGTTGACCAATTGAAGGTCCAAAGATACCAAATCATATTGCAATTAAGTGCTGATTTGTTGATCAACTCAATTTACCAAACCTTGATGGAATTTCACTAGAATCCAAAGGTTGGATGAGCCAAACGGTTTCAAAACTGTTTGGAGCTCATCCAAACGATTTCAAAACCGTTTGGTGATCACCCAAGAACGTTTGTAGGTCTAGGGTTGAGTATGGTTAGGTGTTTGAAGGTCTAAAGGTACCAAGTTGATTTGCAATCAAATGTTGATTTGGTGATCAATCCAATGATCCAAACTTTAATTGGTTGACTTGGATTATGATGTGGACATGGGTAAACGATCTCAAGACCATTTGGAGGTCATCCAAACGACCTCAAGACCGTTTGGGGTCAGGTCATGTTCAATTTGAATGATAATTCAATGGTGTCAAAGTAACTAATCATGCATTGATTAGTGTTGATGGATCATTGATTCCAAACCCTAATTCAATTGAATCAATTCCTAATTGATGACCAATTGAAGGTTAATTGAGGGTAAAATCAGTTTAAGGTTGACCTATTTAAACTCAATTGAAGTATGAGTATAGGTCCAATTGATGATTGGTTCCATGAATCCAATGATTGAAGGAATCAACATTGGAAACACTAATTCAATTGGATACGTTATGTAATGCAGGTTCAATGTGATTGAATCTCTTGAGAATTAAGATGATAAATGTTCTATTGATCCAACGATGATTAGTAATGATAATCAATGAAGGTACAAAGGTTAAAACCCTAATAGTACCTAAGTAATTAGTGCCAAATAAGGGATGAATCCCTAATTGCTTATAGGATCAATGACTTGATACACTATGTTAATCATAGTTGTATGAACTGGATTGAAGGGTTGATGTGACCTAATCAAGTTGAAAGGATGAAAGAATAAAATTCATATAAGAATATGATTCATGAAGCGATCTTCTGTAGCACGACCGTGTAAGGTAGCATGACCGTGGTGGTTTCACTTTGCATGACCGTGCAAGGTAGCACGGCCGTGGTGTCTTCCCTTTACACGGACGTTCCTCATTGCACGGCCGTGGTACTCTATGCTTGACTTAGAGATGATTTGAAAGTGACCTAACATGGTCGTTTTGTTAATTCCCAACTTAAGGATGAGAGAGAAACTCATACCTTGTGATGATAATCATTTAATGATAAATGATGAGAATAAATAAGTATGATTGAATACTTATGGTATAAATATTGGCTCCTAGATGTGCGGAGCAATGAACTAGGGTTTAATCATTGATAATATGATCTTGAAAACCTAAAAGGGTAATGATATGTGAGAGAAACACTAATCGATAAGAAAGGAAAATCCTAACCCTAATGATGGGAAGGTTGTATTTCTCTTATTACATAAGCCTTGTAAGGAATGTTAAATACTTGTATAACAAGTATAATGCTTAATAGCCTTGTGAGCTGTGTGAATAAAGTTGTTGCCTAGTGAGAGGTGACAAGATGTGAATGGCCTTGTGAGCCATGTGAATAAAGTTGTTGCCTAGTGAGAGGTGACAAGATATGAATGGCCTTGTGAGCCATGTGAATAAAGTTGTTGCCTAGAGAGAGGTGACAAGATGTGAATGGCCTTGTGAGCCATGTGAATAAAGTTGTTGCCTAGTGAGAGGTGACAAGATGTGAATGTCCTTGTGAGCCATGTGAATAAAGTTGTTGCCTAGTTAGAGGTGACAAGATATGAATGGCCTTGTGAGCCATGTGAATAAATTTGTTGCCTAGAGAGAGGTGACAAGATGTGAATGGCCTTGTGAGCCATGTGAATAAAGTTGTTGCCTAGTGAGAGGTGACAAGATGTGAATGGCCTTGTGACCCATGTGAATAAAGTTGTTTCCTAGTGAGAGGTGACAAGATGTGAATGGCCTATTGAGCCATGTGAATAAGTATCTGATGAAAGTAGTACATGTCTCTTTATAGCATTGTTGTAATAAGTCTTGTTTGAGAACTCGGATGATGCTAAAAGAATATGATAATGTACTTAATTAATCAAGTGAAATCTATTCATGTAGTGCTCTGACCATAGATCCATCATCGTCAGGAATAGGTGATGGTGAAATAGGTTGCTCCGCGGCATATCCTGGATTTCGCATATTTTTGAATATGCGGGGGTCAATGGGTGAAAATATCCTTACGTCCTCTTGAAGAGATTGTGAGAAGGTAAACAAGAAACCTCTCAAATCCTTCATGAATAGGTCGGGATGGATGTATCACTAATCTCCCAATGATTGGGCCAGATGTTGTACACGTCTCCCAATGTTTTTGTCGGGTCGACGGAGATAAACATGAAATCTCTCGATTGCCGATGAGAGTGAAGTTGACGTTGTAACTCTATAGCGAAGTTTCCAGTATACCCTGGCTAGCTATGTAGCAGAGACACGAGATGTCCTACATGTTCTCTCGCACTGACCGGGAGGCAGTGAGGTCATGGGAACCGGCTCTTCCCTAGACCTATGTATGGTACCGATTTCGACTCCTAACAGTGGTCAGTTGGAGTATGAGAGATATACCTCATCTCCTCAGAGCTTAAGTGTGATTTTAAAATGTAATCATCCGTATAGCATGTTTGCTTAAGGATTGAATACATAAATTCATTGGCTGATGTTTCATTTCTTTGTGCATTCCTTAGTGAATAAATGTTAATTATGTTTCTTTATATTCTCTGCAAAGTAGACAGATGAATTACTTATCTACCCTGGGTAGATGCAATGTTCTCCTTGAAATTAGGAGATTATCTTATTATGTTCTATGATGAATGATTCTGCCTGATAATGTAAAAGTAACCCCTGCTCAATTTTAATTTAATAAACTGCAATAACTATGTTTTTGGAGGAGAGTTATATCTCTCACTGGTGCAATTTTCAATTGTATCACCCCCGTGGGAAACATTTTTTAGGTATGCATGGGAGGCAAGGCAGGAAATCCCTATAACAGAGAAAGAGCAACAACAACAACAAGGACAACAATGAGATCTCAGGTGGAGATATTGTCTGTCAAGTCATTTAGATAGTAGTCCTATGTGTCGTCTCTGTACTCTTAGGTCCTCAGAGTTTTAAATGTATCAATATGAGTTTTGGCTTAGTTCCTCAAAGTTTTATATTGCCTATGTATAATTGTTAACAGGCCAGTCAATGTTGTAATCCTTAAAAAGGAATGGTACAGGTTGTGTACTTGTGAACCAGGATGAATTTGAAATACTTTGGTTCTTGGTTAAAGAGTTTTCCTGTGAATGGATCTCTTTGAAAAAGTTTTAATTTTTAGTGATTTTCGCTAATCCGCTGTTTGATGAACGCTTCCGCATTAGTTAATTATGTTTTTATGAGTTGTATGCCACAGGGAGATTCAATTTTGGTGTTGATTTTGTGCATCTGGGCCTAGGAGAAGCAAGTGGAAGTTTTTTCCTCTTTGGCCTACCTAGATGGACTCCTTAGTGGTGATTGATTGTTTGGAGAGGACCAGAGCAGGGAGAATGGATAGAGGAGATATCATGTGTTGTGAAGAGAAGAGGCGAGTGAGGAAGGCAGTGTTAGCGATTGCAATTGGAGTTTTGGAATGAATACACAAGACTTGTAGGGCCTCGTGAAGAATGTTTGGATATTGTAGGATGGTTCCAAGGCCTTATATAGACATTCCCTTGAAGGATTGTCCACTGACCGATTTTGTAATTCTAGAGAGTTCCCATAACTGTGCAAAGCAGGTAAAACTAGGTTTTGATAGATTTGGAATCACCTTACGAACTTGTTGGGAAAGTTTTTTGGTGATCATGTGGGTCAGAGAAAGGGAGAATTTAGAAAGAAAAAGGACTAATATTGTTACCAGTTGCCTTATTCGGCTAACGATGTACTAATCGTGAATCTTGAGATTCAATAGTCAGGCCGCGATATCAATTGAAAGGGTTGAGCCTGAATTTTCCCAATCCGATTAATTTGACAATAAATACATTACTAATTAGTCCTTTCACTTAATGAAATCATGAAGAATTCATACCTCACTCCTCTTAATAACTTAATATCATTTTGGGCAAGGTTTGGTGGAAAAATATGAATATTAAATGTATTTTCATGACTTAAGAGATATTTCTTTATTTAAATTATTTAAGGCATATAATAACTCTTTTTCCATACACACATGGCAATAATTCTTATTTCAATATATCTTCTCATTAGGTACAAGATAGGCCGAATAAATTTATTATTTATGTTCAACATATATTTCTAGAAATTTCCAAACAATTCCCTATTTTAGTAACTAATTATTCAGAAGGAACGCGATGGTGCTAGGGCCGGCGCGAGGCAGGAGCTCTGGCGGCCGGGGAGGCGGAGGACGGGGTGGCTTCGCCGGGAGGACTCGTCCTCCTGACACAACCGTTCGAAACAACAACAATGTCGTAGTGGATGGACCGGATACAACTACTCCTAATAACCAACAAGCGGAGCACGAGGAACCTCTTACAAACGAAAAGCCTGGAACACAAGGAAACCCTAATGTACCAAGGAGAACATATGCAAATACAGTGGGAAACGGCGGAAGCAGCAACTCTATCAAAAACGTACCGGCAGACTATCTAAAATCTACAGAAATTGAGGTAGATCGTTCCGGTCCGATCCCAAACTTCAAGATAGCTCCGGAAAGGATCCAACCCCTTCTTGATCCGTGGAAATTTTCTGTAATCATCAAAGCTGTGGGCATTAATGTCGGATATCATGCTTTGGTAAACAGGCTTGCCATCCTATGGAAACCTTCTGAATCCTTCAGAGTAATTGACCTAGAACAAGGTTATTACATCATCCAGCTAGCTAACGAACCAGACTATGTCCGCGCCATGACAGGAGGGCCATGGACTATCTTCGGAACATACATCTCAGTTCAATCATGGACTGCAGATTTCAGGCCGTCAGATCCAATCCCAAGAAGACTACTTGTCTGGGCCAGAGTTGCCGACCTCCCAGTTTATCTATACCAACATGAACTCCTTCAAAGCATTGGAGACGCGATAGGTAAAACCATTAAAATCGACGCCACCACAACACTAGGGCATCGGGGTAAATTTGCCCGGATTGCGGTGGAAGTGGAAACAACCAAACCGCTTCTTCCAGCAATCCTCTTCAATGGAGAAAGGTTCAAGCTGGAATACGAAAACATCCCACTGATCTGCATGGGATGTGGAAGAATTGGTCATAGTCAGGAGGCCTGCAAGTTCATGTTACCCCCAGACACAGAGAGAGTCCGTTCTGAAGGAAACAACACCCACCCACTGAACGAATATAACATGGGAATCCATGCAAAAAAGCCTGAGAAAAGACCAGTCAGAAAGGAAAACGATCAGAACACTCCAGTTAATGTACACACGATCCCGGATGATACTTCTAACCCTAACCAAGAAGGAGGGGAGGATGGAGAGGGATGGCAACAACAATTAAGCAAAAAGAATCGAAGGAAGCAGAAGCAACAAGCGAAAGCTGCAACAGAAGAAACTGTTGTAAATACAGTAGTGACTCTCCATGATGATGAAATCGCCATGGGAAGAGAAGGGGAACCAGTTGAGGACAATCAACTGATTCTATACAACCCGGCCAATCAAGACAATTCAAACTCAGCAGATAGACATATTAGCTTGAGAACCAGGCAGATTGTCTACCAAACAATCCCCATTATGTCAAGCCCAGAAAGGGCGAGGAAGAAAGGAAAGGCGTCGTGCTCTCACCCAGATTTCACGGGGAGCTCGGCGACTGGATATCATGAGCATGAGATGGTGGATCCCAGACAGGAAGGAGAAGATCCTCACTGTGGGGCATCTGCCTCAGAAACTCACAAACAATAAGAGTTTTTGTTCCACCCTTATATTACCAAATGAAGATCATCGTCTGGAATATACAGGGCGCGGGGTCTCCTCACAAGGCCCGTATAATCAAAGATTTTAAAAGTAGAATGAAGATTGATGTCTTGGCCATCCTTGAACCTCGTTGTAGTGGTGAAAAAGCGCTCGACATCATCAAATCCTTTGGATTTGAGTCCTCCCATAGAGTAGAAGCCCTGGGTTTCTCAGGGGGTATTTGGATTCTTTGGAATCAGTCTCGATGCAGCGTCGATATAATCAGCTGTCACCGCCAATTCATACATTGTAGTATTGATGGTGCATTAGTCACCTTCGTCTATGGCAGTCCCACCCCAAAGCGTCGCGAGCAGCTCTGGACGCACCTCAAAAACATCAGTAATGGAATTTCTACCCCATGGGCAGTTATGGGAGATTTCAATGCACTCCTTACAATCGATGAGAAACGCGGAAGCAAATACTGGGATGCCAGATCCAGCAATATGTTCCACGACGTGCTCCTTACTACTGGCCTGAGAGAGGCCAAATCTGAAGGCCAATTCTTCACTTACCAGAAAAAATTCCTGCTTGAGAGACTGGATCGTGTTCTTATCAACGAAAAATGGGTGTCCAATTTCTGCAACTCGAAAGTCATCGTCCTCCCTCGAGTGAAATCGGACCACAATCCCATCTGGGTGAGCACTGGAATGACCCCCGCTCGTAACAAAGCTTCTTTCAAAACCAAATCAAGTTGGAACCTCATCCCGAGCTTCAAGGACCATCTTACCAGAGCATGGAATAAAAACGCCTCGTTCTTACAAGCACTACCCTCCTTCCAGAAGGATACTCTGAGATGGGATGCAAAGATAACGAAGGAACATCACCAAGAGAAAGCCAGACTGCTGAAGCTTATTGACAAATCACAGGTCAATCTTGCTAACCATAATAATACTGCCTCCAATTCGCGTATTAACGTTTTGCAGGAAGCTCTTTGTAACATACTACTGCGCGAAGAAATTGATTGGAAGAATAAATCCCACACGAATTGGCTCCAATGTGGCGACATGAACACCAAGTACTTCCAGTCATTGGTGAAAGGAAGACGATATCAAAATAAAATTTCAAGGTTGAAGAACGATGACGGCAACTGGGTGACAAACCAATGCAGTCTCAAACGCCTAGTCCAGGGCCACTTCGCTAAGCTTATGTCTGGAACCATGAGGACTGATTACAATCTGATCAAAAGATATGAAGGTCGATTCACAAGCATCTTGCCTGATGCTAAAGCCACGATTAGTGAAACCCCTACTCTCCAGGAAACAAAGGAGGTGCTTTTTTGTATGGCCCCTTCCAAATCACCCGGGCCTGATGGAGTGAGCGTCGACTTCTTACAAGCGAATTGGGAGCATGTCGGAGCCTCGATCCATATGACAGTGAGCAATTGTTTCATTCATAAACGTATAGATCCTGAGCTTGCTAATGCACACTTGGTCTTGATTCCAAAAAAGAAATGCCCCATACACTGTAGTGATTTCAGACCTATTTCGTTAAACAATGTATGCTTTAAGCTTATTTCTAAGATCATTGTAGAGCGGATTAAGCCTTTCCTTAACGCTTGGATCTCACCGACCCAATCCAGCTTTATTCCCGGGCGAAAGATTAGTGATAATATTCTTTTAGTCCAGGAAGCAATACACTCCATGAAAGTTCAGCAAGGCAAGAAGACATTCATGGCTATTAAACTTGACCTTTCTAAGGCTTTTGACAGGATGAATTGGACATTCATAGAAGACACGCTCCAAAAGACGGGACTGCCTGATACTCTTGTTACTATTATTATGCAAATCATCACTATGGGGGAAACTGCTATCCTGTGGGAGGGGATACCTCTACCGGCATACAAAGCAGGTCAGGGAGTGAGACAAGGGGACCCGATTAGCCCCTATGTCTTTGTTCTATGCATCGAGCGGTTAAGCCAGTCAATTAACAATGAGGTGAATGCAGGGCTTTGGAAGCCCATGATTCTCAGCAGAGGGGGGACACCCCTTACTCACGTGTGCTTCGCCGACGATTTGCTCCTTATGTCCGAGGGAACTGTTGCACAAGCCAGGACTATCATTCGGGTACTCCAGGAATTCTCGGAAGTCTCGGGTCAGGAAGTATCTAAAGACAAATCTTGCGTCTTCTTCTCCAAAAACATCTCAAACCAGAAACGCAGACACATCAGTAGAGTGCTGGGTATCCAATCGACGGAGGACCTCGGTAGATACTTGGGAGTTCCTATTCTCCATCACCGCATTAACAAGAACACCCATGTCAATCTCAAAGACAACATCAAAGCAAAAATGGATGGATGGGCAGTCAGGCATTTGTCCCTTGCCGGCCGCATCACCCTTGCACGGTCTATTCTTCAAGCTGTTCCTTCATACACCATGCAGACGATAACACTCTCTCCCACCCTTTGTGATGAGATAAACAGCCATGTCAGGAAATTCATATGGCAAGGTAGCACAGAACAGAAGAAAATCTCTCTTATTTCTTGGAAGAAACTCACCTCAAATAGAGATGCAGGAGGCCTCGGGGTGAAGGACGCCAGAGACCAGAACCAGGCTCTTATGTTGAAAAATGCCTGGGACTTCCTCCAAAATAGAGATGTTCTCTGGATTAAGGTGATGCGAGAAAAATATATGAAGATGGGAAAAGCCAAGAAAACACCTAGCTCTGCTGCGTGGAAATTCATCTGCAAATCGTTACCTCTCCTCAAGGTGAATAGCTCGAAAATTATCCTGAATGGCTCCACAACGAACGTATGGCTAGATCCTTGGTGTGGGAATTCTGCTATAGCTAGCTCTGAATCTGATCCTCTCATCCCTCCGGAATTAAATGACCTCAAGGTTAGTGAGATGATCACTCTTGATGGTCACTGGGATTGGCAATTTATAGAACACTATATACCTTCCGATTACTGGTTGGGCATATCTTCCATCCCGCCACCTAATCCTAATCTGGAGGACGATACATGGCAATGGCGTCTAGAGCCCAAGGGGCAATTCACATCTAGATCTGCCTACCGACTCATTCGTCAAGGTAAAGAATCTCCTGTCAGAGGCAACTGGAAGACTATTTGGCAAGCCAAACTTCCGGAAAGAATTAAAATCTTCTTATTTCAGATGCAACACAAATCTCTTCTCACAAATGCGGAAATGGCTCGTCGTCATATGGGAACCAATCCGTCTTGCAAGCTGTGCGGCAAAGACCAGGAAACTATTCTTCACTGTTTACGCGACTGCCAACTTAGCAGGCCGTTATGGTTGGAGCTAGGACTCTGGAACAGGTTGTATACTCTCACAGATGATGATTGGTCACCGTTCATACTGGGACTTGCCTCGGAATCAATTAACACCTTCACCCTCTGTGCGGTAAGCTGCTGGCATATATGGTCTGTAAGAAATAAGTTCATCCATGAATCTAAGCTTCCTACTCTCTCTGCCATGCTCACCTTCATCAAGGGACGAGCTGAATCTATTCTAAACCTACCAGCCAAGGCTATACAGAAGAAGACTTTGCAACGGCCAAAAATTGGTACAACGAGACCTAATGGTGGAGCAATCATCTTGTTCACAGATGCAGCACACAAACAAGAGGCTATCACTGCTGGGTTGGGAATTCATGCTATCAACTCCTCAGGCCGCTGTCTGAGAGGAGAAGGCTTCATCACCAGAGCAGCTTATGCTGTGGAGGCTGAGATCCAAGCCATCATAAAAGCCGTCGACATCGCGGTTGACTTAGGTGCAACAGAAGCTACCATTCTATCGGACTGTAGCCAAGCAGTCGATTTTATAAATTCTGGAGCATGCCCACCTAAATTCAGACCCTTCGTGGCCAAGCTTAAAGAAGGCACATCACCCCTATTAACCTGTCGAGTAAGCCTAATTCCTAGGACGCTCAACAAGGTAGCGGATTCTCTTGCTAAATTCGCTCTGCAAAACCAGCAATTGGGCATAAATAGCCCACCTCAAAGCCCTAATCTTAGGTCTGCTTTGTTTTCTTTTAACTCTTTGAAACCTCCCTGGCTTAATGTTGAGGTAAATGTAGATCTCAATCTCCTTTGGCCTGCTAGAGAGAGCGGGATGAATACATAATCTCTCTTTCTTTCAAAAAAAAAAAAGTAACTAATTATTCATTACTTTTGCAAATTCCATCATTATTGAGTTTTCCACTCTTTCCTTAATCAACAATCAATAATGGATTATTGAAAATTGTAAAACACACAAAATCCCTTTTAAATGGAGAATTTTGCATTTTAAATCAATATTCATTAAACAAGACATATGATATATTACACTTTCTAATATGAGCTTAACAATCCATTATTTGTATTCAGATATATGTTTAAATGCAAGTGAAAATTCATGTTACAACATCCTTTCCCTCTTACAAGAAGTTTGTCCTCAAAATCTGACTAGTCATCCAAATATATGGGGATGAGACTCTTCCATGGCCGTCTTTAGATCCGTGTGGCTTCATCCTCACCATGGTGCTTATAAAAAACCTTTACCATCTCAAATTAAAGAATTGTCTTAGTTTTGTTATTATATTCAAGTATCCCAAAAAAGTCAGATTGAATTATTTTTATTTGATGCCTCAAAATGTTTGTTTCCATTCCTGGTTAGACACTTACTCCCTTAATTATCGAAATTTCAAATTATCTTACAATATTTTAAAAAAAAATTTATTATCAAAATTTCAATTATCCATAAAATCATAAAACCAAAACTATTTATTTAAGCATGAATTCCTTTTTTTCTTAATCTTGTTCCACAAGGACCTATGTGCAAAGAAAATAGTCTCATGGGCCTCACTTGGGCAATAGGTTGAACACATCCCACTAAGTAAGTAGCACTATTATTCCATAAATTATAATTATGGAATTTTCTTATCAGACCAAGTCTTATAATTTATAGAATTCAAATTTATCAAATTTGAGGATCTAACATTCACCCATCCTTAAAAACAAATTTTGTCCCTAAAATTCAAGCTAAATTAGTTTAAGGTGAATGATAACCCCTATGAGTTTCAGATCTTAGGGTTAACAACCCTTCTTGGATATCTTTATCTAGATCATCTTTAACAACTTGTATTGATATGTAAATTTCTCACATCACTAATGTTTGTATCCAAATTCCACTTTAGGGTATATCCATAACCTCAACTATTGCATAGTTTTATCACTCGGTGATAAGTTTGTAATTCCATTCCACTTGGTAATTACATTTTCATCTATGATTTTAATTTCACTTGGTGACTACCCTTGTCACTAAGGTTTGCCAGCTATCATTCAAAAGGATGAGGTAACACCTCAAACCCTAGATTGAGTCTCTTATATTTCAACTTAGGTATTAGTTTTCCTATTAATTTTTTAAGAATGACATGTGTATTCCCACTTTCTCACACTCATAACACAATGAAATAAACATTTGGCTGTAGTTCAAAGTCAAATCTCATCCTATTCGAAGAGTACAAACAATGCATTCACACATAATCTCTTAATCCACATTTTGTTTGAGTCACGCTAAACCATAACTCCATACCATGAATACTTTTAGTTCCATAGTTTTTCTTAATATATCATACAATCACATGTTAAAAAGTTGTTTTCTTAGAATTCTTGTGTTTATGCACAACTCCCACCAATATGTTATCAACCATTATTACAAGATTTCTTGTATACTTCACATTTGTATCTTATATTTTAATGGCCTCAGACATTCCCTCAAGATCCCTTAGGGTATAAGTACCTTTGGAGTGATATCTTGTTAACCCCATGTGTCTTATGCTCTTATGGAGTGACTCTCACATTGTCCCCCTTGGGTGTCTTCAACTCATAAAGGTGAAAAATCTCCTAACCCCTTGGGCCTTGAGTAGACATGGATGGATACCTCCCAATCCCACAGTCTTATGCATTCAGGGTACAATCACCTCTTGACCTTCTAGGTTTTAAGTAACTATTAATTGTCCATACTTTCTCTTGAGGTTGACTTATGGATCTACCCTTCCCAATTATTTAACTAGGATGTCATAAATGTATTTCATTATACACTTCTCTTAATGTTTCTTTAGTAATATCCTAGCACATTATATCCTTTATAATTCTTTAACCCAAGTTTCCTACATCTCTTAGGGAACCTATAATTAACTTTATGTCCCTTCATTGGGATCATGACGACCTTCCTTTCTTGGCTTGGTCCCATACTATCAGCTACTTCCAGAGTGACTTTTCTTTTTGTCCCTCAAAGATCCATGCCTGGGTCTAAAGAATTATATTTGATATATGTACTCTCATGCTTCATGTACTTAATCTTTCAAGATTTAAGTGACATTTAAGGTTACCTCAATTCTTAAATGGATTTGGATAAGACAAAACTAACACTTGGTAGTAAAAAAGAGTAACAAAAACATTTTTGAACCAATATTTGTATTATCACAGAAGGACATGCTATTTAGGCATATTTTCATGATATCATCCATGCATTTACTGTCTGGGAGTTGAATGCTTTAAGGCCTTATGATCCATTATCAAAAAGGTATATCATTATACAATGTGATCCCAACCAAGATTTGGATCACTATCAGGTACTTTACTACCAAAAGTGGAAGTGTTTAGATATACTAAAACTGATATTTATGTTTCATGTGTTAAAGAATATAAACACCCATTTTATTTAGTGTTAAATGTCAAGTAATTTCGTATCCACATAATATAATCCATACTATATAGCAGGCCAATAAAAGGTAAAGTGTACTTTTAAGAAGACAAATTTAATTACCACATATCCCTACAACTTTCAAAGTTTATCATGATCTTTAACTCATTGTACCTTCTCATATGAGGTTGTAATATTTCTTAAAGGTTCATCCTGAGGTTAGCTAGTTACTTTACATTATCATAGTTCATGCATGTGGCTAGCCAATTGTAGATAGAGAACTTATTTAACCATTTCAAAGTCTTCCATTTTGTCATATCCATTCATTGCATCTCTAAGTTAGATCATTTTCATACGTCTATATGATATTATGGTGGTGCTAAACCAACTTGTATCAGTGGCTTGTCAAACATATATCAAAAAGTCAGATTGAGGTTCCTTTTTCCCATTACTTGAGGGAGGTGTCGTGCTCAAATAGTATGAGTTCATTAAACTCTATGAGTATTATATGCACTAAATCTATCTTTCCTCTTTGGTATGGGGTTCTCAGGTCTACATCATTGGTATCAATCATCAACTTCACCAGGTTTATTCACTTAGACACGAACCAATCCAAACATGATATGGCATTCTCTTCATATATCTCTACTAATGAAGCATTCCTGCCCAACTCTCTCTTTCTCATAAACAACCACTAGAGTCCTAAAATCCACCAACATGAGCATGAGGTTTCACATCATACTATCATTCCTTGCCTTTTCAAAATATTGGGACTCTCTCTTCCTCACCTAAATGGTAGGTACTTATATTATATACACATATATGTAAGAAGACTCTTTCTCTATATATAGGGTTTTCCCTCCCAAGGATATCTAGGATAAAAAAAGCCTCTAGGCATCATGCATAAATGAAGTCAAATCATTGACTCAGGGGTATTCTAATTTAGGACATATCGCCGCATATGTTTCTCATAATTTTAAATTTCTTGGAGTTTAGGTTTCTAACCTTCTCCCTCTAGGTCTCACTTCCTTTGGAGTTCACCCTATAACTAGCCCTAACGCTAGAGGCCCCCCTTTGTAGAATAAACTAAAGCTCTATCTTATTCACATCTTAGTTTTTCATAGATCAAATAAGAATTCATACTTGCATCATCGAATCTTATGTCCAATCCTCAAAAATAGAGTCAAATTATCATATCCGACTGACATCTTTATTATCTTATATATGGTACTTAGATCATGTCATCTAATTTTATTTCATCTATTTCATCTATCTTGGAATTACAAAAAGGCTTTATCCATCTGATATAGAACTAATTCCCTTTATAGCTTGAAGTCACCCAAATCACTTATATGCATGGCTACCTTAAACTTGAACATGGTTGGAGACACATTTTTCCTATTAGGGTGCCTACATGAGGGAACTAGGCCTTATGGACACAACCTGACCTCATGATTTATGGTTTATCTCCTTCATAGATCTTTTCTCCATTCTTGGGATGACCCACCATAGGTTTGGACACAAACCCTAAAAGTTTTTTTTGGTCAGTCAAAATGCGTGTTACTATAAAACCAAAAACTTTGGGCACTGAGTACCCCATTACATCACATAGAGAAAGAAGCTCGACCAAAGATCATATACCACATGCAGGGGGTGTTACACTGGACATAGATATAGCAGCCACAGAGAAGAACATCAAACTAATAAGACTAAGCCTAGGAAATCCTACCAGGAGAACTATCTACTACAACCTGCAGATACATGCAATAAGCCCACCCATAAAAAGTAGCAACAGATTACAATAGGACATCCACCGGGTAACCCTACCAGGAACAACATCACTAGCTTCAGGTCTTCTCAGAGCACCATAACCATCACATTCTGCCAATAGAGAGTTGTGAGCCTAAGAGGTTAGAAACAATCCATTCATTCTTAGCACGGTACCAACTGTATAATAGATGCACCCACAATGTGTGGTCCTATGCCAACAATTAGTGGATTCAACAACCACCCAAAACCACGCAAACAAACTATTGATGTCCTGCAATAGGAACAGCAGCCACCCTCACAGAGTGGCTACTCGTCAACACCAAAAGGATGTTCCTACCCCCAGCAGGGAAAGGGAGATCATTATGAAGGATCCGACCCCAGCAGCTCCTTGCTGTTGGCTTTACCAGGAGCCTGTAGGACCCTGCGATCTCAGCTACACGCAGCACAGATCCAAAGGAGAAAAGAAGAGTCTGCCCCCCTGAACCCATCCCCACAAGATGCTCCTTCTTACATAGAAGCACTGCATCAAACACCTAGAAGGTGTTCAACCACTCATCTGCAAAGAACACACACTCCAATCAAACACCAGATCCTCAAAGATCCTGTTGCCCCATAGGAGCAAAACCTCGAGCACCTGATGCTCTCAACCACACCATCTTCAAGCAACCAAAGTCCGGCGCCAGAGAAAACCTCCAAGCACCAGTAGGTATCCATGATGGAGTGGCCACTCCGCCAAACAAGTTAGAGGATTCGTCACCAGCGTGAAGGCCTGCAGCACCGTATTCACCAAGGCAGAGACTTGTGAGATTGTGGCTAATCATCACCCGGACGACCTGGAGCACAGGCCCGCGAGGCTTACCAGGACTCGGTGGAGGTAGCCTAGAAGGGAGGCCGAAGCACCCCTCAGCTCCGTGAACCAGAGTCGCAGAAGGGGCGTCGCCGGGAGAACGCCCTCGTACAACAGACCAGACCACTCGTCGAGAAATCCTACCGCCATCAAAACGTGATCGACAATCAGTCGAATCCAAGGAAGAGCAACACCTCAACCACTGGAACGAGCAGATGCTAGAGACGTAGGTGGCACAGAGACCACCTAGGATCACAGCGCGGAGCAGCAACACAAGATCCAAAACATGACCAGGACCGGTTCCTATCTCTCCATCTCGCATGAATGGAGAGACTCGACAGGGTCAAAACACCACTCTGTCAGTCTGGGATTGGAAGCTTGCGGTGCATCCAACTACTACGATACAGGGCATGAGAGGGGCCTCAAAGGACTCACTGATACGCCGGCTCCAGGATCTCCAGAGAAAAACACCTTCGGGATCTACAGACCGTGGTTGAAGGCCAGGGGGAGGGAGGCACCAGGGGGGCACACCCCTCCCCCCAGCGACGGCCGCCGGGGTAGAACCTAGACAAACCCTAAAAGTTGCACTAAGGATTTACATATTTTCCTTGTTAGGTAACTAGGTATTGCCTATTTTTCATATGTATATTCAAACCTTTCACAAGTATCATGTATTACTTAATCCATGTACTTTCATTCATGGGTATTTTAGGGTATCCAAACTCATTTCATTTATCTCTTTTCTCTTTCCATTTCTTAGGGTTTATTTGGGTAGGGTTGTTATTTTTCTCATACCTATGTCATAATCCAAGCTTGCATCACATTGGCTAAGCGAGTCATCTATACCAACTTAATGATGTGGAGGAAAATATTGCCAACCCCCAAAACCATGATTTGTTCTAGACACCATTACCATCAAGTCATGCCTTAATAACATTCCTTATATTTCCACAGGTTACATGAAAATATAATCATTAAAATATTATTTGAAAAATCTAGGGCTCTGAAATCCTGGGATGTTACAATCTCCCCCACTTAAGAGATAGTATATTTATTTATTTGAAATATTTATAAAACATTTTTTTCTAATTTATTATTTTAAACCAATTCTTATAATTGACAGAATTCATAATTATCAAATTTAATGATCTAACAAATGTCATAAGACTGTGTTAAGTGTTGCATCTGACTCATCATCCCATTGTAACTAATTCATTTTATCAAGGAGAAACTAATCCATAGTTTGAATAAATACTGATGTCAACAACGTATTTGAGTTTATTAACAAAAAAATTAATTCAGTTGAACAAGAAATTTATGTGGACATATTTTAAACTACTAGATGAGCACCAAACAATACAAGCATTGATTGACTAGATGGCCAACCAACAACAAGCGTTAATTTACATGATATACAAGAAACAATGACAAAAACCTATAATTTAGTAAGTTGTACAACAAATAATGAAAAACCTTATAAATTACTTTATGGACACGAACTATTTTCATAATTTATATTGTCATTCACTTTGATAAAGAGCACTATTCCATAAAAAATAGAGTGTACATAGGTGTTTTGAAATGTAAAACATACACAAAATGTTCATAAGTCAATTAGATAATGGCCAAATGCAGAAGGGTTAGAGTAGCAACATGTTATGATTTCTTGTGGTAAGTTTGACACTGTCCATGAGTTGGTTCATTGGTCAAAAGCTATCAAAGGATACATTTGATAGAGAGAATCTTGTATTTTCTTCATTTTTTATCTTAAGGAAAGCTTTTCACCGTTCACTATCTGCCAACAAGGAAGAGCCTCTGTCGATTGATGAATCCAGTGAAGACAATAACATAATACAACTTGTTCTTATTCAGAAAATGGGATTGCATCCTATTTACCAAACAAAAGTGAAGTTTATCATGTTACCATCTTCATGTGATTAATCAACCAGAAAAGGCTAAATGGGATTGCATCCTATTTACCAAACAAAAGTGAAGTTTATCATGTTGCCATCTTCACTTGATTAATCAACTGGAGAAGGCCCTTTCTTGTCAGCCTGATGTGAACCGTACAAGCTTCAATCATGATCAACATCGAGGGAAGTCAAGTTTCTTTTTACTTGAAGGTTCCTTTGACATTTTCTGAATGTTTCAGTAGCTTGTGTTGGATGCCTATGTTGACACACCAATAATCACTATAAGATGACGACCAACTATTGTAGTGACCTTTTTCTGGTGGCGGCCAAGTTTTACGCTGATCCCTAGTATGACCATCCCATTTGGCCCAATTTAGGGCCTCATAGTACTTGTCCCATGGGACCCCAAACCCTTCATTCATTGCTTCCTTGTCCTCTTACTTGATCTTATCCATTAACGAATAAAATGATAGGGGGGAATGGAGGAAAGGGTGAGAAACCCCGTCATTGCTTTCTTTTGCATCTGTGGGCTTTTTCAGGGCACACATCTATGGGCACTTCAGGCAAAGATGGAAAATAGTAGTGGGAGGGCTTGCAAGAATTGCACAAAATTTTGGACCAAACAATTATTTAAATCTTGGAGTGCAAAATCTGACGAAACATTAAAAATTTGTTAAATACATGTTTAAGCCTATAATGATAATAATAAACAAGTTATGTAACCAGTTGAAATAAAATTTAAAAACAAAGTTAGCATATTTGACATCAACATCAAAGGTATGCATCAATTAGAGAATCATAAACCTATTACATCAACATCAAAAAGTGTTCAATAGATGCTAATATTACATCAACATCATAAAGTATACAATCAATACTAATATTACATCATAGTACATGTATCAATTAAATAGATACTAATTTTATACATAGGGATTCTTGCAACTTCATTCATTGCATGCACCACCAACTCCTGCACTTGCATCATTGATGTATTCATCATTGTTCATATTGACTGTGACTCCTAGTGGGTAAGTAGGATGAGTTTTCACGAAGTTGTGTGCACCACCTATTGCATGCCTGGCGGCTGAATAGCCCACACGTTTCCCAAAGTGAAAATGATTTTGTCGAATAAAATCTATTGTGAGGTTCTTAAACTGTGATCTTACGTGGTCTCAAGTTACATAAGGCATCCCTGTTATGTTTTGATAGTTACACATTGTCTCCCTCCAAGCCTCTCGAGTATATAATCCATCGATACATCTCCCTGTGTCATATTGATTTCTCATCACATAAAGTAGCACTTGATTGGCCTCCCTAGACCATTCAACTTCCTATCTTGTCTAGTCATATTACCAATTCTACGTGCAATACATTTAAATTGTAAGGGTCCATTTTACAAATATGCAGATACAATATGATAATTTAAACATGCATATATAATATAAAAACAACATATAATGTAAATTTGACAACAACATATAATATAACAAAATATCTACATGTGTATATAGGTAGAAAATAGGCCTAAGGCGTCACTAGAGGTGAAGGAGTCTCAAAAAGGCAATTTGTATCCTCTAACTTGTTAACCACAATGTATAGAAGAATTGAACTAGCGTTGATAGTGTTGGTAAACATCTTTAGCGTTGTTATGTATTTAAAAAAAAACCTTCATGTTCATTTCTTTCCCCACATTGAATTGCATTTGTTATTCAGTAACTTATTCTCAGCATACAATTATTGAATTTTGAAGGGGGGATATTGACTTTCTAGTGAAAGTATTTGCACCATTCTTTTCCTTGTACTGTATTAGATTTGAGTTAATGACAATGAACACATAACATACTTACTTTTGCAATAGATTCTTTATGGTTATATTAGTGAAACTGCCTCATCGAACATATGTAATACATTTCCCTAATTCGTCCATTGAGATGTTGAAGTCATACAACCCCATATCTTTGGTATTGATCTACAATGCGACAACATTACCATACAAACATTATTGCACTTCAGATGCATCCATTTACATCTAAAATTGTAATATAATCTGGAAAGTAATGTGAGAGTCATACCTTAGATTACAAGTTCAAATAGAGGAATCACAAATGGAAATTCAAACATACAACTCATGTAGTATTTATATTGGGCTAAGTACATTACAATCCCTCCTTTGTTGAGGAGTCACTATCTAGCAGTAGGTGTATTCATTTGTGAAGATGGTCTCCTATCCTTCTAAGATTCATAATTTGTGCATTTACTAGAAAAGGTAGTTCAAACCATACACAAATGAGGTTGTAAGTACATTACTACCATGATGTATTATATCCTTCCTCATCTATTGAGGAACCACTATTTGTCGAGATGTACAATCAATTGTAAAGACAGTCTCATCTCCTTCTATGGGTACTTATTTTGTTTATTATCTTATTTCTTTTTTATCTCATGGAGCATAAAAATCACAGGAAGTAGACCATTCCTTGTGTTTGTTGCATTGCATATATAATTGCAGCTAAAGTGTTCACGTTAAGTTGAATTTGTTGTGCAGGGAGCACCATACAACATTCAATTTGAACCAGACCCTACCGCATGTGAAATATCACATGTGGGTGGGGGGTTGTCTTCAAATTGACCATTACCTACATCTATGGAATCCATGTATACTCACACGGTGCAGGGGAGGACATATGGACATGAGGGGATTTAGTTGTCAATAGTAGGAAAAACCTAGTACGTCAAAAATCATGTGACATTTTTACTTCAACGACACAACAAGAATACGATAAATCTAACTTATGATTGAAAAGTTGTACTTTAAAAGGAGATGGCACTTAAATGACATAAAAAGTACATATACATTGAAAATACAAACCCAGGTCACCGTGTTTCCCATAGAAAATTGGATATTCTTTCAGATGAGGCATCACCCTCTCAAACATTGTCTTGGGTTTCTTATTGGAGGGATCTCAAGTCTGGAAAATTGTTTGGCTGACCAGACGTTGAGCTACCTTTCAGGACTTACCCCCATAATAATGTCACCACCTTGTTGGCGTTGTAGGAAATTGTGGACGATACAACATGCTAATACTCGATGCATATGTAATTGCATTTCCTATGTCGCACCTTTTTTCAGGTAAGCAAACATCATCTTAAACACACACATGCTCTTTCAATAGAATTCAATAATTATGTGTTCTTGTGGTTGAAAATCTCCTTCTTATTATTGTATGATTTTATCTTGACTTTGTACTTATCTATATGGTAAAATGTGTTGCAATATGGGGAAAAAAACTAGTGTGTGATGGGGTATCCTAAATTGACCAGGTGGTACTTCCCTTGTGGTACTCTGAAACTTTCATTCTCGTAGATGAATGGAGTATCCTTATGTCTGTAGCAGAACCCTCCCATCCATTCATAACATTGGTAAACTCCATGTTGAAGTCTACAACAGACATGACATTCAGTGAGAAAACCCTTTACCATTTCAATAACGATTATGCTTTTATCTACTCACCAAAATAGTAATGTGTGTCCCATCAATCGCCCCAATGGTGTCCTAAAATAACATAATATCAAACTCAACAAACCAAATAACCATATGGTATGCATAAAAATGTCTCAGTTATATTAGTACCTTGTGTATAGGAAGAACCTTAGGTTTTCCAAGATGTCATGGTGTGTCATTGTGGGTTTGATGGGCAATACAACATACTTCAAGCACAAGGCACAAACTTCATCCAAAACTTCATCAAATTTTTTTCTTATGGTCTAGCCAGAATGAATGCAGTCCTTTGCTAAAGCGTGATTTTTGTTTCCTTGACCAACCATCTCTAGGAAGTAGCATACAATCTCCATTGATGAAACACCCCTACTACCTTGCATCAAGTCGTAACTCTCAATCATGGCCACAAGGGATAGATGAGTATGAGGTTACACTCTATAAAGGTTTTGCACCCTCTATTGATGTCCATTAATGATTTCTAAAACCTTTGGTTTCCCACTCCTAATACTAACTATAAATTGGAGTAAACCTTAAGTTGATGTCATTTAAAATGATTGCAATGCACTCTCTTTTCTAGGACAAGAGAGGAGGGAGATACAAAATTTGGAAATATGGGATAAAGGAAGTGATAAATACAACGACAAGTTTAAAGAACAAAATACAATACACAACATAGGATAACACATACCAATAACATATAAATCATATAAACTAATACTCCCCCTCAAGTTGGAGCATAGACGTCAAACATGCCTAGCTTGTCCACCAGTGTAACAAAGTGTGACTTGGGAGGTATCTTGGCAAAGACATTAGCAACGTGATCCTCCTTTCTAAGATAAGATGTGCATATGTGGTCAGAGAGAATAGCTTCACATACAAAGTGGCATTCCACTTTGACGTTCTTTGTGCACTCATGGAAAGTGGGATTGCTAGTAATAAAAGTAGTATCTTTATTGTCACACTGCATGTGAATAGGATAAGAGTTTAAAATATGAAATTCTTTGAGGAGTCCTTGCACCCACATTAATTCACAGACAATATGGGCATTCATCTTCAACACTCGATTGAGCAACCATGGTCTACTTTGTACTTCCAAATTTCCTCTAATAAAGGAGAAGTAATTAGATGTAAATTTCATGTCATAATGAATGCTAGCATAATCAGAGTTTAAATACCCAATAAATTTGTAGTGCCCATGTCTGTGATATAGTAAACCTTTCCCCAAATAAGATTTCAAATATTTAAGGACGTGACACACAACATCCCAATGACATTGTCGAGGTTTGTCCAGATAGCTACTGACAAGTCCAGCAACAATCAGTTATACCAGCTCTTGTCACACTGATATAGCGAAGTTTACCAACCGCTTGTTGGTATTGATTGTTATCATGGTATGGAAGTGAATATTCATCATCCCAAGTGGTTTTGGGATCAAGAGGAGTACTAGAAGGTTTAGGCCCAAGCATAGTTATTTCTGTCAAAATGTCCATCACATATTTGTGTTCTGAGAGGAATACACCAGAGGATGATCTAGAAACTTCAATTCCAGAGAAGTATCTAAGTTTACCCAAATCTTTAGTAATCAAATGTTTTTGAGATATTGTTTGGTAGATGTGATACCTTCAAAATCATCACTAGTCATTTGAATGTTGTCCACGTAAACGATAAGTACACCAAGTCCAAAGCTGGTTTTTTGAATAAAAATGGAATGATCAGAATGGGAGCGCCAAAAATTAAACTTGAGAAATATCTAGCTTAATTTATTAAAGCACATATGTGGATTTGTTTTAGGCCATATATTGCTTTCGTGAGTTTGCAAACTTTAGAACACCGCCCTGACTAGACAAACTAGGTGGTTGCACCATATGAACTTCTTCATGTAGGTCACCATATAGGAAGGCATTTTTGACATCAAGTTGATGACAAGGCCAATCTTTGTTGACAACTACAGATATAAGAACTCACATAATGTTGAGATAGGCCACATGAGGGAAAGTTTCAAAGTATTCCATGCCATAACTTTGAGTGTAACCTTTGTCAACAAGTCTGACCTTCAACTGTTTAATAGATCAATATGGTTGATATTCAATAGTAAAAAATCCAATGACATCCATCCATTGGATAGTTTGTAGGATGATAAATTAGATACCAGGTCTTGTGATCATGTAGGGAAGTCATTTTAGTTTACATATCTTGATGCCAACAAAGATGTGAAGAGCTCATGTGGATTTTTTGGCACGAAAATAGTAGACAAAGCAGTGGCAAAGAATGAAAACCTAGTAGCAAGATTTGTTGAAGAGAAATAATTACTAATTGGATTTTGAGTACAGGAACGAACTCCTTTCCTAAGGGTGATAGGATGATGTAGGTTAGTGAATAACTGATGGGTATTATGACCTACCGATGAGGGAGGAATTGACTATTAAGGAGTTAGAGAGGGGACTGTAACCGTGGGTCTTCTCATAGACACCTCTTCAATTTCATTAGTTTGATCATATTCTACTACTCAAGAAAAGGAGTAGGATCGAACATATCAACTAGATAAGGAAGCCCCTTTGTCAGAGTAGTGCGATATGTTTTCAAAAAAAATACAACATCCGCACTCACAAATCATTGACAATTGATGGGATCATAACACCGATAACCTTTCTAAGTTCTGGAATATCCCAGAAAAACACATTTAATGGAGTGGGGTCAAGTTTAGATATCCCAAGGTAGAGATTTTTAACAAAAGAGGTGCTTCTAAAGATGCACAGTGGAACAAAAAACACAAACACATCAGGATAAAGAATAGAGATAGGGACCCGATTATGAAACACAGAAGATGGCATTTGGTTGATAAAATAACACAGTTTAGAAACGGTCTTTAGGCTAGAAAAGTTTAGTAACATGAAAGTGAAGAAGAATTGTGCATGCTACTTCAAGTAGATGGTTCAATTCTTACTTTCTTCCACACCATTTTGTTGTTTTTTCTGTCGCCAAAAACCCTACTGCTTTTTTTAATCTTTTTTGAACAAATTGCAAAACAAGATATGAAAGAAAAAGGGTGGGTTAAAGATGAAAAAAAGTGAGCTAAAAGATACATACCACATAGGGGAGGGGTAAAGAAAGAAAAATATGAAAAGAAAGATCAAAGAACAAGGTGGATATCTATAAAAAGAATATCAAACTTCTATAAACGGTCAGTCAGAAACCACTTTCAGAAAAAGAAATCAACACAACCTGCAGATCAATCTCTCTTCAACCTACTGTTAGAGAATAGGAAGAACTTCTCATAAACCAAATCAGGGTCAAACTTTAGGAGCATAAGAACATAGTTTAGCACACCAAATCATGCTTCTATATCAGTATCTAGAGAGCTTCTCAGATTACACAACACTTGGACTTCAGATTTGATAGTCTTCCACAGGACAAAGCTCGATCTAGATATGTCATCATGGACTCTCCTATTCCTTTCAAACCAAGCATAATAAAGCACTACAACAGAACATAAATTAACCTTTATTCCAATCCCACTACTAATATCATCACAATGCATAGGAACTTATTTAATAAATCCCTCATCTCGAGCAAGAGTCCACAGTTCTATAACATACTGACAAGAAAAGGATAGATGGACAAAATCTTCATACCCATTATAGCAGAAGAAGCACATAGAGGCTAACTGAATACCCCTGCATCTAGAGTAATCAGTACTAGGTAATTTATTTAGCACAACCTTCCAAATATGAGTGATGTATTTTTTAGGGATCTTGGTCTTCCACAGCCAGCTAAAGAACTTGTTTTCCTCCTCCTTATGTCTAATGGCCTCCCATACATCTTTCAGTTTTGGATTTTTATTTCCATTGATTGTATTAGAATCTTGACCAAAAATGCTAACACCACTTGAAGAAATAACTTCCATAATGATCCCTAAACACTTACTACCTGGAACTTTCCATTATCCATTACAAATGATCCTACCCAATTTATCAAAATTGAATAAACTAGATCTGAAAGGAATAAATCTATACACATCATCACAAAGAGATTTTTCCTTCAACCATGGATCATCCCATAAGCTATATTCATCTCCATGGCCAATGGTGAAGTTGCTAACAGAAAGAAGATTATCACTCACACGAAGGATATTATTAAACAACCAAGAGAAATTAGGTGATTCATCGATTTTCTAAAAGGGACTCTTCTTCATATATTTTTCATGTACCCACTTAACCCACAACATATCCTTCTTTAATGCAATATTCCAAGCATTTAACAATAAGCATACTTTCTCCACATCTTTAATTTTCCTTATCTCTAATCCTCCTTCTTTTTTTGGCATCGTGCCTTTCTCCCATTTGACCAAATGCAGACATTTCTTCTTCTCAGTACCACTCCAAAGAAAATTCTTACATATCCTATCAATCTCTTCAATAGTAGATGAAGGATAGGGAATGAAAAGATCCAATATACACGAATGGAATACAAAGTTAATCTAATAATCTCACTTATTCCTGTAAGAGACGAGGTTTTAGATTTCCATGACTCAAGTTTCTTCTTTACTTTTTCAATTAACTCTGCACAAAGATTTTTTATCAACTTCCCCAAAAAAATTGGAAAACCAAGATAGTTTATAGGGACAACATTCTCCTTCATATTTAGAACATCAATCACAGATTTATGAGCTTTATTTCTTATAAACATAGAGCTCTTTTCATAGTTAATAGCCAAACCGGACCAGTCAACAAATTTTGAAAACACGTACTTCAGCTTTAGAGCTTCTCCTTTGTCAGCCTTCATGAACACCATCAGATCATCTACAAAAGAAAGGTGTGAAAGGTGCATCTTATTAGATACTCTTATAGGTGTGATACTCTTTTCTTTCACTTCCTTCTTCATAATTTTAGAGAAACCTTGCATTACTATCATAAATAGGTAAGGAGCAATAGGGTCTCCTTGCCTAATGCCTCTAGTAGGACAGAAGGAACCCATTGGGTCTCCATTGACCAAAACCTGATAAGAAGTTGAATAGAAAATACTTTCTGTCCATTTTATGCATATTGAGGGAAACCCAATTTTGTATAATAAAGAGAATAGAAAACTCCAATTTACCAAATCATAAGCTTTTGTGATATCTTCCTGGACACACGTTTTGGTACTAGTCGGAACTCCTTTCTTGAAGTTGTGTAGAATTTCATTTGTAATAGGAATGGCATCACGAATATTTTAGCCCTTCACAAAAGCTCACTATCTTTGGTCAATTATAAAGTCCAGGATAGGTTGAAGCCTATTCACCAAGATTCTTGAGATTATGTTGTAGAACACATTACATAAGGATATATGATGTGAATTTGATATGAAGTTTGTATCCCCATTCTTAGGCACTAGACAGATAAAATATTTATTGGCTTCTTTCAACATAGTACCATTATGAAAAAACTCTTGTACCACATTCAAAAGCATCATTACCAATAAAAGGCCATGAACATTTGTAAAAATAACCATTGTATCCATCAAGGCCTGGTGATTTGTCACCATTGAGCACCTTGACCACTTCATCCACTTTGTTTCTAGAAATAGGAGAAATTAGGGATGACTTCTGGTCAACATTGAGAGTATTTCCTATCCATTCACCTCCCCATACATTGCAGCTACTCCTGTCACCCCTAAATAGACTAGAATAGAACTCCATAATAGCTTCTCTGATACGAACATGATCATGATTGATAGAACCATCAACGTTAAGACTCGTGATCATATTTTCATGCCTTCTTGTTTTAAGATATGTATAAAATAACTTAGTATTACTATGTCCCTCCTTAAGTCACTGTACACGGGATTTTTGTCTCAAGAAACTCTCCCCAGCCTTCGACTGATCTCAGCAGATACTCTATTATTCTTGGAATTAATTCTCAACACTTCATCAAATGGAAATAGTTCAGCTTGAGGTTGATCCATATCCGCTTTAATTCTATCATTTTTAGCCTTCGGAAAAATATCCCCAATAGTTCTCTTATTCCAGGATATAAGCTTGTTTTTAAGATCATTCAGTTTTTTGTATAGACAAAATTCAGCATAGCCTTCAACTTCAATACTGCATGCATCTTTAACCACAGAAATAAACTCCATATGGTCCATCCAAGAATTTATGAACATAAAAGGGGCTTAAACTCTCCTCATCTCTCCAATAAGAAGATGTATTCTCCTATGATCACTAATACTATTAGAGATAACATCGCCATTAAACTCAGAAATAGACGATTGAAACAAGTCATTATATATGATTTTATCTATTTTTGAAGTAGCAAAATGATCTCCTTCTTGATGATTATCCCAAGTGAAATATGGGCCATTCAGATCCAACTCAGTGAAACCACAATTGAACATACAATTGTTATAATCCAACATAGATTTGCTCGTTGGGGGCTGCCTTCCAACGTTCTCACAGAATTTTCTCACAACATTGAAATATCCCAATAAAACCCAAGGACTATTCATGCTCATGTGAATGTCTTCAATGCTATTCCATATATTAACTCTATCATTATCTCCATTTTGACCAGATTGCATTAACATAGAACAACTGATCACCAGACTCAACTTCAAGATGGATATGCTGATCAGATTCATTAACTTTAGCTATAACAAATTCTTTCCACTGAACAAGAACCCTCCCTAGAACATGGGATTTATGATTAGATACCCATCTTTATTCTGAAAAATGTCTATCAATAAACTTGCCAATACCATCTTTCCTCAACTTAGTCTCCACTAATATCACAGTCTCACTCTTAGAACGTCAGACTTCATCAACCACACCTTTGATTGTATTCATTATCCCCTGACTTTCCAAGCTGAGATTGATAAGGATCTATCATTTGGACACTTGGGTTGTTGAGCTGACAACATCAGCATCGAGTTCCTCATTGATTATTTCTAACACTCCAAAACTATTGTGCATTGGTGAAAATGCCGAGTTTGTGACTCTGTGATAGATACCCACGTTCACAGGAGACATCTAATATGGATTTGAAGTATTCACTTTGGATAAACACTTTGGAGGTGATTTTGATTTAGTCTTTCAGGTAACTTCTTGAAAACTTTCATCATTTATACCTGAAGAGCAATCCCCTTCCTGGAACATAGAAATGGGTATCGAAGGAATAGACCTCAAATATTCATGAACACGCATAGAGTTTTTGTTCACCAACTCCCTATTATGTTCTGACAGAACTTTGTTTACATGGATACCAACCTCCACCTCAGGAGACATTCGACCCTGGTCTAAGTCTGATACTACCTCTCCTCCAGGAATATTTTGAGTCAAAGTCACACTAGTACCATTAGAAGAAACAGATGTAACCACTCCATTACCAGCTTCAGGAGAAATAGAACCAGAACCTCCCTGGCGAGTATTATCTACACCAGGTTTTTTCCTATATCTTCTCATAAATTTCATGGATTCTAGTATTCCTAGATGGCACACTTTTCTCCTTCCAAATCTTTTTTTGACCTTCAACAGGTAATACTATAGGTTTAATTGGTCCGCACATAGAATCCTCATGCCCAAAATATCCACAAAATTGACATTTGTATGGAGTCCATTCATATGATACATCTACTATATGAACAACCCCTTCATCACTACCAAGAGTAATATGATTTGGAAATTGAGATTCAAAAGAAACTATGACTTGAATCCTCACGAACTCCATTTTGGAACAAGTTTTTGTTGGCCCATCAAAACATACTGGAACACCAATCATTGACCCAATCCTGCCAAACATTCTTGAGTCCCATAGTTCTATTGGAAGATTATAAATGCAGACCCATATAGGCAGTTCTCTAATTTTTTTTATTCACAAATCTATCCCCCTATTTTCATCTCAAAAGAAGAAGAGGCATGTTTTTACAAACCAACATCTAGACATTGTGTAGTTGAGATCCTTAGGTTTATAAAATCTTACCAAAAATATACCATCACCTCTATTCAGGATCTCCACCATACCTTTTGGATTCCATATAAGCTTGAGAAAGTTGAGAAGTGTGAGAATATGGGGAACAAAGTTGACCACATACCCCACTAGCATGTTTTTCCACTTGTTAGCATTCACTTTTACTTCCAAACTAGGGTATATGAGTTTCCAATCTATCACTGAGACCTTCATTTGACTAAGCTGCAATGGAGTAGTAGATCTGACCATGGTAGAGTAGTCCATCCAACCTTCCATTTTCTCTAAGGAACACACATTATGTTCAGTCGCTTTCCCTTGATTAACCTGAATGATTCTCTCTCTTCGTTGCTATAGTGGAGCTCCAGATCTGTCCCCTTCCGGCCGACAATGCAGCATCAACCCCCCTGATCACACTTTGCTTCTCCACCGTAATAGCTCTTAATGTGTTCCCATATAGGAAATGCTTATATTGTTACCATTTTGTTGTGTTTTGTGAGAGCAAGAAGTTTGATGAATGGTATCTTGAGAACTACAAAGAAGATTGCAAGATTTTAGCATAAATTCTAAGACATCATCTGTTCGCACGATTTTGACAATAGTTTTAATTGGGTTTCGATCTCAATAAAAAATTGGTAATAGTTTGCAAAATAGTACAATGATGCTTTAGCAAAATCAACCAAATTTTTGTGGAATGGTCTTCAATAAAGGTAATAAAATAAAGATATCCAAACAAGCTAGAAGCTGAACATGGACCCCAAATATTAGCATGAACAATGTCAAATAAATTTTTAGAACTAATATCTAGCTTCTTATGAAAAAATGCTCACATTTGTTTGCCAAATTTGCATTATTCACATCAAAAATGTTTTAAAGAAATGTCTGGAAATAAATAAATGCAATTTTGCAGCAAAAAGATGCCCAAGGTGACAGTGCCAATGTAGAGTCGTTATAGAAGTGATATCAGATTTGTAACACATTTTGGCACATCCAGGTAGTATAGTCCATCTGGTCCCTCATTACCTGAACCAATCCTCTTCCTCATATGGAGATCCTAAAAGACACAACCCTCAAGATCAAAAGTAATCAAGCACTAAAGTCTCTTAACAATTTTATTGACACATAACAAATTAAGAAGACAACATGGAACATGTAAGATGGATTTTAAGGGAAGATTTTTCGACAGAGATACAATTCCAACATAATGGACAAAAGACTGAGTCTCTTTCACAACATTCATGGTAGGGATACATGTAGTTTTAAATAAGACAATGAAAAGTTTGGGGTAGCCAGAGATATGAGAAGTTGCACCAGAGTCAGTGACCTATTTATTTTTACCATAAGTAGTAGGATATGCAAGTAGAGCAGAGGAACCCCTTTGGTAGTAGATGTCAGCAAGGATAGGTGAGTTTGGAGGTGTTTGTCAAACTCTACATGAATCCACTCAAACTTGGGCTATGTAGAACTTGAGGCAGTAGTAATAGAGTCACCATAGACATCAGAGGAGACTTTATTTGCCCAGGAAGGTTTACCATCTTTTTCGAACAATAGTCTTTAGTGTGGTTTGTCTGTCCATAGAATGTACAGAACAGAAGCGACTATCCGTAGTAGGTTGAGGTTGACTACATCCACCAAGAGATCCCCATCTAAGAGTAGTCCACCATGGACATGACCACATCCACATCCATGTCCACATCCTTGACCAGAGTTAGTGGAGAAAACTGCAAGTATTAACTTATCAACAATAGTAGAAGTCATAGAAGGAATGCATTGAACACTCTTGAGAACATCCCTAAGTGTAGGCAATGGATCATTAGATAAAATTTGGTCTACCACACCTTCAAAGAAATTTGTAAACCAAATAGAAATTGAACTAGCTGAAGTTTGTCGCATTGCCATTGAACTTCTTTGATATCAGCAAAGAGTGGATGATAGACTTCAAATTTAGCCCAAAGTGCAGAGCACTAGTTGTAATAGTCTTCAACGAACTGTGGAATACTCCTTTTTGGCCAATGTTGTAAAGATCTCAAAGACCTTATTCAAGTTCTACTGATGTGAGTACACATGGGGCAGTTGATCCCACATGGCTTTGGCATTAGGTAGGTGAAGAAGAGACTAATTGATCTTAGGTTCATCAATATTCCCCATCCATATCATGACACTCGATTCCTCTTTGGCCCATTGGTCATAGGAATATTTGACTTTGTCATCTATCGAGTCAACATGAGGATCCTTAGAAATAGAAGAGATATAAGTTTAAATCCTTTGGGCTTTGGCATAGAGTATGAATGAAGCCGCCCAAATATAGTAGTTAGATCCATCATGTTTCACGGTAGTAACGCATAAGGTTCACGAAGGATCTATCATAGTCATGTAAGCCATAATAAGTAGAAGTGGATCAAGATCTGGATGACCAGATCTGAAAGAAAAGTCATAGTGGAGAACATCAACATGAAATAGCTGTAGAGATCAACAACAGATAACTATATCTCATATAATCTGCATAGGGGCAGTGACAACAACATTTAGATCTAAAGAGATCCAAGGAACCCACATAGGGGTAGTAGATAGCAGCATCAGATTATATTTAACGATTATAGAAACCCTCATAGGGTAAGTAAGGAGAAGAGAAGACCTACACCTCCATGGTAAGAGAGTCACTCCACCATATGGCGTAGGAAGGAAAAGAGGCGAGACCTTTAGGGTTTGAACGTGCTATTTTGGAAATTTTAGACAAGTGTTCGATGGGTGGGTTCGATGGGTGGTGGTTGATAAGTTTTGGTCGATAGGTGGTGGTCAATGAGTGGAAGATGAAGAGATTCTTAGTGGGTGGAGGTCGATAGTTGTTGGTCGATGGGGTGGTGGTCGATGGGGTGGTGGTCAATGGGTTGGTGGTTGATAGGTGTAAGATGAAGACATGCTTGGTGGGTGGAGGTGATGGGTGGTGATAGATGTGGTGGTGGTTGATGGGAGGAGGGTGGTGGTCTACTAGGCGGTTGATAGGATGAGGGTGGTGGTCGACGAGTTGGTCAATAGGAGGAGGGTGGTGGTAATGAAGGTGTTGGATGTAATGATGAAAATGGTGAAAAAATGTAGGAAGTGGGGTGGCCATTGGGATGATCGATGGTAGGAGGCGGGTAGACCATGGAGAAGGTTTAAGGAGGATCAAACACATATGATACCATATAAATGGAACAAACATCTATTTGATGTCATTTGAAATGATTAATTTGCACTCTTTTTTTTGTAGTACAAGAGAGGAAAGGAGATACAAAACTAGGCAATATGGGACAAAGGAAGAGATAAAGACAAAGACAAGTCTAAAGCATACAAAACAATACACCACACAAGATAACACATAAGAAAATAAACAACACACGACAATACATAAAGCATATATCCTAATACCAACAGACCTAGGTATTGTATTTCCTAATTCCCCATCACATGCTCGACAATTGTTTGTGATGAAATAAGCTATTGAGTGAGCATTTAAATGATATCTAAATTGTTGGTTACTAAGTCTGGTATTTTTCCATAATTTTTTTTCCTACAATTAAAGTGATGAAAAGGATTATATAGGGTACATGAAATAGTAAACATTACGAAATTTTTCTACACAAAGCCTATGAAGGTTATTATTCACAACCAAAGTTAATATTAGAACATAAATATTACAACACATTACATTGATAATGTTCTCAAGAAAACTAAATATTACATTGGCTAGGTATTAGAGTCAAATAAATTAAATGGTCGAATGATTGTCCATATATGGTGCAAGCCTTCATCCATGGTGTAGAGCATAAAATACTTTCATTTGTGTTGGCATCATCATTGAATGTATGCCACATGGATGAAATACTGGAAGTGGTATTATATATCCAAGACGGGGATTGTGAAGTAACTCGTTGTTGATGTGGCACATAAGAGGGTGGCATGCCAGTTGGTTGTGTTGTAATGACCCTTATTGGGGGGGACTGATGTTGCACCTACTACAAAGGTTGTGCAACCATATCAGAAGTTTTTCTGGGTTATGGTGAAGGAAGAGGTATATATCATGGTTCCTTTCTCCTACATGTCATTCACAAGAGTTGTAAGAAACTAGAAGGGATATCTAAAAAATCATCATTAAAATGTTGCAAAATCATTGCAAACCCTTCCTTTTACATTACATGGGTGGCTACACCAGTGTCTAGCTCATCCACCTTTTCATACACCTAGGTGAATTTGATTACCACTTCATTGGGAAGTGAAAAGTGTTCAAGCGTCTTTTCCACTCACTTCCTACACATGTAACTAGGAGGAGTCCTTCCCCCCAACACCTTGGGTATCTATCCCGACATTGTCTCTCTCACCATGGATGCCAAAATAGCCATTTTTTACTTCAATTCCCGTGCCATCTTCATTCATAGGAGTATCAGATGCATCTAAGTTAACAACAACTTTGTCCTCAAAGGCAACATCTGACGACATGTGTTTGTCTATCGAGGACATTGCATGGTGCCTCTAGCAATGTTTCATTATCCTAGAAACCTCATCTGTTAGTAATGGTAGAAGGGGTGGTTGAATAATTATGCTAGATCCTTGTTTGCCAAATTGTTATAGAATGTTTATTAGGAGGTTACCTATACATGTAGTACTGGAATTTTATGTTGGTGTATTGTTATACATATCTTAAGCATTTTCCTCCATCCTAGGGTGTCAGGAAGTATGGGCTTGTGCCTTGTGACATCTCACCCAACACCACTAAGGTTGGTCACATTCTTCAGCTTAACAAATTCCTTCTTCAAGTTCTTCCATCAGGTTTCGACATGCTCTAATGTCACATAAGGCATGTCCACGTTGTTTTTCCATTCACAAAGTGTCTCCCTCCAATCCTCTTTAGTAAATTGGCCATCTGTACATCTACATATGTCATAGTGACTTCCTAAAATAGAAACTAGAGCCTCATCGAGCTCCCTTGATCATACAAATGGAGCATCATGTCTGTAGAAGCCAACTGGCAATGGTGTTGCAACACATTACAACTGTGAGAGTGTATAATTGAAACCTTGTGAACTTAGATAAGTCATAGATGTTAATATGTTAAACTTAACTAACTAGAAAGGTATTTGGATAAAACTTGGGGTGAGCTAGTATTGGACCAAATGGAAAACAAACCAAGCTGTAGCTAGCTCTAACTTCATGCTTGTTCATAACCATGTCAATTAGCATTACAAATCTACAGATTCAAAAGAGTACGTGGGGCACATGACCATGAATAGAAATTGCTATACAATTTGGAAAAATACATGGTGCACAATTCCATGTATATGGGTTAAGTTTAACTAAGTTTAACAAGCACATAATTAATAAAAATATGAAAAAATCACAACAGTGATGATTGACATCCATGGGTGAAAAACTAGAAAAAACCAATCCAGAAACAAAATAAAACCACAATTAAAACTTTGCATCGAGAAAATCATCTGGAATCACATGCCATGGGTCAATATAATGCATACACATTGTCAATTATAAAATTCGAGATCCTACCATGGGCAACATTTTTTGACCCTGTGCATTTTTCAGAGTTTAGAGAGAGAAAAAGGTTTGGGAAATGGATGCTAAATGGATCTCAGAATTTTGATTAACTTAGATATTTTTCCCCAACAATTGAGGTAATAATGAATTAATCATAATAAAGAATACTAAGTAGTCTAAGAACTAATAAAATCCGAAATATTTTTGGAGAATGGAAAGGAAAGACGAATATGATTTGTTTCTTCATATGTAAATTACTAGTAATATTGGTAGAGAATGAGGTAATAACTCATGCTACTAATCTTTCTCATGTTCCTTCATTACTGATTTTTTTTGTGGGGTCTTATGGCCTAGTTAGCTGTGTTAGATTGAATGACTCAACTTGAATCATTAGGTTCACATGTCCCCTAGTCCCTTATTAGTGAATTGATCAAAACTAGGCCCTTCCCACTAAGTCACATTTTCATGTGAAATTTGTGTTACAGTGAGGTATTCAACCAAACCTAAATCATAGGCATGTACCTATTTGACATGCATAAATGGAGAATTTTTGTGCATATAAGATTGTGTGGTGGTGTACTTACTCCAATTTATGACAAGTATATTATGAATATATGATTTTAGTCATGCACATTGTTCGTTATTATAAATTATGAAGATGTAATATACCAAAAATTTATTGTGTTAGATAATGTTTGTGTTTCCAAATACAATATAATTAGTTGCATTTTATATCTAACTAGTGAAAACTAGAAACATATTTTTTTACCCTATAAAACAATAATGAAAAAACATAGGATCAATTTCTAACATGTGTGGAAGTGGGTTTGAGAACTGGTTTTATTATTAGGAAAGTTTTCAAATCATGCACATTTTCAGACAATGGCCAACATGTAATCAATATGAAATATAAAATCAGAGATGGATAAGCTGACCATATAATAAAAATTTAACCATGGGAAACATTTTTTGACCCACCAAATTTTCAGAGCCTACACAAGTTCTCATGGACAACATTTTCAGACCCTTCAAACATTCTGACCATGGTCGACATTTTCAGACCATTCATATTTTTCAACCATGGCAAAGAGTTTTAGATGATGGACAAGTGTTTATAAAAGTTGTTTGACATTCTTTTATGTACATATGATACTTTAAGTTGAATAACAAATGAATATGATTTGGGCCAAGTTCAAACCATCTAATCATTTGCAACAATTTGTTCAGACTGAATAAGGTATATTGAGACTGAATAAGGTGTATTTAGACCATGTGAAAATGTGACATGCAAGTGATGTTTCAAATTCATGTCAAATACGTGAACAACCCACAAGAAACTTTTTCAGACCGGGCACATTTGCATATCATGGCTAGATCATGAGAAACTAATTCAAATTTTTTTAGAAAATCATAGATTAATGTAATATAGACACAAAATTAAACAAACAAAATAGAAAACAAAGAAATATAATTGTACTACAATTGGAAGCAAGAAAAGGAATGGATTTCCCATCATTTATTCGACATGGAAAGTTATTCGTATATTGTGAATTCCTACTCCAAGCTCATACTACAATTTGGAGCAATAAAAGGAATGAAGTTCCTACTTATATGAGGATTGAAAAAGTTTCTAGTAACATTAAAATCGTATACTGTTATAACGTTACTAAGTTGATGAGGAGGGGTACACCATTTAGATTTATCAATTATTGGATTAACCAATCTGGAATAAGGATGTTGAGGGTAACTAGATTTCTAATCGTAGTAGGCTTGACAAATAAAGTGGAGTAAGGATGTTGTGGGAAACTGTGGATAACCATTAAGTAAAATGTGACCTTCATATAGTATTGAATCAAATATCTCTCTAAAAAGCACTCCTCATATAATAAACATGAGGAGACAATTTCCCAAAGGTTATAAGTGCAGGTCCATCGAGAAAAAGAGAACATAAACCTTTATAAACACCTCATCTAGCCAGGTAAGTATGTAGACCAGATAGTACAAAAAAAGGCACTGGTTGGAGGAGGAGGGATAGGTAAATCAATCTCAAAACTAATAAATTCATAACATTTTGGAGAAGGAACATATCTCAAGAATTTGTGAAAGCTTAGACCAAGAGGAGGGATAGGTAAATCAATGACTACTTTCTCGACAAAATGTATGGTCAGTCAAGTCCATAAGTGCAATTACGTTTCTAGGTTTCATGTAATTGTCTGGTTCATTTTCTTATTCTTTGTATCCAATAGAAATACAAAAATAGCCTTTATTTGATATGCAATAACACTACTAATTATAATCCAAGAAAATACTTTCCCTAGAAGAGGATTTTCTATTGATTTTGTATGAAGCTAAATATGTAAACTATGCTTATTCCAGTGCTATAAGGCATAGATGCACTTAACTAGATGATGTTTTTTGGGTTATCATTTTCATTATACTTAGTTTTTGTGTTGATAAACATGTAATATGAACCCATTATTTTAAGTTAATTTTCCAAATACTTATTCAGATTTATAAATGAACATGAGTGGTACATGGTTGGAATATGTAGTGAGATGCTCTCTTCTAGATAGTCAACTCATTTCATCGTTGGAAATTTGATGCATGTATTGAAAAGGTTGAAGCATTCATAGGGTGCTCTTGTAAAGAAAATATAGAAATATATTGGGAAAGTAGATGCTATTAACTATTATCTATTTTGTATTATCTATTCACACAAATAGTACATTAGTAATCAATTTAAGCATGAGGATGATACTTCATAGGATGGATCTCAAATGAGGGATTTCAGATATTTTGGGCTTCCAACTACTTTAACATGCTTGATCGGAATCTAGGTTCACCACTTTAGTGCAACTACCCTGGTTCATAATGGAACTACATTTGCACTTTGTCTTCATCTATGAATTCTAGAAAAACATGTTAATGTAATTCTCATATAACTTTCTCTAGCGTAAGTCATACATTCTCACATAACTTTCTCTAGTGTAAGACATACATTCTCATATAATTCTCTCTAGTGCAATCCATACATCCTCATGTAATTTTTTCTAGTGTAAGCCAAAATGATGCCAGTATTGTCTATGGTATTACTTTGATCATCCTTATTGATTAGTTGTATCATAGATTTCTTTATTTTTAAGAGTGCAAGTTGATCTTTTCTTCTTAAAATGTTGTTAATAGACACTTTTTAGAATCAAATGCATTCTAAAGTTTTACCATAATTGCAACCACTAAAAATGCATTTTCCTCATAGGTTGCACAACTTCTGCTGAATTAGTATGCCATTATCTTCTGGTTTGCTAATGGAATGTAAACTAGACTGAAAGAAGGCTTCTTTGTGAATTTCTGTGAGCTCTTATCCAATGAACTATTTACCTATCTACTTATACACTTGAAAGAAGGCTTCTTAATGAATTCATATAAAATTTATGGCTACCTAATATTGGTACTGAATCCACAATGTCACAATTTAATTAGGTTAAACTTGATGTCAAATAAATAAATGGCCTCCGCTAATGAAGAAATCTATTGTAAATCAATCAATTACACCACAATAAATATTCTATGCTTGCAACTAAGGAACTTGGGCATCCTGCATGGGCCTAATTACCAATAACAACAATCACAACAATTGTGATGTATTTTTTCTTACAAACTTGATATGTTAAAAACTTGACCAGTCTTTATGTGGTGACATCATTGAGGGAAACTAGAATCACTTATTTCGACCAATTACCATGTCAATGACAACAAACACTACTCACACATTTTGTGAAATAACTACATGATTGTTATTCACATACATTTCCAACAGTAGTGTACATCATAGTCCTACACCTACATTATAATAGTATCACACACATTTCTTGGGAAATGAATTTGTGCTAAATACAAGTACGGTATACCTGGTGGTGAAGAGTCATATCCAGGATCGTGAGGAGTCACCGAGTATGAAGAAGAACAACAAAAAACAATGTAGAGACCTTAGTTTGAAATTAAGATCCAAAGAACAAAAGCAACCAAAGTGAAGACAATGAATGAAGTTGCCCTACCTACAAGATAGGAGAGCTTACCCAAAGAATAATTTGTAACTGCAACGTGTGCAAAGAGGTTGAGAACAATGCGCAAATGCACGGGACGTAATTCTACTAACAGTGCCCAAAATTTATAGCAGGTCGATGACCCCATGTAGAAGTCGTGATTTCTCTGTCTCCTCTTCATTGACAAGATGTCCAACTATGGTCAAAAAATGAGGAAGATAAAAAAAGAGAAAATTTAAAAAATAAATATATAAAAAATAAAAAGTAGGTTTTTAAGAGGAGAGAGAATAAGTATAGAAGGAAAAAAGGAACCACACTAACATGGGCTGACTGGAGTGGTTTCACGTGTACGTGAAACACACATATTCCCCACTAGTGTATGGAAGAAGCATAACTCAAAGATTAACAATTGGGTTGTTTTTCTTTGTTATTTTTTCTTATCCCTCGCCCCTCCTTTACTTCTTTCTTTTGATTTATGTTTTTTTTGTGATTCTCTACTATTACAGTGTAGATTAGATTATAAATAATTGTCAAAAACATGGGTTAGAGTTGGATCTCAATTTTGATTTTCACATATCAGGCAGTCCCATATGTCGACAAATATGGGTCTAGGTCTGTTTCAGATTTCAAAAAATCCTAGTCCCGATCTATTCCTGATTCTAATTGTCAATATCATGGCCGATTATCGACTGGAAAATCTAGATTTAGATTTATTCTGAGATGAACTAGAAAAAGGTTACATTATGAAATGAAATATTGATAAGGCTACCTTTAAATTTAAATTTTGACAAATGCGATGAATAGTTTGATCAAAACCCGAGTCCACTTAAATTTCAATGCCAAATTTAGAGATGGGTAGTTTGTTATCAGCACCCGCATATCTGACTTGAGTTTTTTCTTCATCCTTTACAAATTACAATTGACTTGCATTTGTCAATATTAGATCATATAATCTAGGTGTGTAGAAAATTCAATTATTCATAACTTAAGTTCTTTTAGTCTAACCCAGCATAGAACTGAGTTTGAATTTGTCCAAACCTACCATATAATGGATATCAACATGTTTATTTTAAATTGGAGCCAATATGTAAATGCAAAAATAGAAGCAGAAACATTTTTCTTGAATCATACTAGTTAAGACAAACATGTTTATATTTGGGATATGGTTGGATTTGGACACATTTGGATTCAGATCGATTCTGGTTAGATTAAAAAGTCTACATTTTGTGTCACTATATTTTGACACACCTAGACTATATGACCTGATGTTGACAAATGTAGGTCAATTCTACTTTGTAACGGATGACACAATCATGTTGTTCCAGCGAGGGCTCTAAATTTAGCAAATCTCCGGTCACATATTTTTTAATTTAGCACGTACAATTGAAATAAGCTCGGATTGTGGTTGAACTATTCCTCTTCGAATCAAATTGCATTTGTCAAAATTAAGATATGCAAAATAGACATGTCAATATTCTATTTCAGCATAGCCTAATTTTTTCTAGTCTATTTTAGAATAGACTTGGACCTGGATTTCCCCAGTCTAGAATCAACCCAGAGGTTGACAATAAGAATCTAGAACCAACGTTGACCCAGAGTTTGTTTAAATCTAAAATTGATTTGGACCCATTTTTTATGACATATGGAACTTGATGGGTTGTGAAAATCAGAATCGAAAAACAACTCAGACACAAAATTTGGATCATTATTTAAAATGTGATTGATAACATAGTAGAGAAACACTAAAAAATTAAATAAGAAGAAAATGATTAAATTAAAAGAAAGAAGCAAAGAAGGGGCAAGAGATAATGTCAAAAAAAATAACCCAACTGTTAACTTTTGAGCGGGATTTGTAATCCTAGTATGGGTTAGTATGTGTCTCATCCACATGAGTCTTCCATGTCAACTCTCTCTGCTTAGAACTTGACCCCCCTCTCTTCCTTCACTCCCGACTACAGCTCGTGCAAGCAACCTATGTCTGAGGAAGACAATAGCCAACAAGGACGACTGGCTGCTATGTCTAGCTATTAAAGCAGTTGTGCGCTATCTATGCAAAACACAGTTCAACCCATGTACTCTGTCCCGGAGGCGAGGTAACAACCCTAGCCCCATCCTCCTCTATCACTGACTCTGTGAGTGACAGCCGTATCACGGGTGAAACAACTGCTCCTAGGTGTGTCTATTTTACTAATAATTTTGAATCCGTAATGATTTTTTACGAAATAAAAACCATCCGATCTCTTACAAAAATATTTTCCAACCGATATGTATGTTTTGAAACAATAATTAAAGAAAAGAGAAATAAAGGGGATATAAAAGGAGAGAGGAGAGAAGTAAAAAACGAATAAAATGAGTGAGAAGGAAAAATAATGCATGAGGGAAGTAATGAAAGAGATGAACACATTATAGTATCCAGTTCGACATCGCCCACAAAGTAATCCAATGCGTCCAGTCCGGGCTTGAGTAGTTCGACTTCGCCCATAAAGTAATTCAATGCGTTCAGTCTGGACTTGAGTCTAATTCAACTTGATTGTGTCCAATTTGAACTTCCAGTAAACTAGGAAACCACCCCAGAGTACGCGGGAAAGACACGTATATTGGAGGACAGTGTGACTAGTCATTGTCGTTAATCTTTTTGGCGGTGTTAATGGTTGGCGTATTTAGGATTTTGAGATAGTAGATGACTTTTTTGAGAAATTATTAAAAAAAGGTATATATGGGATATAATCAATCAATCATGAGCATGTAATTATAAGAAAAAAATTTTCCCTTCTTTCTTTTGCCTCCGTCGGTTGTCCTACAGAGTGGTGGCAGTTTGGCTCGATCCAAGGCCAGCCGTGTCTTTTCATGTCCGACCACGCCGACAGCAAACAACAGCAGCTAGCATCGCGCTCTCATGGCTGATCAACGGCAGCAGGCGGAGGTCCTAGCCCAGCAGCACCAGGCCGCAGCTCTCATGGCGTTGCAGGCGGAGCTCCTTGCCTAGAAGCAGCAAAGGCAACCGATCCACCTGAGCCCCAGTGGCTGCGGCGATGCAGGTCATGAGGGAAGTCGAACAAGTGAAGCGACAACCTATTTGTGGTGAGTTCTTTCCTCAGATCTGTGGCTGGCGGCGTTTCTTTTTTATTCTTTCTTTCTAACGTTCGATTTCCACCTCGTTATTCTTGAAAACTTATGTAAAATAAAAAGAAGACGTTTGATGAGAATGGGCAACGGGCAATTTCTGATACCGAATAAAATGCTGCTCTTGTGGAATAAATTTAAGTGCAGGATTCTGCTATCCAGTTAAATTTTCTTGAATCATACTATTCCAGATCCAGCGTGAAGGGAGAAAGTGAAATGCAAATTTGTCTAAATTTTGTTAAGTTCTTTAAAACAATGTGGACCGCTTTTTCAAAAAGCGCCCGCTTTAATCCGCTTCAAAACCCGCTTCCCGCTTTCCGCTTCATGGGGGGCATTCCGCACGCTTCGCGCTTTCCAAAACCTTGCTTACAGCTTTTAAGTATAGTCTGTTAAAACTTGATAATTATTCTTGGTTAATTGCCGAACCTTTGATCCGGAAAGTATGAGTACGGCTTCGACCTTTCGGTCTCCCTTAATCGGGGGTTATCGGGAGGTGGGGTCGTAACAAATTTACTTTCTTTGATATAATGTTGTATGATCCAAATATAAGTATATTTCTAAAAACATGAAAGTAAAATACATGAGAACATCCATTATGCATTTATATCTATAACACCACTCCTTTAGACATATATCATAACTGAGCAGAAGTGTTTTATCTTGAAGGATGAATGACACATTTATGAAATCATAGAAAATAAATATATAAATCACCATTAAGATTCATACATTGTTCTTTACATAGAAAACTATGGTTGAGTTCTATAACATGTCTAAACATTTCTAAGCATGAAAATCTAAACATAGAAGTAAACATCTTCATAACATTAGATCGCCTAGTATGGATGACACCCCACCTATTAGCTCTTGAAGGTCTTCTAGTCCTTGCTTGCTTCTCTTGAGTCCTTACTAGCTCCAATTCCTGAGGACATTTCATCCCTATCCATGCAAAGGGAAAAATCAACACATCAATAAACAGTACTGACACTTTATAATATGAGAAAAATAAAGTATACTTGACATGTAAGAAAACTTGACATGAATTACCTGTAAACATCCTTGAATAGCATTATTAACATGAAAAATTGAAAAGAAATTGTATGTGTCCCTCTATGAAGCCCCCTTAGAAGCACATGATTGCTAGGAAAGCCCTTGATGCTAGGAAATCCCTTGACAACTCTTTTGAGGTCCATGATTAGGGAGCATAAAAAGATTATTTCAATTCCACTTAACTTGATCATTAACATGATATTAATATTAACATGATCTTTAAAATTTAAAATAATGGCATTTCTCCCTCTTGAACATTAACATTGATTCCATGACTCATTAAGCATAAACTTTAATCATAATGAACATTATAACATAAGACATGCATACAACAATCATCAAGCAATAACATAAAGTGATCATGATTAAACATTCAACTTGCAAATATAATGTCTACTTTATACATAACATGCAAACAACCATAATTAATTGTGCTCAGCAACATGGCTGACATAGACTAGAAAAAACTAGGCTATGCTAAAATAGAATATTGACACGTCTATTTTGCATATCTTAATTTTGACCAATGTAGTTCAATTCGGAGATGAATATTTCAACCACAATCCGAGCTTATTTCAATTGTAGGCGCTAAATTTAAAAATATGTGATCGGTGATTTGCTAAATTTAGCACCCGCGCTGGAACAACATGATTGTGTCATCTGTTACAAAGTAGAATTGACCTACATTTGTCAACATCAGATCATATAGTCTAGGTGTGGCAAAATATAGTGACATAAAATGTAGACTTCTTTAATCTAACCAGAATCGATCTGAATCTGAATTTGTCCAAATCCAACCATATCCCAAATATAAACATGTTTGTCTTAACCAGTATGATTTAAGAAAAATGTTTCTGCTTCTATTTTTGCATTTACATATTGGCTCCAAGTTAAGATAAACATGTTGATATTCATGCTATGGAAGGTTTGGATAAATTCAAACTCAGTTCTATTCTGGGTTAGATTAAAAGAACTTAAGTAATGAATAATGGAATTTTCTACACACCTAGATTACATGATCTAATATTGACAAATGCAAGTCAATTCTAATTTGTAAAGGATGATAAAAAAACTCAAGTCACATGTGCGGGTGTTGAATTTAACAAACTACCCATCTCTAAATTTAGCACTGAAATTTAAAATGGGCTCAGATTTTAACCAAACTATTCATCGCATTTGTCAAAATTTAAATTTAAAGGTAACCTTATCAATATATCATTTCATAATGTAATTTTTTCTAGTTCCAATCTCAGAATAATTCTAAATCTAGTTTTTTCAGTCGATAATCGGCCATGATATTGACAATTAGAATCACTAGGATTTTTTTAAATCTGAAACTGACCCAGACCCATATTTGTCGACATATGGGACTGCCTGATATGTGAAAATCAAAATTGGGATCCAACTCAGAACCATGTTTTTGACCATTATTTATAATCTAATCTACACTATAATAGTAGAGAATCACGAAACAAAACATAAATTAAAAGAAAGAAGTAAAGGCGGGGCGAGGGATAAGAAAAACATCCCCGTTGTTAATCTTTGAGTTATCATCTTCCACACACTAGTGGGGGATACGTGTGTTTCACGTGCGCGTGAAACCGCTCCAGTCAGCCCATGTTAGTGTGGTCCCTTTTTCCTTCTATACTCATTCTCTCTCTTCTTAAAAACTTATTTTTTATTTTTTATATATATTTTTTGTTTTACTTATAATTTTTAACCCGTAATGATTTTTTTATGAAATAAAAACTATCAGATTTCTTACAAAAATACTTTCCAACCGAATCAATATTGACATGTTTCGAAACAATAATTAAGGAAAAGAAAATGAAAGGAGATATAAAAAGAGAGAGGAGAGAAGTAAAAACCGAATAAAATTAGTGAGAAGGGAAAGTAATGAAAGAGATGAATAGATTATTGCAGTTCGACATTGCCCACGAAGCAATCCAATGTGTCTAATTTGGACTTGACTGGGCCCGGTCCGGATTTGAGACTAATTCAGCTTCATTGCGCTCAATTTGAACCTCCCATAAACTAGGAAACCGCCCCTGAGTACACGGGAAACACGCGTATATTGGAGGGCCGTGTGACTACTCATTGTCGTTAATCTTTTTCTCGGTGTTAAAGGTTGGAGTATTTAGGATTTTGATATAGTAGATAATTTTTTTTGAGAAATTACTAAAAAAAGGCATATATGGGATATAATCAATCAATCATGAGCAAGCAATTATGAGCAACCTTTATTTTTACCTTCTTTCTTTTGCCTCCGTCGGTTGTCCTACAGAGTGGTGGCAGTTTGGCTCGATCCAAGGCCAGCCGTGTCTTTTCATGTCCGACCACGCAGACAGCTACAGCAAACAACAGCAGCCAGCATCGCGCTCTCATGGCTGAGCAACGGCAGCAGGCGGAGGTCCTAGCCCAGCAGCACCAGGCCGCAGCTCTCATGGCGTTGCAGGCGGAGCTCCTTTCCTAGAAGCAGCAAAAGCAACCGATCCACCTGAGCCCCAGTGGCTGCTGCGATGCAGGTCATGAGGGAAGACGAACAAGTGAAGCGACCACCTATTTGTGGTGAGTTCTTTCTTCAGATCCACCTCGTTATTCTTGGAAACTTATGTAAAATAAAAAGAATACGTTTGATGATAATGGGCAACGAGCAATTTCTGATACAGAATAAAATGCAGCTCTTGTGGAATAAATTTAAGTGCAGGATTCTGCTATCCAGTTAAGTAAACCTATATCTTTTGCTGCAGGTAGCTAATACAACCCAATAGGCTCACATCAAACTAAACGTGATTTCGCAGTTCAGCAGCGGTATCTGGTTTGATTTGTATAGCCGCATCGGGTTGGATTTGGTCCGAAATTCTTTTCCCAAATTTCGTTTTTCTTTCATTATTTTGGACTACCATGTAACGACAGTATAGATAATAATATTATTAACGATAACGTTACTTGTTATCTGTGTCAGTCCATGGTTTATTTTGGCTAGAAGGTTTCTTGCTTCGTTTTGGTAAGATATATCCTATAGTTTGGGTCAGGTTAGTATGGATCAGCCTGGGTTAATATGGGTTGGGTGACAACTTGTTTTAAGAAAAAAGTCAGTCGGGTGGGCAAAGTGTTGCCAGGTCGGGTTGAGAAGAAGAAAATAGACCACCCGCTGCCTTTTATTTATTCCACCTCTCCATCTGAGTCTCTTTTTTTTTTTTGTTTCGTTCACATGCAAATATCTACATTGATGAACTACTACCCTCTTCCCATGTTTGGCAATTGATATTATGCTGCCTTCCACCTATTTTTACCGGTTTTGCTTGCCTGACACTTACACCTACTGTTGGCGGCATTTGATTCAGCCTATGCTATTGACTGGTAAGTGCAATAGTGCATCCGTTGCTAGAACCATGCTATAAAGATGGTTGAGCTGCTGTACCTATCCACACAGAACCAATTCAACCTATCCAGCGGTCATCACCACGATTTCCTACTCCTTCCTGTATCCATGGCGTCATCATCCTCAAACGCCGTTCCGTACTCGACGAACCTGTTAGATGTATACCAGGTCCAGTACAATATCTGGATAAAGAAGAAAGGGGACTACGTGAAGGCTGAGAAGTGTATCAACGGTCTGGCCAATACGATTGACAAGATGAAGGACCCTATTATTGTCACTTCCGAGCAACACATTCACACCCTAGCAATACTGAAATCGAAAGGGATCAGCATTGGTGAGCCAGAAGTGAGCGCCGTGGTAAAGGGAAAGCTGAAGGCCGACATTGTGAAGCAGGCTGAAGCAGCGGATATCAAGCTGAGCAATCTCTGATACGTAAGTAAAAAAGTCTGGTCTCACTATCTTGGGAACGAGTTAGTAGTTATGTTATGGAATAAAGTGGGTAAAACGTCTCTTTTCGCTATACCTGATATTAGTGATGCTATGGAATGAAGTGGGTAAAAAGTCTCTTTTCCTTATATTAGTGACCTGTTAGTAGTGATGTTATGGAAATAAAGCAAGTAAAAATTCTCTTTTCGTTTACATTGGGGACGAAACATGCCTGCAACTAGTTTGATGTCATCAAATATAAAAAAAAATAAAAAATTCTCGGGGATGGCATCTATAACCCCGAGTTGATAGTGATGTCCTATGCAAGGTTGATTATTTTAATGCGAAATCTATTCCCCTTGGCAACGAGTTGGTGTGGAATGTTTGTACAAGCTTGTTTATTATTATAAATAAAAATATCTGGTGGTTTACCTTGACTGTGTTTGTACATGAAAACTTGAAAAGACAATCTTGATGTCGTTCTTTGAAAGCTCTAGTCATCAATAAGGATCACTGTGTCCCATAATATTCGAGCTTCTTCGCACACTTCCTATTCGAGCTGCTTTGTACAGACATTATTAGATTATAATACAGCTGCTTCACGTTCATCCATTTCAAGCTGCTTTGTATTGTACATATTATAATACAATAAAAATTGCAGGGTAACAGCTGCTCTCCACCACGACACAGAAAACTAACCATCCGTTTTTTGGTAAACCTCATATTTTGATCATAAAGTCAAAGAAAACACTGTGTTTGAGGTTACATAAACGGACATGGTATGGACAGCAAGAGTGCCCATCCAGCAGAACAAATTAAACGAAAGCATGAAACATAGAAATATAAGAACTGTTCGGCCTAGATAATAAGGCATATGAGGGTGTTCAAGAGCAGGAAAAGTATGTGATACATGAGGGTGGGTTCCCCTAAATGTATTCTCATCATCTGGACTAAAGATCAGACTTATGCCTAACTGCATAATTTGCCGCTGATCCATAATAGCGGATTGTCTTGTTGTAAAACAAATGAGACATATATACTATAAACTTTCGGCTTCTTGGGATCCTGTACCGAACTCGAAAGTCTTGTTCATCCAGAAAAAAATAACAAATAAACATGAGACATCGTTGCAACGACAGAGTATTCCGTAATGGAAAATTTTCCGTTGAATAAAATAATTATATTTACGTGACACACATTGTACACACAAGACTATGGTGGTAATTTGGGAGCCGGACTTGTGGTGGGTGCGCATGCCTCAATGCATTAATTGTTTGGATGCGATAATGATGAGAGTTATTGTTAAGATAACCGAGAACGTTGTTTGATGGACGATTATTGTGAAGAACAAGAAGAGCAACAATCCCCTATTGTTCTGAATGGAAAAGAACTACAATTTTGAATGCATGTTATTCAATAGGAAGAGCAAGATGCTTGTGTTGATTCGAAGAATAATAAGACGAACATAACCGAGGTTTGCATTTCGACCTGGTTAAGGCTTAATGTTCTCTGACATTTAAAATTAATGTTGAAAACCATGTTTCTGTGGCATACAAACAAGGCTCAATACGGATGAAAGATAGGTGTCTGTAATGTAGTACCATTGTTATGTAGCAGAACATATATTTTTAGTGTGGCATACAAACAAGGCTTAATAAGGAGGAAAGTTACGCATCTGTAGTTCAGAACCAGTATTATGTAGTAGAAGTATGGCAAACAAACAAGGATTAATACGAAGGAAAATTAGGTATAGTGAACAACTAGTGTCGTGAGATATACATACATTTCTAGTGTGGCATACAAACAAGGCTTACTACAGAGGAAAGTTAGGCGTCTATAGTGTAAAACCAGTGTTATGTAGCAGAAAATACATTTTTTGTGTGCAACACAAACAAGGTGCTATTGCAGCAGGACGAGGCGTTTTGATGGTAGTGTGAGGTCTTTTGTACTTGTAGTGCCCTTCGACTATTTTTGTGTGGCATGGAAATGTCTCGTTATTGAGGCAAAATGAGGTGTATTTTTTTGTAAAATAAAACGAAGTGTTATATGGAGTAGCGGCATGTTTAAAGAATTATGAGATGAAATCAAGACTATATTACAAGGAAATTAAGCATTTTCAGTGCAGAACCAGGTGTAAAAGCCAATATTTACGATCAATAATTTTATTTAGAATACTTAAACCATCTTTGTACATTCATATTTTACATCATACTATATGGAAGCTTGGACTACTTATACATGTTAACTATAACTTAAAACATCAAATTGTATCCCATGCACATCTCTTCAATGTCTTCCTTGAATCACCTTTTCACATACATACCAAAGGGATAAACCACCAAACATGGGACAAAGAGGAAAAGGGCCCCAATGCTATTACAAAGTTCTTACTATTGAGACACTATCAAATATGCAACAAGAAATGATTATATGCCTTTCAAAATTAGGCAAGGACTATTTAATGGACCTGGCTCACCAAGTTATGGATTACAAGTATAAACATTTCCCATGATTCAAGTTTCAAAATAGCATTTAACAAGATTGTTCAAGATATCATATATGAAAGATTGCTCAATATTTCAATGTTGTAAACAAATATCTTATATACCATACATGCAAGATTATTCATATATAAATACCAAATATCAGTGTTTCCAAGTAACACAGTCTTTGAAATCAAGATTTCCCATCAAATTTGGCACCTTTATGTAATTATCTTTCAAGGGATAAGAGACTTTTATTCGATCTCATAGTCTACAAGAGAACAATGCTAGTTCCTAATTAGGTATCTACCCATATCTTGAGGGATAACTGTTCATTTATGCACTACAAAAGGTGTTGGGATATTACCAGATGCAAGTGAGTCAAATCCCTAAGAGGCTAAGCCTAAAAAGCTAATCAAAACTCCAATAGATCAACCTCAATGCCAATGTATAATTCAACTTTAAGCATCCAACACTTTTCAATGTCAATAAGATATTTGTGACCGTCAAGAGGCAACATAGTGCTTGCAAACAAATTTGGATGTACAACCTTACAAGATTTCTTACATTCAAGAGGGAAGTAAATAGTTCAATAATTAAGTAAAGATTTTAGTAGGTCAATTATGAAAAACTTCAAATGTCACGAGCTAAAATTTCATCGTAAGTAAAGAATGAATTCTAATAGCATTTTAAAAGTCTAGCTTAGAATTTTCACCCCCCAAATTTCAAAATCTATCACAGAGATACACAATAAACCAAAGTTACGTAAGTTAATCCTAAATATGCAAGAGCGTGATGATATTGACCTTCTAGGTCCAACCATGCATCCACTATATTCTTTTTTTTTTTTAATTTAAATTGGGGAATCAATTCATCTCATCCCCATGAAGAATTGAACTAGAGAACTAGCTAATACAATCAGCTCTCTTAGCCACTCAGGTGACATGACTTTGGGTGTCTCAACTATATTATAGTTAGTAATAAACCTTTCTTTGGATAATTTCACTAAGATTTCAAAAGTAATTGATTCATTTTTTTTATTTTCCTTAAGATTGATCCCAATATTTTTTAAAAGTTACTAATTGGTTAAATATAATAAATATCCTCATTCTTGTGGAGAAAATGCCCAACATTTTCAATTGATATATAGTAAATATAAGGGTTTTTTAAGAAATAGAGCTATATATGCTTTGATTTTTTTTGGATAATTACAACAAGTTTCATTTCAAATATTTCATTCGTATAATAAGACCTTTAAAAAGAAAAGCTAAGACCATATCAAGACATCACCCAAAAAAAGTTTGTAGGATACACATTTTTGTAGGTTTTTGATAATCCTAGCTAACCGAATGATGATTCAGATGAAAAACCAAGACAAGCCCAAGTTGATCGATAAATGTAACTTTTTCTATATGCCAACCCATGCTGTCTTTTTTTTCATGATGTGAGACCACCCCCGAAATATCAACTGCGATTGTGATCCACCCCTAAAAGTGAAAACCCCCATCTCCCCACAACTACCCTCACATCATGGTTAGCCAGGTACACTCATGTAGAGGCCAAGTTGCATGACGTGGCCATGGACTAGTGAAATTGCACAATCGGAGATTCAATATCAGGTCCCGAGTGTGGAGATCCTACGCCTTCTCCATAAATCTACAAACTCCGTTGGTAACCCTACCCCCTATTGTCTTTGTCAAAACGGAAACAGTCTTCTACTGTAGAGTCCTTTCCCTCACCTAGGAGGACTATGATGCTCTTGTAAAGTAATCTATATATATACATTTATATACTATATTGGGATGCCAAATGTTATGTATCCACATACCGATGAGTTTGATCCCTAACATGATGGGACCTTGAGTGTAACATACTCAAACCTAGGTATATCGGCTAACACTCCCTTATTTTTGACCCCCCCTCGTAACGTTAATAAGTAATACCTAATTTACCTATTTGAAAATGCACTATGAATAATCGGAGCCAAATAGTATCATAAATTCATGAATACTCTTTATATATAGTAAAATAACCCCAATACATCCATAAAAAGACTTAATCTACAAATATATCCAAATAGTAGGTTTTGTGATAGTTGTACACTTCAAAATATAGCTAGGTTTATAAAATAAAGAAAATCAAGTTAATATAGTGTCCCAGTTGAGTAATTTAGAGGAGTAAATACATTAAATGTAGACATAATACACTAGTGATGAAATGTAATATGAAACTTATTCAAAAGATAACATTAATGTCAAATTCAAAGCCCTTGCATCTCAAATAGCTTACCTAGAATATTTTAGATTATTTGGATAATGTTTACCCTTCCAATTGAGTTGCAAATCAATGCATTGAATAACATAGGTCTAATGAGTTTAATTGAGGTAACATTTTATTTCCCCTAAATTTTTCATTCATTTTCATATGGTAATGCTTTAATCGCAAATGACCCATTGATTTTTGTATATCACATTGCTTATGTGTTTATGCAGTCAATGGATCTGGATCGCTTGATCCAATCTCATGAGAGTGGGTCATCGTCTCCATATTCTGTTGTGATGCCTACACACATGACTTGTTCTGAGAATTCTTCTCCTCCTCCTCCTCCTCCTCGATATCCCTCTCCTATATCTCCTCTGTCATCCTACCCCTTCTCTCCTTTTTCCTCATTCCTTCCTTGAGCCTTCCACAAACCCAAACTAGTCACATCTTCCCATCCTCCCTCTGCCTAATATCGTAATGAAGACCATGCTTCTCCCTCACCGCAAACTTTTACATGCAATAATTATCAATGTTGTAAACCTATAAAAAATTGCCGCCACCCGCCTTGTTAGTGGCTGACAGACTGTTGATGGTGCAATGACACCACTCCGCCATCAATGCTGGGTCAACGATATCACTCAGTATGGTCCCAACCTGTGTGTTCTCCTTCCCTTCCCTCATTTCCCCTTCGTCCTCCTTGTGCTCCACCTATGGCCACAAGACTTCACCATTGTAGCCTCAGCTTCAACATGCCCACAGGTCCCAAATTCTTAGCTAGAACACATCCTCTTCTCCTTTGTGGACCTCACTAGCGGCAAAGAAGCACATGCGGACTGACGGCTGTTGATGGTGCTATTGATCCATAGATCATGAAGGGTTGATGCCACTACCACCACTTCCCCTCTCTACGTCTGACCCACCTCCTTCTCCACATGTGCTTCAATTTTCATCATCCTTAACCCTCCCTGATCCTAAACATCATCCCCTTCTCTACTTTGCACCCAATAAAGACACAGTTGTTGCCATGAATGGCCCTTCAACAAATGCCACCAAATCAGGCCATGTTACAACTGGTAAACACCTCCAACCACCTCATTATAAGTTCTCAAGTTGCTGCCAACACTGAACCCTCTCCTTCATCATCTCCCTAGGCACCCTACAGCCATGATAACAAAGCTTCGCCTCCTACAATTTGGTGGTTAATACCTTCTTTACATCATCATGCTACCTTGCATCTGGATCATAGCCTTGGCCTCCTTCCTTTCTTATCTTCTCTTCTTCCTCAAATCATGGACCTTCCATATCCTTGCTAAATCTGGTGCCCTCCATCTCTCCCATTGTGCATCTGCCACCAGTGTGTACGACATCGATGTCAAGTAGCCTTAGCCACCGACAGATTGCCAATGTTGCTTCTGACTCCGCCTATAGGTTCAGGTAACATGACTGCCACCTCCTGTCAAAATTGGAAGGCCTCCAACCAAGAAACAGTCTCGCAAACTCACCACCAAGATGCTTCCAGTGTCATCTTCTTCCCTTGTGTAAATCAATGCCAATCACCAATCCCTCCAAATGTCCAAACCACCTTTAACCTATTCTTGAAATCTATCTGGGAGATCATAGTTTAATGTGCAAGAAGAAGAACCTCTTGTACTTGTGCCCCGGGACTTTGACGAGAATGGTTCACTATAGACTATATTTTCTTCTAGTAACACTCAATCATACAGAGGACGATAAGGAGTTTGGATTACTATCCTATTGAATTATCTAGACACACATCCTCATGAAAACCCTTGATATGTAAGTGTGCATTTCATTTTCCATTGTTCTTGTTTTTAGAAACATATTATGAAGATATGATAAGCATGGAGTATATGATAACATAGACATTTATATACAAAATCCTAGTAATACTATAACATGAACTAGAAAATCAATGTACCTACCAATCCTAGGGTTTGCACATGTTAAACATTTAGTTGCATGAAACCAATTATAATGATGCATTATGTTATGGTCTAGATATTAAAATAGAAGATAATGTATACAACATGGGTACATTGATAATACAAACCATTTTATTAATCCTGTTAATGTTTATGGTATACATTACCAAACCTAGAGATTTAGAATCATTAGTGAGTATATCTTGATATGATGTTATCCTTTCCATAAGTTTAAAGCCCTAGACACATGTATATGTAATAGATAATAACTTAGAAAAAATAGGGAACTAGGGAACACTATTATCTGGATTGATCAAGTTCTAATAAAAAGGAAATAATGAAATATGCATAAGAATGTTTTATTTAAATATAAGTATTGGTAAATTATTGGTTAGGGATATATCTAAATATACTTTTAATTTCCTATATTACATACTTGCGTTCATATCATATTCAAGAATTAGATAGTAAAACGTGCATACACACAATATACATAATGAGCATGATGTTAATAATAATATGAGTTCACATAGTATAGAGAGAGAATGATTTTACATGATTGGAATTGGAAGAATACATAGTATTACCCATACAAATATGTAAGTTAACCATATTTAGACTTATGTGACCAAATATGGATCTTAGAATTTGATATAGGTAAGTAATGAATTATATAATATAACAAGAATAAAATAATCATATTTCATGTAAGTGATCAAAGTTTGGATAAGAAGATTATGTGTAAATATAAGAATGTATACACAAGTTTCACTAGCATACCCAATTTGTTCCTAGGATGAATACAAACAATGGGGGCAAAGTATATCATTTTATTTAATCACTAGTATTGAAGATAATGTATATACATAGTTTATTTGATTTTGGGAATTATTTGAGTGAAACCTACACCCATTTAATGAGGCATCTCTTGAACTATCAATTTTACTTAAAATAGAATTGTTAAACATTCATATTTCCTAATTCTGATTCATATAAGTTCTTGTGGTTGATGAATTATTCTTTTATAATGAGTATATGGATCCCTCATTCTATGATTGCCTTTTCCAAATAAACTGATTAAAATGCTTGTCTTTTGACTCTATTTGTGTATGCTACATGTTAGACTAGAATATCTAGAATAGTGGTACTTATGTACAACAATACTTATATAGGGCGTGCATATTCCTCCTTGGTGTGCATTTCTACCCTTATTTCTTTTAGTCCATAATCCTGGTGTTGTAGCCCTGCTTTAAGTATATTTAGTCAACATTTTTATGCCTACAAAAATTTATTATTTTAAATTGGAATCATGGATAACTGTTATGGCAAGGAACTTTTATTGTATGCTTGTAAATAATATGACTCGCTTCTCTTGTTATAATTCATTTGAACTACCTAAATACAATTAGCCCCATTCTTGGGGGAATATTTCTTTTTGCAACTTTAACCCAATATAATGTCCAAAGTATTCATTATATGTGCATACTCAACCTTTGTTGACCTTACTTTGTTTGCAATGTTCTGGGTGATGTTCCCTTACACCAATGTGTAGGTATAAATAAGACAAGGATGCATGAACATCATTTACAAGGTATCGAACCTAATGATAGCTTGGAATGACTGGGTTGCCCTATGAAACAAGTCTTCCATTTGATTAGATTTATAAGATGCATACATTTTTACATTGTGATACCAACTTGTATGGTGAGGAACAATTGTAAATGAATCATTATGTAACTTTATAGTAGTTTTGTTTTTGCTTCTTACTTAGTATCTTACTGTGTAATATATACCATTTGGAAAATTATTGAATTCCTCTTTTCCTCCATTTCTTTGAAGATGATGGTCTTATATTTCTCTATTTAATGAAGAGTGGATCCCCTCTCAGGTCCCACTCTATACAAAATGGTATTAAAACCTAAGTAGTCAGTAACTTGGCCATTTCAATCTATCTTAGCCTTTAATTAGGTACTTAGGTGACCCTTTATATGTAATTGATGTACCTACTTTTGAGTTGTGTGATACCAAATAGGGTTTCAAGACCTATAATATTTGGTGACTTCCACTCCCCAAACCATGGTGTGGTCAAGAGTAAGTTTTTGGGAACCTTGGATAACCCTAAACCCTTTATGGACTACATAAATTCCCTACATAGGTATTGACCTTTTTGTTCATTAGATTCTATTTCCCTAAATTTTCACGACTAAAATGTAGGTACACTTGAACATTTATATATGGGATGAACCCCAATTTCCATTGAGACCCTCTGTTTTGTTTATCTAGTATGCCTTGAATACATCCACTATGAGGACTGAGCATGGATGGATGATAAACATGGAACTCTGACTTAAGTTGTAGAAAGGTTGAAACATCCCATCCACAACAAAACACTATTACGTACTAAATAGTGAATTAACGAAAATCATGAGAAATTAAAACCGATTTACAACAAGCACCAAAAGGGGAAACATATAGCATTTGAGCCGACACTTTTTCATTTCATCTGTTATCAACAGGGTGCTACAACATAATTTCCCATCGTATGATTACATCTGATAACTGTTCGGTCATACTACTTCACATCAAGATACATGTCCGAAAACTGTGCATCAATCATTATACAAGAATCATCGAAAACTCTCCCGAAGACTAGAGTGTATAGGGATGACACATAGGACTCTACTGCTAGACATGATCTATCCCACTGGATACTATACCTCTGCATATCATCCACAACCACATAATATGCATCTCGCCAGGCGCATCCACCTAAAAAGGTTATTAACCACTGGGGTGAGACACATAGTCCCAGTGAGAAACATAACCCTCTACCAACTTTATTATTATAACAGATAACTGATATAAGCAGATTATAAGAGCAGCATGCTGAGTAGGGCTAATCTTACCACCAATCTTATCAAGATATTTATGAGGTCTATAACCAGGTACTCTTTATGGAACATGATTGACAAGATAAGCTCATAAGAACTCATCACATGATATAAGGTTCATATAATAAACTGTAGATTATAACCAAAGCACTATGCAAATAAGGCCTCAACCAATGTTTTGTATTTGCCCTAAGCAAGATACTATACGGCTTGATTACGAATTATTATTCCCTGAGGAAGTGAGCCTTCCCTGATCAAATCCAACCATTGGCTACGAAGCCCAATCCGGTGCCATACAAGGTCTAAGGAGATCCAGACTCCATGACCTCACCTTCTCATGGTCAGTACATGAATCATCAAGCAAGACCGCAGTCTTATGCTTATAAGGCCTCAACCTTTGGGTCAGCTCCGCAAGCTACCCATTCTTTCGAGCCATGAACGCATCATGCTCTTCATCACATATCCTGAGCCATGGGACTGTTCACCATGCTCCATTACACCGAGCCATGAACACATCATGCTCTATATATATATTCACAGTAGTACTCAAATCCTCCTATTTTAGGCTAGGGGAAACCTCGCATATTCAACAATATGCGCTCTGGGTTGAGTCCCACAGGAGAACCCATTTCACCATCACCCTATTACTGACGATGATGGATCTATGGCCAGGGTAGCTACATGAGAGATTCATCTATAATTAGTTAATGCATTTTAAGTAGATTGTTGGGGCAATCAAATTATATTGAACAGCCAAAATATATATAGAATATGAACAACATTAAATGTCATTGTATTGATGTTATACTGCCCTTGCTTTTCTCATTACCCTCAACAATCATCATATCACCATGGGACATCCATCCCTCATACATCACACAATGCCACTGCCTCTCAAGGCTTTCACATCATACATTATCATTTTAGAAACGCATCTCGTATCTCAATATCAGCATTATGGGAACGCATCCCTCGACTAGGCACCCGACCTTAATCAAGTCCTCATACCTTTTCACATTATACTTGCTATTACATGTTGTCTTATCAATAGAGTTATCATCAGTATTACTCAGACATTGCACATACATCAAGTGCTATACAAAGCATAAAATCATATAATCACCATAGCTATTACCTGGCTATGAATTCAATATACCTGCATGGTTAGCTTGCATGAGAAAGAGATAACCGGATTACCAAGCATAGAACATGTATCTATTGTGATTATCATGCTATCAAGATTTCAGGTGTACCGAATTGGAGCATTATCCAATTTCATATATACATGAGATTCAAGGTTGTATATGCAAGCATTGCAATCACATTATCATTATGAAACTGTGAGCACCTAACATGCCCCATATCTCATTAGCCTATCTTTGATTGTCATATCATCGAGATTTAGGTTTATGCATTGGTTTATTCTTTCATCATTATGAACATATGTAGATTAATGTCATGACGTGGTGTTTTCATCAATACACCACAGCTATCAAGTCAAGGATATCCCACATATCCCACATCTTCAGCTATTAAGCACATCATCCCTAAGGATCATACACCATGATCCACTATCCAACTTTATCAAAGGTTCATCTATTATTACCCATAGATAACCACTGCACAAGGGTCCACAACCCATTTCATCTTGGCTCATCATACTTTTATTATTAAACATGAGCACACATCATGACCCATACTTGTGGTCATATACCTGTGTCACATTGTCGTGTGTAGCAACATCATATCCTTCCAAATGTACCGTGATCACAACCTTTCACCCTATCTCATTATTATCATAGGTGTAGGGTTCAAGGTGATTTAAACCATCTCACAAGTTTCATTGTTAACAATAGAGGTGTGACCTCATATATTAACATTTCATATCATCAGAACCCTTACCAAGGCTCCCGCAACCCTCACCAAAGGTCTGGCGGCAGTGCCATCCCTCACCAAAAGAATAACAGCTAGGGTCTCCCACCCTAAGGCAACTCACCACCATATCGGCCAATCATTGCACACCTCTATCATACATCAAGGTTCCATTAGCACTCATGGTGTCGGGCAGCCATCACTAAGGGGTGTCGTGCACCACCAGCATGGCTATTGGCTAACCACCACAACAACCCTATCGGTCAAAGGGGTGTCACCCCAAGGTGCCCCTACTACACAATCAACTTTGTATCGTCCATGGCCAGGGCACCAAGAACCATGTCGTGCATAGCCATGTGGCATCATAACGGCTAGCATCTAGAGTTATCATGTTGGACACCATGCCATATCTTCGATCCCCTCATATTGACCAAGTTCACTAAGGTGGTGTCATCCAAAGCTTGTGCCGGGCACCAAGCTAGCATCACATAACGACCAAGATCACCTCAAGACAAGGGAGTGTATCGGGAATCCTCTCTACATGGATGTATCAGGCAACCACCTACATAAGGTGTATCACGCAGCCACTCGTCATAGGTATATCGGGTAGGGAACTCATCATAGTTGTGTCGCCCATCCATCAACTCCCCCAAGGGTATCGACCAAGGGACCATAACGGTCACAAACTAAGCTTCAACTAGGCATAATGACCAGGGATACAAGGATCATCCCATCGCCCAAGCAAGCATATCTACCAAGGATTACACCTCAAGGACATATCATGCATCAAGGGTAGACAACTCATGTCGCCTAGAGGAACTCTAACGCCCAAGCTAGGGTTGAGGCTCCATTTGGCCAAGATGCAAGGATCAGGGTATGTGTCGGCCAACTACCAAATCACTTATCATCATCATGTCGGGCAGAAGGGCATATCATCCACAAGGTCAACAAAGAGCTTATCTCTCATGTCATCCAAGACTTAACCTTAATGAGGGTATTAGGCAACACACTCAAAGAGTCACCATGGAAACACATATCGGCCAAGAGCCCATCTAAGGGTCTAGCAACCATTTCGTCCAAACCCTAACTCTAGGGTGGATAGGGGATATCGGGCACCAAGTTAAAACTATTACCAATCCATCATATCGTCCATAAGTCTAGGTCATAGGCTCACCTTTCAAGTCCAAAAGAGAGAAAGGGGTATTGCCATAACTATCAAGCGAAGCATAAGCTATAGAACAAGGTACTATATCGGGCAAGCAAGCCATATCGGGAAACCTAGTTGTGTCGGCGAAAGATTCATGTCGTGCAAGTCATCTTCAACCTATAGCCATTCAAGTACAAGAAAAACAACATATGGACAGTAGTAAAATGTGACCTTCTTTATCAAATCAGATCTCATGCTCCACATGGATAAACATCACGAAGATGGATACCAATTTAAAGAACAAGATCAATATAAACATTTGGAGAGTATATATAATAGAGATGGTTGAGAGTTATGTAACCCGCCTTAAGAGGATCTCCATGAAAGGCACAAGGCTCCATGATCCAAGTGTTGGGTTTTTAGGGGAGGCAGAGAAGGTAGCGGAAACAAAAAAAAATTCTCCTCCTGAAACCCAGAACAAGGAAACGCGTCAACGTCTATACAATAGGAAGAGATGGTTTGTGGAATCATACCTTGTCCCGAGGCTTGCTCAGAGACAATACCTCACAGCTAGTGTGGTCTTCACCTTCTGTCTTAGACGGTGTCTGTGCAACTCCTGGTCGCACCGGGACTGATGACTCCTGGTCTCACCGAGACTGTCGGGATTGACAGCTGTCCTCCAAGTGGCAGAAATCTCCCGCCTCTGAAGTAGTCCACACGAACCACCTAGAAATCCAAACTCCTTGTCCCATAAGGAATTGGAAGGAGTCACACCCTCCTATCGGCGTACTAGTCACCGACACACTCTCCTACCACCAATCGCTTTCTGTAGTTGTCTTTCTCTTGATGTGCCTCCCTTATCGGGTAGCACTTGCTCGGGCTCTCTCGGTTACCAAAACTAGAGAGAATGACAGCTTTACAGAGGAACTGGTTGCACTGAGTTGTGTTCAGAGAAGCCCCCAATACCCCTATATATAGGCGGGTCATGGGACAGGGTTCTCTATCCCAGGCAATGCGTGACTAAAGCAGGAGTAGAAGGGTTTGAGATTTTCCACAAAAACAACCAACTACGCAACCTGAACCGATTGTTTCATCTCTAAAACAGTTAGTTGGGGACCTGAGCCAGTCGGTTGACACCTCAACCGATCGGTTGGGACACCTCAACTGGTCGGTTCATTTTTGAACCGGTCGGTTCGCGGTCCTGATCAGTTCCCGATTGACATTTCCTCTTTTGTTTCTAATTGGTACCTAATATCAATCCTTGTTCCAATCAAATTGGGCAAGTGAAATGAAAGGAAATTTCTCACCAATCTTACTTACCCAACTTGCTCAGTTGGACCAGTTGAACCGATCATTTCAACACTTGATCCGGTCGTTTCACCCTATCCATGAGTCGATCGACTCACCACCTGAGCCGATCAGTTCACCAAGCTCAGTCGATCAGTTCATCACATGAGCCGATCGGTTGGGAGTGCAAATTGTGCACAAATAGTCAATTGTAGTTTCAATCAATCTGATACTCTAATCAATCTGTCCAACACCTTGAACACTATGATTATGAGCTATCAATTAATTGAGTGTTTAATTGAACTACTAAACTCCTTTAGCAATCAATCTAAACATTGTTTGTGGACAAAACTCCTCTTCCACGTTAAATCCTATGTGTGTGACCCTGCAGGTCCTTTTCACATTGGCAGTGAAAGTCCATAACACTTATGACTTCACAAGCAAAGAGCGGTGCCTAGTCACACATCAGTGCTACCCAAGTGAAATAGAAAGTTGGAAAAAAACTTTCAATCCTACAATCCGTGAATGGTGTTACAGTGAATGTATAATTCCTTTGTCATTGATATCCCGAATGAACTCGTGGCATGTAATAGTCATCCTGTCAACGTTCATTCACTTCCTTGATCTTAGAGTAGATTGGAGGAGATATGTATGACATCAATATCACATACTGATTCACACATGCGTGTGCACGCCTATCTCAATCCTACTCATCAATTGGCCATGAATATCAAACTCCCTCAGGAGGGACAAATCCCATATCTATCACTCACCCCTCAAAAGCCCCATGTGTCAAAGCCACCCAGTCATCACCTTTATAACAACCCATGTTTTAGGTTTACGTTTGATGATGTCAAAGTGTACCCAACGACATGTGTTGAGTGTAGTGATTTCAGGTCAAAGAATCACATTCACCACCATCAGTGTGAGTACTGACTATGAATACCATGTCATGGTTCCATGTGTCAAACTCACGGTGGGTCTGTCCGGTACACTTGTTCTCTAACAAGTACCTATGTGTTTGGTTTGATATCTCTATATCATGACTAATGAGATTCTGTCATCAACCAACACCACAATCTAGTCTTATGTGTCATTACTGTCTATCTACCTTCCACAATGACATCCGACTAGGGACATAACAAGAATGTACAAACTCTTAGCATCCGTATGATCTCATCGTTCAGGTCCTCAACCTGAAAGCATACGTCATTGAGTATTGTCATTCTCTAGACATTCAATCTTTTCTATCACTATCTCATATGACTGAACCAAAAAGAATTGGAATCTTGCCTTTGATGTTTATCAAATCAATCTTAATGTATCCCATCAATCATCCCATGATTGGCTCTCAGGGTATACATACCAACAGACTCCCACTTGCACCGCGAGCCAATCACCCTTGGATCATATTCATAGTGATTATCAAACATGTCCCACATGTTATTGTGCTCTAGTGCAAATATAGTGAGTTATGGAAACACCTTGCCAAAGTCAGTATTAATTGCATGTCTCACATCTCTTTTCTGTACGTGACACATATGAGATGGAGCTACCGTAATATATGACCAAGTATTCCTTTGCTAATATTTAGCCACATTACACGATCAAGGATTCCATACTTGTCATCAATGACCGAAATATCTATGAGTTCATCTCATGAACTTCCAGATTCATATAGTATCCACTGCTGTTCTCCAACACATGGATACTCGACATTTCCTTTTAAACGGCTTTATTGGAACACTTCAAATTATCCACAAACTTTCACTTTTATATATCCTATATATATTTTGTGATTAATTTTCTATCCTTTTCTGGAAGTTCACATCAGTGTAACTCTTTACAGTGAACTCTTCCTTATTTCCATAGAACTAGTACTTCCCAAGTACTTATCAAGTTCTCATGGTGTTCCAGTAACCCTTACTATAACTAGACAGACATCCACTCGTCATGTCCCACATACGAGTTATCAGGATGAGCATATCATATTTTCATGTCCTACATACAAGATGATGAATGCATTTTATTCTTGCCATGTCTATACATGCAGGATAATGGGATGATTACATACATGATCGATCCATATCTATCCTTAGTGCTCGCATTCTTCACAAGAATTGGACACTTGGCCTTGGGATACTAACTCCATGAACCATGGACACATTTTCTCCCACTGAATCTGTGCACACTGAACCCTTTAGTACAGCTTGCCAATGTATGCTCTCTCTTTTCCAGGTCAAGAAGTTTTCGAGAACTATCTCTATAGATCTCTATTCCTATAATATAGGAAACATCTCTTTCTTCCTTAAAGATAATTTCCACTTTGGATTTCCATTCTAGAACATTTCCATTTCACATCAACATGTGGAATGTGAATACGCTCCCACTAAATCACAGATCCCTTCTTTATCTTTGACATATCAGTCAAACCCTTTGACTATATCATCAAAGTAAAGATCCAATTCTCAGTTGCTTGTACTCAATCAATCACATTGATTAGTCCATTGTAACTTATAGACTTCATTTGAATTAGTGGATTCATAAACCTTACAGGTTGTGTCACATACACATCCTTGTTTTATTCCTCAAAGGAATGCAGTTTTAGCATCCATATGCCAAATGTATTATCATTAAGTTGCAATCAACAAGCATCATCCTTCTCAAAATGTCATCCATGTGTCATAACACTTAACACTTATTTGCACTTATGGATTTCCATCCAATGGGTGCTACCATCAAGGTCATACCTTATGGTTCACATGGAAGTCATTTAGGATGTAATGGTCACAAACCATAACTCAAAATTCGGTTCCTCATCATCTAGATAGTTCACTCATCACATGACCAACTCATCACATAGATAATTGAGGTGTATCTGTCAAGGATATAAGAACTCACAACCCTTGTGATTCTTAATGTCTTTTATTAGTGTGGGGTATTCTTTATTTAAGAAGAATTCAATTATTTGATAATCATTCTCTAACTCCTTAGAGTATGATTCCTTCTTGATTTAGACATCACCATGCCTTAATCATGAGTTCACTATGATACATTATCATAATCACTCATAAGGATCTCAAACATTTGGTCCAAGTATTTCATTCATTGATCTCATCAAGAATTAACACTTTACCAAATTTGTACTTCATCTATGATATTCTTGAACATTTCAAGATATTCATATTGATATTTCTCTAAACACCACTTGAAGTATTTAGCATGTATTCCAATAGGTAAGTAAATACATCACATGTATTATACCTAATAGGATAATCATTGTCCCACTACCATTAGTGAAGATTGATTAATCATGTCCAAGATATTCATGTCTCTTACTGGTTCTCTAACCAAAAGAGTCTAGATTTATCCATCATATGGAAACTAGAAATGAATTTCTCATGATTATGCTAATTTGATTGCTTGAGTTATCAATAAATATTAGGTATCATTTTATCTTATGCATACCAAGTATCATAAGATAAACAAGGCATTGCCATAAAGATCATATCTTTAAGAGATTGAAACATCAGCTTTATTAATTGCCATCATTGCAAAATAAAGTGTTTCTATCTATTGGAAAATTGAAATAGCAGTTCTGAACTCTACTTCGTGCCCTTTAGACTGAAATAAACTGAAAGATACTCCTATCTATGGAAGCAACACTTGCTCCAATGATGGGTACTCCTTTCTTGGTCCTTTCACAAAGGCCATCACTTCTTTGCGGATCTTTCATATCACATATGACATATCCATATCTTGGTATCACATACCTCAGATAAAGAAGCGGTTCATTTCATGATACCTTAGGTGGAGATTTCCATCCCCTCCTTCATCTTGTTTTGTTCTTCCAGATATGTCCCTCGTACACCCTTTCCCCATGTGCCTTTGAGGCTGAATATGGCTTGGGCTGCTGGCTAGCATCAGAACACTTCTTAGCTTTCCCTTGCCCTTTCCAATAAGACTTACCCTTCATTGATCACATCAAACATTAGGGTTTGCCTTTCTTCATAATTGCCTCTAATGTCCTCAACATGTCTAACAACTTTGTCAACACTTGTCAAAGTTGTCCATGTCATAGTTTTTCATGAACTGTATGATCCTCGCAACATTTGTAGTATCATACCAATACCAACTCTTGGCTCAGAGAGAATCTTCCTTAGTTAGGTTTTTCCACATACCCAATCACATTGAGTGTGTGAATACCTTACTGGATCTCCTTTTGTCATGACATATTAGGACAGTGCCTTGCAGACATCATATGTCTCATTTTATCTCTGCAACTCATAGTTCAGAGAACACAACATCAAGCACTCCACATCAATGTCATCCTCGGTATGCTTCCATAAGCATACTTTCAGCCATTGATGTGGTGGGATTGAGTTCATCTGGTTCTGGTATAACTAGGACTTAGAGCCTTCGCTCTTTGATTGAGAACACTTCTCATCATCCTAACCAGTCGTGGAATTATTCCCATTTAATTTGTTGGTCTCAAAGACCGATCGCAAATAAAGTGATTATTGTTGATTAGCCATTTATTGTACAAAAGGAAATATATGCAATTTAGTCCGAAAACTCCTTTTTGACTTATTTGATTGATTTGAAAAGTTTTGACGATAAAAATTAGGCCTTTAATTAATTATCACTCCCACTATTTTAGTTCAAATTGATAGCCCTCACCATCAATTTGGAAGATTGCAGCGTACAACCTTCTAGTGGGCAAGATCCATATTTCATTAAGTCATGAGTCAGCTTTGGTTGATCGCCCACAATCTTGACTATTTAGGTAGGCCATCATGCCAATTGCATCATATGCAACTCTTGATGAATGAACATGCGCAACACCTTGCCATGAACATTCGTTGCCTCTGAGCTTAGACGCTCTAAGAATCACCAGTTAAGTCTAACCCAAAAGTCGACACGGTAAACATGCACCCTGCTTTGGCAGAACCTACATGTCTACCCTTCACACTTCCACAAGATAGACAGTGCACCACGCTTTGGCATAACCTACGCTTGGTCATCAAGTTTTTCATGTGTGCCGATAATGGAAGGCATATAAGACTTAATATTTTAATGAGGGATTTGGTTTTTATATACATATACATATCCAATCACCACAATATATAGTACGTATCATATACATGCTATATCCCACAGAAAACATGCAAAATGATAAAAACGATGATTATGGCCATCCTAATGGGATTCCTCGAGCCAAGAGGAATCACGGTCATCTAGGTCTACATCACATGCAACCTGTATAAGATGAACTCTATGTTTCAGTCGTCCGAGTAGATCAACTCATCACATGAATGACTTCCTCGTTCTGGCCCGGTCGTCTGGGTGCCACCAGCCGATCAGTTGGCTCCTCCAACCGATTGGTTCGCTTAGTCATTGTGCATCTCCTCATGGCCGCCAACCGCTCATCTCACTCTTCGAACCGGTCATCAATTGATCGTCTCACTCCTTGAACCGATCGTCTCGAACGTCAACCGGTCGGTTCACTCCTTCAACCGATTGTCTCAGCTGTTGTCAGGATGTCCGCCGTTCTTCGACATAACAGGAAATAAAATTCTATCCTATTTTACATTGTAAAAAGGGAAACCCCGACTTACATTCGGGGGGAGAAAAGGTAGGAAAGAAATCTTGAATTATTTTGAGTTACATCAGGAATAAGAAAAAGAAGATCGGTGCGCAGACCGAGATGCAAGCAACCACATACAACCATACACGGATAGTGTTTATTGGCCATAACAGCTATACATCCACCACAAAACTCATTTAAGGGCAACGCGTATCGAGTGCATTAATATTACGTATCATATACGTAGTTTGGGATTTGTGGATTTAGGATTGGACATGCATAAAGCCAATTTTATTTGCATCGTATGTAATAAATAAAGGCGATAAACCAAAAATCGATCACATTGATAATCCTAAAGTATAGAGAAGTTGACGTGGCTCTGATACCACTATTGGGTTTTTAGGGGAGGTAGAGAAGGCAGCAGAAACAAAAAAAATTCTCCTCCCCAAACCAAGAACAAGGAAACGTGTCAATGTCTATACAATAGGAAGGGATGGTTTGTGGAATCATACCTTGTCCCGAGGTTTGCTCGGTGACAATACCTCACAGCTAGTGTGGTCTTCACCTCCGGTCTTGGACGGTGTCTGTGCAACTCCTAGTCGCACCAGGACGGATGACTCCTGGTCTCACCAGGACTGTCGGGTTTGACAGCGGTCCTCCGAGCGGTAGAAATCTCCCGCCTCTGAAGTAGTCCACACGGACCACCTGGAACTCCAATCTCCTTGTCCCACAAGGAATTGGAAGGAGTCACACCCTCCTGTCAGCGTACTAGTCACCGATACACTCTCCTGCCACTAGTCGCTTTCTGCAGTTGTCTTTCCCTTGCTGTGCCTCCCTTATCGGGTAGCACTTGCTCGAGCTCTCTCGATTACCAAAACCAGAGAGAACGACAACTTTACAGAGCAACTGATTGCACGAAGTTGTGTTCAGAGAAGCCCCCAATACCCCTATATATAGGAGGGTCATGGGACAGGGTTCTCTATCCCGGGCAATGCGGGACTAAAGCAGGAGTAGAAGGGTTTGAGATTTTCCAAAAAAGCAACCAACTGCGCAACCTGAACCGATCGTTTCATCTTTGAAACGATCGGTTGGGGACCTGATCCGATCGGTTGACACCTCAACTGATCGAGTGGGACACCTCAACCGTTCGGTTCATTTCTAAACCAGTCGGTTCACGGTCCTAATCAGTTCCCAATTGACTTTTCCTCTTTTGTTTCTAATTGGTACCTAATACCAATCCTTGTTCCAATCAAATTGGGCAAGTGAAATGAAAAGAAATTTCTCACCAATCTTACTTACCCAATTTGCTCGGTTGGACCAGTTGAATCGATCGTTTCAACACTTAAACCGGTCATTTCACCCTATCCATGAGCCGATCAACTCACTACCTGGAGACGATAGGTTCACCAAGCTCAGCCCATTGGTTCATCACATGAGCCGACCGGCTGGGAGTGCAGATTGTGTAGAAACAATCAATTGTAGTTTCAATCAATCTGATACTCTAATCATACTGTCCAACACCTTGAACACTATGATTTTGAGCTATCAATTAATTGAGTGCTTTATTGAACTACTAAACTCCTTTAGCAATCAATATAAACATTGTTTGTGGACAAAACTCCGCTTCCAGGTTAAATCCTATGTGTGTAACCCTACAGGTCCTTTTCACGTTGGCAGTGAAAGTCCATAACACTTATGACTTCACAAGCAAAGAGTGGTGCCTAGTCACACATCAGTGCTACCCAAGTGAAATAGAAAGTTGGAGAACAACTTTCAATCCTACAATTCATGAATGGTGTTATAGTGAATGTATAATTCCTTTGTCACTGATATCCCGAATGAACTCGAGGCATGGAACAATCAACCTATCAATGTTCATTCACTTCCTTGATCTCAGAGTATATTGGAGGAGATATGTATGACATCAATATCACATACTGATACTCACATGCGTGTGCACGCCTATCTCAATCCTACTCATCAAGTGGCCATGGATATCAAACTCCCTTAGGAGGGACAAATCCCACATCTATCACTCACCCCTCAAAAGCCCCATGTGTCAAAGCCACCCAATCCTGACCTTTATAACAACCCATGTTTCAGGACTACGTTTGATGATGTCAAAGTGTACCCAACGACATGTGTTGAGTGTAGTGATTTCAGGTCAAAGAATCACATTCACCACCATCACTGTGAGTACTGATTGTGACCACCATGTCATAGTTCCATGTGTCTAACTCACGGTGGGTCTGTCCGGTACACTTGTTCTCTAACAAGTACCTATGTGTTTGGTTTGATATCTCTATATCATGACTAATGAGATTCTGTCATCAACCAACACCACAATCTAGTCTTGTGTGTCATTAGTGTCTATCTACCTTCCACAATGACATCCGACTAGGGACATAACAACAATGTACAAACTCTTAGCATCTGTATGATCTCATCGTTCAGGTCCTCAACCTGAAATCATACGTCATTGAGTATTGTCATTCTCTAGACATTCAATCTGTTCTATCACTATCTCATATGACTGAACCAGAAAGAATTGGAAGCTTGCCTTTGATGTTTATCAAATCAATCTTAATGTATCCCATCAATCATCCCATTATTGGCTCTCAGGGCATACATACCAACACTAAGCACCAAGCACACATTCCCCTCCATGAGAGCCATCCATTCAAAGCTCAAATCTTGCCTTCGGCTCCCAACATCAACACCTCAAGAAATAAAGGAAGAAGAAGAAGGTACTATGGTTATATGTAGCTCAAGAAGAAGAAAAGAGAGGAGATAACCATGGCCACGTCTACTCATACCAATGGCCCATCCATGGCCAAGAGGGTAGGGAGGAAGGTGGAGAAGAAAGAACAAGGAAAAGTTAGCAAAGAAGCTTGACTCACCAAGGTCAGATCTTGAGCAAGGAGTTTCCATGGCCAAGGAGATCGGCCCTCTAAGCTCCATGGGAGTCTTCCTTAGCTCCCAAAGCTTCAATGCTCGTCCCATATAGGTAGGGGAAGGAAAGTGGCCGAAAGGGAGCACTTGGTCAAGGAAGAAGGGAGTTATATACACCAAGGAAGAGAGAGGTAGCAAGGGAGAGGTGTCATAACCACATAAACCAAAGTGCCACTTGCTCTAGAACTTAATGCCACTTTTTGCCACCCTAGCTGCACATGCACGGCCTGGTGATACATTCTAGAATGTGTATCGTGCAGCTGGGTACCTTCCATGGCCGATACACCCCTCTTGGGCGACACAACCTCAAGCCCTAGCTGATACACTAAAGGACAAGGTGGCATATGCGACACATGTGCGGTAAAAAGATCATATAGAGGTGTCACTCCTATTCTAACAACCAAACAAGGTGCCCTGTCGTGACCCGTCATGCTAAACGAGATTACTCAAAACATAAAACACAATCAATCACTAATTAATCACATACCCAAAAATATGGGTAAATTAAAACCGATTTCAACATCAACACCCGCTCAGAAACGTTTGAAGGATCCCGACATCTTTCTTGTATCCATGTTATGCCACACAAACAAACATTAATATGCTAACAAAAGTCCAGTTCATTTGAAACATTATATACAAACTTTATCTCGCCAGGACATGAGAGTACAAGGACGACTCTAGAACAAACTAGACATCTAATCAACTTTATTAAAGATTCATTACTATAGCTCCTCTTTGCTGCCACATGTTTGTTTTTGTCACTTCCGATTACCTAAAAAAAAGTGTGGCGAACCACAGGGGTGAGACCCAGTCCCAGCAAGAGTTATAACCATCAACAACGTTTATTGATTACAACATTTTTATGTAATTAAACAGATAAAAAATTTAATCAGATATTACAAATAAAATCAATAGTATTGATGATTAACAAAATACATAAAGGGGCAGATAATAACTATCATTATTAACCAGACTATCACCCTTTATCTTGTTGACAATATAAGCATTTCAGTAGCATATGCAGTTCTAGCATCATGAGCAAGTCTAGTAACATAGCATAGCTAACAACATGAGCATGTCTAATTCGTTGAACATATCAACATTATAAGAAGAGCTAACAACATAAGCACAACTATCTAGATAAGCATGATTAGTAGTATATGCATCTCTAGTTACAAAGGCATGGCTAGCATGCTAAACATAACTAACAATGAGATATCTAGTGTCATTATTATAATCAACAGTAGCAGTATAGTTATCAACATAAGTATGACTACTGTATGTACACATTTACCATCTTATGATCCACAACATAAGTCGAATTACTATCACTTAATTGCACTAAGCATCATCTTTATGTAAAGAGAACAAACAAGGGTTATCATCCAATGTGAAGCGCCATGTATAACCCTAAACAAATATGCTATACGGCTATATTACATCTTTTATTATGCCCTGGGGAATTTGAATCGTACCATTCAAAGTCCAACCGACCCCTGCGAAGGGCTATTCTGTTCCGTACAAGATCTAGGAGTTCCGGTATCCTAAGATCTCTTCCCCTCGGTCAGTACGAGTAAAAAGACAGTGACATATCAGTCAAAGCTGCCACCATAGTGACATATAGTCAAGCTAAAAACTACTAGTCCGACCTTGGTACAGGTCACGACACTAGAAACCAGGGTATTCAAACCCAATCACTGAGGTACAACCATAGTTGTCCTCTAATCACATCATGTTATAATCACCGAGACACGACCGCAGCCGTTCTCAATCACATCAGATGTATGCGGCATGACCATAGCCAACCTCCACAATCTGTATTGTGGATGACAAGGATATATCCTCAACCTGCCACCCCCGCATATTCAACAATATGCGCTCCGAGTTTCCCTTAGGAATACTCGTTTCACCATCCAGCAAGTTCTGACACTGAAGATGGTTCTACGACACAGGGCACTACATCATTAGAGTTACACTTGATTAGTTATGCCAATTGGGTGAATTAAGGCTGCATCAAACAAATGGACATACAAACCCTAATTCACTTCTAGCAAGCATATAAATATCAAAACTTGAAAAGGTATAAAATGTGTGAAACATAATTTCTCATCTTATCATCACATGGTACTATTCACTTGCCATTCATGAGACCACACTATTCATCATACTATCACATGATATAAATCATTTTCACAATATCACAGGGTATCAACCCTTATCAACACAAGAGGATTACACCTCATTAAGGGCTCAATCATGCCCAAAGGTCATTAAGACCATCATTTTATTCCCTGCAAGATCATCATTATCTTTGCATGTCTTATAACAATGCTCAACAACATCAATTATATATAATACACCAGATCAATACAATATTGCATTAATGAGCTAGGAGATATTCATAAACAATCATAGCAGGGTTATATTAACATTAAGAACATTCCTTTATTACATCAACATGCAAGGAATCTAGATATGATTAACTCTCATCATATTCATTATATACATATTTAGCATAAGAAAGTATCAATCATGTGGCTATAAAACCACCAATTAACATATCAAAGTTATGATCATAGTAAGGAAGTTATTCTACCATCATTCCATCATATAATAATGTTAAACATGAATGCTCATCTTTATCTGATTGCAATAGATTTAGGTTCAACACGATAAATTATATCAATGTTACTAATCAGCACTTATACCCAAACCCTAACTCATGGCATCCCCATTGGATCATGGATGCATAAGGTGAAACATCACCATTACATTCCATACTATTCTCAAGTATGAACCCACACTTAAATCAAGGTGTAACCATTAGGTTATAGCATACTAGGGTTTCAAAAATAATAGAAGAGTACTCTATGATTGTGTTAATCATTCAAGGACTATTCATACCCAATTACCATCATTTAGTTATATCAAAGCCAGGTATAACAAGCTATACCTAATTAGGGTTACATATCAACACAATATGATTATAATCCCTTCTATTAATATGAATGAATAGGTAAGACTACCTTATTAAGGGTAACCCTCCGTTTGTTCTATCATCATTCAATCAATACCACCATATCAAAATGTCACCCAGAACCATTGGATGTTTAAAAGGTAAGACTATTGGGTTGTTTACATAAGTAAACACCTTGGATAAACCACCTATGAAGTCCTTGACTTATTCTTTATAAAGAGTCACCATCTAACCCTAGGCATTCCTTGATTAACAACACAAAAAGTTCCATTGGAACTAGGGTAAAATCCACAATCGGTTATTTATTTAAAACAAGCCATCCATTGTCAACAAGTAAAATCCTTAAGTTGATCATATAAAGGAAACCATCTAAATCTCATTATTAGGACTAACATCATACATTATCCATAATTCCACTTTATTGGAGGAATAAACATTATATCTTGACCATTGGGTCAAGTTCATATATTAAAATCATCAATTACAGTATATGTTCGACCATTGCATCAAGTGACCTAAGAAACCATTGGTCTAAGGATTAATTGATGCTAAATCTATATGATTAACACACCATAGATTATAAAAACCTGATCCACCATATTAGTGATCATTAAATCACTATAGGTTGTTAGATCAACACTATATTTATTAATCAACATCAAATATTAAAATGATGTGAACATTGATTGATAACATCAGTAGGGTACTTAATGATTAATAATTAAACTTTTAATTGGTCCAAAACCTGACCTAAGGGGGTGAACATAGGTTGTTACATTTGACACCCTTAATCACAACCATCAGTTGTTATGAAGACAATACCATAGGGTATTGCAATGGTACCATCATCGGGTCCTGGTTTATAGAACAAATCAACTTAAACCCTAAAATTAACCATGGCTTGATAGGTGCTTAGCACCATAGGTTGCCAAACCAACTTGATCCAAGTCATATAATACCTTAGTGCTAACACACATATGATCACAGGTTCATATATAACTAAAATCAGAAAAAGGTTCATTATTAAAAATCGAAATACAAATCAAGCATAGCTTTTTAATGCATGAATCATCATTTTCAAATAAGAACATGATCTAGAAAGCTTATGGTAAGCAATAAACGTAGAGCAAGTTATAAAACTTGCCTCTAATGCGAAGATGAAACCCCGCACAGAAGAAATCTCGAGCAGGTAGGGTAGAAAATCCAAGAGAAGCTAGGAATTCGTCCATCTAAAACCTTTCTTCATCAAATGAGAAATTTAGGTTCTGATGAACCATGTAAATTCACTGGTCCAGTCCACACTGATCAAATGATAAACTAGATCATATAAAAGTGTAAAGAAGCGATTTATAAAATAAAAAGTCGGGCGACGCCAAACGCTGCCCAACGCCTAATAACGACTGTTATCAGCGAAAATCGCGCAATAAATCAAAACTTTTCAAACGCCAGAGTTAATTCATGATAAGTGAGAGAAATCCTACTCACAGCGATTTGGAATGTCCGGATTCGTCCGAAAATGTGTTTAGGGCCTATTTCCGGGCATATTTCTATTGTCTTCTTCCTTGGGTTTATACTGTTCACGGCCCTGTTGCTCACAACAAACGTACGCCTAGTCCAGGTTAACGTTTGAGCTTCAATCAATTGCTAAATCAAACTAATGGCTGCGGATTTGTGGTCTGGACCTCAAGGTGAATTCGTTGGCGTCAATTTCAGGTGCTAGATCGCGCCCTAGGTGGCCCCAGGCCGGACCTGCTGCTGCAAGCAGTGGCTTCTTCACCTCACGTATAGGTGGAAGGGAATCTTGCTAGGCGCTGCTGTATCCTTTGGCTATGATTTCGAGTAGAGACCTCAAGGACAGAATCATAGCGGCCATTTAGTACTGCTTACTTGCTCCAAATCACCCTCTGGCCGGCGGCTTGCTGCAACTGCAGCTTGGGCGGCCCTTGCTGGGCGTGCTGCTGCTAGGGCTCCGCCCTAGAGCACGATTGGGAGAGGAAGAGGAAGAAGAAGAGAAGGAGAGGAGTGGGCGGAGATAAGGTGTTTCTGGATGAAGCCAAGGGCGCCCAAAAATCGCCCCATCCATCGCCCTAGGTGCGGCCTGCTGCCGTTCCGTCGAGCACCACTCTGTCGGTTGCTTTGTTCTATCTATCGCGTGAAGTAGAAGGGATAAACAAGAAAGGAAAATAAGGGTTATAAATCAAAAATTGGAAAATTTGCAACCAAGTCCAAGAAACACCAAAAATGTCATAACTATTGACTCGAAGGTCCAAATAACACAATTTCTTTTGCAACTTTTCAAGTGCAAGATACTCTACAATCTCAAGAAAAGAATGCATGCTAATTGGACTATTTCACTAGTTCAAAATTCCAATTGCATCCAAAAATCACTTTATTCAACTTAATCATCTTAATTATGCACTAATTGTATCTTATGTACTTGATTCAACTTAATCAAGTTAATGATGCACTAACCACCACATGAGCACTAATCAAGATTAGATTAAGGTTTTAAATCTTCAATTATGATAATTAAGCTCATTAAACTCATTAAGTAAGTTCAGGGCCTTACATGCCCCATCATTCATCCACGTCCTAGGTGGTTCCAAACAGAAGCAAGAAGACTCTAGAGCAGATAAATTGCATTTTGACCCTCCACTTTGGGTAATTTGCAATTTACACCAAAACTAGCACATAAGGCACAAACATCAACCAACCAAGCTCAAACTTGGAACATAGGTCCTCCACAAGGAGCCCCATAGCATCATTATATTTATAATGGTGCAAGAGAACTAAAGACATTCTCTGCATGTGACATATTGCAATATAACCCCTTACTTGTGGGTAAATTGCACTTTAGTCCAAAATAGGCAAACATTGCTCAAACAACATCCAAACGGGATCAAAATGGAAACATAAGCTTGTCACATGTTACAAAAACATCTAGAGAGATTAGATTAAGGTTCTAAGCACCTTTCAAAAGCAAAGAAAAGAGGGTTAGCCCAAAACTTGGTCAGGGTCCTTACAAAGGTGGTGATTTATTTAATAGTGGTGATGACCTAAATTAGCTATGCTATGGTTAGGCATACCTTTTCATCAAAATGAAGTATGTCCACATATCTATGCCCAAATAAATCTATCTAAGGATTGGATACCATTCTCTTTGAGCGTATTGTGCCTTATACATAAGAATTAGTAGATGAAAGATTTGAATCTCAATAGATATCCTTAAGTGTTCATCTCTGTCATCTATATGGTATAATTATATTACTTAGTGAATAACATGTTCACATTTGAATTTTTCATTCACATTGTCTGATAATGGCACTGCGGTTGCAAACCATCAAATGAATAAGGAACCCATATTTCTTCCTATACTGTATGTACAAACTTATGACTCCCTTAGATCTTGTGATGAGGTTATGTGAAATCATGTCTACGAGTTCGTGCTTAACATACCGAATCCTGGACATTTGTATTTTTGACCCTCTTTCCCATCTTTTCCTTTCATTTCTATCCTCTGGCCTTTCTATTTAATTTGTGGAGAATATGATGGTTTAGTGGACATTTGTTCACCTTTTATGCCTGAAAAAGGGTTTTATGCACAAATACCTCAGTAGAAATCTAAGTAGTGGGTCTGATGTGCAAATTCCCACTTAAGTAATATTAATAATGATGGAATTTATGCTAGAACTTTCTAGGACTTTTTAGAATAGGGAAAAGAAAAGAAATTCCAAGATATACATAAAGGAGATGATAAATGATATAAATAGGATAAAAGGAAATAATGTGGAATATATTTCCAAAAATATCAATAAAGTAAACCCATGAGATAATTTGTTACACAAATTCATTTTCTTGAACTAGAAGTTACTTAAGGGCCAAGTATCACCCAATTTGGAAAATATACATATATATAAGCCTTAATTAAAGGAAAATGGGAAATAAGACAAGAAAGAGAGACAAAATATTTAATGTTCTCAAACACTAACTCTAAATTAGTAATCTAGGAATAAAAATAAGCCTTTGGGCAAGTTTTCAAAAAATTTGGATGATATTTAGATAATGTGAAAAAGTACGAGAGAGAAAGCATGTAGAACCTTAATTTTGAGAATTAATTATATAAATTTCACAAACATGATCAAATAATGGAAAAATTGTATCTAAGACATTAATGGGGACACATGGGTAAAATTTGATCATATTTGGATAATCATAGGGTCATAAATGTAGGAGGAAAGAGAAAATAAGTTTTGAATTATTTAACCCATTAAAAGTCTGTAAAAGGAAAAAAAAATTCCATATTCAAATTCTACACCTCAAAATCAGTCAGGGTATCAATTTTGATTAGATTAGGAAACTATTTGATCCCTCAAAAGAAGAAAGAGAAATTCATTGAATAATACATATATCACTTTAGTCGAATTATAATTCAACTAGGAAGATGAAATGTCACACACTTTTGTCTTTATCTGTGTGATATGACGACCAGGGTTCCTCAGTGGACTCGGTTCCATAGATCCAATGACTCATGGTCGTCTCCTACCTTGGGTCGGCTTGGGATAACAGGGAAACAATAAATCGATTTTTCTTTTGGCATTATCTCACTCGTTACTCGACCAAATCGTGAGTTATTTAGCTCATTGGATTCCTTGTTCAAATTCGCACCACATTACCCCAAGGCTTATGCATGTTTACAAATAATTGTGAAATCCCCAAAGTTCTCAAAACTTCTCTCCCACCTTATCTATGCAAACCCATACCTACCCCCTTGCCTCAATTACACCTACCCTGAGATTCCCCATCTCCTTTGTAACTCAAGGCACCATCTGATTTCAAGTTTCATTCCTATTTGACCCTCTGGTGAGTGGTTGACGGCTTGGAGGTTGTGGTGACTCTCCTTGTAACAACCCTGACCTGGGTTATGAGGTAGCCCTATTTGTTTTGTCTAATAAAGTTACTTAGAACTTTAATATAATCTTCTAAGGAGTTTTGTCATCATGTGACACACTTATGTTTCAAGTTTGGTCCTGATTGAATGTTGTTTGAGCAATGTTCCTTTATTTTGGACCAAAGTGCAATTTACCCAAGTTGAAGGGTTATAATGCAAAATGTCACATGTTGAATGTACCACATGTGTTTTAAAATCATAATAGAGAGAATGATGCTAAGTGGTGGCTTGTGGAAAGCCTAAATTCCAAGTTTGAACTCATTTGAACAATGCTGGAGCATTGTGCACCAATTTTGGTACAAAGTGCAATTTACCCAAAATGTAGGGTTCATATGCAAATTACCACCTATAGAGTGTTCTTAATACCTCCTAGCATCATGTAGAGGAGATATAAAGGAGGATACACAATCTTTGATTCCATTATGAATGATGGTAATCTTGGTGAAGAAATGACCAAGAAAAGGGATGAATTTGAAAGCTTAACTTGAGTTTTATCAAGTTGAAATGCTTATATATGAGTGCCTATCGGCCAAGGAGCCCAAGGAGGTGTCCCATATCGTTTTGTGAACTCTTTTCAAAGTACATATCGTGCAAAGAACCGCAAGGAGGTGATTGTTATCGAGTTACAACTTCCTTAACAAAGTTGTATCAGGTTGTGCAAAAAGTGATGAATTAATTGATATATTTTATTCAAAAGGATAAGTGATGGACGAATTTGCATCTCTAGATGATCCTAAACTGTTTTGCAAGACAAGATAAATGATGATGCATGCATGGACACGTGTCACCCATGCATGACACGTGGCACCTACTAGCTCAAAATGTTGACACCTCATTTTTACCTTCCATCATGTGCAACAAGTATATATACCCCTAGTTTCACCCCTTAGTGCAATTTTGTGACCCTTACCACCATCCTACCCTAAGGTATCGTGCATGGAGCTCCCATATCGTGAAGGGAAGCTGTGCTATCATGAATGGGCCTTGGGATATCGCCCATTGAAAGAGAATATCGGCCAAGTAGGTGAAATTGGCCATATAAGGTGATATCGGCCAATAGGGTGAAGTGTTGAGTGCCATATCGTGCAAGTGAGTGCCATATAGTGCATGAGGGTTGGAATATCGTGCAAGGATACTAGTGTATCGTGAAAAGGTGCTATGGAGCAAGTAGGAGCTCATACTTAACCCTAAGGTGAGGATAAGATCATCTTCAACCTTGAATTGAAGCATGATTTTAGGGTTTTGATCTTCTTTTCTTTTCTTCTTCACCAATTGCTTATCCATGGTGATTCCTTGTATATGAAGGAGTTATGAACGATCCTTGGACTTTTCATAAGTCAATTTCAACCTTAGGAACATGGATATTTGGAGCTTGGAGCTTTGAAGTGGTTCCTAAGGCGGGTTATATAACTTGAACTCAACCATGTTATTATTCATCACCTAAATTGCTATATTTAATGATCTACTTTTAATTCCAAAATTTTCTGAAATAGTTGATGAAATTATGAGTTGTAGTAGTTGCTTAGACCTGTTGACATGAACTATAATATTCAGAACAAGGGTCTAGAGCTTGAAGATGATGATATCACCTTATAAAAGTGATATCGGGTGCATGCACACAAGCAAGCACCACTAACCCGATATGGTGATGCAGCTACTTCACTAAAATGATATGAATAGGGTTGTAAACATTATTGAACGATATGGGGGTGTAGTATACACCTCTTTCAAGATAGGGAGTCAAGTATAGACTCCATGCACGATACAAGGTCAATTGTATACTTATAAGTTGATGTGAAACCCTAATTTGGGTAATCCAATATAAGTGAAGAGCAACAAGTGCTATTGCACGATATGGTAGCCCGATACACAACCCTAGTTGATGTTTAACCCGACATGGTAATGAGTTGATACCTCATGCACGACATGGGTAACACATACAAACACCTTTAGCTCGATATGAATGGTGTGTATATACTTCTAGCCCGATATGGCGAGTGCTCATATATTTACAACCTGATATGGTGAACATATGCACACTTCTAACCCAAGATACCTTGTAAAGGTGAGGGAAAGACATTCTTAGGAGTGATAAGTGTAAAACCAAGTTATGGTGTGGCTAATACCTTTATAGGTGAAATACCTAAAGTGGTTGATAATGGACAACCTTATATCAACAATGCCTTAACCCGAGATGAGTCCATATCATTAATGATAGTTGGGTGATTCAATTGTGTGACTTATGGCGAATACTTTACAAGATTAATATGATGGGATAATGGATAAAGTGTTAGGATGGGAAATACCCTAATACAAGATAAGTTGATGAACTTAAGTAAGTTAAAAGTGATGAGGGAAGTGATACACCAAGGTATGGTAAATATCACATCCATCACTTTAAGGTTGCTACACCTTGATGCATCTTAAATCCAATATGTATGGATGAGTAACACATGAAGTGTGTCATGCTAATTTTTACATTGAAATGTAATGAGTTTAATGCACTTTGATAAGTGTAGGCTAACATTCCTTGAGAAAGGGTTAAGCCAAAACAATAAAATATGATGTAATCAATATCCTAGAGAGCATGAGAGAGAAACTCATACCTTGTGTTGGTAATCATTTAATGATAAATTTTGAGAATAAATAAGTATGATTGGATAATTATGATAGCAAGGTATGCTCCTAGATGTGTGGAGCAATGAATTAGGGTTTGTACCGATAAAATAAACATGTAACCCTAATCGGTCATAAAGGGGAAACCTTAATCCCAATGATGGGATGGTTGTAATTCTCTTATTGCATAAGCCTTGAAAGGCATGATAAATACTTGTATAACAAGTATAATGAGTCATGGCTTTGTGAGCCATGTGAATAAGTTGTTGCCTAGTGAGAGGTGACAAGATGTGTTTTGGCTTTGTGAGCCATGTGAATAAGTTGTTGCCTAGTGAAAGGTGACAAGATGTGTTATGGCTTTGTGAGCCATATGAATAAGTTGTTGCCTAGTGAAAGGTGACAAGATGTGTAATGGCTTTGTGAGCCATGTGAATAAGTTGTTGCCTAGTGAGAGGTGACAAGATGTGTTATGGCTTTGTGAGCCATGTGAATATGTTGTTTCGTAGTGAGAGGTGACAAGATGTGTTATGGCTTTTGAGCCATGTGAATAAGTTGTTGCCTAGTGAGAGGTGATTGGATATGTTATGGCTTTGTGAGCCATGAGAATAAGTTGTTTCCTAGTGAGAGGTGACAAGATGTGTTATGGCCTTGTGAGCCATGTGATAATTTGTTGCCTAGTGAGAGGTGACAAGATACTTAATGGGCCTTGTGAGCCATGAGGATAGTTGTTGCCTAGTGAGAGGTAATATGATGTTTATAAAAGTCTTATGTAAGAAATGATAATGTTCAAAATAAACTAAGAAATGGAAACTTAGTAATATAATGATAATAATAAATGGATACAATAATAATAATGAAATCTTGATCATACATGCTTTATGCTTATAGCCAAATAAGGGCTATAGTGTTTGAAATATATGAGACAGATACTTTTTTATAGAAAGGATGTGAATAAGAACGATGTCTTGGCCAAGGTATAATGCCTTGTAAAAGTGATGTGGTATTCAGTGATGTTTACACTGGATTGGTCACAACCCAATGCCTGAAATAGTTGCACAGGATTGGCATAGTCCAATGCCTGGAATGGTTGCACAAGATTGGCATAGTCCAATGCCTGAATATAATATGATGATGTATACCCACATGACTGGTACAATTAAATATCTAGTTAGAAGATTGGTTGAGGCCAACAAATAGAAATGAGAATGATTCATGGATGACATACCATGATAATGAGTTTCACTGGATAAGCTTGAGATGTAGATATAGTATGGTGAGTAAATGATATACATGTTCTTCCCATTCCTTATAAAGAGAATAAATGACTTACTTCTCTATCGTAGATAGTTGCAATGCTATAAAAGATGAGAATATTCTAAACTTCTTATCCTCTGTTTAGTTTTATACCATTTAGACTGTTATAATAATATTGTTGGCGGAGAGTTATATCTCTCACTGGGACAATTGTCTCACCCCGTGGGATCCACATTTTTTTATGTGGACGTGCACGAGGGGGATTTAGACCGTATTGTAGAGGAAGAACATCCGCAACAGGGACAATAGTGACAGCTCAGGTTGAGTGTACTGCATGTCGTGTCTTGTAGATAGTAGTCCTATGTGTCGTCTCTGTACACTCAGGTCCTTGGAGTTGGTTCGTTATGGTTTTATGATAATCTGAGGATTTTGGCTTGAATGCCTCGAGGTTTTATGTTGCTTCAGTATGTGTTTTGATAGAGCAACTGCTATATGTTATCCTCGAGAAAAGATGGTACAATGTATGTAAAATGTGAACAATGATGCATATAAAGTTTTGGTTCTGCCTTAAAGAGTTTTCCTAGAAATGGATCTCTTTGTAAAATGGTTTTAATTTTTAGTGATTTTTGTTAATCCGTTGTTTATGTTTATTCCGCTTAATTAATGACGATTTGTTTGTCGGTCGTCACAAGTTTTGGTATCTGAGCTTAAGGTTTGCTGAGTCTACAGAGACATAGGACTAAGGTGTTGAGTCTGTGTTAGTGTCCTCCAGTGTACCCTACAGTGACTTCTGCTTGTACAGAAAAAAGGGTGAAGTTTAAAAATGAATGGAGAACACAAGGAACACATTGCTGAGAGTATTGTTTTTGCACCAGGAGAGAGTGTAAGGGATCAGGCACGAGAAGAATGAGTGCCTGAGAATTCCCATCATGACCTGATCAGGATAGAGAATCATGTATTTATGCTCTTGTTGGGCAGGATAGGACATTAGTGATGCATATAGTAGACTGGATACTAGCATTACAACCTAGGTTACCAGTCCTTAATACAAAAACTTTGGGATTTGAAAGGGTTCCTAAATGACATAGTTATCTTGGAATAATGGAAAATGTGGGAAAAGATTAACATATGGCGAGAAAGTAGACTCGGCCATAAGTTTAGATAGATAGTATATCTGTGATGGCAGTACCCAAGAAGGGGAAATAAGTTGAGAATTAAGGAAAGGTCTCTACAATTCTAGAGACATGTGCCTAGTTTTTCTAAAAAGAGAAAGTTTTTTGTACCACCACTAAAATAAATGCCTAGTGTATTAGGGTAGTAGTCAGTAAGTAAAGGCAAAAGTACTAACTTTCTACCTGTAAGAACTCTTGAATTAGCTTCTACATCGGTAATAAGACCAATGAGACTATTGTACGAGGACAAGACATGTTATAGATGTGGACTTGTTAAGCATACTAAACCCTTTTATTCAAAAAGAAGGGAGAAGTATATATGTGATGCCTGGAGGAAGTCCAGGAATGTTAAATCATGTGATGGTGATGACACAAAAAGTAAAGAACATAATAATACGTAAAGTGCATACTACCTAATCTCAGTGCTTATATACCCTGGCCAGGTATATAATTATTGGGGATAGGGTAAGTATGGAACCCTTAGATTGTTATCTTTCTGATTACTCTGATCAAGTAGTCATTTTGAGACAATCTAGTGAGCCTAACACAACTAAAAATATGGCAGGGGTATTTTCATTACATCCTAGGTGCAACAAATTGGAATCTGAGATGTTCCCAGATCAATCTGTGTGTATGAGGAAGTAAAAAGTGTAATCCTCATGATAAAAGGAAGGAGAATAGGGGAGATGATCCCTATTCAATAAAGTCTGTTTGAATAGTAAGGATCTTTTCCATAATATGGAAATAGGGATTTCTGTGTGAACTTTCCCAACTAAATAAAGGGATTGTTGTGTGAACTTTCCCAACTAAAAAGGGATTGCTGTGTGAACTTTCCCAACTAAATAAAGGGATTGCTGTGTGAACTTTCCCAACTAAATAGGGATTCCTGTGTGAACTTTCCCAACTAAATAAAGGGATTGATGTGTGAACTTTCCCAACTAAATAGGGATTGCTGTGTGAACTTTCCCAACTAAATAGGGATTACTGTGTGAACTTTCCCAACTAAATAGGGATTTCTGTGTGAACTTTCCCAACTAAATAGGGATTGTCGTGTGAACTTTCCCAACTAAATAAAGTGATTGCTGTGTGAACTTTCCCAACTAAATAGGGATTATTGTGTGAACTTTCCCAACTAAAAAGGGATTGCTAAGTGAACTTTCTCAACTAAATAAAGGATTGCTAAGTGGACTACCTCTGTTAAATATATGTTTCCTCCTTGATGATCAACCTTGGGTAATGATAGGGGTATGTTCCTTTATGGTTTTAATTAAGAGCATAATGAAGTAAAAGATGTGGCACAGATATTCTACCACATCCTAATTGATATATGAAGGAATCTATTTTAATCACAGTTCAACTTATAAACAAAAGAAGATGTTTAGTATAATGTATACCTTTTTCTGAGGACCTAGAGGTAACATTTACCTAATGAGAGGTAACAATGTTCAGTGATCAATTGAGGGTTTGAATACCCAGATCTAGTAATCATGATGATGATGTAATGTGTTTTTGGCACATACAATGGATACCAAGGTAAAGAATCCTAGTATCCAAGATCTTTCAATGATATGAGAAAATGAGACCATGATTCCTGACAAGCAGTAATGTTTGGTTACCTAGAAGGGCCAACTTTGAAATTAGTCTAGTTACATATAGTAGTATGGATACCATATGTTAGGGGTTTATGCCCCGCATAAACATGACATCAACAAAGATGTATGAGTTGAAGGAACAATAGTAGAATTGCCTTGGAAAAGTTGATCAAGCTAAAGATAACTTCCTAGAATATCCGTATCTAGATTGTTGAGGCAGTTTATACATGACATCTAGAGATACCTCTAAGATATCTCTTCTTTAATAAGTAGCCTCTCCTTATGATAAGAAAATAAACAACTAAAGGGATAATTAATACAAGTCATAAGAAAGTTTAGTGATGTGTCAGCAGATTTGGGTGGCACAACAGATGCATGATAATACTTGTAGTCACAAGTGTGTGACAAAATGTAACTCTGGTCTTTTCTTGAAAGTAAAATGCTAAACTAAATGAGGAGTATGGGAGACTCACTAGAATCAGGAATCTAGTCACATAAATTTGTAAGTTGAGAAAGGTGACAAATCAGTAAAGTTTGACACTTGAGTTAAATAAGGTATGTATAATGTTTCTTTGAATAAGAAAAGTGGTACCTGACACAGAGTAGACTCTACAGTCAATAATGAAAAAGATAGTGGAATATGTGTCCTATGTGACCAATTCTATGATAACCCTGTGTGGAAGAACTTTGTGTTGATCAAAGTTCTATGGCATCTCTATGACATTAAGATGTTATGTGGAGACTTGATTATATGATGAATGAATAATATTTGTCTCCCTTTACCTGGGATTTCGGGGACAAAATCCTTGTTAGGGGTTTATAACTTGTAACAACCCTGACCTGGGTTATGAGGTAGCCCTATTTGTTTTTTCTAATAAAGTTATTTAGAACTTTAATATAATCCTTTAAGGAATTTTGCCATCATGTGACACACTTATGTTTCAAGTTTGGTCCTGATTGAATGTTGTTTGAGCAATATTCCTTTATTTTGGACCAAAGTGCAATTTACCCAAGTTGAGGGGTTATAATAAAAATGTCACATGTTGAATGTACCAAATGTGTTTTACAATCATAAGAGAGAGAATTATGCAAAGTGGTGGCTTGTGGAAAGCCTAAATTCCATGTTTGAACTTGTTTGAACAATGATGGAGCATTGTGCACCAATTTTGGTACAAAGTACAATTTACCCAAAATGTAGGGTTGATATAAAAATTACCACCTATATAGTTTTACTACTCCATCCTAGAATCATGTAGAGGAGAGAGAAAGGAGGATACAGCATGTTTGATTCCATTATGAATGATGGTAATCTTGGTGAAGAAATGACCAAGAAAAGGGTTGAATTTGAAATCTTAACTTGAGTTGTATCAAGTTGAAAAGCTTATATATGAGTGATTATCGGCCAAGGATCCCAAGGAGGTGTCCCATAACATTTTGTGAACTCTTGGAAAAGTCCATATCATGAAAATCACCTCAAGTAGGTGGTTTGTATCGAGTACAACTTCCTTAACAAAGTTGTATCAGGTTGTGCAAAAAGTGATGAATTAATTGATATATTTTATTCAAAAGGATAAGTAATGGACAAATTTGCATCTCTAGATGATCCTAAACTGTTTTGAAAGACAAGGTAAATTATGATGCATGCATGGACACGTGTCACCCATGCATGAAACGTGGCACCTACTAGCTCAAAATGTTGACACCTCATTTTTACCTTCCATCATGTGCAACAAGTATATATACCCCTAGTTTCACCCCTTAGTGAAATTTTGTGACCCTTACCACCCTCCTGCCCTAAGGTATCATGCATGGAGCTCCCATATCGTGAAGTGAAGCTATGGTATCGTGCATGGGCCTTGGTATATCGCCCATGGAAAGAGCATATCGGCCAAGTAGGTGAAATTGGCCATATAAGGTGATATCGGCCAATAGGGTGAAGTGTTGAGTGCCATATCGTGCAAGTGAGTGCCATATCGTGCATGAGGGTTTCCATATCGTGCAAGGACACTAGTGTATCGTGGAAAGGTGCTAAGGAGCAAGTAGGAGTTCATACTTAACCCTAAGGTAAGGATAAGATCATCTTCCACCTTGAATTGAAGCATGATTTTAGGGTTTTGATCTTCTTTTCTTTTCTTCTTCACCAATTACTTATCCATGGTGATTCCTTGTATATGCAGGAGTTATGAACGAGCCTGGGACTTTTCATAAGTCATCTTAAACCTTAGGAACATGGATATTTGGAGCTTGGAGCTTTGAAGTGGTTCTTAAGGCGGGTTATATAACTTGAACTCAACCATGTTATTATTCATCACCTAAATTGCTATATTTAATGATCTACTTTTAATTCCGAATAGGCTTAATTGAATCTAACTTTTTCTCAAAACCCTAATTTCTTGTGCCTCAAATTAGATCATAGTTTCTTATTGTTTGGGTTCTAAACCCCACTGCCATTCTTATTGATTCACATGATTATTCTTGCCATAACTACATTTTTTAGTATGTACATTTATGCTCCATTTAATTTAACGTAGCGGGACTTATGTACAACCACCCACAGAGGGAACATATTTATTCGCCCCGGTGAATGTTTTATTCTCCCCATATTATTGTAGGTGACTGGGAATTTCTTATTCTCCCCTCACCTAAGGTTAGAGGTCTAGTAGGTTCCTCAACCCTACTTATTTAGGTAGACATAATTATCTTACATGCAAACCCCTTTTTAATATAATTGTTATTGGCAAGTTTCTTTTGATATAGCGTCATACTCTTGTTATATTCATTTTATGATGAACTCTAGCCTATTTATAATTGCTTTACTTATCTTATTATCCTAGACTAGTTTTTGTGACACATACTTTTTCTTCCCTTACCCTTTAGCTGGGTGCCTTCCCAACCACCCAAGTGCTGAGCAAGGTGATGGATAAGACTAGAAGATCTTGGCTTTTGGTTTGGACATGTTTGATGGAGATGTTGCTTTGGAGACAAGATTGTAGTAGTTAGACTTCCCTCTATATAGATCCTATTTGTATATCTTGATGTAAACCCTAATTGAAGAATTTGATGTATTTTTGTAAACCTTTATATGAAATTGAATATAGTTAGTAATTTGTATTCCGCTGCTTTCCAATGGTCTTTTATATACCAATGTTTAATAAATTTGGAAAATTTATGCTCATTCCCTCATACCTTTATGTGTGTTTGGAATGGATGTCAATTCTTCAAATTTTTAGTAAAGGGGTGATTTCACACTCTTTTACAACATGGTATCAGATCCCATGGTAATTGCAATCTAACTATTTTAGTTTTGTCTCCCTAGTTAGAATCATTGCCTTACATAGTTTCCCTTTAAGTTACATGCTTACCCTAGATTTGATCTATGTTGATGAAAGGTTGATTTAGGACCCTATAGTTCCACATTAGAATCTTGATGAATGAAACCCAAAAATACTCATAACTAAAATATGCATAACTTGATGTTGTTTAGGTTTACCTTTAGGAAACTATTAGGGCATGAAGTTGAAGGAAAGGTGTCTAGAAAGGATCAGGATTTTAGGGGCTGACAATATTTTCCTCCACACCACTAGCTTAGTTTATGAGGACTCCCGTACCTATATGATACCGGCCTACCTGAGCTAATATGAATTGCCCAAAATAGTTTTCTTTTAGGCAATAGTAACCTTTGACTTCTATGTTGTATATATTTGGGAACCCTAAGTTTCAGGTATTTGATGACTTGTTTGAGGTTCAATACCAAGATAGTTTCTTTATGTCCCTTAGAACCTCATGCTTGGATAGTTTATCCCTAGAACCTAGACTTTGAATTTTGGTGTTAAGTAAGCTATCATAGTGCACAATGGAAGTGTGATGGATCTTGTACATGGTGTAGTAGACTCATCCTTTTACCCTAGTGTAGTTTGTGTTGATAGGTCGAACCCTTTAAGGGGTGGAGTATATTTAGTTTGATAATGTTGGGTGCTTAGATTTCGAGGATGAAATCCTCTTTAGGGGATGGAATCCTGTGACATCTTGAAATCTATCTACTCTATCTTTAGAAACCCTAATTTCATGACTAGGAGGTTAGTAGGCTTGGATCCTTGGTCTTGACCAAACATGTAATAGTGGTAACCGTAACATACTTGTTCATATAATCATGAAATATAATGATCATTTGAGGAATACATTATATGTTCAAACCCTAATGAATATCTAATGCACATAATAAGAGTAACTCACATATTAATACTAATTATGGATATGCATGGTGTTGACCATACCATAAACTGATAAACCCTAATGAAATGAAGAGTAAGATAATTGTAAACTAATCTTGAACTTAATACATGCTAAGCAAAATATAGTGATCATATTAACCTAAATCTTAAGTTGTAATAATCCAACCTTGACCTATGCATCCTTCATGTCATTGATGATACATTAGTGACATTAGCTGTCATAATCCGATAACCTACCTTTATGTACATAAATCATATATATTCACCTAATCATAGATTAAATAATATGAAATGAATATCACCTTGTTACACACCTAATTAATCACCTAATCATGACTTGGTATGTGAATCAAATCATTAATATGACACATGTCCCACATTGATCATTAAAATATAATAATGACTTCAATTTGGATAAGAAGTAACTGGTTTCACATAAATGTGCATAATCAATAATAAGAAGTGAATAAATATTAGAAAATGAATAATGATGACATTAATGTGAATAAGAAAGGTGATGTGACAATGTTTAATATACATGTAAATAATCATTTTGACATAATTTGGATTAATTGTAGACATAATAACAAATTGAATAAAATGTCCTATCACATGCAAGATAATTTATTATAATTAATATAATGATAATATGAGGATAATGAAGTGTAAATCCAAATTATTATTTGACCAAATATAATGAGATAATTGAGTAACCTCTAATTATTCATAATAATGAAATATAATTCTTCTTGGAAACCAAGTGAATAGGACATGACATAATTAAAAAGAATATAATGATAAGGTGGAATCCTAATAAATATAATGCTAATGATCCAAAAATGTTAATAATGTTAAATCTCATAAAATTAATCTTAATAGTGGAACCCTAGGTGATCCTCGAGAACCTGACCTATGTCGAGATGCTTGTGAAGTATATGTTGATGAGTTGTGTGATGGAATTTATGGTTGGGGAAAAAACCTAGAGTTTTGTGATGAGATGTTGCACCTTCACCTTCCCTCCTTGCTTGTGATTTCGGGGAAGAAATCCTCTTTAAGGGGTGGAGTGTTGTAACATACCGAATCTTGAACATTTTTTCTTTTGACCCTCTTTCCCATTGTTTCCTTTCATTTATATCATGTTTGGCCTTTCTGTTTAATTTGTGGATAATATGATGGTTTAGTGGACATTTGTTCACCTTTTATACCAATAAAAGGGTTTTATGCACAGATTCCTCTGTAGAAATCTAAGTAGTGGGTCTGATGTGCAAATGTCCACTTAAGTAATAAAAATAATGATGGAATTTGGGCTAGAATTTTCTAAGACTTTTTAGAATAGGGAAACGAAAAGAAATTCCAAAATATACATAAAGGATATGATAAATGATATATATAGGATAAGAGAAGATAATGTGGAATATATTTCCAAAAACCTCAATTAAGTAAACCCATGAGATAATTTGGTTCACAAATAAATTTTCTTGAACTAAAAATTACTTAAGGGCCATGTATCACCTAATTTGGAAAATATACATATATATAAGCCTTTATTAAAGAAAAATAGGAAATAAGCCAAGAAGGAGAAATAAAATATTGAATGTTCTCAAATTGTAAAACTACTTCCATATTCATAATATAGTAATAAAAATAAGCCTTTTGGCTAGTTTCCAACTAATTTGGATGATATTTGGATAATGTGAAAAAGTAGGAGAGAGAAAGTGTGTAGAACCTTCATTTTGATAATTAATTTAATAAATGGTACAAATATGATGTAATAATGGAAAATTTTTATAAAAGACATTAATGGGGACACATGGGAGAAATTTGATCATATTTGGATAATCATAGAGTTATAAATGTAGGAAGAAAGAGAAAATTAGTTTTGAATTATTTACCCTATTAAAAGTCCTGAAAAGGCAAAATTAATTCCATATTCAGAGACTACACCTCAAAATCAATCAGGGTGTCAATTTTTATTAGATTTAGAAACTATTTGAGCCCTCAAAAGAAGAAAGAAAAATTCAATGAATAATACATATATCACTTTAGTCGAATTATAACTCAATCAGGAAGAGGAAATGTCACACGCTTTTGGCTTTATCCATGTGATCAGATGGCTAGGGTTCCTTGATGGACCTGGCTCCATAAATCTGATGACTCATGTTCATCTCCTACCTCGGGTCGGCTCGGGATAACAGGGAAACAATAAATTGATTTTTCATTTGGCATTATCTCGCTCGTTACTCGACCAAATCACAAGTTCTTAGGCTCGTTGGATTCCTTGTTCAAATCCACACCAAATTATCCCAAGGTTTTTGTGTTTTGACAAATAATCGTGAAATACCCAAAGTTCTCAAAACTTCTCTTCCACCTCGTCTATGCAAACCCTAACCTACACCCCCTTGCCAATAAATACACCTACCCTAAGCTTCCCCCTCTCCTTTGCTACTCAACACACCCTTCAATTTCAAGTTTCATCCCTATTTGACCCTCTAAAAAGTGGTTGAAGCCTTGGAGTTTCTGAAGACTCTCCAACTCTCCTCACTTCGTCTTCAATCAAATTACTGGTACCTTTAAAATCGACTGCTTCTCCTCTTTTTTTGGGGTACCTAAACATCGAGTTTCATCGAGAATTCAGGTTTTGCCCAAAACTCGTGCAAGTAGTATCTTGCAGCTCACTATTATGGCTGGGCTTGAGTTGGGGAAGAAATCCCCGTGTGAAATTAGCATTTTATCCCGCCGCTCCTCCCTCTTTTCGTCTCTATTCCACGCGGGGCATAATTGTCTTTTTAATTTTCTTTTCTACAGTTTGATCTAGATTTTATTGTGTGGCTTGGCCTCCCCTTATTGGGCCATGTGAGTAGGTGGGTCCAACTTCTCTCTCACTTTCTCTCTATTTTGAACTGATTTGCCTACGTGGCATTCTCTGATTGGTTGGTTTTTATAAAATCATAACTAAATATTCATATGTCCAAAAATAAAAATAAAATAAATTCTAAATTTGAAAAAATGTGCTCTTTTCAATAAAAATATATTCAAAGGTTGATTTTGAGTTTTGTCGAAGGTGATTTTTTTTAGAAAATGGATTAATTAGTTAAAAATCACCAAAAATGCATCTAAAAGTCCATATCTTCAAAATACATAATATTATACGTTATTTTGATCAGAAAACCCTAACTAAGATAGTGGTGATGTTTTTAGGACCTAAGTCGATGGTTTGTAGAAAAAGTTGGTATCTTTGGGGTTTCAAGTCTTTAATGAATGCATATAATGCTAATACATTCACATGGTTATGATAATAGGACAAGTGGACTTTGATCTTGCTTAGTGTTTTAGAAAGTGGTTTCTAGGGATCTAAGGAAGAGGTATGTGCATCTAACACCTTAGTTGGGATATTTTTACCTTAACCTAATATTCCCTAATGAGGCTTAATTGAATCTAACTTTTTCTAGCATGTATATTTATGTTCTATTTAATTTAATGTAGTGGTACTTATGTACAGCCACCCACAAAGAGAATGCATTTATTCGCACTGGGGAATGTTTTATTCTCCCCATATTATGTAGGTGAATGGGAATGTCTTATTATCCCCTCACCTAAAGTTAGAGGTCCCGTAGGTGCCTCAACCCCACTTAGTTAGGTAGACATAATTATCTTACATGCAAACACCTTTTTAATATAGTTGTTATTGGCAAGTTTCTTTTAATATAGCCCCATACTCTTGTTATCTTCATGTTATGATGAACCCTGGCCTATTTTTAATTGATTTACTTATCTTGTTATCCTAGACTAGTGTTTGTGACACATACTTTTTCTTCCCTTTCCCTTTTGCTGGGTGTCTTTCCAACCAACCAGGTGCTGAGCAAGGTGATAGATAAGACTAGAAGATCTTTGCTTTTGGCTTGGACATGTTAGATGGAGATATTGCTTTGGAGACAATATTGTAGTAGTCAGACTTCCCTCTATCTAGATCCTATTTGTATATCTTGATGTAAACCCTAATGGGAAAATTTGATGTATTTTTGTAAACCTTTATATGAAATTGAATATAGTCAGTAATTTTTATTCCGCTGCTTTTCAATGGTCTTTTGTATACCAATGTTTAATAAAATTTGAAAATTATGCTCATTCCATCATACCTTTGAGTGTGTTTGGAATGGATGTCAATTCTTCAAATTTTTAGTGAAGGGGTGATTTCACACTCTTTTATACGTGGGGAATGGTGGATTTTATGCCTCATTAGGGTTTGGTAGAGCTTGACCATACGTAATAAGAAACCATTCACCCTCCTATGCATTTATAGAAGATGTTTAGTCATATGCCCTTTGTAGTGTTTAAAATTTTTGTTGGTATGCATGTCCAGAGAGCCAATCATCTGATTATTGACATGGGGCATTAGATACCTAATTTGATAATGATAAAGGTAATTTGATATATTATGTTTGCCTCAATCACGAGATGAGGACATAGATATAATAGATGTATAAAGAATGGTGTTACTTGATGGAATATGTCTTCAGGTTGATGAATTGAACAATGAGATGATATGTATGATAAGAGTACATACATTCTTGTTATGTCCATAATCAGATATTACTGTGGAACCAAAATATACAATAATAATGCATAAGACTAGAGTGTGTTTTGATTTTTGAAAGAGTCTCATTAGTCATGATATGTGATATCAAGTCGACCAAACAAGTTCATATTAGAGAACATTGTATTAGACAAACCCACCTTGAGAGTGATACATGGATACTATGGAATGGTAGTCACAATCAACTATCACAGTGATAGTGGTGATTGTGGTTCTTAGAGCTAAAGTCACTACACTATTCACATGTTGTTCATTGTATTTAGAAGTCATCTAATGTAACCCTGAACAAGGGTTTCCATAAAGGTGATGCTAAGGTGCACTGCTACACATGGGGATTGAGTGTGAGTGATGTAGATTGGACTTGTCCCTCCCACATGAGATTGATATCCAAGCATCTTGATAAGCAAGACTGAGAAATGTATGGCCATACTCATGGGACTCAATATGTCACATGTGAGCTCACATGCAGCTCAGACAGTCTACTCTAGTTCAAGGAACATGTATTGAACATTGAGAGGATGATGATTCCATGCCTCAAGTTCAATTCAGATATCATAGACAAGTATATGATCATGGTAACACTGATCATGGATTGTAGGTTGAAGTTGTTCTCCAGCTTTCCAAGTTACTTGGGTAGAATGATGTGTTGTTAGATACCTCTCCTTACTTATGATGTCATAAGTTGGTTATGGACATTCACTACCAATGCAATTTAGGACCCATACGGTCACACACATAAGACACACTTGGAATATGAATATATTTGTGAATGATGTTTCACTTTATTGTTAAAGTGTTTAGGTATTCAATTAAATAACTACTGTTGAGAATTGACTGATTGGACTCTGAGCCAACCAATTCAAGCGTTACACCAATTGGTTGGAGTGTCAAATCAATTGTAAACAAGTTTGTCTGAATATTTTCTTAACTAGACATACGAAATGACTATTTAACATATGAAGTGACCGTTTCATGAATCGATGATATAAAATGACCATTTCAAGAGTGAAACGACTGGTTCGTCATATGGGATGTTTGATTAATTGATCAATTTGAATGGATCAAGGATTCTATGCTGACATCATGCCTTGAACTAATTGAATATTGAATGGAAATTTGATTCTATAGAGAAAAGCTATTGAGTCGAGTTGTTGAAGGATGATCTGACCAATTCACCTTGTCAACTGACTGGTTGGATAGTGAACCGATTGGTTCACCGTTCATAGTTTCCAAAAAATTTGTGAATTTCATTTCTTTGGCTCCTAGACCGACTGGAAACCCTAACCCTGGCCTCTCCTATAAATAGAGGGGTACTAGGGGCTTCCCTAACACAACAATTAGCTTTGTCAATTGTTGTTTACTCTTCTCTAGCTATGGTAATTGTCACATAACCATTCTTACCCTAATCCCAAACTCACTGAAAATAATCAGCGAAATAGAGCGCCCGTCCTTGAGTGGCCCAAAGATCACACACACATTATATGCGAAAAAGAAATACCATTATCTATTTATTGAAAATGAACCAAAGGTTTGTTACATAGGGCCTATAGGAAACTTGCAATGAAAATTATAACAGCATAAGAAAACTAAACTACCGACTACATCCCCTTTTACATTAGCTACCATGTGAAGTCCAAATTGATGTAGTCTTTATTTGCAGCGGAAAGTAAGAGATTTTAGGTTCATATCTTCAATTCTTGGCTTGGCCTAAAATCATAAAATCAAGACGCAATTAATGCACATGCATGGGTACACTATATAAAAACAAGTAAAACAATTTTATAGAAAACTAGTATGCTTGGAACGACTTATAATTAAAAAAACTTATCAAATGAATTTAAGACAATATTTATGCGACATAATTTTTAATATGAATTTTCCCATTATGGTAATATCAAAAGATTCTTATATGGAATCAAGTGTGACTCTACTATCCCAATGTGATGGGGGAGAGAACTATATTCCACTTCCCTTAATCAGGAAGGGGATTCAAATAACATGTGCAAGTTATTCCCATCCTCCAAATGAGGAGGTCCCTTGCATTCAATACCAATGAGTCAGCAGTTTCTGGTAGTCATAATGGGCGGTTATTTATGTTCATGGTTTATTCAATATAAATTTAGAAATATGAACATAATAGTCATAGGGAACAAGTATTTCAACCAATTACATAGCCAACCATACGACCAAGAGGTACATAGAAAATATCTTCACTACCACTAGTTTGGTCAAGAAGGAATTATAATAGTGTACCTTTTTGGATGAAAATAGAGTATAGATGCAAGAGTAAAAGATCAAGGTATCAAGTAGTTCCTAGATCAATCAAGATATGGATCGAGGGTCAAGATCATATTATACACAAAGATCGTGTATCAAGTATATAAGATTCGGGTTACTCCTATTCATCCCTAAGTTAGATCATTCCTTTATAATCAATATAATATTAACATTTCAACATTTAGTCAAGTTATGATTTTTGAGTTTCAAGATGCATCAGAGTCAGATATTAGGCTTTCTAGAGATAAATCACATAATAGAGTTAGTTACACTAAAGTTTAAGTAAGAGATTAAAATCTAGTGATATTTGTAAAACATGTCAAAGATATTTCTTCACATGTGTTTTTAAATGAATCATTGGGTTTTTCGAATCAAAATCAACTATTTGTTCATAATTTTTGGAGCTAGGAATCAAAAGATACAATTTTTACACGTTTTGGTCATTTACTGGATTTTTGAGCTGAGAGGAGAAAATTTACTAGAAAAGACAGGGAGGGGAAAAATTTAAACTGTTTGATTCTTAGTCAGCTGTGATCGTGACCGGGATCTTGCAGCCAAGGAAGCAATTCCTCCCAGGCACGTGCGAAGGAGAGCAAGAGATAAGGAGAGGTGCTTTTGGTTGCAAATGCAATTTCCTTAATAAATGTGTGATTTTGTCAATTGTATGATTTAAGTAAATTGATTGGTTTCCTTTTATGAATAGCCTTGTTTGATTTCGTAGGCCTTATTGGCTATTGGATCCAATAACGAGAAAGAGGAAATAAAAAGGAAAAGAAATCAATTAATAAAGAAATAACTGAGATAATAAGAAAAGAAAGATGTAGAAGCATCTAGAAGGCTAGGAATTATCCTTCAAAGATGGATTTCGTGTCTTTGAGATTTCTTGGGTTCCAAGGAGTTCAAGTTGCAAAGATAATAGGAGAAGAAAGAGATAAAATCAAACAAAGCTTTATTAAGAAGGATAGTTGAAATAATGATGAAAATATAAGAAATATGTGGAAATATGGATAATGGAATCATTATAAATGGGATTTTGATTCCACATGGTTTCCAATGGTAAAAGGAATCAAATTAAAAAAAATAAAAGATTAAGAGAGCAAAAATATGTGACCAAGTAATTGGGAAGATCTACCGATGGTCTAAAAGAGAGAGTCCATTGCCAAACTGCCAAGCAACATTCAAAAAGGTTCCAGTGTCCCCCCGTTAGAGCCATATCAAAATTGTGTTCGCAAGAGAACTGTATCATATACTGCCCTAGATCTACTTCAAACATATTGGACCTCCCTAATGGCTTCCACAATAGCTTGATCCTGTCTCACATCGTCATGTAGCCTGCATTTATTCCGATGAGTCGAGCTACCACCATATACATCCACAGTCGTGCCAGGTTCTCTTCAACATTTGGGTTGATGATCAGCGAAGGGCCTGAATCACCTAGGTTCAACTTGACATCTAAAACCGATAGGTTCCTTTTGTATAGGGATTCTAGAAATGTATCTTTTTAGTTTCATTGATGAACACCTTCAATGCTTAGGTCAGGATCAGCTACACTTGAAGATGATTGGCCTGCTTCTCTGGAACCCCCCTTTTGATTTCTCCACATCTTAGACGTGGGTGTTTCTTCATCGTGTAATGGTGGGAAATGCATCTCCATCACCTGTTCCTCCATTACTATTTCTGATGCCTAGTTCTAGCTCGATCCGAAAGCATCACCCTACATTTTGACGAACTGGAGTTCGATCCTGACTTCTGGGATGCCAACCCTAACTCCCTTGTTTATCTATTTGACTGGATCACCTTGTTTCTCTCGATCCCTTCACTGTTCACCCTCCATGTATGGGTAGTACTCTCTTCCGCCTCCTTGAAGTCTGTCCCCCCCTCTGGTCGCCATTCCCCCGATCGACATGCCCTCGGTCGGCGCCACTACCTCGGCCCCTGCGCTCTCCTCTCCCCCCTCCACGTATGGGTAGTACTCTCTTCCACCTACATGAATTCTATTCCCCTCTCTCCTTTTAATTCAGCTTTACACACTTCAATGTCATCTCTTTCCCATTTTTTAGTAGTGCATATTGGTCATGGGAATCAGAGGAGATGGAGAAAAGGGGTTGGAAGAAAGGTGTGCAGGAGTCCAACTTGTATTGTATGTGTGAAATTGTAATATGTAAGTGGTTGTATTCAGAAGAGTTATAGAATAAGAGTTCATATGGTATTGGTGAAAATATTAGACAAAGATGAGTGACCGTGTTTAAAAGAGTATAATAGTAGACTACAATAGACAACCTCTTATATGCCAATGCGTCTGCATGAACCCGTATTGACAACACCCCCACCTCCAACATTATATAGGTTCATTTGTTGTAGTGGGGTGAGGATCATCCAGTGGCAAAGTCAGCCCCATAATGAAGGGGGGGGGCACATATAAAAATATTGTTAAGTACATATGTGGAATTCATATTGAGTGTCAACATGTCTCAATTGACCTATTAACTTGGATCCAGAGAGGAAAATAGAGGGATCTTACATAAATGAGAAAAGAGGTTGAAGAAATTACTCATCACTTGATGTATTACTTAATTTTAGATTTGTGTATTTGTATTATTGTATATGTATATTATAACATTCTACATACATTTATGATTTTTTTAGATTTTAGATGAGTTTGAAATGACAATTTTTAACATTAAAATGATTTAATCTTTTTTATAAGACCAACTATTCTATTAAATTAATTCTCTGTAAATATAAGTCATCTAAAAGAAACCATATAAATTTACTGTTCAATATTAACAGTGTGTATTATTATATAATTTTTAAGATCAAACAAGTAATTTTTCTAATTGTTGAATTTGACAACTCAAGTAACTAAAAAGTAACATAAAGCTAAGAAAATTGAATATATAACTAGTACCACATGATAATTACTGTTATTATTTAAAAATCAAGAAAACCACACCATATCAATTTACTACTAAATAGATATGCTTATGATGGTGTTAAACCTATTCATTAATTTTTCCTAATAAATCAATAAATGTTGTGACAATATATTGTTCATTAAATTATTAGGATTTTTGTTTCTATCTTGCGTTTGGAAATTAGGTAAATATAAAAAAAATTATCTTTGATATCATGATGAAATAATATATATAATTTAGAGGAACAATATTTGCACAACTTGCAAATTGAAGTATACTATTAAGAATCAATTTCATACGATACATGATATTACACTATTTTAACAATTATTTATTATTGTATAAAAATTCAAAAAAATACACATATTTTAATAATATTATTAATAAATTAATCATGACACCATGCACTACTAAGAATGTCATATTTTATGTTATCTTTCCCAGCATACATTACACTCTTAATAGAAAAAAAATTAGCATGCATCCACACACGTAACATATACATCTATGTACTATGTTGTTGCTATATTTGTTATAAATTTTGTTATTTATACATAATATTACATTATTTGATATCCCATGGAGTATATTATTAATTATAGATATTGGTGTTTTAATTTCTCATTATATATACACTTCCTATATTTATTACTCTTTTAATTATTTACATATTAAATAAAGTATTTGGTATTCCATAAAGTATACAAATAATTATAAATACTAGTTTATTTTTTTCCTAATTAACCATTGAATTATGTACTTGTTATATATGTTATACATTTAATTATTTATTTATAGATGATATAAAAATATTTGACATTTCATAAAGTTTACTATTAATTATAGATCATAAGTATATTATTAATTATAAATATCGGTTTCTTATTTAATCATTTTAACATTTTTGCAAACTAATAGTTAGTTAATTGATATTAATGTATGTATTTTTGGTATAATAGTTAATATGTTTAATAAAATAACAACTTGTTAATTATGTAACAATGAGATATATTTATAATAAAGAAACGTCATTTATTTTTATAAACTTTGACCTATATTATTGTATTTATATATTTAATTCTTACTTAAAATCAAAATTGTGATAATTTTATTCATAAAATAATATTTACATAATTGAAAAATAGGTTATAAGTGTATGACGCATATAAAGCATAAAAATAAACATTAACTTTGATATCATGTTAAATATACACAACATATATGTTAAAAAAATTTCAAATTGGAGGGGGGCACTTGCCCCTGGTTGCCCCCCCACACCATCCTATTGCCACTGGGATCATCTCCTATAATGGTACATTACAAGATTTTTACATTGTGCAACTGTACAAGTCTTGAAGTTATATGGTCATATATCAAGAAATTTTCCATGTAGTAGCTCAATATATACAAATTATGTTTTGAAACCACTATGTACAATATGCTTTATCTCATTCTCTATAGTAGTCCACATCACTGCATTTTCCTTTAGGGATGGTATAAGATTCACTATTCTTCAAAAATTTACAAATGAGTGCAAGCAATTTGTGTTATCATCACTATTTCCTAACCAGTTAGCTGAGTGTGCTTTCTCTAATCACTTCCTTATTCCACCAAGAACTAATTATATAATTTTGGAGGATGACACATGTCTCATCCATGGCCTGGTTATAAGGTAGAAAATGTGTTTTTAATCCCTCATGTATTGCAAGATTTCATAGTTCCTACGATTTTTTTCTTCTCAACATGTCTGCTCCATCTAATGATATGTTCCTGAGCTTTCAAATCATATATTTCAAAAACCACATGTACATCTCATTTATCTCTTAGAGTTTGTTTAACCCTTTCTAAAGGTCAACCACATCTTTTTCATTGCATTAAATCATCTTGGGCATTACAATAACTTTAGTATGGAAGTTTTCTATAGAGAAAAGGACTACATAATTGAGATATGCTCTAGAAGCAAGGTAGTGACTAGAATGGTTGGCTTCTCTAGACACATGGGTGATATTATATGCTAATAGGCTATTACAAAATTTAATGATTTTTGTGAGCATTAGGTCTTCATACCCTCCTATTATCCTTTCTTCATGTACTCTAATAGTTGAGAGCAGTCCGTTTCTACTCTTAACCTGGAGAGATGTTGCTACTTCATCACCTTCAAGGCTTGTCAAAGTTGTATCGCCTCTACCATGAAGGCAGATGAGGCTTTAGTATGTGACCATGATGGTGCCTACTGAATCTCGGAGGATGGATCCCATTGTCACTACTCCTCATGGATTCCAGCCAGCATCCACTTTGAGGTTGGGGGTATCATCTGCCGGCATGTGCCTCTCAGAAAGAGTGTGTCATATATGTTGTGTTGTCGTGTTGTGCATGCCTTTTTGGTAGTAGGGGTCGCAACTCATGTTTTCAGATATTTTTTGGGTCGATTGTGGGTTTAATGTTCATAAATCATGAATTAAAAATTGTGATATAATCGACAAAAAAATTCGGGTTATTTTGGAATGGGTCAAAGATTGAATTGTATTCAGTCAGTCGGGTGATGGTTTGCCATCTCTAATTGGTATTTTGAGAATTCTTCTACCATGTTTATGAAACTTGTCACCAGTGTAGGTTCGAGAACTGGTTTGTCTTTGAACAACACTTTGTTTCTTGACATCCCGGAGATCCACATCATGATGGCCACTTTTCTGCCTCTTCCTCATTGTCAAGGGACATGATGGCCAGTCTTGCTACCTCTTTCTCATCATCAAGGGACATGATGGCATGTATAAGATCATCAGTTGTCGATAAACTCCGCAAAATGTGCAGATAATCCTTCTGTGTGCAAGACCAAACACATTCATATTCTATGCATTGAAACATAGCATGATTTGAGCCTTCAATCTTCGGTATAAATCTTGGAAATGTCCTATCTTTCATCACCATGGTATGGTGCAGCCTAATCCATTGTAGGAAGTATATTGCTGAAGAACGTCCACAAGAAATGTAGGAGCTTCAGCAACCAGTGCTTCCCCCATAGTCTCTTCCAATCTCCATCCTCCATTGACGCAACCTCATTTCCTCTTGTCATGAGTCTACAATTGTGTGTTAAATTCTCCACAGTGGTCTGGTTCCCACTCAAGGGTGTCCCTTGTGGTTAACTTCCCCCACAAAATGGAGAGGATACACATCGTAATGTCCAGTGGTGTTAGTTCCCTTACTTGTTCCTCATTCCAACCACCCTCGTCATGGTTGATCAGGTCACTGATAAAAGGACATCCCTCTTCATTCCCTTTCAACTGCTGATGTCTTCCGTACAATCTCAGTATTGACCTGTCATCAAAGATTTCTATGATAGTACTATCACCAATTCGACATATCATCCCCCCGCTACTTGATGTGCTCCTTAGATACTCCTCCAAGTGTAGCTTGCCTTGTATCCAAACCCTCCTTTGATGAATGTCATTCTATTGGAGTATTTTGCCTTCACCATCTTCCCCAACAAGGAGCATATGTTAGTATCTAGTATCCACCTTTGTTTAGATATTAGTGCTTAATTGAAAACCGTCAAGTCTCTAAAACATAGTCCTCTAATATATTTTGGTTTGCAAAGTGAATCACACTTCATCCGATGGATCTTCCTCTCTCCATCCTTTGACCCAATCAAATCTTGAAATCATTCTATTGAACTCATCTAGTGTGACATTATTATTTTAAAACAACCATAATTTATGTAGGTATGGTTTGGAGAACCACTTTAAGAAGTGAATCCTTTTATGGTTTAGATAGTAGCTTCTTTTTCTATTTTGTAGTTTCTTCCATATTATGTCATTAATGGCATTAAAGATATGTTTTTTTATCTTTCTATAATGGTAGGTAGACATAAGTACTTGTCATATGTATATACCTCCTTCACTTATAGGAATTTCCTGATAGTAATACTTCTCCATCTGGGTATGTTTATATTGAAGGAGACTGATGATTTCTCATAGTTTATTTTATGACCCAGTGTTCTTTTAAATTGTCTAACTAACTCAGCTATGTAAGAAAACTCCTCTTCGTCGCCTTCATGAAAAGATTTTGTCATCTACAAAGAAAAGATGGGATATTTTGATGCCATTGTAGCTGGGTCTCGACATATTGACTTTTAGTAGAAATAATGAAAATATTTCAACACAAAAAGAATGAAGGGGACATAAGATTACCTTTACATAACCCATTGTCAGTTTTATAGCTCCCATCCTTGCTCCATCAGGGGAGGCAGAGTGTGAGATGCTTGATACACAATCATTGACCTTGCTTCTCTATACCTTAGGGATGCCCATCTTCTCTAACACATTGTTCAAGAAACCACACCCACTCAAGTCATATACTTGGCTCATATCAAATATCAGTTATAACAATTTTTTGTTGTTCTTTTAATTTTCAATCATATGGAAAATCTTATTGTGTATTTCGTGATGTTTTATTTTTAAATAACCTCGCGTGTTTACTTTCCCCAATGACATGATGTAATGGGCCAGGGGGTGGTTGAAATTGTTGTATGTAGGGCGCTCCCCACAAAAACATATCCTAACAAGTTTTTTTATTATTATTAAACAAACTTATATATACACTCTTATATACTTCATATATATATATATATATTGATTTTATAGTTGTTAAGAAGAATGTAGTTTGTTGGTGTCATACATGGTTTGTTTGTATGATCTAATGGTGTATGGGTTAAACTCTCAATGGAAGCAATCTTTTTAGACCATCCTCCATGTGGTAGAACAAAACTTCATTTGTATAGACATTGATTGATTCCCCATGATCTAACTTTATGGATCATCCACTAGATGTACGTCAGATGTTGAATGATAAAACTTAAATAAGTCTTGATCCATTGTTAATTTTACAAAACTCAATCTAGGTGCTCTTGCATTCAAACTTCCGTGTATGTATAGCCAACACTACTATATCAAGGTTTGCAAGGCCATCAATAATAAGCATTTCTCAAAATGTTTAGCCTTCTCATTGATTGAACAGATGAGTTTTGTTATTTATAGTTTGGATTATATTTGTATTAAGATACCCATTATGCCACAACTATATGAGATGTTTCTACCAATATTAATTATATGTTTCCATAGAATTCTACAATCATTGGATTCAAATGAGCATAACTTACAATTAATAGACAAGTTTTACTGATCTTACAATGCTGAAATCACATGAGGTTTCTAAGATGTTCAAGTTATACATGCCCACTTTCAAAAGTAGTCATATGCCTTTTAGAATCTGTAGATCTCAAATTTGATGTGAACAATTATATCCCAGAACCTTTATTTTCATAGTTTCTCTCTCCCAAGAAATTGTTAGTTTGAGTATGATCAATGTTGTAGGACTATACTTCCACCAATATCATGTCAACATAATTCTCAACTTGTTTGTCCTTTTATTTAACTTTCTATCTACTTACATCATCAGACTCTTTCATTAAATGCCCTAGTTAAATAAGATGAAACATATTTTAATCCAAGAGTGATAGTATAACACCCTCTAAATATGTACAAGTAAGTGGAAGCAAAACCATGATGCCCATAACATGGGAGAGTTGTCTCAGATGTATGTCAAAAATTCAATATTCAAATCAGCATGATACATAAAAGACCATGCAATGATAAAAAATAGTTTTATACAATTATAATTAACAGGAAAACCTTTGCAAACATCATCTTAACATGTAATTCAAAATTTAGTACATGAATTTATTGATCTTCTAACTTATTAATGACAGCCCACTAATTTATCTCTATATGACTAACTATACTTGATGATTTTAATTCATTTCTTGTTTTCTCCTTGATCTAGGGAACTCTTTTCCCACAACCATAAAAAAAAATCGAAGACGTCAATGATCACATTACGCTAGGATACATATATGTGAAAAGAAACAACTTGATATAGCTTTTCTTGGACAATTTACATACATTTGAAACTCCTTTCAGTTGAACCTCTCTATATTATTGCCTAGAAAAGAGCATACAATTATGGGCAATCCTTTGATTGTTTGGTTAATGTGTGTTCTAAAAAAATATTACATATTTTATCCCTTTTCTAATCAGTAACACGAATTTAGCTTTATATCATAAACATTATGAGATTTCTCCCTCATGAATAGGAGCTTGAACTTAATGTGATGGTAAATCTTAAGCATGAAAATGAGAATTAAGTCCCTTCACATATATTATGAATTATAAAGTCACTTTAATGTAGTAATGTGGTATCCTACAAACATTACAATAAGGGAAAACAACAATCAGCCATCATTTATTAGTCATCAATAAGATAGTTACACTAATTAGATTTCAAGTGAAAGCATGATATCATACATGATGACACCACCAATCATCCAATACATGTGTAACAATGGCATGACCCATATAGATGAAGTAGAGTGAATCCTTACTTCAAGACTTTATTTCAAAGGTTGATTTATAAATCACATGAAAAACATCATTTCTATCACTGGAACTTATCCTTAAAACAAACTAGTCCGGTCTTAAATTTAGGTTTACAATTCAATTTCTTTAGTCTTAGCCACATGATTTATTATAAAACAATTAGAGCATTTGGTGTCTTATTTTTGATTTGATCTACTTCATTTGGTGCCAATTCACTAAAAAATATTAGTGGTAAGGTATTATCTTTACAAAAAATATGACATCGTATTAACTACTTGTATTTGCCATGTATTATAATGGTGTTCATTCAAGGTAATTATTGCTGTTTTCGGTATAATTCATAATATGTACACTTTTGAAGGGTTCAAAATTTTGTTTAGGGACTAGTATAAAATGTTGGAAACTTGAGAAAAACTAGGGTTTAGTTTCATGTTAGATGTACCCGTTATGTGTTTATCTTTTCATGAAGTATTAATAAATATTTATTTCAACCAAATATGTTGTATTTTATTTAATAAAATATGACAAATCTAGTAAAGTTGAAATTGGATTATATGATTACATGGGTCATGCAGAGGTGCTCCAAATGGAGTTAGCCATCTATCTATGGCTTGACTAATATGATGTGTGCTAGTGACAAGAAATACATAAAAAACCCAATACTGACATGTATGCAGTATAACATAACATTAACTAAGGATTGATTGAGAAATTGAATGTTGCATCTTCTTCCTTGATCAACAGAGAAAGGAGAAGAGTTGATTTGATCCTTGTATTGAACTAGAAGAAGAGTGAAAAATCAAGAAGCACACATCATCATGGGGTTCCAAGTGCTCCAACAAGAAAAGGAGCCAAAGTTCAAATTCAGGGGATACATATAGTTCTTCAAACCAAATCTATCCCCATGGAAGGATCTTCACAAGAAGAAATTAATGTAATCAAAGCTTAATAGAGCTAACCAGTAATAAAACTATTTTAATACAAATCTACAAAGAAAAGAAAACAAAGTACAAGCCATAATATGAGAAGAAACATATTTTCCATCTGGAGGTTTTCATAAATAGAATCATGTGACATGTTTGGGAAATGGGGGAACACTAAAAAAATATGTAAATAACCATGGTAACAACTTCATCAACTTACATGAGGCTAGGGGAACGAAATAAAAGGATTTTGTATATTTTGATGTCATAATGATTGTTGCAAGTTTATTGGTAAACATTGAGGTAGAAAAAATATCATGACATGTTAGTATGTTTCATGCAGTATCATATTAGAGTACCCACAAATCCTAAGATGAGGGAATAAATTGAGGACAAAACATTACTAAATATCAGTCGTAACTTATCTTGATTGAATAATATTAGATTGCACACATACACACAAATGAACTGACTTCGAATATGTATTTAAAATTTAATTTTTTTGGTCTCATCTCAAAAATAATGATAGAAATTAAAACACTCATATGAAGTCTCATTAGTTACGTGTACTGAAAACTTGATAACTATCTACATACTCTACCTATAGATAAACTATTACAATCCTCATCTAGCTTTTTTGATAAGTCTAGGGATTTAAGATAACTTGCGTTTATGACATTTTTATAAGTAATATGTTTACCTTGTGTTTTATCTTAATATTGGTTATCTCAATGCTTACTTGTATAGTTCAAAATGATGATTTATGATTATGATGAGATTCAAGTTTTAGTTGATATAGAGATAAACCATTTATGTATGAGGGAGGATATTTAATGAAGATTGAGGAAATAATTAATTTTTTTAATATTCTATTAAATTAATTTTTAATATAAATAAATTAATTACAAAATCCAATGCAAAAACAATGAACCAATTCAGAGTTAAAATGAGACAGTTATGACCTTTTATGTAACATGACAAAAACTCAGCTACTGCCGAGATGGGTTTTTGACAACAGCTACGTGGGCCCAACGACAGTCGAGATGGCCCAATAATCCCATTGACCCTCTAGAATAGTCATTTAGGATATCCTATCATAAAACAACCATAACTTTTACTATACATATCAATTTTAACAAAATCAACTGTTGTAAAACTGTAATTCGATCCTCTACACAAACAAGCACTAGTAAAGATATCACCTTTAGATCCAGTTAAATATGACTTTAGAAGTCAGTTTCCAAGTGACATCCAAGTGGGTGACACTAAATGTAGACACCTTCAACATCAGTTTCATAACCGACGACAAAAAGTTGTTCCCCAATTGTAACCCAAAAAATATGTCAGTAGGGGGGCCATAGGCGTCGGTTATCAAGTCAAAACCGATGCCACATTCCATCCCGAACAAAAAAATTAGTCCCATGTTAGACGATAGATGTCGGTTAGCAACAAAAAATGACTCCATTGACCTAAAATTATTGATAGTTTGTAAGTTAACCAAATAGTAACCAACACCATTAGGGTTAAGGACGTCAGTTAACTATTAATCACCGATGAGCTAAGTTTTTGTTGTTGGTTTCTTTTTTTTAACCGACGACTATATTTAATTTATTTTTTTCTTGTCATCTTGTAGGCCTGTTGTCTGGCTGGTCAGCAAGATGTAGAACCTATAGTTTAGTTTTGAACTGTTGATTTACATCACCCATTGATTTTAGCCAATAGCAGGCCACAAACTGACAAAATTAATTAGGATGGACAACATTATATATGGATCATGTGATTCACACACATGTTTAAGCACATTTAATTAAATATATGATTCATCACACACATGTAGAAACCTATAATTTCATTTCATTCCTCCATTTCATATTCACACACATGTAGCAACCTGTAGTTCCATTCATTCATCTCTTCACATTCAGACACATGTAGAAACATTCATGTATTCATCTTCACATTCACACATATGTATATAGATAAGACAATTCAATAAAATTCATTCAGACATGTATATATATATATATATATATATATATATGTGTGTGTGTGTGTGTGTGTGTGTGTGTGTCTTTCATAGTTTAACATGTCATCAAATATAGAAATAATTTTGACAACAAAGTTTAGAAATATCATTCTTTATCGTTCATCATTATCATCATCCTCATCACCACCATCAATATTCCAATGATAATAAAAAATTCCCACTACTTGTAAGGCTTTTGCCCATTGCTCTCTTACATCATCTAATTCTTCCATCATATAGGGAGTATGTAGATCTAATAACTTTTCACATGTAGTGAAGTTAGTTTAAAACACCTGCAAAGAGAATGATGTATATATAATTAACAACATATAATAATGTTGATATATTTCATATTATCTAATGAGACTATATATAATACATGTTGTATGGTATCGATTTCCATTACCGCATGTTTGATAATTAGGTCCATATATCGCATCACGTAGTATGCACACGCCCAACCGTTGTTTTGTGTAGCACACTATAAATTGTAACATACAAAATTTGAATAAATAGAAACAAGCATAGTACACATAAATAATATATACATTAGAGTCATGAAATTACTTTCACATTCTCCCAAAATAATAATTTCTTTGTCTTGGACATGTTTCCTCCATCATTTCTGAACTCTTTTAAAGTCCTACATGTTAATGTAACACATTAAATTTCATTATTAAATAGTAATGTAATTATAGATATTAATGAATATAAATATGAAAGATTTCTCACGTGAATAATGGACTATTTCATTGGGTGTCCATATAATGAGTCTAATTCCTTCACTGAAGGATCTAGATAATAAATAGTCCACATCTTGGGGACAATAACCAGTAACTTCCAATGCTTAACACTAGAGGTAATAAATTTAAAAATTAATAACTCAAAATCCACAATAAATGTAATTTACTTAAATCCAAATTTAAAGCAAAGTAAACTTACTCAATATTGAATGGAGCTATTATCATCGTATTCTTGTTTTACCAAAATATTTAAAAGTGATAGAGCAGTATGATGTAACTAATGAAGGCTCTTTATCTACACGACTGATCAAAGATGGAATTAGAAATCCCACATGATAAAATGAAAAATCTTTATAGATCGTGTGTAAGTGGCTGCAAAACATATATTACCTATGAATTAATATATAAGAAACTATATCACCGCATATAAAATAAGGTATATGGATATATAAATAAGATCTCACTATATCCATAGCTCTATCATAGATGTATTCAACCAATCATAACAAAACAACTCTAAAATATCTTGTATAAATAGATTGTTATCATATGATTCTCCTGCAACATCCACTGCAGTAGAAACATTTATAGGACAATTTGGGTTATGTTCGCCTATCCATACTTCCATACCCTTACAATTAGGACCTAATGAGTCATATAGGTCTCTTGAAATCCAACTAGGTACTTAACGAGGCGGTAGAGGTGGCGGTCGAGCTGTAGCGAGTTTCTTCCTTTTGACATGTATATATAATTCAGATCAATTGACTCGTATATACATGCTAACAATTTAACATAATGTAAATTTATTATACAATATCAAATACAACATCTATTTTGGGCCACAATATCACTCCCCCTTTTTCTTCACCAAGCGTTTTAGAATCTGGGTGGGCAAATGGCAACAGATGATGGCTCCAATGGGGGAGTACAAGTCTCGGGTTCACACGAACCACACCATCTGGTACTAGAGTGCCATGGAATGTATCCCTTGGAAGGGGTGGGTAAACCTCGGCCCTTGCAATGATAAATACTTTTCTTTTTAGATGGAACATCTTCAACACCTACAAATTTATGTGAAGTATGTTATATACATATATAATTAAAAATATCATCTTGAAAAGGCTAGCTACTAAGTCATAAAAATACTTATAGAGGACATGGTTGGTGGTGGGTCTGTAGGATTACTCCCAACCACCTCTACAGTAGGAGAAGAGTGGCATGCCGAATGTATTGTCTGAGTGGCAGTCTGAGATGCCTTCCACTTGCTCATTGTTTCATGGAGTCTCTTATCAAGTGCTTCACCAACTCTCCTATCAATTAAGTCATATACCTATACTTGGATAAAAGATACACTAGCTTTGGATTATTGAATTCCCTTTTACAATAACATTCTAAAAAAAGAATAGGTTATCTCAGCTTTTGAAAATCCCACTTTTGGGACATGTTTGTGCTATGATGGCCCATAGAACACTTTTATGCCCACACTAGTGCCTGCACCCCTAACACGTCTAGGATGATCTAGGTTACCAAGAGCAACTATCAATTCATCCCTTGTGCCCTCAGGGACTGCATTGCTTCCTTTGCTTGTAAAGCTCCCTCTAATCACCATCAATAGAAATTGGTAAGTAAACATATCAATAATCAATATTGATTGCTCAGAGAGTTGAATTTTATGATTTTTGCAGTTGCCTCAGTAGTTGCGGTCTTTATTATATCTCCTTTCTTATTTTTCCTCCCATCTATCAACACAACATGGCAAGGTAGAGGTGCAGGAATAATAGAAGAGGAATCCCTAGTCTCTTGAGTAGAAATAGACTTAGTAGTAGCAACCTGTAGTCTTTGGCAAATGCCTGCATAGAATTCTGGACCCACAATGTGGTCGTGCACATTCAGTGCACACCTTACTCTTTGAGCATCATTGATAGCCTTGTTAATAAGCACACTGATTTGTTTAGTAACACTAATGGTGAAATTTGAATAGGTGATTACAAAAGAAAGTATATTAATAAAATTAGGAGTGGTGCTTAATACCTTGAATTCATCAGTTTTTCTTTTGGTAACAGAATCCTCCCAATCATTGGGGTCCAGGTAGTTCCATTGCTCAGTGTCTGATTTCTTCCTCTTCTCAGTATCTAGTATGTAATCTCAGGTGAGATTTGTCCTATAGTTCCTTAGGACCCTCCCATAGCACTGCATCATGCATTTATGATACAGGATTTCATCCAATTCAAATATACTGTGCAAAATTTCATATATTTAACTAGTATCCTTAAAATTAGTAAGCTGCAAAATAGAATTGCAAATAATAATAACTCACACATAATTCCTTCCATACTAAGTCATTCTTCCCCTTAAGAACTTTATACCAAGATTCTACATTAGGATGACAATGGCTACGAGAAAGAACCCCAAATATGAAATAAACGAGTTGTGGTTCACTCCAACTGGATTTCATGCATGATTAAAATCCATGGCTAGTTTGGGTCCATTGGCCCTTTGTTGTAGTAACTTGTTAATCACAGTGATGCCCCTCACTTTTTGATCTAGGAAGCCACATTGAATTGGCTCGAGGATATTATATCTTGATGAAATTGGTATATTCCTTGATATTAACACTCACTTTGTTGATGTTGTGTAAAATATACAAGTGAGCTTGTTCCAATAGCTCACGATTGATGACTTTCATCCATGATCCTAAAATTCCTTCGCTAGAATGCTCCTCATTATTCTTGTCATTAATAGGAACGTCATTACCACTCAGAAAGTCATTGCAAAAATATATAACCTCTCTCACCACATAACCCTAAATAATACTCCCTTCAGGCCAATAACGGTTTCAAACATCACCTTTAAGAATCCTTATGTATCGTTCAAAAGGATATATCCAATGCAAGAAAATTGGTCCCAACATTTTCACTTCCCTAGTCAAGTGGACAACAAGATATACCATGATATCAAAGAACGAAGGAGGAAAATACATCTCAATCTGACATAGGGTAACAACCACTTCTCTTTGGAACTTATCGAGAGTCTTAGGATCAATAACTTTGCTGCTCATATTGTTGAAGAAGAAACAAAGTCTGGTGATTGCAAACCTTACATGCATCGGTAGTATACATCGAATTCCCACAGACAATATTTGTTGCATTAGAGTGTGGCAATCATGAGATTTTAGACCTATCAATTTTAGATCTTTCATTGATACCAATCTACAGATGTTTGATGAGTAACCCTGTGGCACCTTAACATTTACCAAGCAATCGCAAAAAGCTTTCTTCTCCTTTCTAGACAATGTGTAACAAGCAGGAGGTAAGTATGTTCTCCGATTGCTACTAACTGCTTTTGTTGATTTAGTTCTTATTCTCATTTCACTTAGGTCCATTCTGGAATTTATCCCATCTTTAGTGTTACCTCATATATTCAACAAAGTACCAATGACGCTATCACATATATTTTTCTCAACGTATATGACATCGATACAATGCTTGACTTCCAAAGAACTCCAATAAGGAAGATCCCAAAATATTGACTTCTCCTTGGATAAATATTTGTCACTCTGTGTGGTCATGGTACATTGTGATCTCTTAAAAAATTCATTAACAAAGGCTTTTACTCTTTCATAAACAACCTCCCCTGGTATAGGTTTAGGTGCACTCCATTCCTCATTCTGTCCATTGAACGCTTCGCGCAACCTACGGTACGGTTGGAATTTTCGAATAAACCTTCCATGACCAAGATATATAGTCTTGTTGCCATGTTTTAGTTAGATTGAATCAGTGTTCACTTCACATATAGAACACGCTTTAGATCCTTTGACACTATATCCAGACAAATTCCCATATACTGGAAAGTCATTAATAGTGTTAAACAATATAGCGTGCAAATGAAATGTCTCTCTTTGTGAAGCATCATAGGTCAACACACCTTCACCCCAAAGTTTCTTTTAGTCATCAATAAGAGGTTCAAGATAAACTTCAATATCATTTCCAGGTTGTTTAGGGCCTGATATCAATAACGACAGCATAAAGTACTTATTTTTCATACACAACCAGGGAGGAAGATTGTATATAACAAGCATAATAGGCCAAATGCTATTTTGGCTACTCAATTTCCTGAACAGATTTATCCAATTTGTACAAAGCCCAAGTCTTAGATTCCTGACTTCTTCACAAAATTTGGAGTACAATAAATCAATCTTCTTCCACGGTGGGGAATCAGACGCATGTCGTAGGACCTCGTCATTATTTTTTTTAACATCTGCATGCTACCTCAAATGTTTTGCACCTATCAAATTGGTAAACAAGTGTTGAAACTGTGATATTAAAGGTAGATACCACATCACCTTCGTAGGAGAATCAATTTTGGACTCCCTCAAAGGCGTCATTTTATAACTTGACACATCACATTTTGGACAATCTTTCAAATCGACATAGTCCTTTTGAGATAATACATAATAATTTGGGCATGTGTGTATCTTCTTGGCCTCCATTCCCATTGGGCACAAAAATTTCTTTAACTCATATGTGGAGATTGGTAGCTCACTTCCTTCAGGAAGAACTTCTTCCAACAAAGACAACAATAACGTGAAGCTTTTGTCACTCCATCGATTGTTAGCTTTCAGCTTATACAATCTCAACACAGTGCAAAGCTTCGTAAACTTAGTACAACCTATGTATAAGGGTCTCTCAACATCATGCACAATGTTTGTAAACATGAGAGGTGGATCGGTGTTCTCTACCCCACAATTATCTAGCATTGCATCAAGGATGTCTACTAGAACTGGTTCCTTCACATCTACGTCATCAGAGGCAATTTCTTCTTCCACACAAGCACTGCTATCGACATCCACAAATTTTAGGTTTGAAATCTCTCCATGCCAGTGCCATTTTGTATGGCCTTGTACAATCCCGTTGCACATGACATGACTTTTGATTTCATCACCAGTGCTGACTTTCAAGTTGTTACCGCAATGCCTACATTGACAGTAGACCTTGTCTCTAGGTTGTTCCTATGTTCCTCGACAAATCCAACAAATTGATCAAGACCAAAAATAAACATTGGGTGCAATAATTTGGAATGGACATCCATGATCTTTCCATTCTATGATGAAAGAGAAAACAAATATATATTATGGTTTAGGGTTAAATATTATGGTTTAGTGTTAAAAGATTAGGGTTTATGATTAAAAGTCTAGGTTTAGGGTCTTATGTACAATAAATGTGTACCACCTATCCCATTCTCGATCATGTAATCTCACTAGTAAGTGTATAATGTGTATTAAATTTTCAAGAAATTTTGACAACATTTCCTGACAATTCTCCAAGTACACCGATGTACATGGGAAAATGCCCACGGACATATGTACTTAGAGAACCAACGGGGAAGTTCTCGCGAAACATCATGAAAACTAAATACACATTATACACTTACATCCAAAGTGAGATTAAGTGCTCAAGAACAGTCCCAAGCCGGGGACTATCCATAATTTACTACTAATGAGTAAATCTCAGACGAGTTTTAGGCCATTAAAATGCATGTATATATGTTGTCATTCATTTACCCACAATCATAGTATCATCGTCCATATTCTAGGTTTTGTGTAACACCATTTAATTCAATTCATTCTTCCATTTGGCTAAGTTCATTCATTCATCATTGACCCAAACTAATCGTTAATAATCAACCACACAATTTTGAAGAACAGTTTATATTGAAATAAGTGACCGACCTAAATCGCGCGTTTAAAAATTGGAGGCGGATTCGATGTAGTTGAGCTTTTACATTTATAACCCGAATCCTTCTAGGCCCCCACAACTTTGTTTACGGGGTCGAAGTAGATATACGGGGTCGAACACAGGGACGGGGGTGGTAGTGTTGAGAACGCAGAATCGACACGCTACACTCTGGCAGGTATAAAGAGATAGTCAATTCCCAAAGGGGAAACAAAAAGGTGTCACAAACAAAACAAAGAAATCTATCTCCAAGTGGAGCTACTAGAAAGATTAAGGTTTTAGTCATTTAGCAGTTTTTAGGGGTTTTCGTGCAACAAAAACAGAAAGATAAACCTAGCGTTAGAGCAAGATACGAAGGATACGACTTCAGTAAAACAAGCGTCAAGCAGTAACATCCTGCACCCCTCCTCTCAGAGCGGGTGCCTCTAACCAAGCATCAACACCCCTCTCGAGGTTGCTGGACTGAAGTTAGAGTGAAATTTTACTGAAACAACTCCGTTCCAAGCACTCTCATACTCCAGAATCGGACCAAACACTAGAGCCACAACACAACTCTCGAAGTTGTTGTGACGGGAAAACACGATTCGGTAGCTAAGAGAAACGCGATCCAAACATGCAAGCTAGAGTTCAGATATCAAACATGGCAGTCATCCGACATACTGCACCAAGCATAGAGCAGCAAGTCAAAAAGCGTTTCTATTTCCATAAACATTAAAGGTCTTAATACATTGAATAAGTAGGGAATTAAATAACAAAATTAAAGATAGATGTCGCCTTCTTGATATAGAAGGACAACAGACTACTGTAGCTCTCTAGCCCGAAACCGGTCAGGAGCCTAGCCCGATACAACAGTGTCGGGCGGCACACCCTCTCGGGCGGCACAAACCGACGGCCGACTGTATCGTTCAAGGACCCTGGCCGATACGCTCATGTCAGGCGTTGCACCCTCTCGGGCGGCACGCATGACGGCGAAGCATATCGGGTTCGATATCGTGTCGGGCATGGGGCGATGCATTCTACTGTCGGGCACTCGTGTCGCTCATCATCGCTGGCCGATATCAGCCTGCAGTGTCGCCCGGGACGATCCTAAGTGAACTATCCCCTCCCTCTCGGGACGGAGAGGAGCTCACCTAGAGTTGCCCGGTATGAACACCCAGGCGCGATACTTCTGCTCTCGCAGCTTCCCCCGAAGATTTGCTCGAAGTTCTCAACTGTCCGAACAGTCCGAACTGTCTTTTCGGCTTCCTGTAGCTACTATTTATAGGCAGCGGTTGGGGAAGTTATGGTGCTCGAAGTGCTACGTGTTCTCCGTATTCACGAGTTTGATGGACGACCGATACATCCTATCGCTCGACACAGGGATGTTGGTTGTCGGTCACGTGATGGGCGGTGCCTTCCGGTGGGTGGCCTGTGTCGCGCGACAAACTTGGGTTGTCGCGGCGAACTCGGCTCCCTGTCGGGTAAAGGGCGTGTCGTCCGTCAGCTTCTTCTTACGTGGCATCCCCGTGTCGCGTGTCGTCACGTCGCACCACCCTATCGGGCAGTGCTTGTATCAGGTCGTTGGAAGGCCGACGCAGGTTGGACTTATTGCTTGTGGGCCGGGACGGCCTTATTGGGTCAAAATGGGAGGAAAATTCTGCAAAAGATGAAAATATTGGTTTAAGAGCGCTGTTTGGCCAATTATTGTGAAAGTACTAATAAAAGAGAGGAAAATAGCAGAAAAGGGCAGTTTTGATAACAGAGTAAAGGGCAAAAACATCACAATAATTGGTGTTATCAACTCCCCCAAACTTAGCTTTTTGATTGTCCTCAATCAATATTTAAACTTTATTTTGTGATGCTTCTTCTTGCGAAGTATAACTTTCAGGCCAAGGGGTAAAAACAAGTATTGAAATGCCTTTAGAGATAATGCTGCTCCATTACAAACAAAAGACCTTTCGTTTCCTGCCTTATTATTTCAGTAAATTTTTTCTCTACAACTTCAGCGAGACTTTAGTGCATGATTATGAAGTTAGCTTCTACACCAAACAACTTTATTTTAGGGGTAGAAAGTTGTGTATTGGGTAGGCTAAGGCTCTTTGGGTTTTTTTTCTTCTTGTTTCCCATTGGTCCATCCAGGTACGGGTCCGTTAACGGGCAAATGGTCCCTGCAGTCCAAGCCAGTTGGCTTTAGAGCAGTGATTTCACATCCTACGTACCACTGCCCCGGATCTACCATGCCTAAAGACGGGTACTTTTGGGAAACAAGTGTGTATATATATTTTTTTCTTTTCATTGGGCACAACTCTCATGCTTTTATTCACTTCTCGTAAGGCTTTTCTCTCTTTTTGGGATTTTTGTTGGGTAAGGGAAACCAAAGAGATTTTCGCTGTTTGGGTAGCTTTTTCCTTCTCCATACTCGTCTCTTAGCTGTTGCGAGATTATTATTAATATTATTTTTCGAGATTTTTGGCACGGAAAAACGTAATCTTTTGTTGTTTGAGGCAGCATTATCAGAAAGATATAACATAACTTGCTTCTCGTTAAGCATAAAGGAAAACATACTTGGCAAGAAGTTGCATCAGGTTTTTACTACTATAGCATCTTTATACATGTGCATGGGAACAAAATAAGAAAATTTTTTAAAAAAAATTTAGCAAAAATTTTATATGTACACTTATTGGAGAAAAAGAAAGAACCAAGGAGATCAAAAAAAAGAAGAAAAAAAAGAAGAAAATTTTTGTACCTCCCTCACTGGTACATGGTACCCCCCCAAACTTACTCCACACTCTGTCCCAGAGTTGTGAAGTAGATAAGGTAAGGAAATGCTAACCCAGTTAGGGTTAGACGGTGAGCATGCCTGCGCTAGATAAAAACTCCCACACATATTCTCCTCTTTTGTTGTGATAGTCGATGTGGTGGAGCTGGTCAGGCGTCGCTTCGTTTACCATCCATTCTAGGACAAAGATGCCACAGTCGTTGGATTGGTAAACTTGCTGCGGACTGCGGTGGCAGAACTGGAGTTCATGCCATGATGCGGGTGCCTCTATGTGGGGTGGCATGATGGTTGGAGTTGGTGCTCAGTGGAACAGATCACCGTTCTTCAGAGTACCTGAGATAGCATGCAAAATCAAGTTAGAAAATAGAATTATCTAGTTTAGGCAAAGAATAATGCTAAGAAAAAGAAAAAGAGTGATGTCAAGCTCATTTCTAAGCTTGAGGCACGGGAGTGTAGTTAGTGGATTCAGATTCGTCAACAGTACCGTTTTGCCTCGTCCCCGGCAACGACGCCAAAAAGTTGACCGGCCTAAATCGCGCGTTCAAAAATTGGAAGCGGATTCGAGGTAGTCGAGCTTTTACATATATAACCTGAATCCTTCTAGGCCCCCGCAACTTTGTTTACAGGGTCGAACACAGGGACGAGGGTGGTAGTGTTGAGAACGCAGAATCGACACGCTACACTCCGGTAGGTATAAAGAGATAGTCAATTCCCAAAGGGGAAACAACAAGGTGTCACAAACAAAACAAAGAAATCTATCTCCAAGTGGAGCTACTAGAAAGATTAAGGTTTTAGTCATTTAGCAGTTTTTAGGGGTTTTTGTGCAACAGAAACAGAAAGATAAAACTAGCGCTAGAGAAAGATACGAAGGATACAACTTCAGTAAAACAAGCGTCAAGCAGTAACATCCTGCACCCCTCCTCTCAGAGCGGGTGCCTCTAACCAAGCATCAACACCCCTCTCAAGGTTATTGGACTGAAGTTAGAGTTGAATGTTACTCAAACAACTCCGTTCCAGGCACTCTCGTACTCCAGAATCGGACCAAACACTAGAGCCACAACACAACTGTCGAAGTTGTTGCGACGGGAAAACACGATTCGGTAGCTAAGCGAAACGCGATCCAAACATGCAAGCTAGAGTTCAGATATCAAACATAGCAGTCATCCGACATATTGCACCAAACATAGAGCAGCAAGTCATTAAGCGTTTCTATTTCCATAAACATTAAAGGTCTTAATACATTACATAAGTAGGAAATTAAATAACAGAATTAAAGATAGATGTCGCCTTGTTGATATAGAAGGACGACAGACTACTGTAGCACTCCAGCCCGATACCGGTCAGGAGCCTAGCCCGATACAGCAGTGTCGGGCGGCACACCCTCTCGGGCGGCACAAACTGACGGCTGATTGTATCGCTCAAGGACCCTGGCCGATATGCTCATGTCGGTCGTTGCACCCTCTAGGGCGGCACGCATGACGGCGAAGCATATCGGGTTCGATATCGTGTCGGGCATGGGGTGATGCATTCTACTATCGGGCACTCGTGTCGCTCATCATCGCTGGCCGATATCGGCCTACAGTGTCGCCTGGGAAGGTCCTAAGTGAACTATCCCCTCCCTTTTGGGACGGGGAGGAGCTCACCTAGAGTTGCTCGGTACGAACACCCAGGTGCGATACTTCTGCTCTCGCAGCTTCCCCCGAAGATTTGCTCGAAGTTCCCAACTATTAGAAATAGTCCGAACTGTCTTTTCGGCTTTCTGTAGCTGCTATTTATAGGCAGCGGTTGGGGAAGTTATGGTGCTCGAAGCGCCACGTGTTCTCCGTATTCGCGAGTTTGATGGACGGCCGATACAGCCTATCACTCGGCACAGGGATGTTGGCTGTCGGTCACGTGACGGGCGGTGCCTGCCGGTGGGTGGCCTGTGTCGCACGACAAACTTGGGTTGTCGTGGCGAACTCGGCTCCCTGTCGGGTAAAGGGCGTGTCGTCCGTCAGCTTCTTCTTGCGCGGCATCCCCGTGTCGCGCGTCATCGCGTCGCGCCACCCTGTCGGGCAGTGCTTGTATCGGGTCGTTGGAAGGCCGACGCAGGTTGGACTTATTGCTTGTGGTCCGGGACGGCCTTATTGGGTCAAAATGGGAGGGAAATTCTGCAAAAGATAGAAATATTGGTTTAAGAGCGCTGCTTGGCCAATTATTGTGAAAGTACTAATAAAAGAGAGGAAAATAGCAGAAAAGGGCAGTTTTGATAACAGAGTAAAGGGCAAAAACATCACAAAAATTGGTGTTATCAATAAGTTAAATTAATCACTAACAAGAAAGAAAGAAAGCAATATCAATTAATTAAATTCATTCATTCATCATTAACCCTAGTTAATTTTTATGAATCAACTACATAATTTTGGAGAACAATTATATATTGAACTATGTTCATTCGTTCCTCGTTTAACCCTTATTAATCAATATTAATGAACCCTAATTAATCAATAATAATCTTATAGAAAACTCACTGCACTGGTGGAGCAGGCTGTGGTGGCGGCGGCCAGAGGAGAAGGTGGTTGCAGCTAGAGGTGAAACATGTGGCAAGTGGAAGCAACGGAGACGACTAAAGTTGTGGTGAAGTAGGTGGCGAGCGGTGGTAGGATGGCAAGTTGTAGTTGTAGTCATTGGCAATGATGGTTGAGCAAGCGAGCGGTGGCGGCCGTGACTGAACTGGAACGACGGTAGGTGACTAGATCATCGACGGTGAGCTCATTAGTGACTGAACTAGAGTGACGGCGGTGAGCTCCTCAGTGGCGACGAGCTCCTTAGTGACGGTTTCTCTCTACAGTGGCGGCGGCAAGCTCCTCTCCACAGTGGCAGTGGTGAGCTCCTCTCCACAACAACAGTGGTGCTGGAGAGCGGCGACACAAAATCGTGAGACCTATCTTGAGTGGCAACAGAGAATCAGGAATGAAACAGAGAAGGGGAAGAGTTTGGCTCGCGCATGCAAGTGCTATTATGTTAATTATCAGCATTAGTTATAATGAAAGTTTGACGCTTAAAAACAATAGACGTCAATCTAAACTCATAACCTACACCTATCTAAAACTTCAAACAAAAAAATTTACATTGAGACAAGTTATTCGTCAACGGTTTCAACGTATAGTATCCGACGTCCATCCACAATGTCAACAAAAAAATTTATTCTCGAGTTACAATCATAGTTGTCGGTTTCTCCCCTAACACTAATGCCGATTAGGCAAATTGGGGGGGGGATTTTTTATAGGGACAACGCGCGATCACACATCCTTTTCGGTTCTTGTGCAAAAATTGATGCCAAATAAGGAATAAATTTTGCCTCTTGAAGGATATTTTGTCGTTAATTATTTTTTAAACCATTAACAACATATGTGGGATAAAATTTTCATGGGGCTAGACGTGGAAAATGTGTCGTCCATGTTTCTCCAACCGACGTCGAATTAAAAATTTTAGGTGAATTTTTTCCCTAGAAAATTGTATTTCACAGGTGATTTTAGACATTGGTTTTTATTTCGACTAGCCGACGTTAAAGAAAAAGTGATACCCGTGTCTTTTGTAAAGCGGTTAGCCTTCACATACAGGTGTCATTTGTAATTTTAAATTGACATCGTAGTATATGAGTGTCAGTCTTTTAGTTTTAACCGACGCCAACAAATGTGACGTTATATATCATTTATGTACTAGTGAAACCATTAAATAGATGAGAAGAAGATCTAGAGGGAGATTTCTAGGATAATTTTTGTGAAAAAGTAAAGAACATTTGTAGACCAACAAACCACCCACAAATCCTTTGTGGTAAGTAGTTCTTAACCATATATCCCCTCTCCTTTGCCTCTATACTCTGTCAAGGATCTTCTACCTGACTCTATAGGTTTGTTCCTCCTTCCTTCTTCATTTCTAACTTCAAACTAGTGAAGTCAATTTCTATTACCTCTAACAACCTATTTTTAGGTGCAAACTAAAGGCTTAAAGCCTGTATAATAACTACAAAGGCTAGAACCCAAGCTCAGTACATTCAAATCCATGTGTAGTAATCTTAGATGCAATCTCTAAGAGGAAAACCACCTTCTAACCCAGATTTAGAGTATATAAATTTAAGTAATGGCTTTTATGTATTTAGATCTCGCTCTATGTTAACTGTGATGGATTTGATAAATTTGTGTGGTGACTTTTTCTAGTAGAAATTATTTGTTAAGCACATTTTAGTGATGCAATAGTGTCATAGAGGCATTAGAGAATTCGGGTGGCCTTAATTTGGAACTAAAGAGTCGAACTATGTTTATTGAGTACTATGAAAGTTGCTAGATGATTCCTATGAGATACTTAATTGACAAAAATTTGGTAATCATTATTTATGATGATGATCTTGTTAAATCAATTACATATCGTTAGATGATAAATGCTTTGGACACTATATAATCGTTACAAGATGATGTTTGTATTGTTAAGAGGAAATGATTTCATGATTGGAGGTAGTTCAAAAAGAGTTATCCCAAATCATACGAGTAATGTGTGGGGGTCTTGACTAGTAGGGAAGAATCATAAATTGTGCGGTACCCAATACCAATCAGGAACGCCAGTGGTACCACATCTAATAAAAGACATATCACCATGACGATTGGTTTGTAGTTTTTAACTACCAATGCTTTCATATATTTGTGTTTAATTTCTATCAATTTTAAACATTATAAATATCTTGGTTGTTGATCTTCTTCTCACTGAACCAGTAACTCATTAACCTATTCAACACATTTTCTAGGCAAAGGACTAGCTCTTCCTGAGGATATAGAAGCTAGTTTTTATCAAGAGTAGAACAAAGGTCTTAAAAAAGGAGAAGTTAGAATAGGTAGACAATATCCTATCCTTCCTATAGATCACGATAATGAGAGAGTGACAGAAAAGAGCAGTTCCTGGTGAAATGTACATGATGTAAATTAAGTGTGAAACACTTTTTTTATATATTTAATAGTTGAACTATGTTGTATTGTTTAATATTATGCTTGAATGAGAGGTTATCGTCTAGTTAAGTGATGTTACTATATATGAGAAAAGAAAAAGTTATTATTTTCATTAAGTGATTGAAAGATGATGGACATGCTAATCAATTTTGTAGGCCCTAACCTTGGTTAGTGGGTTCGGGTCGCATCACTAACATTATTATGTATTATCTATTTCACTAGCTTATGTGTATACAAGTAGAAAGAGTGATATAGACATACTAAATTGTACTTCGCCAGTATATTATCTATTTCATGGGTGGCCTTTAATGTCAAATGGATACAATCTCTATCATCTAGGGTGATACTTAGGTGAAAAACACATGTGGTAGAGGATGCAATGTTGGTTTAGATATAAATAAGAAACCAACATAGAACCCTTGTGGAGGTTCCTAAAATTGACATCTATGATAATAAAAATGACAGAATAACTTGCTTGTCAAAAATTATTTTCTAAACAAGGGGTATGTCAAGTGGTTTTATTTTGCAAAATTGACATGGAAATATAGTTATAGTGTTAACTATATTTTGTAAAATTAACATAGTTGGAATCTAAAATTTAGATTGTTGAAACATTCTCAACATCATAAGATTATATAATAGACAACATAACATATATTTATACTTGGTTTCTTGCCCAAAAACTGGTGTAACAATATGGCTTATCAGTGAAAATGTTTATTAATAAGATTGTTCTTAATAGTCAATTTTGTGTTGCAAAACCGACATCACAATATTGCAATGTTGGTTTTTGTACAATAAATGGTGTTGTAATATGACATGTTGTCAGGATTCATAGAAAGATACAAAACTTATTATTCTAATGAGCAACATGTTCTTTCATGTGTTTATCTTAACAACATGTAGTATTGAACCTATCAAACCTGTAATAACAAAAACATATATATACATGCCCACGTTCAGATCTACGTATTCAAATTCCCCATTGCATTCATATACAAATATTAAAAAAAATTGATAGAAACTTTCACAATTAAATTGTACATTCACATTCAAATATAATTTTTGAATAGAACTCAAAATTCTAACTCATTTTCAATCATTACAATCAAAATTCAAAATTTGTTTGCTCAAGACTAAACATATAAGCTCACTAATCCCATATCTATGGAGTTAGGGTTTCCTAAATAGAGTAACTAGATTTTGAATGTATTAAGGGACTCCACCCCCTTAAAGAGGATTTCTTCCTCGAAATTAGAAACTCCAAAATCTATCAAGGTATAAAAGCACTACTAATAAGGCCAATTTTCAAAAAGGGTTGTGGTAAAACTATTTATGAGATCCAACACTTAGTTGTTTTACTAAACACCATTATAAACTTCAAGCCCAACATAGGGTAGGATACTCCAAACTAGGAAATCTAGGGATCTTATAAGGAAATTAAGGACACATAAGGGGATTCTACATGATTAACCAAGACATCATATACTAGGTTCAAAAGGTTACTCAACAATAAGATAATATGTGCAAAGGTATGCTATTTTGGGACGGTCAGTATCAGCTCAGGCCAGACCAGTGTCATATGGATTTGAGAGTCCTCGTAAGCTAAGCTAGTGGTGTGGAGGAAAATGTTGCTAACTCCCAGATACTAACCCTTTCTAGACACCTTTGCTTTCAACCTATGGCCTAGTAACAACCAAATAGACTAATCACCAAAAAGTTGATCCAATTATATTTCTAGTATGAAATTATTTTGTCCTAAATCAATCTTTCATCGTTGGTCAACTCTAAGGTGGAAAACTTACTAAAGGGAAACTATATAAGGCAAGGGTTTCTAACTAGGAGGCCAATTGAATTATCAAGACTCCAACTACCTTGATGCTCTGATGCCAAGCTGTAAAGAGCCGAGATCAACTCTATAACATCCCTGACCTGGGGTTATGAGTTAACCCTAGATGTTTTGCTTAATAAGGTTGAGTAGATTCTTAATCTTATCTTGGGAAAAGTAATTAGTGCTCATGAGAAACTTATGTTTCAATTTTGGTCCTGTTTGAACAATGTTGAAGCAATGTTTGCTTATTCTGGACCAAAGTGCAAATTACCCAAGTTGAGTGGCCAAATTGCAAATGTTGCATTATAAGATGTTCCTATGATGTTGAGACACCATAAGAATGAATATGATGTAGTGTTAAGGTTTCTACAAGTCTGGACACCAAGATAGAGCTTGTTGGACAATGTTGTGCATTAAAACCCAATTTTGGTGTAAAGTGCAATTTACCCAAAACCTAGGGTTCAATATGCAAATTACCACTTCAATAAGGTCCTTAATGTTTCTTGGAATCATGTAGAGCAAATAAAATGAGAGGGGCATCTCATTTGAATTAAGTTGGAGGAGAGAGAAAATCTTGATATTAAAATAATCAAGATTTAATCTTAAGTGAAACCCTAATTCAATTTAGGGCAAAAATGAATGTATTAATTAAAGGGCCTTCAACAAAAATGTTATTGGTTGATTTTTAATAAGGATGGAATTTCTTTTTCCTAGATAAGGAACGAAAATATCCTAAGTAGGTGAAATTCCACTCACCTTATTATAAAGAAAAGTAATATCCACTCAAATTATGGATATTAATATAATATGATTAAGGTGCTTAATTTGATTTTCATTAAATTGAGGATAATGAAGGAGAATTAAAGGAAAAGGAATATGCCTCTTACCCAAGGAAGATGAGGGGGAAGAGGCGGCCACATTTTTGGGATTTATTGGATTTTTATAAGGCATTTTCTCTCTCATCAATTTCCTTATAAAAGTGCCTTTTCCAAATCAATTGAAAGGCTTTTTTGGCCCTTTCTTCTTCCTTTGATTTGGATGAGCTCAAGGGTACTTAGGAGCAACAGGAGGACGAGACCCAACCTGTTGGTAAGCCCTTGAACTTCGTTCTCCTTGATTTCATGGTGGAAATCTAAAATAAATTATGGATTCCTTCTTATTTCGATCTCCTCTTCAACCCTAGCCAACTTTTACAATCAAAAGCTTGAGGACGAGCCTAGGGGAAGTTGCAAGAGCTTCATCCACCATTAATGGCGTGATCTTGGAGCTTTGGAGCTCAATTGTAGGTGGGTTTTATAACTCAAACCCTTAATCATTGCTATAGCATCAATTCTCTATGCTTTGTTGATTGTTTTCTTCAATTTGATACACTGTTGTTTCTTTTCTGTAATTTACATCAAGAACGGTTGCTGTTCTTGGTTGAACGAAGGAAGGTGATGATGACATCATCATAAGCACACACCTCCCCAAATGTCTTGGGCAAACGGTTTCAAAGTTTGGTTGGACCAAACGGTTTCACCAAACCGTTTGGTGACCAAACAGTTTGCAAACCGTTTGGGAGAAAATGGTTTCAAAACCATTTGAGATGGTTGAAAAAGGGTTGACCGTTTGGGATTCCTGTTCATAGTTATGTTGGCTGATAACCCTCCAAATTTGAGGGATTACCTCCAAAGGAATCGTGAGGTGAAGGCTAATCAATTAGGCAAACCTAATTGAATTAAGTGCTGATTTTCAATCTGATTAACTTGACCTTTTTGGGAAAATGGTTTCAAAACCGTTTGGTGGAGTTGACCAAGGGTTGACCGTTTGTTATTATTGTTTATAATGATGTTGGTTAATGAATCACCAAATTTTATGGGTTAACTCCAAAGGAATACTGAGTTGAAAGCTAATCAATTAGGAAAACCTAATTGGATTAAGTGCTGATTTTCAATCAGATTTAACTTGACTTTTTGGGAAAACGGTTTCAAAACCGTTTGAGTGAGTTGAACAAGCATTGACCGTTTGGGATTACTGATCCTAATTATGTTGGATAATTACTCACCAAATTTGAGGGGTTAATTCCCAAGGAATCCTGAGTTGAAGGCTAATCAATTAGGCAAACCCTAATTAAAATTAGTGCTGAAATTCCAATGAGTTAATTTGAGATTTTGGGTTGATTAGCCCAAACGGTTTCAAAACCGTTTTGGGATTACCCAAATGGTCTCAAAACCGTTTGGGGGTTACCCAAGACCGTTTGGATGTATAGGGTCAGGTATGGATATGTGTTTGAAGATCCAAAGATGTGGTATGAACCCTAATCGGCTAAGTACTGATTTTGCAAGTGATTGAGATGATGTTTTGGGTTGATTGGCCCAAACGGTTTCAAAACTGTTTGGGGATTACCCAAACGGTTTCAAGACCATTTGGGAATCACTCAAGACCGTTTGGAGGTCTGGGGTTAAGTATAGTTGATCAATTGAGGGTCCAAAGGTACCAAATCATATTGCAATTAAGTGCTGATTTGTTGATCAACTCGATAGACCAATCCTTGATGAAATTTCACTAGAATCCAAAGGTTGGATGAGCCAAACGGTTTCAAAACCGTTTGGAGCTCATCCATACGGTTTTAAAACCGTTTGGTGGTCACCCATGACCGTTTGGAGGTCTAGGGTTGAGTATGGTTAGGTGTTTGAAGGTCTAAAGGTACCAAGCTGATATTCAATGCAATGCTGATTTGGTGATCAATCCAATGACCCAAACTCTAATTGGCTGACTTGGATTATGATGATATGATGGGCAAACGGTCTCAAAACCATTTGGAGGTCATCCAAATGACCTCAAGACCGTTTGGGGTCAGGTCATCCCCAATTTGGATGATGGTTCAATGGTTTAAAAGTAACTAGTCTTACATTGATTAGTATTGAAGGATCATCGTTTCCAAACCCTAATTCAATTGATTCAAACCCTAATTGATGATCAATTGAGGGTCAATTGAGGGTCAAATCAGTTGAAGGTTGACCTATTAAACTCAATTTAAGTATGAGTATAGGTCCAATTGATGATTGGTTCCATGAATTCAATGATTGAAGGAATCAACATTGGAAACCCCAATTCAATTGGATACCTCATGTTATTGAAGGTCCAATTGATCAAACCTTTTTGGAAACCTAATGTAATTAGGTGAGAGATACCCTTAATAGTACTAATTAATAATTAATAACAGATGCATGGATCGAATACATGATGTAAACCCTAATTGAGGCTGATTCCATGTATAACCATAATAAGAGGTTGTCTACATATGAAATCACTAATTGGGAATGATTAGTAAACCCTAGTTGAGGGTGCATCCATGTGAAACCCTAGTTGAGGGTGTATCCATGTGAAACCCTAACTGAGGGTGAATCCAAGAGAAACTCTAATTGAGGGTGATTTCATGAGAAACCCTAATTGGGAATGATTAGTAAACCCTAATTATGGGCAATGTGATATGAAACCCTAATGAAGGGTGATGCTATATGCAATCCCTATTCTAAAGAAGGGAGATGGTATGTGAAACCCTAATCCCTAATGAAAGAATAGAATTCATACTTGAATATGATTCATGAGGTGAACTCCTATACCAAGACCATGTAAGGTAGCACGACCGTGGTGGTTTCACTTTGCACGACCGTGCAAGGTAGCACGGCCGTGGTAGCTTCACTTAGCATGACCGTGCAAGGTAGCACGGCCGTGGTGGCTTCCCTTTGCATGGCCGTTTTTGGTTGCACGGCCATGGTACTCTATGCTTGATTTAGAGTTGTTTTGAAAAGGACTTGACATGGTCTTTTTGTTAGATTCCTAACTTAAGGATGAATCCTTAATATTGACAATGGTTGTATACTCCAAGTGAGTGATTATTGTTCACTTCTTTACATGATAGATGTGATGGATTAGTGCATAAAGTATTAGGATGGGTAATACCCGAATACAGGCTAAGTATATGAACTTAAGTAAGATGAGGATGTTGAGGGAAGTGATACATCAAGATATGATAGATATCATATCCAACACCCCAAATACTGGTACACCTTGTTGTGTTATAAGTCCAATATGATTGGATGAATGATACATGAGATGTGTGATAGAAATCCTAATCCTGGTAAAGGAATAAGGGTGATACCCTTGAATTAATGATATATTTGTTTCTACATGGTGTTGATAGATAATTGATGTACTGTTATCTTATGTGCTAACCATGCAGGTATCATGAGATGATGGACATAGCCAGGTATGAGTTCTGATATGTTATCAGATTGAATTTTCTTATTGAGCCTTGTGTGCCATAATATACCTTGTTCCTGGTAAGAGGTAGCAAGAGAGTTAATGGGCCTCAGGTGTCATGATGGTTGTTTGTGTAACAAGTATCATAATTATCTTGGTCATATGACCTAAAGGTGTTGATTACTTGAAAATGTGGTAACAATGCTCAGGTGAAGAGCTAAGGGTTTAATTACCCAGAATCACATGGTTAGTGTATTGAAATTTGTGAAAGGATGAGAATTTCCAGTGGTGAACTGAGGGATTAAGATCCCAACACTTTATGAAAAGAGTATGGCTACGGGCCATGACTCCACAATGATAATACCAGGATTTAGATATATGATCTAATCTTGAAGAGAGTTAATGCAGTGGTAATGATTTCGTAGTTTGAATATATGTTATACATGTCTTTCATATTCATTAAAGGATAAGTGACATGCTGAATCTATCAAGTTATAGTTGCAATGCTTTTGATATAGAATAATGTTCTAATCTGTTAGACATTAAAATATCTACTGCTATACAAATATGATTCTTCCATTCATATTTATCTTCTTAAGTTGCAATAACAATATTACTGGCGGAGAGTTATATCGCTCGCTGGGACAATTTTTATAATTGTCTCACCCCCGTGGGAACCACATTTTTAGGTGGACGCGGACGAGGAGACAGGAATCCTTCAGTATGTGAAGGACAGCAGTAGCAGCAGGGATAGCAGTGAAGCCTCAGATGGAGACACTGGTTGTCATGCCTTGTATAGATGTTGATAGAGTCCTATGTGTCGTCTCTGTACTCTCAGGTCCTCGGAGTTGTAGTTAGCACTTTCGAGATTTTGGCTCAATGCCTCGAGATTTTATATTGCCTGTATTTTTGCTTAGCAAGACAGTTAATGCTTGTAATTCTCTGAAGGAGATGATACAGAACATGTACCTCTGAACAAGAATGTAAATGTTATACTTTGGTTTTTGAAGAGAAAGATTTCCAATGTGTGGATCTCTTTGCAAAAAGTTTTAATTTTTAGTGATTTTCGCTAATCCGCTGCTTGATGAACGCTTCTGCATTAGTTAATTATGTTTTTATGAGTTGTATGCCACAAACTCTCTACTAAAATAATCATGGCAAACAAAAACACCAATTGTGTAGCAACAAAAGTTTAAACTTGTACTTTATTCAAAATGCATAAAGAGTACACATATATAACCATAAAAAATTAGATTCAAAGTTTCAAACATAATAAATCAAAATTCATTTCAAAATCAATATCTTGAATGATACTCTTTGCCCATGATTCTTGTAAGTCATGCAATGTGTCTCATATATATGGTTGTTGGGTGTTAAATATCTGCAAAAAGAATGACATAATAATATGAAATATTATGTAATGTAATTTACAATTAAAGCTAGGTTATACACTTTCCATCGAAGTCAATATTACATTTTGTATATTCTAGATAACATGTGATCTTGTCCTTATAATGATATATATTTACTTCATAACATAGTATATGCACACCCATCACTTATCTTGTGTGGGGCACTAAAATTTCACAGCTATATGATACATCTATAAATAAAAATAAGTAGAGTTGGCATTACATTTGGATTCACAAAACTACCTTAACACTCCTCTGGGATGATCTATTTTATCTATCAATGCTTTTATCCCCCACAAGTTAAAGTAATATATTTTTCCTGATTAAGTAGTTATATAATGGTGCATTCATTACTAAATAAGTTGATGGATAAAAATTTAGACTTACGGTACAATTGGGAATTTTAGTTGGTGTTTCTTGTGCATCAATACGTTACCCAAGGGGTCAAGATAATACATAGCCAATGTGGTTGGGGAGATCGCCAATAATTCTCAATGTCAATGTGCTTGGGTTGATCACCAATAATTTCCCGAGTCAGTGCAAGCAACTTATAGAGGAGAAACCATAATGGGGTTCTTAGGTATTTGGGTTTGTTAATATTCTCGTATCAATTGAAAACATTTACAGACAAGGTAAATATATTGAAAAATACAACTGCATTTTAGATGCCCTCCCACAGATAATATTGTTTATGGGCCAACCAATAGAAATTTCTTTCGGTTATCCTAATGTATTGTATGATTCCTCATGTATCAAAAATGGTTGGTCTTTTATTTGTGGATAGACAAGATAGAGAGACATACAGACCACATCAGTTGCCATTATAATACAATGCAACATCACATCACCATTTGGCAAAACCTCACTTTTAACAATGATGAATATATAAGCATAAGTTGCAAGACATCACTATCTAGACACATAAAATTTTGTACAATATTGTATATACCAATAACATAAAGAAACTTATGTTATTTTGTACAATGTATATGATAAAATTGGAATAATATCATAAAGAAACTACATCATTGGATAAGCCTGGCTGGTCCATGTAATTATATCAGATATAAATTTATGTCATCAGACATGATTGGAAGGTCCATGAGAGTACTTTTGATATCCTCATCTTCCTAATAAGGATAATGACATAGTGTCTAAGTAGGTATATAGGTTTGAGTTTCCTGAAAGGCTATAATTGCTTCTTGTATTTACTATTGTATCAGCTCATCTATCTACTCTTCTGACATGCTGCCTCTCATGGCTGACCTGCGTAGCCATCCTGACATGCCAAAATATGCTTGTAGCCCAATACCAAATCCTAAACCTCAAAAGCAACCATGATTCTTCTTACTACCAGGACCTACTATTAACTCATCATTTTGGCCGTCATCGTCTAATTTGTCTGATTTTCTTTTCTCATGGTGCTCCTGCTAATTATCATCAATGGAACTACTTAGTAAAACATTACTAAAAGAATGAATATGCATATGTGAGAGCTGAATTTACCATTTTCTGAGCCATTGCAGTAGTTACAGGGTTGGAATTTCTCTTGATTTGTTTATTCTAAAATTTATCCACTCCTCATGTCAGAGTAGTAGAAGGAGACATGAAGTTGTCCTTGAATATTTCCCAGATTATTGTTCCATGTGTTGGTTGCAAAAGGAAAAAAATAGGAACCAACTGATGACTGTGCACGTTCTCTACACACATTTACATTTTAGTTTCATGTGTAGTCATGTTATTCTAAAAGATATGTAATTAATTAATAGCTTGAACTTATTCAATTAACCATATGTGTATAAAATCATTAGATATCACATAGATCCATCATGTTAGTTGTATTTCTGAATGAGATTCTTACTTGTTGTCGTAAATTGTATATGTATTCTCTTGTAAAATTAGTCTTAAAATTCCTCCACATCTTTCCACAGAATTGTGACATGTTTTAGGGTGTCATTGAATTGTTCTTACCCCAATCCCAATCCCACTGCCTAGACAGTGGTAAACAGATTGAAGCACCTGTCCCTAGGTTCCCCAAATGGATTGCACAAAATGGCATATACAATAAGAAATAATATGGGTGAATGATCTCCCCTAAGGTCTAAATTGGAATTTAAACCCTAAGCTTTGAAATGTTTCAATATAAGATCTTGATGTCCAAACATTGACTCTTGATATTGATGTACTAAATATTGAAACATTATTATGAATCCTTATATTGATGTGACTTGTATAATCACCAATGTGGATCTTGAGATCACCCACAATAAGGCTACTGACTTTCATATCTCCAAAAAATCACATCTTGAAGATGTTGACTCAGTAATAATTTTTGAGGATGGTAATGCTGAATATATGCATAGGGTAGATTTCCAAAAAATGACCTAGATCTAGATCTTTCATCCACCTTAAATGTACTTGATGAAGAAATTGATGTTGAAATTTTGAAATATATGTGGATTTTTATTTATTAGTGGATGATAATACTTGTGCTCTAGATAGGAACTAAAACCCTAGACTTGAATATCAGAACCCTAATTTTGAATATTTGAATCTTGACTCTGGAGTTATGATCTTTTTGATACACAACCTAATTTGTTACATGATAGATAATCTCGAGTCTCGATCTGATCCTTACTACATATTGATGTGGCTTGAATTTGAAGTCCATCAAGAAATTATGATCTTTTGACCTCTTGATTGAACAATACATGTTTATAATAGATTTTTAATGTTGTTATAATTTTGAGGACATGATTTTATATATATGGTTGAGTATGTTCCAGTATTTAAGGATATGACTTTGGTTGGGTTGTCGCAATTTTTGAGAATTTATTTAATTTTAGGGACAAAATTCCTTTTAAGGAGGGAAGGATGTGACAAAGTGCAGTTTGAGTCAATTATAATTTTATTACTCATTTACCCTCAATTGATTTTAAGTCCTCACTTCTAAAGTTTCCCATGACTTCATGACTCTATCATAACCTCCAAAGTAGAATAACTCACATTTTAAATCAAGTTGATGCATTAATATGCATGAAACCCTAGTTTTATTATACCCTTGAAACCTTTGATTTAATTTTTGACCATATGTAATCATTTTTATTTGGAATATTTCACACATGTTTTAGACTCACTAATGAAGTTCATATCCAAATTTGAGGTTATTTAGACTTTCATACAAATCGTTATGAATTTTCCAATATTACACTATTTAAAACACTCTTCTGCCTCTTATTTTGGTTGGATGGCCTCAAAATATGGCATTAATGGGCTGAGCCGCTGGCGCGCAGCCCACCCGAGTGGGAGAGTCATCCCCTACCTTGGGTAGGAGAAGGTAGCATCTAGGCGGCCAGAACCCTAGGCCGAATCTGCCCAGTCTAACCACTGTTTCGAACTTGAGTCGACTCCAAACTACATGGTTCGATAATACGCACCATTTGCCAATGTTTTAAGCTTTGAATCATGAACATTAATGAAGTTTCAAGATGCTCCCAGGTTGGCAGCTTCCATGAATCTTGCTAGCATTGAATCCACCACAAACCCTAGATCTTGACCTATAAATAGACCCTTATTGATTTCGTTGTGCCACCATGAAGCCAATCATACCTCAGACCTCACTCTCGCACCCTCGTGTCATTTTTCCCATCTAGGGCCAGAGGTCAAGGCTACTGTGGTAGCAGCAAGATCTATTTTTCATGAACCGTCTCTCTCCTTAGGTTAGTCTCTTACTTTATCTCTCTAGAAGATACAAATTTTCATCATAACTTCTTCATCCAATGTCAAAAATAGTCAAACATATAGTCCATTTTGATCGCAAGAACGAGCCAGACACAATGGATATATTTCCAACATCTGATTCATATCTAATGATATTTGATGGTGACTTGCAAAATAAGTTTGAAACTTATCTGAATCTTGACTTGATATCATCAAATCTTGTAGATTTAGTCTTAGATCTATTAACCAAATGATATTTGATCTACTTTTGACAATAGTTAATTAATCTAATATCAAGATTATGATCATGGAACTATCTTGTTCAATAACTTTTGATTCCTTGCAGTCTCGATCTAGTCAAAATAGAATCTAGATTTACTCTTACATCTATGTTGTATTTTTGCTCATGAAACCTGATTCTATATGGATCCTTCTGATGTAATTAAAACATGATCTTTGATGATTCAAAGATTGTTTAAATGATTCAATAATGATGTTTAATCCATGGAAATCCTAATAATTGAGTCTGATGATTATTTTGACACACTAAAGTAGTGACTTGACAAATGAAGGGTCTATATCTGATCTTATTGATTTGTTCACTCTTGAATATGATTCATGCATCCTAAAGTGATGATTAAGCTTCATAATGGTTTCTGACCTAAGAACTATGATATTCAGATTAAAAGTGTTCCTAAACTTGTGAAATACATGATCTTGATCCTTGGACTTCTCTCTTTATGATGTTTTAGATATATTAATATTGAATGAGGTTAGAACATGATGCTTGGACTTTGATTTATTAAAATATTGGTCAATAGTGTGATACCCCACCTAAAAAAATAACGAGTCCTAAGGAACCACAATATTGGTCCTTGTGACCCCTCTATTATTGACTGGAATACTAAGGCATGAATAGCCATTAATGTGCCATGGCTTGACTTTGACACTACTTTTACTCTCAATATCTTACTCTAATCTTTGATGAAAGGTACGCTATTATACCTCCTCCTTGAATAGACTAATAGTATTTATGATACATATTTATGTACCTCTAGAATTGTATACTTGGCTTTGTATTTGTTTGAGCTATTGTTTCCTACTTATTAGTGTTCTGATTTTTTATATTATTGTTTGAGACAAATTTGAAAATGTAAATGATATTGCCCATTATGACTGCCTGAATTATGATGATAATAATGACTATTATGTTGATATTGAGTACAAGAGACCTCCTCATTCAGAGGGTGGAACTTGTATGTATCGTTATGGAGAGAAGAAGCCTGGTGACCTCCCCATCTCGTAGGGGATATTGAGCCAATAAATATATTAGCATGGTTCTCGATATCAACATAATGGGAAACTTTTAATAAAACCTTATCGAACAAATATTATTATGAAAAATCACTTGTTGACTATTTTGAATATAAGTCATGCCAAGTATACTATATTGATATAAAACTATTTTACTTGTTTTCAATACCGTACCATGCAATTGCATTGATTGTGTCATGTTTTTCTTGCTTTTATGCCAATTTAGGCAAACAAGATGGATCATTATGAAGAATTGACAAGCATCCACTCTTGACAAATTGTATTGACAAGGACAATCGGAAAAATCATAAACCAGGTTGGTTAGTTCATTAAATTTAGAGATATCAGTGAGATCCACAAAATTAGACTTCACAAGTATTTTAATCAATTCCTTTGTTTTTTGATCAAATTGGACTATTTTTTCATAAAATTTGGAGCTAGGAATTGAGAATTATAATTTTTGTAATATGTGATCATTTAATGATATTTTTTAGTAGAGAGGGGAATATATACCAGAAAAAAGAGAGAGTGGGAAAAAACTCCAGCCATCTGGATGAGGTCCTTAATGGAATCATCAACTTTATGCGAAGAATATGTAACTATTGGTACTTTGTTGTGAGGAATAATCCCACAATAGTGCCTGAAAGCACTATGATTCTCCCCTATAAGATTTCCATTGGCATCAAAACAAAGGGCCAACTTGTAACATCTCAAATTTTGAATCAAACAATATTAGGTATTAATAACATTCCAACTGCTAATTAAATTCGAATTTTCTACCTCAATACGAATGACAAAGCAAATAAGAATTTTCTTCTATATACTATCAAGGATGAGTTTCATGATTTTCCTCTTAATGATGATAGTTTATTCAATGATAATAATATATATAATGTATTTTCCCTCACCTTTATGTGGTCTCATGATCACCAACAACGATAGTGAACCTAATTGTCTAATTTCATCCAATGCATTCAATACAGCCAAATAAACCCTAAATGACCACAGTTGGAACGTGTTGTCACTTGGGAATTATTATAATTCATCAAATGTGATACAAAAAACATTATTGTAGTAACTCATCTTTTGGTCTTCATATTTAGAATATAATTACGTATGAACAAATTAGGCCCTAACATACACATGTGAACCAAGTTTGAACCCATTTCGACTATGTTTGACACCTCAAACCAAACTAGAAATTTTTAATACAATTTTAACCCTAAATATTTGGTTATTTATTTATTTTGCCTAGATACACCTAGGAACCTCAAGATTCATGTGTCACACACTCCCTTTTCTTTCTCAGACACTCAAATTTGGGTAGGGGCTCATCTTCCTTCCCATGCTAGTTCCTACGGGACTCCTCCTGGCATTACAGATCTTCAATCTTCCCTCCCTCTCTCTATTTAATGCCAAGGAAATTAGTATTCTTTCCACAATCCGTTCATCAGTACCTTCCATCCAAACCTAAACTCTCAGGGTTCACATACCTCATACACTAGGGACGATGAGAAGTCCATGTTCCATAATGTTTTAGACTCCTACTCGAGGACAAACTCAATATATGTATCAAAGGGTGTTCTTCATTAATCAAACTATAAATATGAGGTACGAAAATCCTTTAGCAACTATCAAAAACCATAGAGTGTGTGCCTTCACCTTCAAGATCCCTGACAACCTAGTCATGGAACTTTCCCCTTTTCCACTACCTTTGGTTTCCCAAGGCGAGGACACAGATAGCCCTAGTTCCTCAGATGCTCTGATGTTGATCATGTGGCATTCATAAAGTTTTTTGGACTGATGATTTGGTTTTTTTCAAGGTAAATCTTGGTTTCCCCTTTTTCCTTTACAACTTCTATTGTTCTTGAAGGAATGATTGATTTTCATAATTTTAATGTTAGTGATTCATGTTCTTACTTTCATCACCTCCCCCCTGACCCAATAAATCATTCTAGATCCATTTTATGGGTTTAAACCCTTCATGGCCTCACTTCCCATTCTCGTGAAAAAACCTATTATGGTGGAAATATGATTATGTGGTCAGGATAACCATGGATCCCATGCCTAGTCTTTTGATCATTTTTTTTATAAAGAGCCTCTTGATCTTGTTAATTTCATACAAGTCTAACCAAAACTCAAGTTTTGATCAGAAGTCGAGGCTTCTTTTTCCCAACCCAGTGTTAATATTATTTGTTCATTGAGCAATGACCATCACAAGTTGGTAAAATACAACATTTCACCAGGTTTCTCTTATTTTATCACATTTTGGCATGGGAAACATTGTCTTTTTGTTCTTTTATTAATCAAAATGTGGGCTCTTGGCCTAGATATGAGTGTGGTCTAGGTGTCCAATTCTCCTCTATCCACATCAGAGAGGCCCAATAGTCCCACATATATTTATAAATATATGTATTTAGGAAGAATTCTAGTCATCTACATTTGAAAATCCATAACTAATTCATCTCAATTCATAAAAGTAAATATACATTATTTATGGTATTTTCATAAACAACCAAAATTTAATGTTTTCAATCCATGTTTTGTTTTATAACTTGATGATTTCATATGGAACCCAAACATATATATTAAACACTACTATTATAAATATATATTTAGATAGACCTACATTAGTGATAATTGGATCAAGTAGCCATAGTCATTCATAGTGTTAATCTATCTCTAACTTTCTTTTGAGAAAAATTCAAACCCTAAGAACACCTAACCCTAATCAATCTTAATTTAAACTAGTAATCAATACTAAGTGTTGATTTGTACATTGTTTATATAGGGAATTAGATGTGGATACAAGAAGCCTGATCTTGGACTCCTCTATTTTTAGTTAAGTGGGTCAATTCACTTTGAGTAATAAGTATGGGTTTTAATTGCCTTTAAATTTACTATGATGATCAACATGAATTATATGCCTAGTTCTGTATTTCAAATTGAATTGTAACTGCATAAAAGATTGCCTAAAGTTATTAAATGATTATTATGTTTCATGTCACGTTCATGTAAAAACAATTCAAGTTAATTATTCCAAGTTAATGATGAATGATGCAATTGGTTGTATTTTTGTACCTCATCATGTTAATGTTGAGCCATAGGGCCTTATGAGCTCAAATGGAACATAATGGCACTCGGGTGCAATCATGATACTAAATGGAGCATAAACAATGGCACTCTAGTGTAAATCCTAAGTTAAGTGGAACATCAGTGAGCGTACGCGATTTATGACCATAGTAGGTGCAAAAGAGTAGAGGACACTATAATCAACAACTAAGATTATAACATGCAATCCCAAGTTTATTGTACAAATAATGTCATGTTGTCTTTATTTATAAGTTATTATTTGGTTATTGAAATTCTCAATGTTCCTTACTCTAACACGGTTTTTACTGCATGCATTGTTTAGGATTATATGTTTGTAGGATGAAAAAATAAGGGAGCATAATCAAGGATCCTACATATCAAGAATTATTTAGGAGTTTAGACCTATTGGGTGCTAAGTATTCTATGGTGTTTAGTTTAGTTTTTCATTTATTATGAAGGCCATGCATTATTTTAGTTTAGGGTTTATGTTTTATGTTTTGGAACTTGAGGACATGATAATTACATTTAATTTTCTTGTGTTGGTTGAATGAGATTATATTCTTATGTAATAATTTCCATTTGGTGATATCCAAATAAGAATAAGTTCCCTCTCAGTAATGTAAATGTTTTAGAAAAATGGGGTCTGACCATATGATATTTGAGCGGAATATATAGTTTCCCACTAGGGTTTTCTCAAAATCTCATCTATTTTATGTTCCATTTTCAGATGGCTCCCAAAAAGGATTTTCCAAGGACCAGATGGACTCAGAAGATGAATCAATATATTTTTTTTAGCTTAGGGAAGGTGGTACTCCCTTGGTTCTCTATGATGTTTTAATTAGGTTCATAGCCTCTTCAATGAGTATAGGAGAGGATGAACTAGCCAACCATAGGATCTGGCCCAATCTTTCCCTAGTTGACTTCTTAAAGATGAAGCCTGACTCATATTATGGAGAGAAAGAGTTTGACGTAGTGAGTAAAGTTGAGATTTTGTTGAATAACATGATCATTTTTTTGTGATCTTGATTGCCTTAACCAATCTTGAGTTTTTTTTGGGACTAACATGCTCAAATTTGCATGTAGAACTTGGTGGGAAAATTTACTAAGATTCAATGTAGTTGATGCTCCTCCACTCACATGGGAAAGATTCTCACAAGACTTTTGAGATAGCTACACATGAGAGGCTATGGTCAGGAATAATGAAGATTAGTGTGGTGATATGATGATGACACAATACACCATAAAATTTAGAATCTTGCAAAGGTATTTCCATGGTTATGATGAATGATGAAAGAAAAAGAAGTTCATTTGGGGAAGTTAGACCTTGACTTCTCATTATCTGTACTAGGACACAACACCCTTAAAGGTGCTCTAGATGATGCTTTAAAGTTACAAAATCACCCAGGAAGGCCATTTAAGAAGAAGTTTATAAGGAATCACAATGGCTATCACAATCATCACCCTCCTTTCAACAATCGGGACCATAGGAAGAGGAAATTTCTAAGAGATCAACATATTAGGGAACATTGTACAACTTGTGGAATAGTTCATGGTGGACAACAGAGGCAAAGGTTGGGTGCTTTGGATTATGAATACCCAAATAAAAATAAGTTGGAATGTCCTAATATCAAAGAAAAGTATTATCCAAGGAAAGATCCCAATCCTGAGAAATGAGAAATGAGATGACCTAGAATCTTCACTATGATGGATGATGATGAATATAAAAAGAATGAGAAAGGTCTAATTTCATTTAAATCTTAATCCTAGTCAAATAGAAATACTTGTAGTAGGTTCCTAACTAGGAATAAAAAAACCTTATGGTGGGTATACATCGAAATTTTGAGGATAAATATTTTGTAAGGAGGGTAGAATTGGATCCCAAAATTTGAGTTAAACAATTTTATGGTTTTAATAGCATTCTATGTATAAATTACATTTAAGTTTTGAAACACAATATAAATGATCCAAGTAAATTAGATTTTTATTTTGTATAGTATAAAGGATGTGTAACATCAATCCCCATAAATGATGATATTTAATTCAATGATAATAATTTAAATAATGTATTTTCCCTCTCCTTATTGAAATATAATCTTCACAAACAAGCATACGAATAGTAATTGGCATAATTTCATCCAATGGATTCAATACAACTAAAATAAACCCTAAGTGACCACAAATGGAAATATTTGTCACCTTTGAATCAATTGTAATACATTAAATGAAATAAGTGATACCAAAAATATTATAGTAATAACTCATCTTTGGGTCTTCAAAGATGGAAAGTAATTATGTAAGAATGAATTTGACACTAAAATACACATTTAGACCAAGTTTGAAATCATGCCGACTATATTTGACCCCTCAAATTAATTTGGAAATGTTTAGTGTAATTTTAACCCTAAATCTTTTATTATCCATTTACTTAACCTAGATGCACATAGGTCCCCTAGGATTCATGTGTCACACAATCCTTTTCTTTCTCTGATTCCCACATTCGGGTAGGGGTGCAACACTGCAACTCATCCCCCTTACCCATCCTAGTCCTTGTGAGATTCAATTGAGAATTGAGGATCTTCACTCCTCCCTCACTCTCTCCTCTCAATGCCAAAGGATATTAAAACTCTTTGCAACATTTTTGCATCTATACCTTCCACACGAACTTTGAATCTTAGTGTTCCAATTCTTTGAACACAAGTGAACATCAGGAGTCCATGTTTGATAATGTTTCAGACTCCTACTTCGGCCCCAAATTGATCTTTGGATCAAAGGGTGTTTTGTTGGATTTATCTATGAACATGAGGCACCACAATCCATTAGTGAACATCCCAAAATAGATAGTGTGTGCTTTCTCCATCATGATCCCCGACAATCTAGTTATGGAAAAATTTCATGTTCCTCTACCTTTGACGATCTATGGAGTTGACTTAGACACCCTAGGCTCTTTTATGCTCTAGATTTGATCATGTGGCATTCACAATGTTATCCTGACTGAATATTTGTTGTTTTACATGGTAAATCTTAGATTCCTCCTTTTCCTTCATACCTTGTGTTGTTCATGAGTCCATTATTGGTTTTGATGATTTTAATAATGGTTCTTCATGTCTTTATTTTATCGTCTCTGCCCTAACCTACTAAATTATTATGGATTTATTTTATGGTTTTACCCCCTTCACAACCTCTATTCCCATGTCCATGCCTGAACCATTCATGAAGGAAAGCCATATTTGTTGATGTGATAACCACAGAGCCCACACGACTGTGCTAGTTTTTATTTACTAAGATCCTCTTGGTGTTGTTACTTTTTGACGACTATAAACAAAACTCGAGTTTTGATTATAGTATGAGGAATTTGTTTCCAAACCTAACATTGAGGTTCTTTGTTCATTAAGAAATGAACATCACATGTAGTTAAAATACTACCTTGTCCCTAGTTTCTATTTTTTTGTCATGCTTGGGCATGGTAAGCTTTGTCTTTTTATTCTTTTGTTGATCAACTCTTGCAATTGGCCAAGATGTAGGCATGGTCCAGGTGTCCAAATTTTCTTATTCCACTTTGAGGGCCCCAAAGCTACACTAGATACATATACATGTTTTTGTAGAGATATTTGATTGGTTGGATTTTGTAAATCCATAATTAATTATTCTTATGTCAGAAAAAATACATGTAAAAAGTTTTGGGTAGGTATTTACATAAACGTTTCAGTTTTAATTGTTTATGATACATATTTCATTTTTTTATCTTTATGATTTCATCTGGAACCCTAAACATATATCTTAAACCCTAATTATACAATATATCATTAGAATGACCTAGACCAATGATAATTAGATCAAGTAAGAAAAGTCCTTATAGAATAATCTCCTATAACTTTCTCTTGAGACAAACTCAAACCCTAAGAACATTTAAAACCTAATCAACTTTAAATTTCTATGAATGAATACTAAGTTTTTATGTATATTGTTGATATAGGGAATTATATTTGGATACAAGAAGGCTGATTAAGGACTCCTTTTGGTTTAAATAAGTGGGTCTGTGCACTTTACGTATAGTATTGGTTTCAACCGCCTTATAATTTATTACGATGATCAAAATGAATTATATGCATGGTTATGTATTTCAAATTGAATTCTAATTGCATGAATTATCCCCTAAAGTTATTTATTCATTATTATGCTTCAACGTTATTTCAAGAATTCATGCCACAATCATGTGAAATAAATTCACGTTAACTAATCCAAGTTAATGATGAAGTATGTAATGAGTTATATTATTTTCTCCTCATCATGTTCATATTGAGACCTAGGACCTTATGAGTTCAAATATAACATAGTGGCACTCAGGTGCAATCATGAGCTCAAGTGAAACATAAATAATGGCACTTTGGTGTAAATAATTAGAAAGTGAAATATTAGTTGAGACTATGGGACTTATGAGCACTATTGGTGCATATGATTAGAGGATACTATATCAGATACTAAGATCATAATATGTAAACCCAGGTTTATTTCTCAATTAATATCATGTTGTACTTGTTTCCAAGTTATTATTTTGTTATAACAATACTCAAAGCGTCTTACTCTAATGTGGGTTTTTAGTACATGCATGGTTGGGTACGTGATGTCAGTAGGAGGAAAGAACAAGGGAGTATAACCAAGGAGCATGCATCTCAAGGATTATTTAATATTTTATCCCCAATGGGGTGCCAACTATCCTATGGTATGTAGTTTAGTTTTTCATTTAGTATGAAGGTCATGTATTAGTTACATTTTGAGGTTTTAAGTTGTAGAACTTGAAGTACGAGAACTACAATTATTTTTCTAGTGTTGGTTGAATGACATTTTATATTATGCTATGTTTATCAATTTTGTGACATCCCAATGAAAATTAAGATTCTACTCAATTATGTATAAGTTTTAGAAAAATGGTATGTTACACAAGCTTCCCAGCCTTATCCCTAAGATCTATTAGCTTGTGCATCAGTGTGATGCCTCTAATGTGTGAGATACTAGACTTAGAAAAAGCCTTCTCGACAATATCCTCCTCATGGTTGTCCACATCCTCACCATGCTCAACATCCTAATAGTACACAACATCCACAAGATCAGAAGCCATGTTGTAATAATCCACAAAATATAAAGTATATAGTAAGTGTAAGAAACATGCACTTTCAAAATATAAAATATAATGAACAAGAAACATTGATAGTATCTAGTATATAAGTAAACCTGTTGTTTGCATTATAAAAGGCATGCCTCTAGTATTGGTTGGAACCTTTTTTAATCTCAATTCATTCTATTTTATTATGACGTATATAGTATATGTCAATATTACCTTTAATATATACACTTGGAAAGTCCATTGAGAACATATTGGATTCAAAATACTTTCCGTGGTACTCATATGAATATATACAAACTGCATAAAATTACATTTCCCATGAATAACAACAAAAAATTTTTCATTTCTAGGGTCATCAACAATGAATATTGCATTTCTTGTGAATTCCATGATGAGTGGTTGATCCTTCTCACCAATCATTTCAAAACTCACTAATATGAAAATCAAATCACCCACTAGAACTCCTTTGTTGTTATCAAACCTGTGACACATAAAGATTGGAATAGTAAAATCTAAGCAGTCACTTTTGTATGACTTTACTAAAACTATAAAATGACTTCTCTCCTTCTTGTATACTCTTATCCTTCACATTCAGAAAAATACAATGAAGACACTCTGATTGTCTTGATGCTTTGTGTAGTAAGAAAATCCATTAATGTCAGACCCTTCTTAAGATATACTATATATTTTTTGTTCAAAGTTGAGCAATTTGATATTGTCAACTACATTATTTGGTATTTAAGATATCTAATAGAAGACTTTATCTTAAAACAACCAAATAAATGTCCCATTATACTCTCCAACAAGAAACATCGAACTGAATTGAGGATATTTACTCTTGATAAAATTCATGTGTTTGGAGAAATAATTACAAACTTTGTCAAAGTTGTACAAAATGTACAAATGTACTTATTCCCACAGCTCATGACTTATTCCTTTTGTGTTCCAAATGTCCCATTGATAAAATAAACTTTACTATGATGGGACTTGTCGTATGTAGGAGTTCCATTACACGTAAAAAAATCATTACAAAGGTTTTTCACCTTCCTAGACACATAACCGTTAGTAATACTACATTTAGGAGAATAACAATTTGAAACATCACCTTTAAACATAGGCATATATTGTTGAAAAGGATACAACAATGCAAGAAAATCATACCCAAAATCTTCACATCCCTAGTCAAATGGAGAACAAGTTGAGCCTATATCAAAGAATGAAGTAGGAAACTACATATCAAACATGCACAAGGTAATGATCACTTATCTTTGCAACTTATCAAGATTCTCAACATCAATAACTATTCTAAAATGTGTGTTGAAGAAAAAAACAAATTTCGGTGACCACAAACCTTACTTGATTTGGAAATATATATCTATTAGCCACATGCAATATTTGTTGTATAAGGGTGTGACAATCATGAGATTTAAGATCTATAAACTTCAGATCCTTCATTGATTTCAATTCATGGTCATTTTTCAAATATCCATGTTGTACCTATACAATAAGAAAACACACCCAAAAAAATCTTTTCTCCTGTCTAGACAAAGTGTAACAAGTAGGAGGTAAAATGTGTGATGACCACTGATAACATATGTTTTTAATCATTTCCTTATACACATTTCTTGTAGGTCTATTTTGGATTTGTTGCAATCTTTAGTTTGTAATAGTATTCCAAAGAGTATCTATGTCATCGTCGCATACATTTTCTCAACATGCCTGACATCGATATAGTTCCTGATTTACAAACAACTCTAATAAGACTGATCCCAACATTTTTTACCTATTCCTAAGTAAATATTTAACATGTGTCAAGGTACTACTTGGTCTCTTACCAAATATGTTAAATTCGTTTTATTCTTTTGTAAACATCCTCCAATAATATTGGTGTAGGGGCACTCTGGTCCATACTGATCATTATATGCTTTGGGCAACCTTGGGTAAGAATGAGATTTTCGATGAAATTTTTTTGACCAAAATATACATATTTGTTGCTATATTTTCGTACTATTGAATCAGTAGGTTCCTCTCATAAAGGGCACACTTTGGTTCCTTATATGTTGTACAATAAAAATTCACATATGCTAGAAAGTCATTAATCTTGCAAATATCTTAGAATGCAACTTGAAGGTCTCTTCACTTGAAGCGTCATATGTTATAATTCATTCTTTGTAGAGTTTCTTTAAGCCATAAACACAATGTTCAGGCTAAACACTAATATGATTGCCAATTTGTTTCAAACTTGATATCAACACTGACGACATGAACTACTTAATTTTCATATATTGATGAGGAAGACTTTATATAACAATCATAACATGCAAAATGATATGTTTCCTTACTCATTTACAATATGGATTCATTCCGTACATATGAATTCCAAGTCTTAGAGTCATGACTTTTACACCAAATTTAGTGTACAATAAATAAGTTTTCTTCCATTATAGGGAGTAAAGTGCATGTTGTACGAACCCTTCATTGTTTCTCTTTCCCCTACATGTGAAGATAAATTTTGTGCATCTACCTAATTAGGAAATAAGCATTAAAATCATGATATTATATGTGGATACCACATCACTTTGACAATAGAGATAATTTTGATCTTATGAAAAGTCATCATTTTCTACCTTGACGAACTACTTTTTGGACAATCTTTCAGATCAATATAGTACTTTCAAAATTACACATAGTCATTCAGACATGCATGTATCATCTTACCTCCATTCCCATGGGACATAACATTTTATTTTTTGTATGTTGAGGTTGGAAGCAAGTTTCCACCAGGAAGAATTTCGTTAATGTAAGACAATAAAGACACAAAAATCTTTTTGATCCACCTATTTTTATCATGAACAATTTCTTTAGACAAAGACAATTGAGACGTGCAACAAAACATCATGTACAATGTGTCTAAATAATGAAGAAAAATAAACAAGATTACCCCACAACTATTTCATCACATCAACCATGTCTTTGCAAATTGCCACATTCACATCGACATTGTTGGTCATTTCTTCTTCAATATAAGTTATTGTATTGACATATACTAATCTCATATTTGGAATCTTTTCCATGCCATTACTATTATGTACAGCCTTGTATATTTTGAGTACCCATGACATAACTTTTGATTTCTTCAACAGTTTTAACGTTCAAACTGTTATTTTAATTCATACATGGGTAATAAAATTGATCTCCATGTTGTCTCATATGTTGCTCTGCAAATCTTGTAAACTCCTCAAGACCTCTTCTAAACTCTTTGGTTCAAAAAATTTCAATGAACATCCTACATCGATCCATGTTGGCCCTAAACTGATTTATGCACTAAGTATTTTAAGTAAAATATGTATTAAATGAGATCAAATTAGATTTTACAACAATATTTAGCATTCATATTAATGAATGTGTACCACCTATCCTATCATTGAACACTTAATCTCACTATTAATTGGATAATGTGTGTTTGGATTTTAGAAGTATTTTGAAAATATCCCCCCCCCCCACTTCACTAAGTGCACCGATGTAGATGGGCAAACTCCCACCTACATATGTAACCAGAGAACAAATAGGAAAGTTAAGGTAACAAATATTTTTGAAAACTAAAAATGCATTATACACTTACATCCTAAGTGAGATTAAGTTCTCAAGAATAGTACCAAACCATGCTATTCAAGATTTACTCATAATGAGTAAATTTTGGATGGATTTCTATGCCAACAAGATAATGTATTTAACAATCATTTTGGTAAATGTGTATCACGTATCCTGTTCAAGAACAATCAATTCACAAGCAAGTGTATAAAGTGTGTTTAGATTTCAAAAATATTTTAATAGAATTTTCTTGTGGTTTTGCAAGCACACTATGAAGATGGGAAAATACACACCTACATATGTACTAAGAGAACAAACACAAATGAATGTCGAAATATTCTTGAAACCCACACTCACACTATACAATCACAAGTTAAGTGAGAGTAAGCATTCAAGAATAGTCTAAAAATAGGGACAATCCTAAATTTATTCAAATGAGTAAATCTTGGATGGATTTTAGGCCAAAAAATAAATCTATTTCGGGATTGGTATTTAGATTTTAGGGATAGGGGCTTAGGTTTTAGGGTTTAGTTTTTAGGTAAATACATTCATGTCAATTTTAGTCTAACACATGTTAATATAATTTACATAAATTATTATTAATTTAGTTTTTAATTCTTAAATATGATTATTTATTCAATTCAGATTGAAAAATCCATACACCTAACAAATATAATAAAGCAATTCTCATCAAAAAATAAAATAATCAAGGAAAATTAAAAAAGAATTATATATGCATTTTCTATTAGAGTTAGATAAAGACCGAAATTTTAAATTAATTCTAATTGTAGAAAATATTACACGCAAAATAACTCAAACAAATAATAATACAAACAAAAATGTGTGAAAAATGTGTAAAACATAAACCCTAAACAATGAAAAAAAAGCAAAAAAACCCAATAAGAAGAAAAGAAAAAAATGCATTTCTTCAGGGAAGAGGATGCAACGTTGTTGTTAAAGTGGTGGCCAGCAGTAGTGGCAGCAATGAGGAGGATGGAAGTGGTGTGGAAAGGCACTCTAGTGGTGATGGTGTGGGAAGAAGTAGGAGAAGAGATAGTATTCATCATCAATAGTAGTAGAAACAACGAGCAAGTCAACATTAGTGGGAGTGACCAGGGATAAAGTCTCATCAGTGTTGGTGACAAAAGCTCAATAGAGGGGGAATCGCCTGTGGAAAAAGAGTGTTTCCATAACATGCAGATACATAGAGAAATAGGGAAAGAAAGAGTTTGAGGGTGTTATTAATTGACTTACAACATAGGTTCCATCATAAAGATTGTCAACAAAGACAAAATGACACCCATGCTTTTAGTCTAATAGTTTCCCCATTAATAGTGGTTTAAGAGGCAAATTTGGAGAAAACTAATTAATAAATTTTTTTGGTGCATCATTGGTATATTATATCTTTTCTTTTGACATAACAATGCAATATGTTATTGCCTAAAAATTTACTAGGAAAATGACTTTTTCAGGCTTTATAGTACTTATGTTTCTCCTTTCTAAACCTATGTAATAACATAAGTGGTTATTGAATTTTTCCTTCAATGGTCTCTACCAATTTATTCTGACGCTTATGTTTCTATAACTTATGCTTTAAAAAATTTGTATCGGTCTTGTGCAAGAGCAATGCACATCTATCTATGCCACATACAAAAAATATACTAACATTGACTTGTATCAGAACTTCTGACATATGATTATATTTCCATGAATTCATTATGTAAAACTATTTCCAGAAGAGGGTCAACTACTCACCCAATGAATGAGTAATTCAAATAAATACATAATTCTATAGAGGTATTTTAATATTTTGAGAAAAACAATTAAAAAGGGCGCAACACTATAATTCAAGATATTAACTAGATAGATATAGCAAAAGCAATTATGTAACATTTCTAGTCACAAAAACTCCACTTGATTTTTTTTATTGTCTTTTAAGGGATGACAAGAAAGAAAAACTATCAAAGAACTTTACATATTACAAGTAACCAATAAAAGAATGGAGAGGTCATGGCTATCCAAGGTGGATAAGGGATTGATTCCATAGAAAATAGATAGATCATTTATAACAAGGAAAAAATATAAAGCTCTAGAGCATGTTGCATGATATAAGGGCTTGACCAAACAAAGATCCTTTCTTAAAGAAAGTAATACCTAGAGCCCAAAACCAATAGGGGCTTTAGTAAAATATAACCACAAATCAAAAATAGGTATGCTCGAGTCTTTATATGTTCATACAACAACCTGTAGAAAACATCATCAAATTGCTCAGTCTCCCTTATCATTTTGAGATTAACTCAAAACTAGGGGAAGCCAGTAGTACACTATCCACAAGTGGATTCTTCAACTCATCATGAGAACTCCCAAACAAACAACTCTAGAGATTAAGAACAACTCGTAAGTGAATAAGTATAAACATTTAGAACACTATTATAACATAGAGAGAGCATCCCATGAAAAGTAATCCAAGATAACCTTGATTCTCCACCAAAAAGATACTAACCAATATAAAAAAAATTAACCACTAGGGAGATAGACCTCACAACCACATGAGGAAAGCTTACAAAATGCATGAAAATAATCACTTTCATTTTCCATTGAACAAAATGGGTGTGACATTTATTTTCATGTACTCTACAATTTTGTTCCAACCAAACATAATAAGCAATGAGAGAAAAGGCCTAAAATATTCTTTAGGCCTAAACCATTATTCTAGGCACTAGGACAACTAAAAATTTAATTATAAATATTTACCAACTTCTGAATTAATTTGAGGTAATTACATTTAAATAAAATGTGTCATATATCCTCATAGATATTCTGACTATAAGAACAAATAGAGGTAAGTTGTATGCCTCTTCTTCTCAAATAATGTGAGGTTGGATGTTTTTTTTTTTTTTTCACACGTTAAGAATGCACCTTTCGGGAACATTGCACTTCTAAATCTAATCAAGTACATCTGAATCATTATTTTTATCTTGGATGTTTTCCCAAACTAATCTAAGATATATCTTGTTTTATGAACAAAATAACATGTGATCATGACCATCAAACTTAGATGCCAAGAATCCAGACAATCAACTTAGAGTTTAGTGTTTTTGTTTTTAGAAATGGACCAACTCCCATTTACCACAATACAATTGTTGTAACTATCACATAGGATACCAAATCTTAGCATATATCTACCAAAAAAATCCACTAAATATTTCACTTTAGTCCAATGATCTTACCCTAACATAGTATTTTCCCCATCACCAATGTGAAATTTAAAATATAACAACATATGAAACATGAATGTATGGATATTATTTAAAGTCTAGAACATGTTAAGTGAATCCTAAAGTGTTCCAAAAGATTTTTTTCCTATAGGTATTTCTCACAAAAGATTTTTACTTGCAATGAACCAAGCATTAATGATAACACATGAACTAGACACCTTCTTTCTCTTTGCCTAAACAATACATTCCTTTTTTGTATACAAAGAGTCTTATGATTCCATTTGACTAAGTGGAGGTTCTTGATTTTCTCTGACTGACCCCTTAAGTACCTGAAAATCTTGTCAAATCCATATACAATAGAAGAATAAATGGGGAAGGAAAAAACCCAATAAAAGTGCATTGTAGTTAAAGTATATTTGATAAACTTAACCTAGAATCAGTATATAAAATCTTAGACTTCCAATATTCCATTTTTCTTTTTGTTTTATCTACAAGACTAGCAAAATAAGATTTATAAAGCTTACTAGTGAAAGAGGAATACCAATGTACTTAAAAAGAAGAGAAAATTATGTTATCCAAAGCATTGGCCATATTATTCTCTCCTACTTGTTTACTAAAAACACTTGACACATTAAAGGATTGATATAGAGATCAAACTCATTACATATTTTAGAAAGAAAAAAAAGGTAGAGATTAAGGGAAGTTTTTTCATCATCTTTAGAAAACACCATAAGATCATCTACAAATATTACATGAGAAACAAAAACATCCTTTGAAGCCCTAGTAGTATAATTAATATTACATCTTGTGGGTGATTTCATTAACTCTAAGAAACTTTTCATTATTATTATGAAAAGGTAAGGATCAACATGAACTCCCTATTTAATGCAACTTAAATAACAAAACATATCATTAGGCTCACCATTAGTTAAAATTGGGTAAAAAATGAAATTTAAGATCTCATCATTAAAATTAATCGTAGTTCAAGGACTTGGATGAATCATAAGATTTAGAGATGTCAACATTGATGCACATTGTACTTCCACTATCATAATTTTTGAAATAACTAGTAATCTCATTTATAAGTCGAATGACATCCTTTATATTGCTTCCTTTGACATCAACACACTTATTAGGATCAATAATCAAGGGATATATATTTTGAGTCTATTTTTCATAATCTTGAAATGATCTTGTAAAGAGAATTACATAAAGAAATAAATGCATAATTGTTAATCTTCATGGATGTAATCCCTTTACGTATGAGAGATATAAAAGTTTTATTGGCTTCATTTAGAAACTTGTCTTTTTTAATGATTTTTTTTAAAACACTCCCTTCATTTATAAAAGCAGATCAAGGTACAAAGAAGACATCACTCACGGCAACATCACTCCATTAACTCGGCAAAGTGTCATGCCTAATAGTTTGACCCCCGGAGTCTATAGCATCATGGAAAATAAAACGAGCCAGAGAATTATGGGCTCTTTGAACATGGAAAAAGAGGAAACGATTAAAATGAGTAGTAGCAATGCGGATGTCTTCAGCAAGGAGACCCAAATAGTCTCTTCTTCCTCTTAGATACTTCACTTCCTTCACTAGAGAGAGTAAGTCTGAACACAGTACCACCTTCATGTCTGGATGGATCATCTCCTTGAAAAACCACTAGAAGGGGGTGAATAGGGTTTTATAAAGATTTTAAAAAATAATTTAACTCAAGCAACCACAATTGAGATAAGAAGAAGGAGGAAAGGTGTTTTAGAGTGGTTCCACCTTTAGCAAAAACTAAAGGAGTCAGTCCACTACCCAATTGTTTCCAATTGAGATTTTGAAAGTATTTAATTTTATTACCTCGCAAGGATGTTACATAAAATTACAACACTTTCACCACCCTTTGGACAACATTCACCTTGAAGTAGTCTCACCAACCTCGAACCAGACTTCCTTGAAGTAACTTCAAGCTCCCCCTTGAAGTAGCCTTCCTCTTGAAGTATCATCCCATTGAGACAACCTTCTTGAAGTAGTCCAAAGTCCTCGTTCTCCATCGGGAAGACTCTTCTCCACCTGAGAAGATAAACCCTCTCCAATCCGTAGCCTCCAACCCTAGGAGTAGCAAGGAGAGTACAAGAAATAACAAGGAACAAGAAGGAAAAATGGAAATTACAATTACCGTTGTAGCACAAGGCTTGATTTCCTATATCAAGCGTTTTGATCTCCTAACCAATGTGTATGGAAGTGTAAGTGCAGTGGGTAGGAGATGGTAGCCTATAGGACATGAAATTTGAGCAATGGAGATGAGTAGCAAATGTAGGAGTTGCTCAATTGCTCACAAGAAAGATTGCCAATTACAAGTAATATGCTCAAGTGTTGCACAAGTGTGTATGAGTGAGTTTAGGTGACCTAAGGCATGTCCTATTTATAGGAATGGCCTATGAGTGCTTAAGGACGTTCTAGACACTTTCTAGGGGGTTCTTAGTGCTTCACTAGCCGTTATGTGTCCACTAATTGCTTTTGCAATAGTTAGTTAATTGACCCTGAAAAGTGTAGACAGAACTCTTCTCAGTCAAAGAATTGTCGACCGAGGTGTCTCTCGATCGAGGAGTTTGTCGACCGAGAGTAGTTCTGGAGTAAGTGTATTGCAACATTCAACTCAACTCCCAACAACTTTGTCTGCTAGGTCTAATGGCTAGTAGGATCTATTCTCGGTTGAGGAATTTGTCAACCGATGTCTCAATTGAAGTTTTTGTCGACCAAGAATCTCACTGATTCAATGTATTCAATTACTAAGTGTGGGTATCAATGTGCAATTGTGATACTATCTTGGGGGATAACCTATCTAGGTGTTGTGTGTGGATAGGGAATATCTAAATGCCTGATTTACATGATATCTAAGTACTTGTAAATTATAAACTTATACAAGTTTTTACATTGATTGCAATTATGAAAATATAATAATTTTTAGCATAAGGATCTTCCAAGTCTGTGCTATCCACCACCTTTTATCCTTATTCCTGAAACACTCAAATAGCATGTTAAAACCATAAGATTGAAATGTTTGTCATCATAAAAACAAAGGGATTATAATAATGTCCAATTTAACTAACAATCTCTCCCTTTTTGAAGATGACAAACATTTCTAAAATATAAAATAAGGAAATGTAAATCATACGAGTTTCATACCTGAAGTTTACCTTTTGTAGCCATTCTCTTGTTTGCAAGTGTGTACTGGCCGAATGATTATGAAACTCATTGTATTTTATATTTTTGATTTATATTATTTATCCCCCTTTGTCATTTCAAAAAGATAACCATGATAATCATTAAGTATGTATTTTATTAATCCCCCTTAATTTGATAATTAGATGCTCCCCCTTAATAAGATATTCAATTTTAAAAGCAAGGGATGCAAACCATTAATTGTCAAATTTAGCCACAATTTATTTTTCAATCATTTGCAAAGGATGTTAAGCCTTGAAATGATATCAGATCCTTTTAGATTCATGGCATATGTGTTTTCATTTCTCATCCATTTTACAAGGGATGTTAAGCCCTAAAAATGAAATGAGATCCATTTAATCTTATGATGGATATATATATTGATTTCTCATCCATTTTACAAGGGATGTTAAGCCTTGAAAATGACATGAGAATCCTTTAAGCTTTGAGTACATGAATGTATCTCTAACCAAATACACGGGATGCTAAGCCCTGATTTTTTTAGAGAATTCCATTATATTCATTCATATTGTAGGCTCAAAAAAGTACTTCAAACATACTAAGGTCATAACTAGTTTAACATTTTCTTTATGATGTTTACAAAGTTGTGTAATCTCCTTCTTAATATTATAGTCAAGATATTTTTTGTAAGCTTCCCCTTAATCTTATAATCAAGATAATTAAGGGATTCTAAGGTCACAATGAATAAGTTAACCTTTTATGAGAGTTATGAACTAAGATCTTGTTTTCAATATACTAGGATTTAGTGCAAGAAAATTATTTACAAATAAGCATTTGGTCAAGATTATTTTAGGTCGACCTTGCCTTCGACTTGGGTGCCCCTTGGTCAAACCAAATTTCAACCAAGAGGCAATTTCTACAGATTTCCAATTTAAGATGCATTTGTGCCATGGAGTTTAACTGTTTATGCAAAATGGTATTTTCATCATCTTCATATGAGATGAAACACAATGATCAAAAACAATATCCATTCATTGTTTGTATATATAGATCAAAGATTATTTTAGGCAAACCAAGTAAAGAATGGAAAATAGTAAAAGTATATCCATAATTTTATGAAATGCAATGATGATGATCATTAAAAAAAAATCAAGACAAATGGTTTTTATATAGATAGACCAAGGAATACTTAGGATAAACCATGTGGATTGTGATAAAATAGTAATTTCTTTGATTAAACCAATCATGGTTCATATTTTCAGTTTTAAGCCAAACCATGTAGGATATTATAGAAATTAAAAATGAACTTGCAATCTATACTACTTCTATATTGATTCATTTTGCAAGAAGGCATGTTCAATTTTAGATTGCAAAAAGTATACAAGTTCGATAAAAGTATATTTAATAAGTCACAATACAAGCTAAAAGAATTTGTCTCCAAGATTCATTCTTGATTTGCATATTAAATCAATCATTAATAGAAAATTGATAGCAAACTGGATGAATTAAATAGGTTCAGCAGAACTTGGTTCGGTCAAACTGTTCTTCAATCGAATTTCTTCTCGGTCAAAGATTTTCTCGACCGAGTATTCTGCTGTCTGTACATGTTTTATCAGATTTTTGCAAGCTTAAAAATAGTAACCAGCTCGGTCGACTAATTCTCGACCGACAATATCTCCGTCGAATGTTTTCTAGACCGAGAATGTTTCTGTATTGTTGTTTAGTAAATATTTGTAAGCAAAAGGTAATATAATTTTGCAAGAATAAAATTTGAAGCTCAGTTTGGTTGAGATAAGACATTTGAATATCAAAGAAACATTTTAGGTCAAATCTCAACTAATCAAATTTAAATCTTTAAGTTTTAGGAGCCCAAACTAGATCATCATTCTTTTTCTTCTATGGGCATGAAAAAGAGTAGTGTCCAAGACACAAATAATAGTGACAACTAATAAAGTCAATCTCATTTCTCCTTTTAGGAGTTGAACTGCTCTTGGGTACATACATAATCTTGTCCTTGGGTTCTTGTGTTCTTCTAGGTTAGGTTGATAGGATTTTCCTTTTGAAACATATCCTAAACCTCTCCTTCCATTATAACTAGAGAAATTGTTCAAAATTTTATCAAGAACATCATTGTTTCTCAAGAGAATAATCTTTCTTTGTAACTTGGTAATCTCATCCATTTTCTTTTTGAGATCTAACTTTTCTTGATCTAGATTAGATGATAAAGCACCTTTTTCTTTTACAATAGAATCATAATCTAGATGAGTACATAACATTGGTTTTTTTTTAAGATCATTAATTTGGGCTTGCAAGTTTATCTTTTCAAAAGAGAGAAGTTTGCAATCTGCCTCTATTGATTTTAACTTAATATCATGATCTGCAGTAGCCTTTTTAAAATCTTCATTTTCATATGTAAGAGCAAGAAGCTTAGCATGTAACTCATCATTTGCTTTATTAGATTTCTTTAATTTCTTCTTTCACTAAACATATTTCTCATGTGTATCTTGAAGACTAGTAATTAGATCCTCTTTTGGTAAATCAAAAAGGCTTACCTCTTCTTCTTCATTTGTTGTAGCAATACGACACTCTACTTCTTTTTCTCCATCTTCACTATCATCACTTGAATCATCCCATGCAGATTTATATGCTCTTTCTTTCTTCTTGTGAGATAATTTGTTCTTCGTCTTTAGTTTGGGACAATCACCTTTTAAGTGTCCCTTTTTACCACATTCAAAGAACCTGGAAGAAGAAACACTAGAAGTTTTGTTAGTTTTAAAACTTTTATACTGCTTACCGTTTACAATGAGAGTTTCTTCTTCACTATCATCTTCACTTGTGTCATGACTAATATTGATTGATGCTTTGAATGCAATGTCCTTTTTTCTCCCTTGTTGATGTTCGAGCTCTCGTCTTTCTTCCTCCTCCAAGGTTGCCTCATGGGCTTCTAAGTTGCCAATGAGTTTCTCCATCCTTAGTCGAGTGAGGTCATTAGCTTCTTCAATTGCCGTCACCTTAGGCTTGTACTTAGGAGGAAGAGACCTAAGAATTTTTGATACTTGATCTTCCTCACTAATTACTTTACCTAAAGCACTTAAACCATTAACAATAGAAGAGAATTTTGCATACATCTCACTAATAGACTCATTTTGATCCATACAGAATTGTTCAAACTTTTTTTAAGCATTCTAATTTTGGAATTCTTAACTTGAACAGTTCCTTCATAGGTTATAGCTAGTCTATGCCAAATCTCATATTCCGTTTCGCAATTTGATATTCTATTGAATTCACCAACGGAAATTGAACAGTAAAGTATACTTACAGCTTTTGCATTCATTTTGGCTAATCTTACCGTATTAGCATCCCAAGTCGCATATTCCGTTTGAGGGAAGTCGTATGGATTTGACACCATCCTCCATAGATCCCAAATAATTACTTGGAAGTAGAAATTAATCCTCCTCTTCCAGTAAGTGTAGTTAGTGCCATCAAACGGTGGAGGTCTAGCCACGAGTGTCTCTTCCAAGTTGAGGTTGTTGAGCACCCCGTCATCAATTCTTTAAGACTTTCTTAGAGTTCCTTGAAGCCCTACTCTGATACCAATTTAAAAATCCACTAGAGGGGCAGTGAATAGGGTTTTATAAAGATTTTAAAAAATAATTTAACTCAAGCAACCACAATTGAGATAAGAAGAAGGAGGCAAGGTGTTTTAGGGTGGTTCCACCTTTAGCAAAAACTAAAGGAGTCAGTCTACTACCCAATTGTTTCCAATTGGGATTTTGAAAGTATTTAATTTTATTACCTCGCAAGGATGTTACATAAAATTACAACACTTTCACCACCCTTTGGACAACCTTAACCTTGAAGTAGTCTCACCAACCTTGAAGCATCCTTCCTTGTAGTAACTTCAAGCTCCTCCTTGAAGTAGCCTTCCTCTTAAAGTAGCTTCCCATTGAGGCAACCTTCTTGAAGTATTCCAAAGTCCTCCTTCTCCACTGAGAAGACTCTTCTCCACCTAAGAAGATAAACCCTCTCCAATCCACAACCTCCAACCCTAGGAGTAGCAAGGAGAGTACAAGAAATAACAATGAACAAGAAGAAAAATGGAAATTACAATTACCGTTGTTGCACAAGGCTTGATTTCCTATATCAAGCATTTTGATCTCCTAACCAACGTGTATGGAAGTGTAAGTGCAGTGGGTAGGAGATGCTAGCCTATAGGACACAAAATTTGAGCAACGAAGATGAGTAGCAAATGTAGGAGTTGCTCAATTACTCACAAGAAAGATTGCCAATTGCAGGTAATATGCTCAAGTGTTGCACAAGTGTGTATGAGTGAGTTTAGGTGTCCTAAGGCATGTCCTATTTATAGGAATGGCCTATGAGTGCTTAAGGATGTTCTAGACACTTTCTAGAGGGTTCTTAGTGCTTAACTAGCCGTTGTGTGTCCACTAATTGCTTTTGCAACGGCTAGTTAATTGACCCTAAAAAGTGCAGACAGAACTCTTCTCGGTCGAAGAATTTTCGACCAAGGTGTCTCTCGGTCGAGGAGTTTGTCGACCAAGAGTAGTTCTGGAGTAAGTGTATTGCAATGTTCAGCTCAACTCCCAACTACTTTGTCTGCTAGGTCTAACGGCTAGTAGGGTCTATTCTCGGTCGGGGAGTTTGTCGACTGAGTGTCTCGGTCGATGTTTTTGTCGACCGAGAATCTCACTGATTCAATGTATTCAATTACTAAGTGTGTGTATCAAAATGCAATTGTGATACTATATTGGGGGATAACCTATCTAGGTTTTGTGTGTGGATAGGGAAGATCTAAACGCTTGATTTTCATGATATCTAAGTACTTGTACATTATAAACTTGTACAAGTTTTTACATTGATTGCAATCATGAAAATATAATAATTTTGAGCATAAGGATCTTACAAGTCTTTGCTATCCACCACATTTTATGCTTATTCCTGAAACACTCAAATAGCACGTTAAAACCACAAGAATGAAATGTTTGTCATCATCAAAACAAAGGGATTATAATAATGTCCAATTTAGCCAACACTCCTTGACCAGCAAAAGTCCCATCCTGGCCGCTATGGCTTCTGCTACTGATGAGTCCCAACCTGTGGCTACATGCTACTATATGGCTCCTACAAAGCCTCCTCCCCCATCCCGAATGACTGCTCTGAGCCCTCTCTTCATCCAATCCAACACAGATGTGTCTGAGTGAATGATAACCCACGACCAATCCACAGCTTGCCGCCCCCAGCCCCAAGCGTCATCCTCCCTTCTTCCACCCCTTCGCACGTTTGCAGCCTACCCAACCTCCATCCCCGCCATTCTCCTATAGTCCATTATCAGCGCCCTATACTTCTGTAGAATTGGTCTCGGTGCTGGGGCCTCCTCCTTGAAGATCTTGTTGTTCGTACACGTCCAAGCCATCCACCACACAACAGCCACCTCGTCCATCTCCTCCTCAGAACACGACTCAAACAGCTTCACCATATCATTTTGTAAATATCCAAACTCCCCAAGCCATTTTGAATCGCCCAACAAGCTTTCCTGCCTGACTATAGCTGCCCATGAACAGTGGCACAACATGTGCTGAATGGATTCCACTTGTAGTGCACAAATGGGGCAAACAACATCATCTGTAACATGCCTATCATGCAAGCATCCTCTCGTAGACAAGCCGCCCGTAGCAACCCACCATAGAAAATGAGCCATTTTTGGAGGCCATCGCTTACCCCATATAATGCGCCATAGGACATGCGAGACACCGATCTGCCTTTCTCAATACCCCCTGCATGCCATCCTCCCCAACCAATATGCCGACCGAACCAAGAAGATGTCGTCGTGTTGTAGCTACTAAAAAATTGTGTCTGCCATGTCCTGTGTAGATAGAGGTATAGCCTTCACTTCTGCTACTATCTCACTACGAAGCAAATCAAGTAGTTTGTCCACATCCCACGTTCTCCCAGGTGTCAGCATTAGCTCAGAGACTTTTTTCGGCACGTAAACAGCCCCGTATCCCAAACTAGAAAGAAACTCATCCCTGCCCGACATCCATCTGTTCTCCCAAATATTGAATTCTTTTCCGTTCCCAATCCTCCAACTAAGACCCTACACCAAAAGGGACTTTACACCCCAAAGGATGCGCCAGGTGTAGTTGGGCGCAAGGACTAGCCGTGCCTCCAACAAGCTGTGGTTTGGGAAATATTTAGCATTTAAGACCTTTGAAACCAACACCTCCGGCTTTGTGAGAATCCTCCATAGCTGTCTTGCAAGTAGCTCTTGGTTGAAGGTAGATAGGTCATGGAATCCCATTCCACCCTCTTTTTTTATTTGCACAAATTCGCCCAGCTCATCCAAGAAATTTTCTTCTCCTCCACCTGGCCCCTGATCAAAATCTTGCCACCATGGAGTTAAGGTCCTCTATCAAGCCCGTCGAAAGTTGGAAGACACTCATAACATAGGTTGGGATAGCCTGTATCACCTCCTTGATAAGGACCTCCTTTCTTGGTTTAGAGAGCAGCTTTTCCTTCCATCTCAAAAGTTTGTTTCCCACTCTCTCTGATGTACGAAAAGGTAGTCTTTTATTTATATCCCAATAGCTATAGGGAGGCCCAAGTAGGCCGCCTGTCTGTCCACCTCCCTAACGCCCAAGAGACCCTTGATCTCATCTCTCGGGCTCCACATCACCTTCTTGCTAAAGACAATTTTAGACTTGGATAGATTGACCTTTTGATCTGATGTTTGCTCGTATTGGTTGATAATTTCAGCTATCTTCAAGCATTCATTCCTAGTCACTTTAGAAAAAAGTATACTATCATCTGTAAAGAAGAGATGTGAGATCCGAGGCCCCCACCTCTAATGTGCATGCCATGAACGACATTTGCACTAACCATGAGGTTAAGCAAGGTGGAAAATGCATCAGCACATAGTATGAATAAGTAAGGAGAGATAGGGTCACCTTAGCGAAGTACACGAGATGGCTGAAAGGTGTTAGATCTTTCCCCATTGGCTTTCAATGTGTGGGAGACCCAAGAAACATAGTCCATAACTCTATCAATCCACCTACAACCAAAGACAAATTTTTCCATCACCTTCTTTAAGAACCCCTATTAAATCTTTTTATACGCTTTCATCATGTCGAGCTCTAAAGTAATCTACCCTCTTTTTCCACCCTTCCCACCATTCATAGCATGGAAACACTCATATGAAATCAACGCATTGTCAATGATCATTCTCCCCGGTATAAACACACTCTGGTTTGCTGAAATAATGATGTCTGTAAGAGGTTTCATCTTATTTGTTAACACCATTGTCGCAATTTTGTAGACAACATTACATAGGCTGATAGGACGGAACTCCCAGCACTCTCGGCTTTTTTTACTTTGGGAAGAAGCAAAAAATAAGAGTGTCATTAAAATCCTTTATTGAGCATTCTTCTTTCCACTATCCTTTAATATGATTTGCAATATCATTCCAAATTATGTGCCAGAAATTTTGATAAAAAATAGGCTTCATACCGTCAGACCCTGGAGATTTATTAGGCAACATCTGAAAAACTGCCCTTTTGATTTCTTCATTGGAAAGTTCCTGCTCCAAAAATGCTGCCATCATACCATCTAGCTTTCTCTGTATTCCCTCCACTACCGCATCACTGTTAATCGAACCCTCAGCTTGACAAAGATTCCCATAAAACTTTTCAATGATTTTTAGAATCTCCTCATATGATGTCCTCCAGATCCCATGCTCATCTTTAAGCCCAATGATTGTGTTCTTCTTTTGTCATTGAGATGCTTTATGATGGAAGTATGTTATGTTGCTGTCCCCTTCTTTAAGTTCTTTGATTCTTGTCCACGCACACCAAAACATCTCATCTTCTCTTTGAAGATTTTACAGTTCATATGCTAATTCTTCACAATTTTTAAGCACCTCCCCATCCGGCCATTTCTTTTGTTCCTCACCCAGGTGTCTTTTTGTCTCCATGATTTTCCTTTTAACCCGACCAAACTTTGTAGATGCCCATCTCGCTAGACTCCCACCAACCTTCTCCATTTTTCTTTTTATTGCCAACCCATCCCCCTCCCTCCATGCCTCCTTCATAGTCATGCCACAACTTTCCTCCGAGAACCACATAGGCATGAAGAAAAATCTAGATTGCCTCTTCCTCCACATGGGAGCCCCTACCACCACTGACAGGATAATAGGAGCATGGTCTAACATGTAAAAAGGAAGATTCTTTACCTAGCCACCTGTGTATTTTTTGTCCCATTTGTCACTCACCAATAACCTGTCTATCCTCTCCTCCACCAGAGTCTCAACCATCCTCCCCCTACGCCGCATGAAAATATTGCCTTCATAATCAATGTCCAGCAGAGCACCGTCATCAATAACTTCTCTGAAAGGCCTCATAACTATCTCTGGCTTTAGCGCCCCCCCTGTTTTTCAAAATTTACCATGTATTCATTGAGGTCACCAAAGAACACAATGGGGCCATCAGAAATCCCAGAAAGTTGTCTTATCAAATCCCATGTCTTGTATTTTTGTTCTTGTGCTGACCACCCATAAATATCACAAGCATACCAGCTGAAATCAGATATGTCGTCTTCTACTTTATACTGGACATGTCTGTCAGAGTAACAAATAATATCCACCTGCACATGCTTCCACCAAAGGCCAACCCCACCAGATCTATCAGTACAAGATATACAAATACCTTCAACAAGCTGCACTTTCTTTTAATATTTTCAAGCAACCTGTCCTCCATCATAGTTTCCAGCATGAAAACTATGTTGGGTCTCTCGCTCCAACACAGTGCTCATAGCGAATCCACTTCCTTAGGTCAACCCAACCCTTGGCAGTTCCAACTGAGGGTTTTCATGGCTGTTCATGGGGTTGGGCTCCCCCAACACCCACTACTTGGTGAGTTAAACCATTGCGATCAACACCCAGACCCGAACAACATGATGCTTTCTGTCACTTTGAACCACCATCACTAACTAGCCTTGTTGTAGTGCCCATCTCCATAGCATCAATACCCTGCTCGGCCTCGTCCATCCTGCTTCTCTTTTGCTCGTTCTGCCTTGTGACCCACAACATGCTTCCCTTGTGCTCACATTGCCCATCTGTCACAATAGACGTCAAACTCCTCTCCATCTTGGCCTTCATTTTCTACCTTCTTTTAGCAAGCAATCATCTTCGTTCCATCTCCATATCCCCCCCATCCTTCCCAAGGAAACAATCCAACTCAGCAGGCAGCACCACCTTCCTCACAGTCACACCTTTCTTTTTTTTTTTCCTCCATGCAGCCCCCTCCTTCCATATCACCAGTACCAACGCTTCCCCTTGATATCTCCTTCTCATCACCTTCCCCATGTTTCTTTCATCCGCACCCCTCTAGAACTCCCACCTCACTTTCCATAGCCCCTGGGGTTTTTCCCTTTGTCCCTACGCATGCATCTCTGCCATCCCGCTGGTCCAACCCCATCCCCACCCCTCCTTCCTTCCCACCATCGTGTCGTCCACTCCAACAGTACTTCACTAGTCCTTCCCCATCCACCTGTTGTCCACCGCTTGACACTGCCATTGTAGTGTTAAACACTTAGAGAAGCTCTTCCATCGTGTATTGTTGTCTTCTAGCCACTGCTTGTGAAGGCAATGACTCCCCGCATCCTCCTACACCTACATAGCCAACGTCATCCTCCCTTCTTTTGCTCTGTGCTTCCCCGGTGTCCCTTGCATTGTGAACGCTTGCACCTCACGTCCCTTCTCTTTCAAGTGACCAGTTCGCTGACCCCCAAGATTGACTAGGGGTCATTTTGCTCTTCATTTTGAACTGAATATTTCCTTGTTCCCTAGTTTGCCGTCCCCCAAGAATCTCATCTTCAATTGGAATCCTAGGTTTATGAGGGGACTCCCGCAGCCATGAACCTCAGAACTGTCGATCATCATTGTCATCTTCAAGGCTAAAAAAATCCTTATCTGCGTGCCCTAGCAAGCCACACTGGAAGCAGGATATCAGTAGTTGTTCATATTTCAACTTCACATCCACCACACTGTCGTCACTGCATCGTACCTTTTGGATCTGTTTCAATGGCTAGGTGACGTCGATCATGAACCTCACCCTCACAGAGGTCTCTCATCCAAGCCCATCGCAATCCATCTTCACCGTCGGCCCTATCTTCTCCGTAATGCATCTTATCACCGTCAACAATCTCATCCACATGGGAAGGCTGTATAACCGGATCCATAGCATGCAATCATGGAAAACAAACTGGCTCGGTTGCTTCCTAGCATCCACCTCCTTGAGAAGGAGCAATTTGTTGTCAAAATTCCATGGGCTCTCATCTAGAACCCATTGCTTGTCGTTCTAGTTTGTGAATTGGATCACAAAGGTTGTAAAGTCCACAGATTTTAAGAGAACACCGTCCATCCATCCCCAAGCCTATGCCAAGGTATGCTTTATTGCCGCAAAATTGTAAGACCTTTCCGTCCATAACCTAGCGACCAAAGCCAACTCCATGTTCTCTGGAAGAAGCTGATCATCTCCCACCTTCACTTATGTGACCTCTGCCTCAGCCTCTATGATCCGTAGTCTCTCACAACGATCCACGAAGTCATCAGTCATCTGGACCGCTACTGGCCCTGGGTGGGATCTAAAACCACAGACTACCCTTCGACCTGTAAGAGAAAAACCCTAAGAGAAAGGAGGAAGGAGGGAAACCACCAGCGTGGTCGGTGTTTTGAGGCGTCAGAACCCTAGAAGTGGGGTGAGTCTTTTATAGTTATACTAACATCCTGCCCATCACAAGACAATCTTTCTTGAAAAACATACCATAAACACCATACAGGACACAATCTTTATCCAAATTAAATGTAGAAATCACATCATCAAACTCTCTTTGTTCTACTGGAGTAATAATAGCATTTTTTCACCTCATAGAGTAGGATATGTAAAATTAAACTAGACACACTACTAGATAGTTTGTGGTTATTTAATAAATTAGAATAAAATTCTATAATGGAGACTAGATATATAACATGTCATTACTAGTATCACCATCAACAAACAAGTTTTTTTATGTGATTGTGTTGTTTAGTGATTTCATAGACGAGTCTAATTTAGTATTTAAATTTTCTTCCTTGATCCATTCGACTCTAGATCTATTTAAAAAGGACCTCATGAAGAGAAGAAGCATTTAGCCTTACTCATTGTATTAGAAAAGGGTTGCAAGGTGTAATCATGGATATTTAAATTAACATCTATTTGTTCTTTGAGAGCCTTGCACTTAGCAGTATTAACATTATCCACATAATTTCTAAGAAAAGTTTGTTTCCTTTCCCTCAACTTAGTTTAGAGACAATGAAGCTTCCTATACACCTTGTACATCAAATAACCTTCTACATGACAATCTCATGCTTCTATGACAAGAGAGTTAAAATCATCCTTTAAACTACATATGCTAATGAATCTAGAAGGATATCTAAATTATAGCATTCCACACTTTGAGTGAAATGATTATGTCATCACTCAATATGCTAGATATAGCTTCACCATAGATATTAGCATTAATATAAAGAAAATCAGTAGTATAAAGAACTTTATCAATTTTGGAAGTAATGAAATTTGAACCTTATTCATGATTATCCCACGTGTAACAGGGGTCTTTAAGCTCAAATTCAAAGATGCTAATATTCATAATATAGTTGTTGAAATCCTCATCATTTTTTTGTCGTGGGATGTTTCCCCATTTTCTCAGTGTCTTTCCTTACATAGTTGAAATCACCCTTAATATTCCACAAATTATTTGTGCTATGATTGATAGATTTATTAGACTCGCAAATAGTTGTTCTATCTAAGTCCTCAATATGTCTGCAAAGTGTAGTCAGGAAAATAAAATTTTTAACTTCTATTATTGAATGGAAAAGCTGATCCATTTCTAAAATCTTTGTAATATTGTAGACATCTTTCCTCCAAAGAACAAACATATATATACTCAACATATAAATTGTTGTTAGATATCTACATGAAATTAGGAAAATGATATTCACAAATAATTAAAACATATTGTGTCTAAGTTTAATTTAATGAAAAAATCATAATATTATTCCTTATTCGTCCAATCTCTACTTTCACATTATTGATATTGTTAGTAAGACCTCTTAAATTCAAAGAGGAGATAAGCATGGATGTGGTAATTTATTACAATGGTTTTTGTGATTCCAGCCTCAGCAGAAGACTCCTCATTTATGATTTCTAGGAAACTAAACATATTATTCATTAGAGAAAAATCTGAGTTTGGGATCTTACAAAAAATACTTTTATTAGGTTTTGAATTGTATTTTAGAGATCTATGCTTACTTTTAACTTCTTGAAAACCATTTTCATCTTTTTTCCCACATTTTGATGATGTCACAGGTGAGTCTAGAGGAAAGACCAAAATAGGTATTCAACTAACTTCACATTAAAAGATCCATAAATTCTAATAAAGTTGAACCCATCCTCTATATTCTTCTTAAAATGGTATTCAACTAACTTCACATTACACGCAATGCCTATTTTGTTAAGACTTGGAGCCATACGATCATCCTCAATTAACCTAATACTAGTATTTGACTTTCCATAAATTTTTCTCCTTCTTTTCATGTATATCACTATATAGTTCACCCTTGTTACCAAACAATCCACAAACATTACAATGAGTGTGAACACACTCTCAGATAATTGGTTATTACGAAAGTCAGTTCGTTATTTTCCAACATCATAAATTCTTGTAAATTTGTTGACACTGAGATAATATTTTGTATGTCAGTATATTTTATTCTTGTCAATATTCTTGTGGGTTCATGAACATAGGAAGGTACACATTCTCTTGGGCTTTCTCTTGTTCCATAGTTTTTAAGAATAGTTGTAGATCCTAACCCAAACCTAAACATTCTTTAGACTTTGATATGTTAATATAAGTTTGTGTAATCACCATGAAATTAATAATGGCTTGTTCATGACATACCAAAGGCCACAATTATGAACAAATTCCAAATCCATGATTTCAAAAATCTTAATACAAAGATGTCACTACCATGGTTACTAACTTAAATTGTTCCTCTTTGATTTGACATACAAAAGATATAGCTAAGGTTATAAAAAGTAGTATAATATCAAGAACATAAACAATATAAGATTTTCTCTTTCTACCTACATTCTCCATTTGTTCAAATCTAGGATGGATAAGCCTTCCATCCTCAACTTTTATTACCCTTAGTTTTAGACTTAGAGTATCATGTTGTATGTTTTCCTTAGAAACATCCAACCAGTCCTTTGATTCTTGAGAGAACAAGAAAATATAAATATTTACATTTAATTAAGCCATCACTTTCCCTTTCTTACTTTAAATAGTCATGGATCTCTGTGTGGAGGCAGGTTGCGTATCAACCCACTTGTTTCACTCTTCTCCCCTATTTCCATTGATTGTTCCATAATTCATCACAATTGCTTTTATGTTCTTTGTGTGTAACATGCATTACTCTACCAAATACATTACTAACAATGATAAGGATTAAAAATCAATGATAAGGCTTAAAAATCTAATTCTCCTTTGTTTTGTTTATTTCCCACATATACTTTAAATTGGATTGACTTGGCTACTACACTAATTATTATACTAACTAAGTGAATGGAATTTATGGATCTATTTTTTCTCATTTACTTCGTTCTTGAACTCTTTTTTATCTTAACATCTAAGATAAAGCCACTACGCCATGATTTACTATACAATTCCTATAGTAAACTCAAGACTTTAAGACTTCTACCAATCTATTTGTCTACAACAAGGTAGCCTGGTAAGGTCCAGAGAAAGCTAAATAGTGTATGCAAAATTTCGGTCCAATATCATGGATACTCGATAGGGGTGACTCTAGGCTAAAAATCTTCTACCTCCTTATAAAGTACTTTCACAAGGGATGAAACATGGTATGGAGTAACTACCACAAGGATTAGATTAGTATGGAGTAACTACAACTATGATTAGGTCCACACAGGATATATACTCCAACCATACTTATCTTGTATAACATCAAAATATCTAGTTATTTTTTATATCCCTTCTGGGATGAATTAGAACAGCCAACATCTATAGTATAATTTCGTACTCTAATTTACTAATGTACATTGGATAACTAATCGGTTGGTGTCAATTCCTATCAATATATATATCCCCATTACTTCTCTATATATGATTATTCATATCCAGTTTCACTAGAATTTAAACAAACCTTCTTGGAGGGGTTCTACAATGACTACTACATCTACTTTATATCTTTCTTTTATACTAATTTATTTTCTTATTGTATTCAATCCAAGTCACATAAACATATCACATGGACTACTTGATTCACTGATTAACCTTTATTTAGTGTTTCACGTAGCTCACTAACATTATATTTATTTAATATTTGGCCATAAACCATGTATGATGATACATTTGTTCTCATATAGCATTTAACATATTGAAGTACAACATCAACAACATCCATGTTGTGGAAATGCCATTTCTGATTACTTAAAATAGTAGATTAAATCATATATTTCTTGGCAAGTATCTAAACTAGAATTTTTGTAATAATCATTTAATTTGGAATATACATGTTTTGTAATTTAAGTTCTTCTTATAGCCATAATTATGATGTGCATGCTTCAACTAACCATTTACTAGTGAATATAAATATAATAATTTTTAATCATATTAAATTGTGTTACCATCATTAATTATTGTATTTTTCAATAAATATGTATTATATAATTTGTGAACCCTAACCTTGCAAGATCTCAAATTAAATTAATCAAGCATGTATAGTTCAACCACTAGTGGCATATAGATTGAAATATTAATAGTTATATTTATTTCAAGTAGACTATAACTTAAATAAGTGAAACCCCTCAAACATCAATTCTTGGAAAAATTGAAATAGCTTTCCTTGAATCTCTCATATTCAAGTTACATTGATATAACAATTTCATTAGTTAGTTAGAATCTCATCATGTTCTTCACAGTTGATGACTTGTCTTGTAAAAGAGAAACAAGAATAGTAAAATTTATGTTACCATCTTTTAGGAGAAAAATGAAAATGAACAATAGGTTTGAATAGTTATGTGTAAGAAATTATAAAATAGAATAATCTACTCACCAAATGAATCACTAGGTCTATGTTTGGTTAGACTAAAAACAAAAAGTAGTAGTTGAAACTATGTGCATTTTCTAATTTGTTATGTTTGGTTCCATGATCTTCCACGTAGTTGTCTAAAAGAAACCACATCCTAGTTCATGTGATGCACATAAATTGTACAAATCAACTACACTATATGTGGGAGCAATTAGTTTTCCATGACAACATCCCTCACACGTCTTTCAGGTATGTCTGTAATACGTCACACGGAGCTTGGTTGTGTGGGCATTTGTTTTATTCATAGGTCATGTATTTCAAAGTATATATTTTAGTTTTATATGTCAAAGATACCAGTTGTATCAAAGTGAATGGTTGTTGTTGTATAAACACAATGAACCCAAACAAGTAAAAATCAAATAGACTAACTCAAATTTATCTCAAACCAAAAAGAAATAGTCGAGCTCCAACTCAACATTTACAATTGTATGTTTTAAAATTCCTTATGTTTATTGGTCTAACATCGAACTAAACTATCCCTAATGAAAGGAATAGAAATTTCTTGACATGTAACTTTACCTCAATTTGGTCAAACTCCCAAGATATTATTTTTCACCTTTGAATGAAGCTCCATGTAACTCTATTGATCTACTTCTTGAAATAAAAATGGAAAGGAAGGGGAACTAATAAAAAGTGTTTCTCTAAGTATCTATGAAGATATGCTAGTAGAAAATCACAACTACAAAGAGATCTATCCTAGTTAATATCCAAAACAAAAAATATGGGTGAAACTCCCATACTTATTTCTAAAACTAAATCTAGAGTTTAGATTCGTGTATTAGGTGATAATAAACCTACAACCATAGTTTGAGTTATGATAAATAAATTATAAGTGTGAAATATAATTTTACACTCACCTAACAACTTGACTACCTCCATAATCAAACTTTCCAAACCTTCATGAAATACATTAATTTATTTGTCTCTCAAATTCACTCAAAAGTTCCAAATTTTTTGAAATAAATCAAATACCTGACCTATTGTTTAAAGTTTAATCGACTTGCACTCATTGATAAAATACTAAAACAAAAACCACACTTTCATACTCCTACAAGTACAATATGGTTGAAAGAATATTTGATGAGAAAATTAAGCTGAAAATTGGTTGAAAACCTAAACAAAACTCTTAAATTTGAATATGTAATGATATTGTAGTTATCTAATACATAGATCAAAATTTGAAGCAATATAGTTACCAATAAAATACTAAAAATTAGATTTGAAATATAATATTTATCATAGAATTTATCATCATTAGCTGATTAATATGCAATCATTTCATGAAAATTATGGAATTGTTGTCAATAAATCTAAAAATAACATCTTAGGGATTTCTTGACAAACCCAATCTATATTTGATTAGTACATGAAAATTTAGCATGAGCTTCTATATTATATATTTAAATTACACAAATAATTGAAAATTGAACTTAGATTTCATAATCCTTATTTTACTATTACGTTGGTGTAGGTTCATGATTGTGGGAAATAAAGAAGACGGTCGAGAGATTCTTACGGAGTAGGGACTGGTATTGTGGTCAATGGAGTTTTTGGTGTGAATTTAAGGTGGACGGTGATGTAGTCTTGGTCCACTAAACAAAGCTATATTTTTCCAGGATCATTTGAAGGTGTCAAGGAGGGTTATGGAGTAGTGTTGGATGTTTTTTGAAAAGGTGGTTTTATACATGAATCACTACATTGGCGAGGGGAGAGTGATGGAACAATGGGTTGTTGAGATGACTTAGAATATTTTTTAGATAGGGAAAGGGAGAGGTTGAATATAGTTTCTTATATTAGGAAAAACACATAAATTATCATTACAAAAAATGATCTTTAAAATAAAGTGTACCCAAAAACCCCATTTCTATAGATAAAATCTTTGGCTAGGTTATGATTGCCTGTAAAATATTAATCTAATATCTTTATAGATAATTATTATGCCAAATTTTACAAATATGTAGTTAACGTACCATTTTACAAAAAATATAAATGTATACATACATGTATCTTAAAATATCTTCACACATTAATTTAGTTGTATATGTATATAATTATATCACCATCATTGTATATGTAGTTATTAATGTGTTGGTAACAATGACATGTACTAAAATTGTAAATTTATTTAATATGTAGGAAACCACCACATTATTACACATGGATATATAACCAAATTATTTACCAATGAGTAAATTATCCATAAAACAATATTTACTTAAGGAAAGTTAATGTTGATCTCGATCGAGTTGTCTTGATAATGTAATGAAATATATTTTCAAATATTGTGAAAAATTAATATTCATGCTTGTCCCTGTTAGACAATTTGTATGGAAAATATATACATAATAACCATAGGGAAGAAATTTTACATCATTTTCAGGCTTTATATAATAAAAATAGTATATATAAAGCATTATAGTCCCCAAAATAGAAGCAAGAAACTACTTATGTATGCACTTGAATATTCAAAATAAGTTGCTCCAACAATCTCACATAAGTTGCAATATTATTCATTACAATTACACTTTGTACTCGTGAACAATAAACTTCATTATTTCTTATCCTCCATCGTCATCAACGAACACCTTCAAATGTATGTGGAGGTCTGTTCGTCATGTTTTTAATCTATTCCACTTGTGATTTTAAGATAATCTATAGAGTAGCTACTGAATGTTTTGTCACATTTTCATTTGTAGTACTAGTGCACTAGATGGAATAAAACAATAAAACATCCCCCAACTTAGCGGCATGTTGGAGAACTAAAGGATTTCTAGGTGATATATATTTCACTTTTTTAAAACCTTGTCCTATTAGTGATTGGGACAATGAGAACCCCAAAATAAATATTCTCCCTCTTGTTCCTTTTGAGTTGTTTATTGAAAAGAGTATAGCTTTCACCTATATAGGATGGAGGAAATTTTTGTTTATTTTTAGCTCATGAATAAAGCTAGAATGATGGGTCATAAATAAATTTCATTCTCATTGATAGTTGCTGCTTTACATAGACTTATCAATGTAAAATTATATACATGTATTTAACTTGAAAATCATCCAAGTAAATGTAAAATTTTAGAGAAAAATAAATCCAAGGAACACGAATTATCGATAACAAAAGTGAAATCACCAAGAAAATACAATATCTACACCGTATCTAATTTTCTATGTTCAATAGAACTTTGAATCATAAAGTAGCTAGAAATTCTTCTTCAAAAACATAAAAAAATACTATCCTATATCACACAGACGACTCCCCTATTCAGAGATCATAAAACTAATTAATAAGAGATAAATAGGAGATTCCAAACACACAACCATAACTAATAGATGTAGGAAACTCATGCTCCTTCACTGAAAAATTAGATGATTTTTATATACACTTACCTTTAGTAAAGACATAATTTTATGCAAAGGATTTATGTTGTTTCTTAAACACAATGTCGTAAGTATAGTAATTTGTGATTCTATTTGCAACCTATTTTCATGTATTCCATCACCAAGCTTTTAAATGGGACATTACAAAGAGAAAAGATCATGAGACAATGTAACATGCCTCAGTTTTTTTAGTGTCACACTGGGAAAGGAAAGAACTTTTATGTAATTAATAGTAATATTTTACAATGTTACTTGATCAATAAAAAATCATGAAGTGGTGCACAATGCACCTATGCACCATAGTCCTAAAGAGGTAACTACACCAACTACTATTTAATTATTATGAAAAGAAGCCAGACTTTATGGGACTTCATTAATTGGTGAACTAGATGGTTTACTTTGATTTGTCACAGCAACAAAATATCATTTTTCTAGATAAAATGGATTGGTAGCATTACTCAAAGGCCATACGACATCTACAAATTTGAATACTCACTCTAACAGAATATTCAAGGATCAAGAATAGGAACAACCTCCAACCTAAAATTGTATTGGAATAAGAATGACACACTTCTTCTTTGATCTCTAAAATAATCAACTGATACAAATATCTATGTACGTGAGATTCCTTTAATTTGAGTGTGTATATGGAAGATGGAAAACAACCAAGTCAAAATCTAGTGTGATAAGGTCCGCACATGTATATCCATACGTAAGGCCAACTACATCAAAACATGGCAAAATGAAACCTATCAACAGGCTTGGTAATCCAAGCTCTCAATGAAGGAGAGGACTAACCAAATGTTGAATAATGCAACTAAACAACGATAGAAAACTGTCCTAAACTAGACCAAAAAATGAGAAAAGAAAAATGAACATGAATAGGAAGAAAGGACCAACAATAGGGGAAAGCATATTGGTGTAGTCATTCCCAGGGATGATGATGCCAAAGACCACCAAGGGTTCCACAACCACATTTATGCCAAAGGCACCACCCAATCAGAAGTACACCTCCACTTTTCAGCATTATTAGACAATGAGGACAATGGAGTTTGATGGAAGCATCACCAATAGTGTGATCCAGCTGACCACCAAGCCATAAAGACCCAGCGGAGTGGCTCGCTTCTCAACAACCACCAGATCCACTCCCCCAAGACATTACCACCTCGTTTTCCCTAGTCGCCTTGTTTCTCCAGAGTAGAACATGGGAGTTGTATCTCCTTCTTGCAAACAACATATATATATGTAGTGATTCCATATTTATAATTAATGTATTCATCAATATTATACAAAGGAGGAAACAAATCCTGGAAATGATACCTTTCTAGTTTTAAACATGTGGAGATAGAAGGTATCACCTAGAACAAAAAGTAGATGATGTTATTCATGGTAGAATTACATGACTAGATACATGAGCCTTCAGTATCAAACTAGAAGTAGTTTAGTTACATATTTTATCATGTTCACAAAAAAGTGGAAGAGGTATCAATAAGTTCAGAAGAATGTTGTAGAATCACACTCGTAAAGTCTTTGGATATTTGTAGGTGGCTGGAAGAGGATAATCACCAATAAACAACCTAATCATTGCTCGTCTTGGGTGTCAAATGAAATCACTAAACAAACTATTTTACTTACCTCATCCACCAATGGAATAGCTATATCATTTTTCACATCAATAAGTGGCATTGTGGCATCAATACTTCTTGATAGCATGATCGAACAAGGTGTCACACTTTATATTATAAAAGGAGGTGTCTAATCCCCTTGTTTAGTGGAGAGGGTAGGTTCAAAAAGGAAGATGCTAAAAGAAGTAACTGGTAAAACAACACGGAATCCTTTTCCCTACAAAAGAGACAAATAAATAACAATTCCATCATCCACTACAAAAGACACCAAAATTTAAAGGATAGAAGTAGATATTTTCAAAGTGTCACCTCAAACCTACTACTGTTGAAATTCACCAATGTATAGAAAACCATGTCTACACTAGTGTGACTCTTGTTCACAAGAATCAAACCACCTTATCTTGTTTTGCTACTACCCATGGATTGTATTTTTTAGTAAGTTTAATTTCCACTAGTTATTCCTTCACTGTTGGGACACTCTCAAGTGTAGTTATCTCACGGTCAACAATCAAGATGAAATTTATTCCTATTTTTATTTAGTAGATAAGGCTTAATCTTTTTCATTATAAGTTACTACTATATGTTACTGCATAATAATAACCTCTATGTAGTTTAATATGACCCTTAAAATCACCATGGCCAATATAAAGTAGTTGATTGTCATGTTCATTGAAAAAACCACTACAAGACACATAGTGGAATTTGTATACAAAAAAAAATTAAACTTTATAAGTATAAACAAAAAGAAAAGATGAATGTCTATTCAAGATCTCCTGTGACAGGTTGCACATTGACAATTCCATTTCTATAGATGTTGAGATTTTTATGCACTATATCAATTAGCATAATTTATACCTAAGTGTAATCCATATGTACAAATATGAATAATATGATGTATATAAGATATCATATAAATCACATAAGAAACCAATTAATTATTTAATATATGTTCCAAATTAATTAAATGCAAAAATAGGGGTTTCTAGTTCATAAATTGTATGCAAATATGCAAAAGTAAAACAATGTGAATGGAAAATTGGTTTCTTGATCATAAAATAAGAAGTTAAATCCATCAGATCAAATGTATTGCAATTTCTATACTGAAGGGAAGAGAACAAAGATATAAAAAAACCTAGATAAGGATGTATGAACTGTTGGTATGTATGCCCAGAGAGTCAATCATATGATGATTGTAATGGAATAACATGTTAATGGTTTGATAAATAATAAAGAAAAATTTCCAATTTATTTTGCATATTCAGTTACGAGATAATGAAAAACATAATAAATTTCTAGAGAATTATATTACTCAATGACCTATGTCTTCAAGTACATGACATAAAAGAAATGAGATCATATAGATGTTAGAAGTACATATATACAATCTCATTATGTCCCTGATCAAATGTTGTTGTTGAGGTTGATAGACAACAATGACACATAAGATCAGAGTGTGAGTTGCTTGATGACATAATCTCATTAGTCATGATATGCAAATATCAAACCAAGCACACATATACATCTTAGAGAATAGTGTATTGGACAAAGCCACCGTAAGACTTACACATGTAAGCCATCATCATAGAAGTCATAGTCAGCTCTTACAGTGATGGAGGGGGTTGTGGTTCTTAGTCCTAAATCACTACACTCATCACATGTTTTTGGGTATGCTTTGACATCATCAGACACAATCCTTAAATAGGGGTTGTTATAACTGTGATGATTGGGTAACTTTGACACATGGGGAATAATTGCGAGAGATACAATTGGGATTTTCCCTCCTACATGAGTATGATATACAAATCCTCTTGATTAGCGAGACTCAAAAAAGAATGTTCATACGCATTAGAGTCAATATATGATATTGAGCATATATATATATATATATCATGTGTTCTACTTTGGTTGAAAGAAACTAGATGGAATAATAATGAGGATGACTACTCCATGCTTCTAGTTCAATCTAGATATTAGTAATAAAGGAACTATACAAACACTGTAACACCATACACAAATTATAGGTTGAAGTTTCTCTCCAATATTCCATTCACTTGGGCAATACTGATGTGCGACTAGGCACAACTCTGTCCTTGTGATGTCATTACCTAGTCATGACATTCACTACCAACGTGATATGATACCTATACGGTAACACACATAGGAACTCATCTAGAAGAGGGGTTTGATCTTGAATGACAATTGGATTGATTGCTAAAGCATTTAGGTATCCATTTCACGCAATAGATCCATAGATTGGCTGGCTGCACTACTAAATGACCATCTCACTAGGTGAGATGTCCGTTTGGGCATCCAAACATGCATCTAAAGTGTTGAGATGACCGTTTGGAATGTTAGGCTAATCAGAATTCAAATTGTCTTAGTTCATCCTTATAAACAGACCATTTCAAGCTACTAAACCGATCAGCTTGGCCTGATTCACCAAACGGGCATTTGGGTGACCGAGATAGGCATCTCGCATGGGTGAGATGGCTAGGTTGGGCGGAACAAAGGTTTTGGATCATTTTCAAACTTGTTTCGATTGCACATTACTTGTGGTACAATTCATTCATATTTGATAATAATTGGATTTGAATTACAAAATCATATGCGATTGGGAAACTACTAAATGACTGTACCGTGCACTAGATGATTGTTTTTAGTGTTGCAGGTTGTGAAAATCCTAGAATTTTGGTTAAAACTAGAGATATTGTTGTCCCTTCCACTCCCACACCTATTGGGAACCCTGACCCATGCCTCTACTATAAATAGAGGCTATTGCAGGCTACCCAGAGGAGAACCAGTTTCTCTGACAATTGTTGTCCTCTCTGGTTATGGTAGCCAAGAGAGCCCAAGCAAGTCCTACCCGACTAGGACGGGATACAAAAGGATAGAACAATTGAGAATCATTGTTGTTGGAGAGCAGGTTGGTGACTAGTACACCAACGAGAGGGAGAACTCCTTCATGTCCATTCTAGCAAGGTGATATGAATTCTAGTTGGTCCATGTGGACTACTCTATAGTTAGGAGTCTTTTGGCTATTTCTAGGAGGGCGACATCAATTCACAGTTCGTGGCAAGATCAGAGGAGCCACTACCACAATTGTTCTGATCTGTTGTCCATAAAGGAGCAGTAAGATGAGTCTCAATGTAAGAATGGGCTGCACAGACATCGTCCAAGAGATGGTGTGCATCTACATCAATGACAATTGTTACTGGACTTGCTCCAGAACTAGGTATATTTGCATGAAATGATTCTTCTCATTGCAGAGTTATTGACACAATTTACTGTTAATGAGAAATATGTCAATATTTTTTAATTTTTATTGCCTATCTGATGTCCTATTTCTTGACAGTGGTATTAGAGCCACATCAATTAATTATGTTTTGGGATAATTGATATGATCGGATTTTTGTTTATGTTTATTTATACAAATGATGTAAATATTTAAACTGGTTGATGTGAATGTTCGTCTTATCACCACATAAAGAACCCAATCAAATATATATATGATATGATATTATCCAATTTACATGCATTAATAACAAATTGATTTTGTTGGTGAATGTAAAGCATGGTTATGGCTAGAACCCTAGATCTGTGTGTGCATGCTTGTGCTTATTTATTCCCATTGTTAATTGGTCTGCATACAGAGCCTCTCTCTCCCTTCCAAATGTAAATTAATGCTCTTAATCTTATTTACACTCGACATGCGATGACTACCTACACATAAGGGAAAGGAGAATCTCGCGAGACAAATCTATCAACTCGAGGACTATGGAGGCCAGATAATAGGAGGATGAACCGATCAACTAGTCGACCAACAGACCAATTGAAGGTGTCCAGGAACTGATGGAACCTGAGAACCAGACGATTGCTTCAAAAGAGCTCAACTGAGCATCTAGGAGGTGATCCAACTGATTCAAGAGTTGAATCTATCAACCCAGATTGGTTTGAGCATAGATCTTCACCAACACCAGGTTGCATCTAATGTGGACAATAGGTGGTAGTAATTCCTTGTGACTCCAAGGAATTACATTAGTATGGAGATAATCATCACTTGTATGTTTTGTTTATTGCATGTTCTTATTTTTGGTTATAGCATGTATATGATACTTCCTATAAGTGTGTGGTGATTGGATAAAGTATATGCCTTTATACAAACTCCCTCAAATAAAATATCAAGTCTTAGATACTTTCCAAAAGAGACACACATGAAAAGCTTGATCGATTAAGCGTAGGTTACACCAAAGCGTGGTGTGCCATCTATCTCATGGAAGTGTTATGGTAGTAATGTAGGTTACGCCAAGGCGGGGTATTATCATCATTTTGGTTTTTGGGTTGACTGGTGATAACTTGGTGAGACTAGGCACCAAAATCATGCTGATGATTATGTCAAGGAGTTGCACATATCATCTATCCAAGAGTTTCATATGATGAAATTGGCATGATGGCCTACCTAAATATTCAAGTAGTGGGTGATCATTCAAAGCTGAGTCATGACTCGATGAAATATGGATCTCGCCCCCCTAGAGGATGGTATGATACAATCATATAAATTGATATCCAGGGCTATCAATTTGAGCAAAATAGTTGGAGTGATGATTAATTAAACACCTAATTATTATTGACTTTTCAAATTATATCAAATCAAAGTGGTTTCTGACGAATGCAAAATTTCTTTGTAGAATCAAATGTCAAATACAAACATGTTCAAATTGTGATAAGTCCTTTCGAAGGAAAAAATGGGATAAAGTTCAAAAAATAGTTATGGGATTTGAGAAGTGTTCTCAATCAAGAGTGAAAGCTCTATTCCTTGAAAGACCAGAACCAGAGGAACCTGCTCCAAACACACCTAAGGTTATATGGATGCTCACCATAAGTATTCCAATGAGAGCATAGTCATTTGAATGCCTAATTCTCTATTGTATGAACTATGAGTTGCATGAACAACATGAAAACATGCACATTCTAGACAAGGTAACACATCTTAAGAATCATGTAAAAGCAAAGAAGGTATAATGTCTCCAAATCACTAATTGAGTGCAAACAACAAAGGGAGGTCCAATAGAACCCGATGTGATCAATATGATTGGGCATGTGGAAATGATTGGGATTTCTATTAGGTCAATAGTTGACCATGAATATGATTATACAAGTGTTGCATGAATCATATATTCACTTTATAAAATGCTTGGCATGTTGATATCAAAGAAATGATGAAGAAGGACAAATTTGTGATGATGATCAGTGGAAGTGAGTCATAGGGAAAATGCAAGGCTAATAAGTGTTATGAGGCTAAGATTAAGTACAAATCTTCTTTAGTCAAGTTATGGAGAAGGGTAAGTGTAAAAAGAATATGTCCTTTTCATTTAAAGGATAAAGAAAAGAAAGTTCCACCATTGTTACTTGTCTAGATAGTGGAAAGGAATTATCCTCTTACAGATCATCTCACTATGAAGATGGAGATAGAGATCTCCACTTTAAGACCTCAGAAGAAGTAAGCTAGAACTGTGCAGAACAAGGGTCGCTACCTTTACATGAGTTGGGAGTTGTCATTCATGCACACATAATTGAATTAGTGAATTGCTATTATGCACCCGCCATTGATGAAAGCATCATATGTTTTGTATGACAAGAACATTATGTTTCATTTTAAAAGATATGATCTTTTATGGAAATGCCCTATGTCTCATAAACTATACTTAATAGTTGTAGATACAAATGTGTATGACACATACATTGAATGACTTGATAACTCAAACAATGAGTACATATAGCACTGTGATCTAGAGCACATAAATGAGAAATGAAATTCTAGAATCCATATGATGGTTATCTGCACTCTTTTGGTTATTTAACCAATAAAGACATACATGTCTTATTTGTTGTGCAATATGACAAAATCATCTTAACTAGATGTAGTCAGAGATATACCATTCCATTAGGATTACTACATACTAATGTGCATAGACCTTTTAGAATGAATGTTAAACAAGGTCACAAGTACCTCATTATATTTACTGATGTGATCAACAGATATTCAAATATGTACTTAGTGAAATACAAGTATCATTTTCTTGAAGTGTTCAAGAAGATTATGAATGAAGTATGTAACTAAATTGGAAAAGTATTAAGATACCTCGATATGATCATTGTTGAAATACGTAAACAAAGAGTTTGAAGACCTTTTGGGAGATCATAATCGTGTATCATGATGAACTCCACCTAAAACACAATAATAATGTAACTTTAGAGTGTATTAGAAAGAAGGAATCACACCTTTTATGTCATGGTGGGATTCTCAACAAATCTAGCTAATCTTGCAATTTCATTTTGGCACATGATTTACACTAAACAATGTACCATGTAATTTTGTTCAAAAGGAACCCATATGTGATATGGCATTGGAAGTGTCTTGGTATGTCTTTATAATGATAAGGAATGAAAGAATGTATAATAAAATTGTTTCTTAAAAGATTTGTCCACAAAATCACATAAATGTTATCTTATTGAATACTACTTATATTCCAACCAAAAAACAAAGTGTTTGATGATAGGATGGCTAAATTCCTAAATGGAAATTAGTTCCAAAGGAATCAGTGCGAGTAAAAGTAGAATGCAAAATATTCGAGACAAACAAGAAAACATTGAACCAAAGAGGTATGCACAATAAGAACAAGGAGAATCACACATTGTTATGGAATCTCAAGTTCCCTATGTAACACACATAACTCATAGTTTTAGTACAACATGCCTTGAGTTTTAAGTATTATGATATATCATAACTCAAGAAGGTGGTAAGTTGATCATAGTGATGAGTCAACAACCTACTAAGAAACTATGGAGGGATCAAAATATGAGAAATGGCTTGATGCCATTAGATCAATGATGGACTCCATGTAACAAACAAGGTAAGACCCTGGTGGATCCACCTGAAGGGGTAACACATAGAGGGTACATTTGGGTTTTTGTAAAAAGACCAACATGGAATGGTAAATTGGTTGAAAAGATTTTCAAGCTACTTCAAGGTGTTGAACATGATGAAGTCATTCACCATTTACCATGATTAAATCTATCAGGATCATTCTTGTTGTTAACGCTTAGTATGAGAGTGAAATTTGGCATATGGATGTTACAAACACATTTCTTAATTAAAATATTTGAGAGGATGTGTACGTGACACAACCTAATGGTTTTATAAATCCATTAATACAAATAAAGTCTATATGTTATAAATGTTAATCAATGGATTGAAGAAAACATCTTAGAGATGGAATCTTTGATTTGACAAGACAGTTAAAAGGTTTGACTTGAGTCAGAATGAAGATGGAATCTATGATTACTAAACATTTAGTGGGAGCATATTTTCCCCATAATGATGGGGAATAACGACCTCATACTGCATATATGTTAAAACCTGGAATGGAAAGTACATTCTATATGAAGGGTTTAGGTACATCATCCTATTTTATAGGGATCAATGTATATAGAGATAGACCTAAAAAGCTTCTTGACCTAAGTATGAGAACCTACAATTTTAGAATGTTGAAGGGGTTACCATGCAAGATTCAAGAAGAGAAAACATGTGCATGATCCATGGAGTTAGTCTCCCAATTCTTATGAAGAATAGGAACATATGGAATATGGCATATGCATTCACAATTGGATCTGTATTGAATGCAATGTTATATACTTATCGCATTATCTCATATGTATTAGACATGATGAGAAGATATCCAGTAATATCATGTGTATTAGACATGATGAGAGGATATCCAGTCATATCATATGTATTGGACATGATGAGGAAACATATACATATATACTTGCCCAGCAATCTCGTATGTATCAGACATGACGTGAGGGTATATGTCAGATACCAGTGAGAGTCACAAGACTTTCGTAAAGAACTTCTTAAGTGCTATTAAAGCACTTAATGTATTGGTTCCTTGGTCATGGTAATAAGGAAGAGTTGGGTGTGAACGGTTACACCCATGCAAGATTCCAAACTAAAAAATAAAGAATCGTAATAAAAATTAGTTTTTTGACATTAAATGAGAATTGTAAGCTAGAAAAGGTTATGAGATAATGATAGTTTTTCAAATCTAAAAAAGAAGCAGAGTATCACTATGTTATGGGAATAACAAAGGATATTGTATGAAGTTCATATGGGTAAACATGTTTTAGGTTCCAACTATTGATGACACAACAGAAATAATGATGACAACAATGGAGCTACTAGATAGTTTGGGAATCTCAGATAGCATACTACACAACTTGCATCTCATACAAGTAGTCATACAATAAAGAGATGTGAAAATTGCAAAATACCGACTTAAAGCAAACATTGTTGGACCCGCTATAAAAGAACTATTATACCAGAAGTGTGATGGTCATGTTCAATCCGTGGGGATGAGATTTGTGGGTGATTGGCTCAAGTGCAAGTAGGAATCTATTGGTATGTATGCCTAGAGAGCCAATTATATCATGATTGTAATGACACAAAATGTAAATGATTTGATTAATTATAAAGTTAAGCTTCCAATTTATTTTATTTATTTAGTTATGAGATAATGAATAGCCTAATAAATTTCTAGAAAATGATATTACTCAATGATGTATGTCTTCATGTACATGACTTAGAAAAAATTGGATCATACAAATTTTAGGAGTACATATATACATTCTCATTATGTCCTCAATCAGTTGTTGTTGTGGAAGGTTGATAGACAACAATGACTCATAAGATCAGAGTGTAAGTTGGTTGATGACATAATCTCATTAATCATGATATGACAATATCAAACCAAGCAACAAATACATGTTAGAGGATAATGTATCGGACATACCCATTGTGAGACTGACACACGGAAGCCATAATCATCAAATTCATAGTTTTCTCTCATAGTGGTGCTGGTGGTTGTGGTTCTTAGACTTGAAATCACTACAATCATCACATGTTGTGGGGTACGCTTTGACATCATCAAACGCAATACTAAAACATGGGTTGTTATAAGAGTGATGATTGGATGACTTTGAGACATGATGAATGACTTTGAGTGATAGAAATGGGATTTGTCCCTCCTACAAGAGTATGCTATCTAAGGCCTCCTGGTTAGCGAGACTGAGAAAAGTATGGCCATACGTATGTGAATCAATATATGATATTGAGCTTACATATATATCATGTGGTCTATTGTTATTCAAGAAACAATAGTGAATAATATTGAGTATGACTATTCATGCTTCTCATTCAATCTGGATATTAGTGACAAAGGCACTATACAGACACTATAACACCATAAACAGATTGTAGGCTAAAGTTGCTCCCCGATTTTCCATTAACCTAATTAGAACTAATGTGAGACTAGGCACCACTCTCATTGTGATCTCATAAGCTAGTTATGGACACTCACTGCTAACGTGATATGGGAACTATAGGGTCACACATATAGGAAGGCATTTAGAAGAGGAGTTTGATCTTTAATGACAATTGGATGGCTTACTAAAGCGTTTAGGTACTCAATTCACACAAAAAATCTATAGATTGGTTGAATGTACTATCAAACAACCATCTCACTAGGGGAGACTGTCATTTGGTAGCCAAATGAGTGTTCCAAGCGTTGAGATGTCCGTTTGGGTTATCAGGCTAATCAGAAATCAAATTGGCTTATTTCTTCCTTATAAACTGACCGATTCAAGCTGTTGAACCGACCAACTCAACTTGACTCACCAGATGGGTGTCTGGGTGAGCGAGATGAGTGACTCGTATGGGTGAGATGACTTTGTTTGGAAGAATGAAGGTTTTGGATGTTTTTTAAGTTTATTTTAATTGCAAATTACTAGTGGTGCAAGGAATTAATATGTGATATCAATTGGAATCGAATTGCCAAACTTTTGTGTAATTAGAAAACTATAAGATGACTATCTCAAAGTGCAAGACGACCGTCTCATGCACTAGATGACTATCTGAGTGTGCAAGATTGTGTTTTGGAGTTTTGCATGTTGCGAGACTTCCAGAATTGTTGCCAAAATTTGAGATCTTTCGATCCCTTTCACTCCTGCATCGATTGGGAACCCTGACCCTAGCCTCTACTATAAATATTAGGGGTATTGGGGCTTCCCATAGAACAACAAAAACAATGGAATTAGTTGCTTTGAAAATTGTTGTCCTCTCTGGCTGTGGAAAGTAAGAGTGCCCAAGCAAGTCCTACTCGACTAGGGAGGGATAGAAAGTGAGAGAACAACTAAGGATTATTTTTTTTTGAGATCTAGTCAGTCACTAGTACACCAACATGAGGGACAACTCCTTCATGTCCATTCTAGCAGGAAGGCATGAGTTCTAATTGGTCCATGTGGACTACTCTAGAGGTAGGATCCCTTTGACTGCTGCTAGGAGGGAAATGTTAACACGCAGTTCGTGGTAAGATTACATGAGTCACTATATCATTTCTCTTGGTCTACTGTCCATGGAGAAGCATTTAGACGAGTCCCAGTGCAACCATTAGCAACACATAGATGTCATGCAAGATAGTGTGGGCATCTAAATAGATGGGCATTTTCACTGGACTTGTTCTAGGACCATGTATATCTTCATGAAATCATCCTTCTCATTGAATAGTTATTGACACAGTCTGCTAGTTAATGGCAAATATGTCCATAATTGTTTTTCTTGTAGCTGCCAATCTAATGCCAAATTTCCCAACATGAACCAGACTCCACCCAAAACTGAAATTTTGGTATTTTTGTATTTTCAAATAAAATCAAAATTTTAGGTTTATCTAGTTGGAACCGTATATAAGAATTTCATATTTAGGTTGAGAAGGTAGGATCCAAAATTTATTTGGGTTAGGTCTGGGTCGAACTTTTTTGGGCTAACTTGAAATAAGACCCAGTCAACTGGGATGTGATCTCCAGCCTGACACATGAGTTCAGACACCCTTTTGTATGTAATATACTATGTTAGTATCAAAATTAGTAACATCTTAATATCTCTTTATTTAATTTGCTTATTGGGGGTGTGTCCACAGACAATAACTAATGTGTGCACAAGTAAGTACTATCCTCATTACTATTCTAACTTTGTGTGAAAATGATGATAATAAAATTGAAACCATCTGAAGAAATAGATGTAGTGTTCATTTGGAAAAAAAATTGTCATCACGAAATACACCATGAGAACTATGCATGTTAATGATAGACATATGACTTTGCTCTTATAGTTTATGGTTAAACTTTAAACATTAGGAATCTCCTATGCCTTCATACCTACCAACCCCAAACATAAATATAACTAATGGATAGTTAATAAATACGTTTACCAATAATGGTTTAAAAAATGAATTGATAAGTTATAACAAAATGTTAAACTATATCCTAACCAATCAAGAAAGATTATACTTTATTAACATAACTATCGACTTCAGTTAAATTCAGATGTAAATGTTCTAACTATTGGAAACTCCATAAAAAGAAAAACAATCACTATAATGAAATTTTGTTATGTGAATTTATAGTTTATGTACTAGAAAATAGATCACATATGGATGAAGGCCAAGTCAATAATAAGAGACAAGCACCTAGGGCACATGGTTGGTGGTTAAATGAAGAAACAACTACAACATCCCACACGTAGAAGTCAAAGTTTTTCTCTATTTGAAGGATGGAGTTAGATCACTGCTATGAATTGTTTCAAACGATAAATATGATTACTTTCAGATAACTCAAAAATGATAATGAAGGTTACTTAATAGGAGTCTGGATAGGATATCACTTCAGTATTGTCCTATATGAGACTAAACACATGGGCATTACACATATTCTAACAAGGGTCTTGCAACAATCATGCTATTCATATCCCCCTCCTTTTCATATCTCTAAAGGTCAAAGATTTGATATCTAGATCTATGTTGCAACCATGAAAATGAAATATTCATCATCCTATCCATCTAGGATTGCTCAGGTAAGTCCACCACTAAGTCTTCTTCAAAAACTAGTTTCTTCCATGCTCCTTATGTACCCATTCTTTGTCTTTTTTATGGTCGAAATCTCGCTTGGGTATTGGCTCTAAAGAAGGTGAAACACAAAGTGTTTTTGGCACAATCATTCCTCCTCCTACTCTTCCTTGTTCAACGAGGCACTCTATCATTAGCACACTTATTGTATCCAAAACCAATACAATAAGAACAACTAATAAAATAAAAGACAACACTAAATTACCATTTAACCAACCTTCCACATGTTCCACTACTATGTGCTTCAACTTCATATGGAGTATACTTGCTAACTACTTTTCAAGGGGTACTCAAGGAGTTTTGAGCATTATAATGAGATTTATGGGGAAATAAAAGTGTAGATGGGGTATTGTTGTCTTGTGTCTTTTTTATAAAAAAATTCTTACCAAGATGGACATGTGTCACACCCATGATACAACTTGAGAAGGAGTTTTACACTCTCACTAGTATGTGCTTCATTCCATATTTAGGGAGTATATGAGCGTTACCCTATCTAGACATCAATTTATGCAAGCCTTATTATCACTTATGAGTCATCTAAAACTAATCATTTTTATCATTCAACATGCATTATATAAGAAACATCCCTAAAAATATCATGTGATATAGACCACCATCATAGCTTTCTGAAAAACTATTTGTGACCCATAATCTTAGACATAATGAGTAAAGGTTATGCAACTTCTGTTAAATACTTAAGGTTAAACAATCACGTTTGTGCAGTAGTGAACCAAATATATGACTACTTACAGTCCAGTGATCACTATCCTAAGCACTAGATAGTTGGTCACTGTGATATTGCATGTAGTTGCTTCAATGAAACAAGTTCTCATGATTTCAAATTGTTATAATGTCACCACAAGAAAATGATGCGATGAGAAATCAATAGTGGGCTATGATAGTTATCAAATGTGATGTGCAGCACAAAATCATCTTATTAATGATACAATAAACATCCATCTATAAAATCAAGAAAAAAATAGTTCTCATTAACTATTGATGACATGAGTATGAGGGAAGAAATAAGTAACACTATCACAATTGTCATGGATAGTATCTAGTTCATCAAAAATGAGAAACTCTACCTAAGAAAGCTTTTCATGGTCATGTTGCTGCAAATACTATTTCAAAATTAAAAATTTGGTTAGAATTAATACAAAAGATTTTATTGAAAAATCATAAATACGGATAGAATTTATGTATAACAGAACTATAAGAAAAAGTAAGTACTACAATTCATAACATAACTTTAAAAATAATCATGAACAATGGCATGAACTGAAACAAAAATTTTAGTAGCTTCCATGTGGTATGTGGGTGTTATTAGGAATCAGTTGGGTGTGTGAATGAAAATAAACTTATTAGGAAGCTAAAAAATGTATTTAACAAGTGATAGTTTAAGAGATTGATGATTCTTATGTTACTTTTCTATTTAATTTTTCAATTCGTATTCACAAATTGATCTATTTAAAATAATAAAAAGGTTTTAATATATTGAAGAATAAATAATGTGGTTGACTTTCCAATAGTTGCACCAACGGAAAAAGTACAATACATAAGAAGGCTTTGGATTATAGTCCTAGTTAGTTTGGAATAGACAACACAAGGATCTTTTTAAATGCCTTCTAAGGAAATCCAACATATGTAGTAGGTTTATTTATTCCTTATATTTTGGTCACAAATTTATTCAATCACATCAACCACTACAGACCATTAATATGATTAGTATGTAGACCAGGGAGAGAAATTAAAGTGTAAAAAATTGACTCCTCACTATTTTCATTGATATTAAATAAACCACCATTGCCAATTGAAATTGCCAAGCCCGAGAGGTAGTGACCAACACAAACATTCCCAACAACTGTAATACAATCAACATAGCAAGTTGTAAGATAATTTATATGAAGGGGAGCCATATATACTGAAACTTCTTTTTATATTTCTATAGACTCTAGTAGAATGTAGAAAGGTAAATTGGATCATATATACTACATATTTGTAAATAACCAGCTCAATTCAGGCATTGTAACCTTTAACACACAAATCAGCTACATCCTAAGATGAAATCCACATGAAACGTTGATCCCAGACAATCTAGTCATACCAATGCTACGTTGTAAGTATACTCATATTCTTGCTCAGCATTTTGAACTCTATGAAGACTGGCTAGTTTGAAGGATGCTTCTTAGAAATGAACACTTGGGAGATGAGTCCTTCATGTAGAGCCAACTTGGTGATCACGATGCCAAGAATGAGGGTCAGGGCTTAGGTGCACTATCATGTGGGCATGTGGCTACACAATGAAAACTTGGGAGATGTGTCCTTCACAAGGAGACAACTTGGTGATCAAGATACCACAAATAAGATGAGGGCCTCGGTGCACCATCATGTTGGCATGTGGTTGGGACCATCGTGGAGCGGAAAATCTAGTGTGATATTGTTGGGTGTAGCCAAATGGGGAAGGGGAATCAAAATGTGTAGGAATGTCAATCTCTATGGATGTTTCTATCTATTACAAAACCAATTTTTATTGAAGTTGCAGGAAGAGTAGATGATAGAGAAAATGTTTCCAATATTAACATTTTTGAATGGGATTTCTATGACAGTTATCGAAATTAATTACTCAGATAAATACATTACATTTATTTGATTATTAACTATTTTAGTTTTAATAACAATATTACTAAATGTAAAGGAAAATGACGACTAACTACATATAAGATACATGTATCCAGATTAATTTATTGTAAATACATAGTTTTATCAAAGTGTATAAGGTGAAAGGAGGAAAGGATGAGAGACAAGGGAGCAATTAGTTCTAGAAACACTCATTGATATGTATCCTCCATACAAGCTAGTGGATGTGAGGTACTCCTTACTATAAAATAAAAGTTTTTTTGTACCCAACCTGAAGCATCCCATGGATCTTATAGTCATGAAAATAACAAACAAGCAAAAAAAAGATATATCAATAAATCTCAGATTGTCCACCTTGTTTTTTTCATTAAACAATGAAAACATAAGTAAGTATTTAACTAGTAGAAAAACTCAAAAATACCATTTAGGACTCCAACCAATGGTGTATAAGAAATGTATGCATAATTTAGAGAATGAGCTCAAAAATCCTATTATGAGTGTAAAAGGGTTTAGCACCACCATCTCACCCAATGAATGGTATTGAATCCTTCATTGTCATCTCAGATAAAAATGGAGGTGATCGAGGTTGTTGTTAGAGAAAATGGTATACAAGGGGTTTTAATGTTGGCCGGCCTTTGGGGCTGGAGATGTTTGTGGCTTTCCCATCATTTCCCTAAAGGTCTTAGTTTTTAGGTGAGTTGTAGTCCCAATTCCTTCAAGACCTTCCACAGTGAAGACACATCATGGGCCATTGGGGTCATGCCAAGGAACAGAGAGAGGTCAGTGAGGTTGATTCAGTAGGGAAATATTAGAATTTTTAAAACAACATGTAGAAATGAATATCTATGTCACCCACTAGATGGTCTGAATATAGAAGAGTAAGAAGCATTTATGAATATAGTAGTTATGATGAGAATCCTAGTGGCATTAGAAGAAGCTTTTAGTGTCATAGTAAGCATCCTCCAATCGTATGTAAAAAATAAAAAGGTGAGGTAGTCATTTTTGTGGCTTCTAGAGAGAAAAGGGGGCCTAGAGTATGGTATAGGGTTGAGTAATAGGTGGATTTTAGGGTTACTCTATTCCCAACTAGAAGCTTCTAGAATAGGAGGTGGACCACGGTGATGCACCACGAGGCATGGCCCATGGATCAAGGAAATATGCCACCTGGCACAGGGTGATTGATTTGATCATCAGGTCGAACTTAGGATAGATAAAGTCACATTTTTGATAATATATTTATGTCAAGAATGTTATGAAGAAAATCATATATAAGTCATATTTTGAATAAAGTCAATAAATAATGAAGGAGAGAGAAAATTTATGAATTCATGATTATCCTTCATTATTATCCAAAAGGGATTTGTAGTTCAGTGCATAAATACGCAATTGCATTCTTCATGGGGGAAAGGGGAATATTCATAATTCAATTGGGCAGTTTATGAGAAAAGAATTAAAAATAACATAATTGATGGATGGTTTAGATAGGCAAAAAAAATGTGGGAAAATATCCGATGAAAATTGGAATTAGTCCATAATTAGACATAAAACCTTGAATAGGGTAAATGTGTGTATAATGGATGGTTTAAATAGGCAAAAAAATGTGGGAAAATATCAGATTATGTGAAAATTGGAATGAGTCCATCATTAGACAGAGAGTTCACATTAATTATGAAATTTACTGAGTCTATAAAATAGATTTCAAAGGGTCTCCCCTCTCAAGGAATGGTTTGGGATAAATGTCAGAACTCTAGGCTCGATCTGAGCTAACACCCATTTTTGTCACAAAAATTCAAAAGGTTGGTGTAAGGCCCCTAAACTTGCTTAATGAGTTGAATAAGGTTAATTACAATAATTGAATTCTACCCTATCCACTCGAGATTTCTTTTTTGTGGTGTTTCATCTTCTCATTATAGGCAAATTTTATAACTTGCTTCACGTTTCTTGCTTACCATAAGCTTGCTAGTTTATGTTCTTCCTTGAAAATGATGATTCATTCACTAAAAAGCTATACTTGAGTTAGATATCGATTTTTATAATGTTACCTATTCTGATTTAAGTTCTAGATAAACTTTTGATCATGTGTAATTTATTCCTAAGGTATAATATGACTTGGATAAGGTTGGTTTGACAACCTATGGTGCTAAGCACCTGTCAACCAATGGTCAATTTTAGGGTTTAAGCTAATTTCTTCTATAAACCCATGACCCAATGATGGTACCATTGCAACAACCCTATGGTGTTGTCTTCATGACAATTGATAGTCATGATCAAGGGTGTCAAACGATGGTGACAACCTATGGTCACCCCTTTAGGTTAGGATTGGACCAATTAGAAGTTTATTGTTCAACCATTAAGTACCATATTGATGTTATCAAACAATGACGACATTAGCTTAATATTTGATGTTGATTAATGCATATAGAATCCTATGTTGAGTCAAGCATTGTAGTTGTAGCATTGTAGTGTATTTAACAATATATGGTGGATTTAATGGTCACTAATGATAGTGTATCAGGTCTCTAAATCCTATGTTGAGTCAAGCATTGTAGTTGTAGCATCAATTATGCCTTAGACCAATGGTTTCTTGGGTCATTTGATGCAATGATCGAACCTATATCGTAATTGATGGTTTTAATATTTAAACTTGACCCAACGGTCAAGATCTACTACTTATTATTCCAATAAAGTGGGATGATGGATAATGTAATATGTTGGTCCTAATAATGTGATTTAGATGGTTTCCTTTATATGATCAACTTAAGGAGCTTAATTGTTGACAATGGATGGCTTGTTTTAAATGAACAGTCGGTTGTGGGTTTTACCCTCCTCTCAATGGTACTTTTTGTGTTGTTAATCAAAGTACGTCTAGGGTTTTATGGTGACTTTTTCTAGATCACAAATCAAGGACTTCATAGGTGGTTTATCCAAGGTTTTTACTTATGTAAACAATCAATGGTCTTACCTTTTAAATATCCAATGGTTGTAGGTGACATTGTGGTATGGTGATATGGGTTGATGATGGAAGAAATGGCAGGTTACCCTTAATAAGGTAGTCTTACCTATTCACTCATATGAATAGAAGGTATGATAATCATATTGTGTTTCATATGTAACCCTAATGAGGTATAGCTTGTTATACCTAGCTTCAATATAACTAAATGATGGTAATTAGTCCTTGAATGACTAATACAATCATGGAGTACTCTATTACTATTGTTGAAACCCTAGTGTGCTATAACTCGATGGTTACAACTTGATTTATGTGCGGGTTCATACTTGAGAATAGTATGGAATGTGATGGTGATGCTTGACCTTATGCATCCATGATCCAATGGGGATGTCGTGAGTTAGGGTTTGGGTATAAGTGTTGACTAGTAACATTGATATAATTTATCATGTTGAACCTAACTCTAATGCAAATACATGAATATGAGTATTCATGTTTAACATTCTTATATGATGGAATGATGGTGGAATAACATCCTTAATATGATAATAACCTTAATATTTTAATTGGTGGTTATCATAGCTGCATGGTTGATACTTTCTTATGCTAAACATGTGCATTATGAATATGATGAGGGTTAATAATATCTAGATTCCTTGCATGTTTATGTAATACAAGAATGTTCTTAACATCAATATAACCCTGCTATGATTATTTATGAATATATCCTAGCTCATCAATGCAATATTGTGTTGATCTAGTGTATTATATGTAAGTGATGATGTTGAGCCTTGTTATAAGGCATGCAAAGATAATGATGATCTTGTAGGGAATAGTATGATGGTCTTAATGACTTTTAGGATGAGATGACAAATTATGTTTCACACATTTTATATCTTTTAAAATTTATGATATTTATATGCTTTCTAGAAGTGAATTAGGGTTTTTATGTCTACTTGTTTGATGCAGCCTTATATCACCCAATTAGCAGAACAAATCAAGTGAAAGTCTAATCATGTAGTACCCTATGCCATAGATCTGTGTGAGTGTCAAAACTTGCTTGATGGTGAAATGAGTATTCCTAAGGGAAACTCAAAGCGCATACTGATGAGTATGCGGGGTGCTTGTTATCCAAAATTCAAGTATTTAGGGAGAATGACTACAGTCATACCTAGCCCTTAGTTTGAATAGGGCTACGGTCGTGTCTCATTGATTATATATAGTTTGAATAGGGCTATGGTCGTGTCTCATTGATTATATATGTGATGAGATTGGAGGACAACTGCGGTTGTACCTTAGATGGTAGGGTATGAGTACCCACCTACTTTCACTAGTGTTGTGACATGTACCCAAGGACATACTAGGCTATTAGCGACTTGACCTTATGTGTCATTGTGGCGGACCCATACTGATCGGGGGCGGAGAAGATCTTAGGAGTCTGGCTCTTCCTAGATCTTGTATGGCACTAATTTTGACTTAGCAGTGGTCAGTTGGATTTTGAGTAGTATTCTCAATTTCCTCATTGCATAATAAAAGATGAAATAAAATTGTATAGCATATTCGTTTAGGGTTATACATGGTGTTTCACATAAGATGATAAACCATTTTGTTATCATTACATAAAGATGATGCTTAGTGCAATTAAGAGATAGTAGGTATACCTATGCTGTGGGTATGCTTAAGATTGTAGATGCATACATACAATAGCCATGATAATGTTGATAACTATACTACTGTTGCTGATTATAATCATGATGCTACCTATCTCATGATGTTAGTTATGTTTAGCATTGATGCATGGGTTTTGAGTCACTTTTATAGGCTTATTTCCTATCTGTTTTATGCATGTATTTGTCATTTTCTTGATTATATTTGCATAATTCACTATAGTTGGCCCTTAAACTCTTTTTGCATCAAATTATACTTCTTTTATCATATTTATATGATTTTATATAATCCCTGGACTTATACACATGTTTTGGCACTTTTTCAGGCACTTTTGCATTGTCCGGAGTCGATACTATCGACCCCCAGGTCGATAGTATCGACATTTCATCAAAAAGCAACCCCAAAACGTGATCTTTGAAGGAATAACCTGTGCCATGGTCGATACCATCGACCTAGGGTCGATACTATCGACAGCGTCGGGATCTGACGATTTTCAGCACTAAAACAGATCGTTTTAATCCGACGGTTGAGCTTTTTCGGAGCCGTAAAGTGGTCCTATGACCTAAGAAGAGCACGGACGGCCCGAGGGGGAGAGGAGATTTTGTTGCGCAACATCCAAGAAGGAGAGAGAGAGATAGGAGACAAGAGACAAAGGCCGTCAACTGAGCGATCCGGGCACCTCCGACGGGCGATTTTGCTGCCGGAAGACTTCAAAATGCACGTTTCTCGAGGAGGATCTCCAGGAACACCTTTGTATCAGGGGTTACACAAGTTTGCTCCATGTTTCCCATGTTTTACTTCTCTACTCCTCTGTCTTTCATTGAGATGACCATGCGGGGCTAATCCCCTTTGTCTTTAGGACCGGGAGTAGCCCGGGGATTCATTGTATGACAATTTTATTGTAGTAATTCATCGTTTATCTCTTAATCTGTGGTATGATTTCGTTTTCTCAATCATATTGTTATGCTTGATCAATATAATAATAATCTAATGCCCTTAATTACTTTGAAAGAAGAATTAACGGTTGAAAAGAGATGAATATCACATTAGTTAACAAATCCCTTGAACAAGGTGGTGTAAGGTTAATGGTGGATACCGAGAGATCGATTCTAATGCACCTAGTTTAGGGTATAGGTTACTACGGTGGTGGAACCGACCTAGAAATAAGTAGTGAATTGTACCACGACAGTGGGCAATTCTGATTTCAGGCCACTACCCGGATAGAGAGATAAATCTGAGTGACTATATAGAATTTGATACAATGAAAACCCACGGTGAAACCGCAATCCTAAAGATACCTTTTGAATTGATTAAACCAACATTTAATCGATTGCTTCTTTTATTTTGTTTTTATTTTTCTTTTAGTTTTAACAACAACTCTCAACTTGTTAATCGGCGTAGCTGATCGCGACTAGTTAGTAGGAGTCACCAACAATTCCAAGTATCCCTGTGTTCGACTCGGGCCTCACAAAGGCCTGTACTACTCGACACGTTCACTTGCGTTTTTAGCGCGTAGTAAAATACATGTCAAGTTTTTCACGCCGTTGCCGGGGATACGGCGAATTGTTGGCACTTCGAGTGCTACGAGCGGCCACTCTAGGCCACATTTTTTTTAATTTCATTTTTGAAACAACTTCAAATATTTCTAAATTTTTCTATAATTGTTTATACTCGTCTAAGCACAGTACTGAACTCGAATTTTCTCATTTTAGGTATGTTGCATGGTGCAGACACGTAGTACGGACTACGAGAATCGCACACCCGAGGTTCCATTTCTGGGACCTGAGGACGAGGATTATCAAGAGCAAGAGCACCAAGAAGAGATAGATTCTGAATCTGAACCAGAAGACATGGCCGAGCCACAGACCATATGGGAGAAGATCAAAGCTTCTTCCTCATCAGCTTCAAAGGGGCCTATAAAGAAGCAGGCGGTCAACATACCGACATATAAGATCGATCCAGCGTTGATTAATTTGTTGAAATCAAATGCGTTTCATGGGCTGAAGAATGAGGATCTTGTTGCACACATCAGCCAGTTCGTTGAAAACTGCGACATGGTCAAAATAGACAGATTTCCACAAGATGCTTTGTACCTCAAGTTGTTCCCAAGCTCCTTGGCGGGAGCAGCAAGAGAGTGGCTACATAATCTAGACGATGAGTTCGTTGAGTCTTGGAACCATATGGTGGAGGTCTTCTTTGAGAGGTTCTTCCCTCCTGAGAAGACTAACGACATGATCCGGAAGATCCACAACTTCACTCAACAGGCTGGTGAGACATATTCTGAGACCTGGGAGAGATTTCAGGTCATGCTGAGGAGGTGCCCACATCATGGGCTGGATAAAGAGACACAGGTGAAGATCTTCTATTTTGCTCTCTCCGAGCATGATAGGAGTAATCTGGATTCAGCTGGGTCAGGATTCTTTCTGAATAATACGGACACCCGATGTTGGGAGATATTGAAAAACATGGCTAGGAAACAGACATGGGGAGAAAGAGGTGATGTGGAGCAAGTCAGAATAGCAGGTGAATCCAAAGTGATTAAAGAGCTTAACGACAAGTTAGATCTGCTAGCCAAGACACTGCTATCTAAAGAAGATGCATCTGAGGATGAGGAAGCCCAAGTGAAATTCATGCAACAGTAGAGTTATAGAAACAATGACTATGCATGGAGGAAGGATAAAAAGTTCTCATGGAAGGATCCGAATAATTTTCTGCAGGATGTGGATGCCAAGCCACAGCAGAGAGCCGAGGATAAGAACACTGAACTACTGAGTCAAATGGTACAGCAAAACCAAGAGATGATGGCCATGTTTTGTAAGCAATTGCAATCCCAAGGTGATATTCTAACCAAGTTTGGGCAGACGCTGCAGATCCATGGAGCAAAAATTAAATGTGGGCATTAGAGACCACCGTGGCACAGATTTCAAGTGAAGTGGCGGCCATCAAGCACGCCAATCAACAGAAACCAGCCGAGAATGCAAATGTGGCCCAAGCACATCATCAGGTCAAGTATATGTCTGTGGTAAGCAATGAGGAGGAATCTCAGGTGCAAGAAGTTGTAGAAGAAAAAAAAATGACTTTTAATTCGAATGCAACTCCGGCGATACCGTATCCACACACTTACTATGGATTGCCGGGCGGAAACCCTTTCTTCAGAAAATCACAGAGAGTTGTGAGTATTGTATCTCCATGTAGGAAAGAAGAAGAATTGCAGGTTGTTTGTGCACGTGCGGAGACAGCGAACGTGAGAGAGAAACCACAACAAGCTGCTACTATTGAGGATGTTTCACCAAAGCCCACGTCGGAGGGAGTAATTGAAGCAAGTTTAGGGGATCTGGCCCCTAAAAGCTCATATGTGCCACCTCATAGGCGTTTTAATGCAGCAGATGCATCAAGTGGTGACAACACAAAGCCGAAGAAGGAGCACCGTCATTTTAGGAAGTTCTTGGAAATATTCCGAAAACTCCACATCAATATTCCATTAGTGGAGATGATCGAGAAGGTTCCTGCCTATGGGAGGTTCATTAAAGAAATCATAAATAAGAAGAGGCGGATAAAAGATGATGATATTTGTCGGATGAATGAGACGGTGAGCTCTATGATTCACGGGAGTTCACCAAAGAAGAGAAAAGACCCAGGAGGCTTCTACATTCCATGCTCGATAGGTGATCGACATTTTCCTAGAGCACAATGTGATTCAGGTGCCAGCATAAATCTTATGCCGCTGGCGACATTTCAGAAACTTGGGTTAAAGGAGATCAAGAAGTCTGCCGCGACAATTGAATTAGCGGATGGGTCTATAGTGAGACCATATGGAGTGTGCGAGGATGTTCTCGTCAAAGTGGATAGATTCATATTCCCGGTGGATTTTTTTGTCATAGACATGCCACAGCTCCAAAGTTTCGAGATGCTATTGGGAAGGCCGTTCCAAGCTACGGCTGATGTCATCGTTGCCATTGGGAGAGGTACATTGACCTTGGGGATTGGACGTGATCGAGTTCAATTCAAATTGCCACATGACTCATTGGAGACATCTCTTGACAACCCAGGTTAAAGGTATCTTCATGTCGAGCCTAAGACATTAAACAAGGGTGCTTGTTGGGAGGCAACCCAACTTTAGGTTCAATTTTATGTTTGGTTATGTTCTTTTATGTTTATGTACTTAGTTTTTGCTTAGGTTTTGATAATTTTTGTAAAAATGGTACCCTAACTCGTGTTTTGAAGTGTGCAGAATGTTAAGGTTGATACTATCGACACCCATGTCGATAGTATCAAGTTTGGAGAAGTAAACACTAAAGAAAAGTCGATACCATCGACCCTAGGGTCGATAGTATCGAGATTCCTGAAGATTTACAGAAAAATTGGTGCCAGTAAAGTCGATACCATCGACCCTAGGGTCGATAGTATCGACACTTTTGAGTTCCCAGGCTTTTAGATGCGTCGATTCAACAAAATCGCTGAGTCTGGGTCGATACCATCGACCTTGGTCGATAGTATCGACACCTGCAGGACAACTACATAAAACAGGCCATAAAAGGTATCAAAACGAGATTTTTTCGAACCGTTTTTTGCAGAGGAAAGATGGATGAAGCAAGTCACGTCTTAGAACCACTAAGACACAAAAATGGGCCACAAAAAGGAGGGAGATAGCAAGCATCACTTGGTCTACTTGAGCATCTAGCCATCCTTTTTCACCACACTTCAAAGCGAACGGTACCGTTGTTCCACCTCTTAAGTGAGAATGTTGACTATGAGGCCATAGTCATATTCAAGCTTAGGGGGGGTGTTGGAACAACCCTCTATCTTAGTTTTTACTTAATTATTCATGTTGATTTTACTTTTGAGATATTAGTTGTTTTTATTTCTAGGTTTACCGCTTTTGTAGGATCCACATCTATCTAGTGTAATCTGTGGAGCAATAAATGCATGGTTTCAATTGAAAGTTTTACTCTTGGGTTGTGTGCACATGAAAATATGAGCATATTGAAAACTTTTTGAGCTTATTCTTGTGAGTAATTGAGTGGCATAACTGAGGAAGTGCTTGGGTGAGTCAGCTTCAGGACACAGGGACATGAATGACCATCTTTATTGTCCAAGGAAAAGTGATTGACAAGGATGTTTGAGCCCAAACCGACCAAACGCTAACATGACCTTAGAGTAAAGTTTAAGAGAGAAATCCTTCAGTTACCCTATACACAGGTCTTTAGAGAGGGACATATGATATTTTCGGAAGGTTCTGTCAATTAGTCTTGTGATCTGATCCACCGCAATTTCATTCACACTCCACCATAAGAAATGGGAGCACATTATTGTCTTTCACACTTTGATTGCATACCATGTAGATAGGTCTTGCATTACAACTATTTTCACATTTTTTTTGCATGAGAATAAAAAAAAGATAGAGTAGTTATACATGCACATTATCCGTAGGTGCATGTCATAGTAGTTGCATAACTGTCATTATGTAGTTGCATTTACATATTTTGAGCATATTGTACACCATGTATCTTATGTTACTCTAAAAACATTAAAGGTGATGAACTTGTTCCATACCCTCCAAATAGAATGCTTCAGATGCACAAGTATGTAACAAGAAGTGAGCCCGACATATAATTCATTGTCATCTACGAAAATAAGGGCTTGAAAAAAAAATTAAAAAAAATTAAAAAAAAGAGAAGAAAAAAAAGAATTGAGAAGTAAGTAGGAATGAGAGGGAGAAAGGAACATGTTCTCACTTACATACTAAGAAGAATAAGCACATGGTGTAGTTTGCTTAGATATTCCATCTCACCTTGAGACGGAATGATAGTGCATGCATCATTCCACCAAAAATATAGCATTAGGACATTTTCACTTGCATTTTGCATCATGATAGGTCATTAATTTTTGTATTGCATGATTGACTATTATGTGCTTCCATCTCTTCCACAACTACCTATCCCATCTACCCGTTGCTCTAATCGGTAGGCCACCCATGATATTCTCCTCATTCATTAATATCAGGAGATCTGCTTCCATTTAGATGGTAGTTAGGAAATGAGCAACGTAGATAGGAGATCACAAGATGCATCAAGTATGGACCAAATGAGTTTATCATATTAACTGCTTTAATTGATAGTGTTTCATTGATTGGGGGACGGACATCTTTTACATAGGTCTTTGGTCGCCTGGATGGCAGTTAGTGTTCAGTGGTCAATGAGGGCTGGTTTGTGGAAAGAAAGTGGGGATGATGTAGATTAATCTCATGTATTTATGTCCTGTTGCTGACTTATCTCAACCAAATCCAAAGTTTTGTTGCTCGAGGACGAGCAAGGTTTAAGCTTAGGGGAGTTTGATGCATGGGTTTTGAGTCACTTTTATAGGCTTATTTCCTATCTGTTTTATGCATGTATTTGTCATTTTCTTGATTATATTTGCATAATTCACTATAGTTGGCCCTTAAACTCTTTTTGCATCAAATTATACTTCTTTTATCATATTTATATGATTTTATATAATCTCTGGACTTATACACATGTTTTAGCACTTTTTCAGGCACTTTTGCATTGTCCGGAGTCGATACTATCGACCCCAAGGTCGATAGTATCGACATTTCATCAAAAAGCAACCCCAAAACGTGATCTTTGAAGGAATAACCTGTGCCATGGTCGATACCATTGACCTAGGGTAGATACTATCGACATCGTCGGGATCTGGCGATTTTCAGCACTAAAACGGATCGTTTTAATCCGACAGTTGAGCTTTTTCGGAGCCGTAAAGTGGTCCTATGACCTAAGAAGAGCACGGACGGCCCGAGGGGGAGAGGATATTTTGTTGCACTACATCCAAGAAGGAGAGAGAGAGATAGGAGATGAGAGACGAAGGCCGTCAACCAAGCGATTCGGGCACCTCCGACGGGCGATTTTGCTGCCGGAAGACTGCAAAATGCACGTTTCTCGAGGAGGATCTCCATGAACACCTTTGTATCAGGGGTTACACGAGTTTGCTCCATGTTTCCCATGTTTTTCTTCTCTACTCCTCTTTCTTTCATTGAGATGACCATGTGGGGCTAATCCCCTTTGTCTTTAGGACCGGGAGTAGCCCGGGGATTCATTGTATGACAATTTTATTGTAGTAATTCATCGTTTATCTCTTAATCCGTGGTATGATTTCGTTTTCTCAATCATATTGTTATGCTTGATCACCATAATAATAATCTAATGCCCTTAATTACTTTAAAAGAAGAATTAACGGTTGAAAAGAGACGAATATCACATTAGTTGACAAATCCCTTGAACAAGGTGGTGTAAGGTTAATGGTGGATACCGAGAGATCGATTCTAATGCACCTAGTTTAGGGTATAGGTTACTACGACGGTGGAACCGACCTAGACATAGGTAGTGAATTGTACCACGACAGTGGGCAATTCTGATTTCAGGCCACTACCCAGATAGAGAGATAAATCTGAGTGACTATATAGAATTTGATACAATGAAAACCCGCGGTGAAACCGCAATCCTAAAGATACCTTTTGAATTGATTAAACCAACATTTAATCGATTGCTTCTTTTATTTTGTTTTTATTTTTCTTTTAGTTTTAACAACAACTCTCAACTTGTTAATCGGCTTAGCTGATCGCGACTAGTTAGTAGGAGTCACCAACAATTCCGAGTATCCCTGTGTTCGACTCGGGCCTCACAAAGGCATGTACTACTCGATGCGTTCACTTGCGTTTTTAGCGCGTAGTAAAATACACGTCAAGCATGCTAGCCATGCCTTTGTAACTAGAAATGCATATAGTGCTAATCATTCTTATCCATATAGTTGTGCTTATGTTGTTAGCTCTTCTTATGATGTTGATATGTTCAATCAATTAGTCATGCTCATGTTGTTAGCTATGCCATGTTACTAGACTTGCTCATGATGCTAGATATGCATATGCCACTGAATTGCTTATATTGTCAACAAGATAAAGGATGATAGCCTGGCTAATGATGATAATTATTATCTTCTCTTTTATGTATTTTGTTAATCATCATATACTGCTAATCTTATTTGTTATATCCGATTAAAATGCTTAACTATTTAATTACTTAAAAATGTTGTAATCAATAAATGTTGTTGGAGGTTATATCTCTTGCTGGGATATGGGTCTCACTCTTGTGGTTTGCCACATTTTTTTAGGTAAATGGAAGTGATGAAAACAAACATGTGGCAGCAAAGAGGAGCTATAGTAATGAATCTTTGAGAAAGTTGATTATATGTCTAGTGTGTCCTAGAGTCATCGCATTACTCTCAGGTCCGGGCAAGAAAAGTTTATATATGGTGTTACAAATGAATATAAATTTTTTTAGCATGTAAATGTTTATTGTATGGCATATATAAATATTGTTCTCCTGTGTATATATGTTGTATTTAAGGTGATAGAACAATTTGTATCAAATTCTTGGCATAGTATGGATATAAGAAAGATGTTGTGCTCTTATGAAAATGTTTCTGAGTGGGTGTTGATTTTTTAATTAGTTTTAATTTACCCATATTTTTGGGTATGTGATTAATTAGTGATCGATTGTTCTTTATGTTTTGAGTAATCTCATTTAGTGTAACATGTTCTCACAGTTAGACCCTTAAATGGCATTCTAACAAATCTTGTGACGGGTGGAAAGTATAACTGGTGCTTTTCCTTCTAAGGATGAATTAACGAGGAAAATATTAGGTACTAATTATTTATCCAGATCAAGGGTAGCCTATTAGTTTGGTAGTTTCCTATGCCTAACCAACCATCCATTCTCATACAGTTCTTATTAGCCTTACGTTGTTTGTCTATCAAAAAAGTGACCTCATCATTGACTCAGTTCTGAAACCAGTGCATGCCTGATAGTCCCACTAACTCATGCCTTAGTGAGAAAAAAAAGTGGATGTGAAAAGGTAGATGTGATGTCTAGTTTCTCATAGATATTAAGATTAGGAGTCTATAATAATTAAGAATTGTGAAAATTCTTGAATGTGAAAAATCTTGAAAAGTAGTTATCAAATCTCTTTTCTTTCTATGCATTTTAGTTTTGTTTTTTATTCATTTGTTTGAATGATTGGAGGAGTGCTCCATATTAGTGTTAGGATGACCACCATAAAAAGGTAAAGGTGAGTTTCCCTACCTACAATAGGGATTTGGTTGATCAAGATAAACTTTGGGGCATTATACAAGTTCCCAGTTATAAGATGACCTTTATGGCCATTGATTGTGCAAGTAATCATCTACTCCCTAGAGCGTGTGTGATGTTGTAGGATAAAGCTCATAAGAACATCATCTTGGTTCTAGTTCTTTGAATTTTCTCAAAAATGAAAATATTGCAAACTCAATAAACATATCGGGTTAAGGTGGCCTTCACAACCCTTGATTGTATCCAGATAATTATATGTTCCTTAGAGACTTCTCTATCCCATAAGATAAAATTCTTGGGGATAGAACTAAAAAGTTATGATTTAGAATCAAGTGATCATACAATATAAAGGGGAGCTCCATGGCGTGTCCCTTCACTTCTCTATCATTCATCCCCTAAAGTGTCAAAAAACAATTATCCCCAATTCTCTAGTTCTCACTTAATTTGATTAATATTCTCTTGAACTACCTCCTCACCAGGAACGATTTGTTCTTCAAATGATACCAAGTTTGGTTAGATATGAAGATATAAGGCTTGTGTTAATGTCTTACAAAATAATAGATATGGCAATGAAAGTAACAGAGTGTCAACATTTTATTCGAAACGTTCTAGGTTTTTTGTTAGGACCTTCTAAAGCATAGTCTCAACTTCTTGAGTTCTACATGATGTTGAATATGAAATGTTTGAGAACTAGAAAAAAAAATCATCTTTAAGGAAGTCTTCAATGCTATTATTGTACTGGTTAATTTCCTGCTCCCTAGAGAATTTCTAGTTCCTCAAAAGTCCTCAGGGTAGATAAGGTTGGAAACAAGAAATGTTTCTGAAGTTAAGGTATCCTTCAAAGTTGGTGATTGCAACATTTAATTCTCTTCTCCCTAGAGAATATTCTGACTTAGTAATAGTGATAATATTGGGAACCAGATAAATTTTCCCGATTAGTGGTGGGAACAATGACTTTATTGGTTATTTTTTTAATTCCTAGTATATCCTATTTTCAAAAAGTACTCAAGATAGAAAGGTTGGGAACAAAAAAAATTTCTATATTTAAGGTATCCTTCATGGCCAGTGATTGTATTAATCAATTGTCTTCTCCCCAAAAAGATCTCTTGTTTTTGTGATGGTTGATCATGATAAGGTTGGGATCAAGGCATATATCTATTGATAAGACTTTAAAATTTGTCTCGATACTATATGTAGGGCTTTTACCAAGGTATCTATATTTGAAGACTTTTACAAGGAGTGATTAGATGAATGCATGGATGTGTCAGGTGTGTCTACTTGAATGTAGGACTTTATTTCAAAGAGACACAGATAGGTACATTACTAGAATGTGGATGCCTATTACGGGTAGGACTTTGTTCTGGAAGAATTTCTACTTGATATAGGACTTATCAAACTGTCAAAGTTAGTTGATATATGCCTATTCTGAATAAGGATTTAACGTAGGTTCCCATACTATGAGTATACAACCTTAGTCTGGATGCCTACTTGATGTTATGGCCTTTTATCCAGAAGGATGCTTATTCAGGATACAAATTTAGCATGTATGGATCACAATCGAAACTTATCATGAGATCTTGAAATGGAGTAGTATGGAATATATTCTGATATTTTAGGATCTAAATGATATTTATGGATCAAGGATAATCAAGAGGTTACATATTGTAGGGCATAGATTTTGTACATCCCTACTTGGACTTAGGTCTTTATGGAATGAAGTTCCTCTTACATATAAGATTTTGACATCTGAGGTGACTTGGATAGTAAGGCATAAGTGTTAGTTCCAATATGAGCATAACGCTTTATGGTTATAAGGAAAGGAACCTATTTAGGATATGTCATATGGGTTAGTAAAAGGTCTTTTTCCAGGATCATCATTGGCTCAATTTTAAGTCATGGTCTAGGACTCAAAAAGGATTTAGAAAACGGATTTGGAACAATTTAAGTTCATAGTTCAATACTCAAAAAGGATTTATAAATGAATCATATGATTGCTCCAATATTAGGTCATTTTCAAAACCCAAAAAGGATTTGGAAAATGGAGTTCAATAGGTTTAAGGTCATAATCTAGAACCTAAAAAGGATACTCATAGTCTGAGACTTAAAATGGATTGAAAATGAAATTATGTTATATTTAGGTCATATTCAATGACACACAAGATTATAAGCGGCCATCTATAGAAGTGGTCATGATATAGTATGCCTAGTAGAGTTTAGGACTTTTAAATTGAGGCAAAATATCAATTAGGTTCTGTTCCACCAATCAAATTGTTGATAACTCGAGGTGAAGTGTAATGCAGGTTGTATTGATCTTTGAACTCCTTAGTCTCCAATGATCTAGAGGTCAATGTCATTATGAAAGAGTTCATGTTTTTGAGTCAAGATACATCATATCATTCAATCTGCTTTGATGATGTGGCACTAATGTCTCATTTCTTATAGGACTCTGGTGGGCATATGAGAATTCATCAATCTATCCTTCTTGAAAGATAGTGGAACGAAGTTTTTCTATGGCTGTCATTAGAGGTAACCCCCCATTCATGTGTTGCAAATCTACCTTGGATAGTTGGTAAGCTTTTTAGTATCTCAGGGGATGATGTTCCTTGTTGACTCTTTCTTTGAAGATGTATACAACAATTTTTGATGATATCCTTGGGTTTGACTTGGTTTTTGTACTAAACAATTTGTCCTATCTTCGCTACCTATAATCTTCTCTCAATGGTTGCCTGGTGGAATCTATTGATGAATGCATGTCATGATTGGAAAAAGAAGCCCTTTCATTAATGAAATGATTATTGATATCGATGCAGTGTGAACCACTATCATCTTAGATTTTCCTTATTCATATGTTTTTGTAGAGGTAGGTGATTATCATGATTTGAATTATGGTGGTAGAATTTTTTCAAAGGTTTTAGTTGTTTCTTTTTACAAGTTGTGATCATGCTAGTTGGAAAGAAGTTGTTTTGATGATGATTCTTGATTTACTTTTTTATTTGACTTATCGTGGTTTGTGACTTTTAATGTTGTTATTTACCATGGAAGATGTCAAGATCTGAATCATGGAGGCTTAGGCCACATGTTAACATTGAGATCTTTTGGATTGACCCCTTTTGGTGAATTGGTGGTAACCCATTTTTGTTAAAAGGCCTATGTCATGGAATTAGTTGTACCAAAATACTCACTCCTAATGGCTAGAAAGACAAAGGCAAGAGGATTCGAGCATTCACCCGCAAAATCAATGACAAAAAATATGCATGAATAAAACCCCAAACAACAACTAAGGTATAAAACAACAAAGAAAAAAAGGATGCTAAACTAATATCTGATAAGATCTTATGTTCCATATATCAACCATGTGAATTCCATTTGCATGAAATTATATATCATTGAAGTAAGAGAAGATTATCATAAGTGTGGAAGCATCAATCATTCAATGAGATTTATAGTGTACCTATTACCTAAAAATATGAAATGGGTACATGTCAACACAACTGTGTTGAGCACTTTGTGCAAACATATGAAATTGCATGTTTAAGATAACAAATATTGCTTGCAAAAATCATAAAGTAATAACAAGAAAGGAAGAAACAACATTTAAGGACTTTCACATTAACATGCAAGCATATTTTATGTTTATTTCCATTATACCAACAACATCACATGACCTTTGACCAACTTCTCAAAGGAAGGGGTCCATGAGGGTGCTAAATATTAACCACCCTATTTCAATGTGTGGGATTATAGGGCTAAACATCAAGTGTTAACCTAATTCTTAAGGGAATCAAAGACTGTCAACATGGTCTATCTTATCTTGAAAAAAATTAAGTAGGACACCCAGTCTTGTGTCCTTACCATGACAATATAGGTAGGTGCAAAAGGTTGCATAATAGACATCTATTTATGTTTCCAAATTTGTTCAACATTGAATATTCAAAACCAGAACATAGTACTCATAGGGAACATCTATTGCAAACAAGTATATTAAGCCAATAATTTATACTACATATATACATGCAGTTTTCAATACCACTAGTCTAGACAATAGGAGGATAAAGAGTACATTGATTACAACATTGGTTACCTAACTTTATGAGATATAGAAAACTGAGAAATTTGAATAGATTCCAAAGGGATCCTAATATTACATGCTATTGTGACTATATTAATATGGCAATACTTAGGCCATATTAAACATGTTCGTCACCACTAAAAATGTTTCAAATAATATAGTTCCATTTTTCACAACGTTGATTTTGACATCTCCAAAGTTCATGTAGTGTTTAGCATCAAGATACATAGTACTCATATTTATTTTTATTTATTGTGAAACATCCTTAGCAAATTTAGGGATTTCAACTTAGGTTTCCTATATCTTAATAGGAAAATCATAAAATTTGAATAAGCTGAAAGCCATATCTCTCATAACATAAATTTAAGTCATCTTGCTTCATTTACATGCAATGTTGTCATCATTTGAGTATAAGAAAGATCAATCTTGATTTTGTGGCATACAATATCAATAATTACTATTTTGAAGGCATCAATATCATGGATGACAATTAGGGTGAGAAATGCACAAGATTATGAATCAATTTTAGCAACATGCACATTAAGGCCACATTTCATGTCATGTCTATGTTACTCAGTCATAAAGTGAGCAAGATTGATCGATAATTAGTTTTGGTTTTAAAGCATATAATGATATGGAACTGGTATCCACAAGGTAGTTTTAAACATATTTTATCCATATATTAACAAGGAAAAAGATCCAAATAAACTTGTCCACAATCATCACATTTAAAGGCATTTTCCATGAAATAATGGTAATAGAATGGAATGAATGGACTAAGTTTGAGTTCATAGTTAAAAGTATATCCAAACATTTTTTTCTGGAAAAGGTAAATATATTCCAAAGAGTGGTAGCTAAAGCTACAAACAAAACAAGCAGGCCAAAAGCAGAGATAGGGGTATACAAAAACCCATCTCAATCCTTACAACCTACTGTAGGGAGAGAGGACTAACCCCCACCAGTAAGGTATTCACAAAAAATGTTACAAAAAACCCCAGTAAACCTTCGCAAGGTTAGATATACCCTTTACAAGACCTTTCTTTACAAGTAATTGATACGATATTTACTTGGTAATATTTTTTATGATGTCTGTCTCAGTCCTAGGACGCCTTCCATGGGCCCTAGAGTTCCTTTCTTCTCAAATAAAAAAACAAAAAGCAACAAGGCAGCGTCCACCAAAATCTCTGCTCCTCTTGCTCTTTAGTTTCCCATTCAACCAGACTGTGATGTCGTCCAGTCGGTTGCTATGATTTGGTCCCCAACAGTTCTTGAGACACATAGTGAACTAGATCAGTTTGGTGTAGCATCACTCCAAGAAGAGATGTGTATGGCTTTCTTTGTCCCTCTTGCACAGTAAGCACTCGTCATTCACATTGATGCCCCAAGAAATGAGTCAATCTTTGGTTGGAAGCCTTGGTAGCATGGCTCTGTAAGCAGGCGTACTCCACTTGGGGACATGATGGGAGCCCCAAATAAGTTTTGCCAAGCAGCATTAGCCCTTGTATCACTATTGGTCCATGGTGTGGCTTGCTGATTGATGAGGAAGGCCATATCATTGGCATCAACAATATACAAATGCTTGACCTCGCACCATGTCTTACACATGTTTCTCCATACTCTAGAAGAGTGCTGATCTAAGCTACATGGGATCTTTCCATAGCGGTCCACCATCCACCTAATCTAGACATTGTTCCTGTCACTGAGAAACCTATCCAACCTTTTCAGCTGCCCCTTGTGAATGATACTAGCAAGTTGTTCAATGTTCAGACCACCCTTTGAGTCTGTCCGAACCATTAACTCCCAAGAAATGCTATGCCCTTTACCACCCCACAAGAAACTAGTAGTGATCCTTTAGAAGGAGTCAGCTACAGCCTTAGGAATGTCACAGACTTCCCCCCAAAATCTGACCAGACTCTGAAGGACTGTTCATATAAGTACCAACTTGCCTGCAAAAGAAATCTTGTCTGAAGGACTGTTCTTATAAGTGTATCCAAACTTACTTCAAGGGTTATCATGAATATTTGAGGGTCATAAGATCATATTGATTCATGTCATTCATCATTTTAGTGCAAAATTTCATATTAAGTTACATTAGAAACAAATTTCATAAAGTAAGCCAATAAAAGGGACAATTATGGTTAGTTCGATTCATATATCAAAATGTAGTGTATGACACTCATCAGGGTCAAAATAAATAAAAGGGGTCATCACATGATCAAAGTTTGACATAATAATCATCAAATACATCAAAAGAGATTATTTCGATTTCATTTTCATCATTTTAGGATCTACGAGTGGAATTAGACTCTAAAATCTAATTCATTTGATAGATCTCATTAGTAGATCAATTTTAATATATAATATATCATATTTGTCAAATGGGTCAATTTCTAACAAATTTTACAAGATTTCATACATATTTATTATCAAATAGGGATGAAGAACTATGCCCAATGTCACAAATTTTGTTGGCCATTCGAATTTTCATCCTGCACCCATGAAACCACCGATGAGTAGGGAGGAAGAGGACATCAGAATCTAGACTACAACGGATAATGGGTCCTTCACAACAAAAACCACATACAACCTGTTATAGGGGGAACATGAGGTGGCAGCAGCAGGAGACTGGAACAAGATATGGGAAGCAAAAGTATCTCCCAAGGTGAAATACATCGCATGGACCATAATGCATGGGGCATTACTCACTAATAGCAGAAGAAAACAACAAAAGTTGACTATTAACAACACGTGTGAACGCTACAATGAGGATGAGGAGTCCACTACACTTGCACTGGGGGATTGTCACCATTCAGAAGATGTGTAGACATCTTATATGACATCTGGGAGGGTAAATGACCTTCTCCACTCAAATGTTGAAGATTGGTTCAATGAGGAGATAAAAAGAACTCATGAGCTATCTGAGTTTCTGATTCCATGTTGGATGATATGGAAGGCACGAAATAACCACATCTTCAACAAAACTTGCACCCCAGCGCAAGTGATGGCCAGAAATATACAAAGAGAGGTTACACTCAACATGAAGGCTCAGGAGACATTGCATGAGGCAAGGGTAGCTGACATCAGGAATCTGACTAGCTAGACAAAACCTCCAACATGAGTTGTTAATATAAATATGGATGTAGCTTGGATGAAGAACAAGACTACAACATCAGTTGTAATAAGAGATCATCAAGGCCATTGGATGGGTGGACATGCGAGGACCATGATAGCATCATCGACTGCACATGCTGAAGCTATCGCTGCTGACTTAGCGCTCACTACAACAACCAATTATAACATCCACAAACTTATCTTAAGCACTGATTGCAAGGTGTTCATTGATATGATTTAGTGGGAACTAGAGAAAAACCTGAGGTATGCCAACATCATCAGTAGAATATAGGCTCATGACGTGTATTTTACTACGCGCTTAAACGCAAGTATACACGTCGAGTAATATAGGCCTTTGTGAGGCCCGAGTCGAACTCATGGATATGTGAATTATTGGAGACTCCTACTAACTAATTGCAATCAGCTAGGCCGGATAACAAAGTAGGGTTTGTTGTCAAAATTAAAAGAAAATAAAATGAAACAAAGAAAACAATCGATTAAAGGTTATTTAATCAATTCAAAAGAGTATCTTTAGGATTGCAGTTTCACCGCGGGTTCTCATTGTATTAGGTTTTATATAATTCCTCACACTTCTCTCTCTATCCGGGTAGTGTCCTGAAAACAGAATTACCCACTGTCGTGGTGTAATTCACTACTTAGGTTTAGGTTGATTCCACCGTCGTAGTAATCATTCCCCTAAACTAAGCGCATTATGAACGATCTCTCAGTTTCCACCATTAATTTTACAACTCCTTTGTCAAGGGTTTTATTGATTAATGTAGGTTTCGTCTCTTTTCAACCGTTAATCCTTCCGTCGAAGTGATTAAGGGCGTTAGGTTATTATTATGGTGATCAAGCATAACAATATATATGGAGAAAACGAAACTATACCACGGATTTGAGAGAGAAAATATGAATTATTGATATAAAATTGTCATACAATGTATTCCCGGGCTACTCCCGGTCCTAAAGATGGAGGGTTTTAGCCTCTCATGTTCATCTCACACGAATACATGGTAGAAATAGGGGAATTCATAAGAAAAACGTGAAACAAGTGGGAAAACCCCTGAACGGAGAAGAACCGGTAGATCCTTGGCGTAGAATACGAGCTTCCCCGCCTGTCGGTGGTGGAATTCGTCTTCGGCAGCGTCCGAATCGACCGGGATGAGCTTCTGGCCTCCGTTCTCCTTTCTCTCCTTCCTCGGCACTCGTGCAATGCAAAATCAGATGATGATCTCGTATGGGCGGCCGTCATTAGGTATAAGTCCATAATTAGGTCGTCAAATAACTCCAGCCGTCCGATCGAGATCAAAATGAATCCAACGCATATCTTCCGGCGTCGATACCATCGACGCGGGTCGATGGTATCGACCCAGCGTATTAGCGGCAGCTTTCTTTTCTTTTTGTCTAAGCGCCTGTGGTCATCTTGATACCATCGACTTGTATGTCGATGGTATCGACTCTCTGTAGCGTCGGGTTTGTCTTTTAGCGATGTTGTAGCCTCCATGTGTCGATGGCATTGACTTCCGTCGATGGTATCGGCAGCTTCCTCGCCAGCAACCTAAAGGGATCTCGATGCCATCGACTTGGGTGTCGATGGTATCGACTCTGTGCTGCTCCTCTCGGCTGGCAACCTGTGGCTTGGTCGATGGTATCGACTTCCGTCGATGGTATCGACGGAAGCAGATACTTGTTTTTCCTGAAATTCCACAACAAGACCAAGTAAATCCACACAAATTATTACGATATGATAAATAATGCTCAAAATGATAAAACAAAGGGGATTTGACATAATATGATGGCAAAGACCGAAATGAGTGAATTATGCAATATTATCCATAAAAATGAGTAACTAGAGCACAAAACACATATGAAAAAGGTCTATAAATGCGACTCAAAATCATCGCATCAAACTCCCCTAAGCTTAAACATTGCTCGCCCTCGAGAAACTAATCCTTAGAATAGAATTGCAAATGTCAACTAAAAATCAACACACCAACCCACATTCCATGTGACTCCCACTGAACGTTCTCAAACCGGCCTTCTCTAACCACAGAACAGTAATTACCCTAAAGGGGACAATAATCATCAATAAGAGAAATTATTCTTAAAACCGATGAACACTATCACATAAGGTAGTTAACATAATAAAATTCGTCGATTCAACATTGGTGCATCTTGTGATCGCCTACACTACGTTGCTCGCCCTAACTACCATCTACATGGAAGCAGTCCTCCTGATAATCATTAGTGAAGAGCAATTCACGGTGGCCTACCAATCTGAGCAACGGGTGGATGGAATGGGTGGTTCATGGAAGAACTTGGAAGTATTTCACAGTTTCAATATGCATAAAACAAAATGTCTTAAATGATGCAAATGCACATTAAAAATGCCCTAATGCCTAAAATTGGGTGAAATGATGCATGCACTAACCTTTCACCTCAAAATGAGATGGAAATCTAATTAAGCTACATCATGTACTCAATTTTCTGTAATGCAAGTGATATCATGTTCCTTTCTCCCTCTTATTCCATTTCCTTCTAAATTCTCTTTTTTTTCTTTTTTTCAATTTTTTTCAGATTTTCAGAATTTTTTTTCTTTCTTTTAGCCCACATATCCATAATTGCTTAGAGATACATGTATGGGGCTATTTTCTTCATGATTGGAAATCTTTGCAATATTTCGAAGGTATGGAACAGTTTAGATCACTTTTTGAGGAAAAATTGAGATACATGGTGTACTTTATGCATGAAAGTCATGAGAGTCATGAGTGCAACTACATGGCATGCACCTAAAGGTAATGTGCATGAATCCCTATATTTTTTCTCTTTTTATGCAAAAGTATGGAAAATATCAATGCAAGTCCTATCGAAATGCTATGCACACAAAAAGGAATTAAAACTGTACTTTACTTCCAATTCTTAGGTGGATTATGGAAAAAAATGAAGTGGAATGATCACAAGATTAGGTGACTGAACATTAGAAAAATATTATGTGTCCCTCCTTACTGACATGTGTAGTAGTTTAGAGGGTTCTTTCTCTTACATCCAATTAATGTCTCATTACCATTTGGTTAGGTTAGGCTCAAACAACCGTTACTATCCACTTTTCATGAGTCAATGGGAGTATAGATGTGAAATATTGTTTTAAAGTTGACATAATCAATCATTTTCATAGGATAAGTTCCTCAAGGACAACCAAGTCAAGCTATCCAAAAGACACAAAATTTTTTAAATTCCCTTAAATTTCCCATGAATAAACAGCGAGATGACAACTTTTACGACATCCACAGTTACATTAGATAGATGTGGATCCTAAACAAAAACTAAAAATACAAGAAACAAATAGCAAAGCAAAAACTAAAAACAACAAAAGAAAAGATAGAGCTGTTCCAGCTACCCCCCTAAGCTTGAATTCGACTATGGCCTCATAGTCAAAAACAAACTTAAGAGTGGAACAGAGATACCCTGATCAATCTTGTGGAGGCGGAGGCGGGTACTGTGGGGCCGTAGGATCCCAAGAAGGATACTCCCCCTGGAAGCTCGGATCATATTGGGTCCTCGACGGAGGCTGTGGATAGCCTCCAAAGTAGCTCTGACTCCAGTAATGGTCGTAAATGGGCTCCTGTTGCATCTCCATCCTTTGCAACCGGTTGTGTATCTGCTCTTGGTTAATGAGGATGAGACGCTCCTTCTCGAACATAGCCCGTTGATTATCAAGTAACCGGTTCGTAGTCTCATGAATACCGGTATACATAGCCAGATGCTGCTGCTGAGTCTGTTGTATATCCTGCAACATTGTGTACATTCCCTGCATTGAGTAGGCATCCTCGGCTGGCTACGAGGGCTGTGGTGATGGCGACGGGGGTTGTGATGATGAAGACGCACCCGGATGCATCCTAGGACGCTTCCGTGGAGCTACGCGTGCACGAAGAGGTGTGAAAGCCTCCTCTTCCTCCTCAGCCTCGCCTTCTTGTTCGTCATTGCCGCCTTCTTCTTTAGAGGATTCAATGGCTATGATTGGCCACCGGAAGTGCTGTGCGCCCTCGATGTTGAAGACGTCGTCCGGAAGAGAGCGCTCCTGGTAAGCATGGTTGACGTGGCAGTGTGCGTACGCCAACCCATCCCCAAGAAGGATAAGGTTTGAACGGTGCAAGTGGTGCACGTTCACCTTACTCTTCATGGAAAGCGGAGTCATGGACTGAAAATTCAGCCCCAAGTACGACGCCAATTTGGTGATGAGCCCACCAAAATGGATCGGAGCCTTCCTGGTACTCCGCTTCACCGCCAGGACGCTCTGTAGGAAGAACGCACCCCAGTTGCATTCTTGACGTTTCAGGAGCGCGTAGAGGAAGAAAAGATCGCTCTCCTGAAACTTTCTCAATGCTAGATCACTCCGAGCAAAGAACGTCAAGCTCAACATCCGGTGAAGGACCCGGACGAACGGATGCTCAAAATCTTCTACCGCTGCATTATGGTAGCTCCCTGTCTTTCCCGCCGGCACTGTGACTAGATCGGCGAAAATCTTGGTGAGTCGGTGCGGGCATCTGGGCATCGGTGATCGTTGCGACCGTGGTTCCAGTTGAAGATTGCATTGAACTGGTCCAGCGTGATGTTGTAGTTGTTGTTGAAAAGCCGGAAGGACACCCTGCCCTTGATCCACTCATGATCCGACGCCACCACATCGTTGGGCACGACGCAGACGTCGAGGGATGCCATAAACTCCGCCACCAATTCCTTGTAGGTGGGCCATTCTCCGAAGAATGGCTGCCCGTCCGCATGGTACTCCAGTTGGTCGGCCCGTCGGCCGGTGTGACGTGCTTGCCCATCCAGCACATAGGCCAAGTTGGCCTCGAACCCCAACTCCTGGAGCATACCCCGGTCCACATACCGGGTCGGCTCAAACTTCCGCTTCATGATCTCCTCATAGACCTTCCTCGCCTCCCCGGAAGGATGAACCAGGCGCGGACGAGGGACGGAAGCAGTAGGGGGTGGAACAAACTCCACAATCTCCATGGGATTTGCGCGCGAGGACGAAGCTCCGGCGACATGCACCATGGTTGCAAGAATGATGGGATTAGAAGAAGAGAGCTCGGGGAAGATGGAGAAGTGATTCTCCGCTCGGTGAAGATCCTTGCTCGATGTCGCTGCTCTTCAGTCTTGGAGGGCTCGGGGGAGTGCTCGGCGCAAAGGAGGAAGTTTGCTCTGAAGGTGTGACGTCAAATGACGTTGCAATTCTCCTTAAATAGACTTGGTCGGTGCCACTGTTGACCCGTCGATACCATCGACGCGGGTCGATGGTATCGACACGTCTCGCTGGTATCCGCCTCCCTCGCGAGTATCGACGGCTGACGTTTGCTGGATCGGGAAACCTGGATTGCTGACCTGTCGATACCATCGACGCAATTCGATAGTATCGACGCGGAACCCGGATCGCTGACGTGGACTCGCGATCATCGTTGATGTCTTTGCGCGGATCGGTGACATGGATGTCGATACCATTGACGAGGGTCGATGGTATCGACTTGCCTTCATTGTGACACCGCCACTTTTTCACTTCTACCTGTGATCATGTCGATACCATCGACGAGGCCGTCGATGGTATCGAGTTGACTGAGCAAAATCGTTCTGAACTTCTCCAGAGATCTCGATGGTATCGACTGGTGTGTCGATACTATCGACAATTTTGTTGCGACCTGCATGTAGGTGTGTCGATACCATCGACGGGGCCGTCGATAGTATCGACTCAGTGCGATTTTTGCAGCTGTCAACCTGAACCCATGTCGATACCATCGACCAATGTGTCGATAGTATCGACCCTGCCTGTACCTGCACATTGAACAAACGGATCAAGGTATCTTCTTTACTCTAAAATTTAAACAAAATGAAAGCAATCTACGACTATAATTAAACTATCCTAATGTACCAATGGTTGGGTTGCCTCCCAACAAGCGCCCTTGTTTAACGTCTTAGGCTAGACGGTGTGACGATCATCATCTTTTCACCTTGGGGTTTGCGCTTGGAGGATCATTCGGTAATTTAAATTCAACACGATCTCCTCCAATGCCCAAAGACAGAGTACCTCTCCCTAAGGCAGTCACGACATCTTCCGTTGCTTGAAACGGCCTTCCTAGAAGAATTTCACAGCTTTGGAGTGGTGGCATATCCATGATGACAAAGTCCACCGGAAATATGAATCTATCCACTTTGACGAGGACATCTTCACATACTCCATAGGGTCTCACGGTAAACCCATCCGCTAATTCAATTGTTGCAGCCAACTTCTTTATCTCTTTTAACCCCAGCTTTTGAAATGTCGCCAAAGGCATGAGATTTATGCTAGCGCCAGAATCACATTGCGCTTTAGGAAAATGTTGACCAGCTATTGAGCACGGAATGTAAAAACCTCCTGGGTCTTTTCTCTTCTTTGGTGAACTCCCGTGAATCATAGAGCTCACCGTCTCATTCATCCAATAAATTTCATCGTCTTTTATCCGCCTCTTCTTATTGATGATTTCCTTGATGAACCTCCCATAGGCGGGTACTTTCTCGATCATCTCCACTAATGGAATATTGATGTGGAGTTTTTGGAATATCTCCAGAAATTTCTTAAAGTGACGATGCTCTTTCTTTGACTTAGAATTGACCGGATCTGAAACATCAGCTGCATCAACACGCCTGTGAGGTGGCACATAAGAGCTTTTCGGGGGTATTTCCCCTAAGCTTGCTTCAATCACTCCCTCCAACGTGGGCTTTGGTGAAACATCCTCAATAGTAGCAGCTTGTTGTGGTTTCTCTCTCACATTCGTTGTCTCCTCAAGTGCACAGACCTGCAATTCTTCTTTTTGCCTACATGGAGATACAATATTCGCAACTCTTTGTGATTTTATGAAGAAGGAGTTTCCACCCGGCAATCCATAGTAAGTGCGTGGATATGGTATTGCCGGTGTTGCATTCACATTGATAGTTATTTTTCTTTCTTCTACAGCTTCTTGCACCTGAGATTCCGCCTCGTTGCTTACCACAGACATGTACTTGACCTGATGGTGTGCTTGGGCCACGTTTGCATTCTCAGTTGGTTTCTGTTGATTGGCGTGCTTGATGGCCGCCACTTCACTAGAAATCTGTGCCACAGTGGTCTCTAATGCCCGCATTTGCGCTCCATGGCTTTGCAGCGTCTGCCCAAATTTGGTTAGAATGTCACCTTGAGATTACAATTGCTTACCAAACATGGCCATCATCTCTTGGTTTTGCTGAACCATTTGACTTAGCAATTCAGTGTTCTTGTCCTCGGCTCTTTGCTGTGGTTTTGCATCTGGATCCTGCAGAAAATTATTCGGATCCTTCCATGAAAACTTTTTATCCTTCCTCCATGCATAGTCATTGTTTCTATAGCCCTGTTGTTGCATGAATTTTACTTGGGCTTCCTCATCCTCCGATGCATCTTCCTTAGTTAGCAGCTTCTTGGCTAGGAGATCTAGCTTGTCGTTCAGCTTCCTAACTATTCTGGATTCGCCAGCAGCCTTGACATGTTCCACGGCACCTCTGTCACCCCATGACTGTTTCCTAGCCATGTTCTTGAGTATTTCCCAACATCTGGTGTCCGTATTATTCAGAAAAAAATCTGGATCCGGCTGAATCAAGATTGCTTCTATCGTGCTCGGAGAGAGCAAAATAAAAGATTTTCACTTGTGTTTCCCTGTCCAGCCCATGATGTGGGCACCTCCTCAACATAACCTGGAATCGCTCCCAGGTCTCAGAATATGTTTTACCCGCCTGTTGGGTGAAATTGTGAATCTTCCGGATCATGTCGTTAGTCTTTTCCGGAGGGAAGAACCTCTCGAAGAAAACCTCCACCATATGATCCCACGATTCAACGAACTCATCATCGAGGTTATGTAGCCTCTCTCTTGCTGCTCCTGCCAAGGAACTTGGAGACAGCTTGAGGTACAACGCATCTTGTGGGAACCGGTCTATCTTCACCATATCACAGTTTTCAACGAACTGGCTGATGTGTGAAACTGGGTCCTCATTCTTCAGCCCGTGAAATGTATTTGATTTAACCAAATTAATCAACGCCGGATCAATCTTGTAGGTTGGAATGTTGAGCCCCTATTTCTTTATAGGCCCCTTTGAAGCTGATGAAGAAGACGCTTTGATCTTCTCCCATATCGTCTGTGGTTCGGCCATTTCTTCTGCTTGCTCTTGCTCAGATTCAGAATCTATATCGCTTTGGTGCTCTTGCTCGTAGTAATCCTCGTCCTCTGGTCCCGGAGGTGGGACCTCAGGTGTGCGATTCGCGTAGTCTGTACTACGTGTATGCACCATGCAAAGTACCTGAAATAAGAAAATTGGGGTTCAGTACAATGCTTTGAACGAGTAAACACAATTATAGAGAAATTTAGGAATATTGAAAATTGTTTCAGAATAAAAAAAAATGTGGCCTATAGTGGCCGCTCTTAGCACTCAAAGTGCCAATAATTCGCCGTATCCCCGGCAACGGCGCCAAAAACTTGACGTGTATTTTACTACGCGCTTAAACGCAAGTATACACATCGAGTAATATAGGCCTTTGTGAGGCCCGAGTCGAACTCAGGGATACGTGAATTATTGGAGACTCCTACTAACTAATTGCAATCAGCTAGGCCGGATAACAAAGTAGGGTTTGTTGTCGAAATTAAAAGAAAATAAAATGAAACAAAGAAAACAATCGATTAAAGGTTAATTTAATCAATTCAAAAGAGTATCTTTAGGATTGCGGTTTCACCGCGGGTTCTCATTGTATTAGGTTTTATATAATTCCTCACACTTCTCTCTCTATCCGGGTAGTGGCCTGAAAACAGAATTACCCACTGTCGTGGTGTAATTCACTACTTAGGTTTAGGTTGATTCCACCGTCGTAGTAATCATTCCCCTAAACTAAGCGCATTATGAACGATCTCTCAGTTTCCACCATTAATTTTACAACTCCTTTGTCAAGGGTTTTATTGATTAATGTAGGTTTCGTCTCTTTTCAACTGTTAATCCTTCTGTCGAAGTGATTAAGGGCGTTAGGTTATTATTATGGTGATCAAGCATAACAATATATATGGAGAAAACGAAACTATACCATGGATTTGAGAGAGAAAATATGAATTATTGATATAAAATTGTCATACAATGCATTCCCGGGCTACTCCCGGTCCTAAAGATGGAGGGTTTTAGCCTCTCATGTTCATCTCACACGAATACATGGTAGAAATAGGGGAATTCATAAGAAAAACGTGAAACAAGTGGGAAAACCCATGAACGGAGAAGAACCGGTAGATCCTTGGCGTAGAATACAAGCTTCCCCGCCTGTCGGTGGTGGAATTCGTCTTCGACAGCGTCCGAATCGACTGGGATGAGCTTCTGGCCTCCGTTCTCCTTTCTCTCCTTCCTCGGCACTCGTGCAATGCAAAATCAGATGATGATCTCGTGTGGGCGGCCGTCATTAGGTATAAGTCCCTAATAAGGTCGTCAAATAACTCCAGCCGTCCGATCGAGATCAAAATGAATCCAACACATATCTGCCGACGTCGATACCATCGACGCGGGTCGATGGTATCGACCCAGCGTATTAGCGGCAACTTTCTTTTCTTTTTGTCTGAGCGCCTGTGGTCATCTCGATACCATCGACTTGGATGTCAATGGTATCGACTCTCTGTAGCGTCGGGTTTGTCTTTTAGCGACGCTGTAGCCTCCATGTGTCGATGGCATCGACTTCCGTCGATGGTATCGACAGCTTCCTCACCAGCAACCTAAAGGCATCTCGATGCCATCGACTTGGGTGTCGATGATATCAACTTTGTGCTTCTCCTCTCGGCTGGCAACCTGTGGCTTGGTCGATGGTATCGACTTCCGTCGATGGTATCGACGGAAGCAGATACTTGTTTTTCCTGAAATTCCACAACAAGACCAAGTAAATCCACACAAATTATGATGATATGATAAATAATGCTCAAAATGATAAAACAAAGGGGATTTGACATAATATGATGGCAAAGACCGAAATGAGTGAATTATGCAATATTATCCATAAAAATGAGTAATTAGAGCACAAAACACATATGAAAAAGGTCTATAAATGCGACTCAAAATCATCGCATCAGTTCACCTGAGGAGGAATGAACACTGGTCAATAACATATGACTGCAGAGAGGGAAAACAAGTAGTAGACTCAATGGCCATGTTCCACCAGAAGAACAAGAATGGTTACTTTGACTACAGTACACCTCTGAAATACTTAATAGAAACATTGTAGAAATATGGTTGTAATGGTAGTAGTACTACCATATTTCAATTCTCTATGAACAATGTACCTTGTAACCCATTTCCTTATTGGCTTGCAAGAGGGGGGCATGATGAATAATATAGCCTCCTCACTTATATATAAAAAATTTTGATCTGTTAAGCAATATTTTGGTTGCATTATATTGTTACAAATAGATACAATATTTTGGTTCCCCCACATACCAGTATAATTCATTATATTGATCGATCTTTTTTTTGTCGATGTCTTAGGAATAAATGAAAATGGACAAATAGTAAAGTGGAACTTGTGAAGAATAATGTTAAATCATAAAGGATGATTTAGTTAGATAGAAATCTATAGTGAGTAGAAGTTTTAGATTCCTATTTTTGAAAGGTATGTGAAAAGTAATTTTTATCCTATTTAAAGCATAGTCTTTGGTAGAATTTATTAATTATTTTAATTATTTGTGAAACCATTTATCCTATTTTGGGATAATGGCTCTGAATTCTTAGTCATCCTTCATTGGAGGTTACCAGGAAGTGGGGTCATTACGGTATGAGCCCCGACCACATGAGGGTTTTTAGGGTCTGGTCGAGCAAAAGGGGGAGCTATGAGTCAAATCCCAAAAGGAAAAATGGTGGTGGAGCCATGGATGGATCTTCTTGGAGGACCTTGTGTGAGAGGAAGGAAGGAGAGAGGAAGGGATGTCAAAATGGGTGGAAATCAAAGAGGAAGAATAAAGAGAAAAAGGGCATATTAATTTGGCCCAACGATGTCTGAACATGCCCCACATGGCTTCCCATTATATCCTCCATGCTATTTGGTGGCTAGAGGTACAATATGAACAACTATCATTGGATCAACATCGATGAACTCAACCATTGGAACAATAGTCTAGTAGAGCATGGCTACAAGATCCATATGGGCGCACCAAAGGGGTGGGATCAAGAGATAGGAAAGGTTCAAATCCCCTAAAGGAAAAAGAAGAAGAAAAAGAAGTCCAATAATGTAATTTCCATTACTTTCTTATCAACTATCTTATTAGGTAAAATGTTCACCAATGGATCAAAAATTTCATCTTCTATCTAATAGTCTAATTTTGAGATCAAGAATAAGTTGTTTATAGGTCTAAAAAATGAACATTATCAATGTATATTAGTCACTCAACATTATACAATATAGTTAAATATTGCAAATTATCAATCGTAACTCTTAGAGTGACCAAAATCTAATCTTAAAACATCCCATAGATGATGAGTGAGGTCATGAAATTAAGTTGAGTTCATTATAAGTCAATGTGTGCATAGTTGGAAGAGAGAGAAAATTTAGGATGTTACAACCTTCCATGAGATGTGAGGGATGGTCATGTAACCAGTGTATCTTATATGATGGTAAATAACAACTACCATACTCACCTTACTTTGCACTTTCTATTACTATATTTTTTAGGTGATTTGAGACCCCAAGCATTTAAGCTTTCCAAAAGTGTTCTATGAATTGGTTGGTTCTTCCTTTAGAATGATCATAGCCAGATGTACGACTAGGGTAAGATTTGGTTAGGGTGGATTCGATGCTTCACTAGCTCTAGATTTCATGCTTGCATGATTCAAGTTGTGACATGTAGCAACCATTCAAATGAAAATTCCCAACCATCAAGGTTAAGGCACCAGGTGTTTGGAGATACCCCTATGGGCTCTATTCTCGACACTCCTTGGTGCATGTAATTTTTGATAAACATGTATCCACCTTGTTAGGTGTCCTTTAAAATTAATTATTAATGATTTTGATTGCATTGCATTTATGTCATTGGGCGTGGATGCTCAAAACCATAGGATGGGAGGTTTTGACTATCCAAAGGAGTCTTTCCACGCTCCATTGGACATGAATGTCACCTTTTTTTAGCTTACTCGTGTTGTGTAGTGAGTTTTCAAGAGGAACCTCCTCACGTAGTTGGTTTAGGGTGCCAGGTGTCAGAGAGACCGCATTGGCTCTATCTTCAACATTTATTCTCAAACTCAATTCACCGCAAGCATATGTCCAAGTTCGAGTGTCCTTTTGTCTTCGAAATTGATGTGTATTGGTTTAGTCATTTTGACATTGTGGACATTTATTCTTAGAGTCATAGAATGAGAACTTAATTGTTGATCAATTGGAGTTTCCCAGCTAAGGTTCCCTTTGTGTGTTTCCCAAGCTAGATCATCATGGAAATTGGTGAGATGTGAACAATGTTGCAAGGGATCCAAAACCCCTTATCCTCTTGTCCACCAGTCTTTGTCATGTCCTATGATAAGGGTTGTTTCCATGTTTAAACATTAAAGTTCATGTAGGGAGTGGCCATACATTTGTTTTTAGGATGTCCTAACTTAGTGGGACTATTCCAGCTTGCCATTGAGGGTTAAGATTTGAGAAGACCTAAAATAGGACGCTTATTATTTTGAGATGAAATTTCATCCTACATTCCTGGATTTAGATGATTTCATTGATTCACTAATTTTTAAGGATGAGATTAAGTTTGAGAACCATTGAGGACTCAAAGTAATGACCATCCTCTTTCCACCCTAGACCGTATGGGTCTACTTTGACCCTTACTCTTTAGGGTGCACGGGTGGAAGCCTCTCAGAACTTAGGTAGATTAAGTGGATTTTTTTTATTTTTACCTTTTTTGTTTCATTTTAAAAATTTTGGTTGTTTTCATTTTGATGATTTTTCCATTTTGTCTTTTTTATAAAACTTATGAGACTTTTTGATAATTTTTTCATTTCATTTTCAATTTTTTGAATTCATTTTGTGTTTTTTATTTTTTTGAGGTATAGATGGTTTGATAGATCCCTCATGGTCCTTGAGTGATTTAGGGCTCATGGCTACTATGTGTATTGGTACTCTTTTACATATCTCTACCTCCTATGCATACTCAATGAACTTTGTGACTACATCAGGTGGTCATTCATGTTGTGCTCTGGATCAAGCAAGGATTCAATTAATTATGTAGTTGCACTTGTCTCTTTGATGATATGCCTTGGAATGACCGTGTCTATTAGGGCATCCACATGGACCAAAATGACATCAATTGGGTTTGAATGTTTTTCTTGAGGAATATACATGTGTCTATTTTGTGATCTGAGATGTGGTGATTAATGTAGTGAGTGTTGGAGTTATATTTGTTTGTCAGGGGATTATCAAGCTCATTTATGGATGGAAACTTCACAAGGTGATGATCAATTGAAAATTGCTACTGAGAGAGGCCCTAAAGGTTTGAAATTATATTTGGTTTTTGCATTGGTCTCTAGTTTTTTACAGTGGTGGGGGAAATACTTGTTTTTGAAAACATATATAATTTCATCATACTTTAGCAATCAATGTTCACAATTTTCTCATAGTGAACTCTGAAGGCATCAATTTATGCTTTCTTGACTTCTAAGTTGCCCTATTTCTGCATGATTTTTGTCACACTGTGATAAAAAAAGTGTCAAATCTCAGAGTGAACTATTAATGCTACAATGGAGCCTGGATGAGGTGGGCACCCGTAAGGTCCTAAAACTAGAGGACAGTCGCAATGTGGCTGTAGGAGTACACTATGGGATTGACTATGTAAGACCTCTTCTTTTGCACTAGAATTCTTTTGATCTTTTGGGGCTTTGGGATTTCTTCCTTGATAGACAATGAGTTATGCATGTTCACTGGATTCTTCTGTATCATCATCTTTTTGACTATTATGTGGAGTGAATGTTCATATAATTAATGTCTCCTATTATATATCCTTGGATGAAAAATTCTTGCACTCGTACACCCCTGATTGGATTTGTCCCGGATGTTGGAGTCACTCACCTTGTACGTTGTATGGTGATGACATTTTTCAATGACATAAAAAGGGAACACTTGTGTAAGTGGCTTTATCTAACCCGTCTTGTTTTTCACTATCTTCTTGCTAACAAACTCAAGTGACTCTCTGACTTGTAGTTTGATTCATTATACCATCATGTCTATAGGATGGATCTTGTGATTTCCTTAGTGTAAATATCATCATTAGAATGTTCAACCAATGTCTTCATCACCTCATTAGTATTGGAATGTTCATTGGTGCTTGCCATATCAAGAAGCACTTTCTAAAATTGTCAGTAAGCATTATGCTACTTGAGAATTTTGTGATATCCTCCTCTTTACTGAAGGTAGATGATTTGTTTTTAGAATGGGGATACTAATGGTGAATCTTTTTCTTGTGTTTTAAAAGTTGAAAAGGGAAGAAACATGGTTTTAACTAATTGTGCCTTGTGTTAAGAAAGAAGCTTCAATATATGGCATTCATGTTTGTGTCCCCAACATCCTGGGTAGGATTTGATAGAAACTACTACCTTGAATGGAAGAGGATGTTGGAAATTGTGATAGAGAAAAAAAGCCTTCCCCTTGCATTAAGAAGGGAATAAAGATCATATTTGTTGGAAAATGCAGGCACATAGATAGGCAGTGGAAACAAAAAATATTATCTATTTGTATTCCCCATAGCAGCAAGATCACGTCAACTGCTATGAAATTTGAAGGATGGTTTAACAAGTTTATATCTAGTCCTGGAGCAAGTCCAACGACTACAACTCATTGTAATGAAACTATCTTCTAGTTGCTCTGGAATGGTGTCCATGCATCTCCTTGTGATCACCAATAACAACATACTTGAAAGACATTTGCAACATATCATGAACTCACCATGAACTGTGGGTTAACGTTGCCCTCCTAACAGTAGACAACAACCTCCTCACCTCTGGAGAATTCCACATGGACAAACTAGAACTCATGTCATTCTAGCAGAGAAAACAGGAAGGAGCCATTCCTCTCATTGGTGTACTAGTCACCAACTTGCTCACCCATAATTTTTCTCCCTTGCTATCCCTCCCTTTAATGGGTAGGACTTGCTCAGTCTCTCTATTGGTTACCAAAACTAGAGAGGACAATAATTGTTAGAGGCAATTGATTTGTATTCTAGGAAACCCAAGTACCCCTCTATTTGTAGGGGGTTAGGGTCTGAGTTCCTATTTGTGTGGGAGGGGAAGGGACCTAAAGATCCTAAATTTTCACAACCAATGACTCCCGAAATGATCATTTGGAAACCGATCATGATCAGTTTAGATGGGAGATAGTTGGTTCACGATGCGAATCAATCCTTCACCTATTTTTGAATCGCACATGAATTTGGCAAAATCATTTCCAATTAATGCAAACATTAATTCCTTATTACAATGGAATTGAACAGGTGACACGAGTAATCTTTCTCAAAATTTTGGGAAAGCTACTTGAACCATCATCTAGCCCAACTGAGTCGATCAGTGGACTAGGTGAACCGCCCGTACCGCTCATTCTTGTCGGTTGATCTACTTAGTGAGTTGATCGGTTGGTGCCTTTGTCATGCATAACTCCAGCCAATTTAGTTCCAATCAGTCTGACACTCCAAAGGGCTATCTAAACTCTTTATCTGATCATTTGACACTCCGTACGGTCATCTCACCCAGTGAGTCGATTGATTGATTGTGCAGTTAGCTGATCTATTGATTGAATTGAATACCTAAACACTTAAGTAATCAATCCAAACATCATTCAAGATTAAACTCCTCTTCTTGATGAGTTTTTATGTGTGTAACCCTATAGGTCCCATATTACATTGGCATTGAATTCCCATAAATAACTTATGACATCACAAGCAGAGAGTGGTGCCTAGTCGGGAATCAGTGCTACCAAAGTGAATTGAAAGTCAGAGAACAACTTTAGCCTACAATATGCACAAGGCATTGTCGTTATTACATAATTCCTTTGTCTTTGATATCTATAATGAACCTGTGGCATGGAATCCTCATCCTCTCAATGTTCAATCCATGTTCCTTGAACCGAGACCATATGGTCTGAGATAATATGACCTCAATATCATATAATGATTCACATGTACATGCCACATTCATTTCTCAATCTCTCTTGTCAAGTGACAAGGACAACAAACTCCAATAGGAGGGACAAATCCCATCTACATCACTCATAATTAGTCCCCATATGTCAAAGCTACCCAATCATCTCCTTTATTGCAACCCATATTTTAGGATTATGTTTGATGATGTCAAATTATACCCAAGATGTGTGATGAGTGTCGTGACTTTAGGTCTAAGAACCACACTTACCACCTTCACTATGAGAGATAACTATGATGCAAATGATGGTTTCTATGTGTCACTCTCAAGCTGGTTCTATTTGATACACTGTTCCCTAACATGTATTTGTGTGCTTTGTTTGATATACCATATCATGACTAATGATATTTTGTCATCAACCAACCGACACTCTAGTCTTATATGTTACTGGTGTCTATCTACCTTCCAAAATAAAAATTGATTAGGGACATAATAAGAATGTACATACTCTTAGAATTTGAATGATCTCATTGCTCAAGTCATGTACTTGAAAGCATACATCATTGAGTATTTTCATTCCTTCGACATTCATAATGTTTCCTCATTATCTCTTCGTGATGAGATGAAACTACTATAATAAGGTATCTAATATTCCTTGCCTAACAAGTAGCTTCATTGTTGTCATAGTATCTCTATTTAGTCATCAATGGTTGGAACATATATAATTCCATCATATGAACTTCTAGATCCACATAGTATCAACCTTATATTCTTAACACAAGCATACTCTACTTCAATTGTAGAATAGTAATTTTCCACACTACCAGGTGTTCGGCCTCCGTCACAGACATGGGAGGGGGGGATCTTTCTCTCTTAATCCCATATTATAGAATAGTATTAATGGCTATTAGTTCATCTCTCTTCCAACTAATAACATCCTTTTCTTTAATTCTTAACATATTTTATTTGTGATCACTTTTTTCATTTTAGAATCTTGCATCTATGTAAACCTTTACACCCAACTCTTCCTTTATTTCTATTTGTATTGTCATAGCAATATGTCATTAATTGCATCTCAAGTACTAACATATATCTTTAATGTCATTCCAATAAACCTTATTGGAATCTGATACCATCTTGTCATGTTCAATACATACAATATTATATGGGATAAGTACATTTGTAGAATTCATAATAGATCCATTACTACTGCCTATGAAATCTGAATCATGTCATTTCCATTCTTCATAAGAATTGGAATATATGGTTCATGAGAGACTACTCTTATTGAATCCTTTATCATTGAACACACCTTGGTATTGTACACATTTAAACTTATGTGATGAAACTCTCTAGAATTATCATTATAGGTATTGATTCCTATCTTATAGGATATTTCACCTAATCCTTCATTGATGAAAGGGTTTTCATGCCAATTCTCAATATTCACAATATTGAGATGTTATTCCTCATCATATGTGCAATATTCATATATTCTTCCACTATGTTTTTTGTAATCACAAATTTTTTATTTTATCTTGATTCAAGTCAAACTCTTTGACTGTATTATCAAGTCATAATATCCCATCTCTGAGAGGCTTGTTTCAATCCCTGATTGAACTTCGTAGTTTATAGACTTTATATACATTCATGAAGTTATAAAACATTGAGTTTATGTCACGTACACATCATTCAAATATTCCTTTTATAGAATCAGGTTTCAACCTTAATATTCCAAATATGATGGTCTATTTTAACTATAACAACAATCATGACAATTGGCAAAGAAATTTCTATCATGTTCAACAACTTGAACTGATTTGAAACCTTTTAACCAATTTTTCCTTTTATGTTGTCCATGCATTTCTTTGTAACAAGACCTATTGCACCATTTAGGTAATACCCTTTAGGTGGCACTGCCAAGCTATTACCTTTTTATCTTACATGGACCCCATAATGGCCTTCAGCCATTACTCAAATTATGGTTCCCAATAGCTTCTAGTTGATTAATTGTCTCATCTTCCTATAAACAATCTGTCTGAGTTGCTGCATTCACAATCCTCCAATCTCAGATATGTTCTACTAGAACTATTTTGTTCTATGTGACATGACAAACTTGATATTCCACAACATCTTTTGATTATCTTAGTTCTCATTATACCTCTTTGTTCACATTAAACATTTTGGGTTCTACTATTACTCCCATTGATTCTTTAAGAACTCAATTATCCTATCAACAAAAATATTCTATGTGGATTGAGATTAATATTAGTATTCAACAGTTATGGTTTGTGGATAAACCTTTTCAAGAAACTGTTATCCAAATGTTGGTTTTAATCCTTTGGACATATTGGGACATTCCCATATCATATCATATATTATATCATGTCTTATAAATCAAGAAACTGTTATCCAAATGTTGGTTTTAATCCTTTGGACATATTGGGACATTCCCATATCATATCATATATTATATCATGTCTTATAAATCATTCAGATGGTACACCATTTAATGATAGTAATATATTTATGAGGATACAAGTAGATTAGATCAATTGATAATTATATCATAACTTTTCATGGCATGATTTCTTCAATTTGACATATCATCATGTTCAAATGGATTTGGCTTGTGATATATTATCAAAGTTCTATCCTGAAGGTTCTCAAAGTATTGATATAAAGTATCTCAATGTTTGATCTCATTAAAGTTTCTTAATACCTTTTATCAAAGCTATACTTCATTTATAATATGATTGAACACTTCAAGGGATTTATGTATCTATTTTACTAAGTACATATCATCACATTACCAATAATTGAAATGAAGTATAAGTAACTTATCAATAGCATTTATTCCATAACATTTTCATGTATCATATGTATGAGTTCTAGTGGAATGCTTATCCTCCAACTAAATTTATTGAAGGATATTATTTCATGTTGTACGTAAGAAATACTGGCATATTTTCCTTAGGTTTAATAACCAAGGGAGTCTAGATTAACATCACTATATATTCTAGATATACATTTCATATTTATAAGTCCAAGGTGAATAGTTCTAATGATTGTTTTGAGTAATAAATTATAATCCTTCAGTATAATCATTATAAATATTTATATTTAGATACTTTCATACAAAGACCCTATAGGTATTTGGTTGTTGCCATACAAGATCATATCTTTTGAAACATAAACATTAACAACTTACTTTATTGATTTCCCATCCTTATCATGCAAGATGTGTAAAGCAAATATTCCTATTTAACGTCATAATGAAATAGCAATTCAATAACTCTACTACATGTCCAATGGTCTAAGATAAATTTAAATATGTACTAAATCTTCAAAAACTCTTGCTCTGTCTTGTCCATCTTTGTCTATCCATGAGGGCTTTCACTTCTTGTCAGATCCTACGCATCATGTATGTTAGATCTTTGTTTGGTATCATATACCAATAAGAAGTAATCAAATTTAGCTTATAAAATTTATTCATGTAGTGGAGGCCTCGTTTCCTTCCTTCTTCTTCTTTATTTCCTCTAACCAGAGTGGGCAATTTCTTTCCAATGTCCAGGATGGTGACAATTGCCTTTACTCTTCACTCCTCCTTTTGTTTTGATATTTGAAGACTTGGGATTCTAGCTACCTATAGAACTCTTCTTAGCTTTTCCTTTGCCTTTATACTTCCCCTTTGTCTTGCTAATCACCATCACAGACTTGGGCTTATCTTTCTTCATTTATCTCTCACCTATTCTCAACATGCCCAACAACTATGCCAATGGCATGTTAAAGTCATTCATGTTATAATTCATGACAAACTGACTATATGAATCTAGTAGGGAGTGCAGAATCATGGAACTGGCCAACTCTTGATATAAGAGGAATCCCTATCTACCTAGGATCTCCACATACCCAATGAGCTTGAGTATGAGGACCTACTGCATCTTTCTTCTGCCATGTTGCATTTGAACAGTGCCTTGGAGACATCATATCTCTCTTATCTTGCCTGATCTTGGAACATGTTCTTAAGGTCTGTGACCATCTCAATCACATCCATGTTCTCAAGCTACCTCTACAACTCATAGTTCATGGAGCATAGCATCAAACACTTGACATCCAAGCCATCTACAATATGCTTCTTCGAAGCATCCATGTCATCCCTAGGTGAAGTTGAAAGGGGTTCATCTAGTTTTGGCGTCTATAGGACATCGAGCTTGTGCTCATGCATGAGAACAATTCTCAACATCATGAACTAGTCGTGGAAGTTGTTCTCATTTAGCTTGTCCTTCTCTAAGGATGATTCTAGAGAAAAGTGATTGTTGTTTGTTTCCATTTGATTCAACAAAAGAATTGGCAATTTTGTCAAAAACTCTTGATTTGATTAAAATCGACGACATTGATTAGATTTTTAATTAACTATCACACTCATTATTTTGATCAAATTTACAACCCTCAAGTATCAATTTGGAAATTTGTAGAAAACAATTTTCTAATGAGCAAGATCCAAAATGATTTGATTATTACCCTACCAGTGCCAGCATAAATAATCAACCATTAAGGTAGACAATTTTCCAATTGCAACTTATGAAATTCTTGACAGATAATACACGCAACTCCTTGACATAATTTTATGTATTCTTCTGGGCCTAGATGCTCTAAGAACCACCAATTACGTTTGACCCAAAAGCTGACATGATAATAACACATCCCTATTCGGCAGAACCTACATTATTAACATCACACTTCCACGAGATAGACAGTGCACCATGCTTTGGTATAACCTATGCTTGGTCTATCAATCATTTCATGTGTCTTGTTGTTTGGAAAGCATCATAGACATAATATTTTTGATTGATGGATATACATGTATGTATATATATACACACACATACATATATTGTATCCAATCACCACGTATACAATACGTATTGTATGCATGATATATCCCAAAACATAAACATGCAATATAAAATGAATAACGATGGTTATGGCCATGTCTATTGTAATTCCTTGGAGACATAAGGAATTACTACCACCTAAGTCAATCATCACATCACATGTATGAACCTATTGTTGTGTAGATATGTGCTTTCCAATTCATGTTAATCGATTCAATCCTTGAATAGGTCCTATTACCTCTTGCCCGATCGGTTGGTTTTCAGAAATGGTCATCTGGCCTCTTGTTCAATCAATGTTTATACACCTCTAGATGATTTTTTGGGTCTAGTAGGTGGTAGGCTAGCTCCTGCAATCTGTCCTCTTTGGTACTCCATCCGGTCGGTTCGTCATGTGGAATAGTCGACTCACATGATGTTGATGGTCATATTCATTGGGGCAAGAAAGGAAACTATCCTATTGATTATATTATTACATTGTAAAAAGAAGCCTCGGGTTACTTTAGAGGGGAGAAAAAGGTAGGAAAGAATTAAATTTACATTAGGAAAAAGGAGGTAGAGGTTCAATACAAAGACTGAGATAAATAGGAATAAAACCAAAACATCCAACCATGCACAAATGTTGGGTTATTGGTCATAACCATACTACATATTCACCACCAAAATTGCTTTTAGGGTGAAGCATGTAAATTGCATACACACATATATATACATAAATATATACATATATACATATATATGTGTATATATGTATACATACATATGTATATATATATATAATGTATATGTATATGTATATATGTATGTATATAGATTTATACATATATACACATATATACATATATACACATATATATATATGTATATATGTATATATATGTATATATATATGCATATATGTGTGTGTGTATATATATATATATAACTTTAGGATTATGTGGTCTTTGATCGGACACACATATGGGACAGTTAAAATATTCCCATCGTATGTAATAAATTAACAATAAAACCAAAAATCTGATCATATCAATTATCCTAAGACATAGTAAATTGACATGACTCTGATATTAAAGTTGTAAAATACGGTCACAAAGAAAGGCAGCAGAAACATAAAAAATTATCTATTTGTATTCTCCATAACAACAAGATTACATGAACTACTATGAAACATGAAGAATGGTTTAACTAGTTTATACTTGTTCCTAGAGAAAGTCCAGTGACTACAATTCACTGTAGTGAAACTATCTTCTAGTTTCTCTTGGATGGTGTCTATGCATCTCCTAGTTTTCACCAAGAACAATAGACTTGAATGATGTCTGCTACATCTCCTAGTCTCGCTAGGACTATTGGTTGATGTTGTCCTCCTAGCGACGGGCGACAACTTCCTCACCTTTAGAGAAGTCCACATGGACCAGCTAGAACTTATGTCAATCCATAAGAATAGACTAGAAGGAGTTGTCCCTTACATTGGTGTACTAGTCACCAACTTACTCTCCCACAATTGTTTCTCCCTTGTTGTCCCTCCATTTAGTGAGTAGGACTTGCTTCGAATCTCTGTTTGTTACCAAAAAAAGAGATGATAATAATAATGAGAGGCAATTGAAATGTGTTTTTAGGAAGCTTCCAGTACCCTTCTATTTATAAAGGGTTTAGGGTCTGGGATTTCGATTTGTGTGGGAGTGGAAATGATCAGAAGATCTTAAATTTTCACAACATGTGACTCACAAAATGGTCGGTTGGAAACTGACTAATTGGTTCATACATGAGACAGTCAGTCCATGGCGCAAACTGATCATTTTTCATGTTTCCTAATCACCCATGAATTTAGCAAACTAGTTTCCAATTAATACAAACATTAGATCCTTGTTCCAGATGAATTGAGCAGGTGAAATGAGTAATATTTCTAAAGAATTTAGGAAAGCTACTAGAACCTTTGTTTGGCTCAATCGAGCTATTCGGTTCACCATGTGAACCAATCATCTCACTCACCCAAGTCGGTCAATTCACAAAGTCATCCCATCGATTGGTGCCTTATTCATGCAGAACTCCAGTCAGTTCAGTTCCAATCAGTATAACACTCCAAATGGTTGTCTGAACTCTTGAGCTAGTTGTTTGTCACTCCAAACAACCATCTACCATGTGAGTCTACCAGTTGGTAGTGCAATCAGCTAATCTATTTTTTGAATTGAATACCTAAACACTTTATTAATCAATCCAACCAACATTCAAGATTAAACTCCTCTTCTAGATGAGTTCCTATGTGTGTGACCTTATAGGTCCGATATCACATAGGCAGTGAATGCCCATAAATAACTTATGACATGAAATGTAGAGAGCGGCGCTTAGTTGCATATCAGTTCTACCCAAGTAAATAGAAACTTAGAGAGCAACTTCAACCTACAATCTATTTAAGGCGTTGTAGTGATTGTATAATTCCTTTGTCTCTGATATTCGAAATGAACTGGAGGAATGTAATCATCATCCTCTCATTGTTCAATACATGTTCCTTGAACCAAGAGAAGACTCTATGAGATAATATGACCTCAATATCATATATTAATTCACATTTGCATGCACATCCATTTCTCAGTATCATTTATAAAGTGTCAAGGATATCAAACTCTAGTAGGAGGGACAAATCCCATCTACATCACTCATAGTCGAGCCCCATGTGTCAAAACTACCCAATCATCGCCTTTTTTGCAACATTTATTTCAGGATGCATTTGATGATGTCAAACTATACCCAATGACATGTGATGAGTGTAGTGACTTCACATCTAAGAACCACGATCACCAACTTCACTATGACATATGAATGTGACCAAAAATATGTTTTCCATGTGTCACTCTCAAGGTGGGTCTGTTTGATATATTATTCCTTAGCATGTATTTGTGTGCTTGGTTTGGTATACCATATCATCAACCAACTCACACTCTAGTCTTATGTGTTGTTGGTGTCTATCTACCTTCCACGGTAACAATCGGTTAGGGACATAATAAGAATGTACATACTCTTAGCATTCATATGATCTCATTGTTCAAGTCGTGTACTTGAAAACATATGTCATTGAGTATTGTCATTCTTTAGGCATTCATAATGCTTCCTCATTATCTCATAACTGAGTGAAACAAAATGAATTGGAAGCTTTCCTTTATAATTATTATTAATCGCACTACTATAGAAATGTCTTATAAAGTCTCATTTACAAGCATCGATTGTATCCAAGAAACTGACGCCTAAACCCTACAACATCAGTTAAATACAAAAATTGACATCTATCTATGAAGAGCGGCCAGACATAGGTATCACTTTTTATTTAGATTCGGTTCTTCAATAAGCAACTGACGCCTAAAATCAACCGTCAAATCCAAATTTTCCAATGAAAAAAATTACCTCCAAAATTTAACATACGGCGTCGGTTGTTAACAAATCAACCGACGACTAAAGGTTTTCATGACACAGAAATTTGGTCCACTTTTATCATCAGTTATCTTACAATAACCGACGTTGATGTGTTTTTGTGCGTTGTCCCTGTGAAAATTTTCACCCCCGCTTTGGCATTAGTTTTTCTACAGTAACCGATGACTAGGGTCATAATTTGACAACTTTTTTTTAGTCGAAATATGTAGATAGATGTCGATTTTTCTAGTTGGAACTGACGACTATCATTGAACATAGGTGTCAGTTTCGGTGTGATAACTGACACCTAAAGTTTGAAGTGTCAGTTGTTTTGAATAATCGATGCCCATAGCTAACTAAATAGCACCCGCGCAAGCCATATTCTTCGCCTTTCTCTATTTCATTCTCGATTTCAACTGTTCCCCATCCTCTGGCAATTCCAGCCATCGCTGCCCTGCCACCGCTACTCCACTGCTTCGCCGCCACTTCTCTACTGCTCGCCTACTGTTGCCTACTGCTTTTGTCCTTTTCTCCTCCGTCGTCAACCTAAGAAAGTAAGCTATACCCCTCCTTTTCTAATCTTAACCCCTCCTTATCCGCATGTATACCCCTCCTCTGCTGTCGACCTGAGTGGTACGGGCTCTCACCCTCACCCAGGTAGCGCCTAGGCCCTCCTAGGTGGACCAGGCATTCACCTAGGGTCCCAAACCCAGGAGCCCAATCTAGTTAGGCCTCTGGGCCAATTCGGCAGATGCTTGGGTGGCGCCAAGGCAGCCTAGGCCTCTGCAAGTCATTTTTATTATTGGTTTTAATTAAGTTATTTACTCATTTTTGTTTATTTATGTACTGATTTTGTTATTATTTAATCATCTACTTATTTAACTTTATTTATCAACTGATTTAACTTTATTTATCAATTGATCTGTATTTACTCATCTATTGTTTGTATTTATTTATGTACTGCTTCAAGAATTAATTGATCATCTACTGATTTATATTAGTTTATCAAAAGATTTGTACTTAGTCATCTACTTGTTTGTATTTTTTCGTCTACTATTTTTTATTTAGTTATCTACTTATTTGAATTTATTTGTGTAATGCTTTTGAAATTATATAATCATCTAGTGATGTATCTTTATCAGAGGCTCATTATGAACCATTAGATCTGGATCTTAGGGTATCTCTACCGTCCTAACTATGAAATTGGTAACTTGTTTCCTTATTGAGTACATTGAGAATCCTAATCACCCTTCTTGCTTAATGATAAACTCTAATGCACACACATGACATTCTTGAAATGTAAATGATGAACTTTTCCCTAGATTGCCAATCATGCTTTTAAAGACATCAATAATCACCCTAACTTGAAGAACTAGGATATCAATGATGAAACCAGGATTGTAAGTATAAGAATGACAACACATGTATTTGTTGGCCTAGAAACCCATCCAAGATTTACTCATTAGGAGTAAATCTTGGATAGTCCCCGATTTGGGACTGTTCTTGAACACCTAATCACACTTAGGATGTAAGTGTATAATGTGTATTGGGTTTTCAAGAAAATTTTGGTAGCATTTCCCTATTTGTTCTCTAAGTACATATGTACTTGGAGAACAGCAGGGAAATGCTGTCGAAATTTTCTTGAAAACCCAATACACATTATACACTTACTAGTGAGATTAGGTGTTGAAGAATGGGATAGGTGGTACACATTTATTATATATAAGAATGACAGAACATGTATTTGTTGGCCTAGAAACCCATCCAAGATTTACTCATTAGGAGTAAATCTTGGATAGTCCCTAGTTTGGGACTATTCTTGAACACTTAATCTCACTTAGGATGTTTTAACCATTTATTATATATAAGACTTTGAACACTAAAGTTTTAACCATAAACTCTAATCTTTTAACCGTAGACCCTAATCTTTTTCTAATATATACTTGTTCTCTCTTTGATCATAGAATGGATAGATCATGAATGTCCATTTTAAATCGCTACACACCAGAGTTTATTTCTAGCCTAGATCAGTTTATTAGATTTGTAGAGGAACATTGGAAACAACATGGAGATAGGTTCTACTGTCCATGTAGGCATTATTGTAACAACTTGAAAGTCAACATTGGTGACAAAATCAAAAGTCATGTCATGTGCAATGAGATTGTACAAGGCTATACATAATGGCACTCTCATGGAGAGATTTCAAACCTAAAATCAGTGGATGTCGATAGTAGTACTTGTTCGGAAGAAGAAATTTCCTCGGATAACATAGATGTGAACGAACCAGTTCCAGTAAACATCATTGATGCAATGCAGGATAGTTGTAGGGTAGAGCACACCGATCCACCTCCCATGTTTAGAAACATTGTGCATGATGTTGAGATACTGTTATACACAAGTTGTAAGTTTACGAATCTTAGCACTATGTTGAGATTGTATAAGCTGAAAGCTAACAATAGATGGAGCGACAAAAGCTTCACGTCATTGTTGTCTTTGTTGAAAGATATTCTTCCTAAAGGAAACAAGCTGCTAATCTCAACATACCAGTTAAAGAAATTGTTGTGCCCAATGGGAATTGAGGCCAAGAAGATACATGTATGCCCAAATGATTGTGTATTGTTTCAAAAGGACTATGTGGATTTGAAAGATTGTCTGAAATGTGGTGCCTCAGGTATAAATTGACGACTTCAGGGGAGTCAAAAAAATGGTTCTCCTTCCAAGGTGATGTGGTATCTACCTATAATACCACAGTTTCAATGCTTGTTCGCCAATCTGATAGATGCAAAGAGCTTGAGGTGCCATGCAGATGTTAAGAAAAATAATGATGGGATCCTACGACATGCATCTAATTCCCCACAGTGGAAGAAGATTGATTTATTGTACCCTGAATTCGGTGAAGAATTTAGGAATCTAAGACTTGGGCTTTGTACAAATGGGATGAATCTGTACTGGACATTGAGTATCCAACATAGCACTTGGCCAGTTATGCTTGTTATATACAATCTTCCTCCCTGGTTGTGTATGGAAAATAAGTATGTTATACTATCATTGTTGATATCGGGCCCAAAACAACCTGGAAATGATATCGATGTTTATCTTGAACCTCTAATTGATGACTTGAAGAAGGTCTGGGGTGAAGGTGTGATAACCTATGATGCTTCACGAAGAGAGACATTTTGTTTGCACGCTATGCAGTTTTGCACTGTGAATGACATTCCCGCATATGGGAATTTGTCTAAATATAGTGTGAAAGGATTTAAGTGTGTCCTATATGTGAAGAAAACACTGATTCAATATGACTAAAACATGGTGGCAAGACTGTATATCTTGGTCATAGAAGGTTTCTTCATAAATTCCATATGTATAGTAGGTTGTGCAAAGCATTCAATGGACGAAATGAGGAACGAAGTGCACCAAAACCTATACTAGTGGAGGATGTTTATGAAAGAGTAAAAGACATCCCCAATGAATTTGGTAAGAGATCACAATGTATGATGGCCACACAGAGTGACAAATCTCTATTCAAGAAGAAGTCAATATTTTGGGATCTTCCTTGTTGGAGTTCTTTGATAGTCAGGCATTGTATCGATGTCATGCACTTTGAGAAAAATTTCTGTAATAGCGTCATCGATACTCTATTGAATATAGTAGGTAAGACTAAAGATGGGATAAAATCCAGAATAGACCTATTTGAAATGGAAATAAGGACAGAATTAATAGTAGTTAGTAGCAATCAGAGAACATACTTACCTCCCGCTTGTTACACATTGTCTAGAAAGGAGAAGAAAGCTTTTTGTGAATGCTTGGTAAATGTTAAGATGCCTCATGGTTACTCATCCAACATCCGTAGATTGGTATCAATGAAAGATCTGAAGTTGATAGGTCTTAAATCTCATGATTGTCACACTCTAATGCAACAAATATTGATAGTGGAAATTCAATCTATATTGTTGAAGCATGTAAGGTTTGCAATCACCAGACTTTGTTTCTTTTTCAACAATCTGTGCAACAAAGTTATTAACCCTGATACTCTCGATAAATTGCAAAGAGAAGTGGTATTTTCCTCCTTCATTCTTTGATATCATGGTACATCTTGTTGTCCACTTGACTAGGGAAGTGAAAATGTTGGGACCAGTTTTCTTACATTGGATGTATCCCTTTGAATGATACATGAGCATTTTTAAAGGTAACGTTCAAAACTGTTATCATCCTGAAGGGAGTATTATTGAAGGTTAGGTGGTAAGAGTGGTTATGGATTTTTGCAATGACTTTCTGAGTGGTAATGATGCTCCTGTTAGTGACAAGAATATTGAGGAGCATTTTGGAAAAGGAATTTTGGGATCACGGATGAAAGTAATTAGCCGTGAGTAGTTGGAACAAGGTCACTTGTATATTTTACACAACATCGACAAAGTGAGTGTTTATATTGAGGAACATGCCAATTTCATCAAGATACAATATCCTCGAGCCAATTCAATGTGGCTTGCTAGAGAGCATAACGAGACATTTATTAAGTGGTTTGAAGATAAAGTCTTACATCAACTATCTCAAACACCAGATAACCTTATTGAAACTATCAAATTCCTCACCTTTAAACCAAAATTGAATGTTATGTATTATGAATGGTTTGACATTAATGGATTCTCATATTACACAAAGCGTTAGGATGATAAGAGTGTCGTCCAAAACAGTGGGGTCACCCTTCAAGCGTCTTCATTATTTTTTTGCAAGTGTAAAGGATAAGAGTCCATGTGAAGCTAAAATATCATATTACAGTGTCATCGAAGACATATGGGAGTTTGACTACATAGATTTTAGAATTCTACTCTTTAAATCTAATTGGTTTGATAACACCAAAGGAGTTATAGTGGATGAATTGGGTTTCATTTTAGTGAACTTTGAAAAGATTGGCGAGAAGGGTAAACCATTCATATTGGCATCATAGGTGAAACAAGTATTTTATATCAATGATCCTGCAAATGATAAATGGTCAGTTGTTCTTCATGGTAAAAGACAGTTCATTGAAGATCCTATAGATGAAGAACAATACTATGATAAGTATGATGACTCCAATCCATTCTCAGTTGGGTTGCCAACACCACCAAATATTGAAGCTAATGGTCACTTGTATGTGCGCGGAGATCACAATGAAGGATTTTTAATTGATAAAAGATCTCAATATTAGAGGCATGCATGCTTATATTTTTTATATGTTTTATTTTTTTATATGTTTTATTTTTTTGAATGTGAACTTTACAATGTGAATTACTTTACAATGTGAATGTGAACTTTACAATGTGAATTACTTTACAATGTGAACTTTACAATCTGAATTTGAACTTTCAGATGGATGAGCATTCATATGATGACCGTGTTGATGATTATCTTGAGGGTGAGGACGTCAATGCGTCACCTCACAATGTAAGTTTTAAAAATATATCCCCGAGGTTTCTATCTATATGTTCATTTATAGTTATATCCTATAAGTGTATTTTTTTGTCAAATTTTAGGTTGGTGATGTACCCCCTGAAGAAATTGGGGCACTTGATGAGCATCCAAAAAAAAATGAGAAAGTGAGGGGCATCACAATGATGAGAAAGTTACAACTACAAAGGGGCAATGGACCCAAATTGGCTGTGGATTTTGATCATGCAGGAAATCCAGTTGGAGTGAACCGCAACTTGTTTATTTCATATCTTGGGTTTCTTACTCACAGCAATTATAGTCTTAACGTAGAATCTTGGAGTAAAGTTACTAAGGGGAAGAAATACTTAGTATGCAAGGAACTATATGTGAGTTATTATTATTTGCAATTCTATTTTTGTAGATTACTAATTGTTAGGATATTAGTTAATAGCAATTCTATTTTGCAGAGTATATTTGATCTGGATGAAAAGTTGCATTGTAAATGTGTGATGCAATGTTGTGGGATGGTCTTAAGAAACTATAGGACAAATCTCACTCGATATTACATATTTGATGCTGAGAAGAGGTTCTTGATTGATTTCCAATTCTAGACATTGATCACTTTTTGACTAACTCTACACTAATAATTTTTGTTTGTATTCTCTTTAAAAAGTAAATTTAGGAAGAAGGCAACCATCAAGCAATGGAACTACTTGGACCCCAAAGATTGGGAGGAGTTTGTTACCAAAAGAAAAACTTATGAATTAAAGGTATTAAGTGCCACTCCCAATTTAATTAATATACGTTCTTATGTATTCACCTATTTAAGATTAACCTTTAGTGTTAATAAAAAAATCAATGTGCTTACTAACAAGGCTATAAGTGATGCTCAAAGAGCAAGGCGTGCACTAAATGTACATGACCACACAATGGGTCCAAGAGACTATGCAGGCATTCGCCAAAGACTATAGGTTGAGTCTGCTGCTCAGTCTACTGCTACTCAGGAGATTGTATAGTCCTCTACTATTGGTCTTGCACCTTTGCCTCACCAAGCTTTGTGGATAGCTACGAGGCAAAATAATAAGGGATATATACTGAAGCTCACAACTGCTGAGGCAGCAACAAAAATGGTAAAATTCAACTATTAGAGCAATTGATCGATATTGATTATTGTTATGTTTACTTACCAATTTCTATTGATGGTGATTAGCGGGAGCTGTACAAGTAGAGGAAGGAAGGCAAGTTCATCCCTAAGGGCACAAGGGATGAATTGGCAGTTTCTCTGGGTAACCCAGAGCATCCTGGATGTGTTAGGGGTGCAGGCATTGATGTGGGCATCAAAGCGTTCTTTGGGCCATCCCAGCACAAACCTGTCCCAAAAGTGGGACTTTCACAAGCTGAGGTAACCTATTCTTTTTTTAGAATGTTATTGCGAAAGGGAATTCAATAATCAAAAGCTAGCATTTCTTTTATCCATGTATAGGTAGATGAATTGATAAGAGAATCAAAGAAGCAATGGTGAAGTGGCGGGCGTCTCAGATTGCCACTCAGATAGTACCTATGGTGGGCTGCTCTTCTCCTACTGTAGAGGTTGGGAGTAATCATGTGGACCCATCACCTGCCACGTACACTATAAGTATTTTTATGACATAGTATCTAGTCTTTTCAAGATGATATGTTTATGTATATATGTATATAACATTCTTTACGTAAATTTGTAGGGGTTGAAGCCATGCCATCTAAAAAGTCAAGAATATGTCGTGAGAGGCATGGGCATATCCACCCCTTCTAGGAAAAATGTTTCATGGGACTCCAGTACGAGATGGTGCGGTTCGTGTGAGCCCGATACGTGTACTCCTCAATTGGAAGGATGTTACATTGCCTTATGCCCACCCAGATTCTGAAATGCTTGGTGAGGCAGAAGGGAGAGTGATATTGTGGCCCAAAACAGATGTCGTCTATACTAATATTGTATGGAAAATTTACATTATGTTAATTTGTTAGTGGTACGTATATATGAGTCAATTGATTTGTAATTATATATACATGTTAAAAGGAAGACACCCGCTACATCTCGGCCTCCACCTCCACCTCTTAAAGTACCAAGTTGGCTTCTGAGGGACCTACACACCTTGTTAGGTCCTAATTGTAGGGGTATGGCAGATTGGATAGGTTAACATGATCCAAATTGCCCTATAAATGTTACTATTCTGGAGGATGTTGCAGGTCAATCATACGATAACAAGCTATTTATACAAGATTTTTTGGAGTTGTTTTGTTATGGTTGACTGAATACATCTATGATAGAGCTATGGATAAGGTGAGATCTTCTTTATACATCCATATACCTTATTTCATATACGGTGATTTGGTTTCTTATATATTAATGCATACATAATACATGTTTTGCAGCCACTTACACACAATATGTACAAATTTTTCATTTCTCCATGTGGGATTTTTGGTTCCATCTTTGATTAATCTTGTAGATAAACACTCTAGGTCAGTTACTTCATACTATTATGATGTTTTTAAATATTTTGGTAAAAACAGGAAGATGGTGATAATAGCCCCATTCAATGTCGGGTAAGTTTACTTTGCTTATAATTTGGACTTAAGGAAATTAAATTTTCATTGTGACTTTTGAGTTACTAATTTCTAACTTTCTTACCTCTAGTGGTAAGCATTGTGAATTACTAATTATTGTCCCTGATACATTAACTGTCTATTATCTAGATCATGCGGGGAATGAATTGAATATATAGGGATATGCAATGAAAAGGCCCATTATTCCCTTGAGAAATATTTCATATTTTTATATCCATTAACTTTTTTTATTATATTACTATTTAAGTATGCAATTTCTTGTGATACATTAACATGTAGGGCTTGACAAGAGTTCAAAAAATCTGGATGAAAGGTCCCCAAGAAAAAAACCCAGCCACTAATTTGGGAGAATGTGAAAGTAATTTCCCGACTCCAATGTATATATTATTTATTTGAACTATGCTTATTTGTATTTTTGAATATTTTGTATGTTTCAATTTATAGTGTGCTACACAAGACAATGGTTGGGCATGTACATACTATGTAATGTGATTTATGAGCATAATTATCGAGCATGGCGTAATGGAAATCGATACCATACATCATGTATTATATATAGTCTCATTAGATAATATGAAATATATCAATCTTATTATATATTATTAATTATATATATACATCATTCTTTTTGTAGGTGTTAAAAAATGACTTCACTACAGGTGAAAAGTTATTAGATGTACATACTCCCTATACGATGGATGACTTAAATGATGTAAGAGAACGATGGAAAAAAGCCCTACAAGTAGTGGGAATTTATAAATATAATTTGGATACTCATGGAGATAATGACGATGATGAATAATGAATGATATTTCTAAACTTTGTTCTCATAATTATTTTTTGTGTGAATGTGAATGAATTTTTCTGATGTCAGATGTGTGAATGTGAAGATGATCAATGCATGAATGTTTCTACATTTGTCTGAATGTGAAAAGAGATGAAATGAATGGAACTACAAGTTGCTAAATGTGTGTGAAAATGGAGTAAATGTGAAATGGAACTACTAGTTTCTACATGTCTGTGATGAAAAATAATATGAATTAAATGTTCTTATACATGTGTGTGAATCACATGATAAATATATAATATTGTCCATCTTGTTAATTTTGTAGGTTTGTGGCATGTTGTTGGTTGATATCAATGGATGTTTTAAACCTATAGTTCAGAACTAAACTGTAGGTTCTACATCCTGCTGACCAGCCATACTGTAGGGCTACAAACTTATAAGAAAAAATTAGAACATAGGCATCGGTTATTTGTAAAAACTGACAACATACAGTTATAGTGTCGGTTATGTATATAAAACAAATGCCTATGGTGCCCCTAATGGCGCCTTTTTGTTAGTGACGGGAAGGGTAATGGTGTCAGTTGTTAACTAGTAACCGACATCTTTAATCAGGTTATAGTGTTAGTTTCCTTTTGGAACTGACGCCTATAGTCCCCTTGTTGGCGCATTTTTGGTGGCGGGAAGGGTTATGGTGTCGGTTGTTAATTAATAACTGACATCGTTAATCAGGTTATAGTGTCAATTTTATTTAAGAAACGACGCCTATAGTTCCCTTGCTGGCACATTTTTGGTGACGGGAAGGTTTATGGCGTCGGCTGGGGGACCAACGTTGAAGGTGTCAACTTTTAGCGGCGCCCACTTGGGTGTCGCTTGGAAACTGACGCCTTAGGCCTTAAATTACTAATGCCAAAGGAAATTTCTGTACTAGTTTCAAACCCTTTATATTTAATGTCAATCATATGATTGGCTCTCTGGTCATACCTTACCAACAATTTTGAAATATGAAAGTTCACCGTTTGCAGTGAAAGTGATTGTTCTTGTATCAACACATATTGTTAGATGCAATGGTATGAGGAGAGAACCATGCCCCTAGATTGAGTGATATGGAAAAACATTTCCAGTCTTGTCTTGATGTATATCAAGTTGCATCATGATAAAGCATGTGGATCTTGGTTGTTTGTTATAAAGGGTGAATAGGATGGTCTCCAAGGAGAAGGTGACCCACTCAGGGCCAAATATAGTTGCTAGGGATCGATATGTGAGGTTTATTTCCCTTTAAAGGATACTTCACTAGAGAAACACTTACAAGGAAATGTATATGTTCAAGGTAACCCACTCAGGGATAGAGATTATATCTTGATATGGCGCATGATATTCCTCTCTCCTCAGGGAATTTTTTTTGAGAGAAACACTAACAAGGAAATGGATATCTAGGGTTTACATGGCCCTCTATGGGTCAGGGACTATGGATGGATGTGACAATGTGATATTGTCTCTCCTCAAGGGATATCATATGGGACAAATACTCATATGGTACTGGGTATCTAAAGTCAAGATGACTCACTAGGGGCCAGAGACTTTGGCTAGATATGGATGTATGAGTTTCCTCTCTCATCAGGGGAAATCTTATGAGGGAAGAACTTATGAGGAAGTGGGTATCCAGGGACAACGTGACCCTCTCTGGGTTAGAGACTATCTCTGGATACAAGAATGTGAGATTCCTCTCTTCTTAGGGGAAATATTATGAGATAAATAGTCACTAGGTAAAGGGGTATCTAGGGACAATGTTACCCACTTTGAACCAGAGACAGTGTCTAGATATGGGTGTGCAAGATTCCTCTCTCCTAAGGGGAGATCTTATGAGAACAAAGACTAAAGGGATATCCCAGGACAAGGTGACACTGTCTGTAGCTAGAGACTATGGATGAATATGTGTGTGTGATATTCCTCTCTCCTAAAGGGAGATCTCATAAGAGAAATACTCACAAGGAAAAGGGGTATCAGAGGATAAGGTGACCCACTCAGGGGTAGAGATTGTGGTTGTATGTAGGTGTGTGAGATTCCTCTCTCCTCAATAGAACTATTATTAAAGAAATACTAAGTACGGATACAGGTATCCAAGGATAAGGTGACCCGCTCAGGGCCAAAGACTGTGGATGGATATGGGCATGTGAGGTTCCTCTCTCCTCATGGGACATCTTATGAGAGAAATTCTCATAATGAAAAAGGGATATATAGGGATAAGGTGACCCTCTTTGTGGTCATATATTGTGGCTAGATATGTGTGTGAGTGAGATTGCTCTCTCCTCAGGGGCTAGTTTATGAGAGAAATATTCACAAAGAAAAGGGTTTATTGGCCCAATTTTATGTTATAGTCCAGGATCATTTAGATATGAACGTTGTTCTAGGGTGATGACCCAATTTTAGGTCATAGTTTCAGACTGTATAGCTATGAAAGTGAAAGAAAAATGATTGTGCAACTTTTAGGTTATGGTTTGAGACCATACAGATATGAACATGAAAGCACGGTGATGGCCCAACTTTAGGTTGTAATCTAGAACCGTGGTTATTGTCGTGATTGCACGGTGATGGCCTAGTTTTTGGTCATGGTCTTGTACTGTATATATGAGAAAGACTAATATGGGTGTACCACATGCTACTTGGTGCTGAAAATCCTTTGGATCTAATGGAGTCGGTGTGCTTGGTGCATGAGTCGATATTTTAGTCAATATTTGGATGTCATTTCTAATGTTTTAGAACAAAGTAGCCTCTCAACGGAACGGTGAAGCTTTGTCTTGGAAGGATAAAGTAGTGTAGATGCCTTTCAAGGAAGTTTGTAGATGAGTAAACATGGGCATGAGTAGATGATGGCTGGATAAAATGATGCAAAGTTAGATGTCAGATGATTGTGAGAGCACAGAGCTTGTAGGTAAAATCATGCAACCTTTTGGCATAAGGCTGAAGGTATTCAGATTTAGTCCTCAGAAGGTCAAGATATTCTAGAGAAGCTTCCCAAAAAGTATTGCTCCTAGTCAAAGATGAAGATTGAAGAGAATTGATAGTATTTGAATAGCATTTTGACAGCCTTTAAGTGAATGTCAAAGGTTTAAGGTATGAGTGGTGGATCATGAGTGGAAACCACAATATAGTTGCCTTTTGGCATGTATCTAGTTGAAAGATTTTGTTAAAATTCCTTCTAGCTTGAAATGACTTTCATTTTTATTGAGTTTTTGAAACATTTTTCAGCCCTCTTTTACAAATATGGTTCAACTGCATGGATTTTGAAACACCGTTCATCTTTCATTGATTTTCTGAAATGAGTTTTTTTTTCAAAAGATTATTTATTTTTATTTGTGAAAATGTTTATTAATTGAAAAAGGTTATCCTTTTTTTAAGCTACCTTTGTTATAAAATGTTCAATTTAAAAATAAGATTTTTTTGGAAAATGATTTTCTTTTTTATTTTTGAAAAGTTATTATTTTTCTTCAAAGAATTTTTTTCATTTTATTTTGAAAACAGTTCTTCTTTTTTTAAAGATTTTTTTTGTGTCGAAAAGATATTTCTTTGGATAGATTTTTTTTAAGAATTTTCTTTTTTTAAAATAATATTCTTTTTATTTCAAAAATAATTTTCTCTTTTTTGTTTTGAAAAAAATGTTATTTTACAAAAATGATTGCTCATTCAAGATTATTGATTGGAGTTTTTGGATGAGAGATATCACCCTAAGTTTGTTCGAGATCATTAGTAGATTTTCAATTTTGGAAAGATCATAGATCAAAGATCGTTGATGATTGAGATCACTTGAAATTATTTTGAATCCTTATAGGTAATTGAAGATTGTCATTTTCAAATAATGTGAGATTGTAACTTAGTTGATATAAGATCATGTAACATCATTGGAGATATTGATTTTAGATTATTTTCTTGATGAAATTGTTTTAAACATGAGGATTATAGAAACGAGAATGATTTCAAAACATGAATGTTTCAAAGATCATACAATTTGGAAAGCAAGCAACATTCTTGAAAATTATAAAACAAATAAGTACAAAAAAATTATGTAAAAGAGAAACACAGCCTTCTAGCCAATGAGTTTAGATGTGATTTATATATTCATCCTAGTATTAGTTGGATTTTTAGCTTTACTTTGAATCCATTTCCTATATCACTTTAGAATCATCTTACATTTAATTTTTCTTAATTTTATGTAATTTCATAGAAATTTGATCCATTTCTTCATTTCCATGGTAGGCTTGAACTTCATTATGTGGTAGGAGCATCTAAGATAATGGACATAATATTAATATAATGGACCATATATCGATGATCTATTCCTTCATTGATTGTGAAGCCATCTATTTTCATTGATCTGCCCTTCGTCAAATGCCATTCCTTAAGCACATCCAATGACCATATTCCAATGCCCCCTCCCTCAGGTGGGCTTGCAATTTTCCAAACAATTGGTTTATATCATGTAGTCCTTCAACTAAAAGAAGCCTATTCACCACTACTGGTTATTTCCTACCAATGGATGAACCACATAGAAAGACTGAAGGAACCTTCGCACCTAGCATTCTGATGGTTCACTAGTGCTCCTTCCGATGGGACCCTTAGGTGCAACAATCGGTGGTAGTTCTTTCACCATCATCTAATGATAGTTCAACACTCAACAATAAATGGATTTCATGCACTCACCTTCTTGTTGATGAACAACATCTACCTACAATTGTATCTATGCATTGTATTCCAATGGATGTATTGTAGTGCCTTCCTAAGGGTTTGTTGCACTTTCACAATGATGGGTAGTCAACACCATTAATAAAACATTTCCCTATGTCTTCACTCTAATGATCCACCTGACGGCTCACCTACTTAAGGTTTTACTAAACATAGAATGACTCCTTGTCTAACAAAGGAGTTAATGCATGCCAGAAACCCTTTGTATTCTTTACGTCACCATTGTTTCTTCACCTCTGTGGCAGTCAAAGCCTTAATTCTGAGGAAACTACGAAGGTTCCAAGACCTTCCTCCACCTCTAAATTTAATACCAAGACCTACAAAGAAAGGATCCACTATTTAATGGTTTTCATATGTTGTTGTCTACACTCACCTTCAACGTTCGGGAGCCTTCATCCTCATCCATCAGTTGACGAATGTCAGTTGAAGGTTCTTACACTTTTGCTACCACCAAGGCACAAGGTTCTGACATCAAAGGAAGTTTGGTCTAGAACCTTTGTCTATTAGTTTACAACTCCAACCTTCATTGATCATTTCTCTCTCTTGACAATGACTAGATGTATCTTTATATAAAGAAGAATGACACTCAAAATCCACTATGAGAAATGGCTTGGTGTAGACTTATTGGTGCTTCAACTACCATCACTTTAGATCTTGAAGACAAGCATCCACATACCACATATCTTCTTTTATCTTTTACTGAGATGATGACTTTCTTTTTTGCTTCTAATTTTATTCTTATTACTCTTGTCGTGAGTGAGTAGTCATCTCGCTAGGGTGCAGGTAGTAGTCCCTCTACCAAAATTTGCTCCTTTTATATGCATTTGTATTTGTATGGACCATTATATTTTTATAAATCAATCATTTTACAGTTATACTCTTGTTTGATCGCCAGTATACATGTTTATCAAACCTTGTGCATGGAGAACTTCAAACCAATGTTCTAGGATATTGATTATTGTTGTTTTACCCTTAATGACAATTACAGATTGGTATTTATAGAGGTGATAGATCTAATATCTCTAGGTAACGCAACAACAAGCCTATAGATATATGCTTTTGGTTATCAATATGATGTAGTGAGAGAGTGGATGATTGGCAGTAGGGATAAAATTGATTCCACCCTAGTGTTTCAGTACATTGATAAATTTATACTTTAATTTGAACTTTACTACATGAAACCTTAGTTTAATCTACCGAGTCAAACTCTTTTGTGAAATACTACTTCTACCATGGTTACCTTAATCAAATAATCCTTAAACAACTTGTCATTTGGATTCAATCCTGAATTAGACTGTAATAAGATATGCCCACGTGTAGGTGGTGATTATTGTAGGCTAGTTAATGTAAACTCTTGATTTCAATGCTAGTGATCATTCATATGCAAAATCATGCACATTAGTTGGTCCTCATCTTCTCTATGGCGTGATGCACTCATCGAGGGGTAACCCAGGTTCTTTGTATATAAGTACTAATATCGATACACCTCTTTACTACAAATTCCATAATCATTTATGAGTGTTAGGAGAGGCAGGTGTCCTCAAGGTCTTCTGACATCCAGCTTAACCCTATGCATGACCTTTACTAAAACCACACACCATTTTAAGGGATCCAACATGAATGATTACACCCTTTCCATGATGATTCTTTTACATGTGTGCATTGTATAGGTGTAAGGTTTTGATATTTTCTAAAGCAAACAGACAACAATAAAGCATGAAAGATTAATGATAAACATAAAAGGACACAATCATGCAATTACTTAGAAAATGAATATCTATCTTTCCATGGAATGTATCTCCAATCCATTTCTTTTTTAGTTATTTTTTATTATAAAAAGCATAAATGGAAACTGATAAGAAAAATGAAAAAATAAGGGAAGCAGAGGCTAACTCAAAAAGGAAAAAAAATCAAACCCTCAAAGGGAAGCATATGTTAACCATGAAAGCAAAGAAGGTTACAAAAATTAGCACTTTTCATACTTCCAAAAATTGAAGCAATAGGAAAACCAAAGTGACAAAGAAAATTCCTACTGGAACAGATGATTCTACTAGATTTATTATGATCCAAAAAACAAAGGAGGAAATAAAGATCTCAAGTCTTTTTTAGATAATTTTAATTTTACATTTTTTTCTATGAATTCTGTAATTTATTGTTATTTTTTTGGAAAACTCAAAATTTCAGAGAAAACATAATGAGCAAAATAAAAATGGATGAAAAAATAAAAACCTCAATTGATCAGTAAAACATGAGTCAATGGAAAGAAATATGTAACTCAGATTGTCTTGCAACCCTAGAAAATTTACCAAACTATTGTACCTAGAAAAAAAATCCCATGGATCTTATGATCATGAAAACACCTAAAAAGCAAACACACAATGATATATTGATAAATCTCAAGTTACATGCTTAATTTATTTTTAAAATGATGAAAAATGTAAGTGAGTGTGTAAATTAGAAGAAAAACACAAAAAAGACTAATTTTGACTCGACATAAGGGCAGATAAGAAAGGTATGAATAATTGAGACATCAAACTCAATGATCTTGTTACATGTGGGAAAGCTTTTAACATCCCAATCTCGCTCAATAAATAGTATTGCAACCTTCCGGTCATCTAGAACAAAAATGATGGTGATCAAGGTTGTTTTTAGGGAAAAGGGAGGGAAACGATAATAAAGTGATTTTATCTTGGCAGACCTTGGGGGCTGGATATTGTGATAGACTAAACTTTTGGAGTTTCTAATTACTTAATGACAAATTATTAATCCTATGTAGGTTTTTGATCATTTGGATGCACTAAAGTTGAAAGTCATTGAGGTTAGTGTTATGATTAATGCCCCTAAGTATGTGCCATTTTGGATCAAGTGGTGGACTGTCAAATAGTGGTAATTTGGCACCAACATCTAGTATAGTGTATCATGAGTTATTCTAAAGCTATGTTTGAAGTCTCACTAATCTATGATGTCCCGAGTAAAAAGTATGGATGATTGAATGTTGATTAAATGATTAATATTTGAGGAATGTAATGAACTAGTGTATAACCTGTTACCCTAAGTTGTTGCCATGTGCCTTTTCATGCCTTAGAGAAGTGGGTAGGTGACGTTGTTGTTTTCCTTATGGGTAGTACAATCCATCCACAACTATCACGTTTCAGATTGGTGGCATGGAGGTTTTATGGCCCTTGGATGGCATGCTTGAGAAGTTACATCCTACCCGAGTTCAAACAAACATGGTTGGGATCAAGCCACCACGATCACCATCATGATCCTGAGCAAAGACAAGTGATTGGTTATGGGGGCGGTCTGTTCATGTGAAAAGAATGGGGAACCAATCCATTTTCCTTGGGTTGCCGATAGCGTAGTTCAAGCACTCATATAAGGCAGTTGGATGTGGGATATATACAAACCCCACCCTCTAGTTCTCCATCATCTATTGCAGGTGGGAGGCAAAAATTATAGAAGGAGGAGATTGGGGGAAGATCACGACACTAGAGAACAACGATGAGGACCTCGCCTAACTGGATCAACCTCACACAGGTCCGTAGGGATGACATCGTGAGAAAAGAAAGACTCCAACATCAAGCCACCATGTTGGCAGTGTGAAGAAGGTAACGATGGTGCAAGGCCAAGCCCATCAGTGCTGGCGGTGTTCCATGTCTTAACAGAGCTGCTAGAAGTTTCATATATTAAGGACAGAAGACATGACGGGCATCAGGGCTGGTTCAAGGTCAGCGATGCTCGCACAGGCGGAGGGAGAAATTGATGAGGAGAGAAGTGTCAGGTCGCACTCATAACGGCAGTTACTTAGGATCCATGTGGAGCCCTAGCTCCAACTGGCACTGGTGCCCCTTGAGTAGACATGACGGCTGCGAGATTGGGTGGCGAATACCTATTTGGTGAAGATCGAGCGGAGGGTGCCCGCTTCACATAGATCGCAAGGAGAAGAGGCCATTCGTTGCCTTACTAAGCGGCGACAGCTTCGTGCGAGGAGCAGGCCACGAAGGCACCTAATCCAGCAAAGAGTGACGCTCGTAGGTGCAGTGGGTAGATCACTGAGATTACATCAAACCAAGGAGGGAGAGAGAGTCCAATGGTGAGGTGACAAGGAAGAGGTCGGCGGTGGCTGTTGCGTCACGTAGCAGAAAAATGGAGTCCCGTTCGGGACTTGGACGAGCACTAGACGAGGTAAAAATGACAGACTGGGTCCAGGTAGCAAACTGGCCGCATGTCCAGTGATCGAAGCATCACTTGAAACCAGTAAGAAAGAGTTGTGCAACCCAAATGGCCACGTGGTGATACACCATTCGTCTAAAAAGGTAATTAATCAGAAAATGCTCAGTTCTTGAATAAATTGTAGAAAACGGCTCAATTATTAGAAAAATACATATAATGTACCAAAATTCTTAGAAAAATACATAGAACAATGTGGAAGCATAATATCATCCTTCTAATGTTCTAATATTAGTGATATCATGTAATATGTGTAATGCTTAGATCATGAGTAATAAATATTAAATGATGATACAAAAATTATGAAAAAATGTCACTAAGTCCATAACCATGCGTAAGGAGGCAAGATCACCTCCTTACTAAAATATGGTAAACAAAACACATTGGAAAGTAGCAGAATAAAAAATTTCTGACTATATTCAATTTCATAAAAGATTGTACAAGATACATAAAAATCTCCCTTTTAGGGTTGCATACATACACAACTAGGATCTAGATAGAGGGAAGTCTAGACTACTCCACTTTTGTCTTCGAGCAACATATCCATCATCTAATCCATGCCAAAGCCAAGATCTTCAAGTCCTATTCATCACCTTGCTCCACATCTGGGTGGTTGGGAAGGCACCCAGCAAAAGGAAAAGGAAAACAAGGTATGTGTTACAAAACTATTCTAGGATATGAAGATAAGAAAAATATATAAAAATGTGCTAGGGTTCATCATATTATGAAGACAATCAAGGGAATGAGGCCATATATATAAAAGAATATTTCAATAGATGCTTGCCATATACAGCATATAACAAAAGGATTTCATGCATGATTTATATTGACTACCTTAACTATGTAGGGTTGAGGAACCTACCGAACCTTCAACCAAAAGGGTGAGGGGATAATAACACATTCCCAGTAACCTGCACATATTTCATGTGTGGGGGAGAGTATCACATTCCGCAAGGTGATTAAATACATTCCCAACTATGGGTGGTTGTACATACAAGTACCACTACAATATTTAATTAGTCTAATGAAATCAACATACCAGAAACTATAGAAAGTAATAGAATATCATATGAAGAACATGGACGTGAGGTACCAAGACCCAAGAATAATATTCCAAAACTGATTATGAGGCAGGTATAGAAAAGAATCAAGAGTATAAGGAATATGATTCAATGAAGCCTAATTATAGAAAAGTAGGTCAAGGCACAAATATTCCCAACTAAAAGGTTAAATGCACATACCTTGAATATTGAAATCAATTATCAACTTGCACCACTAAATCGATTCCATGTTCCCCTTTTCCTAATATCATCACCGTGTTTATGTATTAGAACTATATTCATTCATTAAACGCTTAAAACCTTAAAGTTGATAACTTTTTCTACAAATCACCAGTTTAGGTCTCAAAAACATTATCATTGTCTTAGTTAGGGTTTTCTAATCAAAATAACATACATATTTGTATATTTTCAAGTTACTGACTTTTTAGGGTATTTTCCATATTTATTAGTTAATTAAATCAACCCAAAAAATACATATTCGACAACCTCAGAATAAAACCACAAAAATATTTTTATTTGATAGATCTTGTTCTCCAGATTCCAAAACATATTTCATTTTCAATACTGACCTATAGGAAATTGCCACATCATTAAACCGGTTGAGATAATTGAAGAGAGAGAAGGAGAGGAAGAAAACACCATTCGACCAAGATTAGGTTTGAAGTTCCATAGGTAACCAAACTAGAGCTTCTAGAGAAGTTAAAATAGCAAGAAACCAAAACTCTAGAAGAACATGGTAAAACGAAATGGAAATCATCGATTTTCAACATAGAAGCATGAGTTTTAAGCATGTATTATGCAATATATGAGAAGGGGGGTAACAAAGATTGCCTCTAGGAAGGTAATATGGTACAAACAGCAAGTATCTCGAGGTTATAAGGTTTGGTTTCTCCAAGCGAAGCTCCTTTCTTAAGCAAAGATCACCTTCTCCAATTTAGAGGTGCAAACCCTAGCCAAAGAGTATGGAGATGAGTTGCTTTAGGGTTCTAAGTGGAGTTTTACCATGGAAAGTCATGGTTACGACCTAGAATAAGGTGTAAGGAATATTAACAGTATGAAAATAGGGAAGTAAGGGAGTCAACGTATTAGTTTTGGTTGAAATCACCAAGGAGGAGCTTTAGAAATCCTAATAGAGCAATTTGAAAACCATAGGAGCCTTCTTCACCAAGGTAGGTTCCTTCTATTACCTTGGGTCAGAAAATTCATGGACAAATATAGGAGGAACTATTCTCTAAGCTATAGGAAAGAAAAGGAGATCAAGAGTTTCGAATTTGTGAGTTGGGAAAGGGTAGACATGGCTATATAAAGAAAAAGGTGAAGCATGAGGTGTCTAAGGGACTTTCCATGTGTCCTTTAGCTAAGGCTTCATGCCCATGCAAGAGGACAGCTCATAGACTCTTCATGTATACCAAAGGTCGGCCCTAAGAGTCCCTAGATCCTTCTAGGCCATCCCCATCGTCCTTAAAGCAAAGAAATAACCCCATTGGTTGATAGCTTTTAAAGGTAAGCACCTTTATAAAGAGGGTAATTCCCTATAATGCCCTTGGAAAGTAACACCTTCAAACCAAGGTGCAACCAGGTGCCCCATGGCTAAAAATCTCGAAAATGGTAAGGAAATATCTACGGATTAAAAATCAAGTGATAATTTGCAAAGAAAATCTCCAAATTGGGTAAATTGCATAATAGTCCAGAATGTACCCAAAATTGCATAACTTGCACAAACAACATTCAAATTGGACCAAACTTCATCCACAAGTTATATTTGATGTGTAGAATATGAATTTACCATATTTACATATTTCGAAGTTATATAGTCACATTATTCATTACTTATTCCTTTTACTCATTTTCTCTCTCCTAAACTTATCCTAATATTTCAAGGTTGTCCAAATTAGATGAAATTTTACATGTAGGATAATTTTGATATGTAGATTTTGATTTTGAATTTTGTTTCCACTTTTGAGACTTCTTTTTATGAAATATGTCATATGGCCCATTAACGACCCGTTATCTAAATTATTCATCCAATTAAGTTTCTTATCTTCATATTACCACCAAAATGAGTTATGTGGCATATTTTACGTATCCATAATAAATCTAAGATTAATATTAGAACATTAGGTTACATTAAACTAATCTATACATGCATTAGCTCATTGTGATTATACTAAACATCTATTTAGGTCTAACCTTTAACTGTGTGTGGCTAAGTCCAAAGCGTGAACTTCCAGGGTAGGGTCTGAGATCTAGTATGTTAGAACACACCACCCCTTAAAGGGATTTCATCCTCAAAATCAAAAATCCATAAGAAAACTTATCCACCACCCCTTAAAAGGGTTCATCTTATTATATCAAACTATTCTTTAGGTATAAAAGGTTTAACTACACATCCTTACATACTGCCACAAAAGCAACATGAAAAAGGAAAACATAACTAGGAAAGATTAACCATTGAACTATGGGTCAACTTGTTCCTATCCTGCCATAAGGTCTTCTTGCACAAGCAAAGGATACTAGGTGTAAGCAACCTAAGATAAAAGTAAACATCCTAAAGGGAGACAAGTTTGAAATAGTTAGATAACCGACAGCTAGTGGATCTGATACCATGTTGTAAGGATGTGAGATCACCTTCTTGCTAAAATATGGTAAACAAAACACATTGGAAAGCAGCAGAATAAAAAATTTCTAACTATATTCAATTTCATTAAAGATTGTACAAGATACATAAAAATCTCCCTTTTAGGGTTACATCAACATACACAACTAGGATCTAGATAGAGGAAAGTCTGGACTACTCCACTTTTGTCTCCAAGCGACATATCCATCAGCTAATCCATGCCAAAGCCAAGATATTCAAGTGCTATCCATCACATTGCTCCACATCTGGGTGGTTGGGAAGGAACCAGACAAAAGGAAAAGGAAAACAAGGTATGTGTTACAAAACTATTCTAGGATATTAAGATAATAAAAATATATAAAAATGTGCTAGGGTTCATCATATGATGAAGACAATCAAGAGAATGAGGCCATATATATAAAAGAATATTTCAATAGATGCTTGCCACAAACAACATATAACAAAAGGATTGCATGCATGATTTATATTGACTACCTTAACTATGTAGGGTTGAGGCACCTACCGAACCTTCAACTAAAAGGGTGAGGGGAGAATAACACATTTCCAGTCACCTGCACATATTTCATGTGTGGGGGAGAGTATCACATTCCCCGGGGCGATTACATACATGCCCAACTATGGGTGGTTGTACATACAAGTACCACAACACTAATTAATTAGTTTAAAAAAATCAACATGCTAGAAACTATGGGAACTAATAGAATCTCATTTGAAGAACATGGAAGTGGGGTACCAAGAACCTAGAATAATATTCCAAAATTGATTATGAGGCAGGTATAGCAAAGAATCAAGAGTGTAAGGAATAGTATTCAATGAAGCCTCATTATAGAAAAGTAGGTCAAGGAACAAATATTCCCAACTGAAAGGTTAAATGAACATACATTTAATATTGATTCCAATTATCAACTTGTACCACTTAATCGATTACATGTTCCACTTTTCCTAATATCATCGCCATGTTTATGTGTTAGAACTATATTCATTCATTAAACGCTTAAAACCTTAAAGTTGTAAACTTTTTCTACAAATTAATGACCAATTTAGGTCTCAAAAACATTATCATTGTCTTAGTTAGGGTTTTCTAATCAAAATAACATGCATATTTGTATATTTTTGAGTTACTGACTTTTTAGGGTATTTTCCATATTTATTAGTTAATTAAATCAACCCGAAAAAAAACATATTCGAAAACCTCAAAATAAAACCACAAAAATATTTTTATTTGATAGATATCCTTATCCCTATTCCAAAAGATATTTCATTTTCAAATTTGGATAAGCGGTTTAGAAGATATGAATTTTTCAATACTGGCCAATAGGAAATTGCCACATCATCAAACTGATTGAGATTATTGAAGAGAGAAGGAGAGGAGGAAAAAACCATTCAAGCAAGATCAGGTTTGAAGTTGCATAGTAACCATACTAGAGTTTCTACAGAAGGTAAAATAGCAAGAAACCAAAACTCTAGAAGAACATGGTAAAAAGAGATGGAAATCATCGATTTTCAACATAGAAGCATGAGTTTTAAGCATGTATTATGCAATATATGAGAAGGGGGACAACAAAGCTTTCCTCTAGGAAGTTAATATGGTACAAACAGCAAGTATTTCTAGGTTATAAGGTCTGGTTTCTCCAAGACAAGCTCCTTTATTAAGCAAAGATCACCTTCTCCTCTTTAGAGGTGCAAACCCTAGCAAAAGAGCATGGAGATGAGATGCTTTAGGGTTCTAAGTGGAGTTTTACCATGTAAGGTCATGGTTCTGACCTGGAATAAGGTGTAAGGAAGATTAACAATATGAAAATAGGGAAGGAAGGGAGTAAACTTACTAGTTTTGGTCGAAATCACCAAGGATGAGCTTTAGAAATCCTAATAGAGCAATTTGAAAACCATAGGAGCCTTCTTCACCAAGGCAGGCTCCTTCTATTACCTTGGGTCAGAAACATTGTGGAAAAATATAGGAGGAAATATTATATAAGCTAGAGGAAAGAAAAGAAGATCAAGAGTTTCGAATTTGTGAGTTGGGAAGGGGTAGACATGGCTATATAAAGAAAAAGGTGAAGCATGAGGTGTCTAAGGGACTTTCCATGTGTCCTTTAGCTAAGGCTTCATGCCCATGCAAGAGGACAGCTCGTAAACTCTTCATGTATACCAAAGGTCAGCCCTAAGAGTCCCTATAGCTTTCTAGGCCATCCCCACCGTCCTTAAAGCAAAGAAATAACCCCATTGGTTGATAGCCTTTAAAGGTAAGCACCTTTATAAAGAGGGTAATTCCCTATAATGCCCTTGGAAAGTTACACCTTCAAACCAAGGTGCAACCAGGTGACCCATGGATCAAAATTTGTAAAATGGTAAGGGAATATATAAGGATTAAAAATAAGGTGATAATTTGCAAAGAAAACCTCCCAATTTGGTAAATTTTATAAATGTCTGGAATGTACCTAAAATTGCATAACTTGCACCAATAACATCCAAATTGGACCAAACTTCATCCACAAGTTATATTTGATGTGTAGAATATGAATTTACCATTATTTCCATATTTTGGAGTTATATAATCACATTATTCAATATTATGCCTTTTACTCATTTTCTCTCTCCTAAACTTATCCTAATATTTCAAGGTTGTCCAAATTAGATGAAACTTGACAGGTAGGATAATTTTGATATGTAGATTTTAAATTTGAAGTTTGTTTCCACTTTTGAGACTTATTTTTATGAAATATGTCATATGGCCCATTAACGGCCCATTATATAAATTATTCATCCAATTAAGTTTCTTATCTTTATATTACCACCAAAATGAGTTATGTGGCATATTTTATGTATCCATAATAAATCTAATATTAATGTTATAACATTAGGTTACATTAAGGTGATCTATACATGCATTAGCTCATTGCGATTATACTAAACATCTATTTAGGTCTAACCTTGAACTGTATTTGGCTAAGTCCAAAGCGTGAACTTCCAGGGTAGGGTCTTAGATCTAGTATGTTACAACATGTTTATATTGCATATAATGTCAGATATGGCCATGTTGATGCACAAAAACATGTAATTTACTCCATATCGCTAATTAGGTCTTTTAACCCTAAATAAAATGCAATAAATGCACATGTGCTCAATAAATGATAAAATGTACAGAGTAAGCTCATATCAATATCTGGAACCTAAAATTTAAATATGAGATCAGAATGATACACATAATCCATGTTAAATGGAGATGTTTTATCTTAATGTGATATAAACCCTAATATGACTAATACAGGTACCATAGGGTTAACATGTGCACAAATGGATATGAGATAATGGATCATAATGTGGGAATGACATCAGTAAGTTAATCCTAAGACAAGAATACCAATAAAAATGGGAATATACTAAAGAGACTAAGTAAAACCCTAATGAACACGACTAGGGTTAAGATGATGTGAACCTGATGGTGATATGTGATCTTGTCTTAATCATGGTTTGACCAAGGATATAGATGACATTTGGAATGCGGTTTAGAATATCTCTTGATCAAGGTATGTCATTACCTCTTACTTGGCTTATTATACAATATGCTTGTGTTATATGAGTAGTAAAATATTTGGCATATGATATTGGATGAAATGATTGTTCTTGTATGATATGTTGCATGATTTTTCAAACTTATTGATATGAACACATGAAACATAATATATATGTTCCATTATATCTAAGAACTTTAACTCTTTGGTAGTAAAGTGTTGGAAATAAGTACTTCAACTCTTTGGTAGTAAAGTACTTGGAAGTGATCCAACTCTTTGGTAGTAGATCACATTGTGAAATGATCCAACTCTTTGGTAACAGATCATAAAGGCCTTAATGCATTCAACTCTGCGGTAGTAAATGCATGGATGATATAATGGAAAATGTGCTTAAAATATGTGCTCTCTTTTGTTAATTAACATCTTTGTACAAGTATATGATCAACTCTCAGGTAGTAAATGCATGGATGATATAATGGAAAATGTGCTTAAAATATGTATTCTCTTTTATTAAAGAACATCTTTGTGGAAGTATATGATTTTTTTGATATTTCCTTATAACTGAAAAGTATTAGTTTTATCTTATTGCCAAGATATGATGAGAGGCATATAAAAGACACATAGGCGTACTCAGTACAATATTCTTGAATATTGTGCTGACGTGTACCACATGTAATCTTTTATTTAGGTTGTGGTTCTGCTCTTGAAGTCCATGATATTTGAGGGTTGTATGGCGAGTTGATGTACAAGTGGACCTGCTGTCTTAAGATCATGTAGTATAGTGGTAGTACATGTATATGTAGAGTTTGTTGTTCAATATGTAATATCAAATGATGTAACAATTAATGTTGTGATTATATTTTTAATGGTGAACATGTTGTATGGTTTTATTATTATTCATGTACATGTGCTACTTATTATTTCCTTCTGATTCCCTTAATTTTCTTCTTCTTAGCCTAGTGTGGGGTGATTAAATTTGGATGCTCGTTGAGGTGAGGGTTTCAATTTGAACGTCACACATTAGAATAAGTTTTAAAAAATTTGGGGACGTCACTGGTGGTATCAGAGCATGAATAATAGTAAAGCTTGATATTTGCTCATTATGCAAACTCAAAACTAAAGAACCTTAAACTTAATAATCTTTAGGGTTAGATTAGTCATCTTTTAGAGACTAGATCTGACCTAGCCTCTAGGTTAGCACCTAGATGTCCCAGAACTAGTTCTAGACTGGTGCTTGTTGAGTAGAAAGTCCTTAGATGTTGTTATGTCCTTATAGTGCAATGATATGGGACGTTGCACTATTTGGAAATGGCGTGCATCAAGGGAAGAGAAACCCTGGACATAATGTGCATGTTGTCTAGAGTAGCTATACTAGTCTACACCATTTTCTCACCATTTTCACTAGTTTTCATGACACTGTGCTTTCTACTATGTGTGGGACACTCATTTTTTGGATTTGGTTTTTTGATTCCAATCGGATCTAAACTTGGTAGTTTTCTATGTCGCATTTTTATTAGAGAAAAATTATATCATATGTTATTACATATGTATGTATTAAAAAAATGTATCCCCACACATGTATGAGTAGGAGGTGATCATGCAATTTAAGTGAAAGTGAATGACATGAGCCTAGAAAAGAGAGTAGTTCTAGATTAGATGTTTATAGCCTTGTTGGAATATATGATAGATGGAATAGATGATATAAGTTTTGATGATATGATGTAGTCTTATATAGATGGCATAAGATGGTTATGATGATATATGTTTGTCTTTGGGGACTTAAGTTTAATTTTTAGGATTTGAGATAAGTTTTGATGATGCAAGAAATTGGGCTTTTTTTGAGATAAGGTATGTTAAGTTAAGACAGGGTTGTGAGTCAGTATGAGCCTCAATCTCTTTTACAAATGAGGAACTCTAGTGTTGGGACCAGTTGTAGGGTTAACTACCGAGAGAGTGAGACCCACATGGACAAGATCAGGGAACCTAAACTCCAATATATGAGAATTATGAGAAATATGTGATATGATATGTCCTAAACTAGAATACTTCTGAGTGATTGAGATGAGTTGCTTTATGCATGATTCCTATAGTTACCTTGAACCCTAGATATCCTTGGGAGGACCAAACCCTAGAGTCATAGAGAGGTCGGTTATATGTATGTATGTGAATACGAATATGAATATGAGTGCCTACCATCTGGGTGAGGGAGAGAGCCCAAGACCCTGGAGGAGGTATCTATGTTTAAAGTTTTTGTGAAGCCTCATGCTCGGGTTGGTTGGTTCTTGTAGGACTCTAGTAGTATACACACAAGAGATAGAGATGAAGTATAGTGTTTCATGGGTATAAAACCTATGAAGAATGTGTCAGAGCATGTTTTGGTTTGTGTTGATGTGGCTAGATCTTATAAGACTATCACTAGTGCCTATGAGGTAGACCTGGTAACCCTAGACCAAAGAGGTAATAAGAAGCTTGTGCATATGAGACACTCATTGAGTTGAATTAGCTCAAAGTGACTAAGCATGGCACTACCCTCAGGAAAAGGGTTGGGAGAACCTCAATTGGGCTAGATAAAATGTTGATATATGTGTCACAAGCCACTTGTATAAGTTTGTTTTAGCACAACAATTAGATAATAATATATGTAAGGATGTTATCTAATCTCAAGACGTGATATATAGATATGACATGATGGAAACCTAGAGACAGTTTAATAGATATCAATGCATAAATGGTGAACCACATACATAAATAATGATGATAATGTGATATGGTTAGTTAATCTTGTCATGAAATCACTAGTAACTGTTGCAATTTATTATGAGCAATGAAATAACTTCATATGAATGAAACATGTTACATGAGGTGTTAATCTTAGTGCTTAATAAAGATAAAAAATATAGTTTGATAGTTAGCACGACATAATGATTAAGGAACCTTGATGTAATGGGTTAACTGTAGTTAACTCCCTTAGAACATGGTAGTATGATGTGGGAACCCTAACGCAAGGGTAATGTAAGGTGCAACCATAACATATGAGACATGTCATGACATAACCAGAGTTTTTAAACCCTTCTCCCAACTTTGAATGGAGTGTTTGTTCAACCAAGATGTTTTTAAAACCTCCTAATAGTGGTTTGCATATGATTGTGGAGATTTGTTTTTGGATATGTTGCACATAGAGTGGTTTCCTACATGTGGAAGAAGATCCTTTGTTTTCCTTAGAGTAGAGTATGGCTTAATTTTGAGGATGAAATTTCTTTTGAGATGTATATGATGTGATGGATTGGATTTCGAGTTTAATTTCGAGGATGAAATTTCTTTTAAGGTGTGTAGGATGTGATAGGCTAAACTTTTGGAGTTTCTAATTACTTAATGACAAATTGTTAATCCAACATAGGGTTTTGATAATTTGGATGCACTCCAATTAGTTTGGCAAAAGTTGAAAGTCATTGAGGTTTGTGTTATGATTAATTCCCCTAAGTATGTGACATTTTGGATCCAGTGGTGGACTGTCAAATTGTGGTTATTTGGCACCAACATCTAGTATAGTGTTTAATGAGTTACTCTAAAGCTATGTTTGAAGACTCATTAATCTATGATGTCCCTAGTAAAAGGTATGGATGATTGAATGTTGATGAAATGATTAATAATCAAGGAATGTAATGAACTAGTGTATAACATGTTACCCTAAGTTGTTGGCATGTGCCTTGTCATGCCTTGGAGAAATGGACAGGTGATGTTGTTATTTTCCTTATGGGCAGTACAACCCATACACAACCATCACATTTCAGATCGATGGCATGGAGATTTTATGGCCCTTGGATGGCATGCTTGAGAAGTTACATCCTACCCGAGTTCAAACAAACATGGTTGGGATCAAGCCACCACAATCACCATTGTGATAGTTAGCAAAGACGTGCGATTGGTTGTGGGGGCAGTTTGTTCATGTGAAAAGAACGGGGAACCAATCCATTTTCCTTGGGTTGCCGATAGCGTAGTTCAAGAACTCGTATAAGGCAGTTGGATGCGGGGGATACACGAACCCCACCCTCTAGCTCTCCATCATCTGTTGCAGGTAGGAGGCAGAAGTTACAGAGGGAGGAGATATGGGCAAGATCACGACATCAGAGAACAATGATGAGGACCTTGTCTAACTGGATCAACCTTACACAAGTCCGTAGGGATGAGATCGTGAGAAAAGGAAGACACCAGCATCAAGCCACCATGTCGAGGGTGTGAAGAAGGCAATGATGCGGCAAGGCCAAGCCCAGCAGTCGTGGCGGTGTTCCAAGGCTTAACAGAGTTTCCAGCAGTTTGGTTGTTGAGGACAGAAGACACGACGGGCGTCACGCGGGCTCAAGGTTAGCAATGCTCGCATAGGCAGAGGGAGAAACTGACGAGTAGAGAAGCTTCAGGTCACTATCACGACAACAGTGACTTAGGATCCATGTGGAGCCCTAGCTCCAACCGGCACTGGCGCCCCATGAGCATCCATGGAGGCTACGAGATAGGGTGGCGCATACTCATGCCACAGAGAACGAGTGGAGGGTACCGACTTTGTGTAGATCGTGAGGAGAAGAGGTCGGTCGTTGCCTTACTGTGCGGTGGCGGCTTTGTACGAGGAGCAGGCCATGGTGGCACCTAACCGAGCAGAGAGTGATGCTAGAAGGTGCAGTGGGTAGATCACTAAGATTGCATCAAACTAAGGAGGGAGAGAGAGTCCAATTGTGAGGCATTAAGGAAGCGGCCGGCGGCAGTGGTTGCGTCGCATAGCAGAAGAACGGAGTCCCGTTCAGGACTTGGACGAGCACTATACGAGGTTAAAATGATGGTCCGAGTCCAGGTAGCAAACCAGCCACATGTCTAGTGAACCGAAGGCTCACTTGAAACCAGTAAGAAAGAGCTGCACAACCCAAATGGCCGCATCATGACACACCATTAGTCTAAAAAGGTAATTAATTAGAAAATTCTCAGTTCTTGAATAATTTGTAGAAAATAGCTCAATTATCAGAAAAATACATATAATGTACCAATATTCTCAAAAAAATACATAGAACAGTGAGGAAGCATAATATCAGCCTTTTAATCCTCTAATATCAGTGATATCATGTAAGATGTGTAATGCTTAGTTCATGAGTAATAAATATTAAATGATGATACAAAAATTATGAAAAAATGTCAGTAAGCCCATAACCATGTTTATATTGCATATAATGTCCTATATGGTCATGTTGATGCACAAAAACATGTAATTTACTCCATATGGCTAATTAGAGCTTTTAACCCTAAATAAAATGAAATAAATGCATATGTGCTCAATAAATGATAAAATTTACAGACTAAGCTCTGGAACCTCAAATTTAAATATGAGATTAGAATTATATAGATAATCCATGTTAAATGATGATGTTTTCTCTTAATGTGATGTAAACCCTAATATGACTAATACAGGTAACATAGGGTTAACATGTGCACAAATGGATATGGAACCTAACGTTCAGATAATGGATCCTAATCTAGAAAATGACATCAATAAGATAATCCTAAGATAAGAATACCAGTAAAAGTGGGAATATACTAAAGAGACTAAGTGAAACCCTAATGAACACGACTAGGTTTAAGATGATGAGAAATTGATGGTGATATGTGGTCTTCTCTTAATCAGGGTTTGACCAAGGACATAGATGACATCAGGAATGTGGTTTAGAATATCTCTTGATCAAGGTATGCCAATGCCTCTTACTTGGATTATTATACAATATGCTTGTGTTATATGTGTAGTAAAATACTTGGCATATGATATTGGATAAAATAGCTATTCTTGTATGATATGTTGCATGATTTTCCATACTTATTGATATGAACACATGAAACATAATATTTGTATTCCATTATATCTAAGCACTTCAACTCTTTGGTAGTGAAGTGCTGGAAATAAGTACTTCAACTCTTTGGTAGTAAAGTACTTGGAAGTGATCCTACTCGTTGGTAGTAAAGTACTTGGAAGTGATCCAACTCTTTTGTAGTAAAGTACTTGGAAGTGATCCAACTCTTTGGTAGTAGATCATATTGTGAAATGATCCAACTCTTTGGTAGTAGATCATAAAGGCCTAATGCATTCAACTCTCAGGTAGTAAATTCATGGATGATATAATGAAAAATGTGCTTAAAATATGTGCTCTCTTTTATTAATGAACATCTTTGTGCAAGTATATGATTTTGCTTATATTTCCTTATAACTGCCAAGTATTAGTTTTAGCTTATTGCCAAGATATGATGAGAGGTATATAAAATACACTTAGGTGTACTTAGTACAATATTTTTGAATATTGTGCTGATGTGTACCACATGTAATCTTTTATTTAGGTTGTGGTAATGCTCTTGAAGTCTAGGATAGTTGAGGGTTGTATGGCGAGTTGATGTATAGGTAGACATGTTGTCTTAAGATCATGTAGTTTAGTGGTAGTACATGTATATGTAGAGTTTGTTGTACAATATGTAATATCAAATGATGTAACAATTCATGTTGTCATTATATGTTGAATGGTGAGCATGTGTTGTATTGTTTTATTATTGTTCATGTACATGTGCTACTTATTGTTTCCTTCTAACTCCCTTGATTTTTTTTTCTTCTTAGCCTAGTGTAGGGTGTTTAAATTGGGATTATCACTGAGGTGAGGGTTTCAATTTGGAAGTCACACATCAAATTAAGTTTTAGAAAATTCGGGGACGTCACAGATATGGCCATGGTTTCCCATAATTTTCCAAAAGTTCCTAGTTTTTAAGGATGAGTTGTGGTCTTGACCGCCTCAGGACATCTCAAAATAAAGATCCAACACAAGTGGTTGGGATTTATGCATGGGAATAGAGAGAGAGGGGAGATACATATTGATTCAATATAGAAATATTAGAACTTTGAAAAAGGCATGTAGAAATGAACAATTACAGTCAACCAATAGAATGGTATGAATAAAATAGAGTAAGAAAAAGTAACTAATATGACAGTTACTTTGAGTAGCCTAATGGCATTAGCAGAAGTATTTGGTGTCAGAGGAAGGATCCTTTAATCACATGTAGAAGATAAAAGGGGGAGGTAGTTGTTTCTCTATCTTAAGGAGAAACAAAAGGGGTTATAGTACAGTGGGTATGGGCGTCTATTGATAGGTCTATTTTAGGGTTTTGAGTATGCCAGTTGCACCAAGGATGATAATGTTGATTTTCTGATTTGATGGATATTTGTGGAATGTTCATGCAAAAATTTAGATAAGATGGAATTTGAATAAATGTCAATAAAATAATGAAGGAAAGAGAAAATGTATTATTCCAGGATTATCCTTCATGATTTTTTTGAAAAGTATATGTATTTCTATGTTGAATTGGCAATTGACTTATTAGTGGGGAAAAAGGGGAATATTTTATTAAAAATAATATAACTAGGAAATTTATGAGAATTTTTTTATAAAAAGCATATTTGATGGGGAAATTGCCTTAACTCTAGATAAAAGATTTTCTTTGTATAAAATCCCAGATAGGCTCAAAGTGGGTATAATGGATGTTTTAAATAGAGAGAAAAATATCAAAAATGTGGGAAAATGTGTGGAAATGGAATTACTCAATTATTAGCCAGAGAGATAACATTAGTTGAGAAATTTTAAAGAGTTAAAAAATGGGGTGTCAACAAGATGAAACAATAGAACATGTGGAGATATAATCTCATTTACCAATAAATGAACCAAACATGGGAAGCTAAAGGTAAGATGCATAACGAATAGTTGGTTGAACTTTACTAATTAAGTGACGATCATATTAATCATAAAGCTTATGTTTTATTTTCCTTTATTATTTTAGGGGTCAAAAAAGGTCCAAGCGGTCTAAATTTTTGACATTGTCAAATTAAGGATCTAGCTTTTCTCAATGGTGTTAGTTTCCACTTTCGCCAACCAATTAGTTAGTATTTACACAAATGTATATTATTATAATTTTTGTATGAATTTTCCATTTTGGTGATATTTTCTAAGGTGATTTTGATTTTTAAGATAAAGATGAAGGGGTTGTTGTTATTGATTAGTCAGGTTCTATTTACCAAAAAAATTAATCAAGTTGATTTTATTTTCCTTTATGTGGGTGTCTATATGTGCATTTTATTTATTTTTTGATGAGGTCAAATTATAAGAGAAAAAGCAACTGTGATTCAAATTATGGTTTTCTCACATTCAAGAAAAATATAGAGTTTAGGAGTTTCCTATATACTAATCTACCTGTTATTCACTAAAGAAAAGAGAAGAGAGAAATAACCCTTTTTATTCTCTTTTTTCCATGCACTTGTTTAAAGAGAAAATGAATTTTTGTAGTTTTATTTAATCATATTAAGGTTTTTTCTAATTGTATTTGGTTACATGGATGAACCTAGTTTTAAGAAAACTCCACTAAGAACCCTTATTTAATTAATTTTCTAGTTACTAAAATTATTATTTTTTTACGTTTTTCCTCTTCTTAATTAAATTACATCCTCTGATTTTCCATGTTTCTACCCATATTAGGGTTATTCCTCTTCCTAGTTTGTGATACAAAACTATTATAACTTTTCCATCTTATTTAGTGAATATTAGATCTAGTGATATAAGGGGTTTATGATGATAGATCATGGTATTAGAGACCCACAAGAATGTTGTGATCAACTTCGTCTCCTCCTCATTCAAACTTTCAAAGCTTTGTCTAAATCTATCGTCTAAAATAGTTTCCTCAAGAAATTTCCAAGTCATTTTCCATAGTTAAATTTTATATCCATTAATTCAAATAATATATGATCTTCACCTTCAATATATTCTCTTACTTCATCTTCATGACTTCATCATCTAAGTCAATGGAATCTAACATAAACATAGATAATGATTTTTTTAACATCCAATTGCATTAGGTTTATATGACTACTCATTTTAGGTCTTTTGTAACGCCCATCATTCTAGAAAACATGGATACTAGTTTATTTGGAAAATACATAGAGATATGATATATTACTATTATACTATTAAATAAATAAAATAAATTTCTCATACCACATGCTCTAGTAGAAACTGAAGAGATGCACAACACATTTTTATGTTTATTACATTCCCACTAAAACACTCGATCGGGTTGAACCAAACATTGCGGATAAAAGAGTACATGCCACATGTAAATATTAGGTCAAATTATAAGATCCAAATTTGAGACGAACATATACCCATTATGTCTATATAATCTATCTAGTATACATGTAAATCAAAAAAAATTCTTGAGGTCTATTAATTTTACTTAATATTGAAATAGGTATCTACTTACAATTATAGAATTTGTATACTTATCATAAATAGTACCTCTAAGAACATATATATATATACATACATACATACATACATACATACATACATATGTACGTACATATACATATACATTATACATATGCATATATATATATATATATATGTATGTATATGTATATGTATATGTATATATGTATATATACACACATACATACATATACATATACATATACATATATACATATATATATATATATACACATACACACACACACACATATATATATATATCGACCAAATGGGAATCTAGTCGTTGCACTTATGTCAAGCTATAAAACCCTTCTACGCATAGTCATGTCAGCATATACAAACCCCCTATGGTTCATAACATGGCTCTTGTCTTGGAGGAATGTCACAAAATTTAACATTCACATAAACAACATAATAAAATGTCATGCTTTAACAAATATTAGATTAATAAAATTATTTTTCATAGAGTTTCTTAACATAAATGTTCTCAATTTAGAATTTAAAAAAAAAGACATGAAACATCTAGCTAGTTGATTTTCTAGGATGTAGATGGAACCCCACTAAGTTAACTAAAAATGATCAACTAGTCTTAAATATATTACTTGAATTTAATCTTCACCTTGATCTAGAGACATTTTAGTTCACAATCATGTGATAAAAAAAATAATACATAAGTAAGCGGCGTGAATCACATTATACAAATATACATATAGTATTCATGAATAATTTAATATCCAGTTTTACAATATATATATATATATATATATATATATATATATATATGTATGTATGTATATATATGTATGTATGTATGTATGTATATGTATATATATATGTGTGTTTATGTACGCATGTATACATATATGTATTCTCTTGGCATATGAATCTCCCGATTTGATTCCACACTTAAGAGCATATGATGACAAGAAATCACTTAATTTCTAGGAAAATCCATTATTAATGTGATCAAGAAGCATAAATAATTATTTCAGTCCTTGCACATCATTAGCATGACTTAGCTGATAAGTAATGTCTCTAGGGTGGCCTGTGAGGTGAGATTTGTAGTTAGGAATCTTTATCTTTACTAAAGTGGTATAGTCCTCCGCGATCGAGCCCAACCTCAGGAACACCGACCGCTCTCTCCATCAGCAAGCTCCAGTGCATTGATCTCCAAATTCTCTCTAGCCCCAACCTTAGGAACACCAACTGTTTCTCTCCATCTGCTAACTCCAGTGCATTGGTCTCCTGGAGTCTTCTTCAACACCATTGAGATAGACTACAGGACTATATGCGGGATCATTCAGGTGAGCTTCACTAGCTATTTTTCACTCTAGGATGGTGTAGCTACATCTCCGATTTAGAGATTGTACTACCTGCCTGGCCTCCCTACACCTACATCTTCCATCTACAATCACCCCCTTTTCTGGGTGCCCCTTGATCGATCCCTCACCATGCATGCTCAGATTTTACTACCTGTAGTGATCACAAATAGTGCCATCTCTCATCCTTGCTGATGCTTCTAGAATCTGCACTGCCCCTTTATTTGCCTCGAGCCACCCTTCCCATCTATTTTCTTTATAAACTTCAATATGAGGACAGGGGGTTCTATCTCTACCACCCTGAGCAACAACAAGAGGATCAAAGGCAAGAATGAGAATCATATGCTCTTCAAATGAGCTTTTCTTTATAAGAAATCATTTACTCCAGCAAGATCAGCCAACCTCTCACCAGCTATACAAAACATGGCTACCTACTTCCCTTTCATGGACTAAAACCTATCAAACCCTTTATACCTCACCAGCATCCCCCTCCCAAAAGCATGGATCTACCACAAATTTGATATCTCACCTGGCCCCAGCATTATCCTTATTGGATACAAATCTTTTACAGTCATCATAGAACTCATCAAAAAATCTAACCTTTATATCACCGACGGCTGGGCAAGCATTATTTGTGAGTTGAAGCTTAAACAAGAATTGACCATCTTCATAAAACCCTCAACTCACAAAACTCTGACAGCTTGGGTTAATGAATTCAACAATGAACCCCCCCAATAACTATACCCCCTTTTCTTCAGCAAGGATGAGAACATCTCATCTTCTACCTCAAACCCGGATGACCAACTCTTTGTGAGAAATGAGCACCAACCACCCATTGGATCAAAGTTTTGGCCCATCTCTGTATATTCTTACCTTGATTAGGAAGAAACAGAAGACACAACTACATCATCACCCATCAAGAACATGATTGCAACAAGGTATGAGAAAACTTTTCCTTCTTGGAAACACTGGGAAGATAGTAAACAATTTGTTCTAATAAAAGATAATATCATCCCGACTGACCCACACCAGTTAAATCTAATCTTGCCATCTCTTGGACACCTCCCAGTGCTTGCTCTTTCTCAGTAGAGTTTTGAGATAGAGAAGAACTCACAGCCTTGGAAACCTGCCCAACTGAGGAGACTCTTTAGAGCCCTTCGTTGCACCTTTTGCCACAACCTGAACCATTCACACTTTAGATGCACCAACAAAGTGATTTTCTTCAAATGTCAAGAGAAGGGACACACCTAGCACTTCTACAAATCCACCATTAATCACTTCCCAAAAAGGTTTAGACTCTTTCCAAGATCTTGTCCAGGTTACGACGCTCCCGAACAGCCTACAGAACACTTTTCCAGTTATAACAAATCCTATCAGCTGAACCATCCTAATCATTCTTTTTTGACAGAAAACAACTCTCTTGCATGCCTTGCAGATCCACCTTTCCCTCCTTTAGACCCCCATGCACACAATAAACTCTACTCACATCCTCTTTTTAAGCCCACCATAACACCAACATCTAAACCCACCCCCATCCTTCTAAACCCCACATCACCCCTGATCTGCTACTAGCACCTCTGCCCTTCGACATGGCACCTGCTGCACAACTTGAGACTGCTATCCCTTTCAATTTCCCTACCAGATATATGCAACTCTTGAAGGTCTTCACCACTAGAAGTGTTCTGGATACCATAGAAAATAATCTAGACAACAACATGGTCAATATCCTAGATTTCACTAGAGCTATTGCCCTATTAATCCATGGGCATATAGTGCTAAAAACCCAAAATTCTCTCACCCTCGCAACTTTTAAACTTTGTTCCTGCAGCCAATAAGATAGACCATATCTTTAAACACGTCCTAATGATCCCTTGTGGGTCTAGTTTTGTTCTAGACAATCTCTCTAAATGGACATCAAACCAGGGGTCTTTAGAGGCCTCACTGGGAGGGTCGGGATGGGTAGCCATATCCAACCTTCCTCCACACCTTTGGGAAGTGGAGATCTTCAGAGCCATTACTCACTCTATGGGATCTAACCTCCAATACATTAGTCCAGATACTCTACACTCCTCACATCATATCAAAGCTTTTTGTCTCTTCTCTATTAAACAAACCACCTCTCTCCCATCATCCTTGAACATCTGATTGGGAGAAATGATTTACAATATCAAACTTTCAGCAGAGCACCCCTCGAATATCAAAACCTCTTTCTTTAATCTAATCCATTCATACACCTTCTTAGTATTATTCGATTAACAGTAAAAAAACCATACAGTTTAATACGTAAACTAGGTGAAAGGAATCTGGTCTGGGATAGAAAAACAACCACCACAAAATCCTCAAAAGTCTTAAACAAATCCCTTCATCCTTAAAAGACAAAGAACATCTTCTCCACGTGTTAACCATTATTCTCCCTCCCCCAAGGACACATACCAACCTTTCCTCTCGCTTCCAAAAGAAGATAACTTATCTCTGAATACAGACCCTGATACTATAAAAAAGCTTAAAACTGCTATCATTGATGAGATTAGATCTTCATAGAGTCCAAAGAAGAAGGGAAAAGGAAAGGTCATGAACATCATCAAGTACATCAACTCCATGCAACCCAACCCTGAAGGGTTGACTAGGATAAACATCTTTATAGCTCCAAAAGTAGGTAATCGTTACTCTCCATCCTCATCAGATAAAATTTTAGATTCTGGCTTATCTTTATTTGTTTCCATAGAAGTTTATGATATAGACAACATAGAATACATAGTGTCTTGTCCTGAAATACATAGTTTCACCAATTTTTCTAACCAAATAGGAAAACATTTTGAGAGGAAAACAAAGCTAACATAGCATTAAACAACATTGAAAAATTCATGCTCTAGACAAACCGAAGGTTGTTAGTAGAGAAAAACTCGAAGATCAACTTATTGAGAATCTCTTAGCACATTTTCCCCCTCATTTAGGGTTGCTCTGTCAATCGAACCTATGAAAATCACATCCTGGAATGTCTGTTGTGCAGCCAATGCACGCAAAAGAAAGAGATCAGAAACCACATCTATAAAAACAATATAGATATTATCACCATACAAGAAACCAAAACCACACTTTCTCCTTTTGCTTTAAAATCGATAGCAGGCAACAAGATTACAGAATTGTTTCAAATCCCACCAAATGGATTCAAAGGGGGACTCCTAGTGGGATATAACAAGAATGCTTACACTCTCTCTCACTAGGATCTCAACATCTTCTCCATCTCTCTCTCTAACAAATTCATCCAATCAGTTTAGTTGGACCTTCACGGGAGTATATGGTGAGCCTGGGTACAAAAAATTGACTTTTATCTCAAAACTCTCAACAATCATGCTAGTCCATAGCCAGAAACCATGGATCATAGGAGCAGACTTCAACCTCATTACTAAATCTATAGATAGGCAAAACCTCTCCTCAACCTCATCAGTCCTATCACCAGCAGACAAAACCCTCATACACCTCCTTACTGAACATAAAATGATTGACATTCCACCCTCTAATGCAGGATTTACGTGGTCTAGAAATAGTACTAGATCCTGATTAGATCACTTCATCTGCTCCTCCTCTTGGAAAGAATATTTCCCCTTAGCATCTATCCATATTTCCCATCGGCCTATCTCGGACCACTTCCCCATTATAATTTACACCCATAGAGATGTCTGGGGAAAAAAATCTTTTTGATTCAAAAACTACTGGCTAACGTACCTCCACTTCTTTAAAAACTGTGAGGACAATTCAAACTTGGTTGATCACAAAACTAGAAACTTGGGGTACCACATACATAGAAACACCAAACTCATAAAACACTATATCATAGACTAGAAACGTAGACAACCCCAAAAACTAGCCAACTCTCATAAAGATCTTGATCAACAACATCTCTTTGTCGATAGCGACCCCTCAGCCGATCTAGCTCTCATTCTCACTCTCAAATCAGAGATTCACCATATTAAAAATTGTTTGGACATCAAGTGGAGATAGAGAGCCAAAGTTACTTGGGCAATGGAAGATAACAAAAACACAAAAATTCTTCCATAATTTTTGCAACAATAAACATAGGAGAAATGTCATATCCTTCTTAAATAGACAAGGTGTCGTCACCACAAACAAACATATGATCTTTTCTTACATTGTTGAACATTTTAGGAAGATATTTAACACCAACCATAGTCCATCTTTCCTGAAGTCTATAAATTGGGAGATGATTTGCCCACGTACGATTGAATCTCCTTCAAACTTAATAAAACTGCTCTATTCTAAAGAACTTGATTATGTGATCAAGTCCCTTGGGAAAAACAAATCACCAGGCCCGAATGGTGTTAATGTGGAATTCTACCAGCAAACTGGAACCATTACAAGAAAGATTTTTTGGCTTTGCTTCAAGAAATCCACAAGCACAACAATGCTCACAACATCCTCAATCATCTAAACAAAACCAACATTGCACTTATCAAAACAATTGAACAACTTGAGCTTATCTCACAATTCTGACCCATCAACCTTATTAACACATCATACAATATTGTTGTAACACCCTGGGCAATAGATTGAATCCCTACACAAATAACATCATTTCACAAAATTAGAATGCCTTTCTTAAGGATAGAAATATCCAAGACGCCTACCTTAAGGTTAATGAGACAATACATCTGTTCCACATCAATAAAACCCATATGATTTCTATCAAGCCTGATTTTGAAAAATCCTTTGACTACATCAACTAGGAATGTCTCATTAAAACCCTTGCATGCTATTGTTTCCCAGATCCTGGATAGACTGGACACATTCTTTCGTTTCCACAAACCATTTCTCCACAATCATTAATATCTCACCTTTTGGATATTTTAAAAACACAAATGGGCTCAGGAAAGGTGACCCCCTTTCTCAATACTTATTCATAATTGTGACCCAGATCCTCACTAAGGTGATCAAACATGGTACTGCTCAAGGTCTTACCACTTCCCCCACTGAGTGTCAGGAGAACATTATCCAGTTCGCGAACGATACCATCATCCTAGTTTCACCTAAGGATGACACCATCATTAATACCATCAGAATCATATGTATCTTCTCATACATCTCGAGGCTAAAACTTAACCTCCAAAAGTCCTCTATCTATAGTGTACACACTAATCATCACATCATCAATAGTTATAAAACACTCCTCAAATGCAAGCATGAAGAGTTCCTGATCAACTATCTTGGCTTACCCATTACCCCATTAAACATTACTCATTTGATATGGGTCCCAATCATAGATAAGGTCAACACAAAATTGTACTCATGGAAAAATAACTTCCTCAACCTTACTGGTCACCTCACACTACTAAATAGTGTCATCACTCCCATCACAACACACTACCTCAGTTGCATTCCCTAAACAAAATTGAAAAAAAAAATTCCTTTGAAATAACCACAACCCTCCACATTCTAACCGAAAACATACCCACCATGTAAAGTGGAACACCATCTTAGCTCCTACTGGCTATGGAAGTTGGGGTATCGTTGACTTAGAAACTAATGCTCTTTTCCTAGTGGTTAAAACCATCAATATCCTGGCAAACAACAAAAATAAGATACGGAGAAACCTAATCCAGCAAAAATATTACAAGAAAAACCATGGAAAAAAACCACTAAAAGAATAGCCTCGCCTCTCTAGAAATATATCAATAGACACATATCCATAATCAAAAATATCATTCATACCCCTCCACACTCTCACTACAACATAAATTTATGGAAGGATCTCTGGTTCCATCACAATACCATCAAAAACCTACACCCGCAATGTTCTATCCCAAAAGAATTATCATATATTACTACGAACAAAGCCCTCATCCTCCTCATCAGCAAAAAACAAATGCACTCAAGTGACTGCTTCTCACATACTTACGCAGTTCTCATATTAACAACATCATGTATGAGTTGGAATACAACACAACAAATAAGATCTCCTAGAGATGGGGCGTGAAATACACCCCCAAGGCAACATACACCTTTCGCACCTATAGAGGCATCACCCCAAATTATTCCCTCATATGGAAATACAAATGGTCTCAGAAGCACAAAATATTTTTTTGGCTTCTACAAAACAACAAAATCCTCACCGACCAAAAGATTACCAAGAGAGGATTCTGTGGGCCTACCATATGCTATCTCTACCTAGCAAAATAAAAAATAACAGAACAATTTTCAACAATTTCTTTTTCTATAAAATCATTATAAAAAACTATTTTGACATGAGATCCAATAATCAAAACTTCTCTCTATACCTTTTACTATCAAACCTCTTCATAGAGTAGCACATTTCTAACTAGAAGACCACATAATCACCATTTTATGGCACATTTGGATAGAAAGAAATCACAAAAAACTCAGTAACTCCAAAAATCCTTTACATATCATCTTCTTAAATATATCATCAGACCTTTCTATCCAACATACAAGCATCGAAATCATCAAGGATGACTCCAGTAGAAGGTAGCTCAGAAAACAACACAGATGTAGGCAATTTCTTCTACACTTTGGAGGAGATCTTGGAGGAAGATTCATACTTCTGATCATATACTTTTGGTAGGCCCAATAGATATATTTTTTCTCTCTTAACTATCATCATTTATAGGCTTGTTATAGGGGTGCCTCCTCCTTGAACTATTTCCATCGTAGATTTTAGCTTCATCCTATCCTGGACTTCTATTTGTACTAAACAAAAAACCTCGCAGGTGCTAGCCTGCTTATTTGTAAGTTTGATTATTAGAAATGCATGACCTTTTACTCAAAAAAATCATTAGCATGACTTATATCATTAACATGAATTAACTACATTTCTTAAACATTGTGTGATTTCTCCCTCTTGAACATAAATAGATATTAACAGGGAGGAAATAATAAACATAAAATATGAGTATTAATTTTCTTTACATGAGTAATGAACTACAAACATACATTGGTGTAATGAATGTGGTAACATATGGACATTAAAATTAAGAAAAACACGACCAACACTTTTTATCTAGTCATAAACTTGAACATTAACTTCCATCAATTAGATTCTAATCAAATGAATAATAGCATAAGTAAGAAGAATACTTGTGTATCAAGAACATGACCCATTTACTTGGAGCATAGAAAATATTTAGGTTAGCCATTCTTACGCATTTTCGATTCTAAACACATCAAAAATTTGTTATATCTTAACTCTTATCCAAAAAATAATAACTCTAATGTTATGACTATGACTAGAATTAGGGCTAGGGTTAGTGTGACAATCTGACTTTCTCTCGCCTCTATTGAACCCTTTCTGTCTCAGCTAGGGATATCTTGTTCAACTTGATGTCAATCCCATAGTTAGACTATGATGATTCTCTAATTTGATTAAATCAACGACTAATTTTCTAATATGTGACTTCAATTTGAGAATTGAAGTAAAATCCATACTTTATTGTGTAGACATATTAGAACTAATATTTTATCACTTAAATATGATCTTAATGATCCCTATTATATTCCAGGTGATATATCTTTCAATTATCTTTCCATCAATTCAAAAATAATCTCAATCGGATATTTGTATCCCAAGTTATGACTTTTCAAAATCTCCTTGAATTTCACTTGAATTAATTGATCTAACTAAACTTCAGCCTTTTTTGGGCCCAAACATCATAGCACGGCTAACAACTGCCACCCTTTGTTGTGACAACCCTAATGCACCCTTTTGTGTGATCCTTAGATCAAAATCTAATTATCGCAGTGTATCTCTTATCTTGGTCCGTACATGGGTTCTTTTCAACTATAGTAGAGCTTTTAAAGTGACCAATCACGACCTTACCTACTCTCTCTCCCAAGAAATTATGATGCCCAACCCATCTCCCTTTTCATTTCCATAATTTTCCCTAAATGGACACATAGTTTTGTGCTATAGGTCATGCTCCATCTCTCTTTTTTCTACTTCCCCTCTTGTTGCTCCGTCTGAGATGCCCCACTACAGATTTATACTTCAGGTCACTTCAGGGATGGAGGAGAGAAACACATCATTCATGGGCTTGAGCAGGTGAGAGGCGACATACTTTTAGTCTCTTTGCACCCCTCCTTCCCCCAATGCTATTTAGCTCTGATGATCTCTAAACACAACACCAGTGCGGTGCTTCCAAGCCTAGAGTGGCAGGGTGAATGCATGATGATGCACAGATACGAACGGATTGCCTTGGTCCCATATCAAAGGTCTAGGGTTCCTCGATCGACTCCTGGTCGAGCCCTATGACAACCTATTGGGGAGAGACATGTCGAAGTGAGGCAAGGTGCAACCTCAATCAGGGGTGACTGATGGCGATGTCTGGTGCATTTCCCACCAAGGCTACACACTAGTCAACTAGAGGTGTCTAGGTGCAAGCCTAATGGAGGACACACATGTGGATCATTCAAAATTAATATTAACCCTAACCATGTTGATCACAATACCAAATAGGTCACCCACAAGTTCACGGGATACTATTGTAGCATAGGTGAATGGCAATTGTAGGGGTCAATCATCAGGGACAGAGCGGGCACTAAAGCTAGGCTAGCGTTGGATATGTTCCTATTGCGAAGATTAAGGTTAAAGGGTTTAAAGGTGATTGGTTGATTGCTGAACTAGGTGAACAAGGAAGTAAAAGTAGGTATGAAATCTAAGTTATCATACATCTAAATTATCCTAAGAAGACAAATCTAATGGACTAGATTAAGCAACTAACAGATCAAGAGAAAAGATTAACTGCACTAAACTAGCAAAGCAATTAGCAACTAAGAACTAGATTAACCCCAAGAGAGAGAGAAAAAACTTAAGTTAAAACTAAAGAGAAAAATCGAGCAATTAACTAGTTGGAACAAAAGCAACTATACTAGATTAGCATGAACAAGCTAAGAAAGCAAAGAAGATTATAAACAATGAGATTAGGTAGGTGGGACATTTGGGGATGTGGTTTGATATTAGTTGGGGGATCTCAACATAGCAAGCAATCCACATAATTCTATCTAGATTACCAAACCAAACAACAAGTCAAGTGTTATTAGAATGTACCCTACACTACTAGTTGGAGAGGTAGGGTTAGTGTAATTATAGTAGGACATGTCAAGTCTAGGTCTCTAGGGTAATTGGTATTAGAACAATTGAGAGCCAAGGGTGGAAATGGCAGTAGAGATGAGGGTTTTTCACCTCATGCCACTAGCCATCCAACCTTTAGAAATCCCTAGGCAATTGCACTAATCACAATTACACTAGCCACTTAGATTTCACACTGACTTGTAGGAGGAGGGATGTATATGTTGGAACAAAGGGGGCTAGCTAGGGATCTACTATTTGGACCTAGGAGCAATTCCTAGGATTGGCCACATACACTCCAATTCCTCCTATACACTAAGTGTCATCAAGCATATTAAGGCAACCAATCCATGTTATAAGGACAAACCACATACAATAAAATAGGAAACGAGATAGAAGCAATCATCATCGGTAGAAATTATGTTCATTACAAGTTATTTCCCCCCAACATGGTATCAAAGTCACATTTTAACCCCAAACATCCCACTACTAGGGGCTTAGCTAGACATGATCATGAAAATAACAAAAGAAAGGGGAAGAAGGGGGTAGAACTCCATGAAGCGTGAAGTAGAAGCCTCCTTCTTCACCTCCTAGCTGCGTGGGGACATCCTTCCTCCTCCAATTGTGCAGGTGGGCATGAGAATATGGGGGGTTATGGAGGAAAAACTAGAAAACTAGTTTTCCAAGTTGGAAATGGGTGGAAATGAGTGATGGAGAACATAGATGCAAGGTAGAGTTCAAGGAATGCTCAAGGGGTGAGTAGGGTGGAGTAGCAGCATCTAGGGGGTCTAACATTCATGCCATAGACACCACCTATGTATATATAGGTGGTGGGTAGGCACTAGGGTAAGTGGGGATAGTTCAGGAAAAATAGTGTAAAAATTGGGTAGAGTAGGTTGGTTACCACAACCGTGTTGATGTACCATGACCATGGTGGGGTAGTGGGGAACGATCATGGGGGAGCGGCCACAATCAAGGTGTTAAAGGAGGGTGAAAATGCTAAGTATAGGTGGTGGCCACATCCATGGAAGTATGCCATGGTCGTGTTAGGTAAGTGGCACCACGGTCATGGCAGTGTACCACGACTGTTTTGGAGGAGGAAGTCTTGATTGGGGGGGCAGCACATGCATTTTATCTTTTCCTGACCATAGCCGTGATGAGTGGCCATGCTCGTGTGGTCTTCAATGGACCACAGCTGGTGAGCTTGATGCAATATTGTTGGTTCTTCATAAAAATTGACACGCCCGTGGCCAAAGGACCATGGTCTTGGTGTCTTCAATGTGCCACTGCCGTGTTGATGGCCACGACCATTGTGAGTTTGATGCAATACTATTGGTTCTTCATAAAAATTGACACGATTGTGGACATGGGGCCATGGCCGTGTTGGGATCTCTAGTGTCTAAATGAACATCAATTTACATCATCCATGGACTTCTTTTCTTGATGTCAAACCTTGGCTACTAGGGGTAGGTATAGAAAGCTTTGGGGCCTTCTTTAGACCCCTCCATGAGAGGAGGAATCCTAGAACTTCTTCCTTCTCTCTCATCCATTCAAAACATGATCCAATTACCTAAAAATAGTGAAAAGAATGTCCATAAATGTATTTGATAGTAATACTCATATTGAGGGATTTAACTTGAATTCTATTGTGTTTAGATGTGAATAAAGTATAAAATGGCACAAGATGAAGCCCTAAAATAGGACTGCATCAATGTCCAACATTCTGCGATTCATCTTATATGGTCATGAGAAGTGAATGAGTATCAGGAGATGCCAGGGCGGGGTCTACACCAGTGTATCGCAAGATGTCCCATGGTAGAGGCATCAGTACGTGGGTCCACAGTAGGATCGATGGGTTGGATGTTCGATCCCGATCTGAGGGGAGGGATCACATCATAAATAATGTTAGATATTAACCCCCCTTGAGTATATTACTTGATGCGAACTTTTAATATTCATAATCCACTCATCCTAAGTCAAAATATAAAATAAATTTTTGAGCAAATTGATCCTTTCAAAAAGATCTACAATCTAGACATGTTTCCATAACCTGAATATGCTTCTAATCCCCTATTTTGCTTAAATGTGACTTTAGAGTATGATTGATCACAAATAGTGTATGTTGATGATAAAACTTGTATCTTTATTACTAAATCTACCCTCAGATACTTAAATAAGTAGATTTGTGATCTTGTGACCCTATTGGAGGTCCTAATCACCCTTCTTCCTTTATGATGAATTAATATGCACTTATATGACTTGTTTTGAATATAAATGATGGACTCCACCATACATTGCTAATCATGATCCTTTTGAATATCAAAGTCATTCTTAGATACAAAGTCAGTCACCTACATCTCTCCATGACTTGAAATTCAGATCATAAATCCCCTAATTGGTATGTTTGCCCCTATGACTTTTATGCATGTAAGTTACAATTTATGATGACGAATGATCATGCCTTTGAATCATATTGTGTACTAGACCTAACTTAGGCACACAATAACTCTAAAATTTTAAAAGTAGTTCTATGAACTCTTGTAGCTAATGGTCTAAGGACAACCTTCTTTTTTGATATTTTGGTATTGGGAACTCTAAATGACCTAGTTTTTACCTAATGTAACATACATGACTTGTTTGAGTTTCTTGTGCCCCAATCATGATGTAGAGCCTTTTTCCTTGCCTTTTTCTATCCAATCAGGGATTACTCTACCCCTCTTTTTTTCTTAGACTTGGATATCCCACATAGTCCCATGTTGAACCAAAATTCTATAAGCTATGTATGTTGGAATGATGAATATAATATGATAAGGCTTAGGAGGCTAAACTTAAGTGATATCCACCTATATTTGAATATGATCCTTGTAAGCTTAATTTCCTCCTATAAATCATATCTCATTCTTGGACCTTTTGACTTGATGGAGTATGGTCCTTCTTGCCCAATTGGGAGTCATATGACCTCGTTATGTACATTAGTGGCTCAAATCTTAAGATGATCATAGAAAATGGATGGATCCTTTTTATGACATGAAATTTGATCCACACCTCTTATGACCTTTACATTAATGAAAGATCGTAAAATGGACTAATAAGAAATGTTGAACCTAACTTTGCCAAAACACTAAAAATGAAGATAGTTAGGGTTAATGATGAAAATCTAATCCATACATGTAATCTTGTTGATAATCAGGTGTTGGTTGTGTATAGGTGATCAAGGATAAGTTAGGTTGTGAAATCTCTAAATCTGGTACGGGCTTTAAATAGTTATATGACTATGGCTTTCTTGATTGTAAACTGATATGTATGTATGCTTGTTTATTTGCTCAAATATTTCCATGCAGTATGCTAGTACTATACTCAATGTTTGTCTCGTCCCGTTATTTTAGAACTTTCACACATAATATATAACTCCTTTATACAAATGTTGAAACATGGTTTTGCTCAATAACATTGGGTTATTGAGGTCCCTTATGTATAAAAAGGTTACTTAATCTTGAGCATCCTTATTCACCCTTCCAATGGGAAGTTGTTCAAATGCCTTATAAATACATGGTATGATGGTATAATTGGAGTAAAATGACATAAAACACGATCTCTCATCTTCCTAGATATTTAACTTGTTCATTCTTGCTCGTTCACTTCTACTAATATTTTCAAATTATGCAAAGCTTATGTAAATGTATCTTTTAGCCCTGTACTAGTCACCTTGTGTGCTTTACCCGCCTTATTTCACATATTTTACAGGTTCAAAGACGGATAGAAGTTGGTGGGTTTGGTGAGATATTTTAGGAGTCCTTGTTGTAAGTTCCCTAGTATACATGAGCAGACTTGTAAAGTTGTAATCTTGATTATGTAACTAAAATTGAGTAATAAAGTAAAGTTGTTATTAATTATATTTGTTGAATGTTGATATTATTGTTGGTGCTTTTAGCTTGCTATATGTTCATGTATGCTAAGCTTGACGCTTCCGCATTCATTCTTTGTTAATACCATGCTAGGGATGGATGCCTTGGTCCTAGCACCATTGACTTTATAGTCATTTGGAGTTAGGATTTGGGAAACAGACAGTTCTTTGATAGTTAGTCTTTAGGCTAACATGTTGAAAATATTATAAATCTTATTGTGCCTTATTGTTGATTTTGTTAACTTTATTTAGATTCATGTGTTACAAATTCACAAAACCATATTAGTGATTAAATTTTAAATTATAAGATGTAATATTTATATGAAGCATGATATCATATCAATGTCCTATATTAATCCCACATTAAGGTTTCCCAATGAGGTTGCATTACAGACTAGGGTGAATCAATTAGGTTACTTGGTTCAATTACTATTGGACTAAGTTAAATTTAAAATATGTTACACACTATATGGGTTTCAATTATATGTTTAGAGTCCATATGGATAAATTTATAAATAATGTTTAACTCATGGTTTGTTTTCCTATTATACATGTTCTTGTGTTTTTCTCATTTCACATATTACTCATGCATATTTTTATAAAATATTATGAATTTGTTATATATCTTATAAATTATGCCCACTTAGGAAATACAAATGGAAATTAAATCTTTATTATGTCATATCAAGAAGATTTGGTCCCTCATTAAGTAGAACAACAGGAAGCTATCCTGGTTTCCATTGATCCGCTAAAACCTACATGTCTAACTCAAAAAAAAGTGTATCAAAACTAACATTAGCTTGTTCATGGCAAGAGAAAATAAGAACTAGGGGATGAATGAGGAAGGTAGTCAACTACTTTTTCTTCCTCAATAAACCAAGCATTGAGCAACGTCATTCTTTGATCCATGGATTCAAGCAGGAAATAAAGTGGAAAAATCAGGAAGAAAGCATCATTATCAGGTTATTGGTGCTTTAGCAGGAAAAAAACTAAGGTTTGGGTTTTAGGGAAATGCAGAGTGCCACATGCCATAAATTCACTCATAGTTGGAGATCCAAAATAACATAAAATAAAATGAAGACCAATGGTACCAACTAGTGATGGAATGTTTTTCCTAAAAACCAAATAAATATAGTCAAACAAATTAGGAAGCTAGAAATAGTAGGATTTTAGTTTCCATCCAACAAGTGTGCAAAATAGAAATAGGTGTTTGATGAGGAAATTGTGGAACCAATATAGAAACTCTCAAGTAATAGGTGTAGTGACATTAACAACAAACATTGAGGCTACAATACAAAAATCAAGTTATGAACATTATTTTCATAACTCAACTATCATTGCGGTTGCATGTTTATTGAAACTGGTTGGGTATCCAGTGTACGAAAAATTCCACATGTTTTTATAGCATGATCGGAACAAGTAAGACTATTAAGAGATTTTTGTGGATGAGAGAATTGTATTGAAATCACTCCAAATTTGAGTGAAAATCTAAGGTAATTGGTGTAGTGGGTCCTTTGGTGTAAATATTGGGAGTTCTCAAATCAGTAGATGGTTAGGAGGGTTCAAAAGGAGGAGTGGGTGCATTTTAGACGGGTGGTTTCATATAAGAATAACTAAATATGTGAGATATTTCAATCAGTAATGTGCCTCAAGTTTATTTTTAGGTTTTCTTTTTAGGTAATGAAAGGGGAAGAGATGGGGCTTGCTAGTTTCAAGAAGATGTGTGGATTATACAATGAAACACGAAGAATACGAGGTTGAGAAGATGAAGCAACAAGATAACAAAAAAAATTACCTATTTCATTTCTTCTCAACATAGTCAAAGAATGTGTGGTAGGGGATAAGTTCCCTAGCAACATATAAAATCTAAAACAATGAAAAAGGTAAGATACAATCATATCCTTCCAACAGATGCAACAAAGATTGAAAGGGAATGATAAAACATGTGACAACAAAATACAAATGTATAGATGACTATAGTCATTAATTATGTGTTCTTCTTTCCCTTATCCTATAAGGGTACAAACAAGGACCAATTTATCGAAATGTTTTTTTCATAGTCTAACTTATGTGGTCTAATTTACTTCCATTAAATAGTTTTCAACATTTCACGAACAACTAGTTAGTATGAACTCAAACATGTATATCATCATCTTTATTTTGTAAGATAACATTTTTTGGTGATTTTAGTTTTTATGATTAAATGAAATGTTTTGAAGTAATTTATTAGTTGGGTTGTATTCTCTAGATGAAATTATTTAATTGATTTATTTTTCCTTTATTTGGGGCCTACATGAGAAAATTATGTATGTGGGGATGAGGTCATGAAAAGGAGAGAGATGATATGTGTTTTTAATATATTTTTTGTTTCATCCAATATAATTTTGAGATTTGGGTGTTGTCTATATTAACATTCTTATTATTTACTAAGTAAAAAAAAGGAGAGAGAATTTCCCCTTATATTAACATTTTTATTTGCTTTGAAATTTAAAAAAATAGTTGTTTAGTTTAGTTTGTCTGTATTGAGGTCCAATATTAGGTTTTCTTGTGAAAAATTTGTTGAAGACCTATATTTGATTAATTTATTGATTATAAATTTCACTTATGTTATACCTATTCCATCTTATACTCATAACCATTAATGAGTATCATTGATTGGAAAAGCTTCTTGGTGTGAATATCTAAGGTTAGTCTTATGAATTTACTCATTAAGCATGTTTTGGAGCAGTCAACCACTTTAACCAACCTATCAAGCAATCTCTCCATTGTGTGGATCATCAGTGGGTTATACATATGAAATTGAAGTCAACTGAACCTCATCCATGTGATAATATTATTTGTAGTCATGGCTAAATGTAACAAATGAGGTGTTCCATGCCCAAACAATAAGACACTATCCAAGAGTGGACTAATGTCCTCATATGATAATCTTTTCATTATCCTCTTTACATGTTTTCTTGACTGCATAGTTGTTCATATTTTATATATATGTATATTGCATCTTCCTATTGATCTCAATAATAGTCTTAGTGTATCACTCATAGTCAGGTACTACAAATATGTTTCTACTCTATAATAATTGCATAACACCATAATTAATGGATTATCCTATCTGCCTCACTTGCAACAAGGATGTTATAATACCCTAGCTCCTGTATGATATATCATCTATGTTCAGATGTCTTTCCAGATCATCATCTATTATGAATTTCTTACAAACTTCTTCAGTTTGCATTCTATTATTATATTCTAGAAGGAACCATTGTTTTCTCTAATTTCTTCTTCTTTATCATATTTATGTGCATATTGGTGCCAATATTTCTACTTAAGTTACCATTGTCATGTGCCTCCTTCTCTTTATTCCCTGATCAATAAGTTACAACCCAACCTCCTCTAGTCTTAGGGACATTTTGTCATTTCTTCTTGGTGGCTTATATAACGAGCAGTCAACCTTAATGGTGATTTTATTTCCCCCCTTGTTGAATAAACCTTTCATTTTCTCCTTGTCGTTCTAGGTTACAACCGTCACAATGGTCCAGATCACCCCTTTCGTTGTTCGCCCCCCTCCCTATTTTTGCCATTGTAATCAGTTCTATTGTACCGTGATATTGTGTATCATGTAAATGGTAGATTGAATATATTATACTATACTGTTAATTCATGTAATACAAGTTGTAGGAGCTTTTTTGCACCCACCTCCTTTCCTATTTTGTGAATGGAAATACCCTAAAATTTTCAATTTACACCAAACTTCATGGACCAGAAATTCAAAATTTCTAGGCCTTCGCTCATGGTTAAGATTGGGAGATAAATTTGGGGACATGACATTCTCATATAAAGTTAGACCTATGCAAGAGACATTCTTAAATACTCCCCAATATGTTGCATTTTTTGGTGGATGAGAGAAATTGATATTAGCCCCATCCACTATGCCATGTCTAGCATATTATAATAAAAAAAATCTATCATAATCAATACAAATAGACACAACCAATTATAAACATTCATGATGCATCATATTCATCAACAAAGACTTATTATTAGGAATAGATAAAAATTTACATACTCAAATCAATATAATGATATCTACTTCGGAGAATAAATCATTTTCATGATAAACTCATCAAGAGAAGTTTATCTTAATAATGGTGAAAATAATAGGAGCGGAATGGTTAGTATCATTGTGGGACATATAAGAACCATGATTCACAACTCAAAAGAAAAAAAATATTTGATTAGCCTTAAATTAACAATCAATTATCAATCCACAAGTATCTACAATGGTCCATTTTTATGCACCATTGTGTATATGCTTTTATGACAAGTGTGAGCTGGTTTTAGGGAAAATTTTCATTTATGTGCTTTTCTAAAACTCTATAGAATTGGGTTGTAAACTTATTAAAATGAATCTTCCATTAGACTACCTCTCCTCGCACATATAATTTTCAGTTTTGCATTTTAATAGTTTTTCTATTTATCTATAAAAATACATTATATCAGTAGCTAGCATTAATTGTAAAAGAGTTCTAATGATCCTCATACTATGAAATCAAAGTCCCCTAATCATGCTAACTTAAATTATGTTCCCTCCTTCCATCTGTTACCCTCTTTCTTAATTTTTTTTTATTCAAGGACGAGGGACCCAGGTGGATCCCCCATCATTCATAACATGGCTAAATTAGCCTTAACCAAGTTTATAATGCTGGAAGGAAAAGAATGGAGAAATAAAATGCTACTACCAGTACTTCTACGAGCTATGCTTATTGCTGCATGAGCAACACTGTTTCTGCTATGTCTAATAAAAGAAAGATCAAATAACTCAAAAGTTGAACTGAGATCCATGATGTCTTCCGCAATGGCACCTAAGTAGTCTCTTCTCTTCTCCCTTGAGCTGCACGCATGAACCACCACCTAGGAATCACTCTATACATGAAATATTTTGTATCCCACAATATGAGCCCACTCCATAGCCTTCTACACTCCTAGAGCCTCTACTTCTAAGGTTTATTGGACATGCCCCATCTTGAATCCAGCCATAGCTTGCAGCCGACCCTCACTGCATCTTGCCACTACACCCACAACCGCTCACCCTTCCTCCCCCATAGAGACATCAACATTAAATTTCACTACCCCCTCTTCGAGTTTTCTCCAGCCATGTCTAGCTACCCCATCCATCCCCACGTCAGCACTCGTTTGATATGCTTTATGTACCTTGTAATCATTGATTAAGGCACGGGCATTGGCGTAAGATAGCATCCCCCGACCTGCTTGTCTTTGAAGAGCCTCTCATTTCTACTCCTTCATATTGCCCACATTGTCACCACCATCTCATCCCTTTCGGTCCCATCCTTAGCATCCTGTATGGTCTCCATCATATTGACAATCGCACCATCCTTTACTATATCTACCCTTCTTTGCACCGATCGACTCCTCCTCTCCCATACCTCAATAGCATTTAGGCAATGAAATAGTATGTGAGGGATACTTTTCTTCTCAGAGAAACACAATTTACATGTTTGATCCTCCAAACAGTGCCAGTCATAGAGTCTGCCTTGTGTCGCCCGTTGTCACCGTCTACAAAAAGTGTGCTAACGTCGTGTGCCAAATCATTCTCCATAGATGCTAACCTTCCCTGGCTATGTGTCTTCTTGCTTCCTCCCTATCCAGAAGTTCCAGCCAGTAGGGTGATTTTACAGTGAAGACCCCTTTTGTTTCCGGACACCATCGCGATAAATCATTGTCATTTGTGCTACATAGGGGTATAGCACCTATCCAATCAGCATAGTCATACGAAAAAATCTATTTGACTAAGTTTCCATTCCACTGCTTCCCATCATCGACCAACAATTCCTGCACCAAAGTGGGTGCCCCTTCCTCCTCACCCCACAACCACTCCAACTCCCTATCCTCCCTCAGTAACCAGCGGTCATTCCATATCCTTACCTCCACGCATCTCCTATCTACCACTTCAGTTCCCTCTTTTAAAAGATCCTTCGCACCCAGTAAACTGTGCCATATGTAGCTAGGACAATACCCCCTCCGCGCCTCCCAAAGGGACGTATGACGGAAGTATCTAGCCTTTAGAACTCTTGCAGCCAGAGAATATGGATTTTTAGCCAGTCTCCAAAGTTGCTTTGCTAGAAGGGCGTGATTGAAAACATGAAGATCTCGAAACACCAATCCACCCATTCTTTTTTAGAAACATAAATTTTTCCATCTTACCCAATCCAACTTCCTTTCTTTATTCTTTGCTCCCCACCAAAATTTGGAGATCTTGAAACCCCAATCCACCCATTATTTTTGGCAAACATAAATTTTTCCAGCTAACCCAAGCCAATTTCCTTTATTTGTTCTTTGCCCCCTACCAAAATCTCTGGATCTCGTCAATACACCCTCCAGGCAGCTGGAAGATGATCATCACGTACATAGGTATTGCTTGTGCTACTTCCTTTATAAGGACCTCCTTCCTTTCCTTGGATAACAGCTGCCCGGCCCATCCTTGAAGCTTCCTCCAAACTCTTTCCTTTATGTAGATGAATACATACTTTTTGGACCTCCCTACCGCTGCTGGAAAACCAAGATACTGGGCATGCCTATCCACGTCCCTCACCTTCATCAAGGTCTTTAACACCACTCTCTTTGCAGAATATGTCCTTTTGCTAAAAACAATCTCAGACTTAGATAGGTTTATGCATTGCCTTGAAGCTTGTTCATATTGGCTGATAATCTCAGCTACTTTCAAGCACTTTGTCATAGTTTCTCTTGCAAAAATTATGCTATCATCCGCAAAGAATAAATGTGAAATACAAGGTGCTCCTCTACAAGGCTTGACACCATGTAGAAGATTTCCCCGTGAAGCATTTGAGAGGAAAGTTGAAAATGCTTCAGCACATAAAATAAAGAGATAGGGTGAGAGAGGGTCACTCTGGAAAAGTTCATGGGACGACTTTAGTTCTCTGGTCTTGTCTCCATTGATGGAAAAGGTGTGCTTGAAGATTTTATGCAGTAGCTGACTCTATTCCTCCATCGCTACCCAAACCCCAACTTCCCAAGAATGTGTAATAAGAAATCTCACTCCACTCTATCATAGGCTTTAGACATGTCAAGCTTCATGGATATGTTTCCTTGTTTTCCATCTCTCCCTCCCTCCCTTCATGGCATGAAAGATTTCATATGCAATGAGAGCATTATCTGTAACCAGTCTCCCATGAATAAAGGTGCTCTGGTTACCGAAACAATGTCATTCATAAAAAGTTTAAGACGATTAGCCACCACCTTAGATGCCAGCTTGTAGACCACATTACAGAGGGTCATCGGCCCATATTCACTCATCTACATAGGTTTTTTGGTCTTTTAAATAAGAATTACACAAGTTGCATTCAGATCTGCTATGCTACACTCCCCCCGCCACCATCCTTTTGTGTAGTTTGCTTTATCCTTTCCCACAATGTGCCAGTACCGTTGAAAAAATATAGCTTTCATATCATCAGGTCCTGGTACCTTGTTTGGATGCATATGTCTTAATGATGTAAGAATTTCCTCATCCTCAATGTCCCTCTCTAGGCCTACACTCTGTGCTGTATTTAGCTTCCTGGTAATGCCAAGCGTAGCCTGTTCAACATTTGTTGGGTTGCTGGTACTGAAGAGACAGTCAAAAAAGTCAACAACGATATTTTTACCTCTCCCTCCTTTCTCCAAACACCCTGCGTATCCATCAAGCTGAAAATGTGTCTTTATCTTCTGTTTGATGCCTTTCGGTGAAAATATGAACTATTTTTATCACCTCCTTCATCTCTTTTACTCGTGCTCTCGCACACCAGTAAGTTTCATTTTTCCTCAACCAATATTGTAACTCACATGACATCTTATCCGCTTGCCTTAATCTCCCTGTACCAGGTGACTCGGCCTATAGCCTGTTGAGATTAGCTTCTAGAGTTCTACATTTTATCCTCCTTTCCCTAAACTTTCTTTCCGCCCACGACTGTAGGCTTTTGCCACATTGCTTTAACTTATTTCTAATGTTGCTTTCTCCGCCAGTGATCGATGATTCATGAATAATTTTAAGACATTCCTCCTCGTCAACCCACATAGGTTCAAAAATAAAGGACCATCTTCTCTGTTTCTTTTGAACTCTCTTGTTATCAGCTGCTAACACAATGGGTGCATGGTCAGATTCATATATATGGAGGTGGAATACCTTACTAAAATTGTAGCAGCTCCTCCATTCCACATCTGTCGTGTACCTATCCATTTTTTCCTATACAACAGTTTCTACTGTCAAACCTCTTCGCCACGTATATTTGTTGCCACCAAAACCCAGATCAACCAGAGCACAATCTTCAATAGCATCTCAAAAATTCTATAGGGGCTTTTCCTCTCGTGGTGGGCCACCTTTTTCTCTGTGTTTGACATGATTTCATTGAAGTCACCAAAAAATAAATTGGCTCCTCTGCTTCTTTCTTTAAATTTCTCATCTGTTCCCCAGTCTTTTCTTTTTTCGGTTAGTCCTCCCAACCATAAATGTCAATAGTTCTCCAACTACTTGTGCCTTGTCATCATGTACCAAACATGCCATGTGTCGTTGTGAGAAGCTCATAACCTCAACACCAGAAACCTATCCCCCATCTTTCCCCATTCTTCTCGTGCTATACAAACACAACCCATTAAGAAATACACACACTTTTTGAGTCTCCTCCAACTTTTGATCCAGGATCATTGTTTTTGTCAAGAAAACAACGTTTAGACGCTCTTACCCACTCCAAGTCTGGATAGCCTTAACCGTGTCAGGGCTGCCCATCCCCTGACAGTTCCAGGATAAGTTTTTCATTATTCTTTGTGGGGTCAGAACTGACCAACCTCCACTACTTGGGTTTCAAGAACCCTGTTGCCACTACTACTCCCATCAATCAACAAAACCATTTATTTCTTCTTCACCCCTTCCATACTATCCACCAGGTCCACCTCCATATCACAGCTCTCGTGACCCCTGTTCCTCTTCCCCGCTAATGTTTCCCATACTACCTCTACCTCTGATATCCCCAGTCTCACCCCTTTGCTCATCTTGTACACCTGTGGTACATGCTTTTTCTTTTTCCCACCCCTTCCTCTGCCTCTATTATTCTTCTTGTTCTACACCATTTTCTTCTTTTATGCTCTCATCATGGCCCCCTACCCCAAGCCGGTATAGGGCTCCGTCAGGTCAGGTCCCAAGTTCAACTTTGCTATCTCTCCCAGCCACCCTCCCTCTCCAGCCCCCTCTCTTCCAGCCAACTCCCCGACTTCTTTCTCCTTTGATGTAGGATCATTCCCTATTAACAGTTTGTGCATCTGTGATTCTTTCCTCTGCCTTGAGATATTTAGTTGAAGAAGCTATTCTGTTGTATGACTTTGATCCCCCACTGTATCCTCCCACTGCCCTCTTCTGTCTAGTCACCTCCTCTTCCCCATCACCCTATCCAGTCTCCCCATCCACGCCTCATACTTTCCTCAAGTTCGTTGGGCCCCCCTTGTATGTAGCCTCCATCTCCTTAGGCTTAGAAACACTTCCTGCACTTATCCCTCCCTGTATGTCCTTCTCTGTATCACCCCCACTTACCGATCACGACCACGAACATGGCATAGAATAGGCGTTGTTGTTCTCTCTAGCCTTTCCCCTCCCTTCCTTCATCCTTGCTTCCCGACGCTTCAGACCATGTGCACGCTGCCCACAAGCCTCTTGCACTTGACCTAAAGCATAACTTATGTCTTGCCTTTCCTCCCCTCTTCTCACCCTCTATTTTTTGTCGTCTTTGTTTCCATGGAGACTCTTTAAGCCAGTTACCCCATTGCTACACCACCTCCCATACCTAGGGCCCCGACCGCAATCTTTTTCTGAGTGTCCCAGCAACGCAGCCAAAGAAAAAGACATTGAGACATTCATATTTGACTTCCACGTCGACATCCTCCCCCCCTTCACCTTCATCTTCAAGATCCTTTTTATGGGTTTGGTTACGTCCAAAAGAACCCAAACCCTGATGGACGAGTCCCATCCCATGTTGTCTCCATCCATTTGCAGAACTACTCCTATCCATCTTGCCACTTCATTAATAATCTTCTCAAACCTGTAGCCTAGCGGCATCCCATAAACCCTAACCCAAAAGGGACTATAATTAATCGCAATACTTCCTGACTGGTCTTCCTTACATATCTCTTTGAACATTATAAGTTTCCCATCAAAATTCAACGGGGAACCGTTGAAGACTCGCGAACGATCCCTCTAGTGCATGAACTGGACGACATAAAAACCCTCCTTCTAGCTACTTGAAGTCGGCTTTCTCCTTCAAACCCCAAGCTTGTTTTAGGGTTCGTTCCAAAGCCCAGAAGTTGTATGCCCTATCGGTTAGCAACGGAGCAATGATTTACAAGTTCGTGTAGTCTTCCTCCTCACTGTTATCAGGTTCCCCAAGTTGATCAACTCCTCTTCCTCCTCTGTCAATCGCAAATTTGCACACCTCTCTACAAGTTCCGCTGCCATCTTGAAACTCAGACCAGAGAACTAGAGCATGTCACCTTGAACATGCAAGAGTAAAGATGACCCTACGGTCAGGTATGGAGCATCCACTTCCGTAACCCTAATCGCCAGAGCAACGCGGGGTAGCAGGGGATGGGAAGGAAAGAATCCCCCCTTTCTTAATTTAGTATCACATTAATTATTCATTTCTCTCTCTTTTCCCAGTCAATGAAAATGTGTTGAGATTCTCTACTATAGTCTCTATCCACCCTACTCCCATCTCTCTCCCACTCCCCAAAATACATATAAACATCTATATGTCTACTTTATTAAATAGTGAGTTTCTTGAAAAAAAGTTGTACACTTTCCTTTATATTCTTTTAGAAAATCTTTGACTATTTATTTGTAGTATTTTTGCTAAACATCACATCCACCGTTCTTCTCTTTACACTGTCATTTCGTTCAATTTCTTTAACTTTTATGTCACTTATTCTCATTTTATTTCATGATAACCTCCGGTGTCTCTAAATTTTACACAGCACATCTACTTTGTTTGCATAGTTGCAAAATTTTATTGAATAAATATGACAAAAACCTGAATCAAAGTATTGTAAAAAAGTTGATATAACCCCATCATTTATTCACTTCATTAGGATGATATTTAATTCTCAATTTTGTTTTTATTTTGTTTTCGTTGTGTCATATGTAAGCCTACATTGTCTATTTAAAAAAATATAAGTGCCATATCGATGGTTTCCCGATCTTGTTTATTGAAAACGCATCCATTGTAATCATAAGATAAAAATAATTTCAATAAAGATTGCAATAGATACTTTGAATAATTTCATAATTGATCTAGAAGTCCTAGAGCCAAATACAGAAATATGCAAAAATGTTTTCCTTAGAAAATGTGCATGTATAACATTATAAACAGAAAATGCAACTTGATTTTATATTTGGTATGTGGTTGAGTATCAGGAAACTACAATGTCTATGAAACATCTTGGACTATCTAAATAATTTATACCATATATTTTTTGCACAATTGCATGCAAAGGGCGTCCTCTGCGACGGTGTCCGAGCGGGAGAGGAAATCGTTGGGTAAAGGGAATCCTCAGTGACGGCGTCGAGTGGGAGAAGAAATCACGCGGCGAACGGCGGGAAGAAGAGGCAATCACGGGAAATGAAATCGAGAGAGGAGAAGAAGGGAGGAACGGTCAGGGATGCGGAAAAGGGCTTAGGTTTGGCGCTGGTTTGGGGTGTAGGTCGGGCGATGACCTTGGATGTAGGACGAGCGATGAGCTGGGGTGTGGATTAGATTACATCAAAACTTTTTGTTAACCTTATTAATTTCTTTTGAAGTGTAGGTCAAACAACTGTCCGTTATTACCCTTTATATGTAGGTACTCTTGTAGTTTAATCAACAATCGTCAAAAGAAGTGAACTTTCCAACTTTAATGAAGCCAAACGGTGAGGTCAGACAACTAAGGTGATTGTTTAATTCATAGATTTGATATTTTCAACAAACTTTTTACTTGATGACATGGAATATGAAATGATGATTATGTTTCAGGTGTCTAGTTAATTTTTTAATATCCCGAGCATTCCATATACATCTAAAGAAAGAAGTGCACAATGTCATGAGCAAAGCCCATGCTATGTAGTATTATCAATACAACCAATCTTTTTTGAACAATGTTAAAGATTATAAGAAGTTTGCCATCAAGTCGTTTCCATTTATTTAAAAGATACCCATCCATGATTTGCAACGTTATAGAAATGTGGGGCCACCCTGTTCATCTTTATTCTAAAAACATCGTCTATTGAATTTTATTCTTATTTATGATTAGCTATTGCTATTTCCTACATGCCCACATGGCACGCAACACAACAAGTTTTACATTTCTATGATGAAGCTCCAATGTCCAAGTTCAAACTCAATGTTCAAATGTAAGATATATGTTATGTAACATATTGTTATAATCGCCACCATGTTACATTTGAAATTTTTATCAAATATAAAATTTATCTAACACAAACATAAATTTCGCATTTAAGTGTAAACATAAAATAAATTTATGTAGCATGTTCATGTTGGATGAAGAACATTTCTTACCTTCATATATTGACATAATGCTAAATGAGAATGTAGGAATGTTATTCTTCTCATATAGATACGACTTGAAGTCTACCAAAAGGTTTACATAGTTAGAGACAAATACATGGTTTTATAATAGGTCCAAACTTTCCAACCACAATGAAGCCAAACGGCAAGGCCAAACACTAAAGTGATTTTTAATAAACTTTAAATGTTGAACTACGTGATAAATAAGAAAACCGGAGGTTTCTATAGTGTATAACCAATACAAAATTTCATAAGAGACACTTAGTTGACTAAATGATCATTCCGTAAGAAGTTAAATAATCACTAATAAACCCAAATAAACACGTAGAAAAGTTATTTTGCTCATGTAGTTCCCATTGTTTTGGTGTAAGTTATAAGTTATGTGGAACTCATATTCTGGTATGTTGTAGGTTAAAAAAATATTGTTGAATTTTACTATATAATATATAATAAGTAAGGATAGTAAAAAAATATAAAAAGAATCATATCCATGAAGAATCATAATATTATAACCATCATAACATCAACAAGTGGTGATGATGCTAATAAATATTTTGATTTGATATAATATCAATTTAATAAATATATGGTTCAAATCACATTGCAACATTTTTATTCATACAAAGTATGGTAATAATATTTAAATTTTATGTGTTTGTAAATATAAGTTTTGATTTGTACAATGTTAATTTTTTTTAGTATATTCTTCACATGTGGTTATAGTTAATTATCATTTTTCACATTATATTTTTTAAATGTTAGAACATATAGGTTAAATTAAAAATATTTTTCTCACATGGTGCGGTGTGATTATTTTTCATAGTGTTCATATAATTTTTAATTTTGTAAACCATACGATAATTGTAACGTAAAATATTTTACATGATGCTATGTATAGTGTATAATATTTTTTCATATTATGTTATTATTTTGCAGATGAATCATATCCACACTGCTAACATTTATGTCACTAATATTTTACATGTGTAATTTATGCAGAATGAAAAATATAATTGTACATGAAATGTTGTCAATTATTTCAGAATTCATTTTCCGCTCTTTTTAAGAAGGAACTCATGAACTTGTTTTGTATGTAACTTTATAACTCGTCGGAAGTCGCAGAACTCAAGTTATAATAGTCACTTTAAACTAATCATAAAAAATTACCTTAAGAACTTCACTTCATAAATTTTCCAGACTAGTTAAAATAAACCAATCAGATCAAGCAGTCTTGTAAAAAGATTTTCATTCACTAGCGAGAAATTGAAGGTCTTAAAATAACATAATTACAATATGATCCTCCATTATCCCAATGATATGCAACATGGATTCTAGAAAATAAAAGAATACCACGACATATTTTCTAGGAAAATCACATATAACACATTCAGGAAAATAATTTCCGACTGCGTCTGTTTTGGAGATAAAAATATTTTAATGTGACGCTTAACAAGTAAAAAAGGTAAAAAAACATTATTTGATTCGGACTTTTTAGTTAAAAAGGTTGAAAACGTCAAATAAATTAGGATAAAAGTGCCAACTCGTTTTGCATTCTCAATATTTTAAGTAATTAAAAACGTCGAATCAAATGGCGTTCTTACCTTTTTTTTTACTCGGAAGGCGTCAAAACAAATAATGTTTCCCACTGAAATGGCTATTTTAGAAAATATTTCCGTGAAGGTGTTATATCTGATTTTTTTTAATAAAAGTGTACTATTTTAGTTCTTTTCCTTCGAAAAAGGCTAACACTGCAATTGGATTCTGACATTTAGAATCATGGTGATTGACAATGGTAAAACCACCAAACCCACCAGGCCCCAGATGCGGCAATCTTTGCTGGAGCCAAATATATATTAGATATTAATTAATTAGAATAAGTACATTTCAGAATTCGATATTAATAACTTTTATTGGAAACAAAATGCGTACAATCAATTTTAAACACTTATTACCAAGAAATAGAAGGGATATTAATTAATTGTATGTATAGACTCCCGGGATTTGATAACACTTATACTGAAAAACCAGCAGGCCCGAGAATGGTGAATTTTGTTCCTTTAGGAAGCTGTTGTCGAAGTTGCTCAGCAGTTTCTCTAGCCTTTTCACGTCTGGCGTTGTATTCGTCGGAATGTCCCCATGGCCAACCCCAAGGCCGTGAAGTATCAAATTCATTCCGAAGATCGATAATCACCTCTTGCAGCTGCGTAGCGATTCTTAACAAGTGGTAGGCTAACTCCATCTCCATTGGGGAAGCAAGAAACCCCTGGAACTCTACAACTCTAAGATGCTTATGAGGCCTACAAATGCCGTGCTTCCTTAGTTTTCTCCATTCGAAACAACGACTGCGATCTACCTGTAGTGTGAATTTATCTAAGAACAGAGCAGCATCTACAATGTGCACGTAATCGAGGATGTTTTCAAAACCCCTACGATGTCCTGTCACCGAAAATGTCAGATGCGTGAGGAGGGGCAGATGCCGGAATCTCGGGAACACCGGATCGGAGAGGTAGAAAAAAAATCCGAGAGTCAGAGTGTGTAGCCGCACGATCTGTTCTTCAAAAGGAAAAGCAACTCGATGGTCGAGAGAGAGGAATGATAGGTGCCTAATCGATGGAGCATTTTCTACATGGATGTCACACAATTCAGGCAATTTATGGCTGTAGGACGTGAGATTGGGAGCGGAGATGTAAAGCGAGGTCATTTCAGGGCAACGTTTCAAGCTTAAGGTCTTCAACTTGAGAAAGGGACTACCTTTGATGCGTAACTTGAGTAGGATGAAGGAGCCGTTGACGGTTAACTCCTCAAGAAGATGGCAGGAAGACAGGATGTGTTCCAGGACTTCTTGCCCAGCGGATACATCATAAAGGCTAAGCGACACAAGAGATGTGATGTTGGTAGAAGTCAATGTATCCATTGATAAAGTATAGCGATTCTGGAGCACACAGCACGGGGCCATATCAAGCGTCATGGTGTGCACGCCTTTGGAAAAGGCAGTTAGCATCCACCTGTCGATGACGTCCTTATGATTATCTCCCAAGTCAAACATGATCCTGAACTCACCCAGCCTAAGAGCTTGAAAGGATCCCAGTGCCTCGTCCACGCCTGTGATGAACTTGGCAGCCTCTGCTTCCAAGATGGGGTAGGGGTCTTCAGCGGACCAAAACGATTCGGGAGTGTCAAATACCAAACTCCCTGTGGCCGCAGCCGGCAGCTTTGTCCACCGGCGGCAGAGGACGCCCGTCCTTGCTGCATCTTTGGTTGACAACCGGGAGATGATGTCAATAAGTAACTCATCCGCCAACTCGTTGATCCGATCCTTGTCATCCGCCTCTGGATCGGAAAGCAAGGTGGATGAAGCCAGATCAAAGAAATCAGACAAAGAATAGGTCGAATCTTCGTTCTCGACAGCATTCTTCTCGACAATCTCGGAAGCCTGAGGCGGTTGTGCCATCGTAATTGCTTTGCTGGAATACACTAGACCGGCGTGGCTGTAGGGGGGGCTATCTGTTTGTATCGGAAGTGGGGAAGACGAAACGGATCAACAAGAGACCTGTAGCAGGACGGATTTGCGCTGGGTGATGGAATCGGGGTTTTTAACTAGGTCGATGCGGCAGTACTTAAAGAAGGAATTGGAGCTACAGTTGGGCTGAAACGAACCATAGATTCGCGCCATAATAGTCACCTGGCATGTTGGGTCCACGGAAATTATCACAGATCAACTACTCATTTCTTGTCAGTCAAGTTTCCACGACCACCTACTAGTTTCGGTAAGGGAAGTGATACACACTGCCCACTGTACATCCTTTTATGCACCCGGCATTTGTTAGTTGGTATAAACCAAGCATTTGCGTATAGCAACATCCAAAACAACTTCTTTTCCTGCATTTGAGAGAAATTAAGAAGAAACAAAGAGAGGGAAGGATAACAAGATTAGAGAGATTATAAGGTCCGACGACACAAAATTCAACAACTTTTTTGTGTAGTACAACATGTATGATATAAAAGCTGGTACAGTTCCATAAGATTTTTGGTTGAATAAAAAGATTTACAGCAAATTCCAGCAGGACAATATGTGTCGGAAGGTATAGATTCAAGAGATTTGATAACCATGCCTAAAATATGATTTAAATTTTTATATAGAGTATCAAATATTCAAAAGGGTATCAATTTTTTTTATCAAGTTGTCAAATATTCGGTCATTTGAACACTCGAACACTCAGTTTAAGATTTCCAGATATTCTAAGTTTAGCAAGAGTCATAAACATAGTTATGGAATTTTAGGAATGTATCAATCAAATCCACTTTTTTCAACCTTTCATACTCCCAATATACCAAGTTTTTTGAACAATGAAACATTGAGTTAAAGATTTCCAATATTCCAAGCATATTACCAGTCATAATTAGTTATGGAAATTTTACAATGTACCAATCGTGTCCACTTTTTTGTTGTGACTTTTCTTATTCTCAAATAAATGGTATCCAAATGATTGACCAGTACTTGTGTGAACGAAATCATTTCCTCTTAGTTTAGTCATAGGTTACATAACCCCACTAGATGTATACGAGTCAAACCTCACAACCACAATTCCTTTTCTATTATCATAACATTAAAAAATTATTACCAAGATATTGTTTAGCATGAATTCTAGCATTCAAAAAGATTCATTGTGATTGTCTTAAAATAGGTAGACTTCAAAGTAAAAAAATATATGGATCACTATTAACATATTACAAGAGACAAGTCAGATGATTTCTTCACTTGAATGCTAAAAACATGTACCCCATGGACGAATCACCACACATAAGAAAGATGTATGTAGTTGTCCAGTGCATTTCAAATCCAATTCAATAAGAGAATTAAGTCGACATAATGATCATCATAAGGAAAAATGTGTACTTGTTTCTAATAATTATCCATTTGTTCTTGTTCTTTATGGAAATTAACAATCCAAGTGAACCTACGTCTATCAGGTATGTTCCGTATTGGTGTCAAATTTGAGGTTACAACTATGCAAGCCTAACGAGTCATATCCAAAACATATTGAAAGTATATTTGAAATATTGTTTGAGTTACTTATGATGAACTACAAACATGACTAAACCACATCTTTAAGACAATAAGATGTGATTAAGGATAAACTAAAAGCAGTGTCTTACACACTCAAATAAAGGGTTTGTCCTAGAGTCTCTTTGTAAGATCCTCTCTAGATTTTAAAAGGACATCAATTATTCATAAGAACTGGTACACACAATTCAATAAAAGAGGACTAATAAATAGTTCATTGTAGCATCATGGATTTTTCCTTCTCAATCCTAAGGAACAAAGAATTAAAAACCAAATATATATTATATACGTATGTCAAAGATTGCATAGCGCAAAGCTATAATTTTACATGAACATCCAAAATATTCACTACACAACCTCAAATGTACATATATATAATATCAACATAACATTTACAATATTTACAACTTTACAATGAACGTTATAGATTTACATATATAAGATTTTTAGGTAACTATAACAGAGATACACCAAATTATTGATCACCTCACATCCCACGTCTTACATCCTATGCTAACTCTAAGAAAAAATCATAAAAAAACACAAATGTGGTGAGTATGTGATGTATTAAGAGTAGTAATGAAATCAAACGTCGATTTCTTTGAAAAATTATTGGAGAAGAAACATACTTATATGAACAAGATGTATATATATATATATATATATATATATATAGAGAGAGAGAGAGAGAGAGAGAGAGAGAGTCAGGCTAGAATACACTTGAGTGTACAGATTGCACGAATACACTCAAGTGTGTTTGCATATAGAGACTGTTTTTTATAAAATGTAAACCATTGACCTTCACCGTCATACTATAACTAGGCTACATACAACTTTTGAGCCCATTTGGATGAGTGTAAGTCACTCATCCAAGGACAAGAAAATCGACGCACGAAACTAATTTGAAATGCATAATTTTTACGGTCTTTATAACATGACCTATAAATATCCAAATGTGCTCAAATTTTACATGTGAGCTATTCACAAGATGTTAAAGAAGATCAACGGATTAGATTTTTGAAAAAAAAATATTGCATCGTGAAAAACTACTTGTGTATTCTGCTCCGAATACACTCGAGTGTTTTCTAGCTTGACTCTCTCTTTCTGTATATATATATATATATATATATATATATATATATATATATATTTGTGTGTGTATGTATGTGTGTGTATATATATATATGTAGTGTGTGTGTGCACACATATAAATAAATAAATAAATATATATATATATATATATATGTATATACACACGTACATACATATATATATACACGTATAGATATATATATATATATATATATATATATATATACATGTACACATACACACACATATATATATATACATATATATATATATATATATATATATATATATATATATATATATATATATATATATATATATATATATATATATATATATATATATATATATATCAGGTTAGCAGATTCCATTGGGTACCAATTTAACCATGGTGCCAACCTATGGGTTTATTCTTTTCACATAATATAACATATCTTGTTTTTGGATTAAGTATTTGTAGCTTGTATCACCTACTTTTGCATCTTAGCACACTATTTAGCCTAATTACTAATCATTTTTCTCTACATTATTACAAAAAGCAACATGGTAGAATCTCTCTCTAGATAATATACTTCATTGAGGTTAGCCTGCTTTTGTAGTGTGTTATTGGCATGTGATGATAATTGCTTTTTAAAGTCTTTGCAGAAATTAACAATCTAAAATATATTCATGGTGTTCATGCATAAATAGGGAAATAAAGATTCTTTGTTATCAAAATTTGAAGAAAAATATAAACTATATTGAATCAAACATCAACACACATGGAGTCAATGTCGAGCTACTCTCGGATCCTAAAGAATGGGGATTTAGCCACTCATTACCAGTATGGAATCAAAGGAGGAGAAGAAAAAATTAAAAGCATGGAAAATTTCTATAACGCAGTTCATGAGAGGAATGTTGCAACCTGACTCATTGTACCCACCAAACTACTCCTTGGGATGTGACTTGCTCCACTTCTCTTCATCTCCTTCTCCTTGGTCAATGTCGGTTCCATCAACTTGGTAGTCAGTGTTAGTGACTTCTTCAATTTTTTGTGATTAGGACTTGTGATCCTGGTTCCACCGGCTTGGGTCAATGGTACCAAGAATCCTTTTGACACTGTCTATTCATTCTTCTCAATTCTTGTTCTTTTGTTATTGGTTTCCCTCATCATCTCGATTCCACTAACTTGAGTTGGCGTTACCGACTTCCTTTTGTTTGTGCTTGGGCAACAAAGCCACAACATATTAAGTACATAATAAATTATAGTAATGGGCAGGATTAAAAAAAAGATAAAAGGGATGCATGAGTTATTAGATAATTTAGGAAAAATATACATAAAGTATACAATTGTGAGAGAAATATTCATGAAAAAAATCCTACACTAGGCCCAATTTTAGCATATAAATCGTGCACACCAAAATCCCCTATGCTTGAATGTTGCGCTCCCTTGAGCAACAATGTTTTGCATTTTGTTGAAATAGTCAAAAGAGAGACACATGTGTGAACTAGAACAAACAACTACTTCACAATCGACCAATGATAAAAATCAAAACATTGAAACATAAGTAATCCTAGGTAGAATGAAATCATGGTTAGTACGAGCCATGTTGAATTGATTACAAGATCTCCCTATCTACATTTCTCTACCAAGAAGATAATTTGTCTAAATTGATGCAGTTCTTTGAATATTCATGAAATAAGAGAATAAATATTTGTGGTGGCCTAGCATGTAGAGTAGTGGGTGGATGGAAGGGGTAATCATAAATACAAATAAACATAATCCAAATCTTTTATATAAGAATAAAATGATGAAATTAAACGATAGATGCTCTGGTATTCAATGTGTCCTAATGCCTACTATTTATGGTGGAATGATGGATTTTTTGAATGACTCATCCTTGTAATGAGTGAAGGTGGAATATGACCTAAAATTGAATTCCACAATCATATTCTTTTACAAGAGAGATATGATTGTTTTTCTTCCTCTGTTTCCTTTCTCCTTCTTTTTTCTTTCCTTTTCTTTTGCAATTTTTGTCTTTTTTATTTTCAAGCATTAATAGTCATACAAAATTGATGTGTTGTATAGTGCTTTTTACAACATGGAGAATGGGTAAGGATATATACAACTTTATCACTCTCTATACTCAAAAAAGATGTGAATCACATAAATTATACCCATATGAAAAATGCAATGTCAGATGAAACTATATGGATTTGTTTTCAAATTAAAATATATGAGTGAGCTATGTATTTAACTATGCTTTCATTTTCAGATGCACAACTAAACCACATGCTTACTATCATGATGATATGTACTCAAAGAAGAAAATGACTTTAATCTTGTATGAAGTTTATGGTGGTGATGGAATGAGAAGGAAGTGGATGAGATCAAGTGACTAAGAGACACACTCTTCATAACTATGATACTTCTCTCTACTATTAACTACAATGTTAGTATGATACAAAATCTATTCTTGAATTAATATAAAAGATCATGCTAATGCTTCATTAGATCATACTAAAATACCATCTTCATTCAAAAGTCAACGGTAGAATTAGGTGTTAGTTTGCCAATATGTCTATAAATTTACTGGAAAAAAATCATCATGCAATGTACTCTTAAACAAGATAATCAAGCTTAAAGGATAAGGTTACAAAAAAACCATTACCTCAACTAATTCATGCGGGAATTTTTTTTAAATCCACTTTTACGTTTGATATATATGAATACATGCAAGAAAATGAAAGTTTAAATAACATCAAACATGAACTAGGTAGGATGAAAAAGGTAATTAAATGTAAATAGGAAAGTGAGATAGATAGATGCATGATAGAATGAATGCAAAATATATTCCTTTCCACACACCCCTAAGTTTGAATTCAAAAATGTCTCATTATTGGAAACAAAGTCAGAGATAGAATGAATGTGCCTGATGATCAGGTTCTAGGGGGGTTCTTCGTTGCTCTTCATTGTCATTTTTTTGCCACTTTCTCTTAGTCCCACGCTCCCACTGACATGGATGTTGGTTTTATTGACATTTTACTTTAGAAAGACTCGTAAAATTAGTCAGATCTTGGTGTTTCCGAAGAGCTTGTCGGTGCATCGAGTTTTTTTCTATAGAATTATGCCCCCCCTAAATTTGCCACTACAACAAAAATGTCATTTAGTAGAAGTTAAAGGCCATTATACACTCATTATTACCGGCAATTATTGTTATAAAAGCCACAAACTATCATGGCGGTAATGTTATCAAAGCGAGCAAACATCATGGGCATATGTAAAGTCAATAACGACAATTAATGTCTACCAATTTTAATATTCCATCAAAATACCACCAACACAGTAGGTACATGGTCTTTTAACTAAATAACTTTTCATTTGCATGGACAAATTACAAAATTGAGCCGAATTTAGGAAGAATTCTTCCATCTTATGCCTTAGCAGATATATTTAGGTAGCCTTGGATTGAGTGTGGTCTGGCGGCTCTACCTTAATCCCTAGGACGCATTGCACACTGGACACCCCTCTGATGTGATCTCTCTTCATTGTTCCATTGTGGATGAAGATCCCTTCTCGGTTGAGGACTTGTGGTTGCTGGAGCCAGTAGTGGATGTCGAGGCACATGCAAGAGTGGGTGCTCCATCCTGTTAATCTGGAACGTGGGTTGGAGGAAGCTTCTTGAAGTGCAGCTATCATTATGCAGGATCAATGGAAGCCAGCTTGAGGTGGCTGATGGCCTTGATGCTTCTCATATTTCTGTCAATGCTGACATGATTTCTTATTCCGATAACATAATAGATAGTTGAAAGCCTTTTCCTTTTAGTTATCATGTCAAGAACTTACACGCTATTCTCAATGCATCTAGATGATGCAAACAATCATCCTTAATTGGATAGTCGTGGCCCATGTATCACAGCTCCTCTAGCCTTTACCCCTACTGATAGACCTCGACGTCCAGGTGATCATTAGTTTCACATAACCTGCAAGTGTGATGAGTGGGAATTCAAGGTGTCCATCACTTGTTATTAAAATGTAGTGTTGTTATGTAGTAGAATTATCAATTTCGACTATTGTTGAGATGAAGTTCCACATTACACTAAGAAACCAACACAACTGTTTTGATTATTATAATAGTTTTTTGTTGTACGGGCCTTATTAGTCTTTTGTAGAAACTTGATTGCCGAAATGAACATAGTTATATAATTGATTTATCTTCTTCTTTTTTCTTTTGTGGCAATTTGGATGGGCACCACGTTATTGCCTGTTGCAAACAATTATTTTCATTATATCATGTTGAGGAAAAATAAATAGGATGTATTTTACATGACTCTGTCTAGATGCCAAAGTGATTCATATTGATAACATAAGAGATTTCCTTCTGATTAAGAGACAAGAAATACATGTAGGCTGAACCTGTGGCCTGCAACTTTGTCAGGCTGCTTTTCTTCATGCTTGAAAATAGTGGAAAGCTGGTTACATACGTGGACAGGAAGGTGAAGATGATCACGTAGTTGTTGCATAACATCAGTGTTACAGATAAATAAGGTATGTCATAAAGAGTTCAAGTTTGTTAATTACAACATGATATCATGTTAGAAAGATAGGATATTTTTCTGGCTACAAAATTCTAACAGACTCTCTGCAACTTAGTGTTGAAGATATTCGTTTTCTTGATTGGTCAAAAGGATGAGAACTAGCTAATCCTACTTCATGTTACATGTACCTATCAAAATACCTTCTGATATGAAGTAAAACTTTAAGAAATTATTTTATTTAAAAGAAACCTTTTTATTAATTGAAAGTGCTCATATATTCCTACATGGAGATATTATTGGTTTTCTTAGCTTGACATTTCATACATATATATATCGAGTCAAAATATAACCTAGTAGCATGACCCATGGTTTCTATTTTCTATTGATCTGACGCTTCACATCCTAGTTAGACATAAGAAGATAACGATAGTTTATAATGCACCATAGTGAGACCTCATTACTCTATGCTATCATTGAATACTTCTCATATTTCTTATGTTTTTTTGTTGCAGGTAACATACCTAATTGTGTTTGTGTTGAGTTTACACTATTAAAGTCTATATCTTAGATATTGTTAATTGGCCTTAGGTTCTCATATTTAGAATGTAGATGCAAAATATATTTCAACAGTTCATGTTGATTTTGAATATTCAAATGCTATAATATAATCTAGTAGATTTTGTCATGTCAACATCAAGAAAATATTAGGGAGGGGGATTTTTAGGTAAAAGTTTGTTTGTGATTTCATAATTTAGCTATGGAGAATAAACATATTTAGGGGGACTTTATGTGCACTACCAAGTAATCAATTGTATGACTGGTACTAGTATTGCATGGACGAAAAATCATGTCTTATCACAATGATAATTAACATTCATTTGTATTGATACATAATTGTAGTAGTGCCTCATGTTATTATTTTTTTAACGTGCATGGCATTTTATATAACAATCTGTCAAAGTAATTAATACATAGAGATGATATAAAGATTGTATCACCAATTAATTTTTTAAGGTGTAGGGTGACAAATGCAGAATTCATCATAAAAAAGTGGATATTTGAATGGAACTCCAAGGACAACGTGAAAACAAACAATATTATAGTCTAGCAATAGAGGCTTTACACCTATGGTTGAACAATACAAAATATTGTCAGTAGACTATCTCATCTATGTTCTCTAGGTGCCACCACCACAATAGACCTCCTACATATGCATCTTCAACCATCCTCAAACTTTGATACCCTCCTCCATTGTATCTTCTCACCCTTTGTGTTAATAACTTTTTTCTAACCTACATTCTCTTTATCGACGCACCTTTAATTGCCTATATTGTATTTTTTCTTTATTGTTACACCTTCAAAATATGATCTCTAGATCAACATCTACATATTATTTTGAGTAATAATGTAGTTGTAGGTTTTCAAACCTATATCTTCTTATTTGTAACCTTTTTATGTTTCCAAATATGTATTATTTTTTGTAAAGGTTAGTTTCATGCATATATTTGTATTATAGTATAGTCATTTTTGCATCATATATCTTAGGAAATTAATTTAATTAATGAATATTTGTATCATTCAATGAATAATATACATTATTACGTAAATTTTATTTTTTCTATACCACAAAAAATATTTATTAATAGAAAGGACTTTTGAGGGTGTTGCAAGGCATTCTGAAGAGGAATTTTATTGATAGTACATGGAGGTCATGGAAACTTGTTTTAGATGATATTCATTCCTCGTACAAATATTATAGATTGAAAATAACCCATCATTTTTTGTCTTGCTCAAGTAAATATATATCTTTGGCACAATTGCATTTTCATCGACCATATTTTTTTACATACTTGCATGGGATGATGAATGCTTTCTTGCATGGTTCATGATACTCATACATGCCATTCATTATAACTTAAATTTCATAAATTTGAACTTTTCCCTATATCTGTTGAACCTGGATGTAGATCCGCATGTTGCCAATTCTTATGTGTTATATGTAATATATCTTGTCATTTATGCTAATGACACTATATTTTGTAGGATGGTTAACCTTATTATAATCATGAAAAAGATGAGCCACACGATTTTGACCCTAAGGGAAGGGTTGAGAAGTATGTTGGTCCAAACTTAACAATGCTCCTTTAATTCTTGTATTGCTTGGACTTGTGGTTTATATTTCCATAATATTGTTGTTGTTCATTACTATGCCATATTTTTTTTCTAAAATGCGCAAATCCTACACTAAAATGAACATGTTAGTCTGAGATAAGGAGATAGCATCCTCCAACCTTGGTATATTATTTGTCCTACTTTATTCCATGAAGAAGTTTAGTTTATGGCATGTTTATTGCTCTGACATCAAACACTTTATACTTACTGTAGTCATGCTCACCCTTTGTACTTAAAAATTAACAAGATTAATGCTCACAGACAACTTGAATATTTATTTCTATGGTAGGTGTTGTCACATTCCTACATGTTGTCTTAAATCATATTCCTGGTAATGCTCTCCTTTTTAAGACACTTCTTCCTCTGCATTTCACAACCCCAACTAGTGATGTTGGTTTATGCTAGACATAACACAACATTGAATTGTAAGTTTTTTCTCCAATTATCTTTGAATAGGTTGTAGAAATCATAACTATCATTCCAAAAGTCCCTCATTACAGACCACAGTTCCTTTCCTCTTGAATGAGTTGACTTAACAAATAAGTGATCATACTCCATCTTAGGGAGGTGTGTGACCTTGAGGTTACGAAAGAAGATGATGAAAGCATCATTGGAAATTGCTCTGTCTAGGATCTCTTGGAGGATCCCATTCTTATATGCCCACTTGGGACCAGAGCATGCAATATGGGAGGCCAAGTGCATGTTGGGAGGCTAGGTGCATGTTGGGAGGTTGGGTGTTGGTGCACCTAAAATGAACCCAGGTCAAGCATTCATGCCCCCTCGAACTCCTTATTTTTCCAATGGATATCCCTCAATAGGTAATTTGCCTGGCTCTATTTTATGCATTCTATTTATGCTTCTCTGTATGCTAATATCCCATGTTAAAACATGAAATTATTTTTCAATTTTGAAGAGAACTCCACACTTTTTGCATTTGACTAAAAATGGAGCTCTCCAGGATTCTTGAAAGGACCTCAACTAAGGTGAATATCATTCTTGAAAGGGATGATATGATATTGGGTATACAATCCTTTATTTTTTGAAAGAAAATTATATCACTCTTGAACAACTAAATAACATGTTCAATAACTATAAATGGGTATTTTCTTGAAGATGTGTGTTCTTATACTAAGAAACTTCTGTTGTATCATTCTGAAATAGCCAAAGCTTAAAGATAAAGTGGGAGGAAGAATTGGCCCAAGAGTTTTCTCGAGGAAGAGGTGTGTACTCAATTGTGTTATCAGTTGTGGCAACTTGCATCGAAATGGTTTGCATCCTGGAAGTCTTAATAACATCTTACTCATATGTATCTGGTTTGTTTTATATTTCTAGAGATGTTTCAACAAGGGCTTTTGGGTTTTCCAAATTTGAGTTGTCAAGGTAAGTGACATAATCTACTTGGATGCATTATTACCATCCAAATTTGTAGCTGACTCATGATCTTATGGTCATATTATAGGATTTTGGCAAGAAAGGCCTACCAATAATTGCTGAGGTAAAAAATTTGACACAGAAGGCAAAGGAAAATGGCTCAAAACCTGAAGATCATGAGGCTCAAACTGGACATGTTGTCAAGGAGATGAGAGGAGAGTATACCAATCCAAGGACCTGATCAATTTTCTTTTGGATCCTTCACGAAAATCACTCTAATTAAGTTGTGACCATATGAGAGGAACATGAGTGATGTTGCAGTTAGCGCAAGAGATATCAACATTTCTTGAAGTTGGCAAGAGTATTATGCAAGGTTACTAAAAACAAGAATGTCATCAAGTTAAGATATTTTATTAAATAGAAAAATGTTGTACACATGTGTTGTATTTTTTAAAAAGGGAAAGATAAAATGTCCCCCCCATGTAATTTGCATTTGATAAATACAAAAGATCCATAATTTTGAAAGTGTGAGTTCATATCAAGTGTCTTTCATTTATTTTTTTGGTAGTCAACTAAAAATTGAATAAGTAAAATCCATAAAAATGTAATCATACACAACTACTATATAATTAGTGACTTTTTTAAACATCATTACAATCAACAAGAATATTTTTGTACAACATCATAATAGACAAAAGTGGCATTTGTATAAAAGCCAATTCATGGATAGTGACGTTTTTATAAAGGCCACATGATGTTTTTGTGGCATTTATCTGGCTTTTATTGAAAGCCATTAAAGCCAAATATTTAGTGGCATTTACAATTTATGCCACTATCTCTCTATTCGCATTGGTACTAGAGGCATTTTTTTAACTGTCAACAAATACCGCTAAACATGTTTAGTGGCATTTGTTTTTTTTCAATGCTATTTCTAAAATGTCACTTTTGAGTATGTTTGTTGTAGTCTGTGTTGGTGATACCAGGAATGACTGACAAAATAGATGTTATTCTCTTTGGCGCATCAATTTTGTTGAGATTGTGGTTGGTGTTACCAAATATTCCTTATGCCTACACACTGAATACACATGTCAAACATCATCAATTTCATCGAAATTGCTTAGAAACTACAAAGAAGAAGAAACAGATATTGATAAAAAGATAAAACATTTGGGTTACCTCCCACCAAGAACCCATGCTTAGAGTCATAGGCACGACTCAGTCATTGAAAGTCAAGTGATGTCTAAAAGCTTCAGCTCCTCACAGTCACCAATGTTGAATGCATAGTCATCACCTTTTATCTTTCTATTTAGGACATTTATTTAAGCTTTTCTATCTGTTTTCCACCGCTTTTAAGACTTAATTGCAAATTCCTTGTTTTTTCTCCATTTATTGAAATTCTCATTATTTTGCCTTTTCTTGTAGGTTTTCACGCTCTTTGTCAACTCAAGTCCAAGATTATCCATTCCCTTGAGAATCATGAATACTTTTAGGGAGATTTTAACCCTACTAAAGCCCAAGATTCAAAGACCTTTATTCTCAATTCCTATCCTCCAGTCGCCTGACTAACTCATCAAGTCTTCTGACTCGATTGTAGCCTATATCGCTTCCTACAACTCTAGTCGAGTGACTTGTATCCTCTTTCCGATCGAACTGCAGGTGTTGACCAGATAAAATTCAATTAGGGAAAGAAAATTATTACAGATGTAGTGTCAAGGGTTTGGAATAAAATTAAAGTCGATCGACTGACTCATGTTCACTAGATGATTGGCCCAACATCAAAATCCATTCAAATCAGGAAACTAATAAATTCAATTTACCTCAACAAACATACTTTGGATTGAAACATCAAAATAAGGCCAGTAGAGAGACTCAAATCTATGAGTTGATTGACTCAAATCTTGAGACAAGGAATTGTAGCCACCACAAACCCTTGTTTCCATAGTTTTTCCCCCTCCTTTCTTCCTAAAGAATGAGGGAGGACACCAAAGACAAGGCGGATCCAAGTTTTCATACTCAAGCCTTGTTCCACTTTCATTATGTCTAAGTAATTATCGCTTGGATGGGACATGGGGAATAGCTTCAAGATCTCCATACCTTATCTTAGAAAATTATAATACCCTTTAAGATATCATTTTATCCATTTAATAATATGAAATGTGATATGATCAATCGTGCTCCATGACAATATTCCTTGAACTTGTGGACCAGAACACTGGATAGAACTATGTGTTCCATGAAGAAACCAATGATGGGAATAGATTGATCAATTGAAAAGGGACCTACAGAACATTGGTGACCATGGGTCTTTGGACAGTTTAATCCATGAAATCTGATTTTGAAGAGGACAAATATCCATGGTCCTAATATGAAAATATCTAAAAAGGGAAATTAAAAGTGGCTAAGATAACTATTGAATTCATGATGGAAAAACCTAAACTTTTGACAAATAATAAAATCTAAACTAATCTTAATTAGTTGATTCATTCTCCACTTTCTTGTCTTGACTTTTCATCTTGCCAATAACTTAATTTCAATTTTGTTATTTTCAACTTAGCACCTTTCATTCCCAACATTTCATTTTCAACACTTTTTAACTATACTTTATTTCAACAACTTTCATTACAACAATTTTAATTTAGCATTTTAGTTTAATTACTCTTCTAAATTATAGTTTTTAAATAGTGTTCCTTGCATTCAATTTGATTTAACTCTCAAAACACCTTCTCTAATGATTGATGTCATGTGTACTACATCAATTCATTTGTTTACAAGTGGATTTTTTTGGCATCAAAGGTTAAACTTCAGGGACAATTTATTCTAGTGAATTTTGTGTGTTCTCAACAACACATCAAATTCTGGTGACGTTGTCGGGGAATGTGCACACCTTGATGCATGTCAAGATAGGCACCATTTCTTTGCACCTTGGATGAAAACTCTAGAATTTTGAGTTTTTGAAAGTATGAGAAATCCAAGTTTCCATGAAGAAGTTTATCTTCTTGATTGCATAGAAAAACTTTCCCATTTTAGGCAAGAGTGCGAAGTCTCTAACGATCCTCTCCAGACAACCGTTACAAATTTGATTGCATCTAATTTTGAAGATGAGAAGGTTTTCTAGTTACAAACCTGTAACGAAACTTTTGAGGAAGATGTCACAGATGAAGTAGAGGACCTTAAAATGGTCTCTACCCTGGAAGAGAAAACCGATCCTCCAAAGGCTCATAAAATTAATCCTCTTCCAAAGGTTCTCAAATATGCCTTTCTTGATGACAAGAAGACCTATCCTATCATCATAAATTCTGACCTTACTTGTAGTTCAGAACATAAACTCGTGATAGAACTAAAGAAGAGAATAGTTGCTCTGTGAAACAAGATGATTGACATAAAAGGAGTTTTTCAATCCATATGAATGCATAAAATCCCCATGGTTGAAGAGTACAAAACTTCCATAGACTGTCAACACAAGCTGACCCCAACATGAAAGAGGTCATCCGCTTGGAGGTTAATAAGCTGCTTATAGAAGTGATCATTTACTAGATATCCGATTCACTATTGGTAAGTTCTGTTCAGGTAGTTCCTAAGAGAGGGGATACTATAGTAATAAAAAATTACAATGATGAACTCAGCCCCACTGATGAGTATAACTTTATCCACTTTTACGTGCTATTTTATTTGCTTATAAGGGTTACTGTGTCTCAAATTCCTAGTTTTAGCTTTATATTCACTTAACTGCAATTATTTTCCCTTTTTCATATTTTAATGCATTTTCATATGTATTTCGTGAAGAATCATACAAAGTTGCTATGTGATGCCTAGATGGACAATTGGGCCCTCATGATGTTACAACTCAAGGGAAGGAAGGCCCAAAAGCTTTTTCTAAGACCACCTTCCAACCACCCAGTCAAGCGAGTAGCTCTGCCAAACTCCCAACTCAAGCCATTCTCCAACTGGATTCTTCCAAATTCCTACGTCTTGGTGTGCTCTCTCAACATCCATTTGATTATGGTTCAGTCCATGCTGGCTCACAAGAGGACCAGACGTGAGGTTCAAATTGAGCAACCCACGTGCGTCTCTAGTTGGACTAAGTACAGGCCATGCAAGTAGATGCCTTCGACCGCAATCATTCAACTTTAAGGTTTTGGAAGCAAGAAATGCATCTATAAATGGGAACTCTCATTGTCCATTGAAGGGGACTCTGAAAAGTGATTAGAAGCCACATTTTAACAACTCAAATCATAATGACGAGAGAGGAGGAGGCTGCCACAATGGAGAGATTGGTCTCTCAACATCAAGGGCCTTCTCCATTATTCCTATTATCTCTTTATTGTTGTCCCTCACCATGAGCGAGTAGACACTTTGTGTTGGGGCATGGGGACTAGGACCAATGGATCGTATTTTATCTTATTTTGTATCAAAACTCGACAATATAGTTTCTAAATAAAGTATCATTCTGCTTGATGCCTTGCTTTGAAAATTGATGACTTGTTCTACATATTAGTTATCATCATAGATATGAAAGTTATTGTAAGTGTGATTTAGAATACTAAAATTATCTTATTATCCCCCTGACCTATCAGCAAGGGATAGTGAGGTGATTGGACTTTGATCTACTACATGTCGAGGATGGTAGGTCGTAAGTAAAGGAGTTCAAAAGTATAAATAACAAACTTGGGTGTCGAGGATGGCCAGTTCCAAGGGAGTTTATACTAGGTGAAGACTTGCATCCTATGAGGGTGCAACATCTTGGCTCCAGTTCACCAACAAATATTGGAGAGTAAGATCTTGCTTGGATAATTAGCAATCCTGAGTAGTGAAATCCCATTCCATGGTGCTCTTTATTACATGTTATTCACCTCTTAAATATATGTTGCTTTTGGCAACAATTTAGTTCAATCAATCTTTCAACTACTTGGCTATAAAAATTACTCTTATTATTTTGAATCTATTTAACTTCTTAAAAAGGTTTCCCTCTGGGTTTGATCCTTAAGTATACTGGAATAAGGCTTGCGCTCATTTGGAGTGGGGAATTAGTGCAGTGATTTTGGTAAACCTAGGAGATCATTCTCTTAGGGTTTTTCTTGGTAAAACATTTATAGACCCATAAAAAAGTGGTGTTGTGGTCGGGGACAACAATAGTTAAATATTTTCAGAAGTATAAGTGTAATTAGGGTTTTTCTTTATTATTTATTTATTTTTCTGGATAACATTGAAAATCCTCTAGAACCAAGTAGATCCCTCATACTCATTCTTTCTCATTTTTTAGGCACTCCTAGCCTATGCGAAGATCCAGGAGTCTTGACTTTGGATTTTTAGAGAACTTTTAGATTACTTCACAAGAAGATAGCCATGACAGATGAGGTGGTTGTGGAAGCAGCAATCCAACCACACATCGATGCACCAATCACAGTGCTATGAGAATTACTCATTGTAGAAGCTAGAGAACATACGAAGACCGAGTTTAAGACCAACCAAGAAGCCACCCAAGCCATGGAGAGTGTCAAGGAAATATGGGATCTCTCCATACCCAAAGGCACTGACTTGACTCACGCAATCCAACCCCTAGGTAACCCGATCGTGATCAGAGCCCAATGGGTCAGCTTGTTGCAAAACTCCACTTTTACATGAAGGATTGCATATGATTGTAGGGAGTATCTCATTAAGTTCATTGAATGTTGATCAATGATGAATCCATCAAGCACAACCAATGATGTTATACGACTACAACTATTCAAATACACCCTCAAAGACAAGTCAGAGCATGATATAACTCACTTTGAGGAGGTCTGATCACTACATGGAAGGCCTTGGAGAACAAATTCCTGGAGAAATTCTACCCACCTTCGATGACATATTTGATGTGAGGAAGAATCACCAGGTTCATTCAAGCACCCGATGAACCCATGCTCGAAGCATGGGAACAATGCAACAAACTTTGACACAGGTGCCCACATCATAGTATCCCTGAAAATCAAGTCATTGAATTTTTCTATCGGAGAGTTGACAGTGGGATCAAGAAATTCCTTGATTCTTCCTCTAATGGGAATTTCATGTGACAAAGTCTCAATAGTGCATTAAGGATAGTTAAGATGGTAGACAAAAATCACACCCATTGGACTGGACCTCCAAACAAAAATAGTCTAGAAACTGCCAGGATAAAAAATTATTCAGAACTCAAATCCATTTCTCATACTGTAAAACCCATCACCACCAAGCAAGACAATCTCAAAAGATCTTTTAACACATATGAGAAGAAGCATCAAATTCCTCAAGTACAAATTGTCACAACCACCTATGAATTATGTCATAAAGTGACCAATGCTCAGCTCCCAAATGCCCACAGTCTGAAAGACTTGGGATTTTATTTCTTCATTCAGGACTATCAAATGATATCACAAGTACCAAGAGACTCCATAAGATATGATCCAATAACAATATTTCAGGAAATGATTGCAGCATGTCAGACCAACTTGTTGAAACAATTGCCAATCATGAATTATTGGAATCCCATATCGACTGTTTAACTGCCAATCAGTCATCCCCAATGGTCGCAAATGTCAGCCATACTAAAGTCAACCCCAAACAGTCAGAGCAATTAAACACAGTAACAACTAGGTCAGGAGATGAGTACTTTGCCCCTCCTACCAAAGCCAGTGAAGAAGGGAAAGATTTAGAAGAAGTTCGATCAGAGATTAAAAAAAAAGACAAAGTTGATTCTAAATCTCCATTGCTCATCGATGCACGTGTACACAAGCCTCATATTCCTTACAAGGGACATCTAAGACAAACCAAGTTGGAAAGATCGATTTACAAAATTCAAAGATACTATGAAAAATCTCCACATCAATATTCTAGTGATTCATGCACTTTCTGAAATGCCATCTTGGGCCAAATATCTCAAGGCTCTCTAAAAAAAATACATTATAGGAGAATGTGAAATAGTGAAGCTGGCAGAAACTACTTCTGTGATAGTGCGATCATATTCTTTGGAAGCAGAAAAACCCAGGATCCTTTAGGATAGACTATTTTTTGGGGGGATGACACTTGTCACAAAGTATTGACCAATTTAGGAGCAAGCATTTCAATAATGTTGTACATGTTGTGTCGACGTTTAGGGTTCACTGGCCTTCTACCGATCGCCATGACTATCCACTTAGTTGATGCTTCCATGACAAAACCTTTAGGGATAATAGAGGACGTCCCAATTAAATTGAAAAAACACTTAAATCCCGTGTGATTATGGATATTAAAGAAGATAATCACTATCCATTGACTTTTGGAAGTCCTTTCTTGGCTAAAACATGAGCCCTGATAGACGTATAAGCAAGAGTGCTTCTTCTACAGCTAGGTAGGGAAACACTTGAGTATCAATTCTTTGATGGATTAAAGGCACCATGATTTGTTGCATAAGTTTTCTCTACAAACTGTTTCAAAGATCAAAACCAATTAAAATGGATATCCTATGAAGATCCCCCTAGAAGAAGCTCTTACTGGAGATGAAGCCACTAAGGAAGACCCCCAAGTCACCATGTACATAAAGCAATTAGACACCACAGAATCAGAAGAGAGACCCTGTAAAACCTTCAAAGACCTATGGATGGCTGAAGAAATCTCCTTGGAAGCATTGCTCCAAGTGAAACACGAGTAGAAGATGCTACCCAAAGGACTTAAATGTGGATTCCTTGATGAAAGATACCTATGTCCAGTCATAATAAGCTCCAAACTCAGCCAAGGGGAAGAAGATAAATTGATGATGGTTCTGCAAAAATGAAAGAAAGACTTGGGATATAGCATTAGTGACCTCACCAGAATCAATGTTTTCATGTGTATGCACAAGATACCAATGACAGAGGATCACAAACCTTCATGAGACCCTCCACACAAACACAATCCTAATATGAAGGAAGTCATAAGGAAAGAAGTGATAAAGCTTTTGCATGCAAGGATTATATATCAAATATTGGACTCCCAATGGGTGAGCCTTGTCCAGGTGGTGCCCAAGAAGGGTGGGACAATTGTCGTTCAAAATGACCAAGGGTAACTGATACCTTCACAGACAGTTACATGTTGGAGAATGTGCGTTGATTACCATAAGATGAGTAAATCAACCAGGAAAGATCACTACCCCCTTTCGTTCTTTGATCAAATCCTGGAGAGACTCACACACCAAGAATATTTCTACTATCTTGATGGCTATTCTAGGTTCTATCAAATCTCGATCCACCCTGATGACTAGGAAAAAACATCCTGTACATGTCCTTTCAGAATGTATGCCTTTCGATGCATTCCCTTTGGTATATGCAATGCTCCAACTACTTTCTAGCGCTTCATGTCATTTGTCTTCTTTGGGCTCACTAAATCAATAATGGAAGTCTTCATGAAAAACTTCTCTATTTACAGAGATTCTTTTGACAAGTGTCTCAAGAACCTTGATATTGTTCTCACAAGGTGTGAAGAGGTTCATCTCATTCTTAATTGGAAAAATGTCACTTTATGGTACAAGAGGGTATTATCCTAGGTCAAAAAATCTCCAGTAAGGGGATATAAGTTGACCCGACTAAGGTGGAAGTAATAGAAAAACTAATGCCAACCAAGGTTGTAAAGGAGATATGTGCTTTCCTTTGCCCTGTAGGTTTCTACAGAAGGTTCATATGAGACTTTGCAAAAATTGTGAAGCTTCTCACCAAGCACTTATTGACAGAAACCAAGTTTTAATTTAGCAAAGAATGTATGAAAAGCTTCACCGCTCTAAAAGAGGATCCCACTACCACCCCTATCATTTTGCACCTGAATGGAGTCAACCCTTTGAAATCATGTGTGACGCTAGTGACTATGTAGTTGGATCCATCTTAGGATGATGCATTGACAGCAAACACCAAGTGATCTATTATTCTTCGAAGACCCTCAATGAGGCATAATAGAACTACATAATAATGGAGAGGGAAATTTTGGCCATTTTGTTTGCCTTTGACAAATACTTATCATACTTGTTGGGATCCAAAGTTATTGTCTACACTGACCACGTCTCTATAAGTTATTTGATGTCAAAAAAAGATGCTAAACCAAGGCTCATTCATTGGATCCTGCTCATGTAATAATTTGACCTCAAAATCAGAGACAAGAAGGGAAATGAAAACGTAGTTGTTGACTACTTGAATAGAGTCATCCACAAAGATGATAAACAAACAACAATCGATGAATCACTCTCAGACGACAACCTATTATGTCTAAAGGTAAGTTGGCCATGGTCTGATGACTATGTAAACTATTTATCTGCATGAATCATTCATCCAGAATATAGAGGATAAAGTAAGAATAAATGCTTATGATGTCCACAAATATTACTGGGATGAACCATTTCTTTTTTTATTCGATGCAGATGGTCTCTATCGGGGATGTGTAACTTACAAAGAATCCAAGAATATTTTCCTACATTGTTACATAGGACCGATGAGTGGACATATGTCTGCTCATAAGACTACCGCCTTAAAGTTCTGCAATGCAGGTTCTATTGATTGACCATCTTCAAAGATGCCTATGATTATACTCATTTGTGTGACCAATGTCAGTGATCTGGAAAAATATTGAGGCGGGACAAGATGCCTCTTACACAATGGAAAGTATTGGATATCTTTGATGTCTGGGGAAGTGATTACAAGGGTCCATTCTCTCCCTTAGGAAGATTCCCCTACATTCTCGTAGTGGTATATTATGTTTCTAAGTGCGTTGAAGCTATTCCCATAGTCTCATGCAATTCAAATCTTGTTATCAAAATGTGCAAAGACATCATCTTCCCTAGATTTGGAGTGCCTCAAATTGTGATCTCAGATGTAGGTTCCCATTTCGCCAAAAGAAAATTTGAATCACTTTTAAATAAATTTGGGGTAAACCACAAGACAACATCACCTTATCACCCCCAAACCAGTGGATAGGTTGAAGTCTTTAATAGACAGATAAAATCAATATTAGAGAAAAATGTGAACATGACAAGAAAAGATTGGGCCCTACAATTCAGTGACGCTTTGGGGGCCTATCGCACCGCAATCAAAACACCACTAGGAACAACTCCCTTTATCCTAGTCTATGGGAAATCTTGCCATCTTCCAGTATAAATGGAACACCATGCCAAATGGGCAATAAAAACCCTCAACTTCGATTTATCGATGTCCAAGGAGAATCAATCACTGCAAATTCAAGAATTAGATGAACTTGTAATGTCAACCTATGAAAGTGCACGAATGTACAAGGAATAGACTAAAACTTGGAATGATCATCATATAATAATGAATTAAATCAGGGTGGGAGATCTATTTCTTGTGTATAACTCAAGGCTATAAATTTTTCCTGCAAAGCTGAAAACTAAGTGGTATGGAATATGGGAACCAATAATGGAATATGGGAACATCATAAATAGGCTCAAAGTCAACATTCCATGTGCTACAAATAGACACAACATTAGGTCAAGCCAAATGATGTTAAACACAAAGCACTTATGGTAGGCATCACGCTTTGTAAGAAAAAACTGTGTTACTATTTCATTCTCCTAAAAAGATCTAAAAATTGCCCTCCAATAGGAGTCACCCAATTCCTAGCAATCGCCCATTCAAAGACAACTGAACGATGGGTTTCCACTGACGTAAGCTTGCCCCATCAACTTAAATGGGTGAAACTTCTGGAAAAGGCATGCCAAACGATATGTCAGATGTTGTGTCGGCACTGAAAATAGGACACATCAACAAAAAGATTGCTTTCTACTGAGGCCAACAACCCCGACACCGCAATCTATGATCTACCTCCCGGCAAGCCCTTTCAGTCGTAACGGATGACCACTGCCAAAGATCATGGAAAGATGAGGTTGGTATTATTCCGACAATGTCGTCACCTCATCCTTTCACCTACAGAGCATTGCGCCAACAGGTTGCGTTTAGAACCACCCCCCTTCCTGGAACTTATCATGAGTTTCTCACTGAAGATCGTCATCGCCAACATGTGATCATCCAGAAGGTTGGATTGACCTATCCTCGATGGGTATGCAATCCCACCCTATGCAATCTAGTATAAAATATTCCAATCGATGATATCATACACCAAAACCAAAATTAATCATTTGTGTATCAACCACAGCTAGTTTTTCATACCCTTACTCTGGAATTACTTGCTTCCTTCGAAAAATAACATACCAGCAATGGGCGATTCATTTGTGCCTTCCAACTGTTCGGAAAAAATCACCAACTTAGCTCTTCCCAATTTCTTGCTATCATATGCCAAGATGCTAATGATGAATGGCTATTAAAATGTGATTCACAACAACACTTCCATCCCAACTACATGGTAGATGATCTTTTGGCAACAATTTTTGGGACCTCTGGACCTAAGCCTGGAAATATGAAAGAGTCCATGATACATAGCCCCCTGATTAGATAACTACACAAGGTACTTTGTTACGCAATACTATACAAGGACTCCACTCAAGGCGTCATCACCATTACAAGTCTCTATCCCATGTGATGCATCCTTCATGGGCATCCTTTTAACTAGGGAAATGCTTTCATTGAACACTTGGGACACCAACTCTCACCCCTCATCAATGTGAAGTTTAACTAAGGAGGCATGCTATCTGCGATAGAATATGTTCTTGGCTTTTTTGATATCTAGCATGAGGCCCTTAAGAAAAAAGAAAATCAGTACTTAATTGATATTCCCGACCTTATTTCCAAGAAACTTCTGCAACCAGGGCCTCATCCCAACATATATGTAACTATTTTCCGTAAGTATCAAGACAAACTACTCTTGCCAAATCACACAGAATTTTCCATAGACAAAATTGATTATGAACTTCAACATCTATCTGATCATATTTGACATTTTTACAACACCAATCCAGCACTGCATTCTCCACCTATCAATACTAATAGCAAGAATAAAAATACAGCTAAGCACCATAATTCAAATGTCCACAACACTAAGCACAAATACAAAGACGAGGGGAGGACTGTCAACTCCACACCCTATAAATAATGATTGAGGATCTCATCGCGATACAATACCATATTGAGGCTGAATTACAATGCTTGCCTCAACAGCTGAATTAAATCTATCTTTTATAAGAAGCACATGAGAAATGACATGTCAACCATGGAGACTACATGCTAACACCTTCAAGATCTAATACATTTTCCCCTCCATCATGACCTTGCCTTACTCAGGATGAGTAAATGTTTAAAGTGCGGAGTGAGGTGTGGCTACGATTCAAAACCCTTGAAATCATTTTTTAATCTTTCTCTTACATCTACCCTATTTTCTATTTTCTATTTTCTATTTTCTTTTTCTTTGTTTTTGTATGAGTTGTGACCATTACCTAGTATGTCAATTTGGTGAATGTTAAAAATAGAAAATAAATGAATGATTTGTCCATTTTTCTCTTAGTCTTAAGCTAATTGGTGCAAAAGGAAGTTTTAAGGAATAAACATGTTTTGAACAGTTCTAGGCCCAAATGACAACAATTGAGTATTCCTCCCCCTTGGAAGTTAGTATCAATTGTTGATTTCCTTCTTTTTTTTTACTCGAGATGAAAAAATGACAAAGTCTAGGGTAGTTTGATGAGAATATTATTACTCATTTTTACATGTTGTTGTATTCACTTTTTAGGGGTGTCTCTATTTCCTACTTTTATCTTTATATTCACTTACATGCAATTATATTCTCTTTTTCATATTTTAATGCATTTTCATATGTATTTAGTGTAGAATCATCCAAAATTGCACTATGACACCTAGATGGACAATTGGACCCTCAGGATCTTACACCTCAAGGGAAGGAAGGCTCATAAGCTTTCTCTACGACCACCTTCTAACCACCCAATCAAGCGAGCGGATCTTCCAATCGCCCGATTCGAGCCATTCTCCAACTGGAGTATTCCAGATTCCTACGTCCTGGTGCACACTCTCAACATCCATCCCATTTTGGTTCATCCATGTTATCTTGCTAGAGGACCAGACACAAGGTTCAAATTTAGCAACCCATGTGAGTCACATGTTGGACTAAGTACAGGCCACGCAAGTAGATGCCTTTTACCTTAAGCATTCATCTTTAGAGTTTTGGAGGCAAGGAATGTATCTATACAAGGGAACCCATCATCCATTCAAGGGGTCTCTGATCACTAATTTGAAGCCACATTTTAGCAACACAAACCTTTGTGAGGAGAGAGGAGGCGGTGGTCAAAATAGAATGATTGGTCTTCCTCCATCAGATGTCATGGCCTTCTCTATCGTTCCTATTATCTCTTTGTTGTTGTCTCTCACCATGAGTGAGTAGATACTTTGAGATGGGGCATGGGGACTGGCCTCAATTGTCCATATTTTATCTTACTTTGTATCTAAACTCGACAATATAGTTTCTAAATAAAGTATCATTTTGTTCGATGCCTTTCTTTGATAATTGATGACTTGTTTTGGATATTAATTATAATCATGGATGCGTAGGTTATTGTGAGCATGATTTAGGACACCCGAATGATCTTATTATCCCCCTGTGAGCTATCAACAAGGTATAGTGAGGTGATTGCACTTCAATCTGCTACGTGCCAAGGATGGTAGGTCATAAGAAAAGGCGTTTAGTAGTATAGACATGGAACTTGGTTTCCAAGGATGGTCGGTACCAAGGGAGTTTGTACTAGGTGATGACCAGTATCCCGTGAGGGTGTAGTAGCTTAGCCCCAATTTATCAATGACTATTGGATAGTTATATCTTATTAGGATAATTGTGTAGCCCTAGGTAACAAAACCCCATTCACTAGTGCTCTTTATTACATGTTATTTACCTCTTTAATTTCTATTGCTTTTGGTAACAATTTAATTTAATTTAATCAATCTGTCAACTACTCTATGATAAATATTACTCTAATTACTTATGAATCTATTTAATTACTTGATTAAAATTTCTCCTTTATGTTTGATCTTAAGTATACTGCAATAAGGATTCTGCTCATGTGGAGTGGAGAATTAGTGCACTTCTTTTGGTAAACCTAGGAGATCATTCTTTTAGGATTTTTCTTGGTGCAACATTTGTAGCCCCATCACCCATGCACACTATCACCAGATGTAGAATGTGTATTGACTACTGCAAGCTGAACAAGGCCACATGGAAGGATCACTTCTGTCTTCCATTCCGTACATCTATTTTGGAACACCTTGCTCACCAAGAACACTTCTACTACTTGGATGGTTATTCGGGATTTTACCAGTTCCCTGTCTACCCCGATGATCAAGAAAAAAATGACCTTTATATATCCTTTCAACACCTACACTTTCAAAAGAATGCCATTCGACCTCTACAATGCCCCAACTACTTTCCAATAGTGCATGGTTGTGATCTTTGCCAAGATGACTGAGACAAACATAGAAGTGTTTATGGACAACTTCACGGTCTATGGAGAATCCTTTAACTCATGCTTGCACCATATTTTTCTAGTCCATCAGAAGTGTGAAGAGATCCACTTTATTCTGAATTAGGAGAAGCGCCACTTTTTGGTCAAAGATGGAATTGTACTTGGGCATAGAGTGAGCAATAGAGGCATTGAAGTTGACTGTGCTAAAAGCAAAGTTATCACAAAGTTTCCTCCTACAAAATCCATTTGGAACATTCATGCCTTCTTGGGACATGTTGAAGTCTACCACCATTTCATTCTGATTTCTCAAAAATTGCTAAAAGTTACCTCCTTTAGAATGATGCAATTTTCATATCCATGCTTTCTGATAGCCTAAAATCAACTCTTACCACTACTCCCTTGATTTTTGCTCATGATTGGTTTCTCTCTTTTGAAGTCATTTACAATGCTAGTTATTGTTCTGTTGGAGCCATCGTCAACAAGAGGGTTGATAGGAACAATCATGCCATTTAATATGATTCAAAGACCCTCAATGACACACAACATAATTTTGATCAAACCTAGTGGGCTCTAAAGTAATTGTATACACACACCATGCAGTCATCTAGTACTTGATCAACAAAAAGGTTGCCAATGCTAGGCTCGTTTGATGGGTAGTGTTGTTTTAGGAGTTTGACCTCAAAATCTAAGATAAGAATCGGTCTAAAAAATGTCACCGTGGATCATATCATCTGACTTAGACATCAACCCGATGCTAACCACCCCATCAACGGTTCCTTACCTGATGACCAATTACTCAAATCCGAAGATTAATTCCCTTGGATTGTCAACTATGTGAATTACATGGAAGCTGATATCTTGTGTCCAAAAGATAAGGGACATCCAAAGGTTAAATGCTTGCATGATGTGAGTAATTTCTATTGGGACTAACCCTACCTCTTTGAACTTTATGTTGAAAGCATTTTCCATAGATGTGTCATAAAATAAGAAGCACATGGTATCCTTGGGCAATACCACTTTGGGACCACAGGGGACATATGAGCTCTCAAAAGACCACCTACAAAGTGCTCTAATAAGATTTCTAGTGGCCCATCATGTTTAAAGATGCACATGAATTTTTCCTGTAATGTTATTAATGTCAAAGATATGGTACTATTCCAAATGAGACTAGATGCCAATGAATTCATGGCACAAACATACATTTTTTTGTATAGAGGATAGATTACATGGGCCCCTTCCCCTTTTCTTGTGGATTTGAATATCTCCCCGTGAATGTAGACTATGTGTATAAATGGGTAGAGGTGTTATCCCCACAAAAAAACTATGATTCCAAATATGTGATCAAACTCTTAAAAGATGCTATCTCTCCACATTTTGGAGTCTCTTACACCATCATCTCAGATGGTGGATCACACTTCATGGTGAACAATTTCGTGGCCATATTGCAGAAATATGGGGTTCGCCATAAAGTTTCTTATCCTTACCATCCCCAGACATGAAATAAGATTGAAGTCTATAAGCTCTAAGTGAAGACTATCATGGAGAAGATAGTTAACCTTACAAGGAAAGATTGGGCCTTGAAGCTCAAAGATGCCTTGTGGGCATACCACAGTGATTTCAAAACACCTTTTGAGACAACACCTTTTCATCTCATGTATGGAAAGTCTCGCCACTAACCTGTGGAAATGGAACGAAAACCTACTTGGGTCATTAAAATGCTCAACCTTTACTTATTGACAGTTGACAAACAATGCTCTCTCCAACTCCATGAGTTAAATGATCTCTACATGACAGCCTATGAAAATACCAAGATCTACAAAGACTGCACTAAGATGTGGCATGATGGTCACTTAGGAAAAAAATATATACAAGTAGTTGACCAAATACTTGTTTACAACTCTTACTTGGATTTTTTCTTGGGAATTTATGGCGCAAATGGCATGGACCATATCTTGTGAATCATTCTTATCCTAATAGAGCATTCATTCTTTGGGACAAATTTGAAGGATAATTCACTGTGAATGGTCATAGACTCAAGATCTATCTCACTTTTGATGATTTATTACCACATGGTGTGATACATTGCCCTACCGACACTTTGCTTCTTTCCAAACCTCCACCGAACACAACTTGACCACAGGCGTCAGACCTCCAATGTTAAATAGGATTCTTGTAGGGAGGCAACCCAATTTTTCTTCCTTTTCCTTACTTAGAACCTTTTCCCTTTTCCAATCCCTTGTCAAATTTTACTTCTACCTTTATATTTTAGCATTTCTCACTCTACCTTATTCCCTTGCCTTGTAGATTTATCAAAAAAAAAACAAATCACTCGATTGGAGTCCCAACTAGACGACCATTGTCACAGGCAAAAATTGGATTTCAAAATAATTCCAATACCCCCACGACGCTTAAGTTGAGTGACTCTAGTAGCCAAGTTGGTCAATTGGGTTCCACACAGTGTTATAAAACACCACTTTGGGGGTCAACTCACATCACTAAAACTCACATGAGCACCCCCCTCTATAGCAATCAACAAAGTGTTGCCTGAAGATGTTACACAACCCCTTTAGCCATCGAATCAAAAAAATCAAGGGACAACTTATCCCCCTTCCAACACCGCAATATCTCTCTGCCTCCACTAAAATCCATCTCCTCTGAGTCAGACACCCGCGCCACATCAACATCAGAATCACGAGTTGAAGACACATGTTCCAGTTAAGCAACTGGGGGTTTCCATCTACCAATTAATGTATCATGATGAACCTTAATGCAACCTTTTCAACTACCTCTACAAAGGCAAGTTTGTTGTTCAAAAATAGCTTTCTCCTGACCCCTCACTTCCACGACTCTAGTGGTTAGATCTAGTTCATTAAGCTCACTGATGAATCATTGCATGAGCTATCCACAGATGATGGTCGACCTCGAGCAGTTTCGCAACTATATTGCTCAAGAAGAGGCTGACCGGGACCCCAGATGGGACTCAATCATCTCTAATAGACCACATATTGTCCCCATTCCATATAAATAAAGTCGATTCATCAATGATGATCCCTGTGAGAGATACTCTAAACAAGGAAAAATTGGAGTTATCCTTCCCTGTTGCGGATGAAGAAACACTCTTACAGCATTAAGGATTCATGACTTCATTGACATCATTTTGAACTAAAGCCACATCCTTCATTTTGACAATCAAATCAAGCCCATGTACCTTTGGCTAACACTGGAGTTCATAAATACCTTTTGAAGATGCCAAAACACCTAGGAGAACTCCTTATGTTTAATTTGCATCATTGGAGAAAAATGTAGAGATCATTGCCTAGTAGATCACCTCCCTCGTACTTCACCACAAAGATCCTTCTTCACTTTCAAGGTGCATTGTGCTCTCTAGAACCGCTTTCCAAATCCTATATGGTCCCAGAAAATTCTGGGTGGACCTCAGCAACCAACCCCCCTTTCTGCCCTCAGGACCCAAGGCCTCTAACATACATAATTCAATGGTCCACTACCTCCATAAGATCCTCATTTCACTATCTTCAGCAGGTCTGGCTCTCAAGGTACCATCACTTTGACCAACCTATATACTATGTAGTGCACCCTTTCGGGCGAGCCCTTCAACTATGGTAGTGCAGTCCTTGTGGGACGCCCTGACGAGCCACAAACAAAATTACTCAAAACCAAATGCGGAAATAAAACTAAGAAAGCGGATTATCAGAAAACACAAGAAATTAAAACCAATTTCATAAAATCACATAGGCTTTAAACTTTCACATATAAGTCCACGGCAGAACACTTGAATCACAGAACACATATCATAATGTACTTGCATCATTTTTTTAAACCTTCCTGTCATCAACTTGTTACATGAGATACCTATTCCATATATAAATACATGTACCCATATCATATCTATACAACAAAAGGCACACAAGCCAAAAACTGTGTATTAGTGATATATTTATAAAACACATCGAAAACACCCCAAGACCTAAGTGTACAGGGATGACTCTAGGACTCTAGCACTAAAAGACTAGCATCACATCCAGCCTTATCAACTACTTCTCTTATTGCTTCTCTTCCTCAGCTACACGATCTCTACCTCTTCGTGCACAACCACCTAAAAGATGTGGAAATCCACAGGGTGAGACCAAATGTCCTAGTCAGAGATATAACTCTCTACCAACGTCTATTAAAGAACAAATAACTAAGCAGGTAAACAAAGGTACATAGTAGGTTAAGCAGATTCTGCTAAATGATATGTGTCTATCAGAATGGACAGCTTAAGAAAAACTAGGCAGTCATTACTGAGTAGTAGAACAATTAACAGGTAAAAAGGAATGTGAAGAACATGTATAATAGTTGATTTCTCCTACCACCTTATAATTTAAGAAATCAGTAGAAAGATAAGGCAAAGGGAAAAATCAATGTTATATTTATTCCCCCCTAAGCAAGATACACTACACAGTTGTATTACATCTTTTATTATTTCCCTGAGGATTTGGGACGTACCACTCAAATCCAACTGACCACTACTAAGTCAAAATCGGTTCCATACAAGATCAATGGAGGAGACAAAATCCACAACCTCCCTACACCTTTTGCTCAGCATGAAAGAAAACACCATAGAGACGTATCAGTCAACTACAACAATGACATATAGTCAAGATCAGGGTCTGGCTCATGCATGGCCATCCACATATATTATCACACCTAGACAAACTTGGTACTTGTATGGAACTAGAAGAACAGGCTCACACATGGCCATTCTAGAAAGAAGGATTGGATCACTTATGGCCATCCATATAAAAAAGAGAGAAGCTTAAGCATGATTGTATCCCACAACTAATTGTAAACGTGAGGAGATACTCGTCTTGCAACCCCACATATTTAAAAATATGTGCTTCGAGTTATACTTGTTTCTGCAATCCAACAATTAAAACTGACACTGGAAAGGATCTATGGTACAATGCATCTAAATGATCAAGGTTTCACTTGATTAATTAAGTCAATCGGGAATCTTTTCACATCATTCAATTTACAATGTATGAAACCATAACAAACTCTACAAGAATAAGGGTATGAACTTGTCACACCATTACCACATAATACTTGCAACACTACCATTCATAAGGCAATCACCAATGGCACATCACTGTGGGACACAGATCCCTCGATCACATCGCTAGAGGTTACTACCTCACAATAGGTATTAAGCCATCATCAGGTCATGGGACCCGATCACATAAACACCACATGCACATCACCACATTATGCCTCAACAACATGCATAATCACAACTTTGTATCATATGATCATCACCACATCATACACAAGACATATAATTTATTTCACCTACATGGTTAGGGATTTATAAATAGGAGAGAGAAAGCATCACAATATAGTGATTGCTTCAAAGGAGACAATCAAGCACATTATTATTCCCTACATTAGGTTTAGGGTTCGTTATTTATATGATTAGGGACTTATAGTTGTGTTCAATCACAAGACCCTAGTTACACAACCTCTCACTTTCTTTGGGCACATTAGGGTTTATTAGCATGAATAGGGTTGATTAAGAAATCATCCAAACAACACTATACATGGATTATTCATTACTTATACATATATATGGGTCGAGTTCAAAAATTTGTCTCGATTATCCATCATCCATGTGTCACCACCAGCCATAACACATGGGTCGTGACCACCAAAGACCAAGGGTCATGATCATAACACCCCCACATGTCTCGACTCTTTCCTCAACTACGGTTTTGACCACCGACATCACTCATCCCTCAACCATAGACTAAAGAATGGCTCAACCAAGACTAAACCAACTATCTTGACCTCAACCAAAAGAAAGTCACAACTGTAACAAGGTAAGAAACACATGTCTCGAACTTCATCCACATGGGTGTTGCGACCACACCAAGGCATGCATCGCGACCCTAACACTTGGTCTTATCTCAATTGCTCCAAGGCATGAGGACAACAGCAAAACAAGTATTCACTATGATCAAAATATAAGGTATCCATGGCCAAAATAGAGGATCATACCAAAGAAATCCATCATCAATATGGAGGAAATATTCTCATGCAATTCAGTCAACAAAAACCCTAGAAGCCTATGTCATGAAATCACCATGAAAGTAGCTCAAGAAAGAGAGAGTAACCACATTTATCACCACCCAAACAGAACCTAAACTCCGTAGAACTTCAAGGTATACTAGGATCATCCATGTAACCAATATTAAGATCAAAAGATAGCAAGTAAACTACCATTCCATATCCATCTCAAAAATTGGGTACCTTAGATTAGGGTTTTGGATTTCAAGCAAACTAAGCATCTTAATCACCATCAAACAAGACTTCGAGCATGGTATCATCTAGTAGCACATTAAGGGTATGTTTTAAAGAGAGAAACAACAACATGATTGTAATAAATGTTCAATAATAGAGAGGACAAAGTGTTATATAACCCGCCTATTTTTAAGAGAAAAGAAGCTCCATGTTCAAGCTCCAAAAGAGTGAAGGAAGCTCCAACAAGAATCACCACTTTGGCCACAATATCACCACCAAAAAGAATAACACCTTCGTTAAAGTTAGATCAATAGAAATGTGAAGACCCAATTACAAATCAAGTCATCACAAGTAAAAATCGTGGAATTACCATAAATAACAGAATTAACAAAAATCACTAAGATTTAAAACCATTTTTTTGCACATAGATCCTTTTCCAGTAAACTCTTACAACAGGAACTAAAGCTTTATATACTTGTGATTCATATTGTACATAAAATTTTTCGTCTCTTCTCGGGGATAACAAATACCAGTTGCTTTACTTTAATATATACAACAACAACACAAAAACCTTGAGATAAGCAAACTAAAATCTCAAATCGTTCATGAAAACCACTAAGAACTATCTCCCAAGGACCTGAGAGTACAAAGATGACACATAGACTTCTATCTACAAGACCCTGACAGACAATGTACTCAACCTAAGCTAATACTTCTGTCCTTGCTGATATGATCCTTCTTCTGCAGTCCAGTTCCTAGTCCCTCGTCTGCGTCCACCTAAAAAAAGTGTGGATCCCACGGGGTGAGACTATTGTCCGAGTGAGAGATATAACTCTCAGCCAATAATATTATTATCACATGAAATACTGAATACTAAACATAGGATATTTATGCGACTAACAGAGATATTTACAATGCAAAGCATAAATATTGATAATAGATCTTTAAGTCATCTATTTGCTTAAAAAAGAATAGAAGAAAATGTACAACATCTATCTACTAAGATGTATAAAAGTAATGAAGCATCAACCAATGTTTTCCATATTCAAACCTTAAGTTGATGTACTACCCGACTGATTACATGTTCTCATTCACAATTATGCCCAAAGGAGATGAGGTATACCGCTCATACACCAACCGACCACTAGTAAGTCGAAATCGGTACCATACAAGTTCAGTGGTAGAGCCGGCTGTCAAGACCCCACCTAATCTCAGTCAGTACGAGGCCACTTAGATTTAGCATGACATCTTGTGTCTGGTGTTATTAGCTATGTCGGGGTATAGAAACATCTTTCCTATAGAGCTACATCTGTAGCATGTACTCTCTTTGGGAGAAGACCACTAAGCTTTCCCAGATTATCAGGATGACCGCTGAGCAATCCTGGTTTAGTTTCATCAGGAAGTCCACTGAGCAACCTGGTGTATTTGTGGAGTCCACTAAGCACCCTCATTTATTTTTGGTGTCCACTGTGCACCCTCATTTATTTTGGGAGTCCACTGAGCACACTCATATAAATATCACATATTCAAAAATATGCATTCCGAGTAAAACTCGTTTCACCATTAAGCAAATGTTGACACTGAATGGATCTATAGTCTAGGCAACTACATGATAATATTTGTGTTTCTTAATTAAATGCATTACTGTATTTTTTAGCATCAATCAAGTTACAAGCAAGAATTATATCCAATTCTACAAAGAAAAGCATAATTACATTTGTCAGGTACTTTCATATTCATTGAAACACATAGATCACTTGGAATCCCCATCTCTTATCTTCATCATTACTTGGGTATTCAAACCTTTAATTCATCACTGAGTACCGTTACCACTTAGCAGATGATCATTACCTCTAGGTCAACAGACCAAGGTATTTATCCACACAGTTCACATAGCTCATTAAATTTGTATCATATAACATCATAACTCTTACATAGCCATGCTCATTGCGTTATGATACATGCATGGTTAGTATATCATGCTATCAACAATTTCAAACACATGTCTTAATCATGAATTAATAAAGAACACATTCTCCCTTATGAATTAGGATTATAATCAACCAATTAGGGTTTCAAGATTTCATTAGCAAAGATTAAATCCTAACTCATACTCCACTCATCTTAGGAGTATTATAATATGTTCATTACAATTTAAACTTTCTAATCTTAGTTTCTCTTTCATCCATACTAGGATATCGATCACTCAATTCACCTCTTAAGGTTTATTAGGTTAACATTATCAAATTGAATTAAACTCATTGTATCTCAATATTGCATTAATCATATACATCACTTAGATAAACCTAGTGAATTAGAGCATGTCTACCATATCGGGTAGCATGGTGGATAATGTTATTCTATCATTCTTGAAAATGCATATATCATCATAATAGGCATCCATATTAATCATATGGTGAAACCACTCCCTCATATCGTGTTTAGGGCATATCCCTTAACACCATATCATGTAGTCATGTTGGTTTGGTTATCACTTTAACTTTTATCATATTTATCAACCTTATATCGTGTATAGGTTAGACTATTACCCTCATATCGGGTATAAAAATATACTGGATTCTCATGTCATGTACCAAAGTACACCATATCGGGCATATTACTATGGCTTTACCATAAATTGTAACATCCCCGACCTAGGTTATGTGTTAACCCTAGATGTTTTGTCTAATAAGGTTGAGTAAATGCTTAATCGTATCTTTGGAAAAGTATTTAGGACTCATGAGAAACTTATGTTTCAATTTTGGTCATGTTTGAACAATGTTGAAGCAATGTTTGCTTATTTTGGACTAAAGTGCAAATTACCCAAGTTGAGGGGTTAAATTGAAAATGTTGCATGATAATATGTTCCTCTGATGTGGAGACATCATAAGAATGAATATGATGTAGTGGTATGGTTTTCACAAGCTTGGGCACCAAGATTAAGCTTGTAAAGCAATCCTTGTGTATTAAAACTTGTTTTGGTGTAAAGTGCAATTTACCCAAAATCTAGGGTTCAATACGCAAATTACCGCTTCAATAAGGTCCCTAATGTTTCTTGGCATCATATAGAGAAAAGCAAATGAGAGGGGTGCCTCATTTGAATTATGTTGGAGGAGAGAGAATCTTGATATTAAAATAATCAACATTTAATCCTAAGTGATACCCTAATTCAATTTAGGGCAAAAATATATGTATTAATTAAAGGGCCTTCAAGCGAAATTAAAATGGTTGGATACATATTTGTGTGGATGAGCTTAAATCCTAGCAAAGGCACGATCATATCCTAAGGAGGTGAAATTCTACTCACCATTATTATAAGAAAAAGAATTCCCACTCAAATATAGATATTCTTATTATAAGGGTTAAGGTGCTTAATTTCTTTTCCCATAATTCATGGACAATGGAAGGGATCTCGGTGGGGATAGAGATTCCCTTTCATGCAAGAAACCAAGGGGGAAGTGGTGGCAACAATTTTGGAATAAATAGACTTTTATAAGAGATTTTCTCTCTCATAAGTTTTCTTATAAAAGTACCCTTTCCAAGCCAAAACAAAGGCTTTTTCGGATTTCTTTCATTCCCCTTGCTTGGAAAATGACCAAGGAGCTGTGGAGGATCAGGAGGACGACTCCAAACCTGTTGGTAAGGTTCTTGACCTCCTTTCACCTTGAATCCATGGTGAAAATCGAAAATCAATGCATGAATTCTCCATATCTCGATCCCCTCTTCAATTCTAACCAATTCTTTTCACTCAAAGATTGAGGACGACCCTTGGAATAGTGAAAGGGGTTGCATCCACCATTGTTTCCGTGAGCTTGGAGCTTTGGAGCTCAATTAGAGGGGGGTTTTATAACTTGAACCCTTAATTTTATTATTGCAATAAATTCCTTATCAATTGGTGATCATTTCTACATTTCCGAAATTAAGTTTGGTTGACTGATGCAATCCCTATGGAAATCACATTAGATTTCGTGAGTTTGGAGCTTGACGATGATGACATCATCATAAGCACACACCTCTAATATAAGGTATGGGCTATGATGCTTTGCTATTAACAATGTTTTACAGGCTTTATAAGCCTTCATATGCTTTGTGTAGTAAGAATCATATAACTTTGTGTACTATGTGCAATACATTATGTAGCAAGATTCAGGATGTCCTTGGTTAAATAATCTGAAGGTATTAAGTTACCTAATAAGTGATAATAAGTATCCATGGTGAGTTCTGGGTTCAAATACCCAGATACTATAATCATGATGATGAACCTGTTAAGAAATGGAATTGTGTTTGGTGAGTTGAGGAACTAAGATCCCACCACTTTGTGAAAAGAGTATTACTACATGCCATGACTCCACAATGACAATGTTATGCATTAGATATATGAGCTAAGCCTGAAGAGAGTTAATTTTGTGGTAATGATCTATAGTGAATAAATATTATACATGTTCTTCATATTCCTTAAAGGATAAGTGACATGTTGATTCTATCAAGTTATAGCTGCAATTCTTCTGATAAGAATAGTGTTCGAATCTATTAGACATTAAAATATCTATTGTCAATCAAATATGATTCCTCTATGCATATTTATCTTCTTAAGATACAATAATAATGTTCCTGGTGAAGAGTTATATCTCTCATTGAGGCAATTTACAATTGTCTCACCCCAGTGGGAATCACATTTTTAGGTGGACGCGGACGAGGAAGCAGGTTAGTAGGTGAAGGACAACAGCAGCAACAGTAGGAGCAGCAGTGAAGTCTCAGGTGGAGATACTGTCTGTCATGCCTTGTATAGATGTAGATAGAGTCCTATGTGTCGTCTCTGTACTCTCAGGTCCTCGGAGTAGTAGTTAGTGCTTTCAAGATTTTGGCTCAGTGCCTCGAGATTTTATACTTCCTGTGTTTATCTTGACAGGATAGTTAATGCTAGTAACTCACAGAAAGAGATGATACAAGTTATGTACTTTCGAAAAATAGAATGTAAATGTGTTACTTTTGTTCTATGTGAGAAAGTTTTTACTTGATGGATCTTTTGATAAAAGGTTTTAATTTTAGTGATTTTTGGTAATCCGCTACTTAGTGAACGCTTCCGCATTAGTTAATTATGTTTTCATGAGTTGTATGCCACAATTAAGTGGTATCAGATCTCTAGGTTTGCTGAGTCTATAGAGACATAGGACTAAGATTGTAGTGTCTGTTCTAAGTGTCTTCCAGTTTATCTGATAGTATATTCTACTCGCATAGGAGGAGAAGAACTTGAAGATGTCTGGACCACATGAAAAACATGTTGCGGAGGGCAGCACTGCTACAGCAGGAGGAGGTGCAGGAGACCATAATAGAGAGGAGCCCATACCTGAATAGCCCCAGTTCATTCAAGATGACATGGGGAACCCAGACCTTAAAGCCATGTTTGGGCAGTTTATAGCTGCCATGACTCACATGAATGATAGTATGCAAATACCTGCACCTAGGACATCAACTCACTATGAGGGCTATGGAGCCGGAAAGACTTTTGAGAGACTCCGCCGGGTTGGGGCCATAGATTATGCTGGTACATCTGATCCAATAGATGTTGATTTGTGGCTGACAGAACTGGAAAAGGCTTTTAAGATTCTTCATATCCCTGAAGCTGAAAAGGTAATACATGTTGTGCACCTCCTAAAAGGGAGAGCTGGTCATTGGTGGATGAAAGAGGAAGATAAGAGACCAAGTGAAGAAATTGGATGGGAGGTATTCCGACGAGAATTCGTCAATAGATACTTCCCTAAGACGTATCTATATGAGAAGATTTCTCAATTTGAGAGGATCAAACAAGGACAGATGAGCGTTAGCGAGTATGAAGCTAAGTTCATGAAGTTGTTGCGGTTTTGTCCGCAAATGGCAGTTAATGATGAGGAAAGAATTCGACATTTTGAGAAGGGGTTGAACGCTAAACTGACCACTCCTGTGTCTGCTTTAGAGAATAGGGAGAGGTTTTCCACCTTTTTGGAATCAGTAAGGAGGATAGAGAGGTCTGAAATCAAGAAACGGCAGACTAGTGGCAAGAAAGTGTACACTCAAGACTCAAAAACAAAGGTCCGAAAGTTTTAAGAAGCTGAGATTTTCTGCACAGGCAGCATCATTGAGATTCCATACCTGAGACACAATGGATGTCAAGTAGGGATAGGGATCGTAGTAATGTTCCAAATAGAGCCTCCAACATAGCATCAACATCGGTATCTGGACCTCGCAAACCCTATTTTGCACCTAGGATCTGTTATCAATGTAGACAACCGGGACATATAGTAAAGGATTGTCCAGACGGGAATCCAATGATGACTCAACCTCAGCGGTAGAGTCAACAAGGATAACAAAGGAGGCAGTTTCCTAGTAACAATAGAGGATGTGGACAGACGTCCCAGACAGGTCAGATGAAATAAAGTCATTATGATATTTCATTTTCTAATTCTATGTGTTAAAGATATAAAAGTAGTTGTTTTTGAACTTCCTTTGACTAGTCCTATAAGGACACAAGGGAGATGAGAACTTATATATTACTCAATATTCCTTAAAATGTTTTAATAATCTCCTTTATCTGTGTGTTGAAAGATGAGATTTAGAAGTAATGTCTGAAGAAAGAAAAAAAATCAAGAATGGAAAATCATGTGTGTATAATGATATGAAAAGTGAGGAATATGATAGTAAGTAAAGTACATAGTACCTAGTCTCAATACTTATATACCCTGGCCAGGTATATGATTATTGAAGGTAAGGCAAGTATGAAACTCTTAGATTGTTATCTTTTTTTATTACTCTGATCAAGTAGTCATTCTGAAACAATCTAGAGAGTATAATGAAACTAAAAAGAAAAAGCTATGTGAACATTCCCAACTAAAAGAAGAGCTATGTGAACATTCTTAACTAAAAAGGAAAGGCTATGTGAACATTCCTAACTAAAAGGAAAAGCTATGTGAACATTGCCAACTAAAAGAAGAGCTATGTGAACATTCTTAACTAAAAGGAAAAGCTATGTGAACATTCCCAACTAAAATAAGAGCTATGTGAACATTCCTAACTAAAAGGAAAAGCTATGTGAACATTCCCAACAAAAAGGAAAAGCTATGTGAACATTCTTAACTAAAAGGAAAAGCTATGTGAACATTCCCAACTAGAAGAAGAGCTAGTGAACATTCTTAACTAAAAGGAAAAGCTATGTGAACATTCCCAACTAATAGAAGATCTATGTGAACATTCCTAACTAAAAGGAAAAGCTATGTGAACATTCCCAACTAAAAGAAGAGCTATGTGAACATTCTTAACTAAAAGAAAAAGCTATGTGAACATTCCCAACTAAAAGAAGAGCTATGTGAACATTCTTAACTAAAAGGAAAAGCTATGTGAACATTTCCAAACTAAAATAAGAGCTATGTGAACATTCTTAACTAAAAGGAAAAGCTATATGAACATTCCCAACTAAAAGAAGAGCTATGTGAACATTCCTAACTAAAAGGAAAAGCTATGTGAACATTCCCAACTAAAAGAAGATCTATGTGAACATTCTTAACTAAAAGGAAAAGCTATGTGAACATTCCCAACTAAAAGAAGATCTATGTGAACATTCTTAACTAAAAGGAAAAGCTATGTGAACATTCTCAACTAAAAGAAGAGCTATGTGAACATTCTTAACTAAAAGGAAAAGCTATGTGAACATTCCCAACTAAACGAAGAGCTATGTGAACATTCTTAACTAAAAGGAAAAGATGTGTGAACATTCACAACTAAAAGAAGAGCTTTGTGAAGATTCTTAACTAAAAGGAAAAGCTATGTGAACATTCCCAACTAGAAGAAGAGCTATGTGAACATTCTCAACTAAAAGGAAAAGCTATGTGAACATTCCCAATTACATAGAGTTTTCTTAGTGAACTTTCCTACATGAATAAAGGAATGCTGAGTGAATTATCTATGTTCGATATATATGTTTTTCTTTTGGTAAATATTCTTGAGTAATGATTGAAGTATGTTCTTTTATGCTTCTTCCTTTCAATAATATGCACATCATATGTTAGGGGTTCATGCTATGTATAAGCATAAACATTGATAAGGCTGAATTAGTGAAAGGAAGTTTGTGTGAATTATAGATCTATGGTATTTCCATAACATCAAGAAGTTATGTGGATACTTGAGGGCATGATTAATGAATAACATATCCCTCATTATTTCTGGGATTTCAGGGACGAAATCCGTAAAAGGGGGGGATAATTTATAACATCCCTAAGCTGGGTTATGTGTTAACCCAAGATGTTTTGTCTAATAAGGTTGAGTAAATGCTTAATCTTATCTTGGGAAAAGTGTTTAGGGCTCATGAGAAACTTATGTTTTAATTTTGGTCCTGTTTGAACAATGTTTAAGCAATGTTTGCTTATTTTGGACTAAAGTGCAAATTACCCAAAGTTGAGGGGTTAAATTGTAAATGTTGCATGATAAGATGTTCCTCTAATGTGGAGACATCATAAGAATGAATATGATGTAGTGGTATGGTTTTCACAAGCTTGGGCACCAAGATTAAGCTTGTAAAGCAATCCTTGTATATTAAAACTTGTTTTGGTGTAAAGTGCAATTTACCCAAAATCTTGGGTTCAATATGAAAATTACCACTTCAATAAGGTCCCTAATGTTTCTTGGCATCATATAGAGCAAACAAAATGAGAGGGGAGCCTCATTTGAATTAAGTTGGAGGAGAGAATCTTGATATTAAAATAATCAAGATTTAATCCTAAGTGAAACCCCAATTCAATTTAGGGCAAAAATGTATGTATTAATTAAAGAGCCTTCAACCAAAATTAAAATGGTTGGATTCAGATGTGTGTTGATGAGCTTAAATCCTTGCAAAGGAACGAGCATATCCTAAGGAGGTGAAATTCCACTCACCATAATTATAAGAAAAAGAATTCCCACTCAAATATGGATATTTTTATTATAAGGGTTAAGGTGCTTAATTCCCTTTCCCTTAATTCATGGATAATGGAAGGGATCTCGGTGGGTATAGAGATTCCCTTGCATGCAAGAAACCAAGGGGGAAGTGGTGGCAACAATTTTGGAATAAATAGACTTTTATAAGAGATTTTCTCTCTCATCAATTTTCTTATAAAAGTACCCTTTCCAAGCCAAAACAAAGGCTTTTTCGGATTTCTTTCATTCCCCTTGCTTGGAAAACGACCAAGGAGCTGTGGAGGATCAGGAGGACGACCCCAAACCTGTTGGTAAGGTTCTTGACCTCCTTTCACCTTGAATCCATGGTGAAAATCGAAAATCAATGCATGAATTCTTCATATCTCGATCCCCTCTTCAATTCTAACCAATTATTTTCACTCAAAGATTGAGGACGACCCTTGGAATAGTGAAAGGAGTTGCATCCACCATTGTTGCCGTGATCTTGGAGCTTTGGAGCTCAATTAGAGGCAGGTTTTATAACTTGAACCCTTAATTTTATTATTGCAATCAATTCCTTATCAATTGGTGATCATTTCTACATTTCTAAAATTAAGTTTGGTTGATTGATGCAATACCCATGGAAATCACAGTAGATTTCGTGAGTTTGGAGCTTGACGATGATGACATCATCATAAGAACACACCTCCCCAAATATCTAGGGCAAACGGTTTCAATGTTGGGACCAAACAGTTTCACCAAACCGTTTGGTAGTTTGGGTCCCAAACCGTTTGGGATGGTTGACCGTTTGAAATGGTTGACCATTTGGAGATATATTCTGTGGTACTTGGATCTTGATCCAATAGTTTCAATTGGTTGATCTTGAAGGTTTCAATTGTGTATGATTCCTTAATTGCAAACCCTAATCGGCTAAGTGTTGATTTTGAAATTGATTGAGATGATGTTTTGGGTTGATTGACCCAAACAGTTTCAAAACCATTTGGGAATCACCCAAATGGTCTCAAGACCATTTGGAGGTCACCCAAGACCGTTTGGACATCTAAGGTTATGTATGGATAAGTGTTTGAAGGTCCAAAGGTACCAAATTGAATTGCAACAAAGTGTTGATTTGATAATCAATCCAATGGTCCAAAACCCTAATTGGATGTCATGGATTTTGATGATGGAATGGGAAAAAGGTCTCAAGACCGTTTGGAGATCAACCAAACGGTCTCAAGACCGTTTGGTGGTCATCCAAGACCGTTTGAGGTCAGGTCATATCATGTGAGGATGATAGTTCATTGATTTCAATTGATTTGATTCCACAATGTCAATCATTGATGGATCCTCGATTTCAAACCCTAAGTGATGGTTTCTTGATTATCAAACCTAGTTCAATTGGGTTCAAAACCCTAAATTGAAGGTCTAATTGAATGTTGATTCAATGGTCCAATTGATGAATGCTTTAGTGGTTCAATTTATAATTGGTCCATGGATTGAAACATTGAGTCGATTGAGTGATGATGTTACCACCCTAAATTTTGGGTTCCTTTGGTGAGAAATGTAATTTATCATATTAAAGATATTTAGACAAATAATGATATAATTTGTTGTGAATAAATGGATTTCGTTTAAAATAGCATTGTTGTTTGATTTGTGGGCTTTATTGGCTATTGGGCCCAATAACAAGGAAATTCAATTAGTAAATGAATAATTGAGTTTTTGAGAAAATAAAGGTGTGGAAACCTCTAGAAGGCAAAGGAATGTAATCCAAGAATGGATTTCGTGCCTCTTGGGTTCCTTGGGTTCCAAGGAGTCCAAAGTTGCATAAAGAGTGCAATAAGAAAAGAAAAGATCAATTAAGTATTTCTTTATTAAGAAAGAAATTGAAAATATTGATGAAATGAGGAAAATAAGTAAAAAGAGGTATAATTAAGTTATCCTTGGTGTAATTTCGTATCCCAAGGATTCATATTGATAAAAGGAATGCCAATGAGGAAAATAAAAGAGAAATAAAGAGAAATCCTCAAAAAGAGATATTTTAATAAAGAACAAGTAAGATAATAAGAAAAAGGATCAAAGATAAGGAAAGAGGCGAAATAAATATTCCCAAGAGGGGAAATCGAGTCATTAAGGTTCCTTGAGGTTCAAGTAACTCAGAATAATAATTCTATAGCAAAGGAAAGAGAAAATAGGTGAAAATATATATATAATTAACATATATCTTGCACTTAAAGAAAAGTAACGATTGTTTAGAGATAATGAGCCCAATTTTGGTAGATAGATAGGTTAAATCATTATGGACTTTCCCTCCAAATTTGGGATTAATTGGATAATTGGTTTGGGAGTTACATCTTTTACAAGATTCCCTAAAGTGTTGGGTTTATAATTAATGTCACGATTTCTCTAATTTAATGGAAATAGACGGAGCAATGCCAACCGTCGGATCTTGATCCAAGGAAAGTTGTGCATCACCTTCCTTGAGTCCGAGAAGGACTGAACCGCAACATCAGAGGGTTATTTCCCTCGAATTTCCTCGCGAACCGATGCATGTGCAAACTGGGAAATCACTTTGTTGGATTCCGGATGGAATTCCGAGTTGGTTAGACCCAACTTTCTCAAGCTATGGATGCATCTAGAAGGAACGCCCAGTTGGTCTAGTTGCTCAGTTCGTTTAGGGTTGGGACTCCTCACAGGGACGCCCCATACCCTATAAAAAAGGGGACCCCTCGATCCCTTGTTCCATTGCGACCTCGAACGACTTCTTCTTGATCCCCTTTACTCGTTATCCCGCTTGATTGGTTCCACTCCGACGAGGGTGCTGCCGCATCTCTAGCAGCTGAGGAAGAAAGAGGATGACATACATTCATCGTTAGATCGAGATATGATGACACGTGAAGGGCCCGGCTGAGTTTGGGTGCTCAAATCGCGGAGCGTTCAATCCAAAGACCATCGTGGACTCAATTAAAATCCAACAGACCAATCTTGGAGGGCGCGCAAACATAGAAGGTAGTGGAGGTGTCTTATCTGGAGCGTTAGATTAGGAGGGGTCTAGCGGCGCATCGATCTGATGTTTGAGAATTTTCTGGTAATTTCGCTCTCTAATCGAATAATTTAGGAAAAAGGGTTTTCTTTGCAAAATTCGTAGTAATAGCTAGGAACCTCATATGGGAAAACGTTATACATTAAAGTTATGTAGAAAAATACAAGGAATCTGATAAAATTGCTCTGAGAACCTGATTCTACTCCGTTTTGGAAAAGTGCCCTAATTTTCTAGTAAGGTGTATTAAAAGTTGATGAGAAACCCTAATTGAATATTAAGAGTGCAATTTGGTGAATCGATAGGTCAAATTGATAAGTTTGACCATGTTAATGATAAAAGAGGTTTGATTATCCATTTTGAATGCAAAGATGCCTAAATTAGAGTTGTAATACATAAGAGAATGCTAATTTATATGGGAACCCTAAATTGGGATAAAAGGAGATAAAAATCATATTTATTTGGAATAAGATAATCAGATGCTTAGTAAAGATCCTAAAACTTGATAAAGATGTACTATAATGAGAAATTAGGGATATCATGTAGTTTTGATAAATTAAGGATCATAATATTGAAAGAAGAGGAAAAAACCCTAATTTCCAAAGAAACCCTAAAATTGGAATTGAAATCTTTAATAGAGTGATGAAATTGGATAAATATTAATAAAAGGAAATTTGTACTTTTATTTCAGGATTTCTATTCATCATTGCTTGCTTGATTGGGTTTCCCTACATATTTGATACTATCTTCAAATCTGCAATCAAAGGTATGTGGTTACACTTATGACTAGACGAATTAGTTTTACGGGATTCTGTCGATGTTTTCATCGCGACTTGAACTAAACAGTTGGATGTTTAAATTCAAGCAAATTCTAAAGTGAATATGACTATCACATAAGAGATATGCCTACTAGCTCAGATCCTAGTCCCCTCTGTAGCTTAATGGGTTGACCTAGTAAATGGCTTCCAAAGGGGTAGGCCCATCAGTTCATTGAATGACTTAGTAAATGGCTACCAATGGGGTAGGTCCATCAAGTCACATTGAGATAGAGATTGGACTACCTATGGGTAGTGCCATGCGACTCAACCCTAGATATTGATCTACCTGTTAGGTAGGATCATGCGGGGTCTAATAAGGATCTACCAAGAGAGAGGTAGTATCTCAGTCCGCTACAAGGACAACACAGAGATAGGGGATAGGAAAGGATTGAGTAGTATGGTTTAAAATGTAATCTTGGTTGTTAAATGATAATTGGCTGATTACTTTGTTATTGTAGTTGCATGATTATTGTTTCCCCCACATACCAGCTTCTTGCTGACCGAAGTTTTGTTTGTCGACGTTTTAGGTACAAATGAAAAGAACAAACAGTAAAGTGGCAGATGTGATATTAAATGAGAATTAACGTGCACAGGGGGATTAGTTAGTTTAGCATCTTTAGGGATAGAAGTTTAGAAATCCCAGTTTTTCCAAGGTAAGAAAAGTTTTATTTTATACCATTTTCAGTTTAGCTGGTAAAGTTTATTAATTATTACTGATTATTTGTCGAACCATTCATCCTGTTAAATGAATAACGGCTCTGTCCTTCGAGTCTCCCTTAATTGAGGGTTACCCGGAGGTGGGGTCATTACAATTGGTATCAGAGCATAGGTTCCTCAATTAATCTTTAATAATTATTAAATTTTACAAATTCCGTAGAACCCAAGGGAGTTATTAGAGGATTATCTGAAAGACAGAGGTGTCTAGAAAAGGATCACGACCGGGGGCTGACAATATTTTCCACCACATCGCTAGTCGGAATACGAGGACTCCCGGATCCATGTGACTGCCTGGCAAAGTCCTAGGGTATGATTCGAAATAAGATACCTTTAGGACACTCTTATCTTGTTCATCCCTTCTCAACTCAAATTCTGTTGAGGACCTTAAGGATTAGGGTTTCCTCTCTTCTCCTCACCCTCTTGAGGTATGGGTAAGGTTGATAAGGATTAAGAAATCCTCCATTAAATTAATAAAAAAGCATGTAAATAAGATGTCATGGACATAAGCTTAATAGAGTACGCGTAAAGGAATAAATACATGCTTAGGTCGTATGACACGAGTTGTCATTGCCCTTAGGAGAGACCTGAGGATGGACCTCCTTGACAGGAGGATGAGTGGAGAGAGTTAGTCTTGAAGGTAGAGACCTCCATTAGAAGTAGAGACCTAGCACATCCTCTGAGGATGATGTTAACCCTAACCCTAAGTGGAGGTTTGAGAGAGAGATGACATGATGAGTTGGATGTCATGGTTGACCGAGTGTTTGGTTGGACATGCCTTTGGGATGCCATAAAAGGGTATATGACCTAGTACCTTTGGCGACCCAACCCTGGAGAGGGTCGTGCATTCTAGAGAGAGGGATATCTCCTTGATGGATGAGGTTAGAAGAGAACCTATAGTTACCCTATGGGCTTAGGAAAAGTAGGGTATAACTTGATGAAACCATGGTTAAGAGATCATGATGGATGGCTTATGGAATAAGCATAAAGGGCTATGAATGATCTTGAGCAAACCTAAGTTCGAGCATAGGCTTCACCCATGTGGAGGTATGCTAGTGAAGCTTGACCCTTCCTGGAGAAAGGACACAACCACAGAACCTACCTTTAGTGTCGATTATTTAAGGCCTTTAGTGTCGGTTTCTGAGCGACGCCTATGTGGGCGACACTAAAAGGTCACCCATTACGCATCGGTTCCAGAACCGACACCCAAACTCTTCGCGCGCGACCGAAAACGCGCCATCAGGGGACTATAGGCGTCGGTTATTAGATAAGAAACCGACGCCCAAACCCTTTGCGCTTCACGCCAAAAGAATATGTGTCGGTTACATTTAAATAACTGACACTGTAACGTTATGTGTCAGTTGTTTACAATTACCGACGCCTGTTATTGGCGCCAGCTTGGGCACTATCAGTGTCGGTTTGTAGTAAGAAACTGACACCATATATGTTCGCGCCACAGGAAATAGGCGTCAGTTATAACTAAAAAACCGACATTACATCATTGTGTGTCGGTTTTTTACAAATAACCGACGCCTATTGTTTTTTTTTTTGTCAGTCTGTAGACCTGCTGTGGCTGGTCGCAGGATGAGAAACCTGCAGTTCAGTTAACTGAACTGCAGGTTTTACGACATCCATTGATATCAACCAACAACAGGCCACAAACCTGCAAATTTAACAACAAAAATATTCACACATGCATTTAGCAATACAACCTGCAGTTCCATTTTAATTTCACACATTTAGAAACATTCATGTAGCTATAAATCTGTAGTTCCATTCATTCACATTCACACATGTAGAAACATTCATATAGTAACCAACACTTTCATTCATTTTCACTCAGACACATGTAGAAACATTTAGACATGTAGAAACATTCACACATATTATAATTCAGAAATTCATTTACAAAATCCCCACTATTTGTATGGTTGTTGCCCATTCTTCTCTTACTTCATTTAATTCTCCCATCGTATAGGGAGCTTGTATATCTGGTAAGTCCGTTCCTGTAGTGGGGTCAGCTTTAAACACCTGTAAAGAGAATGATGTATATATATAATTAATGAGCTATAAATAAGATTGATATATTTCATATTATCTAATGAGACTATATAATACCTGAGCAATACAATCGATGTCCATACAACATGACAGACTAACGCATATATAGTACATAACAACAACAGCGTCGAATTTACATACAACACTAGCTTAGTACATATATAGTGGGACTTATAAGGTGACGATCCCACCTGGTAAAATAGGTTACCGACAACTACATGTTACGACTGGGAGGTCGTGTTTCAGCAACAGTATGCATTAGCAGGAGGACAAACAGATCATTATATGTTTGTCCTCATATGGTGATCTGTTTGTCCTCCTGCTAATGCATACGTTGCTGAATTGCGACCTCCCAGTCGTAACATGTAGTCGGTAACCTGTTTTAGCAGGTGGTATCGTCACCTTAGTCCCACTATATATGTACTAAGTTAGTGTTCTATGTAAATTCGGAGCTGCTGTTGTTATGCACTATATATGTGTTAGTCTGTCATGTTGTTATATGAATCTGAACCACTTGTGTGTGCTGCTCTTTATGTATTGTATCTGTATCCTACTTCTCTTCATTGGGGCTTCTTCCTGCATATCCTGCATATCTATGTCATGTCCGTCCTGCATAACCTTCTTCCTATATATATTTTTCAAAGAGATTACAAACAAAAATTATTAGTGTAGAGTTAGTGAAATACTGATCAATGTCTAGAATTGGAATAGATCAAGAACCTACTCTCAGCATCGCGTATGTAATCTCGGGTGATATTGGTCCTATAGTTCTTTAGCACCCTCCCACAATGTTTAGCATTTGTATTAACTAGAAGATAATGAAACATCAAATCAGAAAATGATATTGATATTAAAAAAGTAAACATTTAGCTTCAATAAAAAAATATAAACATGCGTGCCTCTAAAATTGTGATCTTTTATCAATTAACAATCCTTCATTGTGATCTCCGCGCACATATAAGTCATCATTAGCTTCAATATTTTCTGGAGTTGGCAACCCAACTGAGAATGGACTGGAGTCATCATATTTATCATAGTACTCTTCTTCATCTATAGGATCTTCAATGAACTGTCTTTTACCATGAAGAACAACCGCCCATTTATCATTTGCAGGATCATCGATATAAAATACTTGTTTCGCCTGTGATGCCAATATGAATGGTTCAGCCTTCTTGCCAATCTTTTCAAAGTTCACTAAAGTGAAACCCAATTCATCCACTATAACTCCTTTGGTGTTATCAACCCAATTACATTTGAAGAGCGGAATTCTGAAATCTATGTAGTCAAATTCTCATATCTCTTCAATGACACCGTAATATGACATTTTAGCTTCACGTGGACTCTTATCTTTTGCACTTGCAAAAAACATAGTCGATGCTTGAAGGGTGACCCCACTGTTTTGGACGACACTCTTATCATCTTGGCGCTTTGTGTAATATGTGAATCCATTAATGTCATACCCTTCATAAGACATAACAGTCAACTTTGGTTTAAAGGTGAGGCATTTGATAGTTTCAGTAATATCATCTAGTGTTTGAGATAGTTGATGTAAGACTTTATCTTCAAACCACTTAATAAAAGTCTTGTTATGCTCTCTAGAAAGCCACATTGTATTGGCTCGAGGATATTGTCTTTTGATGAAATTGGTATGTTCCTTGATATAAACGTTCACTTTGTCCATGTTGTGTAAAATATACAAATGACCTTGTTCCAACTGCTCACGGCTGATTACTTTCACACGTGATACCAAAATTCCTTTGCCAAATAGCTCGTCAATATTCTTGTCATTATCAAGAGTGTCATTACCACTGAGAAAGTCATTGCAGAAATCCATAACCTCTCTCGCCACATAACCTTCAATAATACTCCCTTCAGGCCGATAACGGTTTCGAACATCACCTTTAAAAATGCTCATGTATCGTTCAAAGGGATACATCCAATGCAAGAAAACCGGGCCCAAGATTTTCACTTCCCTAGTCAAGTGGACAACAAGATGTACCATGATATCAAAGAACGAAGGAGGGAAATACATCTCAAGCTGACATAGGGTAACAACCACTTCTCTTTGCAAATTATCGAGAGTCTCAGGGTCAATAAATTTGCTGCAGAGACTGTTGAAAAAGAAACAAAGTCTGGTGATTGCAAACCTTACATGCTTCGACAATATAGATCGAATTGCCACTGGCAATATTTGTTGCATTAGAGTGTGACAATCATGAGATTTAAGTCCTATCAACTTCAGATCTTTCATTGATACCAATCTACGGATGTTGGATGAGTAACCATGTGGCACCTTAACATTTATCAAGCATTCACAAAAAGCTTTCTTCTCTTTTCTAGACAACGTGTAACATGCGGGAGGTAAGTATGTTCTTTTACTACCCATTTCACGTATTTCTGTTAATTCTGACCTTATTCCCATTTCACGTAGGTCCAGTCTGGATTCTATCCCATCTTTAGTCTTACCTGGTATATTTAAAAGAGTACCAATGATGCTATCACAAACATTTTTCTCAACGTGCATTACATCGATAGAATGTCTGACTGTCAAAGAACACCAATAAGGAAGATCCCAAAATATTGACTTCTTCTTGAATGAAGAATTGTCACTCCGTGTAGTACATTGTGATCTCTTTCCAAATTCATTGACAAAGTCTTTTATTCTTTCATAAACAACCTCCCCTGGTATAGGTTTAGGTGCACTGCGTTCCTCATTCAATCCATTGAATGCTTTGCGCTTCCTACGATACGGATGGAATTTTGGAAGAAACCTTCGATGACCGAGATATACATTCTTACCGCCATGTTTTAGTCTTGTTGAATCAGTGTTCTCTTTCACATATAGGACACGCTTTAGCTCCTTTGACACTATATCCAGACAAATTCCCATATGCTAGAAAGTCATTAATAGTGCAAAACAACATAGCATGCAAACAAAATGTCTCTCTTCGTGAAGCATCATAGGTCATCACACCTTCACCCCAGAGTTTATTTAAGTCATCAATCAGAGATTCAAGATAAACATCGATGTCATTTCCATGTTGTTTAGGGCCCGATATCAACAACGACAACATTACGTACTTATTTTTCATACACAGCCAGGGAGGAAGATTGTATATAACAAGCATGACTGGCCAAGTGCTATGTTGGCTTCTCAATGTCCCGTACAGATTCATCCCGTCTGTACAAAGCCCAAGTCTTAGATTCCTAATATCTTCACCAAATTCAGGGTACAATACATCAATCTTCTTCCACTGTGGGGAATCAGACGCATGTCGTAGGATCCCATCATTATTTTTCTTAACATCTGCATGCCACCTCAAATTCTTCGCATCTATCGGATTGGCAAACAAGCGTTGAAACCATGATATTATAGGTAGATACCACATCACCTTGGCAGGAGAACCAGTTTTGGACTCCCCCGAAGTCGTCAATTTATACCGTGACGCACCACATTTTGGACAATCTTTCAAATCTGCATAGTCCTTTTGAAATAATACACAATCATTAGGGCATGCGTGTATCTTCTTGGCATCCATTCCCATTGGGCACAACAATTTCTTTACCTGGTATGTTGAGATTGGCAGCTCGTTTCCTTCAGGAAGCATTTCTTTCAACAAAGACAGCAATGGCGTGAAGCTTTTGTTGCTCGATCTATTGTTAGCTTTCAACTTATACAATCTCAACACAACGTTAAGCTTCGTAAACTTAGTAAAACCTATGTATAACAGCATCTCAGCATCATGCACAATGTTTCTAAAAATGGGAGGTGGATCAGTGTGCTCTACCCCACAACTATCCAGCATCACATCAACGATGTCTACTGGAACTGGTTCATTCACATCTACGTCATCGTAGGCAATTTCTTCTTCCACACAAGCACTGCTATCGACATCCACTGGTTTCGGGTTTGAAATCTCTCCATGCCAGTGCCATTCTGTATAGCCTTGTATAATCCCGTTGCACATGACATGAGTTTTGATTTTGTCACCAGTGTTGACTTTCAAGTTGTTACCGCAATGTCTACATAGACAGTAGAACCTATCCCCAGGTTGTTTCCTATGTTCCTCGACAAATTTAATGAACTGGTGAAGACCAAAAATAAACTCTGGGGTGCAGCGATTGCGAATGGACATCCATGATCTATCCATTCTATGATCAAAGAGAAAACAAGTATATATTAGGACAAGATTAGGGTCTAGGGTTAACAAATACATGTGATGTCATTATTATATATAATAAATGTGTACCACCTATCCAATCTTGAACACCTAATCTCACTAGTAAGTGTATAATGTGTATTGGGTTTTCAAGAAAATTTTTGCAGCATTTCCCCATTGTTCTCCAAGTACATATGTACTTAGAGAACAAATGGGGAAATGCTGCCAAAATTTTCTTGAAAACCCAATACACATTATACACTTACATCCTAAGCGAGATTAGGTGTTCAAGAACAGTCCCAAACCGGGGACTATCCAAGATTTACTCCTAATGAGTAAATCTTGGACGGGTTTCTAGGCCAACAAATAATGTATTGTCATTCTTATACCTAAAATCCTAGTTCTTCAAGTTAGGGTGATTATTGATGTCTTTAAAAGCATGATTGGCAATTTAGGGAAAAGTTCATCATTTACATTCCAAGCATGTCACATGTGTGCATTACAGTTCATCATTAAGCAAGATATAAGCAAGTATGTCATATTAAAATAGACTAAACAATATGAGAAAATAGTAGTGTAATCAATGCAAATGGGAACATTCATGGGAACACACACTTCAGTTATAAGCATTCATGTAGAAACTTTCAGTTCCATTCATTAATCTCTTTTTACATCCACACACAGGGGTGTACCCCTAAACAATAACTAAACAAAGGGGTTGGTGTACCCCTAAACATGCACATAATTAAAAAAACTATTAATACAGACATGTCAAGATAGATAGACAACTAAATACTACACCAACATGGTCCCGCATCAATAACTTCTTTTTGATGATGAAGTTGTGTCACGAAGCTCCTCACTGTATTTAGACGAATATGAACTGACAGGGGCCTCAGATTCAGATTCGTCCGAGCTGATATGCGACGTCGTGCGCTCATACCGCAGTAGATGATCGGGGGTCTCGCAGTTGCTGTTGGTTATCCAAACTTTGATGGAATTATCGCCAACTGGATGGAGAAAAAGCCTATTGCAACAGACCACATGCATCTCTCCAATCCAATCACGCCAATCGGATTTTGATATAAGATTTCCCGCCAAATCATACTCAACCTCGATAACATGTGAATAATTGCCAAAAGTTATGGTCACTTTACCAGGCATGTAGTGTCTTCCTTTTAGAAAATGCCAATGTTTGGGTATGACCAATTGGTTTAAGGAACGATCATCTAGGATGATGTCCAATTGTTCTTCAATAGGGAACGTTAACATTGACATAGAGGCCCAGTTCATAGTGACTGTTATGGGTGGACAGAGACTGCACAATATTACTATTAACAAAGTGAAAGTACATATAACGATGTTATATATTTTCAGAAAAAAGTTGTATAACATCAGTTAACCTTTTATTGCTTATCATAACCAACTTTATTGTGGTAGACATGATAGCTTGAAAAGAAGTCTACAAATGTACTTAGAGAACAAACGAGGAAATGCTCCTAATGAGTAAATCTTAGACGGGTTTCTAGGTGCTTACTAAAATAGAACCATTATATGGAACTAATCATACATTATACACATACTTTTACTGAGTAAGATAATGTGCACTTCATGAAATTATTAAGACCTGAATATATATAAGTTGTTTCTACCTACTTTGATGGGATTTTATAACATTCGAGTCTTCCATTTATAACATTAAGATCTGAATATATATAAGAATCCCATTTGATACACACGATTGAGAATATTTCACGATACTAGGAAAATACACTAACTAGATATTCATTTAGGTGTTAGACATCAATATGTGTATGAGCCCTAATTAAAACTGATTCTCATAGGAAGTAAATAAATTTTAAAAAAAAATGCCCAGCAGCAGGGTGGCACCTTGAGGGAAGACGAGCAGAGGAAGAAGAAGAAGGCAGGGTGGGCACCTTGAGGGAAGAGGAGCAGCGGCCGGAGCAAGTCCTAGCAGCTTCCGACGGCGAAGAGAGGAGCGGCGGAGAGGGCGGCGAGGCTAGGAGACCTAGCTGCTACCGGCGACGGCGGAGAGGGAGGTCGGCAGGTGGAGAGGGAGGCCGGCGGGCGGGCGGGAACCTACTGCTTCTCGCTCGACGTCGACGAGCGGAGAGCACGGAGGAAGGAGAAGCGGCGACAGAGCACGATGGCGGAGCACGAACGGCAGGGAGCAGTGACGACAAGGAGCAAGAAATCGCCGGAGCTAGGGAAATCGGGAACGAAATAGGGAATGGGAATAATCGTTCGGGCAGGGTGAGCTATTAAGTTGAAAATACGTGTCGGATATTTAAAAATCCGACAACTAAACCAACAATGTCGGTTCGTTTGCAAAAACCGACACTTATACAATATTATAGTCGTCTGTTTTTGATTAAACGACAACTGACAACTATTCCTATCTCACGAATACCCTTTAGTCATCGGTTATTAAGTTACGAACCGACGCAATATGTAAAATATTGGAGCCAATTTTTTCGCTGGAATTTTGGGTTTGGCGGTTGAGTTTAGGTGTCAGTTGTTTATTAATTAACTGACACTTAATAAAATCGGTACCCATGTCTGGTCGACCTTCATGGGTTGGATGTCAGTTTCTGTTAAAAACCGACACAGTAGGGTTTATGTGTCGGTTTTTGTATACAACCGACACCTTGAAAACCAACTTTATAAGCCATTTCTGTAGTAGTGGGACATCTGGTAGTAAGGCTAGATGTAGAGTTAGCTCTAGAGAGAAAAAGCTGGATTCAAGCAAGAAGGTTGGAAGCTTAGGTTCCGAGACGTAGGGAATAATGGATAGTAGAGGATAATGTGACCTAAGTGGATGGTAGTGATTATCTTATGTTTGATCCCTGAAGGCTGATGATATATTGGTTTCCTTTAGAGGGAGGATCATGCTTTTGGTACCTATGGTATAAGTGATTACCTACTGGATGAGATAAAGAGTGCTTTAGACCCTGAGGAGGTTTAAGTAACCGATTGTGAGGCCTTGTACCTTGTTGGTTGTCCTTGAGGAGGACTCAACTCCGAAGTGTTTCTCGAGTAGAAGGATCATGGAAGTACATGACATGTCTTGAACATGCTTGATTTGTGGTTAAGAGATTGAGCATACAGTTGGATACCCAAAGGCGAACATAGGGCTCCTAGGCCTAAGAGGGGAAGCAGTGTATCCAATGTTCATGGTGAGTTTTGAGCCTCTATAGTTTCGAGCACGGTACTCTTGTGTGTAGAGGTAAAGGAAACCCCTTAAGGTAAGGGTATGTTTGATGAACCCCTCACAACTAAGTTGATGTAATGTTGAGGATGAGAATAAGTGCGACCTAGCATGGTTTTGTAGGTACGCTTGTGCCTTAGTAGTTGATGGTTTAAGCATGCTTATATGGATGTAAACCCTAAGGATGATTGTGACCTTTGTTATAAAGGTGTAGTTTCCTCCCATCCTGGGAGAGCGACCCTTTGGTAGGGAGTTTACCAATTTGGTTGGTGTTGAGGTAACCTATGGAGGTTTCGTAGGTTCTTGAGAAGCTAAGTGAAGAGTACATGGCATTAGAACGAACTTATAGACCCATAAATAACCATCTCTATGTGCATGTGGATGTGTTACCATGGACGCCATGACCCTTATGAAAGGACGAAAGTCAGCCCATGAATGCAAGAAGAGAGATGATGAATGTTTGGGTAAGGTTCTATGTTGGACATGTACAATAATAGAATCCTAAGTCTATCCTAAGGTCAGGTAGGGATAAGACTGATGGAAGAAGGAGTTGCCTAATTCCCTAGTTGCACATGACCATAGGGTCGGGAGGTAACAACTATCATTGTCTGAGGGCCATGGGTTAGGAGATTGATCACCTTCATGGACTCATGGGACCCAAAGGGCACATGAGTAGGGCACTCTCTGGATGCACAAGGGAAAATGGATGACCCCAAAAGTGCCGACACCCTATAGACCTAGAGGAAATGAATAAGGATTGTGCTTGGACCAAATAAGTTCGAGACCAGTTTTCCATGGAAGTAATTTTGATATCATGATGGTTGTGATGTAGAGACATATATGGCACATTTCAACTTAGATTTGAAAGTGCACAGGCAAGGTGGGTTGTACCATCTCTACTCTTGGAACAAGAAGAACTATGTATTTGGACTGCAACCAAATGCTTATTTCCCCTTGTTATGGGAGTGAGAGATAGGGCAGTACGCACGCCATACACCAAGGATAAAAGCTGATGTGGTTTGGAACGTTGCCACGAGATATGGGGACAGAGAAGATAACATACCCTGGTAAAGTGAATGATACATGGATGGTTTGCAAACACTAAAGAGAAATAAGGTAGTCATCTTATAAGGATGTTTTTTTAGCATGAGCTATGGGTTATACTAGGTTGAGTTTGAAAACCAAAGGAATAAGCTCGAAATGTTTTTAATGAAGATGGACTTAGGGCTAAGATGAGATAATAAGTGGCATATAGGAATGTGTATGTCATCAATGTTACCTAATACCTAAGAATGTGAAGTGGTAATGGATGCTCTAGTTGAGATATAGTTGCCTAGTTAGATGGAGGCTAGAAGATGTTGTTAGGTTAACCCTCAGTTGGAAACGAGATAAGTTCGACTAACACACAGATGTAACAATATCAGTTGATCAAGTTAAAGGTTGTTTGGTTAGCCCGCCTAGTCCATGATATAATGAAATGATGGTTGTAGAACCCAGATGCACTCCTCTGAAAAGAAAGGTGATGAAACCCTGATTAGAGGGGTGTAAAGTTTCTGAGGAATCATGACACACTGGAGATCATGATTTTAAGATCACCATATACCATGATACTACTGAGGTAGTAAGAGATAGTAGCCCTTTGGATTCTTAAGATGAGGATGCATGTGGCTTGTGGTCATGCAGGATAGAGGTGAAGGACGAACACCAATAACCCAATGTATCGATATAGAGGATAAAAGAGTCCCTGAGAGAGAATGGGAGTTCATCACTATGGATGGTGTGGAAAATCTCCCCTTAACTAAGGAAGATCAATGTGGGTTATGGTAGATCTCCTTACCTAGATGACGTGAGAATGAAAGAGTACTGGCAAGAGACAGGTTCTGTTGAACTACATAAGTGAGAGATGGTTCAACTACATCATGATGCGAGTTCAAAAGTTCTTGGGTATGATCAGGGTTCACTTCCATGAGGTGGAAGTGGATACATGAAGAACGCGATGATAGTACAGTTTATCACCCCATACTAATGGATAGTATGATCCAGACTAGAGGGTCTGATGAGGGTATATGTGCTCATTTAGGGTGATACATAGAGACAGTTCTTAAGATGTGATGTTACCCACCATAGCCTTTATCAGGATGCAAGATGTTCTACAAGGAGGTTGTGTCGGTCACCACTTCATTATGATGATGTTGATGAAGGAGGCCTCACGAAGGTCAGAAAAGAACCACAAGTGTGTGCAGATGAAGTCACTTTGATCGTGCAATGGCTGAGAGAGAGCCCAGTGGTGACATGAGTCACGAGCTGATGCAAAGCAGACTGATATGAAGTTCACTGTGGGAGAATATGTGATGTGAAAATCTGACCCCTATAAGCTACATCTGAGAAAGATGAGTTCCCGAAATATGGGTCCATTTGAGATGGATTGGTGGAGATGGTTGTGTTTAACCTTACCCCTCAGGATAAAATGATGTGTTGCATGAGTACGATCTAGAGCACTATGTGAGGTACCCAAGTCATGTGCTGAGCCCTGAACCTATTCAACTTTTGAGGCTGGAATGTCCTGAGTCACCTATGAGGGTATGATATACCAAGGTAAGAAAGAACTCAGATGGAAGGAAATGAGATGATGAAAGTTCTTGGGAAGCACCATGGAAAGGGTGAAGCCACATAAGAGCCATGATGGACACATGAAAGGTTTATCCTGTTTGTTTGCTTGCTTGGTAGAATTTTGGGGGCAAAATTCTCATAAGAGGGGAAGGATGTTACAACCCCAAATTTTGGGTTCCTTTGGTGAGAAATGTAATTTCTCATATTAAAGATATTTGGACAAATAATGATATAATTTGTTGTGAATAAATAGATTTCGTTTAAAATAGCCTTGTTGTTTGATTTGTGGGCTTTATTGGCTATTGGGCCCAATAACAAGGAAATTCAATTAGTAAATGAATAATTGAGTTTTTGAGAAAATAAAGGTGTGGAAACCTCTAGAAGGCAAAGCAATGTAATCCAAGAATGGATTTCGTGCCTCTTGGGTTCCTTGGGTTCTAAGGAGTCCAAAGTTGCATAAAGAGTGCAATAAGAAAAGAAAAGATCAATTAAGTATATCTTTATTAAGAAAGAAATTGAAAATATTGATGAAATGAGGAAAATAAGTAAAAAGAGATATAATTAAGTTATCCTTGGTGGAATTTCGTATCCCAAGGATTCCTATTGATCAAATGAATGCCAATGAGGAAAATAAAAGAGAAATAAAGAGAAATCCTCAAAAAGAGATATTTTAATAAAGAACAAGTAAGATAATAAGAAAAAGGATGAAAGATAAGAAAAGAGGCTAAATAAATATTCCCAAGAGGGGAAATCGAGCCATTAAGGTTCCTTGAGGTTCAAGGAACTAAGAATAATAATTCTATAGCAAAGGAAAGAGAAAATAGGTGAAAACTATATATAATTAAGATATATCTTGCACTTAAAGGACATTAACGATTTATTCGAGATAATGAGCCCAATTTTGGTAGATAGATAGGTTAAGTCATTATGGACTTTCCCTCCAAATTTGGGATTAATTGGATAATTGGTTTGGGAGTTACAGCTTTTACAAGATTCCCTAAAGTGTTGGGTTTATAATTAATGTCACGATTTCTCTAATTTAATGGAAATAGATGGAGCAATGCCAGCCGTCGGATCTTGATCCAAGGCAAGTTGTGCAACATCAGAGGGTTATTTCCCTCGAATTTCCCCGCGAACCGATGCATGTGCAAACTGGGAAATCACATTGTTGGATTCAGGATGGAATTCTAAGTTGGTTAGACCCAACTTTCTCGAGCTATGGATGCATCTCGAAGGAACGCCCAATTGGGCTAGTTGCTCAGCACAGGGACGCCCATACCCTATAAAAAGGGGACCCCTCGATCCCTTGTTCCATTGAGACCTCGAACGATTTCTTCTTGATCCCCTTTACTCGTTATCCCGCTTGATTGGTTCCACTCCGGAGAGGGTGCCGCCACAGCTCTAGCAGCTGAGGAAGAAAGAAGACGACATACAGTCGTCATTAGATCGAGATCTGACGGCACGTGAAGGGCCCGACTGAGTTTGGGTGCTCAAATCGCGGAGCGTTCGATCCAGAGACCATCGTGGACTCAATTAAAATCCAACAGACCAAACCTGGAGGGCACCGCGCACAGAGAAGGTAGTGGAGGTGGCTAACGTGGAGCGTCAGATTAGGAGGGGTCTAGCGGCGCATTGATCCGACATTCGAGAATTTTCTGGTAATTTCGCTCTCTAATCGAATAATTCAGGAAAAAGGGTTTTCTTTGCAAAATTCGTAGTAATAGCTAGGAACCTCATTTCGGAAAACTGTATACATGAAAGTTATGTAGAAAAATACAAGGAATCTGATACAAATGCTCTGAGAACCTGATTCTACTCCGTTTTGCAAAAGTGCCCTAATTTGCTAGTAAGGTGTATTAAAAGTTGATGAGAAACCCTAATTCAATATTAAGAGTGTAACTTGGTGAATCGATAGGTCAAATTGATAAGTTTGACCATGTTAATGATAAAAGAGGTTTGATTATCTGTTTTGAATGAAAAGATGCCTAAATTAGAGTTGCAACACATAAAAGAATGCTAATTTATATGGGAACCCTAAATTGGGATAAAAGGAGATAAAAATCATATTTATTTGGAATAAGATAATCAGATGCTTAGTAAAGATCCTAAAACTTGATAAAGATGTACTATAATGAGAAATTAGGGGTATCATGTAGTTTTGATAAATTAAGGATCATAATATTGAAAGAAGAGGAAAAAACCCTAATTTCCAAAGAAACCCTAAAATTGGAATTGAAATCCTTAATAGTGTGATGAAATTGGATAAATATTAATAAAAGGAAATTTGTACTTTTATGTTAGGATTTCTATTCATCATTGCTTGCTTGATGGATTTTCGTACATTTTTGATACTATCTTTAAATCTGTAATCAAAGGTATGCGGTTACGCTTATGACTAGCCGAACTATCGATGTTTTCATCACGACTTGAACTAAACTGTTGGATGTGTTAATTCATGCAAATTCTAAAGTGAATATGACTATCACATAAGAGATATGCCTACTAGCTTAGATCCTAGTCCCCTCTGTAGCTTAATGGGTTGACCTAGTAAATGGCTACCAAACAGGTAGGCCCATCAGGTCATTGAATGACTTAGTAAATGGCTACTAATGTGGTAGGTCCATCAAGTCACATTGATTTAGAGATTGGACTACCTATGGGTAGTGCCATGCGACTCAACCCTATATATTGATCTACCTGTTAGGTAGGATCATGCGGGGTCTAATAAGGATCTACCTAGAGAGAGGTAGTATCTCAGTCCGCTGCAGGGACAACACAGAGATAGGGGATAGGAAAGGATTGAGTAGTATGGTTTAAAATTTAATCTTGGATGTTAAATGATAATTGGCTGATTAATTTTTTATTGTAGTTGTATGATTATTGTTTCCCCCACATACCAGCTTCTTACTGACCGACATTTTATTTGTCAGCATTTTAGGTACAAATGAAAAGAACAAACAGTAAAGTGGCATATGTGAAATTAAATGAGAATTAACGTGCACTGGAGGATTAGTTAGTTTAGCATCTTCATGGATAGAAGTTTAGAAATCCCAGTTTTTCCAAGGTAATAAAAGTTTTATTTTATACCATTTTCAGTTTAGCTGGTAAAGTTTATTAATTGTTATTGATTATTTGTCGAACCATTGATCCTGTTCAATGAATAACGACTCTGTCCTTCGGGTCCCCCTTAATTGGGGGTTACCGGGAGGTGGGGTCGTTACAGTTGAATTGCCTTTTTGGTCCATGAGGTTTTGAGAGGGTTTGGACCAAACTGTCTCAAGACCGTTTGAGTCCATACGGTCTCAAGCCCATTTGGGACCAAACAATCTCAAACCGTTTGGAGACCCAAAGTGCAAACGGTTTAAATACCTACCTTGTCCAATTGATTTCAAGTACAACTTGTTAAAATTGTTTTCAACCAATTGATGTATGTGAACCAAGATCATTGAGGGTCTAAGAAATCAACTATGTGAAGATCAACATGGTTAATCCATTTGAATACCTCATGTAATTGAAGGTCCAATATGGTGAACCTATTTAGATACTTAATGCAATTGAAGATTTCAATGGTTAACCCAATTGATCACCTTGTGGAATTGAAAGTGTAATTGGTCAATTCTTTTGAATTCCTTATATAATTTATGGTTTAATTGATTAGACCATTTGGACGTCTAATTTGATCAAAGGTAAATCAGCTATGTGATTATCAAAGATATAGACCTATGATGATTGTGAAGGTTAACCCTAGCTATGTGTACTCAAGTGAAGAGTTGACCTAGATTAATCTTGGTGTAGTTAACATCCTAAAAGAGGATGGGAGCGGGAATGAGAGAGATGAATGCTTATATAATTAAACCCTAATTCTCTCATTATGGGTAAATTATGTGATAAGGGTTGATTCATAATAATGAGATCATAAAACCCTAATCAATGAGTCGTAACCCTAATTAGAACAATGCTATGTGTGAAACCCTAATTAAAACAATGCTATATGTGAAACCCTAATTAGAGCAAATCGATGTGTGAAACCCTAATTAGAGAAATACTATGTGTGAAACCCAAATCTAGGGCAAAGCTGAGTGTTATCATAAATCCAGGGTGATGATGTAACCCTAGCTTAGTGTAACAACGAAGGAAACCCTAATTCAATGGGAATTGTATATCCTAACACTAATTTGAGTATGAGGAAAGAGAAACCCCACTTGGATGTGAATGATAAACCCTAATCCCTAAAATGGGATAAAAGTATATGAAACCCTAATATATGGTTGTGCTACTAGTTCTATGTGAAGCCCTATCACTGGGTGATGTGTTGTGAAATCCTAATTACACATAATACTAGGTGAATCCTTGATAAACTCTATTGGAGAATAATACTATGTGAAATCCACAAATGTATGGAATATTCTATGTGAATCCTCAAATTATAAATATGGAGAATACTATTCCTAATTAAGCTAAAGGGGTTGGATGATGGCAGCCGTGGTGGTGTAAAACGGTCGTGGTGATCTTCTATAGCACGATCGTACAAGGTAGCACGGCCGTGGTGGCTTCCCCTTGCATGGTCGATCTTGGTTGCATGGCCGTCGTGCTCTATGCTTGACTTGGAATAGATTTGCAAGTGACTTAGCATGCCCGTTTTGTTAGTTCCTAACCTAAGGATGAGTCCATAGTATTAGCAATGGTTGTATATTCTAAGTGAGTGACTAATGATCACTACCTTACATGATAAATGTAATGAACTGGTGCATAAAGTATTAGGATGGGTAATACCCTAATACAAGCTAAGTGTATGAACTCAAGTAAGATAAAAGTGTTGAGGGAAGTGATACATCAAGATATGATAGATATCACATCCAACACCCCAAATACTGGTATACCTTGATGTGTTATAAGTCCAATGTAATTGAATGAATGATACATGAGATGTGTCATGTCAATTCTTACATTGAGATGTAATGCACTTTGTTGAATGTAGGCTAATATAGTTTATTAAAAGGTTAATCCAAACCTACCAACTATGATGTAATCATATTCTGGCAAAGATGAGAGAGAAACTCAAGTTGTGTGTTGATAATTCATTTATTGATGAATGATACAGGGTATTGCTATGTGAAACTTTAATACAAGTCAATGCTATGTGATCCCTAATATATGGTAATGCTATGTGAAATCCTATGACAAGTTAATCCTGTGTGAAGCTTAAATACAGACTAATGGGTTATGAATGTAATAAGATAACCCTCAAATTGCATGATACTGATATGTAATTATGTCATGATTACTAATCATGCAAATATGTTGAGAAGAAGAGCATAGCCAGGTATGGGCTATTATGCTTTGTTATTAAGAATGTTGTATAGGCTTTATAAGCCTTCATATGCTTTGTGTACTAATAATCATAGAACTTTGTGTACTATGTGCAATACATTATGCAGCAAGATTCAGGATGTCCTTGGTTAAATGATCTGAAGGTATTAAGTTACCTAATAAGTGATAATAAGTATCCATGGTGAGTTCTGGGTTCAAATACCCAGATACTATAATCATGATGATGAACCTGTTAAGAAATGGAATTGTGCTTGGTGAATTCTGGGTTCACCCCCACCAGAGATGGACGACCGATACGACGACGACAACCAACTCGAAGATCCAGAGCTGGATCAACTCGAGGATGATCGCCGCCGTAATAGGCGTCACCACCAAACCCGATATAGGAGACACCAAGACCAAGAATAGCATCATGAGTCTAGCAACAACGAAGACTCAGAGGAAGAAGAGAAAATGCTGAGGGAGTTGGCATCCACGAAGGCCAACAACTCCCGGTGTCCAGTCGTTATCCCGCGTTTCAACGTGACAAATTTTGAGCTCAAGCCGTCTATAATTTCAATGATCCAATATAAAAGCTTTAGGGGAGGTTCTAAGAACGATAACCTGTACCACCGTCTGGACGCCTCCAAAAATATATGCGATACCATAAAGATGAGGGGGGTCCCCCAGGAGGTCATATACTGCAAGGCTTCATTTTCTCCCTGGAGGACAAAGCTCTGTCATGGTATCTTGGGTTGCCCCACCAATCTCTAAACATATGGGGAGAACTGGCTAACGCATTCGTGAACAAATTCTACCCCACTGAAAGGACAGTGAGAAACAGGCAGAAGATAACCTCTTTTATGCAGAAGCCTAATGAGATCCTCCATGACGCCTGGGAAAGGTACCAGGAGTATCAGAGGGATGGCCCTCACCATAACTATAAGAAGGGCTTCCTAGTCACCACCTTTTACAATGGTCTGATTCCTGATGAAAGGGTGTCACTTAATGCGGCAGCAGGCAGTGACTTTCTTGGGAAAAAGCCAAGCAAGTCCGAACGGATCATCAAAAACATGGCCGAGCTGCATGCCGACACTGATTTTGATAGATCCGACAGGACAGGTTTAAAAGGTCGGTGAAGGGCCCTCTCTTGAGTCCAAGGCGCTGGAGTCCATTACCTCATAGATACAAAGAATAGATACAGATGTGAAGCAACTGAGGGAATCTGGCGGAAAAGTAAAGAAGCCAGTCGAAATAGTTATGAAATGCGTAACCTGCGGTGAAGGAGGACATGGGGTAGATCACTGCATCTACACCCGATCGGATGCTTCCAGTGACACTGACTCTGAAGACGAAGGGACTGAAAATGTCTCTTTTGAGAGTTTCAAAAGGCCAGATCACCCCGGCTTCAATTACGGCAACAAGGATGCGGCTGAGAACTCACATCAGCTGCATACCTCGTCCAAGTCATCGCAAGCCTTCGAGAAAAGAGGGGGGCCGAGTCAGTATGCCAAGAACACCCAGTTTCAGTCAGCCAAAGGGAATTTCTAGGTACAAGGTAAATATCAAGGATTGAACAAAGAATAGGACAAGGGCTCGATCCAATCAGACGTGATTGGCCAGTTATTCGATTTCGTAAAGAGGCAGGACACCATCAAAAATCAACTAGCACAAAGTGCGCTGTCAAATTCTGGCGTTTTGAACTCTTTGCAGGTACAATTGGCGGACATGCAGACACATCAACACCAAATTGACCAGCAACTAGCTCAGTTGGCCGAGATCGTGAAGAACCCGTCAGGGAAGATACCATCGAATATCGAGACTGCCAAGAAGGCAGGACTGTGACCACATAGGCAAAGATAAAGATGCAGGAAGAAGAAGCTGAAGACGTCAAGCTGAAGACGGGAAATACAGTGCTTCTCGGGAGGCATCCCGAGCTGTCTTTTAATTCCTAGAATAGGATGCTTTTACTTTCTTAAAAGAAAAACATTACAAACATTATGGACTGTAATAAGGCCCGAGTCAGTGCATGCGCCACATGCGCTGACTCTTCTGTTTTATGGGCCACTGCCTTAGTTTTATTGACCGGGATGGGTAATACCATCTGAGGTCGGGATCTTAGTCTAAGGACAATGATGTTTTACTCATCGTCCGCATTTAACCGCTCTGTTTTCAAGTCGTATCGGGCAGCAACCCAACCAACGCCATGAACACGCCCATATCGGGCAGTGGAATTTTGGGGATCGCAAAGGTTGTGACGGATAGCATGTCTGGGCGGCGTACACTCGTATCAGTTGGAGTTATTACTCTTGTGCCGACAGATGGACTGCCCGACTCAAGAATGAATTACCCCAACGGCCGACGCGCATCCCAGAATTACCAGTTTTACCCCTCGGTTGAGATTGCTATATAAAGAGCCGAGATTTTACCGTATCGGGCCACTGCCTTACTATTTTCATTTGCCCGTGTCGTGCTAAGACTTTGTGAATTAGCTCCCGTATCGTGCAAGGTTCCCCTGCTCCCTTGTCACGCGGAAGTTTAAGAACACAACAAGGTATAGCCCGACAGACTGTATCGCCCGATACGACTTTCCTTTAACGAGTAACTTATCAGGTTCGCAGTTCCTGAGCTGAGAAACTTTGTATCGCCCGATACGTATATCGCACAACATACCTTTTATTCATGTTTGCCCGATATGTCATGTCGGACGATAGCTGTGTCACCCATCTTTGCACCGCCTCGCCTGTTTTGTTGTCGAGCGACACGCTGCTTTCCTCTCAGAAAGCCATATCAGGTATCTTATTTGATCTTTCACAACCGTATCGCCTGACACACCCGTGTCGGGCGGCTTACCTGACACGTATTTATCACCGTATCTTCTTGTTCTTATCGCGTGTATGATCTTCTGACATGACGGGCGACACCCATATCTCATATCGGGTACGAGACTTCACCTCTGGAAACCTCGTATCACCCAATATGGTGGTGTGGGATCATTCTTGTGTCGGGGCATACCTTATCGTGCATTCCGTTTAACTTCTTTAAAATATCTACACATTTAATTGATCAAGGAACATGTTTATTAATTAACAAAAATGGCCCGCATCAAGCAAATTGTTGTCCCTGTTGACGAGCAAGGCAGAAGGATCTACCCCGAGGCTGCAGCTGAAGAACCAACTGTCAGGCAGAAATGCCCGAATCTGGGAGCAGTCGGGGCATCAACAGCAGAAAAGAGGGCGAGGGTTGGAGAAGTGGCAGCTCCAACACCAACAGCAGTGGCAGGACCCCTGGAATACTCGCCAGGAAGGTTCGTGCCGAGGGACGATGAGCACACTCGCCGTTATGCTGAGATAGCGACCAAGGTCTACAGACCGAGCAGGCTCTACCATCAATCTTCATTCACTGAGTTGGGCCTCTTTGAGAGGCTAAACGACATCCTCGTTGCGGCAGGGCTGAGGAAGATTTGCCTCAGCCGATCTTCCTCTTATACCGGACTCACGAAGAGTTCATGTCATCTCTCCACTGAGTGAAGAATTCTATTGCAGAAAGAAAAAAGAATACGGCGGAGTAGATAGACTACAAGCCTGACTATACAATTTGGAGCACGCCATCTCCGAGAAGCTGCTCAACAAGATCTTCTCTTCCAGCAAGGAGGAGAAGAATCTAATGGACAACGGTGAGAGAATCACTGAAGGAGATGGGTTTAATCCCGTGGAGCTCTGGAACAAGATGACTGACGAGTCATCATTTAAGCCGGGAAGAAAGGTGGTGGCCTTACACTCATGCTTTTGGATGATAGTGCACAAACTGGTGGCGTGCTTGTTGTTCAGCAAGAACGAGTCGAGTAATATCTACACAGAAGAACTCCATGTCATGTGGCACATGATGGAGGGACGAGTGATCAACCTCGGGCGGTTCTTTCTAAACAGACTACACCCGATAAAGGATGCCACCAAAGAATATCGTATGGGTGGCATCGTCAACTTGATTGCGGAAGGGCTCAGGTACCCGAAAGAGCCGCGTAGCCTTTCAAGGACACAAGGCGATGATCTGATCGACATCAAGTACCTGATGAGGACCAACATCATAAAGAAGGAGGGAAGGGACTACTTCTACAAATTTTCGAGAATGAACATACTCCTCCCTCTCCCTCGCTGCGCCACCTACGATGCAGAAAAGCCGGTTCTCACTGCCGCAGAGATTGAAGCTATGGCGAAACACGCAGCCTACACCTCCGCCACCAGAGTCCAGGAAAGGGAAATCCTAGAGCTACCGACGACAGCTGCTAATAGAGTTGTCGTTACTCCTACTATACCAGCCACCACCACAACAACGACTGTGGTGGCTGAAGAAGACCCGATGATCGTTGAGTTCACCGAGACAGCAACTACGGGAGCTGCCGCGGAAGAGACAGCCACAACCCCTAACATCCCTGTAAGGCCTGTAGTGGCAAAAGAAGCACCTCAGGCGGACGTCAGTAATGGGGTGTTCCCTGAGATCCTGAGAATGGAGCTCGAAGGTGCACAGTTGACGCCGACACCGCCACCAGAGTCTCCTTTTGCAATGGCCGAGGAGATCGCCGACAGTGTAGAGGTGGAGCAGCGTCTGCCCACACCACGGCCATTTCCACAGCGACGAGAAGGTAAGGCGGTGGTGGATGAAAGAGCGTCGTCACCTCGCCCGGCGGCATCTGCATCGCGAACGATTCATATAGACTCTACCTTGCCTGGTGGACCATCACGCGTGCCGCCGGAACCCCTCTGTCGCTCGGGAAGATGCTCGGGCACGAGCTCGAATACTTGTGGGAGGTAACAGATAACAACTCAGCTACCTGTATTTCCTTAACCCGCAAGTTTGCTTCTTTCCAAGACATGCTGAATAGCCAAGAACGAGAGTTGTTGACTCTAGCTAGCCTTCCCGGCAGACTAGAGGCTCTGACTGCGATGCTTCAGCAAGTTCTCCAATGCTTCGACAAGATCGAGGAGAGGCTAGATGACCATCCGCGCCAAAGGCAGCCAAGAAGGTCCCCATCACCCCCTAGCCGTGGCTCTCCTCCTTCTTCGTCAGCACCCCCCTCAAGATCAGCGTCCTCCTCCTCCTCCAGCGGGCAAGATCGAGCCGACAAGATCGAGCCGACAAAGCTCCAGTAGGACAGGAGAGCTCCCTAGGCTTGGAAGAATAAAATCCCATTGTCCCCCAAGATGAAGATGAAGATGATAACAGAGATATCAGCATCGGGGTAGACTCTTCTGATGAATCTGAGGGAGAAAAGGGGGACGTTTACGCAGTCAATGAAAGATACCTCCCCCAAGGAAGACGCTCGATGGCAGATAGATTCCGTGAGCCATCAGAGATACCCTCCTTTGAGATGGACGACTTCGATAGAAGGGCCATCGGGTACCTCACGATCAGAGACCAGAAGCTGCTGAACAAGGTGTTGGTATATGTATGCCCGTAGAGCCATCCCAAGCGATTGCATGGAGTCGGATATTAATTAATCAATTAATGCGATTATTTGGTTAATTAATGAATTCTGGAATATTCTAATTAATCCACAAGCATTTTAATTAACGCAATGTTTCTGTTTACCGATGGGTTTAGGAAACCCTATTTCCCTTCGTATCTTGTTTAAAGGAGGATTGACGGTCGATATCTATATAAGATAGAGAGAGGCTTTTCCGTTTACGCTCACACACGTAAACCCTAGCCGTCATCGTCCTTAGGAGAGAAAGGAGGGAAATGTGCCGCTAGCACACCGCCGCAGAGACACACTCCTTCCCACCAGCTTGAGAAGTGCGACGTGGAGTTTCGTCCATCTGCGTGGACGAAGTAGAGATGCAGACGCATTGATGCCTGCGTTCGGAGGACGTCGACGACCACCTGTATGCGCTACGAGAGGCGGACATCACTACCGCAAAGGAACGCCGTCGGATCAACCTGCGACAGCGAACGGGAGAGAAGTTTTGTCCGTGTTGACAAGCAGCGTTGCACTGTCATGCAGCGGGACATCGCCGGACTTGCTCCGCGATAAGGTATATCCCGCAAACACTCTTTCCAAATACGTTGTTGTCGACGAGATCCTGTTTTGGGTTGTGTGGATTTTATTGCTTCTGCCGCGCATGTTTTCTCCACAAAACCCAATAATGGTATCTGCAGCGTCGATCTACGGCGTATTTGGATTCGTTTTCGATATGATCGAATCGCTGTATACTATTTTTATGTTGCATACGATGCGAATTAAACATGTTAATGTGCAAACAACCTGTAAGCACGTAATGATCAACATTACAATGAACAACTTCATGGATGCTTCGTGAGGTTGGAACTTCAAGTTGCTTCTTGGAATTGAATCTTCTTGTTGCTTCTCCATGGACGCTCCTTGGAGTTGGATCTTTAGGATGCTTCTAAGAATTGGATCTTCATGGTGCTTCTCCATGGACACTCCTTGGAGTTGGATCTTCAAGTGGACTCCTTACATCAAGTTTACAAATACTAAAACTAATCCTATCTCTATTACATCATATGAGTACAAATATAAAAGGAAAGAATTAATTACACTTTGAAATAAGAGATGAGGTTCAGCATGCAAGCCGAATACTATATACAAAGGATCCATATGTAACCATTATACATCCATAGAATTCACAAACAAACATATCCACAAGATTGAGATCCACATTCATTCACAACATTCACAAAAGGGGATATTAGGCCATAACTGTGCATGCACTCACCACATAAAACAGATTTTAAAAGCGACGTGTATGCTATCATAGGTATATCTACATATACGTATATACCTATTAAAATTGCAGTACTTTTAATGCGGGACATTCCCCATTAAAAATTTTGACTCCCACGCAGACAATGCGGGGTACACCGGGGCAGCGCCCCTGTGCGGGGATCCCGTCCAAAACGTCAAAAACAGAAGCCTACGACGTATGTGGAATTAGTATATATATATATATATATATATATATATATATATATATATATATATATATATATATATATATTCTATCAATCTAAACGTCACTACTCGTCTCCGTCGCTGTCTCATCTCCCTTTACATCGTTGGACTCCTTTCCGGTTTCATGTGTCCGGTAATTGTTGGACTCTTGTAGGATATAATCAGTACCCTTCCCATCTGGAAATTAATATCGTGATCGTATGTTTTCTGCCGCCTCTCTATCAATAGCGGTGCGTGCTCCTATAGCAGATCCAGTACGGCCAAGGGAACATGAACAACGGAACAGATGTACCAGGGCCTGAACTCCAACTATGTTTTGAAATCTGGTAATGAGACCTACCTCCACGTCCTGCAACTGGTGGATTCTCTGTGGCCAATCCTTCATTAATAATGATCAGAACTATGGGAACACGCATCCACTGACAAACATTGAAAAGAACCTGGTAATGATCTTCATATACTATTTGGGTTACGTCCTATTTCTGGACCTGGCGCAGTGTGTGGCGGCATCCGATTTCTCCAGGAACAACACTATGGGGCTCGAGGAGAAATAGGTGATGACTCGATCTCTTAGATTACATGTTCTCTCCCCCTCTCGTCCTTCTTTTTGTTCTAATTTCATTTTGTTGCTCTTCTCCTCTTATTAAATTATTATGTCTCCTCCCCGCAATCCTCTTGGTTCATTATTTCTCCCTGACTCCTTCTAAGCTCATAATCTTCCATCTTTTTCCACATGTGACACCTTAAACAATATGCATCTAATCTATTATTAGTTCATACATTATTTGTCTAACAAAACATTAAACATGCTAATTGTTTTTGTCTTTAGGAGATCTTTTGTTCCCTACGCAATGTTTTTGCCGGCTGTTTCCTATGATTGTGCCTCTGGTCTTATCTCAGTCTATCAAAATGACACATCAGCCACCTCCTCATATATAGCAAGGATTGAGAATTTTTTATATGAAATATGCTAGGTGGACACCATTTTGAAACCCAAAAATAAAACTCCAAGCATTCTCCACTACAAATAAGAAGGTATAAAAAATAAAATATATTTTTTATACCTTCTAACTTGTGGTGGAGAATGCTTAGGGTTCCGTTTTGGTTCCCAAAATTGGTCTGTATAGAAAACCCTTTTTTATATTTGTATTGATATTTTTTTACATACTGACACTGACAGGTAATGACAAAACCCAACACAAAAGCTAAGTATGTGGCGACATTATTTAGGTGAATTGGTTCCTTCTTTGTTATCGATGCACATACTTTACAAATTCTATTTATTAAAATTTATATATAAAATCAAGGGTAAATTGTAAATGTGTCAAACATTTAAGTAAATAATTTTATTTTTTCGATAGACATGGTTTCTAAATACTAATAGGTATTCATCTACTAACTTTGTATTTCTTTCAATCTTGTGAGAATTTTGATTTTTTCAAGGTAGGCTACCAACAATATATGAGTGAATATTACGAAATTACCTTGTTGACTGTGTTGTGAGTATTATACCTTTCTTTAGATTTCCAAATTGATTTCAATTCCTACATTCTAAATTATTAATGAAACATAATTTTATATTAAATACGCTTTTATAGTTTTAGTAACTAGAAAAACATGTTAAAAGTTATGTATATGGTGATTATGATATAAGTTGAGGTTCACGTAGTAACTTTTCTTAACAATATATGCAAAAGAAAGATGGAATACGATTTTTGCATTATTTCAAGTCATAGATATGTCTCTCTCTCTCTCTCTCTCTATATATATATATATATATATATATATATATATAAATATATATATTGTTCCATAAGCATATGTATATGAAGCACTAATTAGTGTTATGAATTAGAGAAAAATTGAACTTGAATTTTTTTTGTTAAAATGAATCTTATCCTTGCTTGCATCCAAACAAGGGATGGGAACGCATTCCTCCATTCCTTGCATATATCTTCTCATCTTATGTTATCACTTTAAGTGTGAATCCTCAGTGAACTAGACAACAAACTCAGATCAAATTATATTTCATGGAAAAAAATTCCTATATTATTCGACGTGACAATGTCATCATCATGTTATTGTGGCTAACACATTATCTGGTCACATGATTATAATATACACATTTTACATCATGGGGTTTCACTAGAAGATGCGATAGCCATAAGAGCCAGGATTCCTTTCTCTTCATTTAATCATATGATATGCATTCTGATAGTGTTAATATATATTGTGTAATTCATGATAGGGTTAATTTCCTGTAGTGAGAAGCTTCGTAGAAGTTCTTACTATTGTCATTGTTAATCAACAACTATATAGAAGGAGTGATACCACTATTGCTGGGCTGTTTGATTTTATAATCCTTCTCCTTATGTAGGATTGTTGAAGAAATGTGCACATTTTCTTTGATTTGACGGGAAATCAACTCGTGCCCCCTTCATTCCTTTGCTAGGCCATGATATTATTAGGAAAAATATAGATGACTATAAAATGTTCACCTCTACATTTTAAAATTTTCATTTTGCACATCTTCTTTTTACAAAAAGAATTAATCATGTAGACTTTGGCCACTATGAATTGTACATCCATGTCTGACCATACATGAATTCTTGGTGGTTTTTCCCTTAAAGGGTTCCTTGTGTAGTTATTTCTCAATAAGTTTCATCACTAAGATGCAATCAACAATTATAAAAATATTGATGACTCCCTTTTTAGCATATGCAAGGTGTAATTATGAACCCAAAAGACCCGTACCATTTAAGTTGCTAATTGTTACTTCAAATTGACTTCTTTCCAAAAAATTTTGGTGAAACGTCTTGAATTGTGAGATGTGTAAAGAAATAGACTGTGTAATTATAAAATAAGCATAATACCTGAATTGGTTCTAATTGTAGTGCAATGAAGTTGATGGTGTAAATGATGGTATTCATAAACTTGAGAAATGGTGTAATATTAATCACTTCTATCTATTTATTTTGTCTCTCTCAACAGAATACAAATAGTAATTATGTATTTGTGCCCAAATAAGGCAATATTGATAATATTCTTGCATTAGTTCACACATGTCCATACTTCTACACATTATGTAATGCAAAGAATATTTTATAGACATTTAAAAATTTGGTATTAAGTTTACTTGTTGGAAATAATTGATCAGCTAAGAAAATCATTTCTATAATATTTTGCAATTGCTATCCATATTGAAAGAAATAGTCTCTAAAAATCAATATAACTATTAATGAGATATCTAGAGTATTGTTCTAGAAGTTGGACTATTCTTATCATAACATTTGAAGTTGAGAAAGTGAGAAAGAGATATGCCATTAAAACTCAATCTAAAATTAGGTCATTATCGATGGTAAGTAAAAACTTATTGATAGATCCATCTATTCAAATAAAGCACGTCAGGATGACATTTTTCTTAAATAAAGGACATTAGGATGACATTTTTATTTAAACAATATCGATGATAAATACTATACAATGAACATCTATTAGATATAAAATTGTATCTAAAATCATGCAATAATTTTTTTAATCGTAATCAATGTGTATAAAACAAAAAATCTTAAGTCCAATGCTTTGAATTAAATCTGCATATTATATTTTATATTGACAAAGCTTAAGTGAGAGTTTGTTATATGAGATATTCTCTTACGATTTTTTTATCTAGAGATTAAGGTTTTATCCTATAGTAACATTTAGCAATAAAAATAGGTTTGTACTTTTACAGATCTTATAGGTATAAATACTTGTGTTGACTTTGTGTACCCAAAAGGTAAGCACATACTTCCATTCCTAAAAATAAATTCATTTTTTTTCATTATCCATGATAGTACGTGCAAAGCACGTGCATTTACTAGTATATATATATATATGTGTGTGTGTGTGTGTGTGTGTGTGTATATATACACACACACACACACACACACACACAGATATATATATATATATATATATATATATATATATATATATATATATATATATATATATAACAGAATCAGGTAAATATATTCCGACTTCCCCCTACCAAATAGTAGGGGTCAAGAGTTACATATAGCTCCTATGCTCACTATACACCACACATGTGAGCAACTCACCCTTCTAGCTACTCCGTAGTTTCATTTTTACATTTTTACATATTTTTGCAGAAATGGTACTCACACTCCTAGCTACTCCTCCATGCTTACGTGTGTTTCTTTCAGCCCATATGTGGAAGCACAAGGCAGCCAACATGAGCATCTTCTTCTCGCTATGACCGCATCACTTGACCATCTTCCTGGTATCTTCAATCAGCTCAATATGCAGGTGGGACTCTTTGCAGACGTTATCCCACACATCCTTAGTGAATGTGTAGCTACCAAATAGGTAGTCATGGGACTACTCCCTCTCCTTACACAGAAAACAAGTAGAAGATATATTGTTGTTCCATTTTTGTATTTTGTCCAGAGTTGCTAGCACCCCATGTAAGATCTTGAAAACACACATAGACCATTGGCGAACATAATTTCCATCCCATAAACATCCCATGACTCCATCTTTTTCAGCCTTTGATCTTGTGATTTCCCATAGATCAGCCTTTTGATTAATCACGTGTCGGTCACCATCATGATTCATAGAGAATATATGTCTCACCTGCGGCCAAAGACTCCTCCTCATCTGGATAGTACGTGCCAATCCCTCTCGAGTTCTTAGCTGGAAGTCCAATCCCTGTGGGTATCTTTCTCTCATCCACCTTTCCCATGTGGAGCCTCGTGATTGGTACTGAATGATTCTCTTTAGCGTCCCCCATCTAGCAATGTCTCGTGGAGTTTTCAGTTGTAACCCACCTTCTTCCTTAGGTAGAGCAAGCCTAGAATAGCGAATTGGATGAAAATTGCTTGCCCAAATGAAGTTAGCAATCTTCATCTCCATTCTATCAAGCACTGCGCCTGTGATCTCACCTTGTTGCACCCAGAAAATGAGAAGACCCTCAATGGATGCTCTAATAAGCGTTGTCCTTCCCGCCATACAAGTCTTTTGGGTAGGACACCGTGCTATCCTCTCATCCACTTTGTCAATACATTCAACAAAATCTTTGACTTGTGAGTTGCCACCTGCAAGCGGAAATCCCAAATATTTAGTTGGGAACTTACCCAACTCCACACCCATGGCTTCCTGCAGCCTATTGGCCATCTGAAGACAGTTCTTTGAGAGAAAGAGATGATTTTTATTTGCATAAATATGCAGCCTCATCTGTTCCCCGAAATCACTAAGAAACTTTTTCAATTCAAGAAGTGTATCCACTTTTGCCTCCATAAATAGAAGAACATCATGAGCAAAAATGAGGTGGCTCACTACCTTCATTCCATGTACAGTATATGATTTGATCAATTTCCTATCTCCCACTTCCTTGAGCTTCCTTGTAAAGTATTCCATGACTAGAGTAAAGAGAAGTAGTGAGAGAGGATCACCTTGCCGTAGACCGTTGTTGCCTTTGAACATACCGGCTGAAGTACCATTAATCAACACAGAGAAACTTGTGGTGCCAACACATTGTTTCATCCAGTCTATCCACATTTGGGAAAACCACTCTGTTCCATGATCCACCATAGCTTGTCCCAGCTAACATTGTCATAAGCCTTGGACACGTCCAATTTTAGACAAGCTTTCCGTCTTCCCCTCATCACATTATAGTCAGCTAAGAACTCATCAACAAGCAAGGTGCAGTCACTAATACTCCTTCCAGTAACAAAAGCTCATTGGTTTTCAAAAATAAGGAAAGGGAGGACCATCTTCAGTCTAGTAGCCAAAATCTTTGCAATGATCTTATATTGGACAGAACAACAAGCAATAGGGTGAAAATCAGCTAGAGAAATAGTAATCTTCTTCTTTGGAATGAGGACCAGAATAGCATGATTGACTTGTCTTACCATGTTACCTCCCTCTAGGAACTGTCTAACAAATTTTGGAAGATCATATTTGATTGTCTCCCAAGAAGATCTGTAGAAGAAGGCATTGAAACCATCCGACTCGGGTGATTTGTTGTAGCCTATACTCCATAGGGCGTCTTTAAGTTCTTGTTCGGTAACCTCCCTTGTAAGAATGTTATTGTGAGTGCTAGCCAGCTTGAATTTCCAGTCTAAGTCTACCTCCTCCTCCACCTTGGCTGTGAAATTTTTGTTATATAGCTCGTTGTAGAACTGCACGGCTTGGTCCTCAATGTCTTCTTGCTTGTTGACCACTTGTCCGTCCTCATCAATCAGCTCATAGATGATGTTAGTAGCCTCCCTTTTCCTTACTATAGCATGATATAGCTTTGTATTCCCGTCCCCATCATTCATCCATTTTTCCCTGCTCCTTTTCCAGTAGAATTTTTCTTCAGCTTTCTTTAGATCCTCAAAAATCCTCCTTAATTCTCTGTCCTTCTCTATTATATCTTTGTTTAGTGGATCTGACAGTAAAGACTTTCTCTCCTCACTACACTCCCTTTTAGTTGTCGTGATCATATTGGGGATGTTGACCTTCTCTTTCACCCATTTCTTCAAGGTTGATTTCAACAGTGAAAGTTTCTTAGCAAAGACAAACATAGGATTCCCGTGAATGTGTGTGGTCCACACTTCCTTCAGAATATCATCATAACCTTCCCATCATGCCCAAAAATTAAGAAATATGAACAGTCTTCTTTTTTGTTTCTTCTCCATTATCTGTACAAGAAGAGGTGCATGATCACTAAGCTCAGAGCCACCTGCCTTTACCTGCACTTTGGGAAAGAGTTTCAACCACTCGTCATTGACCAACACTCTATCCAGTTTGCTTGCTATTCTGTCCTGTAGGTCTTTTTCATTATTCCATGTGAAGAGATCTCCACCTGTCATGGGAAGCTCCGTCAGCTCTGCTTTATCAATGGCCCTATTAAAAGCCTCAATCACACCACGAAGCGCAAGTCTGCCTCCAATCTTCTCTCCCTGTAACCTGACATTATTGAAGTCTCCAATCACCATCCAAGGTGTCTTTATCTATGTAGATAATAGTTCTAGATCATGCCAGAGCTCATTCCTTCTCTTAGCGTCATTATGGGCATAAATTGTTGTTAGACACATGTGCAGTCCGGCTGCGTTCCTGCAATCCATGGTAATGTGTTGGTTCGTCATCATCATCACTGTCATCTGCCATGCGTTGGATTTCCACACCACACACACCCGTGCTAGCTCAGAATGCGGTAGGTTAGATACATGTTCTCATCCTTGTGGAAACAAGTACCCAATACTCTGCTTATTCGACTCTCTAATCTTCGTTTCAACTAAAGCTACAATTGAGAATCCACTAACATCAATCCACTCCCGGATTTCCTTTTTCTTTTTCATGTCACACCCTCCTTTAATGTTCCACATGACAATAGACATGTTTAAAGGTTTTTATTTGCCCGAGTGTGCCTGGGCTGCTCTTTCTTCTTATTCTCGTCCCTCTTTTTATTGGGTTCCACCTATTCTGGCTCTTCCACATCTGACTCGTTGAGGGCTTCAAACCTATTGGTAGAGTCTAGAATAGACCCCACCCCTTGCGTTTTTGTAATCCCACTCACGGTCTTTTTCCTAGATGTAGGCATAAATTCACCATCTTCCTTTTGAGTTGCTTCGGTCTCACTACTCTTGGCACCTTTGTCATAAGTGACTGCGGCTGGTTGCACCTCAGCAGTGGCTTTCTTCTTTGCATCATATGCCTGTTGCTTTGAGCTCTCCTCCGCATTAGCCATCAAATGCTCTTCTACGACACTCATGACTTCAGATTCTCATTCAACAGTCTTGCTTGAGTCCTCTGCTGACACAACAACCTTGTCAACTGCTTGTTTCTTGCCCTTTTCAACCCATTGTCTAGCAGCAGCCACTGGCTTCTTTGCCTCCTGCTTGGAAGCCTTCTCGGGCTCCTTGCATCCTCCATTAGGGTGGCCGAATGCCATGCACTGGGTGCAGCGAGGAGGCTTATGATCGTACACAATCCGCACCGGGATGGCCTCCCGACCTCGGACGTTCAGCCATACTTGCTCGACGAGTTTGTCTTCCGCCCTGAGTTCAATTAGAACACGTTCCTCATCGGACACCAACGAATGCTCGTCAATATGGAGAACCTTGCTGGCGTCGGCAGCGATGGTCCCTGCTGCCAGTCTCTTCCACGAAGGGACGATGGATCCTAAAGTGATCTACACCGGGATCGTAGCGAAAGCATCTCTCTTTAACTCATCCCTGAATCGATAGTCCTTGGAGACCACTAGTTGTCCGTCAAACCAACGTGGCCCTAGGTTGAGCACAAACAGTTTGTCCGGTGAGTTGGAGAACCGAACAAGGAATAGACCATTGTCTTTGGAGATCAGGTCAAACGAGCCCTTAGGGTTCCAACTGTGCTTGATCCAAGCAAGAAGATGTGGGAAGTATGGTCTTTTCCCCACCACATATGTCAAGCTGATGTACTCCCAAACATCTTTCATCCGTTGGAATTCTTCCTCCGCCAAATCTACATGAACCTGTCCCTCCAACCGCCTGAGCATCGAGAAGGCTACGTCATCCGTCTGGCGAGGCAATGGCTCCAGGAGGATCATCTTCCACTCCTTCTTCTGGGTCGTCGACATTATACCCCCGTTCGAAGACGTGGGGTCATTGGCAATCCTGCCAGCAGCCATTTCTAGTGCCGCATGATTCTGTTCTTTGTCATTCCCAGCGCCATCTGGGTTGGGAAGTCATGGCGGTGGGCGGGATGGTGGCTACAGAAGGGTTGACGCCACCGATCGGGGTGATCGGCATCGTGGCCGTCGCACAAGCCAGCTCACACAGGTGATCGCCCGGGAGAACCCTAGCGGACGGGTGTTCACGCTCTGTATGTATGTATGAATGTATTATATATATGTATGTATACATGTATACATATATATATATGTATATATATACATATATGTATATGTATATATATAATTCATCGTGATATACCCGATCCATTCATGATATCATAAAAAATAGATACAAATTTGGGACTGCTACTTACTATCAGCAACGATTTTGAAAAAGTATCTAAAAAGGTGAAATATATATATACATATATATATATATATATATATATATATATATATATATATATATATATATATATATGAAATTTACATGTGTCTCCATGAAAGTGAGTTTTGATGGTGCATGTGTAGTGTTTTTGTAGACAATAATCCATATATGTGTGTGGTTGGATGGTTTGGTTTTATTTTTGATTTAGCTCGATTTGCATATCAAGTCTCTACCTTCCTTTTCCCAATGTAAAAGTTAATTTGTTCCTACCTCTTCTCCCCTCAAATGTAACTTGAGGTTTCTCATTACCATGTTATAAGTGTACTACCAATAGGTTAGTTTTCTTTCTTGCAAAGGAAAAGATGACAATTAGCTTCAGACATGCCAACCATTTCACGTCACAAGTCGAACGACTGGAGGATCAAGGAGGGGAGACAACAGAAGCAAATCGACTGAATGGTGATCCTAACTGACCATTTGGAGGTGTCCAGAGATCACTTGGATAGGAAGCTAACCGGTCATTTTAGGTGACCAATAGACCGGCCAAGAGGCGAGACGATCAGTTCAAGGGTTCAACTAATCAACCCGGGTTGGCAAGCAAATATCTACACCAAAAATCAGTGAATGCATCAGATGTTGACCTAAGTGGTAGTAATTCCTTGTGGCTCCAAGGAATTATAGTAGATATAGCCATAACCATCACCTTTTGTTTTATATTGTATGTTTACATTGTGGGATATAGCATGTATATGATATGTACTCGTATATGGTGATTGGATATGTATGTATGTGTATGTATATATATATATATTAATTTATTAATATATATACGACATTTAAAAAATTCCTCAATCAAACATATTAAGTCTAAGATGCATTCCATTAGAGGCACGAATGAAATGCTTGATCGATTAAGTGTAGGTTACCCCCAATCATGGTGTGTTGTTCATCACGTATAAGTGTGATTGTAGTAATGTAGGTTCCACCCAAGAGGAGTGCATTATCATCATGTTGACATTTGGGTCAGGCTTAACTGTGTGATCTTAATGAAATTAAGCACCAGAAGCATACAAATATTTATGGCAAAGAGTTGTGGAAATTATTCATTCAAGAATTGCATAAGATGAAATTTGGAAAACGTTGCCTACCTTAATGATTGATTATGGACACTGGCGTTGGCTAGATAATAATTGAATTATTTTGGAGCTTAGTTTCTTAGAAGATTGTTCCTTACAATCTTCTAAATTGATAATTGAGTGTTGTCAATTTGATCAAAACTATGAGAGTGATAGCTAATTAAAAAGATAATTAACATTTTCAATTTTAATCAAATCAAAAATGAGTTTTCGGCAAAATTGCAAATAATTTTGTAGAGTCAAATGGCAGTGAAGAACAATAACTTTTCTCTATGAGCTTGGTCCTTGAGTAGGACAAGCTAAATGGAATAACTTTAACGATTGGTTCATGACACTAAGAATCATTCTCACACAAGATCACAAGCTCTATGTCATGGAGATGCAAGAGCCAGATGAACCCCTTCCTAATGCACTAAGGCTGATAGGGATGCTTTCAAGAAGCATATTGAAGATGCCATGGATATTAATTGTATGATGCTATCCTCAATGAACTATGAGTTGCAGAGGCATAATGAGAACATGGATGCTATTGAGATGGTCATACATATTAAGAACATGTTCCAAGATCAAGTAATACAAGAGAACTATGATGTCTCCAAGGCATTATTTAAATGTAACATGGTAGAAGGAGATCTAGTAGATCCCCATGTAGTCAAGCTCATGTGGTATGTGAAGATCCTGGATAGACTAGGATTCAATTGGGTCAAGAGTTGGCCACTGATGTGATTCTGATGTCCCTTCCAGAGTCATACTGTCAGTTTGTCATGAACTATAACATGAATGGCTTTGACAAGACATTGATAGAGTTATTGTGCATTTTGAGAACAGTTGAGGCACAAATGAAGAAAGACAATACTTAGTCTGTGATGATGATCAGAAAGAAAAAGGGAAAGTCGAAAGGCAAAGGCAAAGGCAAAGCTAAGAAGAGTTCTAAAGTTTTCTGGAAGCTCAAGTCTTCAAATCTCAAGGCAAAGCGAAGAGTAAAGAAAAGAGATGATTGTCAGCATTTTCACTAGTCTGGACATTGGAAAAGGAATTGCCCTCCATTTCTGGAGGAATTAAAGAAGAAGAAGAAGGAAGGGGATGAGGCTTCCACTTTAGTTATAAACATTATAAGATAAATTTGATTACTTTTTCATCTTGGTATGTGGTACCAGATATAGACCTGGCATATGTTGATTTGCAAGATCTGATAAGAAGTAACACTATTATGAAAGGAAAAAGATGTACTATATAGAGAAAGTGTTGTTGAAGCTTTAGTATACATTTAAATCTATCTTAGCCCATTGGTTATGTAATATAGTTAGTTTAACTACTACTTCATTATGCCAATAAATAGAAACATTTTACTTTACGCATCTTGTATGACAAGGATGATAAATAAAAAAAGAGTTTTAATGATTCTATTTCAAAGATGTGATCTTGTATGGAAATGGTCGAACATCTAGTGATCTTTATTTGAAAGGATATAAAGATGAATGTTTATAATGTATATACCAAAGGATTATATTTGATAACTCAAACAATCTTCATCCTTGTCTTTTGAACCACATATATGAGAAATGCATTACTAAAATCCAAATTGATTTTATCTAGACTCTTTTGGTTATTGATCAAATAAGATACATGCAAGTATTATTTATGAGAAATATGACAAACCACCTCTCACTAGTTTTATTGGAGAGAAAATTTTTTCTATTAGGCCTTATACATGTTAATGTATGAAGATCTTATAGAATAGATGCTAAAGGTAGTTGTTTTTACTTCACTATATTTACTAATGATATGAATTGATATAGGGCTTGTATTTGGTGAAATACAAACATGAATCTCTTCAAGTGTTCAAGGAGATTACAAATGAAGTATAACTTTTATGAAAGTATTAAGAAACTTTGATATGATCAAATGTTGAAATACTTTACATCAATAGTTTGAGGTCTTTCTGGAAGGACTGTGATAATGTATCACAAGTCAAATCCATTTGAACATTATGATATGTTGAAAAGAAATAATTGCATCATGATGGGTCATGATGTGATTATCAGTTAATGTAATCTTCTAATCTCCTCAAAGATACATGCTTTACGCTTAAAATAAGTACCATCTAGAATGGTTACAAAGACATCATATGTAATATGATATGGGAGTGTCCCGACCTATCTGAAGGAGTGAAAAATATACAATTAAAGTAGTTTCTTGAAAGGGTTTATCCAAAAACCACAATTGTTGAATATTGCTATTAATTCTTATCCAATAAATAAGTGTTTTGTTAATTTGATACCTGAGTTCCAAAAGAATATGTGGGAGTAAAAATAGAAGTTAAAAGATTTAAGATCAACAAAGAGGTAGAATGAGAACAATTGAGAATCACAAGTTGTTGAGGAATCTCAAGTTCCTTATGCAACATAGAACAAGATATTTCTAGTAGAAGACATTTGGGATTGAAAGATTGTGAATCTGATAACTTAGATTGGTTGGTCATGATATGATGGGCCAACAAATCAACTTGAATCTAGTGAGAACCATAATCTGAGAAGTGGCTTTAGGCCATTATGGAGTCCATGTAAACTAACAAGGTATGACCTTGGTGATTCCACCAAAATAGGTTAAACACAAAGGGTGCAGTTGGGTCTTGTTGAAAAGACCTACATGGATAACATTAGGAGAGAGATTTGTTGGAAAGGTTTTCAAATAAGTTCAACATTAAGAAATTACTTTACCATTTGTCATGCTTGTTGTTGCAACTTTTATAGACAATGAGATTTAGCATATGAAGTTTAAAACTGAATTCCTTAAAATGAATATTTGAGAGGATGTGTGTGTGACACAACTTAAAGGTTTTATAAATTCATTAATGCAAATAAAGTATATAAGCTACAAATTTCAATTTTGAGACTCAGAAATGGTATCTTTTAACATGATAAGATAGTCAATGAGTTTGACGTGAATTAAGATAAAAGATGAAATATGTTATTAAAAAAGATTTCATGGGTGCATTATGAATATTCTACATATTCATGGGGAATAACATCTCAAATAATATACGTATTGAGACTTGACATGGAAAACACCTTCAGTAATGAAGGATTAGGTGAAAATTCTATGTGATAGGGATCAAGATCTATAGATATAGTTCTTCAAAAGTTTTTTATCCCAAGTATGAGCACATACAATTGCTATATAGATAGTTCTTCAAAAGTTTTTTATCCCAAGTATGAGCACATACAATTGTAAGATGTTGAAAGAGTTCAACATGGAGGATTCAATAAGAGGAAATTTGGATTACTCTCCCATGAAACCTATTTTCCAATTATCATGAAGAATGGAAAGACATTACTGAGATGCCATGTGCACCAGAAAATGGATCTATCATGTAATCTATATAATGTACTCATCCCATAATATTATATGTACTAAACATGACAAGTTGATTAGATTCCAATGAGCATCATTGGAATGTCATTAAAGATATCATTTAGTACTTGTGAGGAACTAAAGGATTTGTTGCTAGTTCATAGCAACAAGGCAGACTTGGGTGTAAAAGGTTGCACTGATGTAAGATTCCAAAATGACTAAAGTGATTGAAATAACATGTGTTTCATTTTAAAGAATAGAGTTGTATGTTGGAACTGTTCCAAACTACATGCCATTAATTCAACTCTTCAATAAAAGTTGAGTATCCTGGTGTTATGAACATGAGAGAAGATACTATATGGATCTAGAAGTTCATATGGATGAACCTAAATATGTTTCAACCATTAACGACACTGAAGAGATATTGCAACCATAACTGAGCTAGTGGTTAGGCAAGGAATATCAAAAATCATATTATTGAAATTTAACTCACAGTGATGAGATGAGAAACATGCAATATACCGACTATAGAAAAGTGTTGCTAACCCGCTGGATTAGCACTTGAGCAGCAAAAACATGATGGGCATGTTTAAATCACTAAGAATGAGATTGTGGGTGATTGGCTCTTAGTGCAAGTGGGAGTATGTTGGTATGTATACCCAGAGAGCCAATCACATGATGATTGTGATGGCATATTACGTTAAGGATTTGATTAATAATAATAAAGGCAAACTTCCAATTCCTTTTTTTTCACTCAGTTATAAGATAATGAGGAAACATTATGAATTTCTAGTGAATGACATTACTCAATGAAGTATGTCTTCAGGTGCATGACTTAAACAATGAGATCATATGGATGTTAATAGTATGTACATTCTCATTATGTCCCTAGTTAGATGATACTGTCGAATGTAAATAGACATCACTTACATCTAAAACTAGAGTGTGTGTTAGTTGATGACAGAATCTCATCAGTCATGATATCCAACTAAGCACACTGATACTTTTTAGGGAACAATGTATCCGACAAACCCACCTTGAGAGTGACACATGGAAACCATACTTGGTGGTCATAGTCATCTCTCATATTGAAGTTGGTCATTGTGGTTCTTAGAACAAGAGTCCCTACAATCATCACATAGCATTCAATGTACTTTGACATCATCCAACGTTACCCTAAATAAGGATTGTCGTAAGGGTCATGATTGGGTAGTTGTGACTCATTGGGACTGACTGTGAGTATTGTAGATGGAATTTTTCGCTCCTATTGGAGTTTGATATCATGTGAATGCACATGTAAATCAATATATCATATTGTGGTCACATATATCTTAGATAGTATGCTCTAGTTCAAGGAACATGGATTTAACATTGAGAGGATGATGTTTCCATGCCTCGAGTTCATTTTGAATATCAGAGGCAAATCAAGTTCAAATTCACTAACACCTTACACAGATTTTAGGTTGAATATTCAATCTAAATTTACATTCTCTTGGGTAGCACCGATGTGCGAGTAGGAACCACTCTTTTCTTGTGATGTCATAAACTAGTTATGGACATTCACTGCTAATGTGATATGGGGCCTATAGGGTCACACACATAGGAACTCATATAGAAGAGGATTTTAATCATGAATGATGATTGAATTGATTACCAAAGTGATTGGGTATTCAAATAAAGCAACAAATCAACTGAATGGACTCCCAACCGATCATCACATGTGATGAAACAACCATTTGGAGTGTTCGGTTGATTTTATATTTTATTGGTTGTGCTCTTCTTGAACTACAGAATGAACCGATTGGTTCACATATCATCTAGTATAGTAGTGTGGCAAGGTATTGAAAAGAAAGACACACTCCTCCAAAGAATGGTGTCTGGTATAATCATCCACCAGAAACATGAGACATGCATTTGAAGGCATCTGTGGATATGCTTGCTCTAGAGCAATATAGGTTGGCTCCTCAATCATTGGGTAAAAGTCCTCTTATATATCGTCTTAATGTTGCACTAACTTTATTGAAGATATCTCCTTAGTGTTGTCCAAGATGTCCATCGCCAATGTGCCTTTGTGGACTTATGTCATCACATGTTCCATCTCAAGAGACAACTTTCCCAGAAACAATGACACATTTTCCTCGACCTTCTGTATCATATGACATTGGGCTTTAGCTTTTGTAGTCTTTGTAGGCTCAGGCATTAAGATCTCAAATCACTCCTCTCTGTTTCCCAATGTCAGTCTTCCTCTACCCATATCTAGAATCAAATCAGTTGTAGCTTGGAGTTGCCTCCCCATTAATATCTCATTTCCTTGCCCATCCTACGTCTCCATGACAACAAAGTCTATTGGATATACAAACATGTCCACCTTGACAAGAACATCTTATCAAATATGATAAGGCCTCACCACAGCCTTGTGCACCAGCTAAATAGTCATATTTCTCTTTTTAGAATCTTGTAGACCTAGCTTCATGAAGGTGGTTAAGGGCATTAGATTGACGCTAGCCCCTGAGTCGCACAAGGCCTCTCCAAAGTTCATCTTCCCAATAAAACAAGATATATTGAAATAGCCCAGATCTTGTCTTTTTAGTGACAATGTACCTAGAATGAATGCACTGACTTGCTCTTTTAGAACTACCACCTCATAATCATCTACCTTCATTTTCTTGTTGATCATATCTTATAGAAATTTGCCACAGGAAGGGATCTGCTCAATTGCATCAATCAAAGGGATATTGACATGCAACTTTCTGAAGTTGTCTCAAAATTTCTGAAATTGTTGATCAACCTTTGTTGGTTTTGGAATGTTTGGTAAGGGTACCGACTTTACCACTATCCTTAGATTATGTGGGACACATGTATTCTTTCTTGCTACTTCTATCTCATCAATCTCTTCCTCAACTATCTTTTTGTTTGTTATAGTATATGGTTACATTGTATCTACAATCACCACCTTGTCTTTAGCACATGTGGCCTCTCCTGCATCTGAACTAGATGGTGTGTCATTTAGAAATTTTCTTCCACTGTGAAGTAAAACTGTCTGGACCTATTGATTTCCATGAGGTATATTAGTGCTTGCTAGAAATCCTTGTCGTCTTGGCTTCTTCAAGGAAGCCACTTTCGTTGCAATTTGAGAAATCTGTGTTTCTATGTTGTGGACCTATGCTACTTACTTTTGTAACTATCTTTGATTCTGACCTATAAGCACTTCATTTTGTCTTCTAGCTTCCCGAGCATCTCTTCATTGTGGTCTATTTTACTGGAACCCCTGTCCTATTATTGACCACCAACCTGTTATGGCTTATTCTATTTTACTTGAGACATGTCTTGTTGGAAATTATTAGGATCCTTCCAGGAGAACTTAGGATCCTTCCTCCAAGAGTAGTCGTTATTTCTATACTTTTGTTGCTATCATGAAAAACTTGCAGTCCTCATCTTCCCCTTATAAAGATTTTTTTTTATATTTAGCACACAATTCTTTAGCAATCAAGTCAAACTTATCATTTAGTATTAAAATAACCTTACACCCTATGACACTTTTATGGGTTGCATGGTGCTCTCACTCTTCTCCCAATGTCTGGTTCTTAGACATGTTCTTTAAGATGTCATGACAATGGGCTGGCTTGTTTTTTAGGAAGAAGCCCGCTCCTACACTATCAAGCGTAGTCCTCTCTCCCTTATGCAAACCATAGTAGAAAATCTTTTCTTATCCTAACAAATTGATTCCATGCTGGAGGGATCTTCCGCAACATGTTCTAGAATCTCTCACATGCCTCAGAATATGACTCATCGACTTATTGTCTGATGTTTTGGCTTTTTTTGACTAGGTCATTTGTCTTCTGGGTTGGGAAGTACCTCTCAAAGAAAACATCAATCATTTGTTCTAAAGTTTCAATGCAGTTATCATCCAAGTTATGAAGCCTTGACTTAGCACTATCCGCCAGTAATGATGGGAATAGCTTCAAGTATATGACAATTACTAGAACCCTATATATCTTGATCGTATTGTAGCTTTCAATGAAATTGCTTATGTGTCATTCGATCTTCAGAATTTTGGCCATGAAAAGCATGTGATTTGACTAATGACACTAACCCTTAATCGATCTTGTATCTGCCAACATTGATGGTTTACCTTTTGATTGGCCCTTTTTGAGCTGTTGAAGAAGATGCCTTGATCCTTTCCCAGATTGTCTGTTCTTCTACTGGTCACCCATATCTGATGGATCAAGCTCCTCCAGTGGCTCAAGTCCTTCTAGTGGAGGTGTAGGTGGTGGAGTTTGATTAAATCTATCCATTGATCTTCCATACTCCCGTTCTCTATGAAGGAGCTATGTTTGACCTAAGCCTGGTGGGGATGACTCTCCATTGTTTTGGGCTTGGGTATGCACCATGCACTAGTACTTGCACGTCGCAAAAAATGATTGTGAGACCACGATTCCTAGAAACAATAAAGATATTAAAAGTCATCTTAGAATGAATAAAAATAAAAATTAAAGGGTTGGGCTACAATGGCCCACTACAACACTCATAGTGTTGAAGTTATTGTTTCCCTTGCAACGGCGCAAAACCTTGATAGGTATTTTCTATACACATAAAACACAAGTATACTCTATTGTAGTAATATAGGCCCATGAGTCCCGGATGTCAAGCATGAGGAAACGTGACTTGAGAAACTAGTCCTAACTATAGTGTAATCATCTTATGCCAAATAAACTTGAATGATTTGGTTAATTATCTAAACTAAAAAATAAATCTAAATTATTGGTTGTTGTTCTCATCTTAGTGAATTCCTTAGGATATTGGTTTCACTACGGTTAACATTGCATTGTAGTCGTAATACATCGATAGAAATCTCCGTACTCTGGATTAAGATCCCGTAGAGAGAATTACCTACTCTCACAGTGTAGTTCACTACCTAACTTAATACTAACCCCATTCTCGTATCGACTGTGTTATTAGATAGATGTTTTATTGTATATTTTTGTAATCTTCCCATGTTTTAAACTATCTTTCTCAAAGGGTTTTATAGAATGTGTATTTGAATTTCTAACCATTAATTTTCCTTTTTAAAGCAATTATTAAATGTCCAAGTACTACCTATGGTGATCAAACATGGATAGTTCAATCATTCACACAGAAATAAATCCAGAATTTAAGGGAAATTAATGAATTAATGCATAAAAGTCAAATACAATGCATAATCGGGCTACTCCCATGTCCTAAGGAGTGTGGGGATTAGCCCCTCGTGGTTTCCATAGTCAAAGACATCAAAGGAGAAATAAAAAAAGTGGAGAACATTAAGAACCCCTAAAGTAGATGGTTCAAACGATTCCTTCTCACGTACTGCTGATTTTCTACCTTCTAACTGCAATTCTATGTGCTAGAAGTGTTCAGATCATCTGAAACATGTCCTTCCTCTTCGCTATCTCCTCCTCGTTCTCTCAATTGTTGTTCAATAAAAAAAGAGGAGATATTAGGTCTGGTCTCACTTCCCCTAAGGCAGAGGCATGACTTAGGGTGAGTTAGAAACTCAGTCGTTGGATTAAACAAAGCCTTCATCTCTACCTGATCCTGACTTGTCGGTACTACTGACAAGGTGTCGGTACTACTGAATCCTCTAATTGTGCCACCACCTAACAAGTTGTTAGTACTACCGACCTTGTTGTTGATATTATCGAGTTGCTTCGAATTCTTTGAAAAAAATGTTATAACATCCTTGGTAGTATTGACAGTCCTGTCAGTACTAACGAGTCTTCTCGATTTCTTTTGTTACAACATGGTCATGTGTCAGTAGCACCGACTCCAAAGTCGGTAATTATGAGCTATGTAGATTCGTTTACATTCACCAAATATGCATAAAATCTAAACATAAGCACTAGATATAGATTAAATCATCTGGAAACATTAAAATTATGCTTATTTAATATGAATGATTGTCACTGGCTAATAAAAGTAATAGATACACCAATAATATGAGACTAGACCAAAAAGTGCACAAAAATCAATACAAAGTATCCAATGAAAATCACAAAAAAATAGTGCATCATCATACAAGATATATGATGTTTTCATTACTAGAAGGTACATAATGGAAATTCACTAATTGTGTTACATTCCCAAGAATGACATATTCAAACAATAGTGGAAGCAACTCTTACTTCACACAGTTTCTAGCTTACTTCTTCTAAGGTCCTAAAGTGGAGATCTTTATCTCTTTCTTCTTCCTGAGATCCTCTATATAAATAGGGTAGTTCCATATCCAATGTCCATATTGGTGAGAGTGGTGGCACTTTCCTTCTTTAACATTCTAAGTGAAAAAGGACAAATTCCTTTTGCGCTTACCCTTCTCCTAGTCTTAAGTGTAGAAGACTTGGACATCACCTTAACCTCAGACTCTTCTTGGCCTTGCCTTTGTGTTTAGACTATGTTCTATTGATCAATATCGTGGGTTTGTCCATCTTGATTTGTGTTATGTCATTAATCAACGTGCCAAGCAATTCAGATATTGGTTTGGCGAAGTTATTCAAGTGATAACAATAAAAAAATGGATATATGATTCAAGAAACAACTGTAGAATCATATCCATGGCCAACTCTTGACCTAAAAGAAAGCATGCTCTTTGCACATGTCAAATAATATGGAATTCTACTGGATCTCCCTATGTCAGCTTGCACTCAAACATCACATTGGAGACATTATGCCATATTTTCTTTACATGATTCTTAGGATGGGTTACATCTCAAGAATATCCATGTTTTCATGTTGTTCATGCAACTCATAGTTCATACAACTCAACATAAGGTCTTTGATGTCGGTGATATCATTTGCATGGTTCAAGTAAGCATCCATTTCTACTGTAGGTGCATTAGGTGTGGGTTCGTCTTGCTCTGGTCTTTCAAGGACATAGGGATTTCACTCATGATTGAGAACATTTCACAAGGTCCTCAACCAGTTATGAAAATTTATATCATTTGGTTTGTCCTACTCAAGTACTAATTGAAATGATAATGTGTTTGTGTTTTCCATTAGAATCTAAAAATGAAATTTTGCAATTTTGTCAAAATATTTTTATTTGATTTCATAAGTTCGACGATATTAATTAGTCATTTAATTAATTTTGATCCTAGTATTTTGTTAAAATTTATAGCCCTCACTTCTAACTTGGAAGAATACAACACACTGCCTTCAAGTGATCCAAGATCCAAAACAATTCAACTATTACCCTGCCAACACCAACGTCCATAACCAATTATTAAGGTGGGCAACTTTTTCCAATTGTATCTCATGCAATTCTTTGATAGATGGTATGTGCAACTCTTTGCCATAGTCCAATTGCATGCTTCTAGGTGCTTAATTCCATGAAGATCTCCTAGTTAAGACTGATAAAAAAGTCAACATAATAGTAATTACCTTTATTGGCATGCCAACATAACTACCATCACACTTCCACAAGATGGAATGTGCATCATGTTTGGCATAACCATGCATAGTCAATCAATCTTTTCAGGTGTGTTTCTTTTGGAAAGAATCTAAGACTTAATTTTATAGTGAAGGATTATATATATACCTATACATATACAATCATCACATACTTATGTATCATATACATTCTATAACTACAAATGAATAACATGCAATCAAAAATATACAAGACATGTTTGTTTCTACAATTCCGTATGTGCCAGCAGGCCATTAGGAAAAGAGTCATATCCTCATCAGATGTACCTAGCTGCTCCTGAAACCACACAGTGAAGATGGTGTTGTCGAAGAAGTGAATAGAGTTTTGGTTTTGAAAGAGGGCCATCCACACAACTTTAGCTAAATAACAATCTCTGATTGTGTGGATAGTGGTTTCTTCTCCAGACCTGCACCTTGGGCAGATGGGGTCAGAGGAGAGTCTTCTTCTTACTCTTCTCACATTTGTTAGCACAACCTCATGCAATAGGAGCCAATCATAGGTTTTGACACGGGACGAGGTCTTAGCATCCCAGATTTTCCTCTACTTTCCAGTTGTTGGGCGACATTTCCCCTCCATCAATTTGTGGTATGTCCTCTTGGTAGAATATAATCCAGAGGTAGTAAAGTTCCAGATTCTTATATCATCTCCATCTACGGCGGTTGGGATGTCAAGCTTGGTGATATCGTTCACTATGTTAAGTGGAAACCAGTCCAAGAGAAATGAGGTGTCCCATTCGCCTTGCAGATTCACTAGGCTACTGACTTTTAGGTCTGCTAGATCAGTTGGGATTGGCTTCAACGAGTGCTCCTTTAATTATATGTCCGCCTCTCCACTATCTATCTTCCCAGACATTGATGCTATGGCCATTCATGGGTAGTATGTATGAATTATCTTCTATGAATTCTTTTCCTATGATGACATCTCGTCCAAGACTGGATATGTTATATGATTTGCCAGTTGTGGCTTTATTGAACCGACTTCTTAAACCCGCACACCACTGTGAGTGTCGAGAGGTAGCCAAGTCCCAGGAGTGTTTGTAGATTAAGGCTAGATTCCAGTGTCACATCTTCTTTAGACCGAGACCACCCTTTTCTTTGGTGCTGCATATCTTGTCCCAAGCAACTAGGGCTAAGGGATGAGATCTGTAAATGCCTCCCCATATGAAATTTTTTACGGTGTTATCAAGTCTATCGCAGATTCATAGAGGAAGATGTGCAGTTTGCATGACATAGGTGGGCATGGATGTTAAGGTGGCTTTAACTAAGCATACCCTACCCGCCAGGGATAGGCTACTTGCTGACCAGGATGAGATTCTATTGGACACAGTGTTGAGGACTTCACTATAAGTCAGCCTCGTTACCCTGTGGTGTAAGATCGCGACTCCAAGGTATTTCCCTAGATCTTTAGTAGATTGGAACCCGTCTAATCTTCTAATTCTTCTTCTCAACACTGCATCAACACTTCTGGAGAAGTAGATATGAGTCTTCATCTTGGATACTGATTGGCCAGAGGCATATTGGAAGGCTTTGAAACATTCTTTAATGACCTTCATCTGTTTCATTGTTTCTTGTGCGAAAAGTATTAAATCATCGGTGAACCAAACATGGTAGATTTGCGATCCCATGCCTCCAAATTTCACAGGTTTCCAAATCCCCTGTGTGACCTTGAGGTCTATAATTTGGCTGAGGCATTCTAGGTACAACACAAAAAGGTAAGGGGATAGGGAATCCCCTTGTCTGAGACCCTAGCTTGCCTTGAAAGGTCTAGCGTTCTTTCCATTCCAAGCGATGGTGGTATGCCCCTTAGTTATCAACTCCATCATGAACTTTCTGATATTTTGCAGTAAATTGATACAGTGAATTGTGTCATTGATAAACTCCCATGTCTTCCAAAATGATACCATCAACCCTCTACAGCAAGCTAGATTCATCTTGAGGGAAACTAGAAATCAACTAGAAGCCCTCGCAAACCCTAGCAACCTAGCACATGATCTAGGCTCAAACAGGAAGATGATATGACAGACCCCACAGGTAGACACTCTGAAGTTTAATATGTATGCTGCTATCAAACCTAGAAGTACCTCTTGTTCCATGGTAGTTAGAGACAACGTTGGAAAATGGAAAGGTGGCGCATCCCTACGGTTACACACCCAGGATGTGGTAGAAGCTGAACTCCTAGGTATTCTCCTGGATATGGAGATCGCACATAGTAATAATGCTAATAAGGTAATTTTTGAAACTGAATCCTCACTGATTGTGAAGATAGACACGTCCGATTGGCATGATAACCCCAGGTAAGCTAAATTAGCGACCATGATCAAATCGTTAACAAGGTCGGAGTGGTCTATTAAATACACCTATAGAGAAAGGAACGCGGTAGCTGATGATCTAGCTAAAATCACCTAAAACTCCTGGAGAGATACCTCCAGTATACTCTTCCACCCACCAATATATATAACTATCTTTTCAGGGATTTTTGAAAGGGTAGTAGTACTACCTCATTTAATTATGCAAATCAAATTAGTGTTTGTAGCCCTATTTTGAATTTTCTCATAAGGGAAGGGCGGGATGAATACGATAGCCTCTCGACTTTATTATATATATATATATATATATATATATATATATATATATATATATATATATATATATATATATATATATGTACAAGCAATGGTTATGGCCAAACTAATGCAATTCCTTGGAGCCATAAGGAATTGTTACCGTGTAAGGTCCACATCATACCACATGATGTTGGTGAAGATCCATGCTCAAACCAATCTGGGTTGATATGTTCAACACTTAAACTGACTAGCTTGCCTCCTAACTGCTCGATTGGGCTCTTGAAATGCTCGTCTACTCTCAGATATTTATATATATACATATATATGTACATATATATATATACATATATGTATATATATATATATATGTATATGTATATATATGTATGTATATGTATATGTATTTATATATGTGTGTGTATGTGTGTATGTGGGATCATATATGTACATTAATCATTTTAAATATTCAAATTGTATGCAATAGAATGATAAAATCAAATCTGAAATCCCTAATACATTGCAAAATTAACCTACCTCTGATACTACTCTTAGAAAATCGGGGCAACAAATATAGCAGCATAACAAAATAAAATTAAATCCCATTTCCAAAACTAGCAAGATTGCATAAAAAATGTATGTAGGAAAGAAGGTAGCAAGAGTTTTACTTGGTTTTGGAGCAATTCCAGCGATAGCTCTTGATGCAGTATCGTGCTTCTTCTACAAGTCATAGTGAACTTCTTCTTCAAGAAATACTTGAACAATCATCAACATCTTCTTGATGCAACACCCTTGAGGGCAGTTGATGGTGTCCTCCTAGAAGGAAAAATGTGTCACCTCTAGAGTAGTCCATGCAGACCACCAGGAACTCAATATTGTGCTACTAGAGCCAACAGGAAGGAGTTGTTTCTTCGAACATTGATGTACTAGAATTGGTTCTCATTCCCAAAATTGTCTCTCCCTTGCTATCGATCCCTTCAACAGGTAGGACTTGCTCGATTTCACTATTAGTTACTATGACAAAGTAAGTTCTCCTCTATTCTATTATTTAATTCCTATTTTATCCTCATAATGTCCATTCATGACCCATATTTACTTCTATTGACCCCTTAATCAATTTTGATGCCCAAATTCAAAATATATTGATTAATAGGATTTGCACACACCTTGTGACACCTCAACTTAGCTTAATGAACCACTTTGTCTGAAGAAATACCCTTGAAAATGGAGCTTTACATTTTAGTCTCCAAACATTTTCCTAATATTCTACACTTTATTTTAAACCTATCGTCCAAATATAGGACCATTTGGACCTTCCTACTATTTATATGATTTTCCAAAAATATACCCTTTTATAGTCATATAAATCACCTTTTTATTCTTTATTGGCTCGACCCACTTATTCAGGCTGGTGCCAAGCCTGACCCGGCCGTGCTAGCCAAGAATTGGGGGTTCTTTCTCTGGACCGACTCCAAGTTAGCCGCAAACTGAGCCCCTTCCATTGAGCTAGGCGTGTGACCTAGAGACTATTGGATGATGATATCCAATAGTGCTGGAGTCATCTTCCATCTTGCGCCCAAGATGGAAGGTCCATCATGGACCCGACCGGTTGAGTGCATGGCCCGATCACTCCCTGACCCCCTCTCACCCTGATTTCATAACCATTCTCTTCCACTCGTTCTCTCGACCTTCCTCAACCTTAATTGTTTAAAATCGTGCATTGGGGGCCAAGGAAACCCGTCACCACCCTTATGATGTGAACCTCTTAGAAAACCCTAAACCTAGCCCCATCTAACTATAAACCCCCCTTATCACTTTTCCCCACAAATCTAGACGACAACTCTCTTCCCCCTCTCATCCCCTCTCTCAGGTTTTCCCCTTTGCTCCAGCACACCCCTACAGCGGAATCGCCTTGCCCGTGCCCAAGGCTTCTGCTGTTTGTCAAGGAGTCACGACCGTCGGATCATGGTTAACGCTGACCAGACTAGGAATCGATGGCCACAAGACCCTACGCGCCTCTCCTTATCTCTTGCTCTCCATCGCACGTGCCTGGTGGTCATCCTTCCTCGGTGACAAGATCTCAACCACGATCAAAGCTAACCAAGAATCTGGCGGTTGAAGTTTTTCCCCTCCCTCCCTTTTCTGGTAAATGTTTTCCTCTCCACTAAAAAATTCAATAAATGATCAGAACTTGCAAAAATTATATTTTTTGATTCTTGGATTCAAAAATTATGAACCAATAGTCAATTTTGAACAAAAAAACCAAAGGATTCATTTAAAAATACTTGTGAATCCTAAATCTTGATAGATTTTACTATATAACTAGATGTTAAATCTCTTTCTTAAACTTTATCCTAACTAACTCTACTCTATGATTTATCTCTAGAAACCCTAATATATGATTCAGATGCATCTTGAAACTAAAAATCATAACTTGAATAATGAAGCACTAGATCTCTATTTAATCTTGAATAATGACTCAAAAATTTATGATGATGATGATGATTAGGGTTAGCAAATGTGTTCCTAAAATACCTAGGTAAGTTATTCATTCTTGAATATGCTTCACACTTGATTAAATGTTGAAATCTTGATATAATGTTGATTATAAAGGAATGGTCTACCTTAGGGATGAATAGGAATGAAAAACCCTAATCTTGTATACTTGATACATGATCTTTGTGTATAACATGATCTTGACCGTTGATCATATCTGGATTTATCTAGGAACTACTTGAGACCTTGATCTTTTACTCTTCGATCTATACTCTATTTTCATCCAAAGAGGTATGCTATTATAATTCCCTCTTGAACAAACTAGTGGTAGTGAAGATATTTTCTCTGTACCTCTTGACTGAATGCTTGACTATGTAATTGGTCTTATTCCCTATGACTATTCTGTTTGTTTTTATATATTTATGTTGAATAAACAATGAACATAAATAAATTTCCCATTATGACTACCAGAAACTATTGATTCGTTGATATTGAATGCAAGGGACCTCCTCATTCGGATGATGGGAAGAACTTGCACGTGTTATTTGAATACCTAACATTGTTAAGAGAATTGGAATATAGTACTCTCCCCCATCACGTTGGGACAATACAGTCACACATGAATCCATATAAGAATGCTTCTTGATATTAAAATAATGATAAAATTCATATTAAAAATCATGTCCCATGAATATTGTTTTAAATTCTCTTGATATGTTTTTTTATTATAAGTCCTGCCAAGCATACTACTTTGCTATAAAAGTATTTTACTTGTTTTATATAGCGTACTGATGCATGTACATTGATTGTGTCTTGATTTTATGATTTTAGGCCATGCCAAGAATTGAAGATACGAACCTGTCATCTCTTACTTTCCGCTACAAACAAAGATTACATCAATATGGACTTCACATGGGAGCTAATGTAAAAGGAGATTTAGTTGATAGTTTAATTTTCTTATCTTCTTAGAATTTTCATTCCATGTTGCCTATGGGCCCCATGTAACAAACCTTTGGTTCATTTTCAATCAATAGAGAATGTTATTTCGTTTTTGCATATCATGTGTGTGTGATCTTTGGGTCACTTATGGAAGGAAACTCTAATCCACTTCTCTCTGATTATTGTCAGTGAGATTGAGATTAGCGTAATAATGATTCCTTGAGAGTTGGTATCAGAGCCATAACACACCTCATTTGCATTAACAAAATGATGTTCTTAATCACTAAACCAAGGAAGCCCTAAAATCCACTATGGTTAAAACTAAGGTGTCCAGAAAGAGCACAAAGGGGTTCTGGCATAATTCCTCCCATCAATCCTCACGGTGTATGAGGTTCATCCTACTCCATATGGCCTTAGTAGAGTAAGAAATGAATGGAAGGACTTTCTAAAACCGTAAAGAGTCTTCTAAAATCTCATCTCTTCTTTAGGGATTACCCAAGCCACCTATTAGAAGGAAGTAGGATGAATTCTCATCTTCTCATTCTCATTAAGGTGTCATGACTTGATCTATATACTCTCTCTATGTGGGGTAGTCTAAGTATGGGAAAAATTGAATTTGAAAATAGTTTGAGAAAACTTGTTGCAATATTTCCATGATCTATCATATTCTTACTTTGAAAATTATAAATAAGAAAAACTTATATCAATTGAGAACTTGCAGATGGCCCCAAAAACCAGGAACAATAGCGATGGTGAAGGAACCTCTGGTACTAAAAATATTGGGAAGAAGCCTTGCATGAATGATGATGAAGAAGTTGGTTCTTCCAATAAGATCAATAATATGGGAGAGTGGGAATGAGAAAGAAGGTCATTATGGATGCCCTCCATGACCTAGTTGTTCATACAAAATCCCTTGTACTAACCCATAACCCCAAACCCATCACTTTCTAAGATTTTCTAAAACTCAGCCCAAAAGCCTTCTATGGGGAAGAGAAAGATGATGTCCTAGACAAGGATAATGCCTAGTTAGTGTCCATGGATAATACCTTCAGCATTTTGAAGAGCCCTGAACAAGACAAAGTTTGTTTTTCCACCTATCAGTTGAAGGGGGTGGCCAAGTTGTGGTGGGATAATTATGTCCTAACACAATAGGTCATCCCTATCAATTGATAATCCTTCAAACCTATCTTCACCAACCCTTTCCAGACAACATCTGAGAGAAAGATGAAATAAAAACAATTCTGCACCCTTACCCAAGGAATTAACACAGTGGTTGAGTACAATTGGCAGTTCCGTCTCCTGAAGAGACATGTCAACAAACTCACTGCGGAGTAGAAACTTGATCGCTATATTGATGGGATCTTCCTCACCCTAAAAGCTTTTGTGTCCTCATCCAAACCCACCAATTTTCAAGATTCCCATGACCATGCCTTGTCCATGGAAAGAACCCTAGGATGGGACACGAGAAACCATTACCTACTCTTGCCTACCTAGGCCATACTGAGGCTCTACCTGCAAAACTTGAACAGAAGGGAAAACCCCATAATGGTGGCAATAAGAACAAGAACTGACAGAAGAAGTAGAGAAATCCTCCTTCTCAGAACTACAATCAAGGCCAGAACCAGAATTACAATCATGGCCCTACACAGAACTAGAATTTTGGTCTAAATAGGGGACAAGGTCAGAATCCCAATGTTCCTAGGTGTCGCAATTGTAGAAATCTCCATTTGGGCCAATGCAAGTACACATCTCCAGTCTGCCACTTCTACAAGAAGGAGGGGCACTTCACAGACAATTGCCCTTACCCCCCTCTAGCATGTGCCAAATAGGGTGAGAATAGACAAGCCCATGTCTTTGTAGTGCATGCAGATAAGGCAAATGCAATGGAAACAAACTCATGGAAGACACCATTTAAATTCTAAATTTATTTCTAAAATTTTCTTACACGATTACCTTGTACAAACTCCATACACAAAAATATGAATATCTAGGTATGATGCAAATCTCTGACCATTTTGTTGTTACTCTATTTGTCTATGGGTCAACAAACACCTTCATGTATAAAAATCTTGCCTCTACGCTAAAACTTGAAACAAGGGACTTATTGTACATAATTGATGTAACTACCCCCAAGTGGAAAGATGAAAGCATCCTACTATATTTCCGAAAAAGTCCCTCTATCATATGCTACTCGTAATATTGAGTTAGATTTCATTATCTTAGACATGGAAGACTTTGACCTTATTTTGGGGATGGATTGGCTCCATAAAATCATGCTTTACTTGACTGTTGTGCCAAGAAAGTCATTATTTCCAAACCCAACCTCCCCACTCTTGCAATTCCTGGAAGGAAAGATCGATATCGCAATGATGTTATTTCTCTTATCAAAGCTCATAACTTGATATCCATAGGATGCAAAGCATACCTAGCAAATGTAATTGTAGTCAATCCTGATACAAGTGTCATAGAAAACATTGATATAGTGTGGGAGTACTCGAGTGTCTTTCCTAAGGAGCTCCCTAGGTTACCACCTGATCGTGACATTGAATTTTCTATCAAATTAACACCCAGTACCACACCCATTTCTTAGGCACCCTATCAACTGACTCCTGCTAAATTGACCAAATTGAAAAAGTAGTTGCAAGAATTGCTTGATAAGGGTTTCATCTACAGCTAGTACATCTCCTTAGGGAGCACCTATTCTTTTTGTCAAAAGAAAAGAATGGATCTCTTCATATGTGCATTGACTATTATATGATAAACCAAGATACTATGAAAAATAAATATCCTTTGCCCAGAATTGAAGACCTCTTTGATCAATTTTGTTCTACTCATATCTTTTCAAAAATTCATCTCCGCTCTGGTTACCACCAACTCAAGGTTAAGGACAAAGACATCCCTAAGTGCTCCTTTCGAACTCGATATGGGCAATACAAATTCCTGGGCATGCCATTTGGGTTGACCAATTACCCTGGCATATTTATGAACTTGATGAATAGTATCTTTCAACCTTTTATCGATAAGTTTGTATTGGTATTTATTGATGACATATGATATATTCAACTGATGTTGAATCACACCATACTCATCTTCGCAAAGTTCTTGATATCCTTCAATCCCATAAGTTCTATGCATCGTTGTCAAAATATGAATTCTAGATATCTGATGTCGTGTTCTTAGGCCACATAATTTTTGGTGGGAAAATTTCTGTTGACCCCGCCAAAGTAGTTGTTCTAGAGTGACAAGCCCCTAAAAATGTTTTTGAGATTTGAATTTTTATGGGTCTTGCTAGGTAATCTCGATGTTTCATTCAGAATCTTAGCAAGACTTCCTTGCATCTCACAAAGATGACCATGAAAGGAGAGAAATTTATCTGGTCAATGGAGTCTGAGTCTAGTTTTAAAGAACTGAAGGCAAAGCTGACAACTGTACCTATCTTGACTCTTGCCTTGGGAAATGATGGGTTTGTTATCATCACTGATGCATCAAGTTTCGGTTTGGGTTGTGTCCTCATGCAAGAAAGAAATTTATTTTCTTATGCCTCTTGACAATTGAAGCCCAATGAGGTCAACTATCCATGCCATGACCTCAAACTTGCAACAATCATTTATGCTTTGAATATATGGCGATACTACATGTATGGTGCCACCTTTGACATCCTCATTGATCATAAGAGTCTGAAGTACATCCCAACAGAGAAGGATCTCAATCTTAGTCAGAGGAGATGTCTCAAGTATCTCAAATACCATGAATTGACCAATGCCTACCACCCTGGTAAGGAAAATGTTGTGGTTGATGCACTCAATAGAAAAAAGGCCAAGAGTGATGCTATCTTCACCACCGTGTGGAATAATATGGAAGTCATGTCACCATGGGCCCCGAGGCGTATGGGCGATGTTCTCATATTGTCAAACATTCATGTCAAACCAGGCCCCCAGTCTGAGATTTTGTTGGCCTAGAAGAACAACAAGAGTCTCGAGGATGTGACTAAGTTGCTAGAAAAGATGCAGACACACCAAACAGTTGGTATGGATGGTGGAATCCGATACAAACAACGCATATGAGTCCTATAAGATTCAGATATGACTAAAAAGGTTCTATGAGATGATCATAGGTTGAAATATATTGTGCATCCTGGATCGACTAAAATGTACAAGGACCTACATAGGCATTTTTGGTGGAGGAATATGAAGACTGATATCACTGCTTTCATCTCCAAGTGTCTAACCTGCCAGTAGATTGAGGCTGAACATCAATGTCCAGGAGGTCTTCTACAATCTCCTATCCCTGAGTAGAAATGGGAAAACATCACCATGGATTTTGTGGTGGGTCTACGTAGGACCAAGAAAGGGAGTGATGTCATTTAATTTGTAGTTGATTGTCTTACTAAGTCATCCCATTTTATCCCAATCAAGACAACAACCAAAGTCCCAGAGTTAGCAGAGTTGTACATTAAAGAGATAGTCAGGCTCCATGGAATTCCTATATCTATTGTATCAGATTGTGATGCAAAATTAACTTCTCACTTCTGGTGACAGGTACAGAAAGAACTAGGGACTCAGCTAAATTTTAGTAATGCATATTATCCACAAACTGATGGATAGTCTTAGAAAACAATCCAAGTTTTAGAAGACTTGTTGAGATCATGCGACCTTGATTGGGGTGGTTCATGGGACCACTACCTTCCTCTCATTGAGTTCGCCTACAACAATAGCAACCCGTCCTATATAAGCATGCCTCCCTATGAAGGTTTCTATGGAAGACCGTGTACATATCCACTATACTGGGATGAAGTAGGCGAAAGATAAATTCTAAAATATGAGGAATTACAACTCTATTTTAATAATGTCAACCTAATCAAGCAAAGGTTGAAAAGGGCACATGATCGTCAAAAGTATTATGTTGATGCACATATGACTTATACTCGATTCTTAGTAGGTGATCATGTTTTCCTAAAGATTTGACCAATTGAAGCCATTTCAAAGAACAAAGGAAAACTTCACCCTATATACGTGGGTCCATGTGAAAATTTGGACCGTATCGAGGAATGTGCTTATAGGTTGGCTTTATCTCCACAATATAACCTTATGCACAATGTCTTTCATGTCTCAAACCTTAATTCCAACCTTATGCAGTATGTCAAAAACCGCAGCCATGTCCTCAATCATGAACTAATTGAATTAAAGAAAAACCTTGTATACCAAGAAGTTTCAATCAAAATCCCTTATACTCACACCAAGGAACTTAGAAATAAGAAAATCGAAATAGTCAAAGTGTTGTGGAAGCACTATGAGAGTGATGATGCTACGTGGGAGTTGAAGTTTGATATCGAGGAAAGATTTCGTGATCTCTTCAAGGAAGTCTGAAATTTGAGGAAAAATTTCCTTATAAGGAGTGGAGGAAGTGATAAAATGAATTTTCCTATATTCTATTATTTAATTCCTATTTTACCCTCATAATGTTCATTCATGAACCTGATTTACTTCTATTGACCCCTTAATAATTTTGATACCCAAATTTGAAAGCTATTGATTAATAGGATTTTCATACAACTTGTGACACCTCAACTTAGCTTAATACACCACTTTGTCCAAAAATATACTCTTGACAATGTAGCTTTACATTTTGGTATCCACACTTTTTCCTAATATTCTACACTTTATTTGAAACCAATGATCCAAATTTGACACCATTTGGACCTTCCTACTATTTTATATGTTTTACCTAAAATCTACCCTTTTATAGACATAAAATTCCACTTTTTATTCCTCAGTCAGCTCGAACCACTTGTTTTGGCTGGCGCCAAGCCTAACGCGATCGCGTTAGTCGTGAAATGGGGGTTCTTTCTCTGGACTAGTCTCAGGTCAGTTGGAAACTGATTCCCTCCCATTAAGCTAGGCATGCGACCCAATGACTATTGGATGACGATCCACTGGTGAGGGAGTCATCTTCCACCTTACAGCCAAGATGGAAGGTCCATCGTAGACCCACATGGTTGAGTGCATGACCCGATCACTCCCTGACCCCCCTCTTGCCCCGATTTTATAACCATTCTCTTCCCCTCATTCTCTAGAACCTTCCTCAACCCTTAATTGTTCGAAATTGCGTCTTAGAGGCAAAGGAAAACCACCACCACCTTTGTGATATGCACCTCTTTGAAAACCCTAAACCTAGCCCCATCTAACTATAACCTCCCCCATCACTTTTTGTTATAACCCCAATTTTTAGGTTCTTCTGGTAGGAAATGCAATTTCTCCTATTAAAGTCATATGAACAAATAATTATGTGATTTAATTTTAATGAATGGATTTCATTTATTATAGTCTTTCTTGTTTGTTTTGTGGGCCTTATTGGCTATGGGACCAATAACAAGAAAAAGGAAATAAAAAGAAAAAGAAATTCAATTAATAAATGAATATTTAAGAAAAAGGGAAAAGAAAGATGTGGAAGCATCTAGAAAGCCAAGAATTATCCTTCAAGGAGGTATTTTGTATCTTTAGGATTTCTTGGGTTCTAAGGAGTCCAAGATGCAAAGATAATAGGAGAGGAAAGACATAAAATCAAATAAAGCATTATTAAGAAGGAAAGTTGAGATAATGATGGAAAAAAAAGAAATATGAGGAAATATGGATAATGGAATCATTATGAATGAGATTTTGACTCCACATGGTTTCTAACGGTAAAAGAAATCAAAAGAAAGAAAATAAAAGATTAAGAAAGAGAAAATATGCTTAAAATAAGATTTATTAAAAGATAACTTGCATATGGCCATAATGCCTTTTTCCTTTTGGTTTTGGAACTCAAATTTGGTTTATGAGTAGATAAAGCCAAGATAAAGGTTTCCCTAAATTTGGGATCAAAAGGATAAACTATTTGGGAGATATGAATTTTGTACTTTTTCCTAAAGTAAGAGGGATAAATTAAATATCACAATTCGATTTTAATTCATGTTCTTTTATGGGGACTGAAAGCTGTTGGATCTAGATCCAACAATGGCTGCACTTCCCCTAGAAAAAGGAAAGGAGTAACAAACTCACATAATTTCATGGCTAGATTCCTTGCAAAGCAATAATCGAGCACCAATGGGACCGTTCCCATTGCGACTAGTATCCCTTACTGAGTAGAATGAGCTTGGGTTTGGATACTTTTGGAGCAAGGTTTCCCTAAAGCCCCAATGGAGTCAGACTCCATGGCTGTGGACTGCGGGCAATGCCTATATAAGGGGCTATACAAATGTTTGTGAGGAAAGGAGACCTTATAACGCATTGCCGGGGTCAGTGGCATCTTTTCCTATTGACGCCTTGATCTCTAGGATTCCCTCACTACCTGGTCTTCTCCCAGTCTACCGTGGATCCACCTTCCCATCGCCAGCCATCTGGAGGCCATCACAAGCCAACCTCAACCCATCCCCAGGTCTGACGGGGCGAGTTTAAGGGAGCACAACTGTTGCTCGTCGCTCAGGAGCATCGATGCCTAAGGTCAACCATGGTGTTGACCTGGAATCTTCCTGGTCTACACGTAGAAGCTGCCCCGAATGCTCCTGTCCCTATTGGTCACCCAAGCAAGGGTACTGTCGGTCTTTCGCACAAGACTCACGACCCACTTGCGTGAAACCAGACCGCATGGAAATAAGAAAAAGGGAGCGAAAAGGTGACGTGGCGTCCAATGATTGGCCCAGAAGGTATTTCCTTTGTAAATTCATAATTAATTACCCGTAACTCTAATGATAGCAAGATATCAAAATTTATCAGAAGAACATAAGGAAGCCAATAAAAATGATATTAAACCCGATTGTGTTTCTAATTCCAAAAGTGCCATAAGTTGATCATGATATGCTTTAAACTTAGGTTAAAAACCCTAATGATAATTAGAGATCAGATCTAAGATTCTTAATGGGTTAGTTCAAGTATAAATAACCTTTTGAGAAATAAAGTGAGATTTAGATCTAATAATAGATAATAATTGGCTTGTTTTAAGGTTTAATCTATGAATCCATGATAATGCATGTAGAAACCCTAATCTAGGGTAAATAAGATGATTAACTTGAATAATCCAAATTATTTGGAAATGTGTTGATATATATTAATCCTAAACCTATTAGAAGGAATACGACAAGTTAATTAGGGTTTGTGCTTAGTTTTTACTGTTTTAGGGTTTGTAGTGTTAATAGTGAAGGTGACCCCTAAAGAAACCCTAAATGCAAGTAGGACACCCTAGGAAGCGAGTTCAATTGAATAGATCTTGATAACATGAGTAGTGAGTAGATTATTACTGGGATTATTGCTAGCTTGTTCATTCGACAAGACATGTATGTGGTTATTTATGAATAATCGATCTAGTTTCATGAAGTTTTTCTCGAACGTTTGATCAATTGGATGAAAACTAAAATGTTGAGTGTTTATTTATGCAATCCAATAAAGTCATTATGATTATCACAATTAAGTATATATGTGTATTCTTGAACCTACATGACACCCTGATGTATGATGCATGACCAAGCCCCAAAGGGAAGGTCTATTCCGTCAAGCCCCAGAGGGAAGACCATTGGACACCGAGAGGTGACCCCAGGAACCAAGCACAAGATGGAGAAGGTGGCCTTCTGTCCCTTGCAAGGACAAAAACCTAGAGAGGGTGGTCTAGGGTTAGGGAAAAAGCGGTTGAGAATGTGTGACGTCACCGTATTTTCTAAAACTTAATCTGATGTGAGATGTCCAAATTGAAACCCTCACCACAGCGAGCATTCCAATTTAAACATCTCACACTAGGCTAAGAAGAAGAAAATCGAGGGAGTCAGAAGGAAACAACCAGTAGCACATGTAAATGAACAATAATAAAACCATACACACATGTCACCATTCAACATATAATTACAAAATGAATTGTTACAACATTTTATATTACATATTGAAAAAAAAACTATACATATACATGTACTACATCTAAACTACAACATCTTAAGACAACAGGTCCACCTGAACATCAGCTCGCCACACAACTCTCAACTATCCTGGATCTTCAAGAACACAACCATAACCTATACAAAAGATTACATGCGGTACACGTCAGCACAATATTCAAGAATATTGTACTGAGTATGCCTACGTGTCTTTTATTTACCTCTCATCATATCTTGGCAATAAGATAAAACTAATACTTGGAAAAGACAGAAGAATATAAGAAAAGCGTATACTTGCACAAAGATATTCATTAGCAAAAGAGAACACATATTTTTAATCACATTTCCATCATATATCTCGTACATCTGCCCCCAAGGGCTTTGATATTTTTAGGCCTTATGATCTACTACCAAAGAGTTTGAGATCATTTAACGTGTGATCTACTACCAAAGATTTTGATATCTAACACATGTGATCTACTACCAAAGAGTTTGAGATCACTTCAATGCACTGTACTACCAAAGAGTTTAGTGTTATCATATGATGGATCCGATATCTTATGTTTCATGTGTTCATAGCCATAAGTACAGAAAATCAAACAACATATCATGCAAGAAAAATCATTTCATCCAATATCATATGCCAAGTTTGTACTACCATATAACGCAAGCATATTATATAATAAGCCAAGTAAGAGGTAATGGCGTACCTTCCAAAGAGACAGATCATACTAAACACATATCACTGATGTCAACTATAATCTTGGTCAAGCCTGATCAAAACAAGACCATATACTATCATCAGGTTCTCATCTTATTATATCTCATCTTAACCCTAAACGTGTCCATTTAGGGTTTCACTTTATCTCATTAGGATATATACATTATTACTTGTCTTATCTTCATTCTTATGTGGGATTTATGTTATTGATGCTATATTCCGGATTAGGATACATAATCTAACATCAGGCTCTATATCATTATTTAAACATATAAACTCTAAGTGAAATGTATTACTCGAATTAGGGTTACATCGCATGTATTACGGGTCATATTCATATAACATGAATTATATGCATCTAACTGATATTCGATTTACATCTTAGCTTCATATTACTGATATGAACTTACTCTGTAAATTTCATCATTTATTGAGCATGTATGTATTTAATACATTTTATTTAGGGTTATTAGCCCTAATTAGCCATATGAAGTAAATTACATGCTTTCGTTCATCAACAGCATGATTACATACATCATATGGGTTAAAAACATTATTATGGAGTTACTGACATTTTTCCATAATTTTAGGTCTTTGTTTAGTATTTATTATGCATGAAAAGACCATTTACATCTTACATGATTATTCTGATATTAGTTAGTCAAAAGCCTGATATTATACTTCCATCTTGTTCTACGCATTTTTATGAGAATAGCGGTACCTTGTTTGTATATTTCTGATCATCCAACTAATTACTATGATTTATCAAACATCTAGATATAATTCGGGCATTTACCTTTTTACGGCCAATGAGAGCCCGCCACGTGGCCAGGGTGGGGTGCCTCCTTTACTTGTTCTGCCCGATCTGGATCTGCAGTTGGGTCCATGGATCAGGGGATCTGGTTACCTGGGGTCGCTTTCCCCTTTCTCGCAATCTTGCAAGCGATCCTCTGTTTCCTCTGTTTCGCAGAGGAAACAGGTTGTCTTCCTCCAAGCAAGCTATCCCTCCAGCGATCTGCGGGGCTAGAGCTCAACATAGCTTCTCTACGGCTCTGTCGGCCTCACATGTTGCTGTGGTAGCTATCGCCTTCCCGACACACGCTCACCAAGCCCCTAATCGTGAGTCCGTTGCTTCATTCACCAGCGCCGCCGCGTGCCTCCTGGAATAGCGGCCCGCCACCTGCTCAGTGTCGCTACCACCCTCTTCATCCACAGCGACTAGTTGTTCTCCGCCCAACGCTATGTGCATTCATGGACTTCTGTATCTACACAGTTACTCGACAACTTCTCGAAAACTCCACATCCTCGAACCACCGACTACAACTGTCGCTGAATAGCAGATGCAAAGAGGCGTCTGGCGCCTCCTCCATGGCTCTTGATCTAAGGCTTCAGAAAGCATCACACAGCCTCCAAGAACATCTCTTCACCCTCCGATCGTATTGAGGAGGTCTAACAGTCTACTCCCAGCTCGGCCTTCATCTGCGACTAATTGGGATTCCTCAGCCACTGCAGTGAGGATCAAGTCAGACTCTTCCCTGACTTCGCAGCTCCGTAAGGATGCTCCTTCACCATACGTCCTATCACCAAACAGTCTCCTCCTCAGGAAAAACTCCTACCTCTACCTCATTCTTCCAAATCGTTAGTCCATATGTGGTCTTCATGGGCAATGGAGAAGGCAGGGGGACGACCACTTGTTCTCTGCTGTTTCTCGTGACTTTGCATCCCAAAAGAGGGGTAGGTGTTTATCTTCCCACTCCAAAGTTACCCTCAACCCACGACCTTTGAGTAGCAGATCATGGAGTCGTCCACGATCATGTAACTACAAGGACTGAGTCCACTACAGTCAGATGGCATCCAAGGACCACGAACGCTGCCTCAGCTGAGCCGATCATATCTAAGGGTCCTGATAAGTGCTCAACAAAACCTGATCCGTGGTCACTTAAACAAGGCCTCATTACGCATGCATCTGAGCGGCTGAGTCAACCACAGACTTACTAATATCATATCCTAGTTTAATGAATTGAGAACTATATTCATCAATCATGCACATATGCATAACAATCTTATTCCAAACTACTCAAAAACACATATTGTTCCATCAATTACAATCTCGAAAAGTCCTTCTAGGAACTTCACGGCTCAGAGAAACTATAACCATAACTTTGTCACTATTTCAAAAGGGTATTTAGGATCCTCAAAATCCACTCCATCACATCCTACACACCTTAAAAGAAATTCCATCCTCGGAATTAAGCCAGAAAAACCACTTTGTCACAGAATGTCACATCAAAAATGTAACTTTGGATTGTTAATAACTTATTTGTGATAATTAAGTTGTTAAAAAAATATTTGTGGAATTGTGATTGTCCCCCACATACCGGTATAGAAATATACTAATCGACATTTTGATTGTCAGCATTTTAGGTACAATCATTGAAAAGGAAAAATAGTAAATTGAAACAATGTGAAGGTATGAATAATTAGTTCAAGGAGGATTAGATAGATAGACTCCATCTATGGATAGAAGTCTAGAAATCTGAAATTTTTACAAGGTATGCAAGAGATTTATTTTATTCCAGCTTTCCAATATAGAATTAGTAGAATTTAATAGTTAGTTTTGATTAAATGTTAAACCATGGATCTTGAGTTATTGGGATAGCGACTCTAACCTTTTGGTCTCCATTGATTGGGGGTTACTAGGAGGCGAGGTCGTTACATTTGGTATCTGAGCCAATGGTTTCTCATTGAATCCTTAATAATTATTAAATTTTACGAACTCTATAGAACCTGAGGGAGTTATTAGAGGATTTTCGGACAATAGAGGTGTCTAGAAAAGGATCACGGTCTGGGGAATGGAAATATTTTCCTCCACCCCGCTAGTCGATCATGTGGACTTCCAGATGTAGTGTGACTTCCTGGCCAATGTCTGAGGTCTTGACTCGAAATAAGATACCGTTAGGACCCTCTCATCTATTTTCATCCCTTCTCAACCCTCATTAAATTAAGTTTCTAAGGTTTAGGGTTTTTGTCTCTCTTCCTCACCCTCTTGAGGTCAGGGTAAGTATGATAAGGATTAAGGAATCCTCCACCAAATCAATGAAAAACATGTAAACAAGATGTCATGGATATAAGATTAATAGTTTAAGCGTAAACTAAAGATTAGTTATGTGATTAGGTTGCATGGCATGTGTTGTCGTGCCCTGAGGAGAGACCTGAGGTTAGACCTTGTCAGGAGGATGAGTAAAGAGTTAGTCCTGGAGGCAGAGGTCTCTAGGAAGAGGTAGAGACCTGACGCATTCTCTGAGGATGATGCTAACCCTAACCCTAAGTGGTTGTTAGAGAGAGATGACATGATGAGTTAGATATTATGGTTGACAATATATGTGGGATGACATGCTTTTTGGTTTTGATTACCCATGAGAAGCATGAGCTATGTGAGGTGGGTTGACCTAGTATTTTCAGTGACCCACCTTGGAAGGGTCGTGCCTGTTAGGGTGAAGGATAGATCCTTCATTGAGGAGGTTAGTGATGACCTTATGGAAACCCTTATAGGAATATATGAACGTGCACCTATGTAGGAGGGCACGTGAGTAGTTCTGGAAGTAGGTTGAAACTTAGGGCAGTTTGGTCATGCCTTACAGGTGAGGAGATGAACATGTAGAGCTATGGATAGTCTTGATCGAACATAGGTTTGATCTAGGTTCACCCATGCATGTGCATGCATGTATCCTTAAGATCTCGATCCACCTTCTTGAGAGAGAACCTTTAGTGGTAAGGTCAGTTGTAGGGCTATCTCTAGAGAGAGATCAAGACCCAATCACCTGTAGAGATGATGATACTCTAGCAAAGATTATCCGGCCTTTCAGTAAATTGATTTATGTCTCAGATTGGCAAAGGGAGAAGGATGACCTATCTGGCCTGCTTGTGCTGGTGGAAGCATTCAGTGAAGATATTCCTCAGTTTATTTCTCTCACGTATGGGCAGAGGCGGATGTCGGTGCAATTTTTATGGTGGCGATGGGGCCTGTGGGCTCGAGCAACACACAGTTGACTGAAGTCAGGAAGGATTCAGGGATTCCAAGAGAGGCTCTAGTGGTGCAAGAGAAGATTATGGAATCGAATGCTTTGGTGATGGCAACAATTATACCTATGCAATCGAGGGACCACAGGAGAGGAGTATATCCCCAAAAAGGCAGCATCGGTAGCCACCAAGGCGTATGGTGGTTGATAGAGAAGGCACAAAAAGAGCTCTGGAGAACAGACAGCTAGAAGATTTCATGTTTCTTGAGGAGGAAGAGTGGATCGATCACAGGAGAAGGACTGGAAGGAGCCAGAATAGAGTCAGAAGGAGTGGTGCTGACAACCGATTATATAGAAGATATCAATCAAGAAGGCGACATTCGGATTGCGAGGGGAGATATTTTGATGGATGCTGGTCAGATATAGATGGGGGATATAGCCCCTGATCGAACCTGCGCATGCTGGTGGATGTGATTTTACCTATTTAATGGATTGTACCTCCATTTTCTGGAACATTAGAGGCACCTCTAATAACCCTACGAGGAGAGTTTTGAGTAGGATTTGTGGGCGTTTTAAACAAGGGATCGTTTGCTTGTTCGAGCCCTTTCTTCATACAGAACAGACAACTGAGCTTTTGGACATCGTGTGGTTGGATTGGGCAGTTGATAATCAGGAGATGAATGGGAATATATGGTTTTATGCTGATAAGGATATGAAACCTAATATTTTTAGAAGACACATGCAACATATAACAGTGGGGTTTGAGTCCAGCGTCGGCCCAAGCTTCTTTGTTATAACAGTATATGCAAGTTGCGATAATGTTGAAAGGAGGGAGTTGTGGAAAGAAATCATGTTAATGACGGAGATCATTGGGGAAGAGAAGTGGATTATTGCAGGGGATTTCAACGTAGTGCATCATCCGAGGGAGAGAAGAGGTGGCAACCCTCCAGCATTCCAGGATTCACTTGACTTCAATTCCTTTATAGCGGATGCAACTTTGGATGAGATTCCATTTGATGGCAACCAATACACTTGGGTGAACAAACATATTTTAACTCCTATGATGTGGCAAAGAATTGATAGAGTATTAGTGAATGGAGCTTGGTTAACGGAGCGTCCTGCAACCATTTCAATTCATTTGACCAAAGATAGGGTTTCTGATCATTTCCCTATTGTTACAATTCCAGGTGCACAATCGATTGCCAGAAAGAAGGGACACTTTGCTTTTATGAAGGCATGACTTGATCATGAAGAGTGTCTAAAGGTGATAGAACAGTCCAGGGATGATCCAGTCATAGGGAACCCCTCCTTCGTATTCTACCATAAACTCAAGAGGGTTAGGGTGGCACTACGTAGGTGGAGCAAGGATACCTTTGGTGATAATAAACAGTGTATAAAGGACCTGGAAGATGTGATCTTTACCACACACGCTGCCTTTGATGAGAACCTGACTGATACTAATGAAAATAATCTGAGATCGGCGGAGAGGGAATTGCAGGGTCTTCGGGATGAGGAGGAGGCGAGGTGGAAGGAGAAGGCAAGGATTAGTTGGCTCCAAGATGGGCAGCGTAATACCAGGATTTATCATGCCACCGTCAAAGCTAGAAGGAAACATAGAAGGCTGAATAAGGTGGTCTTACAGGATGGCACATGTATCTTAGATACAAAGAAAATGGCAGAGGGAGCAGCTGACCACTTTCAACATTTCTTTAATGAAGTGGTAGATACGTGTGATGGTGAATTGGAGGAATTCTTGCATGGTATTCCGGATATGATGTCCATGGATGACAACTGCTTACTTACTGTTGGTCCCCAGGAAGAGGAGGTTATGAACACCATGATGAAGATGGATGCGACGACGGTGCCGGGTCCGGATGGGTTCACCTGATCATTCTTCCGGGCTACATGGTCGATAATAGGAGGAGATTTTATGAAGCTGGTGGATGCGTTCTACAAAGGCCAACCTTGTTTTAGGGGGTTGTTCTGCTGCCGGATTCTTCTTATCCCGAATATTGATAGTCCAAAAAGGCTGCCAGAAGACTTCATACCTATCTCAATTGAGAACGTCACCCTTCACATATTGGCGAGGATTCTTAGTGATCGCATGGCGCCTATGATGCCGAGGATGATATCGAAGATACAAGGAGCCTTTGTTAAAGGAGGTGACATTACTCATCATGTACGGATTGCCAAGGAGCTAATGCATGATATAAATAAAGGCAAGGATGCACCTAATGTCATCCTGAAGTATGACTTGTCGCGAGCATATAATAGAATGGTTTGGAATGTGTTGTGGAAAGTGTTAGGCAGATTTGGATTCACAACAGAAGTGGTGAATCTATGCTTGAGTTTCTATCATAACACATGGGCCACAGTTATAGTGGGGGAGGAAACTGTGGGTTTCTTTCCAATTAGTAGAGGCCTTTAGGAGGGAAGTGCGCTATCTCCATTCTTATTCATTCTGTTTGAAGAGATTCTGTGCAGAAAATTCCTTCAATTAGAGACGGATGGACTCATATCTAGGTTTCAGATCCGGGGGGATGCAACTCCTCTGGCCATACTACTATATGCGGATGATATTGCTATTTTCTTTAACACAGACCAGCGATCAAAGGAGATAGTTAGGTCTACCTTTGAGGCGTATGAGATGGTTACTGGACAACGGATCAATAAGGTTAAATCCACATGTGTGGTAGGAGGGAAAAATACAGAAGTGATTGATAGAGTGGCTGAAGAACTCAATGCAGGAGCTGCTATGGAATCATTTACCTATTTGGGAACACCAATCATTAAAGGAAGGATGAGACTCAATGATTATGATTTCCTGACGAAGAAAATAAATATGAAGGTCACGACTTGGAGATCTAAAATTCTATCTTTTGCAGGGAGAAGGCTATTGATTGCTCATGTTCTTAATTCTATTCCGGTGTACACGGCGGCAGCGGTAGGTATTCCCTCGGGGATCGCAGATCGGATTGAAAGGAAATTCTCTAACTTCTTGTGGATAGACAGGAATGATCATCAAAGAAAGGCGTGGATTATCTGGCAAAGAATTGCAACTCCTTTTCACCAAGGTGGTCTGGGGATTCCATCGCTGCATCTAATTAATGAAGCCTTCATAGCTAAGGCATGCTGGGAGGTGTTGACTACATATTCTATTTGGGCTACTTTCTGCAGAGATAAATACACCAACATGAATGGTGGTCGAGATAATGTTTATCCTGGGTGCTTGAAGTTGGGTTCGTCACCGTCACCATTTTGGAGGAGGATATGGAAATTATTCCCACATGTCTTCCCATTATGCACATGGGTTGTAGGGAGGGGTGAGATCTCCTTTTGGGATTCGAGGTGGTGTGAACAACGGCTGGCTGAACATGCTATTTACTCCAGTGATAGAAGGCATACATTCCAGGTGAAAGATTTCTGGATAGACTGTCTGGGTTGGGATTGGGCCTCGCTGAGGGTGATATTTGACGGTGATGGGATACATATGATCCGTGATAAGGATATATGGCTTGCGGAAGAGGATGATAAGCTGATTTGGAGTCCGGAGAGTAATGGGTGCTTCTCCATGAGATCAACAAAGATGATTCTGGATCGTGACTGGGTGGAAGGTCCACAGGGGCTTGACGTGGTTTGGAAGTCTGTTTTCCCTAAGGCTGTGGCCTTTATCTGGAAGTCGGCGAGAGGAGTTGTTCCTACTGATGAAAATGTTAGAGTTAGATGTTGTATATCAATTGCGTCTCAGTGTAACTACTGCATGGAACCTAAGGAGGAAAACATTGATCATATTTTGTTCGAAGGACAGATTGCTGGTTTCTTTTGGGGTAAATTCGTGGAGTTGGTAGATTTGCCACCACCTAGTAACATTAGAACATTGGTTGATTATTGCATGATGGGGAAGAGAAAGAGATTAGTAGACTGGTTGGCAGGGAACCTTGTGATTGTTATTTCTTATAGTATATGGCACCTGAGATGTGAAGCAAGGTATGAGGGTAAACATAGGCCTTTTTCCTATGAGTGGGATTATGTTATTCGGATTATGAACTTTAACATGATGAAGAGATCTTTTCCGATAGATAGAGACAGTGATTTGTATACACGTTTGAGGGAGACAGGGATGGAAGAGCCTAGAGTAAAGCAGAGACAAATAAAGCTTATGTGGTGGCAGACGCCAGACTTGCACAACCTGAAGATCAACATCACGATTGGGAAGAGCAGAGATTGCCATGGTAGGATTAGAAGATGGGCGGCGAGGATTGTCCAGAATCATCAGGCCAACGTTTGCCTTGTATTCAGAGCTTGGCTCAGGAGTATTGAATACACTCTCGCTTTTGCAAGCATGCGCCATAGGAATGAAGATTGCACGTGATCACGGGCTGATCGTATCCTGTATAGAGGTTGATGATACATACATCCATGACATTATTTGGCGTGATAATAAAGAACCATGGAGGGTGACCCACTTTGTCAGGGAGCTATGGGAGGAGGTCGTCTCGGCTATGATATCTGGTTCCTTGGTTCACAAGTTCATCAACTCGATACCTCATGAGTTGGGGAGATGGGGCAGTAGTATGGATGAGTTATTTGTTTCATCCGATTCTATGAATATTCTGACCAGAATAAGGGGTATGGCTGTGTTGGAAAAGAGAAGGGTTCCATATGTCGTATTAAAGAAATCAGATGCATAGGATGATGGTTACTGCGGTTTGATGTTGATTCGAAGTCAGGGGGGTGATGAGAGTAATATCTGATGCTTATGTACTCTGTTTTATTTTTCACACCTACGGTTTAATATAAGTAGGAGCTGTAATTTTTATTATGATTTAGCCCACAAGAGGGGTGTGGGATGAATAAAAGCGACCCCTGGCTTAATTTAAAAAAAAAGCTTAGACTACGAGACATGAGGAATAATGAGAGGTTGGATATGATATGGCCTAGAATGGAAGACCTTAAGTAAATGTATGTGGTTGCCTCATGAATGATCCTTGGAGACTCATCGTACCTTGGATGCCTTTAGAGGAACGAAACTCTAGAATGAGAAGAGGCTTCCTGAACCAATGTACAGAAGATGTAGGTTCCTACCTTACCTTATAGGTGTTGAAAGTAGAGTTCCTTAGACCCAGGAGGTATGGTATCAAGTTGTGATGCCTCGTACCTAGTTGGTCATCTTGGTGTAGGGCTATGAGGTGTTGTTCACATGTAATAATAGTAGGAAGTGCATGTTATATCTTGTACATGTTTGGTTTTTGGTTGAAAATCTGAGCATGCAGTTAGACAACGGATGCCTGAGAAGTGAACCGAGAGTTCCTAGACCTAAGAGGGGAAATAGTAGCACCTGGTGCACCCGATGCTCATGATGAGGTTTGAGTTTATAGAGATTTGAGAATGGCAGCCCCCATGTTTGGAGGAAAAAGGAAACCCCTTGAACTAAAATATGTTCGATGAACCCCTCACATATAGGTTGGTGACATATGTATGTATGATCTTGGTCCAATGTTAAGGAATAGGAATAAGTGTGACATACCAAGGAGACATATCATGGTTTAGTAGGTGGTCATCTTGTTAGCTACGTGCCTTAGTAGCTTGATAGGACCATGTGTGCACCTGATGATGAAAACCATGGACGTAGGATTGTTTGTGACCTTTGTTGCTATGAAGAGATATTTTTCTCTCCATCCTGGGGAGGGACCCTTCTACTTGGTGCAGCTTTTGGGTAGGTTGAGGTAACCTAAATTGGTCTCTCATAGGGGCTTGATGAGCTAAGTGGAGAGCACATGGTATGAGAATGAATCTATAGACCCTTGTGTGACCATCTCTAAGGGGCATGAAGATATGTTACCATGGAGGTAACCTTATGGAGCCTGACCAAGTTAGGTAGGTCTCCACGATCCCTATGAAAGGATGTAAGTTGGACTATGTGTGCCCAGAGATATGATGGAGTTTTGGGTAAAGATTCAAGATTGATATGTCCTATAAGGGAATCCTTTGTCAATACTAAGCTCATGAAGGGATAAGACCGATGGAAATAGGAGTTGTCTGTTCCCTAAATGCATGAGACCATAGGGTTGGGAGGTAACAACTACCTTTACGCAAGGACCATGGGTTAGGAGGTTGGCAACCATCATGAGTTCATAGGACCTAAGGAGTAAGAGTAAGAGGCACTCCATAGATGCATAAGGGTCGGATCACCCCAAAAGTATCGGCATCCTAGATACCTTGAGGTAACGACTAAAGATTGTACATAAAAGAGATATGTTAGGATCCAAAGGGGAAAAAGTCTTCCCTTTGGTGTAGACTCATGATTAAGATGTTCATGATGTGGAGACATGTGAGGTACATTTCAACATAGTTTGGAATGTGTATTGGCAATGTGTGTTGCACCATCTCTACTCTTAGAACAAGATGAACTTTGTATTTGGACTGCAGCCAAATGCTTATTTCCTCTCCTTATGGGGGTGAGAGATAGGGCAATATGCATGCTATACGCTAAGGATAAATATGATGTGAGTAGAAACATTGCTATAATTGAGGAAGTATCATACCTTTTGATAGATGGTGTGCTAACACGAAGAGAACTAAGGTAGCCATCATATGAGGACATTCCTATCAAGAGCATTATGGAGTTTATGAGTTATATGAGCTTAAGTTTGATAACCAAGATGATAAGCTCAAAGTTTTCTTGACTCAGTAAGACCTAAACCCGATATGTGGATGACGAGTGGAGTATATGAAGGTTTATGTCCTCACCGATAAGTAATCTTATGTGGTAACTGATACCCTTGGTCTAGGTACAACTCATGTGTATAGCTATCTTGTTTAAGAGAGGTTGTTAGGCGAACCCTAAGTTCGTTAGAATATGAGACCATGTATGGCTAACACCCTGCTACAATCTGACCTGTTGGTCAAGGTGGTTTCTCAATTAGCTATCCTAAACCGTGATGAGATAGAGGGATGGTTGTATGAACCTCTAATACACCTCTCAGGAAAGGAAGGTGATGGAACCCATGAACAGAGTGTTCTAGGGTTACTAAGGAGTCAACCTTGAGAAATCATGACATGTAGGAGCTTGTGATGATAAGTACACCCTGCATCGTGGTACTATTAACAATATTAGAGTTTATAGTAGTGCTTTGAATACCTGAGATGAAGAAGTAAATAGAGTTGTATGTGGCTTGTCACCATGCATGCCAGTGGGTAAAGGTCGAACAACAGTAACCCAGTAAGTTGGTACGGACAATGCAGAGTCCCTGAGGGAGAATGGGAGTGGATCACCACAAATGTTGTGGTGAGTCTCCCATGGACCAAGTGAGGTTATGATTCAATATGGGTTATGGTAGATTGCCTTACCAAGTTGACCTAATCCCTTGCCTAAAAAAGAGGGCATGTCAATGTGACAGATCTGGTTGAACTATATATGAGAGAGATAGTTCATCTACTCTATGATCTGAGTTTAATATCATGAGTATGACCTCACGTTCACTTCCATATTGTGGAAGTAGGTACAGGAAGAACTTGATACTAGATTGAAGTTGAGTACATCTTATCACCCCTGTTTGATAGTTAGTATGATCCAAACTAGAGGGTCTGATGAGAGCATGTGTGCTTGTTTAGGTTGATAGATGGGGGTAGTTCATGTCCTATGAGAGTTTGTGATGATAGCCACCATAGCCAATATCGGGATGTAAGAAACTCTATAAGGAAGGTTGAGTCAGTCACTGCTTCATTAGGATGATGTTGTTGAAAAGACCTCATGAAGGTCAGAGAGAGACCACAATGTGTGCATATGAAGTCACTTTGATTGTGCGATGGATGAGAAAGCCCAAGGGCGACATGAGTCATGAGCTAATGCAAAGCAGACTAAGATGCAGTTCATTATGGAAGAATATGTGTTATGGAAAACTGACCCCTCTGAGTTATAGTTAAAGATGAGTCCCCGATACATGGGTCCACTTGAGATGGATTGGTGGAGTTGCTTATATTTAGCTTTACCCCTCAGGATAACATGATGTGTGTTGTGTTCTTTTTTTGTCCGATCTGGAGCACTATGTGATGTACTTGAGTCATGTGTTGAGCCATGAACCTATTGAGCTTCTAAGGAGGCTAAAATATCCTGAGTCACCTATGAGGGTACTTGGTACCAAGGTGAGAAAGAACTTAGATGTAAGAATATAAGATGATGAAGGTTCTTTGGAAGCATCATGGAGAGGATGAAGCCACATGGGAGCAGATGATGGACATGAGGAATTCTTATCATGTTTGCTTGTTTGTTTCGTGGAATTTTGAGGACAAAATTCTTATAAGAGGGGAAGGATGTTATAACCCCAATTTTTAGGTTCTTCTGGTAGGAAATGCAATTTCTCCTATTAAAGTCATATGAACAAATAATTATGTGATTTGATTTTAATGAATGGATTTCATTTATAATAGTCTTTCTTGTTTGTTTTGTGGGCCTTATTGGCTATTGGGCCCAATAACAAGAAAAAGGAAATAAAAAGAAAAAGAAATTCAATTAATAAATGAATATTTAAGAAAAGGGGAAAAGAAAGATGTGGAAGCATCTATAAGGCTACGAATTATCCTTAAAGGAGGGATTTCATATCTTTAGGATTTATTGGGTTCCAAGGAGTCCAATTTGCAAAGATAATAGGATAGGAAAGAGATAAAATCAAATAAAGCATTTTTAAGAAGGAAAGTTGAGATAATGATGAAAAAATAAGAAATATGAGGAAATATGGATAATGGAATCATTATGAATGATATTTTGACTCCACATGGTTTCTAGTTGTAAAAGAAATCAAAAGAAAGAAAATAAAAAATTAATAGAGAGAAAATATGCTTAAAATAAGCTTTAATAAAAGATAACTTGCACATGAAGATAATGCCTTTTTCCTTTGGATTTTGGGACTCAAATTTAGGATATGGGTACATAAAGCCAAGATAAAGGTTTCCCTAAAATTTGGGTTCAAAAGGATAAATAGTTTGGGTGATATGAATTTTGTACGTTTTTCTAAAGTAAGAGGGATAAATTAAATATCACAATTCGATTTTAATTGATGTTCTTTTATGGGGCCTAACAGCCGTTGGATCTGGATCTAACAGTGGCTGCACTTCGCCCAAAATAGGGAAAGGAGGAATAGACTCACATAATTTTGGGGCTAGATTCCTTGCAAAGCAATTGAGCACCAATGGGACCGTTCCCATTGCGAGTAGTATCCCTTTTCGAGTAGAATGAGCCTAGGTTTGGATACTTTTGGAGCAAGGTTTCCCCAAAGCTCCAATGGAGTCATATTCCATGGCTATGGACTGTGGGAAATGCCTATATAAGAGGCTATACCCTTGATTGTGTGGAAAGAAGACCTTAGAACGCATTGTCGGGGTCAGGGGCATCTTTTCCTGTTGACGCCTTGATCTCCAAGCTTCCCTCGCTACCCGTTCTTCATCCGTTCCACCATGGATCCACCCTCCAATCACTAGCCATCTAGAGGCCATCGCAGGCCAACCTCGACCCATCCCTAGGTCTGGTGGGGCGAGTTGAAGGGGGCGCAACCCTTACTCGCCACTTAGGAACATCGTTGCCCAAGGTCAACCCTGGTGTTGATCGGGAATCTACCTAGTTTGCGTAAAGAAGCCATCACGAGGTAGGGGAAGAATATGGAGCAATTGACCTTTTTACCCTAAATTCTCCTGTCCCTATTGGTCACCCAATCAAGGGTAGCGCCGATCTTTCGCAGAAGACCTGGGACCCACTCGCGTGAAGCCAGACCGCGTGGAAATAAGGAAAAGGGAGCAAAAAGCTGACGTGGCGGTCAGTGATTGGCCCAGAAGGTATTTTCATTGTGAATCATAATTAATTACTCGTAACTCCGATGATAGCAAGTCTTATATCAAAAGTTATTAGAAGAACGCATGGAAACCAATAAAATGATATTAAAACCCAATTGTGTTTCTAATTCCAAAAGTTCCATAAGTTGATCATGAAATGCTTTAAACTTAGGTTAAAAACCCTAATCATGATTAGAGATTAGATCTAAGATTCTTAATGGGTTCATTTGAGTATAAATAGCCTGTTGAGAAATAAAGTGAGATTTAGATCTAATAATAGATAATAATTCGCTTGTTTTAGGGTTTAATCCATGAAACCATGATAAAGCATGTAGAAACCCTAATCTAGGGTAAAGAATATGATTAACTTGAATAATTCGAATTATTTGGAAATGTATTGATATTTGTTGATCATAAACATATTAGGAATATGACAAGTTAATTAGGGTTTGTGTGTGGTTTTTACTATTTTAGGGGTTGTAGTATTAATAGTGAAGATGAACCCTAAAGAAACCCTAAAAGCAAGTAGGACACCCTAGGAAGCGAGTTCAATTGAATAGATCTCGATGACATGAGTAGTGAGTAGATTATTTGGTTATTTCAGTATCCTTGCTTGTGTGATTTGTTTGCTTGCCTGGAATACTTTCTTGCCTCGATTACTGCTAGCTTGTTGATTCGATAGGACATGTATGTGGTTATTTATGAATAATCGATCTAGTTTCACGAAGTTTTTCTAGAACATTTGATCGATTGGATGCATCCTAAACTATTGAGTGTTTATTCATGCAATCCTATAAAGTCACTATGTTTATCACAATTAAGTATATATGTGTATTCTCGAACCTACATGCCACCTTGATGTATGATGCATGACCAAGCCCCAGAGGGAAGGTCTATTCCGTCAAGCCCCAGAGGGAAGACCATTGGGCACCAAGAGGTGACCCCAGGAACCAAGCTTAGGATGGAGAAGGAGGCTTTATGTCCGTTGCAATGACAAAACCCTAGAGAGGGTGATCCAGAGTTAGGGAAAAAGTGGTTGAGAATGTCAAATCCAAAATGTAACTTTGGATTGTTAATAACTTATTTGTGATTATTAGGTTGTTCACATATATTTGTGGAATTGTGATTGTCCCCCACATACCGTTATAGAAATATACTGACCGACATTTTGATTGTCGGCATTTTAGGTGCAATCATTGAAAAGGACAAATTGTAAATTGAAACACTATGAAGGTACAAATAATTAGTTCAAGGAGGATTAGAAAAACAGACTCCATTTGTGGATAGAAGTCCAGAAATCCGAAATTTTTACAAGGTATGCAAGAGATTTATTTTATTCTAAATTTCTAGTATAGTTTTAGTAGAATTTAATAGGTATTTTTTAATAAATGTTAAACCATAGATCCTGAGTTATTGAGATAGAGGCTCTGACCTTTTGGTCTCCCTTGATTGAGCGTTATTGGGAGGCAGGGTCAATACACTTTTGGCCTACCCCCAGGAACCTAGACAACACCTCGATTTCCCCTCTCTCTCCCTCTCTCAGTTTTCCCCCTTTGCTCTGGCCACGCCCCCGCCGTGGTCCTACCGTGCCCATGCGTAAGGCTTCTACTATTTAGATGATGATCCGCAACCGTTGAATCGTGGTCAACGACTGATCAGATTGGAGTTGACAGCCATGAGACCCCACTTGCCTCTCCTCATATCTTGCTCTTCATCGCACGTGCCTGGGAGATTGTGCATCTTCGACTGCAAGATCTCGGTTGCGGTCAAAGATGACCAAGAATATGATGGTTAAAGTTTTTCCCTCCCTCACTTTTCTGGTAAATTTGCTCCTCTATACTCAAAAATCTAGTAAATGACTAGAATTTGTAAAAATTGTATTTTTCAATTCCTAGCTTCAAAAATTATGAACCAATATTCTACTTTGATAAGAAAAACCCACGGCTTCGTTTAAATATAAAAAACCTAATTATTGATATATTTTATTAATATCAATAGATTTTAAATCTCTTCCTTAAACTTTAGTGTAACTAACTCTACTTTCACTACAACAAAATCATCCAATAGTGGCATTTATACTAGTGGCTTTTATAAACAAAGCCACTATCTTTCTAATATACATGCATTTTGTATTAAAATGCCTCTAAACCACCTATTATAGAGTTTCTAAAAAGACATAACATTAAAGGCATTTTTATTTTTAATTAGTGGCAATTTGAAATTGCCATACCAAATTTGAAAACTAATTGGTAAGACAATTTTTACTTCCCGCTCCAAGTTTTCAACTTTGCGGTCCAAAAAATCATCATACTCCGATCTAGCACTCTGCTATTTCCTGATTGATACAACTCTCCGCTCCTCAGACCAGCACGTGGAGCGTCAACCTTGGTGATCATCGCCCTAGCTAGGGGCTGGTGGAGACTGGTGGCGGCTTGATCTGTGCCATTTGCGAGTGGAGGAGTGCAACTTGTCGGCCGTGCGCGGTCTTTGTCATCAATCAGGAACCTTCATCCGCCACCTATTTGGATCGAGCCAACCTGAAGCATCACCACAGACTCACTCTGTTCCTTAGGCGTCGGCGAGCTCGAGTGAGGGACTCCAATCATCCAATTCCTCTATGCTTTGCAACTTTCTAAAGAGGTATGTTGTCATCACGATATTTCCACTCACGTCTCTGATGATTGCTCTTAAGACAACTCCCACCATCATTGTAATGGAAGCATCCTTGTTGACATGAATCCTTTAGGAATCACATTCCATCACTGGGTAGAAATGTTATTGACCAACTTTTCTTCCTGTTGTTGAGAAGTTGTGAGAAACCTATAGTAATTGATCCATCATGTGCGGGCTGATTTACATACTAGTTGCGGGCTGAGTCATTCAACCCTGATGTAACCTACAAACTGCCACTTCCCTAGTCCCATTGAATTGATTGATCATGTGTTGTATTATTTTCCTGCTTCATTTACTGATGGGGATATGTCTGCAATTATGTAGTGTCTATCTTTTAACCTCCCTCTTGTAACCAAGATTTCGGTAGCCACTCACTAGAGAAAATATGACATTTTTATAGCCACCTCAAAATACAAATCAGTGTGGATAATCTATTCATGTTGCTCCTCCTTTGTTCTTGATATTTCTCATGAAAATGACACAAAACCAATAGGATGAGTGAGCATTAAAGGATCTCAAGTGGTTTAGCCACCACATCTACATATTGTTTGTAACCGTGAGTTGGAAAGGAACCATGCTAATTGATTTAGCGTATTCCTTAGGTAGAAGTTGCAAGAATGCATCCAGGTCCCATCCTATGTTGTTCTCAAGGATTATCTCACACACATTATTCATATGAGTGGTGATTCAGATAATCTAATATTTGGCTTTGAACTCCTCTAAGATTTACTGATTGGGCACAAAATATTTTCCTAAGCCAAATTATACAGGATTTCAATAGAGATTTTAACTTAAGATTTACATATTTTTTCCCACGCTTAGCTTTAGTTGTGTTTTTCTTATATTGATTGGATTTATATGAATTTTTCCATGGATATGAACCACTACTTAGTTTCATGCCACATTTTCCTCAATTTGGGTCATATTATTGTTGTTGTTGTTTCATCTCATAATCCTCATACATTCAGGCCAGACCACATTTTGTATGCTTAGTTCATTTTTAGCTAAGTTGTTTGCCAAATTCTGTCCATCAGTAGGATTTAGACCTACCTTTAATAGGGTTTGGTTTCCATTTGAGCCAATTTAGTTGAACATGGCTCTTTTTCATGTGTAAAAAAAGTTGCATGACATCCTTTGATGTCATTGATACATGTGTTACGAGTATGCAACTGGTCTGTAAATCATGATGAGGCTTTACTATGATTGTTAATGTGTGTTGACCTTAGCTTAACCTATTTTCTAAACAAGTAGATGACAATGGTAATTTAGTTAACCAATCCCTATGATTGATCCTAATTCAGTTCAGTATTGTTTTGCATTCATACACGGTCAAGATAAAATTTGTAGTGTGCATTTCCATTTTTAGATTTGACTTTTTTGATGTTACAACTTTATTGTGTGGGGCATGACATTTTCAGTACATCCAATGCAATTAGTTCAGGGAAGACCACAATTTGTATGCCTACTTTATTTTTAGCCAAACAATTTGCCAAATAGTGCTTGTGAGTCAGATTTAGACCTATCCCTAATAGGGTTTGCTTTCTACTTGGGAGAATACAACTGAACATGTCTCTCTTTCATGTGCCAAGCAAGCTGCATGATAGACTTCACAGTCAGTGATACATGCAGTCATTGATACTTTCTGGATGTATATGTTCTAAAGGTTTGTAGAAGGCGAGCTTGTAGAAGATGAGGTTGTAGGTTTAGAAACCATGTTGGTGGTTTTGAGGTTTACGAATTCTCCTTTGATACTAGCGGATAGGACCCAGGCTCCTATTCATTTTCTGATTCACTTCAAAATGATTAGAATGTGCATGGGTCCTTATTATAAGTATGTTCTTTTATTCTTTTAAAAATTATTTCAAACATAGTGACCTGTACTCATAAAACTAAAGAGGAAACAATCTATCCCATTTACATATAGGTCATAGAATAATAACCTCACATATCTCATTTAGAAAATTTACAATTTTTAGATGAATCCTTGTTGTCATAAAATTTGTGGTACTATCAAAATAATAAGATGATAAGATATCTTGTAGTAGTGTTTTTATAAACACAAAAACACAAGACTATAGTAAAATGTGTAAAGACACCACTAACCTCTTTAAATAGGTCTCACACCTTCTATAGTAGTGCATGTATACTCCAAATTAAATAGGTCTCACACCTATACAAAATAAGCCAGACACCCTTAACCTCTTTGATAATCTAAAATATGAGTGTTGATTCAACAAATAGATAACAAGTGTCACCTCATTTTATGAAATACCAAGATACATCAAATTATAGAAAATACTAGTTACTTCCTTGAAATTCTCAAAGAAGGATTAGTGAACATTGGACCAATTGCAAAGATATAGGACATGATCTCCTCTGTTAGATTTCTTTTCAAGCTATCATGTCTACCACAATAAAGTTGGTTATGACAAGAAATAAAAGTTTAACTGATGTTATACAACTTTTTCTAAAAATATATAACATTGTTAGATGTACTTACAATTTGTTAATACTAATATTATGCAGTCTCTATCCACCCACAAAAGTCACTATGAACTGGGCCTCTATGCCAATGTTAATGTTCCCTATTGAAGAACAATTGGACATCATCCTAGATGATCATTCCTTAAACAAACTAGCCATACCCAAACATTGGCGTTCTCTAAAAGGAAGACACTACATGCCTGGTGAAGTGACCCTAAATTTTGGCAATTATTCACATATTATCGAGGTTGAGTATGATTTGACGAGAAATCTTGTATCAAAATCCAGTTGGCATGATTGGATTAGAAAGATGCTAGTGGGCCGTAGCGGCAAGCAATTTCTCCGTCTAGTTGGCCATAATACCATCAAAGTTTGGATAACCAACATCAACTGTGAGACCCCCGATCATCTACGGAGATATGAGTGCACGATGGAGGATATCAGCTCAAAAGAATCTGATGATGAGGCCTTTGTCAGTTCAAATTTGTCTAAATACAGTGAGGAGCTCTGTGACACAGCACAATCATGAAAAAGACCACAGTAGGTCCAATTAACAAATATAACCGTCAAGAAAAAATTTTGTGTTTACACTTTTTGTCTGAAAGCAATCAATACTCACAGCTGCTTTCTTTTCTGAACTTCAGGAGAAGATCGCCAAAATGATAAGTCCTCAATGTTACTGATGCGGGACCATGTTGGTGTAGTATTTAGTTGTATATCTATATCGACTTGTCTGTATTAATAGTTATTTTAATTATGTGCATGTTTAGGGGTACACTAACCCCTTTAGTTAGTTATTGTTTAGGTGTACACCCATGTGTATGGATATAAAAAGAGATTAATTAATGGAACTAAAAGTTGCTACATGAATGCTTATAACTGAAGTGTGTGTTCCCATGAATGTTCCAAATTCACAAATCCATCGTATCTAACAACACATTCAAAACCAAACAACAAAAAGAAATATGCATATCCTATTATGTTACAAATTACTGATAAATTTCATTGTAAATGTTCTTTTATCCTTATTATAACTATGTTCTTTTATCCTTATTATAAGTATTTCAAAAAATGCTTGGGCACCCGCCTAGTCAGATAGGCTCACGTGAACTTCATTTGCATGATTACACTAGTATTTTCTCATATTGTATAGTCTTTTTTAATATGACATACTTACTCATATGTTATATGTTTTACTAATTTTATAGAATGGATAAGTCTTGGATAGCAGAGGATGACCGAATGAGCAATAAATACTTATGTGGAGTATCAAATTTTTGGATTTTACTTTTGAATATTCATAGATTGGAGACAAGATTTATGCCCATGTAGAAAGTGTGCTAATGTATACGAGGTCACCAGAAAGACTGCATTGAGCCATCTACTGTGGCATGGCTTCTTACCAAGCTATATTTCTTGGGCTTTTCATGGTGAAGATGTCGATGTTCAAATGGATGCTTCTACTGATCAGGGAGATTTCCTTAATGCTGAAAATTTACAAGATATGTTGCATGATACTTTTCTGATTTTTAGTGAAGATGGAAATACAGAAGGAGTGGAGCAATCTAGTGATCAACATTTCAATACTGAAAAATTTTATATCTTGTTAAAGGATTCTGAGACATACTTATATCCAGGGTGTAAGAAATATAGCAAACTTGCTTGCATCCTAGAATTCTATCACCTGGTTTGTCTTAATGGCTTGAGTAAGAAAGCATCATCTATGTTTCTTATGTTCTTTAAGAAGATTCTACCAGAAGGAGAATACTTACCTAATTCATTTTATGAGCTAAAAAAGATGATTACGGGGTTGGGCTTAGATTATGTGAAGATTCATGTTTGTCCAAATGGTTGCATGTTGTTTTGGAAGGATTCTGCTGATAAAGACGTCTGTGATACATGTGGAGCATCAATATGGAAACCGATTACAATCCCAGATGATGATGATGATGAGCTTGCAAAAATACCCAAGAGAATACCTATCAAAGTGCTCAGACACATTCCACGTATACCCCGCCTAATGTGATTATTCATGTCATCAAAAACCTCATCCTTAATGAGGTGGCATGCAGAAGAATATGAAAAAGATGATAAGTTAAGACACCCGGTTGATTCACCTGCATGGAAAACATTTAATGTGATGCATCCAAAATTTGTTGCAGACGCTAGAAACATTCGATTGGGACTTGCAACTAAAAAATTTAATCCTTTTGGGACAATGAGTACTTCTTACAGTACATGGCCTGTTGTGATTATTCCACATAATTTACCTCCTTGATTTTGCATGAAGCAACCATATTTTATGTTGTCCCTACTCATTCCTGGACCAGCTTCACCCGAAAATATAGATGTGTACTTGCGTCCATTGATTGATGAGTGAACTATGGGATACTGGTGTACATACATATGACACTGGAACCAAGGAATTCTTTCTGATGCATGCTTCTTTATTATGGACTATTAGTGATTTTCCAGGATATGTACATCTATCTGGTTGGAGTACTAAAGGCTACAAAGCATGTCCCTATTGTAATAAAGATATTGTCTCACATTGGTTGCCACATAGCCGTAAAGTTTGCTACAGAGGACATCGTAGGTTTTTGCCAACTAGCCATAGATTCTGAAAAGAAGCAAACACATTTCTTGGTGAGCAAGAATTTAGGTGTCCACCTAAACCTCCTTCTGGAGCTCAAATCTTGTCACAATTGGAGGACGAAAGAACTGTAATTGGGAAGGAAAGGACAAGAGGTAAGGATTCAACACACAATTGGGAAAGGAAAAGCATATTTTTTTAGCTACCATATTGGAAAACTAACATTGTAAGGCACAATCTCGATGTCATGCACATTGAGAAGAATATATATGAGAATATTGTTGGAACATTGCTAGGTTTTAAGGATTAAAGTAAGGACAACTTGAATGCAAGGAAGGATTTGGAGGATATGGGAATCAAATTTCTACTTCATCCAAAAACTATTGGTAAATATACCATCCTACCTCCAACTTGCTATACAATAAAAAAGATGAAAAAATATTATTTTGCAACCTCCTAAAATCTGTCAATGTTCCATACGGGTATGCATCTAATATATCTAGATGTGTATGGCCGAAGGATCAGAAGATGCTACCAATGAATAGTCACGATTATCATGTGCTGATTCAACAACTTTTGCCATTAGATGTCACTGTGTCCTTGCCCAGTAAGAATGCTAAGTCATGTATTATTAATCTTTGTCGCTATTTTCAAAGGTTGTGCACTAAAGTCATAGATCCAAATGATTTTTCTGCATTGGAAAATGCAATAGTTGTTACACTTTGTGAGATGGAGAAGATATTCCCTCCATGTTTTTTGACATAATGGTGCATCTATCAGTCCATCTCTCTTATGAAGTGAAGATAGTCGGCCCTGTACAATATCATTGGATGTATCCAATTGAAAGGTAAAATTTGACACATCATGATGACTTTACCTATTGGAATGTAATTTGTCATAATATTTTCCTCAACTTTGTTATCAGGTATCTAATGACCCTAAAAGGATATGTTCGTAATAAAAGATATCCAAAAGGATATATAGCTGAAGAGTGTCTAACTTTTTATTCAAGATACTTGCATGGAGTTGAAACAAAATTAAATCAGTCAAATAGAAATGATACTGACGAAGCAAATTTGGAAAACGAGCCAACACTTGACAATGATGATTGGTCTATTTTCTCGACAGTAGGTCATGGTATTGGTAAAATGGTAACATGTGTCTTGGACAAACATACATCGAAACAAGCCCATAAGTATTTACTATTCAATTTTGAAGCAATTGAACCCTACAAAGTAAGTTAGCGCCAATTGTCTTCTATTAATAAAATTCTATAACATATTCCAATAACATATTGGACATATTTTGTATTCAGGATGCACAATGATATCATTAGGAAAAAACATCCTCAGAAGTCCTTAAAGGAGGTTCAAAGAATACATAGTAACTCATTTGATGGATGGTTTAAGGAACATGTATGTTTAGTTGTGGTAATTAAATTAGTTATGCTTCATGAATAAAGTATAACAAACTTTTTTTTGTAATATTGAGACACTCCTAAGAACATAAATGGTGGATGATAAAATCAAGTTTCTTTCTCAAGGTCCACATCAACTGGCCATTAAGTACAAGGGCTATGTTGTCAATGGTCACCAATTTCATACCAAGGAAAAAGATGCAAATTGAACAACACAAAATAGTGGAGTCTTTATGGTAGCTAAGACTGATTGTTATTCTAAAACCACTGACCGCAATCCAATTACAGAGATGTAACCTACTATGGTGTTTTGAAGGATGTTATTGTGCTCAATTATTATTAACACTTTAAGGTGACATTATTTAAGTGTGATTGGGTGGACATCTACTCAACGAGGGGAATCAAGCATGATGAACATGGGTTGACTCTTGTTAATTTGAGATGCCTTCAAACTACAGGGGAACCGTTTGTAGTTGCATCTCAAGTTAGACGAGTATTTTATGTAGAAGATGTCACTGCCAAAGGGTGGCATTTTTCTGTAAAGATTGCCCCACGGGATATGTTCAACATGGAAGAACAATCTTGTATTGACAATGTCGAAGCTTTTGTGCAAGGTGAAACTCGAGATGGGCCATTAATGACATCAGAGGATGAAGATATTGATTGTGACATAGTTAGATTGGATATGGAAGGAATTACCGTTGCTAGCTCAACAACTGAAAAAGACCAATCCTGAATTCAGCAGGACGATGAAAGTGTATCTCAAAGTGATGATGATGACTATTTTGAATGAGAATATTACAAAATAGCAGCCAATGTTTCTTTTTGTTTGTCATTAATATTTGACTTAAATAAGCCTTTTTTGGCTCAATGTATCTCTTTAATTTTCTGTCGCACATTGTGCTCTAGCTAGGTATATCAATTTTGCATGTCTGACATTTTTCTTATTCATATTTATCCTTGTCTCTACTGTTCTTTATAATTATATTTGATTAAATATTTGTGTTTCATTTTTAAATATTATTAATAAAATTGTTATTATGTTGTTCAATATTTTTCTAAATGTCTTCATTTTTATGTGACTTGATATAATCAGGATTAGAGAACCCTACAGTGACAACTGCCATAACATGACAGCCGTAAGCAATGATTAGAACAACAACAATGACTCATGTACGGTGACTCATTAGCTTTACTCGACATGGTTGTTGGAAATCTTTGAACATGTCATCCTCAAATTGCTCTAAAAAAATTTTAGCTTCCCTTCCAACTGAAATTCGTAATGATAGAGCAAACTAATTAAATAAAACTATTGTTAGCTCTGCAAAAAATGCCCAATCAGCCATGTCTCCCCAAGACTCTAACATGGTTGGTGGTTCAAAATCCTCTCAAACATGCACAATTGAAAAGGAGATGGGAACAAGGTTCCAAAATCAGCAAAACAAAGAAAGTGGTGATAAAGTTACAAGATTAAGAATTTCACAGCTACCCTGTGTGCCTAATGTCAATGCTTCTGTGTCTATTCATTCAAGAATTGTAGAGAACAGAGCTGCTAGTAACCAAAATAGCAATGTATTTCCTGATAACATGGACTAAAATGACATCTCTGATGACCATGTTGAGTCATTGAATGTTACAACAACACCTTCTGATGGGTGAGGTAATCATTTCATTCATATCATTGTATTTATAGTGCTGCATTTAATCATATATAATTTTGCATATATATATTTTATCCTTTATGAATAAATGCTTAGGTCAAAAACATCGAGCAAACAAATTCAATAAAACTGCTACTAGCTCTGCAAAAAATGCCCAATCAACCACGTCTCCCCAAGACTCTAATATGGCTGGTGGTTCAAAATCCTCTCAAACATGCACAACTGAAAAGGACATGGGAACAAGGTTCCAAAATCAGCACAACAAAGAAAGTGGCGATAAAGTTCCATGATCAAGAATTTCACAGCTACCCCATGTGCCTAATTCCAATGCTTCCGTGTCCATTCATTCAAAAATTGTAGAGAATAGAGCTGCCAGTAACCAAAATAGCAATGTATTTCCTGATAACATGGACCAAAATGACATCTCTGATCACCATGTTGAGTCATTGAATGTTACAACAACACCTTCTGATGGGCTAGGTAATCATTTCATTCATATCATTGTATTTATAGTGCTGCATTTAATCATATATAATTATGAATATATATATTTTATCATGTATGAATGAATGCTTAGGTCAAAAACATCAAGCACGCGGCCGAACACAATGTTTGAAAGTTTGGAAAAGAAAGCCCGACGATCCAATTCCCATTGAGAAAAATTAATTTGGACAACCAGTCGGTGAAAACCAATGTCACTTATCAAGTTTTCGGGCAACCATTGCAAGAGATCCCAATCTTTTTCCACTAAACTACGAGGACTAGAGACAATTTCCAGCAAATAAAAAAGATTCTATATGGAATTTAGTGAAGGTATATATTAAATTTTATTTTTAAATGCTTAAATGAAGCATCTAATTGATATCCTTTATGTTAGTCGAGTAAATTCACAATGGATTCAGATATGAAGGAGTGGACAATGAAGAGACGAGGAAAGAAATGGAAGGACCACAAGTGCGAGTTAAGGAGACTATACTTCGTAGAAGATAGTCCATATGAATGACAGCTTGAACAAGTTTTTCCCCGCGTGGACAAGTCACATTCGAAATTTCTTTTCGATTATTGGAGGAGTAATAAAGTAGTTACAGTATCGCACAGATAATTACTATGCACAATACTCCAATGTTTTTCACAGAGGAAGTCTATAACTAACAAGACAAGCAGAAATTTTCAAAAGGTTAGCCACACAATAGGGACCAAGTCATTTGCATGTCTAAAATATGATGTAAGTTAGTAATTGTTGTGATCCATTTAGACAATTTTATGGCATCCGTTAATTTGATGTTTACAATAACCTTGTTTGAATGATAAAGATGGAGAAGGAAATAGGCGGAAAAGTGGATCCCATAATGTTTTTTGAGAAAACTCATCGTCAAAAAGATGGGAGCATAGTTGATGTTGAATTTGCCAAAATTTTGGTACAACACATAATATCATATAGTATTATGTTACATATACTAATTTCATAGAGGTATATATTTGGTATAAATTGCATCCCGTATGATTTGTTGTATGTAGGAAAAATTTTCTGAGGTAGGAGAAGAGTTGTGAAGAAAACAACCTGATGTTACTTCATATGAAATTTATAGGCATGTTATGGGAGAAGAGAGACCAGGATATGTTCATGGTTATGGACTTGGACCATCACCTTCTAATATCTGGGGAAAGAATTGTAAATCTGGAGATGCTGAAGAAGCACAAAGGAAGCATTTCCAGGATAAGCTTGAAGAATAACGGTTGGAATTTGATGCAAAACTTCAAGAACCAAAGGATGAATTCAACCAAAAATTAGAGGAGTTACTTGCCTTAACTAGAGGAGGAAACAGTCAAGCACATCATGTTGGCACTGGCCAAGTATGTATACATTTTATACAAGATGTGTGGTATCAATTATTTTCCATGTTGACATTTATGGACTTATGACAAAAATAAAATAATTGTGCAGACAACCTTATCAATGCAAACTCCACTCCATATAAGACATTCATCAGTTAAGAAAGGACAAGTATGTTTGTATTACTGTGAATTGCACTTCATTTTACATTTATATAAATTTGTTATGTAAACTGTATTTTGTTTCTAGGATGTGTATCTGCCGAGTTTTACAGATCCAGATGCTAGAATTGCATTCGGTAGAGTCTATGAGGTTGACCCCATGAAAAGGGTGGGAGGTGCAATTTTAGGCTCATCATTTGTTTATGTTTTTGTAGAGGTTGCTTTGTTGGGCAACGATCCTCTATTTAGACCTTATGATCAATATCAATCTATTGATGATGTTATTGGCAACGTCATAGCATGGCCGAAAACACATACATTGCCAAGGTGAGCATAAAGTATTGCTTATACTGTTACATAATTGAAAACAAAAGTAGTATCTAAAGTCATTTCCATTTGTTTCAAGACATGAAGTTTAAATTTAATTGCATTCTTGGATACTATCTGATCCAAAGTAATGGTGTTTCATGTCCATTGTCATAGACAATGTTTCCAAATAACAATCCTATTTTGTTTTGTCCTACTTTTAATTTTGTTATGGAGAATCTTAGTATTATGGATGATACACACATTATGATTGGTTTGTGGTTTTTAGCTATGAGTAGTGTTTTAGCTTCTTATTTGTGGGTACATATAAAAAATTTAGTTGAAAATGAATTATGATTAGTTGATCCATTTCTTTCCATTTTGTAATTACTCAGCTAGTAAATGGATTATTATGGTTTGGATATTCAAAATTTACAACTAATGTGGATGGGTGATGTGGACTGAATAATTCTTTTTAATGTAAAAACTACTGCAGTAAAAGGGTAATTGTCCCTTTTGTATGGGAGCCACACATTGTATACCATGATTTTCTATTTCCCAACCTATGTAGGTTTGATTTTGTTTGATAATATCTTGGAATGCAATTGCTTATATAAGCAGGAATGCATATTGCGGGTGCTTCATATTTGTGGGATTCATATCCAACTTGCATCATGTCAGATCATGATATACTTCTTATGGCATATTAATTTTTCTTTCATTACTTGATCACATACTGCAGGATATCTTAACACTATAGGGATAAAGATTCTAGCAACCAAACTACAATCTTCAAGCTCCACCCAACATTTTGACGAATCCTAGACTAGTTGTTGCAACATTTTAAATGAGACTATTCATATATTTATTGGTTCTTTCAGGGAAATTTGTTATGCAATAATACTTTTTTGAAATCTTTACTTTGTAGGCAAGGGTATTTTTTATATGTACATGGTTTTTGGGAATATTGTGATACGTCCACCCATTTCCTGAAAGCATAGATCTGCCATGCATAAATATTTTTTGTATTTCCAAGGAAATTTGTTCCAAGTTTATTATAGATATGTTCCCTCACATAGATATAGGCGACATCAATGTTTATCTTGAGGTCTCACATCACTTGAGGTCTCAGATCTTACCTTCTGGCTAATTCATTTGAGTTGTTAGAATGAAACAAGTAATATCCTGACACTACTTGTCTCTGATTATTTCAGAAAACATCATCAGATAGAGCTCAAGTATTCATACCCTCTACCTTGCCATACCCTCTGTCTTGCCTTAATGTAGGGAGGCCCAAGCGACCCAATTATGTACCTATTGAGGTGTGTTACTTCTACAAGTGATGTTCTATTTTCTCACTACGTTGCTTTTGAATGTTTTGTTTTTGGTATTAAGTATAATATAGCCTGGTGTTTTGTTCTACCAGTTTAGTTAATAAATTATCTTTTTGTTTTTGGCCACTAACTAACATAATTTGGTGTTTTACCTTTTGCAGAGGCACACTAAGTCATTGTCAACATTTCAGAGGTCTGCTCTGGTTGAGAAGTCTAGGTAGAAGCCTCAAGAAAGAATGGGTGTTCTTAGTAATGTGGGTTCCTCCTTGTTCCCTTAATTGTTAAAACATCATTTGTATATATGTATTTTTTTCTTTACCCCCTCCATCTAAAATAATACCCTTTTTTTAACATGTGGTTATGATGCAGGCCCTAAAATCCAATAACTATGGTAATGACCCTCTGCTAACTGCAGCTATGTACTTCGAGATTAAAGGCCAATCTCATGGTTGTGGTGAACTTCTCTGCGGAATGTGACACCCGTAGGCATATTCAGGATCTCATTCGCTGTGGAAACATGAAGGGCATTGTAAGTAAAATCTTTTAATATATTTCATTTAAATTAGTTAAACAAAATACAAAAAAGGATTTTACTCACAAAACACTTCATGTTTCCACAACAAATGAGATCCTGAATAAGCCCGCGGGTGTAACAGTGTGCAGAGAAGTTCACCACATCTGAGAATCCTCAATCCATGCCAAAGATATCCCTAGAGCCAACTATTATACTAGGAATGGATGTGTCCCATGGGAGCCCTGGGCAGTCGGACGAGCCATCAATAGTTGTTGTAAGTTTAGAATTTTGACTCCTTAGCATATGTATGGGTTTTTCATCCCATTATTTTTGTTGGGATCAAATCTATATGTCGTTGTGTTCATTTTTCTTATCTGGGTTGTTCTATGTTTATCTACTTGTGTCTTATGTGTGGTTATACAAGATGTGGAGCGTGGTTGTACAAATGCATAAAAATTATAGTTCACTAGTTATTTGACTGTGGTTGTACAAGGTGTGGTTGTACAAATGCAGAGGATTGAAATATGGATATGGATCAAATGAAGAACAAACTTCCAGTGCTCATTTTACTGTATACATGCCATATATTCTACCTTGAAGAAAATAATGAAGGTGAATGAGATTCTCCATCAAGATCAATTATTTTTCTCCTACTTTATTTTCATAAAATAGTTTCATATGGTACCATTAAACATTGAAACTCTTCTAAACTCACTACATCATAAATTTTATGAGATATGAAGTTAACCATTTTATCAAATGTGGTAATATTCTCCCTATATCATGAGTTCTACCATTCCATTATGGACAAATTACATATTAGTAACCATTGTATCAAATGTGGTAATATTCTCCCTAATTATTTGTGTCTTTACTCTCCATGGTTCAGGAAATACAAAGATTATTCAGCAACAATCTCTGAAGTGATATTCACTTCCACAGCTTTCCCAAGTTCCTGGATCATTGTTCAAGCTGAACTTCAAGCTATGCTCAGTGCCATCTGAAATGTAGTGTCCTTCGGATTCCAAAATGCGATATTTAGATTGGATGCATTCAATTTTGGAAATTGGATTAAATTTTTTTTTGAGGACTTTGTGCCCCTCATTTTTAAAATATTATACCAATATTCACTTCCACAGCTTTCCCAAGTTCTTGGATCATTGCTCAAGCTGAACTTCAAGCTATGCTCAGTGCCATCTGAAATGTAGTGTCCTTCAGATTCCAAAATGCGATATTTAGATTGGATGCATTTAATTCTGGAAATTGGATTAAATTTGTTTTGAGGACTTTGTGCCCCTCATTTTTAAAGTATTATACCATGCTTGCAAAGGTGAAAGGAATGGAACATGCACATCATTCAACAGAATTCGATCAGGTATGTTCTTCCATTCTTTCTCAACACCTTAAAGTCCTACATAACACCATTTACTAGTTACTTACATATTGGAAGACATATCAAACAACATATGCACATGCCCCATATTTATTGCCAAATTCACTGATGTCAGTACATATTTTACAAACTAATTGTTTTATATTGCACGAACTACAATAATATACTTAGACATTTTAGTTAAGTTGTCTATTTGACACATGTTTTTCTTTAAACTTCCAGGAGGCTACATCTATTTATCCTACCCTCTAGTTTAATGTTTTTAAACCTATTTGCTTATTGTGAGTAGAGTCTATTCAGATTTGTGATGGTGTTTCTAAACATGGTAGTTCCTCACCTCATATCTTCCATGACCCAATTGCAAAACTGATGGGAAATTCAACAATCAGACTCCTGAGAACCACTAGGATTGGGAAAAATAATATAGAAAAATGATGTGATTGGCTGTCAAATTCCTTACACCTTCATATATAGGTTGTTGTTTTAATTCCTATTCTAATCTAGTTGTTTGATTGCTAATGCAATGTATATAAATATGAATGGTGTGCTTATTATTGACCTTGTTATATTGTTCACTTATATATTGGATAATGAACCAATGATAAAAGAATTATGTGCTACAAGCTAGGAACATGCCAACCAACCATCCACTCTACACGTCTGAGTTGTATAGATAGGTAAATCTCTGTTCTGCTATGTCTAGCTTTGATGGTTCATATACTAGAGTTGGAATGTAACATGAACATTGCTTTGATAGAGATGGAATGTAAATTTCTTTTTAATTTTATGAACCAATGTACTGTCATGCTAACTGTAATCATGTACTAGTGAGATTTTTTATGAACATTGCACTTCTATTGCTGCAACTTGCAAGAGGAGTTAACAATTCTTGAATGTTTGTTTTGGTAATGTTTTTTTCTAATTTCAAAGCTAAAACCTGAGAAGAGCATGAAATTGCATTAGGCCCTTGGAGGAAGCTATCAAAGGAAAATGAAATTGCAAAGCAAGAAAGAAATGTTTGCTTGGCCATTTGTCAGTTAGTCTATTGGTGGATTCAACAAGGATGTTGCAGTTGCTCTGTATTAGGCCACTTGTTGCACCAGAGGTTTAGAATCTATAGCTCTTCCAGTTTTGGAGATCAGTGTATCTATCATCTCTACCTAGTAGATGAAATTGGAAATCCCACATGTGGTCTTTTTGTGACTATTGTTGCAACCATGGGGATGTTGAGTACTATTGCATAAGTATTGACTATGGATATGTTTGGACCTATTGTTGATAATGCAGGTGGCGTTGTTGAGATGAGTCAATAGTAAATTATTTGCCCTTATTAGTTGCTTCTTTACACTAAACAAGCCCTTATTATTTGTTGCTTTACACGAAACAAGCACCTTCAACATGGTTTTTTTGTTTAACCATCTAGAACAAGGACACATGTATTTTTTGTTTAACTTTTTTCTTTGGACTTAGTTTGAGGCTTTGGACTTAGCTATCACCTTGCTATGATCCTTGAACACAACAGGGAACTGCACCTTGCTACATGTATTTTCTGAGGCTACTTTCAAGCCTTTCAATTGCCACTCCGACCCTACAACCTACATCACTCACCAGAATCAGACGCCAATGGAACTACACTCCGCTCAGCTGGCTTCTCTACAAGTTTTAGATGGGCCCATCCGAGTGGAAAGCAAGAGGCAGCTCCAAGGGAGAACCAAGGAGCATATTCCGCACTCGCCATCTCAAGGAACCAGGCAATATGAGACCAGATAAAGCAGTAGTTGTTGAGACATCTCCATCAATGTTGAAGACATCATGTATGCCACGTTTTTCAGTAAGAAGAGTCTGCAAACCATAAAATGCAGCAGTAAACATTGGTGCTGTATTCAATATCAGGGGCAAGGTAAAACGTCCTCCCCATGTAATTCAATATAAGGGGCAAGGTAAAATGTTGAATGAAAGTATATCATTGGTGTTGTATTCAATATAAGGGGTAAGGAAAAATGTCCTCCCCATGTAATTTCAATTTATTATAAATAAAAAATATTCATACTTTCAGAAAAGTGAGTTCATCTACAATTGACATTCATTTAAAAATAATGATAATGAATTGAAAACTAAATGACTAAGCCACGAAAATGTAGTAATACAGAACTAGTAGTCATTAGTGGCTTTTTTTATACGCCATAAACTCAATAAGAACATTTTCATACACCAACATAATACAAAATAGTGGCATTTTTATAAAGCCAATTGATGGATAGTGGCTTTTTTATAAATTCCAAATGATGGTTTTGTGGCATTTATGTGGCATTTATTTGAAGCCACTTAAGATAAATCTTTTATGGCTTTTACAACTTAAACCACTATCTTCCTAGTGGCATTGGCGCTAGAGCCATTTTTTAAAATGTCAACAAATGCCGCTAAACCTGTTTACTGGCTTTTTTTAGTGGCATTTCTGAAAGGCCGCTAATGAGTATGTTTGTTGTAGTGTTTGTGATTTATCTCTAGAAAGCCTAATATCTGACTCTGATGCATCTTGAAACTCAATAATCATAACTTGACTAATGAAGATTTAGATATCTATTTAATCTTGAATAATGACTCAAATATTGATGATGATCATGATTATGTTAGCAAATGTGTTCCTAAAATAATTAAGTAGGTCATTCATTCTCGAATATGTTTGACACTTGACTAAATGTTGAAATCTTGATATAATGTTGGTTATAAAGGAATGATATAATTTAGGGATGAATAGGAATGAGTAACCCTAATGTTTTATACTTGATACATGATCTTTGTGTATAATATGATCTTTACCCTCAATCTATATCTTGATTGATCTAGGAATACTACAACAAGCATACTCATTAGTGGCCTTTTAGAAATGCCACTAAAAAAAGCCAGTAAACAAGTTTAGCGACATTTGTTGACATTTAAAAAAATGCCTCTAGAGCCAATGCCAATAGGAAGATAGTGGCTTAAGTTGTAAAAGCCACTAAAGGTTTGTATTTAGTGGCTTCGAATAAATGCCACATAAAGGCCACTAAACCAACATTTGGCATTTATAGAGAAGCCACTATCCATCATTTAGCTTTTATACAAATACCATTGTTTTGAATAATGTTGTTGTATAAAACAGTTTTGATTGAATGTAGTGGCTTATGAAAAAAGCCAGTAATGACATACTAGTTCTACATTACTAATTTTTTATGGATTTTAGTCATTCAATTTGTAGTCCATGATCAAGTTTTCTAATTGAATGCCAATTGAAGCCGAACACATTTTTCTAGAAGTATTGAACTTTTTTATTTATAATAAAATTATAATTACATGGGGAGGACATTTTACCTTTCCCCTTATATTCAATACAACACCATCAGATATGACTATATATGGTACATATTCTAGACATGATCACTAACTAGATATCAACTCAATTTGCACTTGGAGACCCCCCAAAGGAATACAAACTCATTTTCTTACAAAAACATACAACTCCATTCTAGCATTCCAAGTAGTTGTGAGCTTCTGCAGGATTAGACCAACTACACTGCAATGAAGGATTATCCTTCTTCTCAGCTGCAGTGATAGCATATGATAATTTGGCCATAAAGTAATCAACTCAGTAGGTTCTTCCTTCTTCTCTTCCACCTTGGCAGAAGAAGCCGCAGGTGCAACGGCATAGCCTGAAGCAACAACAGGGGCAGCAACAACTGCAAACTTGCTAGGATCCTGCCATGAAGTGAGCATAAAGTTGAGCACTTGCATGCAAATGTAAGACAAAAAAAACTTACAGCACTAGCATGCAATAAGATAGTATCAGGGAAGATAACACCATTGCCAAATTTATGAATAAGGTCATCTTCAGTAAGGTCAAGGACCTCAGGGTTGAATACAGATCCACTGTCATAAACTGACATCACAACCAGTCCATATGAGAAGGGCCTAATGCCGAACATTGCAAGAAGGGCAGCCTCATAAGAACCCACCTTCTCACCTAATAAGTTCAACAGGGGTGATAATTTCAAATGTACCATTAACCTTATGTCAGTTGAATAGAGTTTGCCACACAGAAAAGCATTAGACATTTAGCTAAGCACACAACTAAGCAGATTATAGAAAGGGGTCAAAGCTGACAATATTGACAATTATGTAAAAGCAAAAGATTATAATCAAACTCAATCTCGTCCAGTGTTCTCATAAAACTATAGTCTATACATAATAAGTTGAATGAATTTTAGTAAGGTAAGAAAGCATAAAATGATTAATAAGAGATAAACCTGGTGAAGGTCGTCATGTTGTCATAGATAGATCTCCCTTCGTCAACTGCGATAAATATTGTACAGAAGTTATCATCAGCAAGAACCATGTCTGAAGCCTCCTTGGCAACCTGGACTGACACATAAAAGAGAAGAAACATCATTATCGATAATAATTACTAAAAGATAAGAAGATAGATATACACATTCCCATAGAGAATATAATCACCTCAGTTCCAGAAATTCCCATGGCAATACCAATGTCTTCCATTTTCAGAGCAGGTGCATCATTGACACCATCACCATTCATGGCAACCACAACATTTAAAAAACAAAGTAAGTGCAAAACATGCAAGAATACTTTCAAGAGTAGGAAGCAAAACGACATTTACAATCTTATCTCTCGAGAATGGCCTTTAATCTCTTAGAGAAACCATTCTTCCTTGAGGCTTCTTCATAGACTTCTCCACCAGAGCATAGTTTTGACATGTTGACAATGACTTCATTTACCTCTGCAAATAAATTAGGACGCAAAACTGCAGAGGTACACGAAGTCATTGTCAATATATCAGTAATAGCAGAACTAGCAGCAGTGTTAGTGAAGAGTGTTGGGATTTAGGGGAGGCAGAGAAGGCAGCGGAAACAAAAATTCTCCTTCCCAAACCTAGAATAAGGAAACGCGTCAACGTCTATACAATAGGAAAGGATGGTTTGTGGAATCATACCTTGTCCCGAGGTTTGCTTGGCGACAATACCTTGTGGCTTGCGCGGTCTTCACCTCCAGTCTAGTACGGTGTCTGTGCAGCTCCTGGTCGCACCGGGACTGACGACTCCTGGTCTCACCGGGACTGTCAGGATTGACAGCTATCCTCCGAGCGGCAGAAATCTCCCACCTCTGAATTAGTCCACACGGACCACCAGGAACTCCAATCTCCTTGTCCCATAAGGAATTGGAAGGACTTGTACCCTCCTGTCAGCATACTAGTCACTGACACACTCTCCTGCCACCAGTCGCTTTCTGCAGTTGTCTTTCCCTTAATGTGCCTCCCTTATCAGGTAGCACTTGCTTGGGCTCTCTCGGTTACCAAAACCAGAGAGAACGACAACTTTACAGAGCAACTAGTTGCACTGAGTTGTTCTTTGAGAATCTCCCAATACCCTTAAATATAGGAGAGTCATGGGACAGGGTTCTCTAGCCCGGGCAATGCAGGACTAAAGCAAGAGTAGAAGGGTTCGAGATTTTCCACAAAAACAACCAACTGCGCAACCTAAACCGATTGTTTCATTTCTGAAACGGTCGGTTGGGGACCTGAGCTGGTCAGTTGACACCTCTACCGATCGGTTGGGACCCATGAAATGGTCGGTTCACTTCTGAACCGGTCGGTTTGTGGTCCTGGTCAGTTCCCGATTGACTTTTCCTCTTTTGTTTCTAATTGGTACCTAATACCAATCCTTGTTCCAATCAAATTGGACAAGTGAAACAAAAGGAAATTTCTCACCAATCCTACTTTCCCAACTTGCTCAGTTGCATCAATTGAACCGATCGTTTCAACACTTGAAGCAATCGTTTCACCCTATCCATGAAGCGATCGACTCACCACCTGAGTCGATCGGTTCACCAGGCTGAGCTGATCGGTTCATCACATGAGCCGATCGGTTGGGAGTGCAAATTGTGTAGAAATAGTCAATTGTAGTTTCAATCAATCTGACACTCCAATCAATGTGTCCAACACCTTGAACATTATGACTTTGAGCTATCAATTAATTGAGTGTTTAATTGAACTACTAAACTCCTTTAGTAATCAATGTAAACATTGTTTGTGGACAAAACTCCTCTTCTAGGTTAAATCCTATGTGTGTGACCCTATAGGTCCATTTCACGTTGGCAGTGAAAGTCCATAACACTTATGACTTCATAAGCAAAGAGTAGTGCCTAGTCACACATCAGTGCTACCCAAGTGAAATAGAAAGTTGGAGAACAACTTTCAATCCTACAATCCATGAATGGTGTTATAGTGAATGTATAATTCCTTTGTCACTAATATCCCGAATGAACTCGAGGCATGGAACAGTCATCCTGTCAACGTTCATTCACTTTCTTGATATCAGAGTAGATTGGAAGAGATATGTATGACATCAATATCACATATTGATTCACACATGCATGCAAGCCTTCTCAATCCTACTCATCAAGTGGCCATGGATATCAAACTCCCTCAGGAGGGACAAATCCCATATCTATCACTCACCCCTCAAAAGCCCCATGTGTCAAAGCCACCCAATCATCACCTTTATAACAACCCATGTTTTAGGACTGCGTTTGATGATGTCAAAGTGTGCCCAATGACATGTGTTGAGTGCAGTGATTTTAGGTCAAAGAATCACACTCACCACCATCACTGTGAGTACTGACTGTGAGTACCATGTCATGGTTCCATGTGTCAAACTCACAGTGGGTCTGTCCGGTACACTTGCTCTCTAACAAGTACCTATGTGTTTGGTTTGATATCTCTATATCATGACTAATGAGATTTTGTCATCAACCAACACCAAAATCTAGTCTTGTGTGTCATTGTTGTCTATCTACCTTCCATAATGACATTCGACTAGGTGCATAACAAGAATGTACAAACTCTTAGCATTTGTATGATCTCATCGTTTAGGTCCTCAACCTGAAAGCATACATCATTGAGTACTGTCATTCTCTAGACATTCAATTTGTTCTATCACTATCTCATATGACTGAACTAGAAAGAATTGGAAGCTTGCCTTTGTTGTTTATCAAATCAATCTTAATGTATCCCATCAATCATCCCATGTTTGGCTCTCAGGGCATACATACCAACAGACTCCCACTTGCACTACGAGCCAATCACCCTTGAATCATATTCATAGTGATCTTCAAACATGTCCCACATGTTACTGTGCTCTAGTGCAAACATAGTGAGTAATGGCAAAACCTTGCCAAGTCAGTATAAATTGCATGTCTCTCATTTCTTCATTGTATGCCACACGTATGAGATGTTGTTGTCGTAATATGTGATCTAGTATTCCTTTTCTAACCTTTAGCCACATTGCATGATCAAGGATTCCATACTTGTCATTAATGAGAGGAATATCTATAAGTTCATCTCATGAACTTCTAGATCCATATAGTATCGAATATTTTTCTCCAACACATAGATACTCGGCATTTCCTTTTTAAATGGTATTATTGGAACACTTCCAATTATCAACAAACTTTCACTTTTATATATCCTATATATATTTTGCGATTAATTTTATGTCCTTTCGGAAGTTCGCATCAATGTAACTCTTTACATTTAACTCTTCCTTATCTCCATAGAACTAGTACTTCTCAAGTACTTATCAAGTCCTCATGCTATTCCAGTAAGCCTTACTGGAAGTAGACAGACATCCACTCGTCATGTCCCACATACGAGTTATCAGGATGAGCACATCATATTGCCATGTCCTACATACAAGACGATGAATGCATTTTGTTCTTGCCATGTCGATACATGTAAGATAATGGGATGATTACATACATGATAGATCCATATCTATTCTTAGTGTTCCCATTCTTCATAAGAATTGGACACTTGGCCTTGGGATACTAACTCCATGTAACATGGATAGGTTTTCTCTCACTGAATTTGTGCATACTGAACCCTTCATTATAGATTGCCAATGTATGTTTTCTCCTCTTTTAGGTCAAGAGGTTTTTGAGAACTATCTCTATAGATCTCTATTCTTATTATATAGGAAACATCTCTATCTTCCTTAAAGATAATTTCCACTTTTGCATTTCCATTGTAGAACATTTCCATTTCAAATCAACATGTGGAATGCGAACACACTCCCAATAAATCATAGATCTCTTCTTTATCTTTGACATATTAGTCAAACCCTTTGAATATATCATCAAAGTAAAGATCCAATTCTGAGTTGCTTGTTCTTAATCAATCACATTGATTAGTCCATTGTAACTTATACACTTCATTTGCATTAGTGGATTCATAAACCACATAGGTTGTGTCACGTACACATCCTTGTTTTATTCCTCATAGGAATGCAGTTTTAGTATCCATATGCCAAATGCTTAGTCATTAAGTTGCAATAAAAAAGCATCATCCTTTTCAAAATGTTATCCATCTGTCTTAACACTTAAAATTCATTTGCACTTATGGATTTCATCCAATGGGTGCTACCATCAAGGTCATACCTTATGGTTCACATGGATGTCATTTAGGATGTAATGGTCATAAACCATAACTCAAAATTCGGTTCCTCATATTCATCTAGATAGTTGACTCATCACATGAACAACTCATCACATAGATAATTGACGTGTATCTATCAAGGATATAAGAACTCACAACTCCTTGTGATTCTTAATGTCCTTTATCAGTGTGGGTTATTCTTTTATTAAGAAGAATTCAGTTATTCGATAATCATTCTCTAACTCCTTAGATAATGATTCCTTCTTGATTTAGACATCACCATGCCTTAATCATGAGTTCGCTATGATACACTATCATACTAACTCATAAGGATCTCAAACATTTGGTCCAAGTATTTAATTCATTGATCTCATCAAGAATTAACACTTTACCAAATTTGCACTTCATCTATGATAATCTTGAACACTTTAAGATATTCAGATTGGTATTTCTCTAAACACCATTTGAAGTATTAGCATTTATTCCAATAGGTATGTAAATACATCACATGTATCATACCTAATAGGATAATCATTCTCCCACTACCTTTAGTGAGGATTGATTAATCATGTCCAATATATTCATGTCTCTTACTAGTTCTCTGACCAAAAGGGTCTAGATTTATCCATCATATAGAAACTAGAAATGATTTTCTCATGATTGATGCTAATTTGATTGTTTGAGTTATCTATAACTTTTAGGTATCATTTTATCTTATACATATCAAATACCACAAGATAAACAAGTCATTGCCACAAAGATCATATCTTTATGAATTGAAACATCTCTTTATTGATTGCCATCATTGTCATACAATATGCAAAAAATAGAGTGTTTCTATCTATTGGAAAATATGAAATAGCAGTTCTCAACTCTATTTCATGCCCTTTAGGCTGAAATAAACTGAAAGGTACTCCTATCTATGGCAGCAACACTTTCTCCAATGATGGGTGCTCCTTTCTTGGTCCTTTCACAAAGGCCATCACTTCTTTGTGGACATTGCATATCATATATGACATATCCATATCTTGGTATCATATACCTCAGATAAAGAAGCGGTTCATTTCATGATACCTTAGGTGGAGATTTCCATCCCCTCCTTCATCTTCTTTTGTTCTTCCATATATAGAGGGCAATTTCCTTCATACACCCTTTCCCCATGAGCCTTGAGGTTGAAGACGGCTTGGGCTGCTGGCTAGCATCAGAACACTTCTTTGCTTTGCCCTTGCCCTTGCCCTTGCCCTTAAGACTTACCTTTAATTGATCTCATCAAAGATTAGGGTTAGTTTTTCTTCATATTTGCCTCTACTATCCTCAACATGTCCAACAACTCTGTCAACACTTGTCAAAGTTGTTCATGTTGTAGCTTATCATGAATTTTATGATTCTCGCAACATTTGCAGTATCATACCAATAGCCAACTCTTGGCTCAGAGGGAATCCTTCTTAGTCAAGTTTTCCACATACCCAATCACATTGAGTGTGTGAATATCTTACTGGATCTTCTTCTATCATGACATTCTAGGACAGTGTCTTGGAGACATCATATGTCTCATGTTGTCTTTGTATCTCATAGTTTAGAGAACACAACATCAAGCACTCCTCATCAATGTCTTCCTCAGTATGCTTCCATAAGCATACTTTTAGCCATTGATATGGTGGGATCGAGTTCATCTGGTTCTGGTATAACTAGGACTTAGAGCTTTCACTCTATGATTGAGAACACTTTTCAATTTCCTAACCAGTCGTGGAAATTTCCCATTTAGCTTGTCCTTTTCAATGACCGATCACAAAGAAAAGTGATTGTTGTTTGTTGTCATTTGTACTACAAAAGGAAATATGCAATTTTATTCCAAAAACTCATTTTTGACTTATTTGATTGATTTGAAAAGTTGACGATATAATTCGGCCTTTAATTAATTATCGCTCCCACTATTTCACTTCAAATTGATAGCCCTCACTATCAATTTGGAAGATTGCAACGTACAACCTTCTAGTGGGCAAGATCTTGAAATCCTCTAAGTCATGACCAACTAGGGTTGTCACCCACAACTTAGATCTATCAGGTAGGCAACTCTTGCCAATTGCATCATATGCAACTCTTTATAAGATGTCATATGCAACTCCTTGCCATGATCATCTCCATGCCTCAAGGTGCTAGATCCTATCTATGTCACCTTGTTAAGTCCGACCCAAAGCTAACATGATGAATATGCACCTTGCTTGGGAAGACCCACATATCCATCCTTCACGCTTCCATGAGATAGAAGGTGCACCACGCTTGGGTGTGCCCACACTAGGTCGATCAAGCTTTTCACGTGTGTTGCATTTTGAAGGCATCTAATGTTGGATTTTAGGGGAGGCAGAGAAGGCAGCGGATACAAAATTTTCTCCCCCAAACCCAGAACAAGGAAACGCGTCAACGTCTATATAATAGGAAAGGATGGTTTGTGGAATCATACCTTGTCCCGAGGCTTGCTCGGCGACAATACCTCGCGCCTTGCGCGGTCTTCAAATCCAGTCTTCTACGGTGTCTATGCAACTCCTGGTCACACCGGGACTGATGACTCCTGATCGCACCGGACTATCGTGTGACAGTTGTCCTCCTGAGAGGCAGAAACCTCCCGCCTCTGTAGTAGTCCACATGGACCACCTGGAACTCCACACTCCTTTCCCTACAAGGAAGTGGAAGGAGTCACACCCTCCTGTTGACGTACTAGTCGCCAACACACTCTCCTGCCTCCAGTTGCAACTGCAGTTGTCTTTCCCTTGCTTTTCCTCTTTTTATGAGTAGCACTTGCTCGGGCTCTCTAGGTTACCAAAACCAGAGAATGACAACTTTACAGAGCAACTGGTTGCACTGATTTGTACCTGGAGAAGCCCCCAATACCCCTATATATATAGGAGGGTCATGGGATAGGGTTCTCCATCCCGAACAATACGGGACTAAAAGCAGGAGTAGAAGGGTCCGAGATTTTCCACAAAAGCAACCAACTCACAACCTGAACTGATCGTTTCATAACTGAAACGGTCGGTTGGGTACCTGAACCGATCAGTTCACAAGTGAACCAATCAGTTGGAACACCTCAACCGGTCAGTTCACAAGTGAACCGGTTGGTTGGTGGTCTTGGTCGGTTCCCGATTGACTTTCCTTCTTTTATTTATAATTGGTATCGAATACCAATCTTATTTCTTAATCAAATTGGGCAATTGAAACGAAAGGAAAATTCTCACCAATCCTATTTTCCCAACTTGCTCGGTTGCACCAGTTGAATCGATCGTTTCAACACATGAAGCAATCGGTTCACCCTGATCTTGAGCTGATCGGCTCAACACTTGAGCTGACTGGTTCACCAAGCTCAGCCGATTGGTTCATCACATGAACCGATCGGTTGGGAGTAGAGGTTGTGCAGAATCAGTCAATTGTGATTTCAATCAATCTGATACTCTAATCAATCTGTCCAACACCTTGAACACTATTATTTTGAGCTATCAATTAATTGAGTGTTTAATTGAACGACTAAACTCCTTTAGTAATCAATCTAAACATTGCTTGTGGACAAAACTCCTCTTCCAGGTTAAATCCTATGTGTGTGACCCTGCAGGTCTATTTCACATTGGTAGTGAAAGTCCATAACACTTATGACTTCACAAGCAAAGAGTGGTGCCTAGTCACACATCATTGCTACCCAAGTGAAAGTAGAAAGTTGGAAAACAACTTTCAATCCTACAATCCATGAATGGTGTTACAGCGAATGTATAATTCCTTTGTCACTGATATCCCGAATGAACTCGAGGCATGGAACACTCATCATGTCAATGTTCATTCACTTTCTTGATCTCAGAGTAGATTGAACGAGATATGTATGACATCAATGTCACATATTGATTCACACATGTGTGTGCACACCTATCTCAATCCTACTCATCAAGTGGCCTTGGATATCAAACTCCCTCAGGAGGGAAAAATCCCATATCTATCACTCACCCCTTAAAAGCCCCATGTGTCAAAGCCACCCAATCATCACCTTTATAACAACCCATGTTTCAGGACTGTGTTTGATGATGTCAAAGTGTGCCCAATGACATGTGTTGAGTGTAGTGATTTCAGGTCAAAGAATCACACTCACCACCATCACTGTGAGTACTGACTATGACTACCATGTCATGGTTCCATGTGTCAAACTCACGGTGGGTCTGTATGGTACACTTGTTCTCTAACAAGTACCTATGTGTTTGGTTTGATATCTCTATATCATGACTAATGAGATTTTGTCATCAACCAACACCACAATCTAGTCTTGTGTGTCATTGTTGTCTATCTACCTTCCACAATGACATCCAACTAGGGACATAACAAGAATGTACAAACTCTTAGCATCTGTATGATCTCATCGTTCAAGTCCTTAACCTGAAAGCATATGTCATTGAGTACTGTCATTCTCTAGACATTCAATCTGTTCTATCACTATCTCATATGAATGAACCAGAAAGAATTGTAAGCTTGCCTTTGATGTTTATCAAATCAATCTCAATATATCCAACCAATCATCCCATGATTGGCTATCAGGGCATACATACCAACATCTAAAATATTAATATTTAATGAGGGATTTGGTTTTATCTACATATACATATCCAATCACCACAATACATAATATGTATCATATGCATGATATATCCCACAGAAAACATGCAAAATGACAAAAGTGATGATTATTCCCTTCCTAATATGATTCCTCGAGCCAAGAGGAATCACGACCATCTAGGTCTACATCACATGCAGCCTGTACAAGATGAACTATGTGCTTTGCCTTTCTGGGTTTGATCAACTCATCACATGACTGATCAGCTCGCCATCAGGCCAGTTGGCTGGGTTCCACCAACCGATCAGTTGGCTCCTCCAACCTATCAGTTTTCCTGGTCATCGTGCATCTCATAATGGCTGCCACCCGCTCGTCTCGCTCCTCGAACCAGTCATCAACCGATCAGCTCACTCCTTGAACCGATCATCTGGAACTTCAACCGATCGGTTCACGCCTTGAACTGATCATCTCAACTGTCGTCAGGATGTCCTCCGTTCTTCGACATAATAGGAAATAAAATTCTATCCTATTTTACATTGTAAAAGAGAAACCTCGAGTTATATTCGAGGGGAGCAAAGGTATGAAAGAAATCTTTAATTATTCCGAGTTACATCAGGAATAGGAGAAGGAAGATCGGTGCGCAGACCAAGATACAAGAAACCACATACAACCATACACATATAGGGTTTATTAGCCATAAACACACTATACATCCACCACAAAACTCATTTAAGGGCGACGCGTATCAAGTGCATTCATATTACATATCATATATGTATATTGGGATTTTTGGATTTAGGATTGGACATGCATAAAGCTACTTTTATTCGCATCGTATGCAATAAATAAAGGCGACAAACCAAAATTGATCATATCGATAATCCTAAAGTATAGAGCAGTTGATGTGGCTGTGATACCATTGTTGGGTTTTAGGGGAGGCAGAGAAGGCAGCGGAAACAAAAATATTCCTCCCCAAACCCAGAACAAGGAAACATGTCAACGTCTATACAATACGAAAGGATGGTTTGTGGAATCATACCTTGTCCCGAGGCTTGCTCGGCGACAATACCTCAAGGCTTGCATGGTCTTCACCTCCGGTCTTGGACGGTGTCTATGCACCTCCTGGTCGCACCAGGACTGACGACTCCTGGTCTCACCGGGACTGTCGGGATTGACAACTGTCCTCCGAGCGGCAGAAATCTCCCGCCCTCTGAAGTAGTCCACACGGACCACCTGGAACACCAATCTCCTTGTCCCACAAGGAATTGGAAGGAGTCACACCCTCCTGTTAGTGTACTAGTCACTGACACACTCTCCTGCCACCAGTCACTTTCTGTAGTTGTCTTTCCCTTGTTGTGCCTCCCTTATCGGGTAGCACTTGCTCGGGGTCACTCGGTTACCAAAACTAGAGAGAACGAAAACTTTATAGAGCAACTGGTTGAACTTAGTTGTTCTTTGAGAAGCCCCCAATACCCATATATATATAGGAGAGTCATGGGATAGGGTTCTCTATCCCGGGCAATGCGGAACTAAAGCAGGAGTAGAAGGGTTAGAGATTTTCCACAAAAACAACCAACTGCGCAACCTGAGCCGGTCGGTTAACACCTCAATTAATCGGTTGGGACCCATGAAACAATCAGTTCAGTTCTGAACCGGTGGGTTCGTGGTCCTGGTCAATTTCCGATTGACTTTTCCTCTTTTGTTTCTAATTGGTACCTAATACCAATCCTTGTTCCAATCGAATCACCACCTGAGTCGATCGGTTCACCAAGCTGAGTCGATCGGTTCATCACATGAGCCAATCGGTTGGGAGTGCAGATTGTGCAAAAACAATCAATTGCAATTTCAATCAATCTTATACTCCAATCAATGTGTCCAACACGTTGAACATTATGACATTGAGCTATCAATTAATTGAGTGTTTAATTGAACTACTAAACTCCTTTAGTAATCAATATAAACATTGTTTGTGGACAAAACTCCTCTTCCAGGTTAAATCCAATATGTGTGACCCTACACATCCATTTCACATTGGCAGTGAAAGTCCATAACACTTATGACTTCACCAGCAAAGAGCGGTGCCTAGTCACACATCAGTGCTACCCAAGTGAAATAGAAAGTTGGAGAACAACTTTCAATCCTACAATCCGTGAATGGTGTTATAGTGAATGTATAATTCCTTTGTCACTGATAACCCGAATGAACTCAAGGCATGGAACAGTCATCCTGTCAACGTTCATTCACTTTCTTGATCTCAGAGTAGATTGGAAGAGATATGTATGACATCAATATCACATATTGATTCACACATCCGTGCACACCTTTCTCAATCCTACTCATCAAGTGGCCATAGATATCAAACTCCCTCAGGAGGGACAAATCCCATATCTATCACTCACCCCTCAAAAGCCCCATGTGTCAAAGCCACCCAATCATCACCTTTATAACAACCTATGTTTCAGGACTATGTTTGATGATATCAAAGTGTGCCCAACGACATGTGTTGAGTGTAGTGATTTCAGGTCAAAAAATCACACTCACCACCATCAGTGTGAGTACTGACTGTGACTACCATGTCACGGTTCCATGTGTCAAACTCACAGTGGGTCTGTCTGGTACACTTGTTCTCTAACAAGTACTTATGTGTTTGGTTTGATATCTCTATATCATGACTAATGAGATTCTGTCATCAACCAACACCACAATCTAGTCTTGTGCGTCATTGTTGTCTATCTACCTTCCACAATGACACCAACTAGGGACATAAAAAGAATGTACAAACTCTTAGCATATGTATGATCTAATCATCCATGTCCTCAATCTGAAAGCATACGTCATTGAGTACTGTCATTCTCTAGACATTCAATTTGTTCTATCACTATCTCATATGACTGAACTATAAAGAATTGGAAGCTTGCCTTTGATGTTTATCAAATCAATCTTAATGTATCCCATCAATCATCCCATGATTGTCTCTAAGGGCATACATACCAACAAAGAGGATTGCATAAAAATGAAACTCTAATTGCATACACCTACATTAAGTCAAGGCAAAAGGTGATCATCATTGTTAGTAGTTGGACAATCAGAATTTAAGCAGAACATACTACTTTAGATACTACTTTTAGATACCACTTTGGCTAGGATGCAATACATCGAAGGACCTCAGGGCTGAATACAGATCCACTGTCATAAACTGACAACACAACCGATCCATATGAGAAGGGCCTGATGCAGAGCTTGGCAAGAAGGGCAGCCTCAGAGGAACCCACCTTCTCACCTTTCCAAATAAGTTCGACAATGGTGATAATTTCAACTGTACCATTTACATTATGTCAGCTGAATAGAGTTTGCCATGCAGCAATGTTGTAAACATTCTGCTAAGCACACAACTAAGCACATGATAGAAAGGGTGCAAAGATGACAATCTTGACAATTATGTAAAAAGAAAAAGATGGTTATCAAACACAATGTCATCCAGGATTCTCATAAAACTATAGTCTATACATAATAAGTTGAAAGATTTTTAGTAAGGTAAGAAAGCATATAAGGAATAATAAGAGAAAAACCTGGTGAAGGCCTTCATGTTGTTATAGATAGATCTCCCTTCGTCAACTGCAATAACTATTGTACTGAAGTTATCATCAACAAGAACATATCTGAAGCCTCCTTGGTAACCTGGACTGACACATAAAAAGAGAAGAAACAATCATTATCGATAATAATTACTAAATGACAAGAAGATAGATATACAAATTGACATATAGCAAATATACTTACCTCAGTTCTAGCAATTCCCATGGCAATACCAATGTCTGCCATTTTCAGAGCAGATGCATCATTGACACCATCACCAGTCATGGAAACCACCACATGTAATAAGTAACTAACAACAAAAGATACAATTTGACTATGTAGATCAGCAGGAGGCTTCAGGTCTTCAAATGTATACTAACATGACCACCAGGAATAGAATCACTATCCCCTGATAAGCAAGAAGAGTTTCCAGAATAGATTCACTATCCCCTTAAACTGAAAAAAAGCAATGTGAAGTAGTGAAATATACCTTATCTAGGGATCCTTAAAACAACCCAAAGAAAAACTGGAAACCAATGTCGGCTAGGCTGCCATACACCAAGAACATGTAAGGAGATTAAAGGCCAATCACAAGAGTTGAGCTGAAGGCTTTCACAAGAGATGAGATGACAACCTTAGCTCTCGAGAGTGGCCATTGATCTCCAAAAACATGCCTTTTTGAGTTCTAATAGTAGCTATGTACTTGGATATTTAAGGTCATTCTCTGTACATGATCTTAGTAGAGGATCCTTACCATAGTTATTGGCTTTTAGGGCCTGCATCACAACCACATGTTACAGAAAGGGTATTATTGTAGATGTTTTTTTAACAATTACGGGAACATGGAGGAACCGATATTACTAAGAGCACCCATTATTTCTTGAGGCTTCTTCCTTGACTTCTTAACCAAAGCAAAGTATGGAAATGTTGAAAATGACTTGGTGTACCATGGAAATGTTGAAAATGACTTGTTGTACCTCTACAGAGAAATTAGGATGCATAGAAGCATGTGACTAAAATATCTCAGTCACATTTTAGACATCTTAATAGCCTAAATATTGAGCAATCATAGAAGCTCGACCACAAATCATCTTGAGGCGAATCACCACAACAAAATATGTTGTGTAAATCTCACACACAAGATTCCAAAAACACTACTTATAGCTAAAAACCACTTGGGCTAGGCTGCTATACTACCTTAGATACTACTTTTAGATACTACTGGCCTTTTACGCAGTGACATGTTGTTTGTTGTGGAAGGCACAAAATGCACAATTCTTCAGAGAAATATTGACTCAGTAAGCTATCATGCAACATGTGATCAAGTTATGAAAGAAAAAATCACAGAGAACTATTGACTTAGGAAGAAAAAAAATACATTCACATTCAGTAGATCAAAACAAAATATGTTGTGTAAATGTCACACACAAGAAGGTAATACATTTCTCATAGCTAAAAGCAAAATAGAATTGTCATTTGGCAACATTGTCTACAACAATGGATGTGAAACAACAGTATCTGGATCGTTATGTACTTATAAAAAAGTGCACCAAAGAAACACAACTATAGCTTTCATCTCTCTACATAGTCTCCAAGAATGCAATTATCTATCTTTACACTTCATGACCTGCAACAAATGGAAACAACTTTAGATATTAGTTTTGTTTTCAATTATGTCATATTATGAGCAATACTATATGCTCACTTTGGCAGTAGATGTGATTTCGGCCATGCTATGACATTGCCAATAACTTCATCCATATATTGATATTGCTCAAAAGGTCTAACTAGAGGTTCGTTGGCCATCACCACAACCTCTACATAAACACCAACACATGATGAGCCTAAAATTGCACCTCCCACCATTTGCAAGGGGTCAACCTCAGATACTCGACCAATTGCAACTTTATCATCTGCATCTGTGATACTCATCACATACAATTCCTATAAACAAAATACAATTTAAATAAAAAAATTTATATAAACAAAGAATGATGTGCAATTTACACAAATACAAACATACTTGTCCCTTATAAATTGTTGAATGTCTCATTCTGATCTGCACAATTATTTTATCTTTGTTATAAGGCCATCAAAATTCAACATGGAAAATAATTGATCCCACACATCTGGTATAAAATGTATTCATACCTGGACAGTGCGTACATGTTGTACTGATTGACTATTTTCTGCTCTAGACAAGGCTAGTATCTGCTCTATTTTTGCATTTTGTTCTTGAATTTTAGCTTCAAATTCCATCCGTTGTTGTCCAAGCTGATCCTGGAAATGCTTCCTTTGCGCTTCATCAGCTTCTCGGGATTTACGATTCTTGCCCCAGATATCAGAACGTGATGGTCCAAGTCCATAACCACAAACATATCCTGGTCTCTCTTCTCCCATAACCTGCCTATAAATTTCAGTTAAAGTAACATCAGCTTGGTTTCTTCGCAGCTTGTCACCTACCTCAGAAAATTTTTCCTACACACAACAAAACATAGGAGATGAATTTTATACCAAACATATAAATTTTTCCATGTAGTAAATGTAACATAATACTCTAGGATAGGAATCCTTGTACCAAAATTTTGGCGGATTCAATATCAACTATGCTCCCATCTTTTTCACGATGAGTTTTCTCAAAAAACTCAATGGGATCAACTTCCCCACCTGTTTCCTTCTCCAACTGTATCATTCAAACAAGGTTATTGCTAACATCATTTAAACAGATGTTTCCAAATTGTCCAATTGGATCACAATATTGAATAACTTACATCATGTTTTAGACAAGCAAATGACTTGGTTCCTGTTGTGTGGCTAACATTTTGAAATTTTTTGTTCGTCTTTTTAGTTATACACTTCCTCTGTGAAAGAAAATTGCAGTATTGTCCATAGTAATTATCTATGAGGCAAATTAAATATCAATTAATAGATACAAAAAAATACCTTTCCTTTATTGCTCCTCCAGTAATCCACAAGAAATTTCCATTGAGATGTTTCCAAGAGGGGAACAACTTGTTCATGTTGTTGTTCATATGGACTATCTTCTATGAAGTATAGTTTTCGTAACTCCCACTTTTGGTCCTTCCATTTCTTTCCCAGTGTCTACATTGTCCACTCCTTTAATTCTATGTCCATCATGAATTTACTCTACTCACAATAAGGATATCAATTAGAAGCTTCATTTAACCATTTAAAAATAAATTTTAATATTGTACCTTAACAAAATTCCATATGGATTCTTTTTTATTTGCTAGAAATTGTCTCCAGTCCTCGTAGTTTAATGGATAAAGATTGGGATCTCTTGTAATGGTTGTCAAAAAACTTGATAAGTGACATTGGTTTTTACCCACTGGTTGTCCAAATTGATTTATCTCAATGGGAATTTGATCGCCGACCTTTCTTTTCTAGACTTGCAAACATTGTGTTCGACCACGTGTGTGATGTCTTTGACCTAAGCATTCATTTATATATCATTAGATACAGCACTATAAATGCAACGATATGAATAAATTGAATACCTATCACATCAGTAGGTGTTGGCATAGCATTCAATGACTCATCATGGTGATCAGAGACGTCATTTTGCTCCATGGTTTCTTGAAATGCATTGCTATTTTGGCTATTGTATTCTCTACTCTCTACTCTTCTTGATTGATTGGACATGGGAACATTGATAGTAGGCATCGGGGGTCGATGTCTTTGGCCTGAGCATTCATTCATAAAGGATACAACATAAATGGAAATTATATATCTTTAGATGCAACACTATGAATACAATGATATGAATTAACCAATTACCTAGCCCATCACAAGGTGTTGTTGTAGCATTCAACGACTCTTGATGATGATCAGAGAGGTCATTTTGCTCCATGTGTTCATGAAATGGATGGCTGTTTTGGCTATTGGAAGCTCTACTGTCTACTCTTCTATAATGATTGGACATCGAAGCATTGCCATTAGGCACTCGTGGTTGATATATTTGACATTAACATTCATTCATAAAGGATACAACATAAATGGAAATTATATATCACTAAAGGCAACACTATATATACAATGAATTAACCGATTACCTATCCCATCAGAAGGTGTTGCTGTAGCATTTAACAACTCATCATGGTGATTAGATAGACCATTTTGCTACATGTGATCATGAAATGCATGGCTATTTTGACTATTGGCAGCTCTACTGTCTACTCTTCTTGAATGATTGGACACCGAAGCATTGCCATTAGGCACCCGTTGTCGATGTCTTTGACCTGAGCATTCGTCTATAAAGCATACAACATATATAGAAATTATATATCATTAAATGCAGCACTATAAATGTGATAATATGATTACCTTGTCCATCTGAAGGTGTTCTTGTAACAGCAGAGCTAGAAACAGTGTTATTGAATTTCCTTGGTCTATCATTTTGAACATTAGGTGGAAGGGAATCTAATTTTTTTTGGAGCGATTACTGGATGACATGTTCAAAGCTTTCCAACAACTTTGTGGAGTAATGCTAGGTAAATGAGTCCTCGTACAAGAGTCAATGATGTTGTTCTGATCATTGCTTGAAGTTGTCTTATTATGGAAGGTGTCACTTAACTGTTCTCTCATCCTGAGTACATCAATTCACACAAAAATGAAGACACTTAAAACAAAATTGAACAACATAAAAGGTATTAGGGTTTAGGGTTTATGGTTTAGAGTTTAGGATTTTTACTACTAAAAGGTATTTACTACTCGTTAATGTTGGGTTTTAGGGGAGGCAGAGAAGGTAGCAGAAACAGAAATTCACTCCCCCAAACCCAGAACAAGGAAACGCGTCAACGTCTATATAATAGGAAAGGATGGTTTGTGGAATCATACCTTGTCCCGAGGCTTGCTCGGCGAAAATACCTCGCGCCTTGCGCGATCTTCAAAGAAGGTCTTCGACAGTGTCTGTGGAGCTCATGGTCACACCAGGACTGACAACTCCTGATCGCACCGGACTGTCGGGTTGATAGTTATCCTCCTGAGCGGCAGAAACCTCCTGCCTCTAAAGTAGTCTACATGGACCACCAGGAACTCCACACTCCTTGTCCCACAAGGAAGTGGAAGGAGTCGCACCCTCATGTTGACGTACTAGTTGCCAACACACTCTCCTTCCTCCAGTTGCAACTGTAGTTGTCTTTCCCTTGTTGCGCCTCCCTTTGCGGGTAGCACTTGCTTGGGCTCTCTCAGTTACCAAAACCAGAGAACGACAACTTTGCAGAGCAACTGGTTGCACTGAGCTGTACTTGGAGAAGACCCCGATACCCCTATATATAGGAGGGTCATGGGACAGGGTTCTCCATCCCGGGCAATGCGAGACTAAAAGTAGGAGTAGAAGGGTTCGAGATTTTCCACAAAAGCAACCAACTCGCAACCTGAACCGATTGGTTCACAAGTGAACCGATCGGTTGGAACACCTCAACCGGTCAGTTCACAAGTGAACCGGTCGGTTAGTGGTCCTGGTCGGTTCTTGATTGACTTTCCTTCTTTCGTTTCTAATTGATATCGAATACCAATCCTATTTCCCAATCAAATTTGGGCAATTGAAACGAAAGGAAAATCCTCACCAATCCTATTTTCCCAACTTGCTTGGTTGCACCAGTTGAATCGATCGTTTCAACACATGAAGCAATCGGTTCACCCTGATCATGAGTCGATCAATTCAACATTTGAGACGACCGGTTCACCAAGCTCAACCGACCGGTTCATCACATGAGCCGATCGGTTGGGAGTGTAGATTGTACAGAATCACTTAATTATGATTTCAATCAATCCGATACTCCAATCAATGTGTCCAACACCTTGAACAATATAATATTGAGCTATCAATTGATTGAGTGTTTAATTGAACTACTAAACTCCTTTAGTAATCAATCTAAACATTTCTTGTGGACAAAACTCCTCTTCCAGGTTAAATCCTATGTGTGTGACCCTGCAGGTCCATTTCACGTTGGCAGTGAAAGTCCATAACACTTATGACTTCACAAGCAAAGAGTGGTGCCTAGTCACACATCACTGCTACCCAAGTGAAAGTAGAAAGTTGGAGAACAAATTTCAATCCTACAATCCGTGAATGGTGTTACAGCGAATGTATACTTCCTTTGTCACTGATATCCCGAATGAACTCGAGGCATGGAACAGTCATCCTGTCAACGTTCATTCACTTTCTTGATCTCACAGTAGATTGAATGAGATATGTATGACATCAATATCACATATTGATTCACACATGCGTGCGCACGCCTATCTCAATCCTACTCATCAAGTGGCCTTGGATATCAAACTCCCTCAGGAGGGACAAATCCCATATCTATCACTCACCCCTCAAAAGCCCCATGTGTCAAAGCCACCCAATCATCACCTTTATAACAACCCATGTTTCAGGACTGTGTTTGATGATGTCAAAGTGTCCCCAATGACATGTGTTGAGTGTAGTGATTTCAGGTCAAAGAATCACACTCACCACCATCACTGTGAGTATTGACTGTGACTACCATGTCATGGTTACATGTGTCAAACTCACGGTGGGTCTGTCCGGTACACTTGTTCTCTAACAAGTACCTATGTGTTTGGTTTGATATCTCTATATCATGACTAATGAGATTTTGTCATCAACCAACACCACAATCTAGTCTTGTGTGTCATTGTTGTCTATCTACCTTCCACAATGGCATCTGACTAGGGACATAAAAAGAATGTACAAACCCTTAGCATCCGTATGATCTCATCGTTCAGGTCCTCAACCTGAAAGCATACGTCATTGAGTAATGTCATTCTCTAGACATTCAATATGTTCTATCACTATCTCATATGACTGAACCAGAAAGAATTGGAAGCTTGTCTTTGATGTTTATCAAATCAATCTTAATGTATCCCACCAATCATCCCATGATTGGCTCTTAGGGCATACATACCAACAGACTCCCACTTGCACTACAAGCCAATCACCCTTGAATCATATTCACAGTGATCTTTAAACATGTCCCACATGTTACTGTGCTCTACTGCCAACATAGTGAGTTATGGAAACACCTTGCCAAAGTCAGTATAAATTGCATGTCTCACATCTCTTCGTTGTACGTCACACGTATGAGATGGAGTTACCGTAATATGCGATCTAATATTCCTTTGCTAACCTTTAGCCACATTGCATGATCAAGGATTCCATACTTGTCATCAATGCGAGAAATATCTATAAGTTCATCTCATGAAATTCCAGATCCATATAGTATTAGTTGTTGTTCTCTAACACATATATACTCGACATTTCCTTTTAAATGGTTTTATTGGAACACTTCCAATTATCAACAAACTTTCACTTTTATATATCCTATATATATTTTGCGATTAATTTTCTGTCCTTTCAGAAGTTCGCATCAATGTAACTCTATACATTGAACTCTTCCTTATCTCCATAGAACTAGTACTTCTCAAGTACTTATCAAGTTCTTATGGTTTTCCAGTAACCCTTACTGGAAGCAGACAGACATCCACTCGTCATGTCTCACATATGAGTTATCAGGATGAGCACATCATATCTCCATGTCCTACATACAAGATGATGAATGCATTTTTTTCTTGCCATGTCGATACATGCAAGATAATGGGATGATTACATACATGATAGATCAAATATATATTCTTAGTGTTCCCATTCTTCATAAGATTGGACACTTGGCCTTGGGATACTAACTCCATGTAGCATGGACAAGTTTTCTCCCACATAATCTATGCATACTGAACCCTTCAGTACAGATTGCCAATGCATGCTTTCTCTTTTCAGGTCAAGAGGTTTTCGAGAACTATCTCTATAGATCTCTATTCCTATCACATAGGAAACATCTCTATCTTCCTTAAAGATAATTTCCACTTTTGGATTTCCATTCTAGAACATTTCCATTTCACATCAACATGTGGAATGTGAATACGCTCCCACTAAATCACATATCCCTTCTTTATCTTTAATATATCATCAAACCTTTTGACTATATTATGAAAGTAAAGATCCAATTCTGAGTTTCTTGTACTCAATCAATCACATTGATTAGTCCATTGTAACTTATAGACTTCATTTTCATTAGTGGATTCATAAACCTTATAAGTTGTGTTACGTACACATCCTTGTTTTATTCCTCATAGGAATTTGGTTTTAGTATCCATATGCCAAATGTCTTAGTCATTAAGTTACAGTCAACAAGCACCATCCTTCTGAAAATGTTATCCATGTGTCTTAACACCTAAGACTCATTTTCACTTATGGATTTCATCCAATGGGTGCTACCATCAAGGTCATACCTTATGGTTCACATGGATTTCATTTAGGATATAATGGTCATAAACCATAACTCAAAATTTGGTTCCTCATATTCATCTAGATAGTTGACTCATCACATGAACAACTCATCACATAGATAATTGAGGTGTATTTGTTAAGGATATAAGAACTCACAACCCTTGTGATTCCTAATTTCTTTATTAGTGTGGGGTATTCTTTTATTAAGAAGAATTCATTTATTTGATAATCATTCTCTAACTCCTTAGAGTATGATTCCTTCTTGATTTTGATATCACCATGCCTTGATCATGAGTTCACTATGATACACTATCATAATCACTCATAAGGATCTCAAACATTTGGTCCAAGTATTTCATTCATTGATCTCATCAAGAATTAACACTTTAGCAAATTTGCACTTCATCTATGATAATCTTGAACACTTCAAGATATTCATATTGGTATTTCTCTAAACACCATTTGAAGTATTGGCATTTGTTCCAATAGGTATGTAAATACATCACATGTATTATACCTAATAGGATAATCATTCTCCCACTACCTTTAGTGAAGATTGATTAATCATGTTCAAGATATTCATGTCTCTTACTGGTTCTCTAACCAAAAGAGTGTAGATTTATCCATCACATGGAAACTAGAAATGAATTTCTCATGATTGATGCTAATTTCATTGTTTGAGTTTATCTATAACTTTTAGGTATCATTTTATCTTATGCATATCAAATACCACAAGAGAAACAAGGCATTTCCACAAAGATCATATCTTTAAGATTGAAACATCAACTTTATTAATTGCCATCTTTGTCGTACAATATGAAAAAATAAAGTGTTTCTATCTATTGGAAATATCTGAAATAGCAATTCTCAACTCTATTTTGTGCCCTTTAGGCTGAAATAATCTGAAAGATACTCCTATCTATGGCAGAAACACTTGCTCCAATGATGGATACTCCTTTCTTGGTCCTTTCACAAAGGCCATCACTTCTTTGCGGATATTTCATATCATATATGACATATCCATATCTTGGTATCATATACCTTAGAAGTGGTTCATTTCATGATACCTTAGGTGGAGATCTCCATCCCCTCCTTCATCTTCTTTTGTTCTTCCATATATAGAGGTCAATCCCTCATACACCCTTTCCCCATGGGCCTTGAGGCTGAAGACGGCTTGGATTGTTGGCTAGCATCAGAACACTTCTTTGCTTTGCCCTTATCCTTGCCCTTAAGGATTACCTCTCTCTTTGATCACATCAAAGATTATGGTTTGTCTTTCTTCATCTTCGCCTCTATTATCCTCAACATGTCCAACAACTCTATCAAAGCTTGTCAAAGTTGTTCATGTTGTAGCTTATCATGAATTGTATGATTCTCGCAACATTTGTAGTATCATACCAATAGCCAACCCTTGTCTCAGAGGGAATCCTTCTTAGTCAGGTTTTCCACATACCCAATCACATTGAGTGTGTGAATCCCTTACCGGATCTCCTTCTGTCATGACATACTAGGATAGTGTCTTGGAGACATCATATGTCTCATTTTGTCTCTGCAACTCAAAGTTCAGAGAACACAACATCAAGCACTCCTCATCAATGTCTTCCTCGGTATGCTTCCATAAGCATACTTTCAGCCATTGATGTGGTGGGATTGAGTTTATCTGGTCTTGGTATAACTGGGACTTAGAGCTTTCACTCTTTGAGAACACTTCTCATCATCCTAACCAGTCGTGGAAGTTTGTCCCATTTAGCTTGTCCTTTTCAAGGACCGATCGCAAATGAAGTGATTTGTTGATTAACCATTTATTTTAACAAAAGGAAATATATGCAATTTTAGTCCAAAACTCTTTCTTTTGACTTATTTGATTGATTTGAAAATTTTGACGATATAATTAGGCCTTTAATTGATTATCACTCCCATTATTTTACTTCAAATTGATAGCCCTCACCATCAATTCATAACATTGCAGCGTACAACCTTCTAGTGGGCAAGATCCTGAAATCCTCTAAGTCATGGACCATCTAGGGCTATCACCCACAACATAGATCTCTCAGGTAGGCAACTCTTGCCAATTGCATCATATGCAACTCTTGATAAGACGTCATATGCAACTCCTTGCCATGATCATATTCATGCCTCAAGGCGCTAGATCCTATCTAGGTCACCTTGTTAAGTCTGACCCAAGGCCAACACAATGAATATGCACCCTGCTTGGGCAGACCCACACATTCATCCTTCACTCTTCCACAAGATAGACGGTGCACCACGCTAGGGCGTGCCCACACTTGGTCGATCAAGCTTTTCACGTGTGTCGCATTTGGAAGACATCTAAAACTTAATATTTAATGAGGGATTTGGTTTTTATATACATATACATATCCAATCACCACAATACATAGTACGTATCATATACATTCTATATCCCACAGAAAACATGCAAAACGATAAAAGTGATGATTATGGCCATCCTAATGTGATTCCTCGAGCCAAGAGGAATCATTGTCATCTAGGTCTACATCACATGCAACCTGTACAAGATGAACTCTATGCTTTGCCTTCTGAGAAGATCAACTCATCACATGAATGACTTGCTTGTTCAAGCCCGGTCGTCTGGGTGCCACCAGCCAATCGGTTGGCTCCTCCAACCGATCAGTTCGCCTGGTCGTCGTGCATCTCATCATGGCCGCCACCCGCTTGTCTCGCTCCTCGAACTGGTCATCAACCGATCGGTTCACTCCTTGAAACGATCGTCTGGAACGTCAACCGATCGGTTCAGGCCTTGAACGGTCTTCGACATAACAGGAAATAAAAAATATATCCTATTTACAATTTAATTATGAAAACCCCGAGTTACATTCGGGGGGAGCAAAGGTAGGAAAGAATCTCGAATTATTTCGAGTTACATCAAGAATAGGAGAAGGGGAAGATCAGTGCGCAGACCGAGATGCAAGCAACCACAAACAACCACACATAGATATAGTGGTTTATAGGCCATAATCATGCTACACATCCACCACAAAACTCATTTAAGGGCGACGCATATCGAGTGCATTAATAATACATATCATATATGTAATTGGGATTTGTGGATTTAGGTTTGGACATGCATAAAGCCAATTTTATTCGCATCGTATGCGATAAATAAAGGTGACAAACCAAAATCGATCATATCGATATTCCTAAAATATAGAGCAGTTGACGTGGCTCTGGTACCACTGTTGGGTTTTTGGGGAGGCAGAGAAGGCAGCGGAAACAAAAATTTTCTCCCCCAAACCCAGAACAAGGAAACGTGTCAACGTCTATATAATAGGAAAGGATGGTTTTTGGAATCATACCTTGTCCCAAGGCTTGCTCGGAAACAATACCTCACGCCTTGAGCGGTCTTAAAAGTCATTCTTCGATGGTGTCTGTGCAGCTCCTGGTCACACCGGGACTGACAACTCCTGATCGCACCGGACTGTCGGGTTGACAGTTGTCCTCCTGAGCGGTAGAAACCTCCCGCCTATGAAGTAGTCCACACGGACCACCAGGAACTCCAGACTCCTTGTCTCACAAGGATGTGGAAGGAATCGCACCCTCCAGTTGACGTACTAGTCGCCAACACACTCTCCGCCCTCCAGTTGCAACTGTAGTTGTGTTTCCCTTGCTGCGCCTCCCTTTGCAGTTAGCACTTGCTTGGGCTCTCTCGGTTACCAAAACCAGAGAATGACAACTTTGCAGAGCAACTGGTTGCACTGAGTTGTACTTGGAGAAGCCCCCAATACCCCTATATATAGGAGGGTCATGGGACAGGGTTCTCCATCCCGGGTAATGCAGGACTAAAAGCAGGAGTAGAAGGGTTCGAGATTTTCCACAAAATCAACCAACTCGCAACCTGAACCGATCGTTTCACAACTAAAACGGTCAGTTGCGGACCTAAACCGATCGGTTCACAAGTGAACCGGTCTGTTGGAACACCTCAACCGATCGGTTCACAAGTGAACCGGTCGGTTGGTGGTCCTGGTTGGTTCCCGATTGACATTTCTTCTTTTGTTTCTAATTGGTATCGAATAGCAGTCCTATTTCCCAATCAAATTTGGGCAATTGAAATGAAAGGAAAATTCTCAACAATCCTATTTTCCCAACTTGCTCGGTTGCACCAGTTGAATCGATCATTTCAACACTTGAAGCAATCGGTTCACCCTGATCATGAGCCGATCGGTTCAACATTTGAGCCGACCGATTCACCAAGCTCAGCCGACCGGTTCATCACATGATCCGATCGGTTGGGAGTGCAAATTGTGCAGAATCAGTCAATTGTGATTTCAACCAATCTGATACTCCAATCAATGTGTCCAACACCTTGAACAATATGATATTGAGCTATCAATTGATTAAGTGCTTAATTGAACTACTAAACTCCTTTAGTAATCAATCTAAACATTGCTTGTGGACAAAACTCCTATTCCAGGTTAAATCCTATGTGTGTGACCCTACAGGTCCATTTCATGTTGGTAGTGAAAGTCCATAACACTTATGACTTCACAAGCAAAGAGTGGTACCTAGTCACACATCAATGCTACCCAAGTGAAAGTAGAAAGTTGGAGAACAACTTTCAATCCTACAATTCATGAATGGTGTTTATAGCAAATGTATAATTCCTTTGTTACTGATATCCCGAATGAACTCGAGGCATGGAACAGTCATCCTGTCAACGTTCATTCACTTTCTTGATCTCAGAGTAGATTGAACGAGATATGTATGACATCAATATCACATACTGATTCACACATGTGTGCGCATGCCTATCTCAATCCTACTCATCAAGTGGCCTTGGATATCAAACTCGCTCAGGAGGACAAATACCATATCTGTCACTCACCCCTCAAATGCCCCATGTGTCAAAGCCACCCAATCATCACCTTTATAACAACCCATGTTTCAGGACTGCGTTTGATGATGTCAAAGAGTGCCCAACGACATGTGTTGAGTGTAGTGATTTCAGGTCAAAGAATCACACTCACCACCATCACTGTGAGTACTGACTGTGACTACCATGTCATGGTTCCATGTGTCAAACTCACGGTGGGTATGTCCGGTACACTTGTTCTCTAACAAGTACCTATGTGTTTGGTTTGATATCTCTATATCATGACTAATGAGATTTTGTCATCAACCAACACCAAAATCTAGTCTTGTGTGTCATTGCTGTCTATCTACCTTCCACAATGACATCCGACTAGGGACATAACAAGAATGTACAAACTCTTACCATTTGTATGATCTCATCGTTCAGGTCCTCAACCTGAAAGCATACGTCATTGAGTACGGTCATTCTCTAGACATTCAATTTGTTCTATCACTATCTCATATGACTGAACCAGAAATAATTGGAAGCTTGCCTTTAATGTTTATCAAATCAATCTTAATGTATCCCTACAATCATCTCATGAATGGCTCTCAGGGCATACATACCAACAGTTCGGTCATCCTCTGCCACCCAACAATTATCCATTCTTAAAAATAGTAAAAAATATAACATTTATGAGTAAGTATGTCATACAAAGAACATAGTTATAATAATGATAAAAGTAGAACATCACTTTGAGGCAATCCTAAATAAAAAACATTACTCAAAACCACAACAGAGAAAAACATTTGCAAGCCATCGTCAAGATCACCTTGGGTACCTTAAATTCACAGTACTTGATTGATTACTAATGTTCATTAAGTAATACAAGACAAATTACATTTTTTATTATTTCCTAATTTAAAACTTAAAAAAATTCATCAACAATTGTGACGGTTGTTATGACTGTGATGTGTCTGTTTTGTTGATGATGATGTGTCAAGGATGGAGTCATTGGAAAACGAATCCGAACTGATGGTCATGGGGTACAAGGCGGTACCAACGAGCAAGGATTGCACCTCAGGCATGCCGAATTCATCGAATGACATCTCCTCATATTCGGTACAGCCTGGCTCATGCATATACCGTCTCAGGTGAGAAGGCAAACTGTTGTTGTAGTTATGTATATAAGCCTGTATGGTATTGTCGCCAATCAGACGAAGTAAAACCTAGTCCATGCGGCCAATTCCCATTCTCCCAATCCACCCATGCCAACTGGTTGTGGATACCAGATTGCTGTCACCATCATACTGAACCTTGATTACATTTGTCAAGTTCCCTGTAAACACTCGGGCCCACTGCCCAAGGCTCTAGTAGAGTTTCAGGAATGACGACTGGCCCCACAGACCACCACTAGCCTTAACTGCGTGCTTTGTCCTCACGCACGTGCAAGCCGGGGTCAACTTCTCGACTGGTCACCCATCCTAGTACTACTCCAAGCTGAGCACGCTTAAATATGGAGTTCTTTGGTGATGGGCTCCCGGAAAAGGAGGTGCACCTTGGTGATATGGGTAGTCCAATCATTCCTTTTAAGATCAACTTATCCGAGGCCTCAAATCCTGGGATGTTACAATCTCCCCCACTTAGACTCTTGACGTCCTCGTCAAGGATCAACTATATGGCCTCATAATCTGACCCCATTTCAGTGCAGACCCACAATGGCCCATGGACACCCAGCTCCCATCCACAACTACCAGCGCAAGGGCGGCTCCATCTCGTCTCTACGGATAGCCCTTTCCAACTTGCCTGGACCGCACGGCTAAAGACTGGCATGCCACATGCCCAGGTGGGCCCCACCTACTGGAGGGGTTATGGCTCTGATACCATTTGTAAACGCTCGGGCCCACTGCCCAAGGCTCTAGTAGAGTTTCAGGAATGACGACTGGCCCCACAGACCACCACTAGCCTTAACTGTGTGCTTTGTCCTCACGCACGTGCAAGCCGGGGTCAACTTCCCGACTGGTCACCCATCCTAGTACTACTCCAAGCTGAGCACGCTTAACTATGAAGTTCTTTGGTGATGGGCTCCCGGAAAAGGAGGTGCACCTTGGTGATATGTGTAGTCCAATCATTCCTTTTAAGATCAACTTATCTGATGCCTCAAATGCTGGGATGTTACATTCCCAAACTTTAAGGTCATTTGACCAGCAGTGTAGCGTCTTCCGTCCAGATGATGCCAATGTCTGGGAATGGTGAGTTGTGCAAGTGTACGGTCGTCTAGGGTGATGTCCAGCTTTTCTCCTTCAGGGAAAAGGAGCGGGGGGGGGGGGGGTAGATGCTCAGGCCATAGTGACTGTTGTGGGTGAACAGAGACTACAAAATATTAGCACTAACAATTGTAAGTATATATAACGATATTATAAATTTTCAAAAAAAGTAGTATAAATTTGCAAAATATAGAGCAATATATTTTTGAAAGTGAAGCAAGTAGTCCATAAACATATTCCCCATGGTTTCTATCAACATTGACAGGAATGAACCCATTAGAGAACGGGCAACATCATTATCTAGTTTGATGAAACCTAGTCAGGGACCATACAAGTGTACAACTTGTATAAGATCTGAGTGTAGAAGACCCAAAACTTGGAGGAACTGGTGTGCCAACCAGCTGATGTTTCCTAGCCCAAGGTGAGAGGTTGGAGTACATATATAGTAAAGATGTATAATTGGCTATAAACTTCTTGAGTAACAGAACATGCCATCAAAAGACAAAAATTGATTTAGGATATGGAACTGAAGTAACCATAATGTAATGTGTTTACATTAAAGTAGTACTGAGATAAGACGTACACTCCAACAAAAACATAAACCAACCATTATGTAAACAACACTGCATATAAGCCATGCAATTTCGTTCAATAAAGAAATCAAGAGGGAAAACCAGACTTCCTATGGCAGAGAAAAAATTATGGTTGTTCCAAAATGGAACCCCTACATTTTGTGCAATCATAGCTTAGTGTTAATAGCAACTTGCCTGCATGCCCTTAGTATCTTGCTTCATTGTTTCTTAGAGACCCTAATTTTCAGGGATGGTGAAGGTTTTAGTCAATTGGTAGTGCAGAAGAATATAGACCATTCAAGTTTACAGTAATCAAAGGAAAATTGAAGAAACCACACCCAAAAAAAAATGTATACTATAAGTAATTATACAAAGGTCTTATTCTTCCTTAGACATTTCTGAATCCTAGAATAATACACAAGAAATGACCATCTCATAAACCTTGTTCTCTCCTTAGCCTCTTCCTACATACATAAAGATGAGTATCTCTCCCCTTCATTAGCCCAATGGTGGAAACCCCTGTTCTCATCAGAGAGTGCCAACCCACCAAAGGTGGTGGCCTAGGTAAGGATAAATTACTTGCCTTTTCATTAATGATTTACAAACAAAGATACAGGAGATGTGTAGACATCACATGATCACCTAAGTGACCACTTTTTAAAAAGTGGATGCTTCATTTTCCTTACAATTTAATACAACAATACACACCTTTTTATATAAATACACTAACATTTAGCAAACTTGTATACATAACCAAAACCAATGCCACACTTTAAAATAAAACAACGGAATCATCATATTTCAAGAATATGAAATAATCCAAGTTTAAATCTAACAAAGAAGGATGATCGATGGCTTGATATAAATGATTAAGGAAGTGATTGCTGGATATAAAATAATGGAATCATCATATTTCAAGACTATCTTCATAAAATGATTATCATATACACCTTGATAGAATGGAAACTGTGAGAATGGATGGGAAAGACTATGTGTGTTTATTGTTTTGTGGGGTGTACTTACCAATCACGTGCCGAAGAAGTAGGGTGGAAAACTGTCGCAATCCTCGCTGGAAAGTTGGGAGACTGATCTCTTCCTTGGCGTCCCCTCTAACACTTGGCAACGTCGCTAGCAAGTTGGGAGACTGATCTCTTCCTCAGTGTCCCCTCCAACCCTTGGCAACATCGTCGGCACCTTGGAGAAGAGCAGAGAGCGTTCCAGCAGGTAGCGACCACGGTCTGGCAGATTAGGGAAAAAAGGCTAGCTAGGTCGACTTCGCGGGTTCTGCGAGCAGAGCAAATGTCGGGAGTAAATGTCTTTGCCCAACGTGTGGAGAAGAGGAACCATTTTGTATGTCGGGGGAAGCCGCGCGGGAACAATTTTTTTTACTAATTGTGGCTCGCTCATTTGATTTGGCAATTTTGAAATGCCACTAATTAATTATAAAAATGTCTTAATTGGTAAGTCTTTTCTATAAACTCCATGATACGTGGTTTAGAGGCATTTAAATTACAAATGCCACTACATTACATAGATAGTGGGATTTTTTTAGAAAAGCCACTGGAATAAAAGCCACTAATGGGTATTTTTGCTATAGTGGAACTACTTGAGACCTTGATCTTTTTCTCTTGGACCAATACTCTATTTTCATCCAAAAAGGTACGCTATTATAACTCCTTCTTGACCATACTAGTGGTAGTTAAGATATTTTATGTAATGTCTGAGTGTTACATTTTCTATATACCTCTTGATCGTATGCTTGGCTATGTAATTGGGTTAAATAATTATTCCCTATGACTATTATGTTCGTGTATCTAGATTTATGTTGAATAAACCATGAACATAAGTAGACTTCCCATTATGAATACCAGAAACTATTGAATCATTAATATTGAATGTAAGGGACCTCCTCATTTTGAGGATGGGAAGAACTTGCACATGTTATTTGAATCACCTTCCTGATTAAGAGAAGTGGAATATAGTTCTCTCCCCCATCATATTGGGATAGTAGAGTCACACTTGAATCCATATAAGCATTCTTTTGATATTAGCATAATGGGAAAATTCATATTAAAAATTATGTCACATAAATATTGTTTTAAATTCTCTTGATAAGTTTTTGAATTATAAGTCCTTCCAAGCATACTACTTTGCTATAAAATTATTTTACTTGTTTTTATATAGCGCAACAATGCATGTGCATTGATTGCATCTTGATTTTATGATTTTAGGCCATGCCAAGAAATGAAGATATGAACCTGCAATCTCTTACTTTCCACTGCAAATAAAGACTACATCAATTTGAATATAACATGGGAGATAATGCAAAAGGGGATGTAGTTGATAGTTTAGTTGTCTTATCTTGTTAGAATTTTAATTCCATGTTGCCTACAGGCCCTATGTAACAAACCTTTGGTTCATTTTCAATCAATAGAGAATGTTATTTCCTTTTTTCATATCATGTGTGTGATCTTCGGGACACTAGGGGACGAGCTCTCTGCTGACTATTGTCAGTGATATTGGGATTAGGGTAAGAATGGTTCTATGATATTTACCACAACCAGAGAAGAGTAAACAACAATTGTCAAATCTAATTTTTGTGTCTAGGAAGCCCCTAGTACCCCTCTATTTATAGGAGAGGTCAGGGTTAGGGTTTCCAATCGGTCTAGGAGTCAAAGGCATAGAATTCACAATTTTTTTGGAAACTATGAATAGTGAACCAAGTGGTTCACTGTCCAACCATTCAGTTGATAAGGTGAATTGGTCGGATCATCCTTCAACCGCTCAGCTCAATAGATTTTCTCTTTAGAATCAAATTGGCATTCAATATTCAATTAGTTCAATCATTTCGTCAACATAGAATCCTTGATCCAATCAAATTAATCATTTATTAGGATAGCCCAGATGATGACCCCGTCATTTCACTCTTTAAATGGTCATTTTATATCAACAATTCATGAAACGATTGCTTCATATATTAAATGGTCATTTCACATGTCTAGTTAAGAAAATATTCAGACATACATGTTTACAATTGATCTGACACTCCAACTAATTCGTGCAACACTTGAATCAGTCAGCTCAGAGTCCAATCAGTCAATTTTGAACCTTTTATACATGTTCCTTGAACTAGGGTAGGACGTTTGAGATGCATGTGAGCTCACATATGACATATTGAGTCACATGAGCATGGCCATACATTTCTCAGTCTTTCTTATCAATAGTCTTAGAGTCAATCTCCTATAGGAGGGACAAATCCGATCTACATCACTCACACTCAATCCCCATGTGTCACAGTGCACCCTAGCATCATAATTATGGAAACCCATATTCAGGGTTACGTTAGATGACTTATAAATACAATGAACAATAGGTGATTAGTGTAGTGACTTCATCTTTAAGAACCACAATCTCCACTATCACTATGAGATTTGATTGTGACTACCATTCCATAGTATCCATGTATCACTCTCAAGGTGGGTTTGTCTAATACAATGCTCTCTAATATGTACATGTGTGCTTGACTTGATATCACATATCATGACTAATGAGACTCTCTGAACAATCAACACACACTTTATTCTTATGTATTACTATTGTCTATTTTGTTTCCACAGTAATAATTGATTATGGACATAACTGTTGGTATGTATGCCCTGAGAGCCAATCATGGGATGATTGGTGGGATACATTAAGATTGATTTGATAAACATCAAAGGCAAGCTTCCAATTCATTCTGGTTCAGTTATATGAGATAGTGATAGAACAGATTGAATGTCTAGAGAATGACAGTACTCAATGACGTATGCCTTCAGGTTCAGGACCTGAACGATGAGATCATACGGATGCTAAGAGTTTGTACATTCTTGTTATGTCCCTAGTCGGATGTCATTGTGGAAGGTAGATAGACAGCAATGACACACAAGACTAGATTGTGGTGTTGGTTGATGACAGAATCTCATTAGTCATGATATAGAGATATCAAACCAAACACATAGGTACTTGTTAGAGAACAAGTGTACCGGACAGACCCACCGTGAGTTTGACACATGGAACCATGCCATGGTAGTCACAGTTAGTACTCACAGTGATGGTGGTGAGTGTGATTCTTAGACCTAAAATCACTACACTCAACACATGTCATTGGGCACACTTTGACATCATCAAACGTTGTCCTGAAACATGGGTTGTTATAAAGGTGATGATTGGGTGGCTTTGACACATGGGGCTTTTGAGGGGTGAGTGATAGATATGGGATTTGTCCCTCCTAACGGAGTTTGATATCCAAGGCCACTTGATGAGTAGGATTGAGATAGGCGTGCACACGCATGTGTGAATCAGTATGTGATATTGATGTCATACATATCTCCGTCAATCTACTCTGAGAGCAAGAAAGTGAATGAACATTGACAGGATGATTGTTCCATGCCTTGAGTTCATTCGGGATATCAGTGACAAAGGAATTATACATTCACTGTAACACCATTCACGGATTGTAGGATGAAAGTTGTTCTCCAACTTTCTACTTTCACTTGGGTAGCACTGATGTGTGACTAGGCACCGCTCTTTGCTTGTGAAGTCATAAGTGTTATGGACTTTCATTGCCAACGTGAAATGGACCTGTAGGGTCACACACATAGGATTTAACCTGGAATAGGAGTTTTGTCCACAAGCAATGTTTAGATTGATTACTAAAGGAGTTTAGTAGTTCAATTAAAGACTCAATTGATTGATAGCTCATTATCATACTGTTCAAGGTGTTGGACATGTTGATTGGAGTATCGGATTGATTGAAATCGCATTTGACTGATTCTGCACAACCTGTACTCCCAACCGATTGGTTCAAGTGTTGAACCGGTCGGCTGAGGTTGCTGAACCGGTCGGCTCAAGTGTTGAGTCGATCGGCTCAAGCCCAGGGTGAAACGAGCGGTTCAAGTGTTGAACCGATCGGTTCAACTAGTGCAACCGAGCAAGTTGGGAAAGTCAGGTCGGTGAGAATTTTCCTTGCGTTTCACTTGCCCAATTTGATTGGAACAAGGATTGGTATTCGATACCAATTAGAAACGAAAGAAGAAAATTCAATCGGGAACCGACCAGGACCACGAACTGACCGGTTCAGAAGTGAACTGATCGGCTCATGGGTCCCAACTGATCGGTTGTTGCTCCAACTGATCGGTTCACTTGTGAACCGATCGGTTCAGGTTGCGAGTTGGTTGCTTTTTGTGGAAAATCTCGAACCCTTCTACTCCTGCTTTAGTCCCATATTGCCGGGCACAGAGAACCCTGTCCCTTGACCCGCCTATATATATAGGGGTATTGGGGGCTTCTCAGAGTACAACTCAATGCAAGCCGGTTGCTTTGCGAAGTTGTCATTCTCTCTGGTTTTAGTAACCGTGAGAGATCCCGAGCAAGTGCTTCCCGCAAAAGGGAGGTGCAGCAAGGGAAGGACAACTGCAGTTGCAACTGGTAGCAGGAGAGTGTGTTGGTGACTAGTACGTCAACAGGAGGGTGCGACTCCTTCCACTTCCTTGTGGGACAAGGAGTGTGGACTTCCAGGTGGTCCGTGTGGACTACTACAGAGGCGGGAGGACACTGCCGCTCAGGAGGACAACTGTCATCCGACAGTCCGGTAGGAGGAGGAGTCGTCAGTCCCGGTGCGACCAGGAGCTGCACAGACGCCGTCCAAGACCGGAGTTGAAGATCGCGCATTGCGCGAGGTATTGTCGCCGAGCAAGCCTCGGGACAAGGTATGATTCCACAAACCATCCTTTCCTATTATATAGACGTTGACGTGTTTCCTCGGTATGGGTTTGGGGAGAAAATTTTTGTTTCCGCTGCCTTCTCCGTCTCCCCTAAAACCCAACAGTGGTATCAGAGCCACGTCAACTGCTCTATATTTTAGGAATATTGATATGATCGATTTTGGTTTGTCGCCTTTATTTATTGCATGCGATGCGAATAATATTGACTTTATGCATGTCCAATCCTAAATCCACAAATCCCAAATTACATATATGATATGTATTATTAATGCACTCGATACGCATCACCCTTAAATGAGTTTTGTGGTGGATGTGTGTAGCGTGATTATGGCCTATAAACCCCTATCTGTGTGTGGTTGTTTGTGGTTGCTTGCATCTCGGTCTGCGCACCGATCTTCCCTCTCTTATTCCTGATGTAACTCGAAATAATTCGAGATTCTTTCCTACCTTTGCTCCCCCTGAATGTAACTCGGGGTTTCCCTTTTTGAAGCAATGTAATAAATAGGATTGATTTTTATTTCCTGTTATGTCGAAGACCGGCAGACATCAAGACGACTGCTCAGACGATCGGTTCAAGGCGTGAACTCATCTGTTGACGTTCCATACAATCGGTTCAATGTGTGAACCGATCGGTTGATGACCGGTTCGAGGAGCGAGACGAGCGGGTGGCGGATATGACGAGATGTACGACGACCAGGCGAACCGATCGGTTGGAGGAGCCAACCGATCGGTTGGTGGCACCCAGACGACCGGCTGGAGAGTACAGATCATTCATGTCATGAGTTGATCAACTCGGATGGCAAGGCACGGATGTTCATCTTGTACAGGTTACATGTTATGTAGATCTAGATGACCGTGATTCCTCTTGGCTCAAGGAATCACATTAGAATGGCCATAATCATCGCTTTTTATCATTTGTGCAAGTTTTCTGTGGGATATAGCATGTATATGATACGTACTATGTATTGTGGTGATTGGATATGTATATATATATATAAAACCAAACCCCTCATTAAAAAGTTTTAGATGCCTTCCAAAAGCGACACATGTGAAAAGCTTGATCGACCAAGTGTGGGCACGCCCAAGCGTGGTGCACCGTCTATCTCATGGAAGCGTGAAGGATGAATGTGTGGGTTTGCCCAAGCAGGGTGCATATTCATCGTGTTTGCTTTGGGTCAGACTTAACAAGGTGACCTAGATAGGATCTAGCGCCTTGAGGAATGGAGGTGATCATTACAAGGAGTTGTATATGACATCTTATCAAGAGTTGCATATGATGCAATTCGCAAAAGTTGCCTACCTGAGAGATCTAAGTTGTGGGCGATCAGCCCAAGCTGACTCATGACTTAGAGGATTTCCGGATCTTGCCCATTAGAAGGTTGTACGCTGCAATCTTCCGAATTGATGGTGAGGGATATCAATTTGAAGTAAAATAGTGGGAGCTATAATTAATTAAAGGCCTAATTATATCGTCAAATTTTTCAAATCAATCAAATAAGTCAAAAATGAGTTTTTGGACTAAAATTGCATATATTTCCTTTTGTTAAAATAAATGGTTAATCATCAAATCACTTTATTTGCGATTGGTCCTTGAGACCAACAAATTAAATGGGATTAATTCCACAACTGGTTAGGATGATGAGAAGTGTTCTCAATCAAAGAGTGAAAGCTCTAAGTCCTAGTTATACCAGAACCAGATGAACTCGATCCCACCACATCAATGGCTGAAAGTATGCTTATGGAAGCATACCAAGGATGACATTGATGAAGAGTGCTTGATGTTGTTTTCTCTGAACTATGAGTTGCAGAGACAACATGAGACATATGATGTCTCAAGGACACTGTCCTAGTATGTCATGACAGAAGGAGATCCAGTAAGGTATTCACACACTCAATGTGATTGGGTATGTGGAAAACTTGAATAAGAAGGATTCGCTCTGAGCCAAGAGTTGGCTATTGGTATGATACTGCAAATGTTGTGAGGATCATACAATTCATGATAAGCTACAACATGAACAACTTTGACAAGCATTGACAAAGTTGTTGGACATGTTGAGGATAGTAGAGGCAAGGATGAAGAAAGACTAATCCTAATCTTTGATGTGATCAAAGAAAAGGTAAGTCTTAAGGGCAAGGGCAAGGGTAAAGCTAAGAAGTGTTCTGATGCTAGCCAGCAATCCAAGCCGTCTTCAGCCTCGAGGCACATGGGGAAAGGGTGTGTGTGAGGGATTGCCCTCTATGTCTAGAAGAACAAAAGAAGATGAAGGAGGGGATGGAGACCTCCACCGAAGGTATCATGAAATGAACTTCTTCTTTATCCGAGGTATATGATACCAATATATGGATATGTCATATATGATATGCAATATCCGCAAAGAAGTGATGGCCTTTGTGAAAGGACCAAGAAAGAAGTACCCATCATTAGAGCAAGTGTTTCTGCCATAGATAGGAGTATCTTTCAGTTTATTTCAGCCTAAAGGGCACGAAATAGAGTTGAGAACTGCTATTTCATATATTGCCAATAGATAGAAACACTTTATTATTGCATATTGTATGACAATGATGGCAATTAATAAAGTTGATGTTTCAATCTTAATGATATGATCTTTGTGGCAATGCCTTGTTTATCTTGTGATACATGGTATGCATAAGATAAAACGATACCTAAAGTTATTGATAACTCAAACAATCAAATTAGCATCAATCATGAGAAATTCATTTCTAGTGTCCATATGATGGATAAATCTAGACTCTTTTGGTTAGAGAACCAGTAAGAGACATGAATATCTTGGACATGATTAATCAATCTTCACTAATGGTAGTGGGAGAATGATTATCCTATTAGGTATAATACATGTGATGTATTTACATACCTATTGGAACAAATGCTAATACTTCAAATGGTGTTTAGAGAAATACCAATATGAATATCTTGAAGTGTTCAAGATTATCATAGATGAAGTACAAATTTGGTAAAGTGTTAATTCTTGATGAGATCAATGAATGAAATACTTGAACCAAATGTTTGAGATCCTTATGAGTGATTATGATAGTGTATCATAGTGAACTCATGATTAAGGCATGGTGATGTCTAAATCAAGAAGGAATCATACTCTAAGGAGTTAGAGGATGATTATCAAATAACTGAATACTTGTTAATAAAAGAATACCCCACACCAATATAGGACATTGAGAATCACAAGGAATTGTGAGTTCTTATATCCTTGACAGATACACCTCGTTTATCTATGTGATGAGTTGTTCATGTGATGAGTCAACTATCTAGATGAATATGAGGAATCGAATTTTGAGGTATGGTTTATGACCATTACATCCTAAATGACATCCGTGTAAACCATAAGGTATGACCTTGATGGTAGCACTCATTGGATGAAATCCATAAGTGCAAATGAGTCTTAAGTGTTAAGACACATGGATAACATTTTGAGAAGGATAATGCTTGTTGCAACTTGATGACTAAGGCATTTGACATATGGATACTAAAACTGCATTCCTATGAGGAATATAACTAGGATGTGTACGTGACACAGCCTATAAGGTTTATGAATCCACTAATGCAAATGAAGTATAAAACTTACAATGGACTAATCAATATGATTGATTGAGTACAAGCAACTCAAAATTGGATCTTTACTTTGATAATATAGTCAAAGGGTTTGACTGATATGTCAAAGATAAAGAAGGGATCGATGATTTAGTGGGAGTGTATTCACATTCCACATGTTGATGTGAAATGGAAATGTTCTAAAATGGAAATCCAAAAGTGGAAATTATCTTTAAGGAAGATAGAGATGTTTCCTATATGATAGGAATAGAGATCTATAGAGATAGTTCTTGAAAAATCTCTTGACCTGGAAAGAGAAAGCATACATTGGCAATCTAACTAAAGTGTTCAGTATGCACAGATTCAGTGGGAGAAAACTTGTCCATGTTATATGGATATTAGTATCCCAAGGCCAAGTGTCCAATTCTTACGAAGAATGGGAATACTAAGAATAGATATGGATCTATCATGTATGTAATCATCCCATTGTCTTGCATGTATGTGATAACCTCCCATTTTGTGACGTTATCTTATTAGTTTTCCTTAATTTTCCATACTCTTTCTTAGATAAATTAGATAGAATCATTAACTTTTTACTTTATTGCTGATATACCAATAAACTAACTTCTCTTCTTTATTATTGCAGGAAAATACAAAAAAAAAAGATTACAAAGAATCCATACGGTCTCAAGACTGTATGAACCCATGCGGTCTCAAGACCGTATGAACTCATGCGATCCCAAGACCGTATGAGCCCATGTGGTCTCAAGACTGTATGAACTCATGCGGTCCCAAGACCGTATGAGCTCATGTGGTCCCATGACCGTATGAGTCCATGCGGTCCCAAGACCGTATGAGCCCATGCGGTCTCAAGACCGTATGAGCTCATGTGGTCTCGAGACCGTATGAGCTCACACGGTCTCGAGACCGCATGAGCTCATACGGTCTTGAGACCACATGAGCTCATACGGTCTCGAGACCGTATGAGCCCATACGGTATCAAGACCGTTTGGGCTCAACTTCAGCCTATAAATAAGACCCCAAAGGTCACTTCAAAGGGGGGAGATCTCAGATGCCCAAAGGCTGCCTCTCCAGTTCCAGAGCAATTCCATCCTTCATCCATCGCCCCAAGGCTGCCGGTTTGAGGTCCACGTCCCATCATCAAGCTACCTTCTCTCTAATCAACAAAGAAGGTGGGAAGAGAAGATCCATCGTCAAGCAAGCCACAAAGGGTGAAGATCATTGCTCTCTCCACCAAGGGTTCAACCTTCCCTCCTCCGTGGAGATGTTGTTCTTTCTCTCTCTTCTCGCCTCCTCCTTTGTTGCTCCCTCTATGAGGAGCGAGTAGTTCCATTCACTGGGGCGCGGGGACTAGCCCCACTGCCCATGTTTTGTATATTGTACTAAAAAGATGTTATCATTTCGTTTCAATACTAAATCGTTTCATACATGCTTGGATGTTGGCCGCGTTCTTGTATGCATCTATTGTCTTTCGTTGTGGTTTGTCTACGACCGCTCTTGAGACTCGAATATTGATTTAGTGTTGGTTTCTGGTGTGTGTATCCACCTCGCACCCGTTTCGGTATCTAGGAACACTTTCCAAGGAGTGGAGTAAACTCACCTCCATCGTTGTACTTTTGTACTATGAAATGGAATCAGTTGACGTGCAAAAGTGCAACTTTGACAGGTCGAGGAACACACTCTGAGGAGAGAGTGGTGCAAAGTACTTGACCATTCATTCGGGAATGGCTGACGTTGCAACACTCTCACGTTTCTTGTAGGTATATCCTCGAAAGAGGGATAGTCTATAAGGATACTAATTGATTTGGTAATTATCGCTCGCTTGTTGGTTTTCCGATGCACGTTTCACGAGGTTGAGTAAGATTTTCTCTTCGGAGACTACATATCTTCATTGACACGTAGATACGTACCGAATGAGAGTTACTCAACCCATGAAGGATGTGTGCATTACTCTTGTCCTATAAGACATCGGTATTGTATAACATCCATGTATCTTGCTTACAAGTTTTGCTATGTTTGGTACAAGTACAATTCATGTGTAGTGGTGGTGAATACCCGCATCACCCCAGTGATCCATCATCATTTGCTAATCTTAGTTTCTACTTTCTTGCTTTTACTTTCCTTGCATTTAGTTTAAACAACCAAATCAAACTTTCGGTCTAAATATCAATCTTCAAGTAGTTAAGTAAGGATAAAAGGTTTTCCATCTTGTTTAAACTCTAAACAAGACCATTGTCCCGTGGATCCGACCCTTAAACTATATTACGATAAGACTTCCGCGTGTCTTTGCACACGCGGGTGGAGATCTTACCATAATACCAGCAAGGCTAAACTTAGAGATTCATCATCTCTAGGATTTTTAGTGGCGTTGCAAAACTCCATCAAAAATTGGCGTCGTTGTCGGGGACAACGGAACGTTTTAGCTTTTACTTAACAACTTCTTGGTTGATTAGGATTTTACACTTTTTTCTTGAAAACTACTCCAAAACTTCTTGATTTCTTTGTTTTCTTCCATCATCTTAACGTGTGATTTTCTTTCTACTCAGGTGGAAAACGTGTATGCAAACCCCGCATCGCATCGGATTCTCCCCTGAACCAGAGTACGACTCTAAGGTAGAAAGAAGTTTCCACTGAAGGATCAGGCTTAATCGCCAAAGAGCCAGACAGATGGCTGACGAGCAACACCTCATTGCGGAAAGAGTTAACGCTGCCTTAGCAGCCCAAAGAGCACAACTAATCGCGGACACTCGTGCTCAAGTGCAAGATGAGATTCGAGCTGAGGAACAAGCTCGCATCCAAGCCGAGAATGATGCTGCTCAATTAGCATTAAGAAGTAAGCAACTTCGAGATTACGCTGTCCCAAAGAATTATGAAGATGATCACCCAGTCCGACCACCAATTATCAACATTCCAAACTTCGAAATCCAGACGCAATGGATCCAGATAATGCAGGGCATTTCTTTCTCTGGAGGATCGGGAGATGATTGCATGGATCATCTTAAGAGATTTAAGTCACTCTGCCGACTTGTACCTCAAGCAGGAGTTGCTCTTGAAGCTATAATGTTACACCTCTTCCACTTCACCTTGTCTGGGAGGGCTTTAAGCTGGTACAATGCTTTAGATAGGCATCCTATCATCACTACTTGGACTCCTTTAGAAGAAAGTTTCTTGAGAAATTCTTTCCACCTTCGCTAACCTATGAGATTAGGGGCCAAATAAATCACTTTACCCAACTGCCTGGAGAAACACTTGCGGAAGCTTGGGAAAGATTCAAGGAACTCTTGAGGAAGTGCCCTCACCATGGCATATCTCAAAACCAACTGATAGAAACATTCTATAGAGGAGTAAGTGATGATATTAAGCAATTTTTAGATTCCTCATCTGGGGGAAACTTTATGAGAAAGAATTATGAAGATGCTTGGAACATAGTTACGATAGGGGCCGAGAACCAATCTAATTGGGGAAGGTCATCTAATCACACCAAGGGAGTTCTTAAGGTTTACAAAGCTGAAGAATCCATGGAACTCAAGGCTATTGCTGAGGCCCTGAAGACTATTGCTAACAAGCAACAAGCTCTCGAAACTTCTTTCGGAGAGTACGACAAGAAGAAAAGCTCTCAGGTTCAACAAGTGAAAGCTGCTACCGGAACTTGTGAAGCCTGTCATGCATCTGATCATCCCACATTATCATGTGGAATGTTATACAATGTTATGATGGATTTACAACCACCAGTGCCGCAATATGAACCCACTATTGAACATCCCGAAGATCAAATGCCGGAGCAAGTTAACTCCATTCACTCAATACCCGGCCAAGTGTATTACAATCCAGACAAACCAAGAAATCACCCAGGTTTCCAATATGGAAATCCTGCAGGAACTGCCAATCCTCAACAAAAGACGCAAGGTGGATCTTTCAGCAAACAACCACCAAGATTTCAGAATAACTTCGCCCAAAATCAAGGGAATTATAGAAATGGGCCCCAACGATCCAATTATCCTAGGAATCCCTCTTATCAATACCTAGGACTGCACCCACAGCTGCAACAACCTCAGTTGCAGCAGCCACAACAACCGTAGTTGACAGCACCTCCACAGCAACCCCAGGGGCAAAAAGTCAATCAATATCAACAGAGGAGTGTCCCTCCCCAACCATCTGATGAAATATCTTTGATTAGGCAAATGCTACAATCCCAGCAAACCATGCTTGCGAACCAGCAGGCTCAACAAAAGGCTGTGGAGGCCCAATTAGCATAGATTGTTGCTCAGTTGAAACCACCAGCAGGCACCTTCGCTGGGCAACCAGAGGCAAACCCAAGGCATGACCAAAATAGACATGAGCAACTGAATGCTGTCACCATAAGGTCTGGTCGTGTCCTTCCTGATACCAGTAGAATCATCCATGATGATGATGATGTAGCTATTCCTTCACCAACAGAAAGCTCAACTCATGAAAAGGAAAAATCCACTAAAACTACTGAAAGAGAAAAAGAAAAGGGACCTATGCCAGAAGCTCCACTCAGAATTCCTTATCCGGACAGGATGAAAGGAACCAAAATGGACACTAGGCTCCAGAAGTTTAAAGAAGCTATGAAGAAACTGTACATCGATATCCCATTTATGGATGCGCTCTCTGAAGTGCCCGCTTGGGCCAAATACCTGAAAACCCTGCTGTCAAGAAAATATATGAAAGAAGAGCATGAAACAGTGAAACTAGCTCAGACCACTTCAGATATTCTGCTTAACAAAATGCCAAAGAAAAAGAAGGACCCAGGTTCCTTCGGTATTCAGTGTTCGATTGGAAATGGCTCCAGTAAAAAGGGATTAGCAGATCTAGGAGCGAGTATATCCACCATGCCCTTTTCTATGTGTAAAAGATTAGGCTTCACTGATTTGTTACCTACGTCAATGACAATTCAGTTAGCCGACTCCACCATAACTGCTCCCCTTGGAATTATTGAAGATATACCCGTCAGGATAGGAGAAAATTCTTATGTCCCGTGCGACTTCGTTATTATGGACATAAAAGAAGATCTAAGATACCCAATAATCTTCGGAAGACCCTTCCTAGCTACCGCTCGAGCACTCATCGATGTAGAAGCAGGAACGATTATCCTGAGACTTGGGAAGTAAGCTTTTCAATTCAGAGTCCTTAACAGCATGAAAGGACCAAGCATTCAAGAGGAAGTTTTTCTCCTAGATGCTATAGACCAAATGTCCCAGTTAGAAATGTTTGAACCCTCCGATGAGTTGGAAAGTGCCTTGACAAACCCGGAAGTAGAATTTTCGGCAAATGAACTAGTGCAACAATGCCTTCAATACTTAGAAAAAGCTGAAGAAGCCCCAGCAGCCACCTTTGAAGAACTCAAGGTTGTCATTGTTATAGAAGCAACCGAGCCACTTAAGGCTCCTGAATTGAAGGCCTTACCCGAGGGACTCAAACATGTCTTCCTTGATAGCGAGAAACTTTATCCAGTAATCATCAACTCTACTCTGGAAGAAGACCAAGAAAACAGACTTCTTGATGAGTTAAACAGACACAAGAAAGCTATTGGATATAAGATGACTGACTTAACCGGTAGAAATCCAGCTTTATGCATGCACAAATTGCCTATGGTGGAAGAATTCAAACCATCGAGGGAACATCAAAGGAAGTTGAATCCTATTCTCAAGGAAGTAGTTCGCATCGAGGTTCTCAAACTTCTGAAGGCAGGTATCATCTACCCAATCTCGGATTCTCAATGGGTAAGCCCCGTGCAGGTGGTCCCTAAAAAAGGGGGGACCACTGTTGTTCTTAATGATAAGAATGAATTGGTACCCACTAGAACAGTAACTGGGTGGAAAATGTGCGTAGACTACAGAAAACTTAATAAAGCAACAAGGAAAGATCATTTCCCCCTGCCCTTTTTGGATGAAGTTCTCGAACGTCTCGCCCACCAAAAATTTTTCTGTTACCTTGATGGATATTCAGGATTTTACCAAATTCCAATCCATCCTGAAGATCAAGAAAAAACAACCTTCACTTGTCCTTTTGGAACATATGCCTTCCGAAGAATGCCTTTCGGGTTATGCAACGCACCCGCAACCTTCCAAAGATGTATGACTGCTATCTTCGCTGGACTAACAGAATCTATCATGGAAGTCTTCATGGATGGTTTTTCTGTATATGGAGATTCTTTTGACAACTATTTACTCAATCTAGGAAAAGTCTTACAAAGATGTGAAGACACCAACCTGATCTTGAATTGGGAAAAATGTCACTTTATGGTGACTGAAGGTGTGGTCCTAGGACATCGAGTAAGTGAAAAAGGGATTGAAGTAGATAAAGCAAAGGTCGATGTCATCTCGAAGCTAACTCCACCTAAAGACGTCAGAGGAGTCAGGGCATTCCTTGGTCATGCAGGATTCTACAGAAGATTTATAAAAGATTTCTCAAAGATAGCAAAGCCAATGACTCACTTGCTGACCAAAGAAGCAGATTTTATTTTTGACCAAGAATGCCTCAATAGCTTCACGACTCTGAAGAATGTCCTTATCTCTGCCCCTATTCTAAGAGCTCCTGACTGGTCACTACCATTTGAAATTATGTGTGACGCTAGTGATTATGCTATATGGGCAGTTCTTGGATAAAGGATTGACAAAAAGCCTCATGTTATATATTATGCCTCCAAGATGCTTGATGAGGCACAAAAGATTTATACTACTACCGAAAAAGAGTTTTTGGCAGTTATCTATGCTTTTGAAAAATTTCGGTCTTACCTAATAGGGTCAAAAGTCATAGTATATACTGACCATTCTGCTATATGATACTTGATCCAAAAACAAGATGCAAAACCCCGACTTATCAGATGGGTGTTAATGCTTCAGGAATTTGATCTAGAGATTAAAGACAAAAGCGGGGTTGAAAATGTCGTCGCAGATCACCTCAGTCGCATTGAAGCTAAAGACACTGATGAATTACCCATACAAGACTCTTTACCGGATGATCAACTAATGAAGATTACTACTGGTTTTCCTTGGTATGCCGACATTGTGAATTATTTGGCAACAGGAATTATCCATCCGTCTGCATCATATCATGACAAAAAGAAATTCCTTCATGACGCTAAGCAATATTTCTGGGATGAGCCCTACCTATTCCACTTATGTGCTGATGGACTTTTTTGCCGATGCATTCCAGAAACAGAAATCATCCCAGTTTTAGAGCATTGTCACTCAGGTCCTACTGGGGGGCACATGAGCTCTAAGAAAACCGCTCTTAAAATTCTTCAATCCGGTTTTTACTGGCCAACCATCGCAAAGGATGCACATGAATATGTGCGATCATGTGACAAATGTCAACTCTCTGGAGGAATAACCAAACGGAACGAAATGCCTTTGAATATGTGGCAAGAAGTCGAACTCTTTGATGTTTGGGGAATAGATTACATGGGTCCCTTTCCCCCATCTTACGGATTCATGTACATTCTAGTTGCTGTGGACTACGTGTCAAAATGTGTGGAAGCTCTACCAACCACTTCCTCTGATTCCAAACCAGTCATTAAAATGTTTAAAGAAATAATATTCCCCAGATTTGGCGTTCCAAGAACAATAATATCCGATGGTGGATCTCATTTTCTGGAGCGGAGTTTTGAAGCTCTTTTAAGAAAATATGGTGTCAATCACAAAGTTTCCACACCTTATCACCCACAGACTTGTGGGCAGGTTGAAGTCTCTAACAGGCAACTCAAAGCTATTTTAGAAAAAATTGTTAATAGGCACCGCACATACTGGTCTACTAAACTTCCTGACGCTTTATGGGCCTATCGCACAGCTTTTAAAACACCAATTGGAACAACACCGTTTCGATTGGTGTATGGGAAGTCGTGTCATCTACCAGTAGAATTAGAACATAAATCTTGGTGGGCTATCAAGCAATTGAACCTTGATCTCAAAAGTGTCGGTGAGTCTAGACAACTTCAATTACAGGAATTGGAAGAACTGCGAATGACAGCATACCACAATGCCAGAATTTACAAAGAACAAACCAAGATGTGGCATGATGGCCACATAAAAAGAAAGGATATAATCATCGGAGATAAGGTTCTCCTATTCAATTCCAGACTGAAATTGTTTCCTAGAAAACTGCGTACAAAATGGTCGGGGCCTTTCACAATCAAACATATTTACCCGACAGGAGCACTCATTATCCTTGATGATAACGGGGGAGAAAGAACCGTCAATGGTCATAGATTAAAGAAATACTACACTCCAGCAGAGAAATTACCAAGACAAACTATAGAGATCCAAGATCCTATAACATCAGCATAGCTGGAGCAGTTTTTTTTGTCGAGCCAGTGACGTTAAAACAAGGCGCTTCTTAGGAGGCAACCCAAGACTTGAGTATCACCTTTTCTAAATTTCTAGTCTTTTTTTTTTTTTTTTTTGCTTTCTTTAAGTTCTTTCATCATTGATCTAAAATACATAAAAATTTACATAATCTAAAAGAAAATATAAAAACACAAGGTTTTTTTTGCGGTTAGGGGTGCATCCCATAACCCTTAAATAGCCCCCCTCGCCCCCCGTTCTTTCTTCTACCTTCTCGAATTCTCGGCTTCCCTGTTTCATTCCAGCACCTCGTTCTTGCGCTCGTTTCCCTCTTTGACGCCGCCATCGTCTCCACCTGCGTTTCATCACCTCGCCGCCAACTCAGCTTCTTTGCTGTCGTCTCCGGCTCCGTCGTCATCCCCGCGCATTGCCACGCTGCTGCTCTGCTGCTCACCGCGCCCAGCTTTCTCGCCGCGCCCAGCTTTCGTGCCGCCCTTTTAATAGGTAGACTCTTTATTTCGTTGGTTTTAACCACCACCAGCCAGTCACGGTTTTTCAAACCCTATCGTGGCCACCATCGCCGTCGGCACCGTCGGCGTGCTTACCCCTCGCCGCCATCGCAGTCCCCTGCCAACGAACGGTCACGCGGTTCGTCTCCCACACGATTCTTCTCCCATTCGGTCTCCTAACCGTATGGATCCATTCGGTTTCCAAATCGTATGGATCCATTCGGTTTCCAAACCGTATGGAACCATTCGGTCTCCAAACCGTATGGATCCATTCGGTCTCCAAGCTGTATGGATCCATTCGGTCTCCTAACCGTATGGATCCATTCGGTTTCCAAACCGTATGGATCCATTCGGTTTCCAAACCGTATGGATCCATTCGGTTTCCAAACCGTATGGGACCATTCGGTCTCCAAACCGTATGGAACCATTCGGTCTCCAAACCGTATGGATCCATTCGGTTTCCAAACCGTATGGATCCATTCGGTTTCCAAACCATATGGGACCATTCGGTCTCCAAACCGTATGGAACCATTCATTCTCCAAACCGTATGGATCCATTCGGTTTCCAAACTGTATGGGACATTCGGTCTCCAAGCCGTATGGGACCATTCGGTCTCCAAACCGTATGGGACCATTCGGTCTCCAAACCGTTTGGGACAATTCAGTTTCCATTACTTTGTTATAATTTCAAATTTAATAAAACCAATCAAATAAACCTCAAATGCCAATACAATTCCTTTGATTACAATTTCAAATTTAAGCATTCTAACTATTATTTTCTTGTCAATAATTTTAGAATGACATCACCTTCCAAGCGAGGAACACCTGACACCCCTTTCTGGACAAGGGAAGAATTAGAGGCTGATCGTGCCAAACTACAACAAATCGTAGATAACTACGAAGCAACTGGAAAGGTCCCGGCTAAGGTGAACCTTCTCAAAGTCATGCATGATATCAAACACCTCAACAGATGCTTAGGCGAGGTGCACTCCGAAGAAGAGGTTGAGGAAATTTCATCCGACGAGGACTCGGAATATCAACCTTCCCCCGCAGAAAAATCACCCACTGAAAAGTCTAAGGAGAAAAGAAAAGCCAGCGCATCCACATCAGAATCAGCACCCAAGAAAAGGGCTAGGAAGCAAGTTCACCCTGCCACCGCAAGGGAACAAACCCTAGTAGGGTACATCCCACCATCCACCACCACCACCCCTGCCACAATCACCGTTCCCATTTCCCCCCCCCCATCACCACCACAGCACCACCACGTGACAATCTTTCTCTCAACAACATCCCTTCCATCAGCCAAGCTCTTAAACCAACTAAGTATGTCTGCCCAAGCATACTTATGAAGATGGGGATCTATAATAGAATCCTCACCCTTCTTGACAATTCCAATCTTTCTCGGTTATGCATTGTACCCGAAACTTCCTATATTGAGCCAACAATAGAATTTTTCACTTATTTCCACAAAGAATCGGTGGACAACATGGATAGAGAAAGGGACGGTGGTGACCGCAGAATAACCACCAGGATATTTAACAACGAAGTGGTCATCACTGAAAATATGTTGAATGAAATCTTCATAGATAACCAAGACCAGATGAAAAAAGCTAAAGCCGCTGGTACAGAACACCCCAAGTTCAACAAACATACCTTCTGGAAATCACTAACGGGGATACCAAATTTTGATGTAAAGACAAGCAAGGCCTCTAATATTCATTCTGGCCTTGCGTGCACGCTTCACAAAATCATCGCTGGCACACTCTTCCCTAGATCAGAAGGAGGAACTGTACTCATATATGAGCTCTTTGTTCTCTGGTCCGTCCTAAATGGAAGGCCAGTTAACATTGGACGTCTTATGCTCATCAAACTATCAACCTTCGCCCTAGGAAAAGAAATTTGCATGGGTGGTCATATCACATCCATCATCAAATATCTTAAGATGGATAGACTTCTACCCAAATGCACCCCAATAAATGGCGACATCCTTACGATCAAACAAACATTAAAGAACTCCTTTATCATAAAAGACAAGGATGCAAAGCTACATTATGTGTTCTGCCCCACAACAAAATCCTCTAGAACCCTGCTCCCACTTCCAGAACTTGCTAACTATGACAAGGACAAGCTCCTATTCTCCGACAAAGAGATCGTCAAACTCATAGCCTCAGTCAAGGCCACAGAAGAGAAAGCAAAAGCAGGGCATGCAGAGCTCAGCATAAATGCCCCGACAGCCAAAATAACAAAAATTTCAGTCAAACGACCTTCCAGAAGGCTTTTGAAGGCGCACGAGCTGTCAGGGACACCAACATCAAAACCCCACCCCGAATCCGAGCCCTCCCTTCCAGACGAGCACATTACAACCTCATCACTAGACTCTTTTATAATGAGTCTAAATGTTGAGCTCACTACCACCTCTCCACCTTTCACTACCCCATTATCCACTACCCTACCACCTTCAACCACCACACCATCTTCCATTTATCCACCATCAACCACTCCTCAATCATCCTCCACACCACTCTTCACCACACCACCCTTCTCCACAACCATACCACCACCCCCACCCCTCTTCACTTCGGGCATCCCATTTTCTGATACAATGCCCGAATTCACCTCCTTCACCTCCACCGCCTTTCCATCAACATTCCTGGATCCATTCCTCTCTCCGGGTATGTCACCACCTTTCCCATCCACCACCACCCCGACATCGCTGGTGACCCCATCCACTATCACCACGCAGTTCGTGGGTCCATCAATAGTGTCTTTTCTGCCCGACACTACCATTCCACCCCGACCCCAGCCACCTCACTCTTCATTTACTGGGGTCCCTTTTACTAACGTCGGTGAGGAATTCAGACGTCAATTCGAAACCATCTGAAACCTCCTCACCGACCCCTCTAACATCTTAAATTCTATTTTTTCTTGTGTGCAGGGTCTAACACAACAGGTCGCCAAGATCGACGAGCAGAACCGCGCCATGCCAAGCATCATCCAAGGAATCCAACAACGCCAAGATTCAGTGGCCAAGCAAGTCGACCACATCGAAAACCACTGTAAATCCTTGCCCGAGTTGATCCATGGAGTACAACGTCAGCATGATGCGTTGGCAAAGCAGGTCGATAGGATCTCTACGCAGACTCAACCTCTGCCAGAGACCCTCCGCGAGCTCAAACAGCAACAACAAACTTTCAGCATGCGCCTGGACGACATCAACAACACCCTCACACAACTACATCAACGCCAGGAGGTGTCATCAAACAATGAGCTTATTCAACTACGAGCTCAAGTAACGGACCTCACAGCCCGACTCCTCTCAGTCGAAGAGCGTTATTCTGATTTAAAAGAAACCCACAAAGCACTGCTCGAAGCACACGAGCACGTGCAAGTGGCATACGACGAGCTCCAATCCCTTCATTGTCAATGTAAGAAGAGAGAACATAAGAAAACAACTGATAAATCAGCAGTAGATGAAGTTGATGAAGATGACGATGAAGATTCTGATTCCTCCGCTGACTCAAATAACAATACCCACTCAGCTGATGACTCCGATAAGCCAGATGATGTTGGGGCGGGCCCCAGCCAAGGAACAGCACCAAAGCACCAGAAAGATCACCAAACTGGTGATAAAGATCCCAAATCCCCTGCTCCCACGGAAAACGTCAACATATATTATGGGGACCAATTCCTAAACTACTCCACGGGATCTTTAGGGGAGGCTGCGAAAGAAGTGGCTTTTGCTGAGTTCGAAAAATGTATCATGGGAACCAGCAGCAGTACACCAGCCACAACAGCTCAAAAACTATCTGCACCTGAGCCCTCAATACCTGAGCAGGAAGAATTAGAAAGAGTACGCCTAGACACTGATGAAGAACTAGATACTCCTTCTGATTCCGACAGAGATGAAGATCTGCAGCACTACATGGACGACTTAGAGCAGACTTTTACCCCCACACCGCAAGAACTACCCCCGCCGCCACCTCTACCTCATAAAATGCACGACCTCGATATGGAGGCCATCTCTACCTTAGACGCACAGGATATCTTAATCCTGAACACTATAGTAGATGATGCCAAGGAAGGGGAGGATGTTATCTATCAGAACACAAAGACCAAGCGCAAGTTGACCCGTGAGGATTTACGCTCCATCCTCCGACTCCATTCTGAGGTGAAGATGGCAACCTTCCACACCCTTCTTGCCAATTCTATCGAAATTTATAGAAGTCCCAGGCAGAAGCAACCAGTTCTGAACACCTCACCAGCTCTGGGTTTGTGCTTGCTATACAAAGAACTACAACACAAATCCATTGAGCGGTTGCATAGGGGATTAGCCAGAAGACCACGTTTTATAACCGTGCCATTTCAAGTCTGTGGTCACTGGCTGTTTATGATCATGGACACCTCAGCTAGAGACGCAAAGGTGTACAACTTCTGTACTAGTGAACTGAAAGCCGGAATAATTAACTTCGTCGGCACTGAAACTGGGGAGGCAAGATGCATCCCTTTCCGGCTTCTAAAACTCATATGGGCCGCATGCCCTTCTCTCCGCCAGGATTGGAGTCAACCCTGGTTTAGAATAATCAACTCCCAAGTCCAAACCACTAAAGGATCAGGGGACTGCGCTTTCTACGTTATACGACACATTTTAGTGCTCAACCAGCAAGTCCCATTCACAGATCTTATTAACGAAGATTTCCACTCCTTACGAGGGCAGTACGCCATGGAGCTTATCTGCGATAGAAGGTTCTTCAATGACCCTACTATGGCGCCAGATGACATCCCTCGTTACCTTTTTTCATCCATCCAACGTCCGCAGAGGAGACCATTCAGATAAACCCTAATGGAGTTGGAAAAAGAAAAGCAGCCAACCAAAGTCACCAAACAAAGACAATGGAACCCTTTCATCTTCGACCTGGCTCCAGATAAAGGTGATGTTGATTTGATATCCGGGGCACCAATCGAGAAATCCCCACTACATATGGTGCCCCCATCTGCCATTGAACCATCATTTCCAAATTTTGATCGAGAAGCTTGCAAAACTCTTTCAGACAATGAGCTCCGGCTCATAATGTCACGGCTATATGCCGAAAAGGACGACCTTGTATATATCGACGGGGACATCTTGGTTATGGCATATGTCCTCCGTGAAACTGTACAAATCAAAGGTTCCATGTCTGTCAGCGTAATGACTGCTTATCAATACTTGCTCGCACAGAATCACCACACAGTCTATATGGTGTCAGCTTACATGAAGGATGATCTTTTAGGGCTGAAGAACTTCGGAACAACGGAGCCACTCATCTCTTACCTTCAGCATACAACTCCGAAGTTCATCATGCTACCCTTCCTTCATCAAGAGCACTGGATGTTACCGACAACTAATCTTCACGAAGGAACAACAATAATCTACAACAGTTCCGACAGCCAGTATGATCCGGAACAGAAAGAATATACTACAGCTCCAAAGACACCAACAGAGGAGGTGGCGAAGGAGTGTGCTGACAAACTACACGATCTTTTGGTTCAGCACACGCGGGCATATGACAAAGATCACTTCAAACCACCAGCCTTCTGCCACAGGTGCCCCCAGCAAATTAAAGAATCCAAAGACTGCAGCTTCCATGTCCTCTTCTGGATGTATACAATCTTGGCCCTTCACAAGCTTATAGAAGACATGACAGAAGTGGACTACCACGCAATACATGGAAAGCTCGCAGCCACCTTACTCAGAACTCATGGGGCAAATAAAGGATTAATAGAAGCCTAATGCCCTTGTCCATGCACTTCTCAACCTATCACTTTGACACTCCGTGGACAGAGTGAGTGATAAGTTAGGGGGGGGGGAGTGCACTGGACAAGGGTGAGGTATCATTTTTCTTCAACCCTTCTATCTCTACCTTTTCCCTTAACTCATACTTTTCCGCACATCATTTTCAAACTTTCTGTTCATATTTAGACTTTTTCCAGTAATTTTTTTTCAATAAAATAACTCTTAAGTATAACTTTCATCCTGGAAAGAATCACCCCTAGCTAAGTTAGAGATAAAGTAGTCCTCAAGAATAAATAACAAGATTAGCATATAGGCATGAACGGTGAATTTATACATTACATCCACTATTGGTTTTTATGCTTTTACTTCAATTCTATCTCAGACTCTTCACAGGTTAGCTTCAGGGCCGAAGCAAACCAAAAACTCTCAAGGTCAAGAGGGAAATCAGGAGGAAACCCAAAATCAAGAAATCTCGCAAGCGGATCACCAAATAAAAATAAGTGCATGTCAGGAACCCTAAGAACAATTTTCTTCTTTCAATAAAAGAGGCTTGGCCGCCCAATCAAAATCCCTAACAAAAACCCACTTCCTAAGCCTGTGAGTTTCGAATAAAAGCTAGAGTGTTGAATAAAAACATGAGAGTTGTGGCATGCATAAGGAACTATATGAAGAGCCAATAAAGATCTCACACGGCCGGTACATACAGCTGCCCTCATGAAGGCAGATGTGTCGTGCCTCGTAGTGAAATCCTAAGGTTTCCTAATATATGAAAAGGCTGATAAAGCACTCGGCCGGCCGGTACATTCAACTGCCCTCATGAAGGCAGATGTGTCGTGCCCGGTAGCGAGACCCTAAAAGCATAAGACAAACCCTCCCCCACTTTAAGGGGGAACCACACAATAAGCCTTTTAAGCCAACCGTCATACCCACTCTAGCTTCCGGTAGGTTTCTCAAAAGAAGTATAAAACTGATTAGAGTCGATGACATGCATATAATAAGAAAGGTGGTCCCAATGCGAGACTCGCGATATGAAAGGAACCTGAAATCCATGCAACTCTTGACACCTGAAAGAGTTAGTGTAAGCTGAAGCCCTAACAAGACCTCGGTAGATCTCTGATCTAGAATTGAAGCAAGAGTATGGAAACCCCAACTAAATAAAATCACCTCGCCACTACATGCCTTAGCTCTATCTAACTTGAGGACAAGCTAGACTCTAAGTTAGGGGGGTGATAACCTCCCATTTTATGACGTTATCTTATTAGTTTTCCTTAATTTTCCATACTCTTTCTTAGATAAATTAGATAGAATCATTAACTTTTTACTTTATTGTTGATATACCAATAAACTAACTTCTCTTCTTTATTATTGTAGGAAAATACAAAAAAAAAGATTACAAAGAATCCATACGGTCTCAAGACCGTATGAACACATGCGGTCTCAAGACCGTATGAACTCATGCGGTCCCAAGACCGTATGAGCCCATGCGGTCTCAAGACCGTATGAACTCATGCAGTCCCAAGACCGTATGAGTCCATGCGGTCCCAAGACCGTATGAGCCCATGCGGTCTCAAGACCATATGAGCTCATGCGGTCTCAAGACCTTGTGAGCTCATGCGGTCTTAAGATCGTATGTGCTCATGCGGTCTCAAGACTGTATGAGCTCATGCGGTCTCAAGACCGTATGAGCCCATGCGGTCTCAAGACCGTATGAGCCCATACGATCTCAAGACCATTTGGGCTCAACTTCAACCTATAAATAAGACCCCAAAGGTCACTTCAAAGGGGGGAGATCTCACACGCCCAAAGGCTTCCTCTCCAGTTCCAGAGAAATTACATCCTTCATCCATCGCCCCAAGGCTGCCGGTTTGAGGTCCACATCCCATCATCAAGCTACCATCTCTCTCATCAACAAAGAAGGTGGGAAGAGAAGATCCATCGTCAAGCAAGCCACAAAGGGTGAAGATCGTTTCTCTCTCCACCAAGGGTTCAACCTTCCCTCCTCTGTGGAGATGTTGTTCTTTCTCTCTCTTCTTGCCTCCTCCTTTTTTGCTCCCTCTATGAGGAGCGAGTAGTTCCATTCACTGGGGCGCGGGGACTAGCCCCGCTGCCCATGTTTTGTATATTGTACTAAAAAGATGTTATCATTTCGTTTCAATACTAAATCGTTTCATCATGCTTGGATGTTGGCCGCGTTCTTGTATGCATCTATTGTCTTTCGTTGTGGTTTGTCTACGACCGCTCTTGAGACTCGAATACCGATTTAGTGTTGGTTTCTGGTGTGTGTATCCACCTCGCACCCGTTTCGGTATCTAGGAACGCTTTCCAAGGAGTGGAGTAAACTCACCTCCATCGTTGTACTTTTGTACTATGAAATGGAATCAGTTGACGTGCAAAAGTGCAACCTTGACAGGTTGAGGAACACACTCTGAGGAGAGAGTGGTGCAAAGTACTTGACCATTCGTTCGGGAATGGCTGACGTTGCAACACTCTCACGTTTCTCGTAGCTATATCCTTGAAAGAGGGATAGTCTATAAGGATACTAATCGATTTGGTAATTATCGCTCGCTTGTTGGTTTTCCGATGCACGTTTCACGAGGTTGAGTAAGATTTTCTCTTCGGAGACTACATATCTTCATTGACACGTAGATACGTACCGAATGAGAGTTACTCAACCCATGAAGGATGTGTGAATTACTCTTGTCCTATAAGACATCGGTATTGTATAACATCCATGTATCTTGCTTACAAGTTTTGCTATGTTTGGTACAAGTACAATTCATGTGTAGTGGTGGTGAATACCCGCATCACCCCAGTGATCCATCATCATTTGTTAATCTTAGTTTCTACTTTCTTGCTTTTACTTTCCTTGCATTTAGTTTAAACAACCAAATCAAACTTTCAGTCTAAATATCAATCTTCAAGTAGTTAAGTAAGGCTAAAAGGTTTTCCATCTTGTTTAAACTCTAAACAAGATCGTTGTCCCGTGGATCCGACCCTTAAACTATATTACGATAAGACTTCCGCGTGTCTTTGCACACGCGGGTGGAGATCTTACCATAATACAAGCAACGCTAAACTTAGAGATTCATCATCTCTAGGATTTTTAGTGGTGTTGCAAAACTCCATCAGTATGACATGGCAAGAATAAAATGCATTCATCATCTTGTATGTAGGACATGGCAATATGATGTGCTCATCCTGATAACTCGTATGTAGGACATGATGAGTGGATGTTTGTCTACTTCCAGTAAGGGTTACTGGAATACCATAAGAACTTGATAAGTACTTGGGAAGTACTAGTTCTATGGATATAAGGAAGAGTTCGATGTAAAGAGTTACATTGATGCGAACTTCCGAAAGGACAGAAAATTAATTGCAATATATACATAAGATGTATAAAAGTGAAAGTTTGTGGATAATTGGAAATGTTCCAATAAAACCATTTAAAAGGGAAATGTCCAGTATTTGTGTGTTAGTGAACAACAATGGATATTGTATGGATCTGAAAGTTCATGAGATGAACTTATATTCCACTCATTGATGACAAGTCTGGAATCCTTGATCATGCAATGTGGCTAAAGGTTAGCAATGGAATACCAGATCGCATATTACGACAACTCCATCTCATACGTGCGATGTACAACGAAGAGATGAGAGACATGCAATTTATACTGACTTTGGCAAGGTGTTGCCATTACTCACTATGTTGGCACTAGAGCACAGTAACATGTGGGACATGTTTGAATGTCACTATGAATATGATTCAAGAGCGATTGGCTCGCAGTGCAAGTAGGAGTCTGTTGGTATGTATGCCCTGAGAGCCAATCATGGGATGATTGGTGGGATATATTAAGATTTATTTGATAAACATCAAAGGCAAGCTTCCAATTCATTCTGGTTCAGTCATATGAGATAGTGATAGAACAGATTGAATGTCTAGAGAATGACAGTACTCAATGACGTATGCCTTCAGGTTGAGGACCTGAACGATGAGATCATACGGATGCTAAGAGTTTGTACATTCTTGTTATGTCCCTAGTCGGATGTCATTGTGGAAGGTAGATAGACAGCAATGACACACAAGACTATATTGTGGTGTTGGTTGATGACAGAATCTCATTAGTCATGATATAGAGATATCAAACCAAACACATAGGTACTTGTTAGAGAACAAGTGTACCGGACAGACCCACCGTGAGTTTGACACATGGAACCATGACATGGTAGTCACAGTCAGTACTCACACTGATGGTGGTGAGTGTGATTCTTAAAACTGAAATCACTACACTCAGCACATGTCGTTGGGCACACTTTGACATCATCAAACGCATTCCTGAAACATGGGTTGTTATAAAGGTGATGATTGGGTGGCTTTGACACATGGGGCTTTTGAGGGGTGAGTGATAGATATGGGATTTTTCCCTCCTAACGGAGTTTGATATCCAAGGCCACTTGATGAGTAGGATTGAGATAGGCGTGCGCACGCATGTGTGAATCAGTATGTGATATTGATGTCATACATATCTCTGTCAATCTACTCTGAGATCAAGAAAGTGAATGAGCGTTGACAGGATGACTGTTCCATGCCTTGAGTTCATTCAGGATATCAGTGACAAAGGAATTATACATTCACTGTAACACCATTCACGGATTGTAGGATGAAAGTTGTTCTCCAACTTTCTACTTTCACTTGGGTAGCATTGATGTGTGACTAGGCACCGATCTTTGCTTGTGAAGTCATAAGTGTTATGGACTTTCACTGCCAACGTGAAATGGACCTGCAGGGTCACACACATAGGATTTAACCTGGAAGAGGAGTTTTGTCCACAAGCAATGTTTAGATTGATTACTAAAGGAGTTTAGTAGTTCAATTAAACACTCAATTGATTGATAGCTCAATATCATACTGTTCAAGGTGTTGGACATGTTGATTGGAGTATCAGATTGATTGAAATCGCATTTGACTGATTCTGCACAACCTGTACTCCCAACCGATCGGTTCAAGTGTTGAACCGGTCGGCTGAGGTTGCTGAACCGGTCGGCTCAAGTGTTGAGTCGATCGGCTCAAGCCCAGGGTGAAACGAGCGGTTCAAGTGTTGAACCGATCGGTTCAACTGGTGCAACCGATCAAGTTGGGAAAGTCATGTCGGTGAGAATTTTCCTTGCATTTCACTTGCCCAATTTGATTGGAACAAGGATTGGTATTCGATACCAATTAGAAACGAAAGAAGAAAAGTCAATCGAGAACCGACCAGGACCACGAACCGACCGGTTCAGAAGTGAACCGATCGGCTCATGGGTCCCAACCGATCAGTTGGTGCTCCAATCGACCGGTTCAGGTCCCCAACCAACCGGTTCAGGTTGCGAGTTGGTTGCTTTTTGTGGAAAATCTCGAACCCTTCTACTCTTGCTTTAGTCCCATATTGCCGGGCACAGAGAACCCTGTCCCATGACCCGCCTATATATAGGGGTATCGGGGGCTTCTCAGAGCACAACTCAATGCAAGCCGGTTGCTTTGCGAAGTTGTCATTCTCTCTGGTTTTGGGAACCATGAGAGATCCCGAGCAAGTGCTTCGCGCAAAAGGGAGGTGCAGCAAGGGAAGGACAACTGTAGTTGCAACTGGTAGCAGGAGAGTGTGTTGGCGACTAGTACGTCAACAGGAGGGTGCGACTCCTTCCACTTCCTTGTGGGACAAGGAGTGTGGAGTTCCAGGTGGTCCGTGTGGACTACTACAGAGGCGGGAGGACACTGCCGCTCAGGAGGACAACTGTCATCCGACAGTCCAGTAGGAGGAGGAGTCGTCAGTCCCGGTGCGACCAGGAGCTGCACAGATGCCGTCCAAGACCGGAGTTGAAGACCGCGCATTGCGCGAGGTATTATCGCCGAGCAAGCCTCGGGACAAGGTATGATTCCACAAACCATCCTTTCCTATTATATAGACATTGACGCGTTTCCTCGGAATGGGTTTGGGGAGAAAATTTTTGTTTTCACTGCCTTCTCCGTCTCCCCTAAAACCCAACAATAACAAGAATGTATCTACTCTTATCATACTTATGATCTCATTGTTCAGGTCATCAACCTGAAGACATATGTCATCGAGTAACACCATTATTTATACATCTATTATATCTATGTCCTCATCTCATGATTGAGGCAAACATAATAGACAGAATTACCTTTATCATTATCAAATCAGGTATCTAATGCCCCATGTCAATCATCATATGATTGTCTCCCTGGGCATACATACCAACAAAAATTTCAAACACTACAAATGGTGTATGACTAAATCTCTACTATAAATGCCTAGGAGGGTGAAGGGTTTCTTATTACATATGGTCAAGTACAACCAAACCCTAATGAGGCATGAAATCCATCATTCCCCATATCACTCTTAAACATGATTTTACAATACCTCATCACAAGATCTAAGGGAGTCATAAGTTCATCCATCCAATATAGTAAGAAATAAGTGTTCCTTATTCATTTGATGGTTTACAACCACAATGCCATTATAGGACAATGTGAATGATAAATTCAAATATAAATCATGTTATTCACTACGTAATATATAATTATACCATATAGATGATAGATACGAACACTTAAGGATATCAATTCAGATTTAAAGCTTTCATCTACTAATTATTATGTATAAGGCACAACACGCTCCAAGAGAATGGTATCCAATCCTAAGATAGATTGATTTGGGCATAAACATGTGGATGTACTTCATGTTGATGGCAAGGTATGCCTAACCATAGCATAGCTAATTTAGGTCATCACCACTATTAAATAAATCACCACCTTTCTACAACTTATGTCAGAGTTCTATGTTTATCATGAATGCATGCTCAGTCCTCATAGTGGATGTATTCGAGGCAAACTAGATAAACAAAATAGAGGTTCTCAATGGGAATTGGGGTTCAACCCATATAAAAAATGTTCAAGTGTACCTACAGTTTAGTCATTAAAATGTAGCGAAATAGAATCTAATGACTGAAAAGGTCAATACCTATGTAGGGAAATTATGTAGTCCATAAAGGGTGTAGGGGTAACCAGGGTTCCCAAAACCTGACTCTTGATCACACCATGGTTTGGGGATTGGAAGTCACCAAATTTTATAGGTATTGAAACCCTATTTGCTATCACACAACTCAAAAGTAGGTACATCAATTACATATAAAGGGTCATCTAAATACCTAATTAAAGGTTAACCTAAGTACCTAATTAAAGGTCAACCTGAGATAGCTTGAAATGGTCAAGTTACCAAATAATTAGATTTTAATACCGTTTTGTATAGAGTGGGACCCGAGAGGGGATTCACTCTTCACTAAATAGAGAAATATAAAACCATCATCTTCAAAGAAATGGATGAAAAGAGGAATTCAATTATTTTCCAAATGGTATAAATTATAGAGAAAGATATTGAGTAATCTACAAATACAAAGCTATTATAAAGTTACATAATGATTCATTTACAATTGTTCCTCGCCATAAAAGTTGGTATAAAAAGAAAAAAGGTATACATCTTATATATCTAATCAAATGGAAGACATGTTTCATAGGGAAACCCAATCATTCCAAGTTATCATTAGGTTCAATACCTTGTAAATGATCTTCATGCATCCTTGTCTTATTTATACCTACACATGGGTGGAAGGGAACATCACCCAGAACATAGGAAACAAAATAAGGTCAGCAAAGGCTGAGTATGCACATATAATGAATTCTTTGGACATTATATTAGGTTAAAATTGCAAAAAGAGATACTCCCGTAAGAAGGGGGATAATTGTAGTTAGGTTGTTCAAATGGATTATAACAAGAGAAGTGAGTCATATTATTTACAAGCATACAATAAAAGTTCCTTGCCTTAACAATTATCCATGATTCCAATTTAAAATGATAAATTTTGCATGCATAACAATGTTGAGTAAATATACCTAAAGCAGGGACATATCATCATAGGATCATGAACTAAAAGAAATATGGGTAGAAATGCACACCAAGGCGGAATACCCACGCCCTATATAAGTATTGTTGTACATAAGTATCACTATTCTAGATATTCTAGTCTAACATATAGCATACATAAATAGAGTCAAGAGACTAGCATTTTTATCAGTTTATTAGGAAAAGAAAACCATAGAATGGTGGATCCATATATTCATTAATAAAAGAATAATTCATCAACCACAAGAACTTAGATGAATCATAATAAGGAAACATGAATGTTTAACAATTTGATTTTAAGTAAAACTGATAGTTCAAGAGATGCCTCATTAAATGGGTGTAGGTTTCTCTCAAATAATTCCCAAAATAAAATAAAGTATGTACATACATTATCTTCAATACTAGTGATTAAATCAAATGATATACTTTGTCCCTAAGGTTTGTATTCATCCTAGGAACAAATTGTGTATGTTAGTCAAACTTGTTTATACATTCTTTTATCTACACATATTCTTCTCATCCAAACTTTGACCACTTACATGAAATATAATGATTTTATTCTTTTTAGTATTATATATTTCATTACTTATCTATATCAATTATAAGATCCATATTTGGTCACATTAGTCTAAATATGGTTAACTTACATATTTGTATGGGTAATATTATGTATTCTTCCAATTCCAATCATGTAATATAATTCTCTCTCTATACTATGTGAACCCATATTATTACAAACATCGCGCTCATTATGTATATTGTGAGTATGCACATTTTACTATCTAATTCTTGAATAAGATATGAATGCAAGTATGTAATATACAAAATTAAAAGTAGATTATCTACTACATATACATGTGTCTGGGGTTTCAAACTTATGGAAAGGATAACATCATATCAAGAATATACTCACTAATGATTCTAAATCTATGGATTCGGTACTGGATACCATAAACATTAGCATGATTAATAAAATGGTTTGTATTATCGACATACCCATGTTGTATAAGTTATCTTCTATTTTAATATCTAGACCATAAGATAATACAACATTATAATTGGTTTCATGCAACAAAATGTTTAACATGTGTATACCCTAGGATTGGTAGGTACGTTGATTATCTAGTTCATGTTATGGTATTACTAGGATTTTGTATATAAATGTCTATGTTATCATATACTTCATGCTTATCATGTATTCATAATATGTTTCTAAAAACAAGAACAATGGAACATGAAATGCACACTTACTTATCAATGGTTTTCATGATGATGTGTGCCTGGATGATTCAACAAGATAGCAATCTGAACTCATCATCATCCTCTGTATGATTGAGTGTCACTGGAAGAAAATATAGTCTATAATGAACCGTTCTCATCAAAGTCCCAGGGCACAAGTACAAGAGGTTCTTCGTTTTGCACATTAATGTATGATTTCCCAAACAAGTTTCAAGAATAGGTTATAGGTGTTTTGGACAATTGGAGGGATTGGTGATTGGCGTTGGTTTATACAAGGGAAGAAGATGACACTGGAAAGCATCTTGTGTTGGCTAAATTGGACATTATTAAAACCTTTGTTTTGATGATGACAAACATCTCATTCTTGTGGATCTAACTTGTTATTTGAGTGTTTAAGGGATAAACAAATCAGAAAGTAGATAGTTGAAACTCAATACATATTGGAAGATCAACATGCTTAGATTTCTTTTATTTTCATGATTGTACTCAATGTAAAATCTTGTACAAGTATATAATTTACAAGTACACAGATAACATGTAAATCAAGCATTAGCTCTTCCCTATCCACTCACAACACTTAGATAGATCCTCCCCTAAGACAGAAGCACAATTACACATTGATAAACACACTTAGTAGATGACTCAACACATTAATATAGCGACATTCTCATTTGACAAAGTTCACGACCGAGACACCCTCGGTCGACAACTTTCTCGACTGAGAATAGACCTTCTAGTAGGTTCTATAGACGTTAGACTGAATTGGAAAAGTGGTTGGAAGTTGGAAATGAATGTTGCAACAAATTCACTCCAAATCATCCCTCGATCAAATAAATGATCGACCGAGACACACTCAGTCGACAAACTTCTCGACTGAGACACGTTCTGGACTGTAAGCACTAAACAACCAGTCATTGCAATGTAATTTATGGACACCTAACGGCTAGTCGAGCACTAAGAACACCCTAGAAAGTGTCTAGAATGTCCCTAGACCATTGTAAGACATTCCTATAAATAGAACATACCTTAGGACACCCAAATTACTTGAGCATACACATTGCAACTTGAGAATCATTCTTTGTGAGCAACAAGCAAAGTTTTACTTGTGATTTAGTTTCCTTGAGCTCTACATTAGTGTCCTATAGCTTAGTATCTCCTAGACACCACACTACCACGTTCATCTATAGTGGTTAGGAGATCAATACGCTTGATATAGGATCAATGTGTTGTACTCATTGGTAACATTGTTTCTTTCTTCCAGTCTTGTTCTTTTCATTGTATTTTGTTCTCCTTGACTAATCCTAGGTTGGAGGCTATTGAAAGGAGATTCATGGAGATACTTCAAGGTGGTGTAGGCTGCTCCCAGTGACTTGGAGTTACTTCATAAGGATGCCTCAAGGATTGAAGCTACTTCAAGTGAAGGCTACTTCAAAGGTGGACTTGGAGTTACTTTAGAAGGCTACTTCAAGGAGGATTGAGGCGACTTCAGGTGAAAGCTACTTCAAGGGTTTAGGAAAGCAATTGTATTTTATGTAAAATCTTCATGAGGTAATAAAATGAGTTTCTTTTAAAATCTCGGTTGGAAACAATTAGGTAGTGGACTGACTACCTTAGATTTCAAAGGTAGGAACCACTCTACATCCTTGTGTCTTCCTTGTTTCCTACTAGTATTTGTTCAGGTGTTTAATTGTTTTTAATTAACTTTAAAAACTCCAAAAATCTTTATTCACCCCACCTCTAGATCTTTCAATTGGTATCAGAGTAGGTATTCAAGGAGCTTTAACAAGTCTTGAAGGATGGGGGATGGTGTGCTCAACAACTTGAACCTGGAGGGAGCCTACGTATCTCGTCCTTCACCGTTCAATGGAAGCAACTACAACTATTGGAAGAGAAGGATGCAGTTTTACTTTTAAGGCATCAGTTGGGAGCTTTGGAGGATGGTGTCTACTCCATATGAGCTTTCGGAAACTGAGTATGTCACATGGGATGCCAGTACAGTAAAACAAGCTCAACTAAATGTCAAGGTTGTAAGTATTCTATATTGCTCTATCTGGGTAAGTGAATTCAATAGAATTTCCTCATGTGAATCTACATACGATATATGGCATATAATTTCCATTACACATGAAGGAACCACACAAGTTAAATATTCTCAGATTAGCATGCTTAAACAAAAGTTTGAATAGTTTCGTACACAACCAAATGAGTCTATTACTGATATGTATGAACAAATTTCTACTATTGTTAATGGCTTAAGTGCATTAGGAAAATTCATAAGTGAAGAAGATCAAGCCTCAATTATTCTTAGGTCTTTGCCTCCAAAATACAAGCCTAAAGTGACAACCATTGAAGAAGCTAATGACCTCACCAAACTAAAGATGGAGCAGCTCATTGGCAGTCTGGAAACTCATGAGGTCACCTTAGAGGAGGAACAAAGATGGGAGCTTGAACTTCAAAAGGAAAGAAGGAAGGACATAGCCCTAAAGGCAAAAAAGGTCATCACTCAAGAAAGTGATGAAAAAGTGAAAGAGATGATGAATAATATGCACTTATTGTAAATGGTAAGAAATATAAAAGGTATAGATCTAACAAAAACTCTAGAGTTTCTTCTTCTTCCTCTCTTAGGTGTTTCAAATGAGGAAATAAAGAAGATGTAAAAAATGAGTGTCCTAAGACAAATAAAGGGAAGAAAGTCTATTCCAAGAAGAAGGAAGAGAAAGCATACAAAGCGGCATGGGATGAGTCAAGTGATGATAGTGAAAGTGGAGAAGAAAATGTAGAGTGTCTTATGGCCAAAGAATATGAAAATGAAGAGTCAATTGAGGTAAGCTTACTTGATTTATCAAAAGAAGAATTAGTTTCTAGTATTGAAGAATTACATGACTAATATATTCATTGTAAAAAGAAACTAAAAAGAGTTACAAAAACTAATGAAGAATTATATGCTCAATTAAATGATCTTTCTTCTGAAGAGGAAAGTATTATTTCCAAAAATTCTACCTTGAAATTATTTGTTAATGATTTCAATATAAAGTTTCTTATTCTAGAAACAAACTATAATTTTCTTTGTCAAGAAAAGGTTGAATTGCTTGCAAAATTAAATGATCTTCAATCTCAACCAATCGTGTATACTCATTTAGATTATGCTGCTATTGTCAAAGAAAGATATGTTTTATCATCTAATCTGGACCACTCAAAGTCAAATAATAATAAAAAATGGATGAAATTTCTAAGTTACAAATGGAAATTAGTAGCTTGAAATATAATGGTGTTCTTGATAAGATTCTAAAGGATTCTTCTGGTCAAATTGGAAGGAGGTTTAGGATATGCTCCAAAAGAAAAATCTCATCAATCTAAACCTAGGAGAACACAAGCACTCAAGACCAAGATCATATATGTACCCAAGAACAACTCAACTCAAAATCATAGAAAGAGAAATGAAATTGATTCCATTTGTTGTCACTATTGCTTGCATCTTGGACACTATTCTTTCTCATGCCCATACTAGAAAAAGAATGTTGAATTAGTTTGGGTTCCATGACCCAAAACTTAACAAAATCGAAAATGATTAAGTTGATATTTGACCTAAAACTTCACTTTGAATATCATAATGTTTTATATCAACTAAATGTACTGGTACCTTAGCATATTGCAGTATTTTAAGCTCAAATTAGAACAAGAAAAATCATTGAAAATAAATAGAAACCATCTCGGTCGACAAAGAGTTTGATCGATATGCTCCTCGGTCGAGAAAATATTTAACCAAGGGAATTTTTATCTCAAACCTGCATCTACTGTAAGAAATAGTAACAATCCCAGTCGAGAAAATCTTTGACTGAGATATCTTCGGTCGAACAAATAGTCAACCAAGAAAGTTATTGTTTCACACATATATGAACCTGTAAAACAACAACACTCTCGGTCGACACAATCTTCGACTGAGACACTCTTTGGTCGAGTTATTTATCGACCGAATATAGTTTAGTTCAGCTTAACACATTCAATTGTTAAATCATGTAACTATATTCAGTTTGTTATTAAATGTGTCTAACCAAAAAGGACCATCACATGGGTACCAAAATCTATCTCTTTTACAGGATTGAGTGGTTGATAGTGGATGTTCTATGCATATGACCGACAACAAAAAGGCCTTTTAAACATTTGAAGAAAAGAAAAGCAAAACAATCACATTTGGAGACAATGGAAAACAAACAATTGTTGGAATAGGTAACATTGGTACAAATCTTCAAATCAAAAATGTTTTACTTGTTGATGACCTACATCATAATTCAATTAATGTTAGTCAACTGTGTGATAGTGGTTATGATGTCTTATTCAATAAAAAGTTGTTGTAAACTATTAATTGAAAACACTAATGAAATAGTTTACGAAGGAAAAAGAATAAGAAATATATACATACTTAGGCCTAATTCAATGCAAGCCATTATTGGAAAATGCCTTCTTGCAAAAGATGAATACTTACAACTATGGCATAGAAAATTAGGTCATGCAAGTTCACATGTTATCAAAAATTTAATTTAATATGATCTTGTACGTGGGTTACCTAAAATATCCTTTGACAAACCTAAAAATTGTGAACCATGTACCTTAGGAAAGCAAAAGAAAACTTCCTTCAAATCCAAAACAATTCTTAGCACTACTAGATCATTAGAGCTTACTCAAATGGATTTGTTTGGTCCTATGAGAACTCAATTTATTGGTGAAAAAAGATATTGCTTTGTCATTATATATGATTATAGTAGATACACATGGGTTCATTTTCTTACAAATAAAGATGATACTATCCAAAGTTTCATAAAGTATTGTTATAAGATTGAAAATATATTACAAAATAAAATATGTACAATTAGGAGTGATCATTGTGAGGAATTTGAAAATCACATCTTTGAAGAATTTTGTACATCTCAAGGATACACTCATAATTTTTCAGCTCCACACACTCCACAACAAAATCGCATAGTAGAAAGGAAAAATAGATCCTTACAAGAAATGACAAGAACAATGTTACTTGCACACAATACACCTACAACTTTTTGGGCTGAAGTAGTAAATACAACATACCTAACATTCTTTCTTGGTTTTCAAATAAAACAAACACCCGCTGGAATTTTCTCAATCCAAGAGAAGTACACTAATTAACTATTAAAATGTTTTGGAATGGAAAATTACAAGCATGCTACCACACCAATGGCCACCTCTACCAAAATTGACAAGGATGGATACAGAGAACCCATTGATGATTCCTTATATAGGGCTATGGTTTGTAGCTTGTTATACTTAACTGCTTCTAGACTGGACATTATGTTTTTTGTCGGACTTTGTTCTAGATTTCAATCTAAACTAATGCAATCTCATATTCAAGCCATTAAACATATCTTAGAATATCTCGTTGGTACTACTGACTATGGATTATGGTATCCTTAAGGTCAATCACTAAATTTAAAATATTTTACCGACACCCATTATGTTGGTTGTCAACTTGATCGCAACAGCACAAGTGGTGGTTGCTTCTTATTAGGATGGGCTTTAGTATCGTGGTTTAGTAAGAAACAAAATACAATCACCCTTTCTATGTTTGAAGCTGAATATATGGCGGCTGGTTCCTGTTGTGCTCAAGTTCTTTACATGAAACAAGTTTTAAATAATTATGGCTTTACATTTTCATATACACCAATTTTATGCGATAATACAAGTGCTATAAATTTGGCACACAATTCTATTTTACATAGTCGTGCTAAACTTATTGAAATCTGACACCATTTCTTAAGGGATAATATTTTTCAAAATCACATATCTCTTCATCATGTTGACACTGAAGAACAATTGGCTGATATGTTTACAAAACCACTTCCACTAGATCAATTTCAATACATTAGAAAGAAGTTACTTATTACTCCCCTAGAAGATGTCTTCTTCGATATATGTGCTCCAAACTCTTAAAAGTTCAACAATCGATACATTCTCACATTTGATTTTCATGACCATTACTTGAAATAAGCTCAAACAATCCTTACAAAAACCATTCACAACAGTCCAGTCGATCTGCAAAAACCTCGATCGAGAACACTTTCGGTTGACAAATTTCTCGACTGAGAATCACTTGGCCAGACTCTTTCTCGACTGACACGCACCCAAACCTTTTTCATATTATGGACTAAATATTGGTCTCGGTCGACAAAATCTTCGACCGAGAACCTCTTGGTGGGCCCCCTATACGACTGATTTTAGATGTAATTTTTTATATTTTTTTTAAAAGCAACGACTATTTTTCAAAACCCCGATCGATCGTTGCAAGTGGAGCATGCAAAAATGACCGTTGCGATGCTCGGTCGACAAATTTGTCAACCGAGAAGGCTGTTTTTTTTATTATAAATAGTGCCTATAAATGGCCATTCCTCTAACCAATTCACAATCTCTTTTCTCTAGCTTCTCACTAGTTCTTTCTTGTGTGAATTTTCAGCCATTCTCTTCCATAATCTTGCCTTGCTCCTCTTCCACCTCACACTTTCAAGATGGCTTCCTCTTCTTCACGTGGAAAGAAGCAAGTTATGGCAAAGAAAGGAAGCACAGTTCTCGCCGGCTCTGACGATCATCAAAGACATTCCCTTCAATGACGTTGCTGTCGGAGATCGCTACTACAGCTGTCCTCAAATACTGGTCTTCCTTGATGGCCGGTGGACGTCAATGACTTCATCACTATCATTGGTCTAGATGAGATCTTTGAGGTGCAACATCTCTATGAATTTCTTACTCCATCCTTCTGTTCCTACTCTACACAAGTTGTGAATGACTTCCATATAAATCTAGCCACAAATCCTAACCACTTCCACTCTTACTCCTCTATGGTTAGTGGGTTTGGATTTCATTTTTCTGAGGAGGATGTTCTGAATATCTTAAACATTGATGTAGAGGAGTATAGGGGGTTTATTGACTTAACCACTGGAAATCCCCTATCTAAACTATCCCAAGATGACACCACCATCAGCTTGAGTGACATTAAATGAACCATCTTTCTTCCGAACACATCCTTCCATGAAGAACGGGGTACCTATTATGCAATCAATCTAAAACCTGAAGCTAGGATAGTGAACCTTATTGTTTCAACTAATATTTATCCTAGTGCTAATAAATCAGAAGTACCAACCTTTAGTATATATCTCATTTATGCCATTCTCAATAGAATACCCATTAACTTCATTCGCCTTATCCCCAAAAACATTGTTGAATTTACTGGAAACCCTCCTTATGCTAACTTTGTTTTCCAGATCACCCAAAATTGTCTTAAGAAAAGCCTTGAGGACCTAGGATTTAAAAGTGATAGGAAACCTCAAAATATTACCAAGAATACAGTTGAGAAAATGGGAATTTACTTTGGACATAAAAGGGCTAGGACTGACGGGGAGCCATCCAATCAAGATATTCCTCCACCTCATACTACTCCTAGACAATCCATTGATAACCTATCCAATAACATTACCTACCTAACTGGGGCTACATATCACTTAGGGAGACAAATGGACTATAATCATCATGCCATGACCTACATAAACCAAAAAATGAAAGATTTCACTCCAAATGTTCTAGACAATTATCCTTAATCATGCTATCTTGGTCCTCTCTACCCTTATAATCCATCTCCCAACTACTCTCAAGTTCCAACACCACCTTCTCTTGATCTTTCCCACACACAATTTTCACCCATGAAACTTCAAGACATTGCTGCCCATTTTCACTTTGATCGAGCACCCACCTTCTTGGAAGCTTATGCTCTCACCAAGATAGGTGGATTGGATTGGTAGACCCTGGTCAAATATTATGGTGATACTTCATTCCTTGCGAAGGATCTTGAAGTTGATATTATTTTGAGATCTTTTAAGTAAGGTGGCATTATGTAATGATATGATTATAATATATTTTAGTTAACTCTCTCATATGTAATGATATGATTGTTCTTGTTGTCATGATAATAAAATCTTTATATTGTGGCTTGCGTTGGACATCTTTTATACCTTTGCTTTTCAATTTGAGTGTCATATTGAGGGGGAGCATCATATTTAGGGGGAGTACTAATAATAGTATTAATTATAATTCTTGGTTACCTTTTTGAAATGACAATGGGGAAGAAGTAATATAAATAAAAAACAAATTTATATATCTCAAAATTAAATCAGTTTCATAATCTCTTGGCTTCACATAAAATGTTGTTATATTCCTTAAAGAGTTGGATACTATGTTCCACATATCTTTGGGAATAACTAGCATACACTCGACAAATAAACAAGAGAATGTATACAAAAGGTAAATCTCAGGTATGAAACTCGTGCTATTTAAATTCCCTAGATTTATATTTTAGAAATGTTTGTCATTTTGAAAAAGGGGGAGATTGTTGGCTAAATTGGACATTATTAAACCCTTTATTTTGATGATGACAAACATTTCATTCTTGTGGATCTAACTTGTTATTTGAGTGTTTTAAGGATAAATAAATAAGGAAGTAGATAGTTGAAGATCAATACATATTGGAAGATCAACATGCTTAGATTACTTTTATTTTCATGCAACGTAAGAACTTGTACAAGTACATAGATATCATGTAAATCAAGCGTTAGATCTTCCCTATCCACTCACAACACTTAGACAGATCCACCCCTAAGACAGAAGCATAATTGCACATTGATACACACACTTAGTAGATGACTCAACACATTAAAACAAGGACATTCTCGGTCGACAAAGTTCTCAACCGAGACACCCTCGGTCGACAACTTTCTCGACCGAGAATAGACCTTCCAGCAAGTTCTATAGATGTTAGACTGAGTTGGAAAAGTGGTTCGAAGTTGGAAATGAACGTTGCAACACATTCACTCCAAACCCTACCTCGCTCGAAGAAATGCTCGACCGAGACACACTCGGTCGACAAACTTCTCGACCGAGACAAGTTCTAGACTGGACTTTTCAGCACTAAACAATAGTTGTTGCAATGTAATTTATGGACACCTAATGACTAGTTGAGCGCTAAGAACACCCTAGAAAGTGTCTATAACGTCCATAGACCCTTGTAAGCCATTCCTATAAATAGAACATGCCTTAGGATGCCCAAATCACTTGAGCATGCACATAGCAACTTGAGACTCATTCTTTGTGAGCAACAAGCAAAGTTTCACTTTTGATTCAGTTTCCTTAAGATCTACATTAGTGTCCTATAGCTTAGTATCTCCTAGCCACCACACTACTACGTTCATATATAGCGTATAGGAGATCAATATGCTTGATATAGGATCAAAGCGTTGTACTCATTGGTAACATTGTTTCTTTTTTCCAGTCTTGTTCTTTTCATTGTATTTTGTTTTCCTTGACTACTCCTAGGTTGGAGATGTGATAAAGTGGACTCTAGCTTAATTTCGAGGACAAAGTTTATTTAAAGGTGTGTAGGATGTGATGGAGTGGACTTTTGGAATCTTAAAATGTCTAATGACACAAGTGAAGTCATACACGCAGAGTTGTTTGAAAGTTTCAAGTGTTTTGGTAAGTTCGATTATTGATTGAGGATATATAATGATCTAGATCCATAAGTTTATGCCTATTTGAGAAATTCAATTGATTGGTCTAATAGTTGATTTTTGGCACCAAATTCGTGTACAAGGTATATTGAGTAGTGAGTGATCTATGGTTAAAATTTGGTGGCAATTGGAGTATCCTTGAAGGAGTCATTTAGGTTTGAAATTGGTGAAATAATGTGTATAATTGATGTTCATAGACCTATGTTTGGGGCTTAATCGATGTGTCATGCGACCTTGGTTTGGGCTGCATCTGCATGGACAAATTGAGGCCATTCGTGGTTAATCTGATGGTTCAGGCCCTTGGCTTAAGGGAAGCCACAGATTGGGTTGTGGCTAGCTTCAGCATAGACCGTAGATCATAAATCTGACGGTTGTAAGTTTGTCCTCAACCTCCAACAGATTGGGGCTGAGACGTGGGGAGGAAGAGGCCACATTTTCCTCCACCACTTCACAGATCGTGGGAGTGAGTGTGATTTTTAGCTGGACAGTTGGCTTCGGACTGGGATGAGCTTCCATTTGACCCCTTGGGAAAACTGCCTCACCAATACAGTAGAGAGAATGAGCCTCCATTGCCAATGACTATCCACCACAGAGAGCAGGTCATGGCTGGGAGTAGATAATGGAGGTAGATGGAAGATTGAAGTAATAGAAGGATTAGAAAAGGAAGACCGAGGTCAGGGGAGTCCAACCCAGCCGCCCCCATAGACCTTCATCATAGTTTTGATGTCGGACGAGGACCACCTTGCTGCCAGATGAAGATGGAGCTCGGGGAGGTGCGAGGAGTGCATCGTAGTGTATATGGAGACTATAGTGGAGTTTCTGGAGTTGGTGCACGACTGTGAGAGGCCCTCGATCAAACAAATGTCGAGATGAGGCCTAATGCCCCTTCTACTCCGTCGTAGCAGTGCCAACAGCGGTGAGCTTGCGGACGCTACGACTGAGAGGCGTAGGCAACACCCCAAGCATCCGTAGGAGGCTGCGTGGTGGCGTTGAAGCTCATGGATGGACAAGCTTGCCTCGAGGGAGGTATGGTCTTCAAGGATCTCTCATCGGAGCTTCCCCAGCCACGGCCGCGGCCCTTGCCGGCAGCTGCAAGACAGGGAGCCTCAGAGCCAAGGTTGAGAAGAGGATCAGCCATGGAGAATCGAAGGACCTCTCTGAAGATGTGGGTGGTCGTAGGAGATGGCTTGGAGGCCCATATCTCGACTGCTTTCTCATCGGAGCCCGGACCATGCGGCGGTGCCCTATTTCACAGAGGAAACAGGGGCAGCGCATGAGGCTCGTGAATGGAACTAAAGGAGAAAGAAGACGAACCGGGTCCAATCCCAGACCAATCCCGAACTGGCTCCAAACCAAGTGAACCACGGCCCAGCATGAGGCAGAAGTCGTGCCCTTGGTGGACACGTGGTGACGCTGGATTGGCCACAAAAAGGTAAATATTCCGAAAATACTTAGTTTTTCTATAAATCATAATAATTAGCTCATGCATCAGAAAAATACAAACAAAGTACCCAAATTCTAAGAAAAATGAGTAGAACATAGTAGAATGATAATATCAGGCGTTTGATGCATTAATAATAGTGATATCAAGTAAGATGTAAAATGGCATTTTCATGTATAATAAATAATAAACGAAGACCTAAAATTATGAGAATATGTTACTAAATCTACAATCCTATTTAGAATTCATATGATGTTAGATATTATGATGATGATGCCCGAAATCATATAATATGCTCAATATGGCTATTTAGGGCTAATAACACTAAATATAATACAATAAATACTTACATGCTCAATAAATGATGAGATTTATAGAAAACCCTCATATGAGTAACTGGAAGATAATTTGTAGATCTGAGATCAGTTTTTTACACAAAATTCATGTTAACAACACCCTTAATACGTATGATGTAACCCTAATATGGTTAATGAAAGTGACATAATGTTAAATATATTCACATAAAAATGTGACACATGAGTATATCCAGTTAATGAACGATAATCTGGAATATGACATCAGTAAGATAAATCTAAGATAAGAATACAAGTAATCATGAGAATATCATAACGAGATAAGATAAACCCTAATGGATATGATTAGGGTTAAGATGAGAAGTATGATGATGAGAACCTGATAGTGATATGTGATCTTATCTTAATCAAGTTTAACCAAGGATATAGATGACATCAGGAATATGTGATGATTAGGATATCTTGATCTAAGGTACGCCATTACCTCTTACTTGGCTTATTATATAATATGCTTGTGTTATATGTGTAGTACAATATTTGGCATATGATATTGTATGAAGTGATTGTTCTTGCATGATATGTTGCTTGATTTCCCGTACTTATGGTTATGAACACATCAAACATAATATATTTGTTCCATTATATGAAAGCACCAACTCTATGGCAGTGTGCTTGGAAGTGACTGAACTCTTTGGTAGTGGTCACGTTGTACATATGGAAGCACCAACTCTTTGGTAGTGTGCTAGGACCCAACTCTTTGGCAGTGGTCACATTGTACATATGATCCAACTCTTTGGTAGTGATCATAAAGGCCTTGAGATACAATGGAAAATAAGCTTAATATATGTGTTATCTTTGTTAATGAATACCTTTTTGCCAGTATATGCTTTTCTTATATTCTTCTGTTACTGCCAAGTATTAGTTTTATCTTTTTCCCAAGATATGATGAGAGGTATATAAAAGACACGTAGGCGTACTCAGTACAATATTCTTGAATATTGTACTGACGTGTACCGCATGTAGTCTTTTGTTTAGGTTGTGGTTATGCTCTTGGAGATCTAGGGTAGTTGTGAGTTGTGTGGCGAGCTGATGTTTAGGTGGACCTATTGTCTTAAGATCTTGTTGTTTAGTTGTAGTACATGTATATGTATAAGTTTATTGTTCAATGTGTAATATCAAATGTTGTAACAATTCATTATGTAATTATATGTTGAATAGTGAACATGTGTTGTATGGTTTTATTATGGTTCATGTACATGTGCTACTGATTGTTTCCTTTTGACTTCCTCTGATTTTCTTCTTCTTATCCTTGTGTGGGATGTTTAAATTGGGATTCTCACTGAGGTGAGGTTTCAATTTGGATGTCACACATCAGATTAAGTTTTAGAAAATCCGGGGACATCACAGGTGGTATCAGAGCATGAACAATAGCAAAGCCTGACATTTGCTCATTATGCAACTCAAAACTAAAGAACCTTGAACTTAAAAACATCTTTAGGGTTGGATTAGCCATCTTTTAGAGACTAGATCTGAACTAGCCTCTAGGTTAGCACCTAGATGTCTGAGAACTAGGTCTAGACTGGTTCTTGTTGAATAGCAAGTCCTTAGATGTCGTTCTTTCCTCGTAGTGCAGCGGTATGGGACGTTGTACTATTTGTAAATGACATGCATCAAGGGAAGAGAAACCCTAGACATATTGTGCACATTGTCTAGAGTAGCTACATTAGTCTACACCATGTTCTCACCCCTTTTCTTAGCTTTCGTGACACTGTACTCTCTACTATGTGTGGGATACTCATTTTCTGGATTTGGTTTTGGATTCCAATCAGATCGAACCTAGATAGTTTTCTCTGACACATGTTTAATCGGAGAAAAACTATATAATATTTTATTATGTATATGTATTACAAAAATGTGTCCCCACACATGTACGAGTAGGAGGTGGTCATACAAGCTAAGTGAAAGTGAATGACATCAGTCTAGAAGAGAGTGTAGTTCTAGATTAGATGTCTAGAATCTTGGTTGGTATAGTATGATAGATGGAATAGATGATATAAGTTTTGATGATATGATGTAAGTCTTATATAGAAGACATAAGATGTGTATGATGATATATGTTTATCTTTGAGGACCCAAGTTCAGTTTGAGGATGCAAGATGATTTTTTATGAGGCAAGTTACTAGGAGTATATGTGATAATTTATGTTAAGTTAAGATAAGATGTGAGTCAGCATGAGCCAAAAGATCTTTTACAAAGGAGGACCTCTAGTGTTGGGACCAGTTTCGGGGTTAACTCCAGAGAGAGTGAGACCCATTGGGAGAAGGTTAGAGAACCTAAACTGCAAGATATGAGAATTATGAGATATGTGATATGTCCTAAACTAGACTACTCCTAAGTGATTGAGTTGAGTTGCTTTATGCATGATTCCTATAGTCTTGTTGAACCCTAGATGTCCTTGGAAGGACTAAACCCTAGAGAAAGAGAGAGGCTGGTTATATGTGCATATGTGTATATGAATATGAGTGCCTTCCATCGGGGTGAGGGAGTGAGCCCAAGACCCTGGAGGAGGTAGCTATGTTAGTTTTTGTGAAACCTCATGCTAGGGTTGGTGGTTTCCCACATAGGAATCTAGTGGTGTATATAATAGAGTTTTGGGTAAGCATGTTTCATGGGTAGAAGACATGTGATGAGAACATCATGTCATGTTTTGGTTTGTGCTTATGTGGCTAGACCTTATAAAGTTAATCACTAGTGTCAATGAGCTAATCTGAGAACCCTAAACTAAGAGAGGAAAGATAAAATATATGCATATGAGATACTCATAGAGTGAGTTAGCTCAGAGAGACTGAGCATGGAACTACCCTCATGATATGGTTGGGAGAACCTCAATTGGACTAGATAAAGTTTTGATACATGTTTGTCAAGCCACTTGCATAACTTTATGTAGCACAACCATGATAAAATATATGTAAGCATGTGATCTAATCGTGATATGTGATATATAGACTTGATATGATGGAAACCTAGAGATGGTTTATTAGATGCTAACACATATATGGTTAACCATACACATGAATAATGACGATAATGTGAAATTGTTGGTTAACCTTGTGATGAAATCAATAATATATGTTGCAATTTATTAAGTGCAATGAAATAAGATCAAATGAATGAAACATGTTACATGAGGTGTTAATCTTAGTGATTAATAAAGATGAGAAATATAGTTTGACAATTAGCACAACATAATGATTATGACACCTTGATATGATCTAGATTGATAAAGAGAGTTAATTATAATTAACTCCCTCCTAAAAGGCATAGTTAGTGTTGAACATGTTCTAACAATGAGCTAAATAAAATGTTGGTGGCACCTTGATATAATGGGTTAACTTTAGTTAACTCATTAAGAACATGGTAATATGATGTGGAAACCCTAATCCAAGGGTAAATATGAGGATTTAAATTCTAAAATATGAATGAATGCCTTTGGTTCCTTGTAAAATAATGTAAGTCTTACTTTCGAGGACGAAAGTTCTTTTAAGATGTATATGATGTGATAAAGTGGACTCTAGCATAATTTCGAGGACAAAATTTCTTTAAAGTTGTGTAGGATGTGATGGAGTGGACTTTTGGAATCTTAAAATGTCCAATGACACAAGTGAAGTCATACATGCAGAGTTGTTTGAGATTTTCAAGTGTTTTGGTAAGTTCGATTATTGATTGAGGATATATAATGATTTAGATCCATAAGTTTATGCCTATTTGAGGAATTCAATTGATTGGTCTAACAGTTGAGTTTTGGCACCAAATTCGTGTACAAGGTACCTTGAGTAGTGAGTAATCTATGGTTAAAATTTGGTGGCAATTGGAGTATCCTAGAAGGAGTCATTTAGGTTTGAAATTGGTGAAATAATGTGTATAATTGATGTTCTTAGACCTATGTTTGGGGCTTAATCGATGTGTCACGTACCCTTGGTTTGGGCTGTGTCTGCATGGACAAATCCAGGCCATTCATGGTTAATCTGATGGTTCAGGCCCTTGGCTTAAGGGAAGCCACGGATTGGGTTGTGGCCAACTTCAGCATGGACCGTAGATCATAGATCTGATGGCTGTAAGTTTGTCCTCAACCTCCAGCGGATTGGGGCTGAGACGTGGGGAGGAAGAGGCCACGTTTGCCTCCACCACTTCACAGATGATGGGAGTGAGTGAGGTTTTCAGCTGGACAGTTGGCTTTAGACTGGGATGAGCTTCCATTTGACCCCTTCTGCCTCACCACTACAGTAGAGAGAATGAGCCCTCCATTGCCAACGACTCTCCACCACAGAGAGAAGGTCATGCCTGGGAGTAGATAATGGAGGTAGATGAAATATTGAAGGAATAGAAGGATTAGAAAAGGAAGACTAAGGTCAGGGGAGTCCAACCCAGCCGCCCCCATAGACCTTCATTGCAGTTTTGATGCTAGATGATGAACACCTTGCTGCCAGATGAAGATGGAGCTCGGGGAGGCGAGGAGTGCATCGCACTATATATGGAGACTATAGTGGAGTTTCTAGAGTTGGTCCACGACTGTGAGAGACCTTGGATCGAAGAAATGTGGAGCTGAGGCCTAATGCCCCTTCTGCTCCGCCACAGCATCGCAAACAACGGTGAGCTTGCGAACGCGATGACTCAGAGGCGCAGGCAGCACCCCAAGCATTTGTGGGAGGTTGTGTGGTGGCGCTGAAGCTCATGGATGGACAAGCTTTCCTCGAGGGAGGTGTGGTCTTCAAGGATCTCTCATGAGAGATTCCCCAGCTGCAGCGGCGGCCCTTGCCGGCAGCTACAGGACAGGGAGCCTCATAGCCAAGGTCGAGAAGAGGATTAGTTGTGGAGAATCGAAGGACCTCTCCGGAGAGGTGGTTGGCCGTAGGAGCTGGCTTGGAGGCCCATATCTCGGCTGCTTTCTCATCAAAGCCCGAACCATGCGGCGGTGCCCTGTTTCACATAGGAAATAGGGGCAGCGCGTGAGGCTCACGAGCGGAACAAAAGAAGAAAGAAGACAGACCGGGTCCAATCCCAGACCAAATCCCAAACCGGCTCCAGACCAATTGAACCACGTCCCAGTGCGAGGCAGAAGCCCTACCCTTGGTGGACACGTGGCGACGTCGGATTGGCCACAAAAAGGTAAATATCCTGAAATTACTTAGTTTTTCTATAAATTATAATAATTAGCTCGAGCATCAGAAAAATACAAACAAAGTACCCAAATTCTCAAAAAAATAAGTAGAACACAGTAGAATGATAGTATCAGGATTTTGATGCATTATTAATAGTGATATCAAGTAAGATGTAAAATGGCATTTTCATGTATAATAAATAATAAACGAAAACCTAAAATTATGAGAATATGTTACTAAATCTACAATCCTGTTTAGAATTCATATGATGTCAGATATTATGATGATGATTCCCGAAATCATATAATATGCTCAATGTGGCTATTTAGGGCTAATAACCCTAAATAAAATGCAATAAATACTTACGTGCTCAATAAATGATGAGATTTACAGAAAACCCTCATATCAGTAACTGGAAGATAATATGTAGATCTGAGATTAGTTTTATACATGAAATTCATGTTATATGAACAAAACCCTTAATACGTATGATGTAACCCTAATATGGTTAATGAAATTGACATAATGTTAAATATGTTCACATAATAATGTGATGCATGAGTATATCCAGTTAATGAACTATAATCTAGAATATGACATCAGTAAGCTAAATCTAAGATAAGAATACAAGTAATCATGAGAATATCATAACGAGATAAGATAAACCCTAATGGATATGATTAGGGTTAAGATGAGAAGTATGATGATGAGAACCTGATAGTGATATGTGATCTTATCTTAATCAGGTTTAACCAAGGATATAGATGACATCAGGAATATGTGATGATTAGGATATCTTGATCTAAGGTACGCCATTACCTCTTACTTGCCTTATTATATAATATGCTTGTGTTATATGTGTAGTAAAATATTTGGCATATGATATTGTATGAAATGATTGTTCTTGCATGATATGTTGCTTGATTTCCCGTACTTATGGTTATGAGCACATCAAACATAATATATTTGTTCCATTATATGAAAGCACCAACTCTATGGCAGTGTGCTTGGAAGTGACCGAACTCTTTGGTAGTGGTCACGTTGTACATATGGAAGCACCAACTCTTTGGTAGTGTGCTTGCACCCAACTCTTTTTTAGTGGTCACATTGTACATATGATCCAACTCATTGGTAGTGATCATAAAAGCCTTGAGATATAATGGAAAATAAACTTAATTTATGTGTTCTCTTTGTTAATGAATATCTTTTTGCCAGTATATGCTTTTCTTATATTCTTCTGTTACTGCCATGTATTAGTTTTATCCTTTTGCCAAGATATTATGAGAGGTATATAAAAGACACATAGGCGTACTCAGTACAATATTCTTGAATATTGTGTTGATGTGTACCGCATGTAATCTTTTGTTTAGGTTGTGGTTATGCTCTTGGAGATCCAGGATTGTTGTGAGTTGTGTGGCGAGCTGATGTTCAGGTGGACCTGTTGTCTTAAGATCGTGTTGTTTAGTTGTAGTACATGTATATGTATAAGTTTTTTGTTCAATGTGTAATATCAAATGTTGTAACAGATCATTATGTAATTATATGTTGAATAGTGAACATGTGTTGTATGGTTTTATTATTGTTCATGTACATGTGTTACTGATTGTTTCCTTTTGACTTCCTCTAATTTTCTTCTTCTTAGCCTTGTGTGGGATGTTTAAATTGGGATTCTCGCTGAGGTGAGGTTTCAATTTGGTCGTCACACATCAGATTAAGTTTTAGAAAATCTGGGGACGTCACATTGGAGGTTGTTGAAAGGAGGTTCGTGGAGCTACTTCAAGGTGGTGAAGGCTGCTCCCGGTGACTTGGAGTTACTTCAGAAGGCTACCTCAAGGATTAAAGCTACTTCAGGTGAACGCTACATCAAATGTGGACTTGGAGTTACTTTAGAAGGCTGCTTCTAGAAGGATTGTGGCTACTTCAGGTGAAGGCTACATCAAGGGTGTAGGAAAGCAATTTTATTTTGTGTAACATCCTCATGAGGTAATAAAATTAGTTGCTTTCAAAATCCCAGTTGGAAATAATTGGGTAATGGACTAACTACCTTAGATTTCCAAGGTAGGAACCACTCCACATACTTGTGTCTTCCTTGTTTCCTCCTACTTCTTGTTCAAGTGTTTAATTGTTTTTAGTTAACTTTAAAAACTCCAAAAATCTCTACTCACCCCCTCTAGATCTTTCATCTTGGTGATGAGTTTGCGAGACGGGTTCTTGGTTGGAGGCCTTCCAATGGTGATAGGTGGTGGCAGTCATTTTACCTAGACCTATAGGTGGAGTCGGAAGCAACATCGGCGATCTGTTGGTGGCTAAGTCTACTTGACAGTGATGTCGTACACACTGGTGGTAGATGTACATTGGGAGAGATGGAGGGCACAATATTTAGTAAGGAGATGGAAGGTCCACATTTTGAGGAAGAAGAGAAGATAAGAAAGGAAGGAGGCCAGGGCTATGATCTAGATACAAGGTATCATGATGATGTAAAGAAGGTATTAGCCACCAAACTATAGGAGGTGAAGCTTTTTTTTCATGGATGTAGGGCTCCTAGGGAGATGAGGAAGGAGAGGGTTTGGTGTTGGTGACAACTTTAGAACTTCTGATGAGGTTGTTGGAGGTGTTTATGAGTTGTAGCTGATCCAGATTTGGTGGTGTCTATTGAAGGGCCAATGATGGTGACAACTATGGCTCTATTGGGCACAAAGTAGAGGAGGGGATGATGTCTAGGTTTAGGGAGGGTTAAGGATGATGAAAATTGATGCTCGTGTGGAGAAGGAGGTGGGTCAGATGTAGAGAGGGGATGTGGTCATGGTGGTGTCAACCCTTTATGATTTATGGATCTATAGTGCCATCAATAGTCTTCAGTCTACACATGCTTCTTTGTCGCTAGTGAGGTCTACAAAGGATAAGATGACGTGTTCTGGTTAGGAAGATGGGACCTGGGGGTCTGTTGAAGCTGAGTCTACAATGGCGAAGTCTTGTGGTCATAGGTGGTGGCACAAGGAGGGTGAAGGGGAAATGAGGGAAGGGAAGGAGAACACGGAGGTTGGGACCTGACTGAGTGATGTGGTTGACCCATCATTGAAGACAGCGGGGTGTCATTGTGCCTAGTCAATCACCAACCTTTGTCGGCAACTAACAAGGTGGGTGGCGGCAATCTATTATAGGTTTACAACATTGATAACTCTTGCATGTAAAAGTATGCGGTGGGGAAGAAGCATGGTCTGCATTCTGATATTAGGTGGAGGGGGGATGGGAAGATGAGACTAGATAGGGTTTGTGGAAGGCTCAAGGAAGGAATGAGGAAAAAGGAGAGAAGGGGGTATGATGATAGAGGAGAAATATAAGAGGGGTATCAAGGAGGAGGAGAAGAAGGATTCTCAGAACAATTCTTGTGTGTAGGCATCACAAGGGAATATGGAGACGATGACCCACTCTCAACAGATTGGATCAAGCAATCCAGATCCATCGACCTCTTAAAGACATAAGTAGTCTGATAAACAAAATCAATGGGTCATTTGTGATTAAAGCATTACCATATGAAAATGAAGGAGAAATTTAGGGGAAATTAAGTGTTAACTAAATTAAACTCATTAGACCTATGTTATTCAATGCATTGATTTGAAACTCAATGGGAAGGGTAAACATATCCAAATAATCTCAAATATTCTAGGTAATCTACTTGAGATGCAAGGGCTTTGAATTTAGCATCAATGTTATCTTTTGAATAAGTTTCATATTACATTTCATCACTAGTGTATTACGTCTACATTTAATGCATTTACTCCTCTAAATTACTCAATTGGGGCAATATATTAACTTGATTTTATTTATTTTATAAACCAAGCTATATTTTGACGTGTACCACTAGCGCAAAACCTACTATTTGGATATATTTGTAGATTGAGTCTTTTTGTGGATGTATTGGGGTTATTTTACTATATATAAAGAGTATTCATGAATTAACCATACTATTTGGCTCTGATTATTCATAGTGCATTTTGAAATAGGTAAATTAGGTATTAGTTATTAACATAATGAGTAGGGGCCTAAAATAAGGGAGTGTTAGCCGATATACCTAGATTTGTGTATGTTACACTCAAGGTCCCATCATGTTAGGGGTCAAACTCATCGGTACATGGACACATAAAAATGGCATCCCAATATAGTATATATACATAGATTACTTTACAAGAGCATCATAGTCCTCCTAGGTGAGGGAGAGGACTCTACAGTAATAGATTGCTTCCACTTTGACCAAGACAACAGGGGACAGGGTTGCCAATAGAGCTTGTAGCTTTATGGAGAAGGCGTAGTATCTCCACACTCAGGACCTGATACTGAATCCCCAGTTGTGCAATTTCATTAGTCCATGGCCACGTCACTCAACTTAGCCTCTACATGAGCTTACCTTGCTAACCATGATGTTTGGGTAGTTGTGGGGAGCTAGGGGTTTACACTTTTAGGGGTGGATCTCATCATGGTTGATATTCGGGGGGTGGTCTCACATCATGAAAAAAAAGACAACATGGGTTGGCTTATAGTAAAAAGTTCATTTATCGACCATCTTGGGATTGTCTTGGTTTTTCATCTGAATCATCATTCAGTTAGTTAGGATTATAAAAAATCTACAAAAATGTGTATCCTACAAACTTTTTTTGGTGATGTCTTGATATGGTCTTAGATTTTCTTTTTAAGGGTTTTAACTATATGTACTAAATATTTGAAATGAAACTTGTTTGAATTATCCAAAAATTTTCAAAGCATATATAGTCATATATCTTAAGAACCCTTATAATTACTATATGTCAATTGGATATGTTGGGCATTTTTGACATAAGAAAGAGTATATTTATTATATGTAACCTATGAAAAATACTGGGATCAATCTTAAGGAAATTTAAAAAGATGGATTAACTAATTTTTAAACCTTAGTGAAATTATTCAAAGAAAGGTTTATTACTAACTATAATATAGTTGATATAACCAAATTCGTGTCACATGAGTGGTTAAGAGAGCTGATTGTAGTAGCAAGTTCTCTAGTTCAATTCTTCTTGGGGATGAGATGAATTGATTCCCCAATTTAAATAAAAAAATAATATAGTGGATGCATGGTTGGACCTAGAAGGTCAATATCATCATGTTCTTGCATATTTAGGATTGAGTTATGTAACTTTGGTTTATTGTGTATCTCTATCATAGATATTGAAATTTGGGGGCTGGAAATTTTAAGGTAGTCTTTTAATATGCTCTTCGAATTCATTCTTTACTTACGTAGAAATTTTAGCTCATGATATTTGAAGTCTTTCATAATTGATCTATTAAAATTCTTTACTTAATTGTTGAATGATGAGTGCATACTCATCACGGGATTCTATTACCTCTTTGGAACAAACTCAACTCTATTTCACACCTTTTCACCCAAATATGGATCATAATGTGCAAAACTACTTGGCTGATTCAATAATCAAGGTTTTAACTAAATTTTATTCATTTAATGCAGGTAAACCAAGCAATTCCATCCATGCGGTCCCAAGATCGTTTGGGCCCTTGCGGTCCCAAGACCGTTTGAGCTCTTGCGGTCCCAAGACCGTTTGATCTCTTTTGATTCCAAGACCGTTTGAGCCCCTGCGGTCCCAAGACCGTTTGGATCCCTGCGGTCTCAAGACCGTTTGGATCCATGCGGTTTCAAGACCATTCGGGTCCATGCGGTGTCAAGACCGTTTGGTCCATGCGGTCTCAAGACCGTTTGGTCCATGCGGTCTCAAGACCGTTTGGGTCCATGCGGTCTCAAGACCGTTTGGGTCCATGTGGTTCCAAGACCGTTTGGGTCCATGCGGTCTCAAGACCGTTTGGTTCCATGCGGTCTCAAGACTATTTGGGTCCATGCGGTTTCCAAGACTGTTTGCCGCGAGCGCGAAGACCGATCGAAGGACAACAACCACGCGTTCACGTTGAGACCGAGACGGACCTCAAGATCGATTGACGCGACTGCCGATCTTGAAACCATTTGGCACCAAATGGTCTCCAAACCATTTGGTACCAAACAGTCTACTAACTGTTTGGCACCAAACGGTCTCCAAACTGTTTGGCGCCAAACGGTCTCCAGACCGTTTGGAGGAGATATTTCCAGCAACTTACCAAGACTGTTTGGGATCAGATCTAAGCCTATAAATAGACCCCCAGGGGTCCTCATTTGGGGGTATCAGATTCGAACGCTCAAGTTCCACTCCACCTAATGCCTGTGTTGCAACCAAGGAGGCCGAGAAGAGAAGGAAGACGGAGCAAGGGGCGCATCTTCTTCACCGGGTTGTGACTACCTTCTGCACCGAGCTCATGGCGGATCTCTCTTTCTCTCTCATCCTTCTTGTATCTCGCATCATGAGTGAGTAGTCCCTTTTCACTGGGGTGCGGGGACTAGCCCCGCTGCCCATGAAAACCATGTTCTTTTGTTAAACTTTCCATGGCAATGTATATAACTCTTCATTTTGTTGTTAACTGTTAAGCTCGTAGGTTGGTTGTTTGCTTTTTTTCATCTTTGTGCTCCCTATGTTGCGAGAACTTCTATGCATAGGTTCGAACGTCGTTTAACAAGTTAGACTCCTTGACGAGAACTTCTGATAGGATTCCTTGAGGTTGTAAGTGTATGATCTGCGAGGGGACGAGCCATCTAGCCTTCGGTGACGCTTTTGTACGCCTGACGCCTGTATGGGGGGTTCACATCCTTAGTTGGATTTTGTATCTTCTTGTTAATCGTCGATGTTAGCTCGTATTTTAATCGCTTACGTGCTTATCGGTTAGCACAGTTGACTCCTGGACTGGCAAAGATTCTTAAAAACGTTATCCTTTGGGTTCGATCCTTAACTATATTATGATAAGACTCGTCCACTTGCGGGTGGTATTATTGCACTTTGGTTTTGGTAAAAGCTCGGGGATTTCAACCCCGAGTGAATTTGTTAGTGCATTCAATACACACGTCAACTTCTGGCGTCGTTGCAGGGGACAACGGAATCCGTCAGTCTAATCCAATTTTTTTAAGACTAATCTAGGATTTTGTTTTTTTTTTGAAACAATCGCTTATCTACTTGAATTTGACTCTACTTTGTGAATCTCATTTTCGAAATCTTTCTAATCTTCAGGTGCTACCCAACGCATAGTGTATGCATCGTTCGAATAGTCTCAGACTCACCGCGAGCTTTGAACCCAAAATAGATAGAACCTTCCATCGTCAGATCAGAGAGAATCAAGCAAGGATGGCACAAGAAGAAGAAGTAGCCCGAAGAGTGGCTCAAGCCATCAATACACAAAGAGAGAGGCTCATGCAAGAAGCCAGAGCTGCGGTTCAATAGGAGATCTTAGTAGCACAAGCAGCAGAACTATAGAAGGATCTTAGCGAGTTCTCAATCCCGAAAGCTATGAATGTTTATCATCCAGTACATCCTCCTCCCATCGATGCTGCCAATTTTGAGATTAGAGAACATTGGATCACATTGCTTCAAAAAAACCCTTTCTATGGCAAACAAGCGGAGGACAGCCAAGGACATATTCTGAGATTCATCAACCTATGTGCTATGAGAAAGCAAAATGGAGTCTTTGATGATGCCATTCGACTCTGTCTCTTCAAGTATTCCCTTGCTGATAGAGCCATCAGTTGGTAAAATTTACTACAAAGTGAAGTACCCATCACCACCTGGGAGCAACTCCAAAACGCGTTTCTGGAAAACTTCTATCCTCCATCTCTTACATATGAAATCAGGGGCCGAATAACAAATTTCACTCAAGTCCCTAGAGAAACTCTTGCTGAAGCATGGGATAGGTACAAAGAGCTCCCACGCAAATGTCAGCACCATGGAATTCCTAAGAATCAACTCATAGAAATCTTCTATAGGGGTGTGGAGGATGATGTCAAGATGTTTCTAGATTCCTCATCCGGAGGAAACTTCATGTGTCAATGTTATGACAGCGCATGGAGAGTTGTCACCCTGGGAGTAGAAAATCAAGCCAATTGGGGTAGATCTGTAGGTAAAGGAGTCTTGAAGGTAGCTATGGCTGAAGCTATTCCAGAGTACAAGTGTATCGCTGAAACCTTGAAGGTCTTAGTTGCCAAGCAAGATCATATAGAATCATCCCTAGCTGCTATTGGAAGAGGATGTTCACCCACTCGGCAACCAGAACAGGTCAAGTTCGCTTCTCTGTTTTGTGAAGCATGCAAAAGCACCGATCATTCCACTCTATCATGCAATGTTCTCTATGATATTGTTCAAAGCAATGCATGTGGGCAAGGAGATAATTGTCAGATGGAAAATTTAAATTCTATCAACACCATCCCTGGGCAGAACTATTACAATCCGAGTCAAAATAGGAACCACCCAGGTTTTTAATATGGAAACCCTTCAGGAGCAGTAAACTCGCATCAATTCGGTCCCAACAATCAATTAAGAGGCCCACCTAGATTTCAGTATAATCCACAACAAAACTTTGGGAATCAAGGAAACTTCAAAGGAAACTTCCAGAATAGGAACTACAATAACTATCAAAACAACTCTCAGTATCAGAACCTGAATCAACAGAAAGGACAAGCGGGATCCATCCCTTCTGATGACAAGCTATCAGCTATTGAAAAGATGTTACAAACTCAGCAAACTATGATAGCTAACCAACAGGCTCAGCAGAAAGCTATTGAAACTCAATTAGCTCAACTTACAACTAGCATAAAGCCACCTGTTGGAGCCTTTTCCGGCCAACCTGAGAACAATCCCAAAATCCTGAACAGTTGAAGGCTGTCACCACCAGATCAGGAAAAGATTATTCGGATCCCCCAGTAAACACACATGTGGTTATTGCTGACAAAGATGAACCTGTGATTGTCCAAAACTCAACAACACCAGAATCACAACCAAAGGAAGATAAGACAGATAAGGAAAGTCCTGAGAAATCTGCTGATGAAGAAGTTGAAACACCAGAACTAGATATTCCTGTATATAAGCCTCATATACCCTTCCTATCCCGCCTAAGGCAAACCAAGCTTGATACGAGATTCAACAAGTTTAAAGAGGCTATGAAGAAACTTCACGTTGATATACCCTTCTTAGACGCTCTTGCCGAGATACCAGCCTAGACTAAGTATCTAAAGTCACTCCTCACTAGGAAGTACATAACTGAAGAGTACGAAATAGTAAAACTGGCTACAACTACATCTGATATCATATTGAGCAAGATGCCAAAGAAACAAAAAGATCCAGGATCCTTTGGAATTTCATGTCACATTGGTGACTCATAATGCATGAAAGGATTGGCAGATCTTGGCAAAAGCATCTCTATTATGCCATTCAGCCTGTGCAAAAGATTAGGGTTTGCAGAATTGCTTCCTACTGCTATGACTATTCAACTCACAGACAATTCGATAAAAAGGCCGTTAGGAATCCTCGAAGATATCCCAGTCACGGTGGGCAAGGACACATATGTTCCATGCGACATTGCCATTATGGATATAAAAGAAGACACCAGATATCCTCTCATCTTCAGTCGTTCATTCCTCGCCATTGCAAGAGCCCTAATTGATGTTGAAGTTGGTACATTACTGCTAAGATTAGGCAAAGAGACTCTGGAATTCAAAGTTTTTGAAAGTATGAGAAGACCAAGTATACAGGAAGAAGTCTATTTGATTGATTGCATTGAGCAAATGTCACAACTGACCCAAGAGTATCACGAATCGTACGATCCCTTGGAAACTGCTCTATCAGACCTATCGATCGATGAACCAATCGACAAATGAGCAAGGGATTACTTTGAATCCCTAGACTCTGTTGAAGAAGATGCTGAAGCCAATTGTGAAGAACTCATGGCTACCGAAACTACAGAAGAAACAAGCGAAAAACCAGAGGCTCCCAAAATGAAGCCCCTACCTGAAGGACTAAAGTACATGTTTTTAGATGATCTCAAAGCTTGTCTAGTTATTATGAATTCCGATTTAACAACTGAACAAGAAGAGAAACTTCTGGAGGAATTAAGGGGAAGAAAGAAAGCCATCAGCTATAAAATGAGCGACCTCACAGGGGTAAGTCAAGCTCTGTGTATGCATAAGATCCGTATGATGGAAGATCACAAGCCGACTATTGAGCATCATTGGAAGTTGAACCCCAACATGAAGGAAGTAGTCCGTCGCGAGATCATTAAACTTCTCACAGCTGGAATAATCTATCTGGTATCAGATTTGCCATGGGTGAGCCCTGTACATATTGTCCCGAAGAAAGGTGGAACAACTGTTATACAAAATGAAAACAACGAACTTATCCCCACTCGAATAGTCACAGGGTGGAGGATGTGTATATATTATAGAAAATTAAACAAGGCAACTTGTAAAGATCATTTTCCTATGCCCTTCATCGATCAAGTCTTAGAAAGGTTCGCTCACCAAGAATATTTCTGTTATCTTGATGGTTATTATGGATTCTATCAGATTCCCATACATCCAGATGATCAAGAAAAGATGACTTTCACATGTCCATTCGGAACATACGCATTTAAAAGAATGACGTTTGGTCTCTGTAATGCACCCGCAACTTTTCAATGTTGCATGGCTGCGATTTTCACAACGCTTACTGAAACTATTATGCAGGTCTTCATGGATGATTTTTCTGTATATGGAGACTCATTTGATTCATGTCTAAAGCACCTCTTCATGGTCCTCCAGCGTTGTGAAGAAGCACGTCTTGTTCTAAATTGGGAAAAATGCCACTTCATGGTAACAGAAGGCATTGTCCTGGGCCATAGGGTTAGCAATAGAGGAATTGAAAAGTAGATAAAGCCAGGATTGAAGTGATCTCTAAATTGGCTATTCCCATGAATGTGAAAGAAGTTCGTGCCTTCCTTGGTCATGCCAGATTCTATAGAAGATTCATAAAGGATTTTTCCAAGATAACTAAGTTGATGACAAACCTGCTACTAAAGGATGCTGATTTCAATTTTAATGAAGAATGTGTTAAAAGCTTCAACACGCTGAAGAAGGCCCTTACAACAACCCCCATCATTAGAGATCCCGACTGGGACCATCCTTTTAAAATTATGTGCGATGCCAGTGATTACGCGGTGGGTGTTGTTTTATGGTAATACATAGAAAAGAAATATTATGTGATCTATTATGCATCGAAAACCCTCAACGAAGCCCATAGGAATTATGCAACTACTGAGAAAGAACTTCTAGCAGTCATATATGCCTTCGACAAGTTCAAGTCATACCTTATCGGTTCGAAATTCATAGTCTACACAGACCATGCTACTATTCGTTACCTTCTGGCAAAGAAAGATGCAAAACCAAGGCTGATAAGATGGATCCTCTTACTACAGGAATTCAATTCAGAGATAAGAGACAAAAAGGGACGGAAAATGTTGTAGCAGATCACCTCAGTCGCATCCACACTTTGGACACTAGGAAGATTCTGATCAATGACTCCCTACCAGATGATCAGCTAATGAGGGTCTCGGAAGTTATACCATGGTATTCTGATTTCATAAACTACCTTGTTGTTGGAGTCATCCATCCCCAATGCACCGAGAATGCACTGAAGAAGTTTATGCATGATGTGAAGCATTATTACTGGGATGAACCATATCTTTTTAAACTTTGCGCTAATGGTTTTTATAGACGTTGTATCGTCGAAGAAGAAGCTCAATCTATTCTGGAACAATGTCACTCAGGACCTGTGGGTGGGCATATGAGCTCTAAAAAGACTCCTCTAAAGGTTTTGCAGTGTTGATTCTTCTGGCCAACCATATCCAAAGATTCTTATGATTTTGTCCTATCATGTGACAAATGTCAAAGGTCAGGCAATATAACAAAGAGAGACGAGATGCCAGTAAATCTATGGCAAGAAGTTGAGATATTCGATGTCTGGGGGTGGACTATATGGGTCCATTCCCATCTTCTAATGGATTTTCATACATCCTAGTGGCGGTGGACTACGTCTCAAAATGGGTTGAAGCTATACCAACCATCACTAGTGATTCAAAACCCATCATCAAATTATTCAAAGATGTTATCTTTCCCCGGTTTGGAGTGCCACGAACTGTGATATCTGACGGAGGTTCCCATTTCATTGAAAGAAGCTTTAAAGCTTTACTGAGAAAATACGGTGTAACACATAAAGTGGCATCACCTTATCATCCACAAACAAGTGGACAAGTAGAGGTCTCTAACCGTCAACTAAAGGCTATTCTTGAGAAAACTGTTGGACGTAATCGAAAGGACTGGTCAACAAGAATCAACGACGCCTTATGGGCCTATCATACCGCTTATAAAAGTCCCCTTGGGACTACAACTTTTCGATTAATATATGGAAAGGCTTGCCACCTGCCAGTCGAACTAGAACACAAGGCATGGTGGGCAATTAAAGAATTGAACTTTGATATGAAAGAAGCGGGCCAAGCCAGGATTCTACACCTCCACGAGCTGGATGAACTCAGAATGACAACCTATGAGAATGCACAAATCTACAAAGAACGTACAAAACTTTGGCACGATGGACATATGAAAAGAAAGGACATACAAGTGGGAGACCAAGTTCTGGTATTCAACTCAAGATTAAGGTTATTCCCAGGAAAACTCCGCTCACACTGGTCTGGACCATACATCATCAAGAGCATCTCTCCACATGGTGCCTTCTCATTATGGAGTGAAGAGTCAGGAGAATTCGTAACCAATGGTCATCGCTTGAAGAGATACTTCACGTCGATAGACATAGGCACCAAAATAATGTTGAAACTCACCGACCCAAAGGACCCACCATGAAACTGAAGGACTTAGTTGAGCCATCGACATAAAAACAAAGGCACTTGTCGGGAGGCAACCCAATCAATAAATTTGTTTTACTTTTCTTTTCCAAATTTTGTTTCACCTTCTAGTTAACTTTTCCTTAAATAAAATTTGCCTTATGAGATAGTATTCTTAAGTTCTAACTGCCCTTTTCCATACAAAATTTCAGATAAAAGATCGGAGTTGTGCTGATCAGAATGCAATCACACTCGGCGGTCATAACTGGTGTAACCTTTCCCCTACATCTTGAATTTAGGGTTTCCTCGGGACGAGCAAATCTCTAAGTTTGGGGTGGAGGGTGGGTGGTACGTACCTCACTTTCCACATACACCCTATTTTCATACTCAAGTTTTCTCTATCATAAAAAGTTTTGAAATTTTGAAAATTTTTGAACAGATTCTTGATGAAATTTTGACTAACTAATTTTCTATGCATCTTCTATCATAATATCCTCCTTATTCGAAGTGAATCCTCAAGAGGACAGATTTTTGAAAATGCATTTTTCTTGAAATCATCCTGTGAAGCTTATGATATATTCCTAACATCATAATACTTTTTACAAATATGCTGTCAAACTGATAGCGATCAAACACGTCGTGCTTCCGAACTGACTAGTGGAACAATAGCTCGGAATCCCCACTGGATCCTCATCAAGTTATTATTTGAGTAGAGTACGACAAAGAGAACAACCCGGTACATTGAATTGTAAATCAAGTTGCATTCTGATCTGAACTCTCTTCTACACTTCTTCTATCATCTTCGTACCCCTCCATCCATCAAAAAGCAACAAAATAGCCGAATATGTGCCAAACCCTAAGTTTGGGGTGGAAGGCCACTTTCCCCTTATCCTCTTCTCCCATACCCCTTGCAATAAATAGGGCCGTACCACCAAAAATGCAATCTCGAGTCGAATAGAGGAGAGATTTGCACAAAAAAATGCAATAAATGAAATTGCAAAACAAATAAAAATCTCGAGTCGAATAGAGGAGAGATTTACTTCTTCTTTCCATACCACCTTTCACTCCTTTTTCTACCTAAGGGCACAATGCATGCCCCCACCATCCTGAAAAACACCAGTGTCAGATCAGATGCACACTTGTTGATTCTACTGGTATCTCTGGACTCTTACAAAACTCGTTGACATGCTTGTTGTTGGAAAAAGTGAGGAGGAGGTGATGTTGGAAAATGAACTCAGGAACAAAGCTATGGTAAGACGTGTTTAGTGGTCCCAGGAGGTTGAGGTACTGTTTCATACTGAGCATAAAGAAAACATTTGTGATGTGAAGATGAAGCAATCACACGAATTGAAAGTATTCATTTGGCAATTGTTTCAAATTTTAGGTTACTCGAGGACGAGCAACGTTTAAGTTTGGGGTGTTTTGATGAGTCCATACTCATCATGGAATTATATTACCTCTTTGGAACAAATTCAACTCTATTTCACACCTTTTCACCCAAATATGAATCATAATGTGCAAAACTACTTGGCTGATTCAATAATCAAGGTTTTAACTAAATATTATTCATTTAATGCAGGTAAAGCAAGCAATTCCACGCATGTGGTCCCAAGACTGTTTGGGCCCTTGCGGTCCCAAGATCGTTTGAGCCCTTGCGGTCCCAAGACTGTTTGAGCTCTTGCGGTCCCAAGACCGTTTGAGCCCTTGCGGTCCCAAGACCGTTTGAGCTCTTGCGGTCCCAAGACCGTCTGAGCCCATGCGGTCCCAAGACCGTTTGGATCCATGCGGTCTCAAGACCATTTGGGTCCATGCAGTTTCAAGACCGCTTGGGTCCATGCGGTTTCAAAACTGTTTGGGTCCATGCGGTCTCAAGACCGGTTGGGTCCATGCGGTCCCAAGACCGTTTGGGTCCATGCGGTCTCAAGACCGTTTGGATCCATGCGGTTTCCAAGACCGTTTACCGCAAGCACGAAGATGGATCAAAGGACAACAACCACGCGTTCATGCTGAGACCGAGACTGACCTCAAGATTGATTGACACGGCTGCAAATCTCAAAACCAATTGGCACCAAACGGTCTCCAAACCGTTTGGTGCCAAACGGTCTCCAGAACGTTTGGAGGAGATATTTCTAGCAACTTACCAAGATCATTTGGGATCAGATCTAAGCCTATAAATAGACCCCCAGGGGTCCTCATTTGGGGGTATCGGATCCGGACGCCGCCAGGCTTCCAGAGCACAACTCCGATCAAGTTCCACTCCACCTACTGCTCGTGTTGCAAACAAGGAGGCTGAGAAGAGAAGGAAGATAGAGAAAGGGGTGCAACTTCTTCACCGGGTTGCGACTACCTTCTGCACCGAGCTCATGGTGGATCTCTCTTTCTCTCTCATCCTTCTTGTATCTTGCATCATGAGCGAGTAGTCCCTTTTTGCTGGGGTGCGGGGACTAGCCCCGCTGCCCATGCAAACCATGTTCTTTTGTTAAACTTTCCATGGCAATGTATATAACTCTTCATTTTATTGTTAACTGTTAAGCTCGTAGGTTGGCTGTTTTCTTGTTTTCATCTTTGTGCTCCCTATGTTGCGAGAACTTCTATGCATAGGTTCGAACGTCGTTTAACAAGTTAGACTCATTGATGAGAACTTCTGATAGGATTCCTTGAGGTCGTAAGTGTATGATCCGAGAGGGGACAAGCCATCTAGCCTTCGGTGACGCTTCTATGCGCCTGACGCCCATATGGGGGGTTCACAGCCTTAGTTGGATTTTGTATCTTCTTGTTAATTGTCGATGTTAGCTCATATTTTAATCGCTTACGTGGCGCAGTTGACTCCTTGACGAGAACTTCTGATAGGATTCCTTGAGGTTATAAGTGTATGATCTGCAAGGGGATGAGCCATCTAGCCTTCAGTGACGCTTCTATGCGCCTGACGCCCGTATGGGGGGTTCACAGCCTTAGTTGGATTTTATATCTTCAGATCCGTAAGACAAGTGATCCGGATGGTGACGAGACATCTGATGCCTATGGTGATGATTATGCAAACCTGACGCCTGTATGGGGGGTTCTGCAGCAGCTCTACTTGGAGTGTTATATCTTGCTTGGATTGTTTGCAATGGAGCATGTTTGCATGTGTGGTGGTGGTAAAACCCAGGACCATCCCAGTGATTCCATATCATTGATCTAAACCCATCTTTAGTTCAGCTTTTACTTTCTTGCAATTAGTTTAAACAACCTCTAATCAACCAATCGTTCTAAATATTAGTTTTACTTGAGCTAGATACAACTGGAAAAGATTCTTAAAAACGTTGTCCTTTGGGTTCGATCCTTAACTATACTGCGATAAGACTCGTCCGCTTGTGGGTGGTTTTATTGCACTTTGGTTTTGGTAAAATCTCGGGGATTTCAACCCTGAGTGAATTTGTTAGTGCATTCAATACACACATCATTGAACTATTTAGTTCCGTATTGACTGCAAAAATCTTGTAAGGTTGTGCATTCAAATTTGTTTGCAAGCACTATTTTGCCTATTAACGATCACAAATATCTTGTTGATATTGAATGGTGTTGGATGCTTAATGTTGAATTATACATTGGCATTGAGGTTCATCTCTTGGAGTTTTGATTATCTTTTTAGGCTTAGCCACTTAGGGATTTGACTCACTTGCATCAGGTAATATCCCAACACTCTTAGTAGTGCATAAAGGAATAATTATCCCTCAAGATATTGGTAGATAGCTAACTAGGAATTAGAACTGTTCTCTTGTAGACTATGAGATCATACAAAATTCACTTGTCCCTTGAAAGATAATGATATAAAGGTTCCAAAATTGATGGGAAATCTAGATTTCAAAGACTATGTTACTTGCAAATATTGATATTTGGTATTTATATATAAACAATCTTGCATGTATGGAATATATGATATTTTTTTGCAACCTTAAAATGTTGAGCAATCTTGCATATATGATATCTTGAACAATATTGTTAAATGCTCTTTTGAAACTTGAATCATGGGAAATGTTTATTCTTGTAATCCATAACTTGTTGAGCTAGGTCCATTAAACAGTCCTTGCCTAATTTGGAAAGGCATATAACATTTCTTGTTGCATATTTGATAGTGTCTCAATAACAAGAACTTTGTAATAGCATTGTGGCCCTTTTCCTCTTTGGCCCATGTTTGGTGGTTCATCCCTTTGGTATGTATGCGAAAAGGTGATTCAAGGAAGACATAGAAGAGATGTGAAAGGGATACAATTTGATGTTTCAAGTTATAGTTACCATTTATAGGTAGTCTAAGCTTTTATATAGTATGTTGTAAAATACAAATGTACAAAAAATGGTTTAAGCATTCTAAAGAAAATTATTGGGCATAAATATCAGCTTTTACACCTAGTTCTGCACTGTATCATATCATTCTAAATCTACAAATGAAAAATATACAATGATAAATATACGAGCAATGGTTATGGTCAAACTAAAGCAATTCCTTAGAGCCACAAGGAATTGCTACCACGTAAATTCCACATCATAAGTACAACCTATTGTTGGTGAAGATCCATGCTCAAACCAATTTGGGTTGATCGATTCAACACCTGAACCAACCAGATCGCTTGTTGGCTACTCAGTTGGGCTCTTGAAATGCTTATCTAGTCTCAGGTTCAACCTATGTTTGGACTCCTCCATCTGATTGGTTGCGCCACTAGTCAATCAGTTCATCCTTTTGTCATCTTGCCTGCTTGGTCCTCTAGTGGATCGTTTCATCTCACGAGTCGATCGGTTCTTCTAGTATAGAATGTCTTCTCATGATAAAACATAAACTAAAACTATCCTATCTCACGAGTCGATCGGTTCTTCTAGTATAGAATGTCTTCTCATGATAAAACATAAACTAAAACTATCCTATTTCATATTACATTGTAAAAGGGAAACCTCAAGTTACATTCAAGGGGAAATAGGAAAAAATATTCAGTTACATTTGGGAAGGAGGAGAGAGAGGCTTGGTACACAAACTGATATATAAATAGGAATAAATGACCAAAACCATGCACACACAGATCTAGTGTTATTAGCCATAATCACACTAACATCCACCATCAAAACACCTTTTAGGGCAACATGTATTAATTGCATGTATATATATATATGTGTGTGTGTGTGTATATATATATATTTATATATATATATATACATATATATATATATATATATATATATATATATTTATATATATATGGGGGGGCGAGATCGTATGTGGTATTTAGTCAGATATATTAATAATTTTAAATATGTGCATTGTATGTAATAAAATGATAAAACCAAATCATATCGAAACCCTGATACATCATAAAATTAACCTGGCTCTGATACTACTCTTGGGAAATTAGGGCGACATATATAGAAGCATAACAAAAAAATTAAATCCCAATTCCAAACCAACAAGATTGCGTCAAAAATGTATGTAGAAAGGAAGGTAGCAAGAGTTATGTCTGGTCCTGGAGAAATTCTAGTGAAAACTCTTGATGCAATATCATGGTTCTTCTACAAGCCGCAGTGATCTTCTTCTTAAGGAAACACTTGAATAGTCGTCAGCAACGTCTTCTTGGTGCAAGACCATAGAAGGCGGTTGATGGTGTTCTCCTAGTGGGAAAAATTCCTCGCCTCTAGAGTAGTCCATGCAGACCACTAGGAACTCCATGTTTCACTACCAGAGCCAACAAGAAGGAGTTGTCTCTTCAAACGTCGGTGCACTCACCTTGGTTCTCTCTCTCACAATAGTCTCTCCCTTTCTATCCATCCCTTTAACAGGTAGGACTTGCTCAGTTTCACTATTAGTTACCACAACTAGAGAGGACAATAATTGTAAGAGCTTATTGTTGTGTCTAGGAAGCCCTTAATACCCCTCTATTTATAGGAGAGGCTAGGGTCAGGTTTTCCAGTCGGTCTAGGAGTCAAAGAATCAGAATTCACAATTTTCTTGGAAACAATGACCGGTGAACTAATCGGTTCACTGTCCAACTAGTCAATTACAACTAGTCAACTCATCCTTCAACTGGTCACCTCAATAGCTTTCCTCTTTAGAATCAAATTGGCATTCAATATTCAATTAGTTCAAAACATGATGTCAGCATAAAATCCTTGTTCCAATCAAATTGATCATTGATTCGGAAAACCCAGATGATGAAGTGGTCATTCCACTTTTAAAATGGTCACTTTATATCATCAAGTCATCAAATAGTCGCTTCATATGTGAAATGGATGTTTCACATGTCCAGTTAAGCAAATATATAGTGAAACTTGTTTACAATTGACCTGACACTCCAACCAATTGGTGTAACACTTGAATTGGTCATTTCAGAGTCTAATCAATCAATTTTGAACCTCAGCTGTTTAATTGAATACTTAAACACTTTAGTAATCAAGTTAAACATCATTCATGAATATGCTCCTATTCCAAGTGTGTCTTATGTGTGTGACCCTATAGGTCCCAAATTACATTGGTAGTGAATGTCCATAACCAACTTATGACATCACAAGTAATGAGAGTTGTCTAGCAACACATCATTGCTTCCCAAGTAGCTTGGAAAGTTGGAGAACAATTTCAACCTACAATCAATGATCAATGTTACCATGATCATATAGTTACCTTGTCTCTAATAACTGAATTGAACTAGAGGCATGGAATCATCATCCTCTCAATGTTCAATACATGTTCCTTGAACTAGAGCAGACTGTCTGAGATGCATGTGATATCACATATGACATATTGACTCACATGATTATGGCCATACATTTCTCAGTCTCACTTATCAAGAGTCTTGGATATCAATCTCCTATAGGAGGGATAAATCCAATCTACATCACTCACACTAAATCCCCATGTGTCCAAGTGCACCCGAGCATCACCTTTATGGCAACCCTTATTTAGGGTCACATTAGATGACTTTTAATACAATGAACAACATGTGAATAGTGTAGTGACTTCAGCCCTAATTACCACAATCATCTCTATCACTATGAGAGTTGATTCTAAGTACCATTCTATAGTATCTATGTATCACTCTCAAGGTGGGTTTGTCTAATACACTATTCTCTAAGATGTACCTATCTGCTTGACTTGATATCACATATCATGACTAATGAGACTCGATTATCACTCAACACACACTCTAGTCTTATGTATTACTATTGTCTATTTTGCTTCCACAATAATATATGTTTAGGGACATAACAAGAATGTATGTACTCTTATCATACATATGATCTCATTGTTTAGATCACAAACATGAAGACATATGTCATCGAGTAACACTATTATTTATACATCTATTATATTTATGTCATAATCTAATGATTAAAGCAAGCATACTGGATGGAATTACCTTCATCATTATCATATCAGGTATCTAATGCCCCATGTCAATCATCATGTAATTGGCTCTCTGGGCATACATACCAACAAAATTTTCAAACAATACAAAGGCACTACTACAGAAATAGCATTCAGTGTCCCTTTTCTGGGCATCGATTATTAAGGGAAACCGACGCCTATCATATGACCGCGTCGGTTGCTTAAGCAATCCGACGTCTATATCCGAAACCAGCCAGACACGGGTATCGCTTTGTATTAAGCGTCGGTTGTTTATAACAAAACGGATGCTTAAAGTCGCCCGCGAAATCCAAATTTCGTTCAAGAAAAATAGTGTCACTTTCAGCGTCGGTGATGTAGATAAAAAACTGATGCCTATTTGCGATGAAAATTTGCGCGAAAAGTGTCACTTTCAGCGGCAGTTATCATTGTATAACCGACGCTGAATATGGTTCCCACCAAACAATTTCATGAAAAAATCGTCCAATTGGACGTCAGTTGTTTAAACGAACCGACGCTAAAGTTATTTAGGCGTCAGTTGTGTGAAACAACCGACGCTATATGGGAACTTTATCCCGCGATCACCCGACCGTTCGCCTTTCTTCTGTTTCATTGCGAGCCGATCTTTTCTTCTCTGCTGCTGCCGATTTCTTCTCCGGCGATTTCTTCTCCGTCTCCGGAGATTTCTTCTCCGGCGCCCCCTTCGCCGGCGATTTCTTCTCCGGCGCCCCCTTCTCTGACGCCCCCTTCTCCACCGCCACTCCTGCTACCTTCTTCCCTTCTCCGCGCCCCCTTCTCCGCCGCCACTGCTGCTCTAGCGCCTGTGATTAGGCGCTGCCACTCCTGAGATTAGGCGCCGCCGCCCCTGGTGCTCCTCCACCGCCGTCGCGCTGCCCCTGCTGTCGATTCTCCTCCAGCCTCGCTGCTAGCTGTTGCTCCACCGCCGTTGCTGCTAGCTACTCCTCCAGCCAGAGCCACCGGAGCCTCTGCCTTTTTCCCTCTGACAAGGTTGGTCTTCTCGCTGCTAGCTGCTCTACTTTTTTTTGCATCGATTAAATTGTTGTGATAAATATGCATGTAATGTATTTGATTAGAGTTAATCTAATCTGGATGTTCATAATAATGTAGTATGTTAAATATGATGATTAGGGATACATATAATGTCTAGTACACAAATATTAGATGATATTCAAGAAAAATCTAGTTTGATGAGCATGTTGTTAATCATGTTAATTATGATTCTTCTATATATTCTGATGTCATTATATAATTATGTGATCCCAACATATTAAATTGAATTAGAATGATTTCATGAATTATAGGGTTTTAAAGTTGATAAACATGTACATGCGGAAATAGGGTTATTAAACCAATGGTTATAACATAGTATGATCTTAATCTGATCTGGATGTTCATAGTAATGTAGTATGTTAAATATGATGATTAGGGATACATATAATGTCTAGTACACAAATATTAGATAATATTCAAGAAAACCCTAGTTTGATGAGCATGTTGTTAATCATGTTAATTATGATTCTTCTATATATTCTGATGTCATTATATAATTATGTGATCCCAACATATTAAATTGAATTAGAATGATTTCATGAATTATAGGGTTTTAAAGTTGATAAACATGTACATGCGGAAATAGGGTTATTAAACCAATGGTTATAACATAGTATGATCTTAATCTGATCTGGATGTTCATAAAAATGTAGTATGTTAAATATGATGATTAGGGATACATATAATGTATAGTACACAAATATTAGATGATATTCAAGAAAACCCTAGTATTATGAGCATGTTGTTAATCATGTTAATTATGTTTCGGCTCAGCGAGGCGAGGCGTAAGCCTCGAGGCGGTCGAGGCGTAAGCCTCAGATTGTACCGAGGCGTACATAATATATATATATATATATATATATATATATATATATATATATATATATATATATATATATATATATATATATATATATATATATATAATCCTATACATATATATATATATGAAACAGAAATATATACAAATATATATATATATGTATAGATAGATATACTATTACAAATACGCATGTATATATAGATACATATCTATACATATATATAAATAAATATACTTACTATATAGACATATTTCTGTTTTATGTTGTACAGATTTACATATATAACTATACAGATTTACATATTTCTGAAACAGAAATATATATATATATATATATATATATATATATATGAAACAGATATATATATATATATATGAAACAGAAATATATAAATACATAATCCTATACATATATATATATATATGTATATATATATATATATATATATATATGAAACAGAAATATATAAATACATAATCCTATACATATATATATATATATGTATATATATGAAACAGAAATATATATATATATATATATATATATATATATATATATATATATGAAACAGAAATATATAAATATATAAACAGAAATATATATATATATATATCCACAGAAATATATATAAACAGAAATATATAAATATATAAATAGAAATATATAAACAGAAATATATATATATATATATATCCACAGAAATATATATAAACAGAAATATATAAATATATAAACAGAAATATATATATATGAAACAGAAATATATAAACAGAAATATATATATATATATATATATATATATATATATATATATGAAACAGAAATATATATATATATATATATATATATGAAACAGAAATATATATATATATATGTATAGATAGATATACTATTACAAATACGCATGTATATATAGATACATATCTATCCATATAAATATAGTTATAATTATACACAGATGTATATATATATATATATCTACACAGATGTTATAAATATAGTTATAATTAAATGCATGTAATGATTTCTTGATTTATTATTTAATAATGCTCTGTTGATTAGGATTAACCATGTTGCCTGTAGTTTATAGACATTTATTATATATAAGAATGACAACACATTATACACTTAGGATGTAAGTGTATACCCTAATCTTATACACATGCTAAATGTTTTCCTTTTTCTAGTTTATACAAATGCTAAATGTTTTCCTTTTTCTAGTTGATACAAATGCTAAATGTTTGCCTTTTTAATGACATTTTCAGATGGTTGATCATGATGAGAATGATGTCCATGGTGAGCATGAAGTCCATGATGAGCATGCTGTCCATGACGAGCATGGAGAGGATACCAATGTAAGTTCTAAAAACATATCTTGTATTTCTATAAAATTCATTATCTTCTAGTTATGTCATATATCCTATATTTCTATATTGGCCTAATTCAGTGTGTTTATTTTTGTCAAATTTTAGGTTGATGATGCACAGGTACCCACTGAAGCAATTGAGCAACTTGATGCGCAGCAACAAAAACTTAACAAGAAAAGGGATATCACTCTGTTGAAAAAGTTAACTGCGCTGAGTGGCAGTGGATCCAAATTGGTTGTGGAGTTTGATAATGGAGGGAATGCAATTGGAGTGAACCGCAATAATTTTATAAACTATCTTGGGGTTGTCACTCGAAGCCATTGTGGTGTTAAGTATGATAATTGGCATAAAGTTCCTCAGGCGAAGAAAGACTTGATATGGAAAGATTTATGCGTGAGTTATTTTGTAGATTACAAATTCTATTATTTGCAATTCTATTTTTGGATACTAGTTAATAAAATTTCTATTTTACAGAATCTGTTTGCATTGGATGAGATGTTGCATCGTAAAAGTGTGATGCAATGCGCTGGAAAGATGCTTAGGAATTACAGGACAAATCTGAACAGAGAATACATAAAACAGGGTGATAAGAAGAAGAAGTCAGCCCTTGAACAATGGAACTTCTTGGACAAAGAAGATTGGGACAATTTTATTGCTTCAAGAAAATCTGAAGAATTCAAGGTATTAGGCGTCAATCCCATTTTAATTAATATACATTGTGCTACTAACCTAATTATAAATGTGCATACTAACTAGGCCTTCAGTGACGCACAAAAAGCAAGGCGTGCACTGAATGTGCATGACCACACTATGATTCCAAAAGGCTATGCAAGTGTTTGCCAAAGACTACAGGCGGAGTCTGCGGCTACTCAGGAGTCTGCGGCAACTCAGGATGCTACTCGTACTCAGGAGTCTGCCACACCCTTGCCTCGCCATGATATCTGGATAGCTGGCAGGAAAAACAAGAAGGGTGAAATAAAGAAGCCCGAAACTGCTGAGGCGGCTGCAAAAATGGTAAAATACAACTCTTAGAGCAATCATTTGAATATTGATTATTTGTGGTGTTAACTTACCAATTTCTGTTTATGGTGATTAGCGGGAGCTGCACGAGCAGAGGAAACAAGGCACGTTCATCCCTCAGGGCACAAGGGATGAATTGACAGTTGCTCTGGGTAACCCAGAGCATCCTGGACGTGTTAGAGGTGCCGGCGCTGGTGTGGGCATCAAAGCATTCTTTGGGCCATCCCAGCGCAAACCCAGAGCGGGACTTTCTCAAGAAGAGGTATCCTATTCTTTTTTTAGAATGTTACTGCAAAAGGAAATTCATTAATAAGAAGCTAATGTTTGTTTTATCCATGTATAGGTGAATAAGAGAGTCGAGGATATAGTTGCTAAGAAGGTCAACGATGTAGTTGCTGAGAAGGTCAAGGAAGAATTGCTGCGGTGGAAGGCATCTCAGGCTTCCAATCAGCCTATGGCGACCCACTCTTCTCCTGGTGCACAGACTGCGAGTAATCCTGGAGACCCATCGCCTAACACGTCTGCTGTAAGTATTGTTTATGACATTGTAGCTAGTCTTTTCAAGATGATATGTTTTCAAGATGATATGTATATATGTATAACATTCTTTACATAAATTTGTAGGCATTGAAGCCATGCCGCTTAAGAATGCAAGACTATGTTGTTGCAGAGGCGCAGGCTTACCAGTCCCTTCCTGGGGCAACATTTCATGGGACTCCAATGTCGCAGGGCTACATTCGTGTGAGCCCGATACATGTATTACCCGATTGGAGGGAAGTTGCGTTGCCATATGCCCACCCAGATATTGATAAACTTGGTGAGGCAGAAGGCGGGGTCATATTGTGGCCCAAAGCAGATGTCCTCTACACGAGTGAAATTGTAAGATAAATTTACATTGATTTAGACTGTTAATGTGTATATAATGATGTCAACTGATCTGAAATTATATATACATGTTAAAAAGAAGACACCAGGAGCACCTAGGCCTCCACCTCCACTTCCCGCATTACCAACTTGGGTTCCAACTGACCTAACATACCCGTTAGGTCCTGCTTGTAGGGGAATGGCATGTTGGCTACGGGCACATAATATACATTGCCCTATAATTGTTTCTTTAGATGCAGATTATGCAGGTCAATCATACGACAGCTCTTTATTTATACAAGATATTATTGAGCAGTTTCAGTATGAGTGGTTGAATACATCAATGATAGAGACATGGATAAGATGAGATCTTGTTTATACATCCATATACCTTGTGTAAGATCTGGTGATCTGGTTTCTTATATATTAATGCATACACATATATGTTTTGCAGCTACTTAGTCGAAGATCATTGCAAATAATTTGCATATGATCATGTTGGATTTTTGATTCCATCATTGATTAGTATGGTAGCTAAAGACCCTGATAGTGTTCAACAATACTGTATAGATGCTTTTACAATTTTTGGTCAGCTAATGAAGACGATAATAATAGCTCCATTCAATGTCAAGTAAGTTTACTTTATTTATAATTTGGACTTAAGCAAATTCCATTTTTATTTTGCATTTTGAGTTATTAATTGTTAACTTTTTACCTATAGCGGTAAACATTGGGAGTTACTAGTTATTGTCCCCGGGACGTTCACTGTTTATTATCTAGATCCCACAGGAAGTACATTAAACACTAAAATTGGACACGTAATGAGAATGCCATTATTCTGGTGAGAAATATTTCATTTTTATATCCGTTAACATCTTTTATTACATTACTATTTACTTATGCAATTTAATTTGTTATATTAACATGTAGGGGTTTAGACGCATTCAAAAAGGTTGGAGGAAAGGTCCCAAGGAAAAAGAACCAGCCATTGTCTTGGGAGAACGTAAAAGTAAGTTCTCGACTCCCCGACTCCAATGTATATATTATTGATGTGAATTGTGCTTAGTTGTATTATTTTGTATGTTTTAATTTATAGTGCGCTACACAAGACAATGGCTGGGCATGCGCATACTATGTGATGCGATTTATGCAGATGATTATCAAACATGCCGCATTGGACATCAATACCATACATGAGGTATTATATATAGTCTCATTAGTTAGTATGAAATATATCAATCTTATTTTTATATTATTACTTATATATATACATCATTCTCTTTGTTGGTGTTTAAAATTGACCACACTATAGGCAAACGCTTAAAAAATGTACATGCTCCATATACGAGGGAAGCATTAAATGAAGTAAGAGAAGAATGGGCAATAGCCGTACAAACAGTGGCAACTGTAAGATATAATTGGGATGTTGATAGTGATGCTGAATGATACTTTGTAAATGAATGTTTCTGAATGTTAAAACATGTATTTGAATGATTCTATATGTGTGAACATGAGAATTGAATTGATGTCTGAATGTATCTACTTGTGTGAATCTTTTTTTGTTAATTTTGCAGGTTTGTGGCCTGTTTGTAGGCTGATATCAATGGATGTCGTAAACCTGCAGTTCAGAAAACTGAACTGCAGGTTCTCATCCTGCTGACCAGCCACAGCAGGCCTGCAAACTGATATGAAAAAAAAAATAGATATAGGCGTCGGTTATTTACAAATAACCGTCCGCACAGACCTACAGCGTTGGATTTTTGTAAAGGAACGACGCCTGATGTGACCAAAGCAGTACTTGGTCTCTAATACATGTAGGCGTCGGTCTTTTAGTAGACAAACCGACGCCAAAGGTCTTTCCTAGATGTCGCCGTTTTCTGTGGTGCGAACGCTTTTGGCGTCGATTGTTTATAAACATCCGACGCTTTTAGACTAAATAGGCGTCGGGTGAAAAACCGTCGTTGAAGTGTTCGACCTTTAGCGGCGCCCACATAGGCGTCGGCCGGACACCGACGCCAAAAGGGGTTAAACAACCGACGCCAAAGGCGGTTTCTATAGTAGTGAGGGCATATGACTAAACCTCTAATATAAGTATGTATGAGGGTGAAGGGTTTCTTATCATGTATGGTCAAATTCTACCAAACCCTAATGAGACATGAAATCCACCAATCCCCGCGTCACTCTTAAACATGATTTTACATAGCCTCATTGCAAGATCTAAGGGAGTCATAAGTTCGTCCATCGAGTATAGGAAGAAATATGGGTTCCTTATTCACTTGATGGCCTGCAACCACAATGTCATTATAGGACAATATGAATGAAAAATTCAAATATCATTTATATTATTCACTATGTAATATAATTATACCATATAGATGATAGAGACAAACACTTAGGGATATCTATTGAGATTTAAAGCTTTCATCTACTAATTCTTATGTATAAGGCACAACATGCTCAAAGAGAATGGTATACAACCCTTAGATAGAATCTTTGGGTAGAGCTTTATGGACATACTTCATGTTGATGGCAACGTAGGCCTCACCATAGCATAACTAATTTAGTTCATTACCAATATTGAAGAAACCACTACCTTTCTACAACATAAGTCAGAATTTTATGTTTATCATACATGCAAGCTCAGTCCTCCCAGTGGATGTATTTGAGGCATACTAGATAAACAAAATAGAGGGTCTCAATGGGAATTGAGGTTCATACCATATATAAATGTTCAAGTGTACCTACATTTTAGTCGTGAATTATGTTCCCTTAACGTAGGTAAATAGAATCTAATGATCGAGAAGGTCAATCCCTACATAGGGAATTTATGTAGTCCATAAAGGGTGTAGGGTTAACCAGGGTTCCCAAAAATTAACTCTTGACCACACTGTGGTTTGGGGAGTGGAAGTCACCAAATTTTGTAGGGATTGAAACCCTATTTGGTATCACACAACTCAAAACAAGGTACATCAATTACATATAAAGGGTCACCTAAGCACCTAATTAAAGGTCAACCAATGATAGCTTGAAATGGTCAAGTTACCGACTTCTTATGCTTTAATACTATTTTTTATAGAGTGGGATCCTAAGGGGATCCACCCTTCACTAAATAGAGACATATAAAACCACCATCTTCCACGAAATTGAGGAAAAGAGGAATTCAATTATTTTCCAAATGGTATATATAACATAGAATAATACTATGTAATAAGCAAAAACAAAACTATTATAAAGTTACATAATGATTCATTTACAATTGTTCCTCACTATTAAATTTTGTATCACAAAGTAAAAAGGTAAACATCTTATAAATATAATCACATGCAAGACATGTTTCATAGGGAAACCTAGTCATTCCAAGCTATCATTAGGTCCAATATCATATAAACAATCTTCATGCATCCTTGTAATATTTATACCTACATATGGGTGGAAGGGAACATCACCCAAAACATAGGAAACAAAATAAGGTCAGGAAAGGCTTAGTATGCACATATAATGAGCACATTGGACACTATATTGGGTTAAAGTTGCAAAAAGAGATATTCCCACAAGTATGGGGCTAATTGCAGTTAGGTAGTTCAAACAAATTATAACAAGATAACCGAGTCATATTATTTACAAGAATACAATGAAAGTGCCTTGCCATAACAATTATCCATGATTCCAATTTAAAATAATAAATTTTTGTATGCATAACAATGTTGACTAAATATGCCTCAAGTAGGGCCATAACACTATAGGATCATGGACTAAAACAAATAAGGGTCGAAGTGCACACCAAGGAGGAATATGCACACTCTATATAAGTATGGTTGTACATAAGTACCACAATTCTAGATATTGTAGTCTAACATGTAAAATACAAACTAGAGTCAAAAGACTAGCATTTTAATCAGTTTATTAGGAAAAGGCAATCATAAAATGAGGGATACATATACTCATTATACAAGAATAATTCATCAACCACAAGAACTTATATGAATCAGAATTAGGAAATATGAATGTTTAAAAATTTTATTTTAAGTAAAACTGATAGTTCAAAATATGCCTCATTAAATGGGCGTAGGTTTCACTCAAATAATGCCCAAAATAAAATAGAATATGTATATACATTATCTTCAACACTAGTAATTAAATCAAATGATATACTTGATCCCCAAGGTTTGTATTCATCCTAGGAACAAATTATGTATGTTAGTCAAACTTATGTATACATTCTTATATCTACACATATTCTTCTTATCAAAACTTTGATCTCTAATAGGAAATATGATGATTTTATTCTTGTTAGTATTATATAATTCATTACTTATCTATTTCATTTCAGAGATCCATATTTGGTCACATAAGTCTAAATATGGTTAAGTTAGATATTTGTATGGGTAATAATATGTATTCTTCCAATTCCAATCATGTAATATCATTCTCTCTCTATACTATGCGAACCCATATTATTCCTAACATCATACTCATTATGTATATTATGTCTATGCACATTTTACTATCTAATTCTTGATTATAATATGAACACAAGTATGGAATATAGGAACTAAAAAGTTGGTTCAGATATATCCCTAACCAATAATTTACCAATACTTATGTTTAAAATAATACATTCTTATGCATATTTATTCGTTTCCTTTTTATTAGAACTTGATCAATCTAGATGGTAGTGTTCCCTAGTTCCCTATTTTATCCAAGTTATTATATATTACATATACATGTGTCTACGGTTTTAAACTTATGGAAAGGATAACATTATATCAGGATGTACACACTTATGATTCTAAATCTCTGGGTTTGGTAATGTAAAACATAAACATTAGCATGATTAATAAAATGATTTGCATTATCAATGTATGCATGTTGTATACATTATCTTCTATTTTAATATCCAGACCATAAGATCATGCATCATTATAATTGGTTTCATGCAACTAAATGTTTAACATGTGTATACCCTAGGATTGGTAGGTATGTTGATTATCTAGTTCATGTTATTGTATTAGTAGTATTTTGTATATAAATATCTATGTTATCATATACTCCATGCTTATCATATCTTCATAAAATGTTTCTAAAAACAAGAACAATGGAACATGAAATGTGCACTTACATATGAAGGGTTTTCATGATGATGTGTGCCTCGATGATTCAACAGGATAGTGATCCAAACTCCTCATCATCCTCTATATGATTGGGTGACAGTGGAAGGAAATATAGTCTACAGTGAACCATTGTCATCAAGCCCTAAGGCACAAGTGCAAGAGGTTCTTCTTCTTACACATTAAAGTATGATCTCCCAGTCAGGTGGCAAGAATAGGTTCAAGGTGGTCTGGACAATTTTAGGGATTGTTGATTGGCATTGGTTTATACAAGGGAAGAAGATGACACTGGAAAGCATCACGGCGGTGAGTTTGTGAGACTGGTGCTTCTAATAGTGATTGGAGGTGGCGGTCATGTTACTTGGACCTGTAAGCGAAGTCAGAAGCAACATTGACAATCTATTGGTGGCTAACGCTACTTGACAGTGATGCCCTACAAACTGGTGGCAGATGCAGGATGGGAGAGATGGAGCAAAAACAAATAGCAAGGAGTTGTAATGACCATGGTTTGAGGAAGAAGAGAAGATAAGAAAGGAAGGAGGTGAGGTCTATGATCTAGATGCAAGGTAGCATGATGATGTAAAGAAGTTATAAGCAACCATATTGTAGGAGGTGCAGCTTTAATGCCATGGCTGCAGGGCACCTAGGGAGATGAGGAAGGAGAGGGTCTAGTGGTGGAGACAACCAGAGAACTTCTAATGAGGTGGTTGGAGGTGTTTATGAGTTGCGGTAGATCCAGATTCAATGGCATCTGTTGAAGGGACACTAATGGTGACAACTTTGGTTCTATTAGGCACAAGGTAGAGGAGGGGATTATTTCTAGGTTTTGGGAAGGTTAAGGAGGATAAAAATCAAACCAAATGTGGAGAAGGTGGCGGGGAAAATGTAGAGAGGGGAGGTGGTGGTGGCGACATCAACCCTTCATGATCTATTGATCAATACTTCCATCAACATTCGTCAGTCAGCATGTGCTTCCTTGCCGCTTGTGAGACCCATAGAGGAGAAGAGGATGTGTCCTGGCTAGGAAGTTGGGACCTGTGGGTATGTTAAAGCTGAGGCTACAATGGAGAAGTCTTGTGGCCATAGGTGGTGACGCAAGGAGGGTGAAAGGGAAATGAGGGAAGGGAAGGAGAGCATGGTGGTTGGGACGCTACTAACTAATGTGGTTGATCCAACATTGAAGATGGTGGGGTATCTGTGGCAACACATCCCACTATCACACAAACAGCGAGGTGTTACGTGAAAATGTGCGGAAATCACCATAACCACATCGAAAACATGGGTTAATTAAAACTAATTGCGGAAAACTGATTAACTGAGAAACTATTACATTCCGGTCCACATCCTGCAAGAAAATAGGTTATATACATATATACAAGCCTTGATACATGTCCACAGCTTAGAGCAACAGTTGTCTTGTCATCTCATGAGTTTAGCACCTGTTTATACATACATAAAGGCCCACATCCGGCCAACAGAAGGATATACAAAACATCTACAGTTGTACATCGTGAAACAACGTCAAAACATTACCAAGGACCTGAGAGTACAGGGATGAATCTAGACTCTATCACAAAACATCCAAAACAGCAACATGTCCATCGCTTGCCTTCTACTACTCTTCTTGCTTCTTGGCCGCAACTCCACGACCACCGCCACGTCTAGCTCGACCACCTAAAAAGGGTGTAAACTAGAGGAGTGAGACAATCGAACATTGTCCCAACGAGAAACATAACTCCCCGCCAAAACTACAAAACCTCAGGTATGTATAAAGCAATTGACTTATAAAAAGTATAACAAGAGCATTTATAAGATAAAGTTGTATATACCTAGAAAACTTACCAGATGCACTCAAGTATTACTTGTGAAACATGATTAACAAGACAAGATATATAAGTTCTACTACATATGAGGAATCATAAAAGCAACTGCAAGATATGATGAGAGTAACTATACAAACAAGGCCTCAACTAATGTTTCGTGTTTGTCTTAAGTAGTAAATACTAAACGGCTAGATTACGTATTATTATTATGCCCTGAGGAAGTGAGCTGTACCGCTCAAATCCAACCTTCGGTTGCGAAACCCAAGCCGGTGCCATACAAGGTCAATGGAAGAGTCGGACTCCACGACCTCTCCGCCTCATGGTCAGTGCATGAGTACAACACAAGCAGGACCATAGTCTCATGAAGAAGTGGTCTTAGCCACAGGGTCAGGCTATCCTCTGCCTATCCCACCTCGGTACAGGTCTCGGCTCTAGTGAAACTGAGCCACGGTCCTGTTCACCATGCTCTGAGCCATGAACGCATTCATGCTCCTCATATCACATATCCTGAGTCATGGGCCTGTTCACAATGCTCTTCATCACAATTGGGCTACGGGCCTAAATCCACACCCTGAAGTCTACAACCAAAGTTGCACTCTTACCTCCTCACTTTAGGCTAGGAGAAACCTCGCATACTCAACAATATGCGCTCCGAGTTAACCCGCAGGAGAACCTGTTTCACCATCACCAATTCCTAACGATGATGGATCTATGGCCAGGGAAACTACATGATATATTTCACTGTGATTAATTAGTATCTTTTATATGGATTCCAAGATTCAACCAAGTTGTATAACATGCAATTACAACAGGAAATAAACAACATAACTTAGCATTATGCTTTTACTATAATTCATATCATACTGGTCCATCACAAAGATTCTACATCACATGTTATCACTTGGCCTCTTGTCAATCAATCTAGATTCATCACAAGGATCATCACACATCATGGGATCTCAATCCCTCATCACATAGTACCACTGCCTCTCAAGGCTTACATCATCATCATCCTTTTGGAACAACATTCATAATGTACATGTTATCTCATTGTTCTCATATATTCATTACTCATAGCCTTTCATTTGGCTATGCATTACCTGCATGGTTAGCATTATTCAATAATCATCATGAATAACTTAGAAACTCATATTTAGGATTAAGTGCTTTATCAACACAAAGTGACCTTAGTGATTATATCCTTTTCTAAATCATGCCTCATCATATGCTCACATACATAAGGCACATCATTAAGCAAACCCTATTGCATGCTCATTATTGTTCTTAGCATTATACAGATAATCAAGATGATCACATCTATGTGTATGGCCATTTTAAGTTTAGATGAACAAACTTAATTATAAGATATACTATGATGCAACAAATCACCATAGATTAACAAGAGTAGAGACAACATATCGGCTTTTCATGATAAACGGAGCCCTCACAAGAAGTACCCAAAACCCTCACTGGAAACCATATCAGGCAGGGCTCACCCTCACCATAGGTTGTATCGGGCAACCTACCCTCAACTCGGAACCAACCAACAACGGCCCGCGTGCAGCGCGCAGCACCGTGTTACCAAAGGCAACGGTTCTCAGGCATGCAGCGCGCAACACTGGGTCAAGTGTCGTGCACTTGGGCATACCGGGCAACGGCCAAGGAACAACCATGCAGCCGTGTCGGGCAGGGTACAACAGCTAAAGCAATGTGCGTCATGCCGTGCATGCTAACGGGCAACAGGGTGTCGGCTGTGTAACGTGAACTGGGGTGTGCAGCTCCTTCCAGGTGACACGGTGCCGGGAAGGGTGACGTGCACCCCGGGCGAGTACTGCCAGGTGACACAGTGTCAAGCTCACTTACAACGTGCACAGGTAGCATGCAGCCTGTTCTAGCGTGCAAGGACCTGTGTCGGGCGACAAGGGAGTAGTGTGCGTGCCCGCCACAACAACACTCACTTCAAGAGCAGACTTTGCAAGACAGGGTTGTGACGCTCATCACCAAAAGGAACCAAAAGGGGTATCGTCCACACCATATGTCATGCAGGGGGTCTAGGTTAAGAAGGTTGTCAGGCAACACCTCCTCATGCTCATGTTGACCAAGGTGTTAACTCACAAGGCCATCTACCACCTCACACATGGACACTCGAGACCCTAGTGGGTCAAGAAGAGGCTCCCCTCAATCAATTAAGAAGGAGGGGTCTTGCACATCTTCTATCACGAAACGGGTCACAAGGAGAAACCCTAGAAAGAGTCACCACCATAACCAAGATCACCCTTCTAGCCCATGGTGAGAGGAGAGTGTTTCTTAAGCAACTAGAACACAAGCTCACCTCAATCGATCAAGAAAGAGGGGTGTTGCTCATGCTACTAGAAACCCAAGCTCACTCCTCTAGACCAAGGGGAGAAAGCAGTATTTCTCACCTAAAACCCTAGATCACAAGGATCGGCCAACATGGATACTAAGCAAGAACTAAGTTACTACCATATAAACAAGATCATAGTAAGAGATAATGTAGTTAGGGATAGAAGTTATGTAACCCGCCTTAAGCAAGCTCCAATCTCCTAGCTCCAAGCACCACCAAGCAAGGAAGATTGAGACTCCAAGGCTATCGGCCACCACTTGCTTCTCCAAGGGGTGTCGGCCACCAACTTGCAAGGGAGAGGGTTGTGTCGTGCACCAAGGTGGAGAGGAACCAAAGGACCAAAGGAACTCCTAGCTATGTAAAGGAACCACCTATATAGAAGGAAAGGGAGGAGAAAACAAGGTTGTTCCAAGCAAGGTGTCGCTTGCCTAGGGACACTTGTCCTAGTGCACGAGCCACCACTCTAGCAAGCTCCATACACATGTCCAAGATATGTACCAAGTGTCCACTAAACAAGGTCAAGGCTAGGTCAAGCATCATGGGCGACATAACAACTTGCACCAAGGGTGACACACCCACACATATTGGCCGATACACTCACCTCTTGGGCGATACAAGGCTCAACCAAAGCAAAGCAAGGAACCTCAAGGCCCAACGAGCTCAACTATGCCCAAAAGGACTCAAGCAACAAGCCCAAGCCTTCCCCTCTACACAAGAGGAAGCAAAGAGAGAGAGTAACACCTCACAAGGTGGCTAACTTGCCTACAAAACCCTAGACTTGGGTTATTTGCAAGTAGCACCTCCAACTCTCAACAAAGCACAACCAAACCTTAATCACCACCAAAGGGGATTAGCAAGCACCAAAGCACCAGGGTTAAGAAAAGAAAACATGGTAAACCCTAAATGAAGGTCAGGGTCCTTACAAGCTAACCCTATTTAAGGGATTTTGTCCCCGAATTACGAAGAGAAAAGTGAGGGATACTTCCTCCTCATCTCTTCCTCAAGATCCCACGTGGCTTCCTCAATGCCACGATGATGCCAAAGAACCTTCACCAGAAACATGTCCTTCCTCTTCAGCTTCTTAACTCTTCTGTCAAGGATCGCCACAGGACCTTCCTCGTAGGTCACATCTTCATCAAGCTCAACATCTACTGGCTGTATCACTGGTCCTGAATCTGGATGGCTTTTCTTCAGCATACTGACATGGAACACTGGATGTAACCGATGCAACTCTGGCGGCAATTCTATCTCATAGGCTACCTTACCAACTTGAGCTGTGACTGGGTAAGGCCCCATATACCTGGGTGCCAAATTACCCTTCCGACCAAACCTTAGCACTCCTTTCCATGGCGAGACTTTAAGATACACTTTATCTCCCACATGGAACTCCAAAGGTCGTCGGCGATTGTCTGCATAAGACTTCTGCCCGTCTTGTGCCACTTTCAACTGTTGTTGTATCACTTTGATCTTTTTTGTTGTCTGTTGTACTATCTCAGGACCCAAAAGCTGATACTCACCAGACTCGTACCAACACAAAGGAGATCTACACTTCCTCCCATACAAAGCCTCATAGGGAGCCATGTCAATGCTCCGCTGATAACTGTTGTTCTAGGAAAACTCTATCAAGTTGAGATGCATATCCTTACTTCCTAGAAACTGCAAAACACAAGCTCGAAGGATATCTTCCAGAAGCTGAATAGTCCTCTCAGGCTGTCCATCTATCTGTGGGTGGAAAGCGATACTGAACCTCAACTGCATTCTGAACGCTTTGTGCAACTGTTCCCAAAAATGACTTGTAAACTGCGGACCTCTGTCAGAAACTATCATCGCTGGAACACCATGCAAACGTACTATCTCATCCACATAAATTCAAGCGAGTTTCTCTGCTGTATACATTGTCTTTACTGGTAGGAAATGGGCAGACTTTGTCAATCTGTCCACTATTACCCAAATGGAATCATGATTCCTAGTTGTCTTGGGTAGACCAACTACGAAATCCATGGTTATATGATCTCATTTCCACTGCGGTATGGGCAAAGGTTGCAACGTACGAGCCGGCTTCTGATGTTCAACCTTGACTTGCTGACACACTGCACACCTAGCCACGAACTCAGCTACATCTTTCTTCAAGTCGGGCCACCAATACAAGTCCTTCAGACTATGGTACATCTTGGTGACACCTGGATGCATAGCATACATCGACATGTGTGCTTCCTCGAGCACTAGCTTCCTCAACTCATCAACATCAGGAACCACCATCCTATCATGATAACAGACTAGCCCATCCTCGGACTCATGAAACCCATCACGCTTTTCACTGCCGAACTCTGATCTGATCAACTGTACCGCATAATTTGTCTGTTGGGCATCTTTGATCTGCTGTCTCAACGTAGGCTTGACTTGCATCTGTGCTAAAAGTCCAGCTAATGAGGAAACCTCCATCTGCACGTTCATCTTTTGTAAAGAGACAAGCATATCTTGCTTATGGCATACTAGAGAACTCAGTTGTGCCTTCTTGGAAGAAAAAGAAGAAGACTTTCGGCTAAGCGCATCAGCTACCACATTCGCCTTACCAGGATGATACTCGATAGTACAGTCGTATTCATTGATCAACTCCATCCATCGTCGTTGTCGCATGTTCAACTCTTAGTGCGTAAAGATGTACTTCAGGTTCTTATGATCCGTAAAGATCTGGCACACTTCCCCATAAAGATAGTGTCTCTAGATCTTTAGCGCATGAACCACTGCCGCCAGCTCCAACTCATGAGTCGGATAGTTCTCCTCGTGTTTCTTAAGCTGTCGCGAAGCAAAAGAAACCACATGATCCTCCTGCATCAGCACACACCCTAATCCTTTCTTGGAAGCATCACAGAAAACAACATAGCCCTTTCTAGGCTCTGGCAGGATCAACACTGGAGCACTGGTCAGCTTCTCCTTCAAACTCTGGAAAGCTTGCTGACATTGATCATCCCAGACAAAAGGCACATCCTTTCTGGTCAACTTCATCATCGGTAGTGCAATCGAACTGAAGTTCTTGATAAACCTTCGGTAGTATCCTGCTAAACCCAGAAAACTGCGAACTTCTATCGGCGTCTTCAACTGTTCCCATTCTGCATCGGATTCTACCTTCTTTGGATCTACGTTGACTCCTTCAGCAGATATTACATGACCCAAGAAAGTCACCTCTTCCAACCAGAACTCACACTTACTGAACTTGGCAAACAACTGATGTTGGCGAAGAAGAGTCAATGCTCTTTGAAGATGTTGTTCATGCTCTTGCCTATCCCGACTATAGATAAAGATGTCATCTATAAAGACTACAACAAACTGATCTAAGAATGGACAGAACACTCTGTTCATCAAGTCCATGAAAGTAGCAGGTGCATTGGTTAACCCAAACGGCATAACCACGAACTCGTAGTGACCATACCTCATCCTGAAAGCTGACTTTGGTATGTCATCTGCCTTAATCCTCAACTGATGATATCCGGACCGTAGATCGATCTTTGAAACATTATATCACCACGCAACTGATCAAACATATCATCTATCCTCGGTAACGGGTACTTGTTCTTGATCGTGACCTTGTTCAGCTGCCGGTAGTCTATACACAACCGCATCGAACCATCCTTCTTCTTGACGAACAACACGAGACCACCCCAAGGTGACGTGTTTGGTCGGATGAAACCTTTTGTCCAAAAACTCTTCCAACTGCTTCTTCACTCTGCCATCTCTACTGGAGCCATCATGTACGGTGTCTGTGCAACTGGCGGTGTTCCTGGCACCAGATTGATCTTGAAATCAATCTCTCGGGGTGGAGGAACACCAGGAAAATCCTCAAGAAACACATCTGCAAACTCCCAGAAAACGGTCACCTCCTCGAGACTAGGACCTTTCACCTTGGTAGCTACAACGGTATCCACCACATGAGCTAAGAATGCCTCACATCCTTGTCGTAACAACTTATCTGCCACCATATCTGATACCAGACATGTCGGAAGAATCTTCCTATCTCGTTGGAAGATCCACTTCTTCCTAGCATCATCAAACACCACCTTCTTGGATCCACAGTCCAGAACAACCCTATACTTCTCTAAGGTATCCATCCCAAGGATAACATCAAACCCATACATATCAAGTGGTATGAGATCCACTTGAATGTGGTGTCCCAAGAAAGACAAGACACAAGAGGGACACTCTTCTCGAAGCAACGAGGAACCATCAAGAGGGGTTTCTAACAACAAGCTATCCGTCCTATGACTAACAGGTAAGAGACAGTTCTCAAGCATACTATAGGCGATAAAAGAGTGCATAGCACCCGGGTCAACCAGAACAGATATAAAGCAAGAAGAAGATATGTCAGAATGAAATAACTCCATCTGACCTGTCACCACTCGCGGGTTGACTATCGCCTTCGGCTGACTCATAGCATAGAATTAAGTCGTTGCTTGCTGTCCACACCCTCTGCTTCCTTGAGTAGACGATCCAGCCTGAGACGCTTGACCGCATCCTCGTCCTCTACTACCACTGGGCTAATGTCGTTCCGATCCTTGATGATTCTACCTCAACTATTGCGTCACTTCAACATCTCTATTCGGGCAGTTGAACCTCCAATGCCTGATCTGACCACATAGATGGCATGTTCTATCGTCAATCTGTGGCCTAGATGGCCCTGTCACTACCACAAAAGATGTACTTTGTGCCTTAGATGGTGAAGAAACATAGCCTCTTCCTCTACTTGGATACCACGGGGATGGTCCACGAGAACTTCTCATCACTGACGGTGCTGCAAACATTGGCTTCTTGAAGCCACCAAACCTCTGCCCCTGGAACTGAGCAGGTCTCTTCTTAGCCATAGACTCTCTCTTTTCCCTAACTGATCGTTCGATCCTCCAGACAGATTCTACAAACATAGCAAACCGAGAGTGGTTTTCCAACGCAGAGACAGGGGTTGTCAGCTCAGAACTCAGACCCTTCTCGAAACGTCTGATCCGTTCCTCATCTGTCGTTACCATGTGAGGACAAAACCTCAACAGATCCATGAACTTGGCTTCGTACTTGGTGATGTTCAACGTTCCTTGTCGCAGACTCTCAAACTGACTGATCTTCTCATCCAGATATGTCTTCGGGAAGTATGTGGTGATGAACTCGCGTCGAAAAACCTCCCAATAGATCACCTCACCAGGCCGCTTCTCTTCCTCGATGGTCCACCAGTGACCAACACTACCTTTCAGAAGGTAGATAGCGTGCTTTACTTTGTCTGCCTTGAGGATGTCGAGGATCTGGAAAGCCTTCTCAAGACTTGTCAGCCACAGATCTGCATCCGCTGGATCAGCCGTTCCAGCATAATCCGAAGCTCTAACTCGGCGAAGCCGCTCGAAGGTCTTCCCAATACGTGATGTTTCACCATGGGGAGCATGTGCTCTCGGAGGAGGCACTGAAAGTCGCTCAACCATGAGATTCATCATAGCCATCATCTGTGCCATAAGTTGTTGGTAGGAAGGATGTTCAAGTATGGCTGGGTTAGGTTGGGAGACCTCAGGCACCCGATCTTCATGTGCCTATCCTACCACTCCATCAATAGATGCAACATCACTGTGCTCAGCAGCGTGTTCTTCATGGTTTCCATACATCTTGGCTTTTCTTCCGCTGAGGGCAGAAGATGATTTGTGAGAAAATCTGGAAAACTCATAAGAACAGACTCAACCTAGTCCTAAATCCCTGTAGACTCAGCGAACCTAAAGCTCTGATACCAAAACTTGTGGCAACACATCCCACTATCACACAGACAGCGAGACGTGCGGAAATCACCATAACCACAAATGATTGAAAATATGGGTTACTTAAAACCGATTGCGGAAAACTGATTAACTGAGAAACTATTACATTTCGGTCCACATCGCTTGCCTTCTACTGCTCTTCTTGCTGCTCGGCCACAACTCCGTGACCACCACCACGTCTAGCTCGACCACCTAAAAAGGGTGTAAGCCATTGGGGTGAGACAATCGAACATTGTCCCAGCGAGAAACATAACTCCCCGCCGAAACTACAAAACCTCAGGTATGTATAAAGCAGCTGACTGATAAAAAGTATAACAAGAGAAGATATAAGATAAAGCTGTCTATACCTAGCAAACTTACCAGATGCACTCAAGTATTACTTGTGAAACATGATTAACAAGACAAGATATATAAATTCTACTACATATGAGGAATCATAAAAGCAACTGCAAGATATGATGAGAGTAACTACACAAACAAGGCCTCAACCAATGTTTCGTGTTTGTCTTAAGCAGTAAATACTAAACGGCTGGATTACGTATTATTATTATGCCCTGAGGAAGTGAGCCGTACCGCTCAAATCCAACCTTCAATTGTGAAACCCAAGCCGGTGATATACAAGGTCAATGGAAGAGCCAGACTCCACGACCACTCCGCCTCATGGTCAGTGCATGAGTACCACACAAGCAGGACCGTAGTCTCATGCTGAAGTGGTCTTAGTCACAGGGTCAGGCTACCCTCTGCCTAGCCCGCCTCGGTACAGGTCTCGGCGCTAGTGAAACTGAGCCACGGGCCTGTTCACTGTGCTCTGAGCCATGAACACATTCATGCTCCTCATATCACATATCCTGAGCCATGGGCCTGTTCACCATGATCTTCATCACAATTGGGCTACGGGCCTGAATCTGCACCCTGGAGTCTACAACCAAAGTTGCACTCTTACCTCCTCACTTTAGGCTAGGAGAAACCTCGCATACTCAATAATATGTGCTCTGGTTAGCCCGCAGGAGAACCCGTTTCACCATCACCAATTCCTGACGATGATGGATTTATGGCCAGGGCAACTACATGATATATTTCACTATGATTAATTAGTATCTTTTATATGGATTGCAAGATTAAACCAAGTTGTATAACATGCAATTACAATAGGAAATAAACAACATAACTCAACATTATGCTTTTACTATAATTCACATCATACTGGTCCATCACAAAGATTCCACATCACATGTTATCACTTGGCCTCTTGGCAATCAATCTAGATTCATCACAAGGATCATCACACATCATGGGATATCAATCCCTCATCACATAGTGACACTGCCTCTCAAGGCTTACATCATCATCATCCTTTTGGAACAACATTCATAATGTACCTATTATCTCATTGTTCTAATATATTCATTCCTCATCGCCTTTCATTTGGCTATGCATTAGCTGCATGGTTAGCATTATTCAATAATCATCATGAATAACTTAGAAACTCATATTTAGGATTAAGTGCTTTATCAACACAAAGTGACCTTAGTGATTATATCCTTTTCTAAATCATGCCTCATCTTATGCTCACATGCATAAGGCACATCGTTAAGCAAACCCTATTGCATGCTCATTATTGTTCTTAGCATTATACAGATAATCAAGATGATCACATCTATGTGTATGGCCATTTTAAGTTTAGATGAACAAACTTCATTATAAGGAATACTATCATGCAACAAATCACCATAGATTAACAAGAGTAGAGACAACACATCGGCTTTTCATGATAAATGAAACCCTCACAAGAAGTACTCAAAACCCTCACTGGAAACCATATCGGGCAGGGCTCACCCTCACCATAGGTTGTATCGGGAAACCTACCCTCAACTCATAACCAACCCACAATGGCCCGCGTGCAGCGCGCAACGTCGCGTTACCAAAGGCAACTGTTCTCAGGCGTGCAGCGTGCAACACTGGGTTAAGTGTCGTGCACTTGGGCATACTGCGCAACAACCAAGGAACAACCGTGCAGCCGTGTCGGGCAGGGTATAACAACTAACGCAATGTGCGGCATGTCGTGCACGCTAACGGGCAACAGGGTGTCAGCTGTGTAATGTGCACTGGGGCATGCAGCTCCTGCCGGGCGACACGGTGTCAGGCAGGGTGACGCGCACCCCAGGCAAGTACTGCCGGGCGACGCGGTGTCAAGCTCACTTACAATGTGCACGGGTAGCGTGCAGCCTGTTCTAGCGTGCAAGGACCTGTGTCGGGCGGCAAGGGAGTAGTGTGCGTGCCCGCCACAGCAACGCTCACTTCAAGAGCAGACAGTGCAAGACAGGGTTGTGACACTCATCACCAAAAGGAACCAAAAGGGGTATCATCCACACCATATGTCGTGCAAGGGGTCTAGGTCAAGAGGGTTGTCGGGCAGCACCTCCTCATGCTCATGTCAACCAAGGTGTTAACCCATAAGGCCATCTACCACCTCACACATGGACACCCGAGACCCTAGTGGGTCAAGAAGAGGCTCACCTCAATCAACTAAGAAGGAGGGGTCTTGCACATCTTCTATCACCAAACTGGCCACAAGGAGAAACCCTAGAAAGAGACACCACCATAACAAAGCCCACCCTTCTAGCCCATGGTGAGAGGAGAGTGTTGCTTAAGAAACTAGAACACAAGCTCACCTCAATCGAACAAGAAAGAGGGGTGTTGCTCATGCTATTAGGAACCCAAGCTCACTCCTCTAGACTAAGGGGAGAAAGGAGTATTGCTCACCTAAAACCCTAGATCAGAAGGATCGGCCAACATGGATACTAAGCAAGAACTAAGTTACTACCATATAAACACGATCATAGCAAGAGATAATGTAGTTAGGGTTAGAAGTTTTGTAACTCGCCTTAAGAAAGCTCCAAGCTCCTAGCTCCAAGCACCACCAAGCAAGGAAGATGGAGACTCCAAGGCTATCGGCCACCACTTGCTTCTCCAAGCGGTGTCGGCCACCAACTTGCAAGGGAGAGGGTTGTGTCGTGCACCAAGGTGGAGAGGAACCAAAGGACCAAAGGAACTCCTAGCTAAGGAAAGGAACCACCTATATAGAAGGAAAGGGAGGAGAAAACAAGGTTGGTCCAAGCAAGGTGTCGCTTGCCTAGGGACACTTGTCCTGGTGCACGAGCCACCACTCTAGCAAGCTCCATACACAAGTCCAAGATATGTACCAAGTGTCCACTAAACAAGGTCAAGGCTAGGTCAAGCATCATGGGCGACATAACAACTTGCACCAAGGGTAACACACCCACACATATTGGCTGATACACTCACCTCTTGGGCGATACAAGGCTCAACCAAAGCAAAGCAAGGCACCTCATGGACCAACGAGCTCATCTAGTCCCAAAAGGACTCAAGCAACAAGCCCAAGCCTTCCCCTCTACACAAGAGGAAGCAAAGAGAGAGAGGAACACCTCACAAGGTGGCCAACTTGCCTAGAAAACCCTAGACTTGGGTTATTTGCAAGTAGCACCTCAAACTCTCAACAAAGCATAACCAAACCCTAATCACCACCAAAGGTGATTAGCAAGCACCGAAGCACCAGGGTTAAGCAAAGCAAATAGGGTAAACCCTAAACAAAGGTCAGGGTCCTTACAGTGTCATTGCACCTGGTCAATCACAAACCTCTGTCAGCCACTATCAAGGTGAGTGGAGGCAATCTATTATAGGTTTACAACATTGATAACTCTTACATGTACAAGTTTGCAGTGGGAAACAAGCATGGTCTTCATTGCGATATTAGGCGAAGGGAGGATCGGAAGATGAGACTAGTTAGGGTTTGTGGAAGGCTCAAGGAAGGAATGAGGAAAAATGAGAGAAGGGGGTATGATGATAGAGGAGAAATAGGAGAGGGGTATCAAGGAGGAGTAGGAGAAGAAGGATTATTAGAATAATTCTTGTGTGTGGGCATCACAAGGGAATATGTAGATGATGACCCGCTCTCATGAGATTGTATCAAGCAAACCAGATCCATTGACTGCATAAACACATAAGCACTGTGATAGAATAATTCAACGATTGTCATCTGTGATTAAAGTGTTACCATATGAAAATGAAGGAGAAATTTAGGGGAAATGAAGTGTTAACTAAATTAAACTCATTAGACCTATGTTATTCAATGCATTGAATTGCAATTCAATCGGAAGGGTAAACATTATCCAAATAATCTCAAATGCATCCAATCGGTGTTGGCGAGTTGACAACCGCCTGCGTTCGGCTAGGGCTTCCGCTCCCTTCAAGCTCAGGGGAGGAGGCCGGCGGCCGACGTGCGGCTACCTCACTCCCCTTGGGCTTCCGTCTTCAACCTTGATCCTGCTAGTCTCTGTCCTCAGATCTAGTTGGTCGTCCCTCCTCGCCTTCGCACCTTCCCTTCTCCTTACTGGACGGCGTCCCAGATCCAGATCTGGTTCGTGGTCTCTTGGGTACGAGGAGGTGTCCCAGAGCGTGGCTTCATTTTTCCTGACGTTAGCATCGTTCTTCGGTGTGAGGAGGTAGCTTTGTCTGGTTTTCTGGGTCGTTGTTCTCTGTGGGTGTGGGTGTTGTTTCTTCCCCTTCTTGCTTTCTATTTGTGGGTCTGTTTGATTTGGTTGTAGTCATACATTTGGGGGGATGTTCTTTGCATTTGTTTTTGTGTTGTTTTTCTTTCGGTCTTCACCTGTCTAGGTTGTTGGTGTCCTGTGTCGTCATGTCTGGGGTTCCTTCGTGGGTGGACGGGGAGCGGGAGCCCCTTGGTGCTTTAGGCAGAGGAGGAGGAAGTTGGGTTTTGTGCTTCGTGCGGGTCTTCTAGTCCCTACTCGTAGTGGTGGTCGAGAGTGGTGGTGGGGTTCCCGGCACCCTCTACCCCTCATCATTGTACCCGCATGAGCCATCCTTCCTTTGTATATGCACTGTTGGGGTTTGACCTCCTTCTTGGGCCTTCTGGTTGGTGCCCTCCTAGTGCTCGACGTTTGTCCTCTGCTTGTTTTTCCTTTTGTTTTCTTAGTCGGTAGTTGTGTCTCTTGTCCAGTTTGTGGGGTGTTGTGTTTGTGTTGGTTCGTGGTGGTCAAGCTCTTTTTCAGGTGACCATTTGTTGTCTTCATGATGGTAATCTCTTCCAACGACTATGCAAACTCCTATCCTGATGTACTCATAGGCTCTTGTAGATTGACGAATTCCATCCCATATAGTTGTTTGAGACAACCACTACAAGAGGTGGACGGAGCAGAAGTGTACCTTTCGCATCCCAATCTGAGCCTTGTGCTATGTCTTTCTACAATAGGATTTGCTGCTTGGTTATTTGTTCTGAGATGTCGTATGGCTTACTTTTAATGATATTGAGCTATTTAAAAAAAAATCATCTCAAATTTTCTTGGAAGGCTATTTGAGATGCAACGACTTTGGATATGGCATCAAATTTATATTTGGAATAAGTTTCATGTTACATTTCATCTCTAGTGTATTACATCTACATTTAATGCATTTACTACTCTAAACTACTCAATTGTGACACTATGCCACATATTAACTTATATTTTATAATCCTAGCTACATTTTGAAGTGTACAACTAGCGCAAAACCTACTATTTGGATATATTTGTAGATTATGTCCTTTTATGGATGTATTAGGGTTATTTTACTATATATAAAGAGTATTCACGAATTTATGATAGTATTTGGCTCCGATTATTCATAGTGCATTTTGAATTAGGTAAATTAGATATTAGTTATTAACATAATCAAGTAGGGGCCTAGAATAAGGGAGTGTTAGCTAATTTACCTAGATTTACATATGTTACACTCAATGTCCCATCATGTTAGGGATCAAACTCATTGGTATGTGGATACTTAACATTTGACATCCCAGTATTGTGTATATGGTATAAGAGAGAAAGATTTCTCCCAATATAGTGTATATATGCATATATATGTATGTATATATATATATATAAATATATATATATATATATATTACATTAAAAGAGAATCATAGTCCTCCTGGGTGAGGGAGAGGACTCTGGAGTAGCAGATTTCTTCCCATTTGACCAAGACAACAGGGGGTAGGGTTGCCAACGAAGTTTGATGGAGAAGGTGTAGAATCTCCTCACTCGGGACCTAATTTTGAATACTCGGTTGTGAAATTTCAGCATTCCTTGGCCAAATCACGTAACTTGGTCTCTACATGAGTTTACCTTTCTAACCATGATGTGTGGGTAGTTGTGGGGAGGTAGGGGTTTACACTTTCAGGGGTGGATCACAATCGCGGCCGATCTTTGGGGGTGGTCTCACATTATGAGAAAAAGACAGTGGGTTGGGTAATAGAAAAAAGTTACATTTATCGATCAACTTGGGCTTGTCTTGGTTTTTCATCTGAATCATCATTAGATTATCTAGGATTATAAAAAAAACCTACAAAAATATGTTTCTAACAAAGTTTTTGTTGGGTGATTTCTTGATATGGTCTTAGCTTTTCGTTTTAAGGGTCTTAATTATATGAATGAAATATTTGAAATGAAACTTGTTCTGATTATCTAGAATTTTTCAAAGCATATAGAGTTCTATATCTTAAGAAACCTTATAGGTACTATATATCAATTGAAAATGTTGGGAATTTTATCCACAAGAAAGAGGATATTTATTATATTTAACCTAATAGTTACTTTTACAAAATATAGGGTTCAATCTTAAATAATTTTAAAAAAATGATTTTAACTAATTTTGAAACCTTAGTGAAATTAGCCAAAGAAAGGTTTATTACTAACTATAATATAGTTGATACAGCCAGAGTCGTGTCACCTGAGTGGTTAAAAGAGATGTTGTAGTAGCAAGTTCTCTAGTTCAATTCTTTATGGGGATGGGATGAATTGGTTCCCCAGTTTAAATAAAAAAGAATATAGAGGATGCATGGTTGGATCTAGAAGGTCAATATCATCATGTTCTTGCATATGTAGGATTGACTTATGTAACTTTGGTTTATTGTTTATCTTTGTGATGGATGTTGAAATTTGGGGGGGTGAAAATTCTAAGGTAGACTTTTAATATGCTATTAGAATTCATTCTTTACTTACGTTGAAATTTTAGCTCGTGACATTTGAAGTTTTCATAATTGATCTACTAAAATCTTTACTTAATTATTGAACTATTTACTTCCCTCTTGTATGCAAGAAATCTTGTAAGGTTGTGCATCCAAATTTGTTTGTAAGCGCTATCTTGCCTCGTGACGGTCACAAATATCTTGTTGATATTGAATGTTGTTGGATACTTAAAGTTGAATTATAGATTGGCATTGAGGTTGATCTCTTGGAGTTTTGATTAGCTTTTTAGGGTTAGCCTCTTAGGGATTTTACTCACTTGCATCAGGTAATATCCCAACATCCGTTGTCGTGCATAAAGGAATAGTTATCCCTCAATATATTGGTAGATAGCTAATTAGGAACTAGCGTTGTTCTCTTGTAGACTATGAGAACAAAAGTCACTTGTCCCTTGAAAGATAATGATATAATGGTGCCAAACTTGATGGAAAATCTTGATTTCGAAGATTGTGTTACATGGAAATATTGATATTTGGGATTTATGAACAATCTTGGATGTATGGAATATATGATATTTGTTTACAACCTTGAAATATTGAACAATCTTGCATATATGATATCCTAAACAATCGTGTTAAATACTATTTTGAAACTTGAATCATGAGAAATGTTTACTTTTGTAATCCATAACTTGTTGAGCCAGGTCCATTAAACAGTCCTTGCCTAATTTTGAAATGCATATAATCATTTCTTGTTGCATATTTGATAGTGTCTCAATAGTAAGAACTTTTTAATAGCATTGGGGCCCTTTTCCTCTTTGGTTCATGTTTGGTGGTCCATCCCTTTAGTATGTATGTGAATAGGTGATTCAAGGAAGACATAGAAGAGATGTGCAAGGGATAGAATTTGATGTTTTAAGTAATAGTTAACATGTATAGGTAGTCCACGCTTCCATATAATATGATGTAAAATATGAATGAATAAAGATGTTTTAATTATTCTAAATAAAATTATTGGTCATAAATATCGGCTTTTACACCTGGTTCTGTACTGAAAATGCTTAATTTCCTTGTAATAGAGTCTTGATTTCTTCTGATAATTCTTTAAACATGCCGCTACTCCATATAACACTTCGTTTTATTTTACAAAAACTACACCTCATTTTGCCTCAATAACGATACATTTCCATGCCACACAAAAATAGTCGAAGGGCACTACAAGTACAAAAGACCTCACACTACCATCAAAACGCCTCGTCCTGTTGCAATAGCACCTTGTTTGTGTTCCACACAAAAAATATATTTTCTGCTACATAACACTGGTTTTGCACTATAGACGCCAAATTTTCCTCTGTAGTGAGCCTTGTTTGTATGCCACACTAGAAATGTATGAATATCTCACGACACTGGTTGTGCACTATGCCTAATTTTCCTTCGAATTAATCCTTGTTTGTTTGCCATACTGAAAATATAGATTCTACTGCATAATACTGGTTCAGCACTACAGATGCGTAACGTTTCTCTGTATTAAGCCTTGTTTGTATGCAACACTAAAAATATATGTTCTGCTACATAACAATGGTACTGCATTACAGACAACTATCTTTCATCCGTATTGAGCCTTGTTTGTATGCCACAGAAACATGGTTTTCAATATTAATTTTAAATGTCAGAGAACATTGAGCCTTAAACAGGTCGAAATGCAAACCTCGGTTATGTTCATCTTATTATTCTTCGAATCGACACAAACATCTTGCTCTTCCTATTGAATAACATGGATTCAAAATTCTAGTTCTTTTTCATTCAGAACAATAGGAGATTGTTACTCTTCTTGTTCTTCACAATAATCGTCCATCAAACAAGTTCTCGGTCATCTTAACAATAACTCTAGTCATTATCACATCCAAACAATTAATGCATTGGGGCATACGCACCCACCACAAGCCCGGCTCCCAAATTACCACCATAGTCTTGTGTGTGCAACGTGTGTCACGTAAATGTAATTATTTTATTCAACTGAAAATTTTCCATGACGGAATACTATGTCGTTGCAGCGATGTCTCATGTTTATTTGTTATTTTTTTCTGGATGAACAAGACTTTCGAGTTCGGTACAGGATCCCAAGACGCCGAAAGTTTATAGTATATATGTCCCATTTGTTTTACAACAAGACAATCGACGATTATGGATCAGCGGCAAATTAAGCAGTTAGGCATAACTCTGATCTTTAGCCCAGATGATGAGAATACATTTAGGGGAACCCACCCTCATGTATCACATACTTTTCCTGCTCTTGAACACCCTCATATGCCTTATTATCTAGGCCGAACAGTTCTTAATTATTGAACTATTTACTTCCCTCTTGAATGTAAGAAATCTTGTAAGGTTGTGCATCCAAATTTGTTTGCAAGCACTATGTTGCCTCTTGACGGTCACAAATATCTTATTGACATTGAAAAGTGTTGGATGCTTAAAGTTGAATTATACATTGGCATTGAGGTTGATCTATTGGAGTTTTGATTAGCTTTTTAGGCTTAGCCTCTTAGGGATTTGACTCACTTGCATCTGGTAATATCCCAACACCTTTTGTAGTGCATAAATGAACAGTTATCCCTCAAGATATGGGTAGATACCTAATTAGGAACTAGCATTGTTCTCTTGTAGACTATGAGATCGAATAAAAGTCGCTTATCCCTTGAAAGATAATTACATAAAGGTGCCAAATTTGATGGGAAATCTTGATTTCAAAGACTGTGTTACTTGGAAACACTGATATTTGGTATTTATATATGAATAATCTTGCATGTATGGTATATAAGATATTTGTTTACAACATTGAAATATTGAGCAATCTTTCATATATGATATCTTGAACAATCTTGTTAAATGCTATTTTGAAACTTGAATCATGGGAAATGTTTATACTTGTAATCCATAACTTGGTGAGCCAGGTCCATTAAATAGTCCTTGCCTAATTTTGAAAGGCATATAATCATTTCTTGTTGCATATTTGATAGTGTCTCAATAGTAAGAACTTTGTAATAGCATTGGGGCCCTTTTCCTCTTTGTCCCATGTTTGGTGGTTTATCCCTTTGGTATGTATGTGAAAAGGTGATTCAAGGAAGACATTGAAGAGATGTGCATGGGATACAATTTGATGTTTTAAGTTATAGTTAACATGTATAAGTAGTCCAAGCTTCCATATAGTATGATGTAAAATATGAATGTACAAAGATGGTTTAAGTATTCTAAATAAAATTATTGATCGTAAATATTGGCTTTTACACCTGGTTCTGCACTGAAAATGCTTAATTTCCTTGTAATATAGTCTTGATTTCATCTCATAATTCTTTAAACATGCCGCTACTCCATATAACACTTCGTTTTATTTTACAAAAAAATACACCTCATTTTGCCTCAATAACGAGACATTTCCATGCCACACAAAAATAGTCGAAGGGCACTACAAGTACAAAAGACCTCACACTACCATCAAAACGCCTCGTCCTGCTGCAATAGCACCTTGTTTGTGTTGCACACAAAAAATGTATTTTCTGCTACATAACACTGGTTTTACACTATAGACGCCTAACTTTCCTCTGTAGTAAGCCTTGTTTGTATGCCACACTAGAAATGTATGTATATCTCACGACACTAGTTGTTCACTATACCTAATTTTCCTTCGTATTAATCCTTGTTTGTTTGCCATACTTCTACTACATAATACTGGTTCTGAACTACAGATGCGTAACTTTCCTCCTTATTAAGCCTTGTTTGTATGCCACACTAAAAATATATGTTCTGCTACATAACAATGGTACTACATTACAGACACCTATCTTTCATCCGTATCGAGCCTTGTTTGTATGCCACAGAAACATGGTTTTCAACATTAATTTTAAATGTCAGAGAACATTAAGCCTTAACCAGGTCGAAATGCAAACCTCGGTTATGTTCGTCTTATTATTCTTCGAATCAACACAAGCATCTTGCTCTTCCTATTGAATAACATGCATTCAAAATTGTAGTTCTTTTCCATTCAGAACAATAGGAGATTGTTGCTCTTCTTGTTCTTCACAATAATCGTCCATCAAACAACGTTCTCGGTCATCTTAACAATAACTCTCATCATTATCGCATCCAAACAATTAATGCATTGAGGCATGCGCACCCACCACAAGTCCGGCTCCTAAATTACCACCATAGTCTTGTGTGTACAATGTGTGTCACGTAAATATAATTATTTTATTCAACGGAAAATTTTCCATTACGGAATACTCTGTCGTTGCAACGATGTCTCATGTTTATTTGTTATTTTTTTCTGGATGAACAAGACTTTCGAGTTCGGTACAGGATCCCAAGAAGCCGAAAGTTTATAGTATATATGTCTCATTTGTTTTACAACAAGACAATCCGCTATTATGGATCAGCGGCAAATTATGCAGTTAGGCATATATAAGTCTGATCTTTAGTCCAGATGATGAGAATACATTTAGGGGAACCCACCCTCATGTATCACATACTTTTCCTGCTCTTGAACACCCTCATATGCGCGCCTTATTATCTAGCCCAAACAGTTTTTATATTTCTATGTTTCATGCTTTTGTTTAATTTGTTCAGCTAGCATCGCGCTCTCAAACACAGTGTTTTCTTTGACTTTATAATCAAAATATGAGGTATACCAAAAAACGGATGGTTAGTTTTCTGTGTCGTGGTGGATGGCAGCTGTTACCCTGCAAATTTTATTGTATTATAATATGTAGAATACATAGCAGCTTGAAACGGATGTGTGTGAAGCAGCTGTATTATAATCTCTAATAATGTCTATACAAAGCAGCTCGAATAGGAAGTGTGCGAAGCAGCTCGAATATTATGGGACACAGTGATCCTTATTGATGACTACAACTTTGCAAAGAACGATATCAAGATTGTCTTTTCAAGTTTTCATGTACAAACACAGTCACGGTAAGCCACTAGATATTTTTATTTATAATACTAAACAACCTTGTACAAACATTCCACAGTAACTCGTGGTCCAGGGGAATAGATTTCGCATTAAAATAATCAACATTGCATAGGACATCACTACCAACTCGGGGTTATAGATGCCATCCCCGAGAAGATTTTTATTTATATTCGATAACATCAAGCTAGTTGCAGGCATGTTTCGTCCCCAATATAAACGAAAAGAGAATTTTTGCTAGCTTTATTTCCATAACATCATTACTAACAAGTCCCTAATATAAGGAAACGAGACTTTTTACCCACTTCATTCCATAGCATCACTAATATCAGGTATAGCGAAAAGAGACGTTTTACCCACTTTATTCCATAACATAACTACTAACTCGTTCCCAAGATAGTGAGACCAGACTTTTTTACTTACGTATCAGAGATTGCTCAGCTTGATATCCGCTGCTTCAGCCTGCTTCACAATGTCGGCCTTCAGCTTTCCCTTTACCACGGCGCTCACTTCTGGCTCACCAATGCTGATCCCTTTCGATTTCAGTATTGCTAGGGTGTGAATGTGTTGCTCGGAAGTGACAATAATAGGGTCCTTCATCTTGTCGATCGTATTGGCCAGACCGTTGATACACTTCTCAGCCTTCACGTAGTCCCCTTTCTTCTTTATCCAGATATTGTACTGGACCTGGTATACATCTAACAGGTTCGGGAACGGCGTTTGAGGATGATGACGCCATGGATACAGGAAGGAGTAGGAAATCGTGGTGATGACCGCTGGATAGGTTGAATTGGTTCTGTGCGGATAGGTACAGCAGCTCAACCATCTTTATAGCATGGTTCTAGCAACGGATGCACTTACCAGTCAATAGCATAGGCTGAATCAAATGCCGCCAACAGTAGGTGTAAGTGTCAGGCAAGCAAAACCGGTAAAAATAGGTGGAAGGCAGCATAATATCAATTGCCAAACATGGGAAGAGGGTAGTAGTTCATCAATGTAGATATTTGCATGTGAACGAAACAAAAAAAAAAAGACTCAGATGGAGAGGTGGAATAAATAAAAGGCAGCGGGTGGTCTTTTTTCTTCTTCTCAACCCGACCTGGCAACACTTTGCCCACCCGACTGACTTTTTTCTTAAAACAAGTTGTCACCCAACCCATATTAACCCAGGCTGATCCATACTAACCTGACCCAAACTATAGGATATATCTTACCAAAACGAAGCAAGAAACCTTCTAGCCAAAATAAACCATGGACTGACACAGATAACAAGTAACGTTATCGTTAATAATATTATTATCTATACTGTCGTTACATGGTAGTCCAAAATAATGAAAGAAAAACGAAATTTGGGAAAAGAATTTCTGACCAAATCCAACCCGATGCGGCTATACAAATCAAACCAGATACGGCTGCTGAACTGCGAAATCACGTTTAGTTTGATGTGAGCCTATTGGGTTGTATTAGCTACCTGCAGCAAAAGATATAGGTTTACTTAACTGGATAGCAGAATCCTGCACTTAAATTTATTCCACAAGAGCTGCATTTTATTCTGTATCAGAAATTGCTCGTTGCCCATTATCATCAAACGTATTCTTTTTATTTTACATAAGTTTCCAAGAATAACGAGGTGGATCTGAAGAAAGAACTCACCACAAATAGGTGGTCGCTTCACTTGTTCGTCTTCCCTCATGACCTGCATCGCAGCAGCCACTGGGGCTCAGGTGGATCGGTTGCTTTTGCTGCTTCTAGGAAAGGAGCTCCGCCTGCAACGCCATGAGAGCTGCGGCCTGGTGCTGCTGGGCTAGGACCTCCGCCTGCTGCCGTTGCTCAGCCATGAGAGCGCGATGCTGGCTGCTGTTGTTTGCTGTAGCTGTCTGCGTGGTCGGACATGAAAAGACACGGCTGGCCTTGGATCGAGCCAAACTGCCACCACTCTGTAGGACAACCGACGGAGGCAAAAGAAAGAAGGTAAAAAAAAAGGTTGCTCATAATTGCTTGCTCATGATTGATTGATTATATCCCATATATGCCTTTTTTTAGTAATTTCTCAAAAAAAATTATCTACTATATCAAAATCCTAAATACTCCAACCTTTAACACCGAGAAAAAGATTAACGACAATGAGTAGTCACACGGCCCTCCAATATACGCGTGTTTCCCGTGTACTCAGGGGCGGTTTCCTAGTTTATGGGAGGTTCAAATTGAGCGCAATGAAGCTGAATTAGTCTCAAATCCGGACCGGGCCCAGTCAAGTCCAAATTAGACACATTGGATTGCTTCGTGGGCAATGTCGAACTGCAATAATCTATTCATCTCTTTCATTACTTTCCCTTCTCACTAATTTTATTCGGTTTTTACTTCTCTCCTCTCTCTTTTTATATCTCCTTTAATTTTCTTTTCCTTAATTATTGTTTCGAAACATGTCAATATTGATTCGGTTGGAAAGTATTTTTGTAAGAAATCTGATAGTTTTTATTTCATAAAAAAATCATTACGGGTTAAAAATTATAAGTAAAACAAAAAATATATATAAAAAATAAAAAATAAGTTTTTAAGAAGAGAGAGAATGAGTATAGAAGGAAAAAGGGACCACACTAACATGGGCTGACTGGAGCGGTTTCACGCGCACGTGAAACACACGTATCCCCCACTAGTGTGTGGAAGATGATAACTCAAAGATTAACAACAGGGATGTTTTTCTTATCCCTCGCCCCTCCTTTACTTCTTTCTTTTAATTTATGTTTTGTTTCGTGATTCTCTACTATTATAGTGTAGATTAGATTATAAATAATGGTCAAAAACATGGTTCTGAGTTGGATCCCAATTTTGATTTTCACATATCAGGCAGTCCCATATGTCGACAAATATGGGTCTGGGTCAGTTTCAGATTTAAAAAAATTCTAGTGATTCTAATTGTCAATATCATGGCCGATTATCGACTGAAAAAACTAGATTTAGAATTATTCTGAGATTGGAACTAGAAAAAATTACATTATGAAATGATATATTGATAAGGTTACCTTTAAATTTAAATTTTGACAAATGCGATGAATAGTTGGGTTAAAATCTGAGCCCATTTTAAATTTCAGTGCTAAATTTAGAGATGGGTAGTTTGTTAAATTCAGCACCCGCACATGTGACTTGAGTTTTTTTATCATCCTTTACAAATTAGAATTGACTTGCATTTGTCAATATTAGATCATGTAATCTAGGTATGTAGAAAATTCCATTATTCATTACTTAAGTTCTTTTAATCTAACCCAGAATAGAACTGAGTTTGAATTTATCCAAACCTTCCATAGCATGAATATCAACATGTTTATCTTAACTTGGAGCCAATATGTAAATGCAAAAATAGAAGCAGAAACATTTTTCTTAAATCATACTGGTTAAGACAAACATGTTTATATTTGGGATATGGTTGGATTTGGACAAATTCAGATTCAGATCGATTCTGGTTAGATTAAAGAAGTCTACATTTTATGTCACTATATTTTGCCACACCTAGACTATATGATCTGATGTTGACAAATGTAGGTCAATTCTACTTTGTAACAGATGACACAATCATGTTGTTCCAGCGCGGGTGCTAAATTTAGCAAATCACCGATCACATATTTTTAAATTTAGCGCCTACAATTGAAATAAGCTCGGATTGTGGTTGAAATATTCATCTCCGAATTGAACTACATTGGTCAAAATTAAGATATGCAAAATAGACGTGTCAATATTCTATTTTAGCATAGCCTAGTTTTTTCTAGTCTATGTCAGCCATGTTGCTGAGCACAATTAATTATGGTTGTTTGCATGTTATGTATAAAGTAGACATTATATTTGCAAGTTGAATGTTTAATCATGATCACTTTATGTTATTGCTTGATGATTGTTGTATGCATGTCTTATGTTATAATGTTCATTATGATTAAAGTTTATGCTTAATGAGTCATGGAATCAATGTTAATGTTCAAGAGGGAGAAATGCCAATATTTTAAGTTTTAAAGATCATGTTAATATTAATATCATGTTAATGATCAAGTTAAGTGGAATTGAAATAATCTTTTTATGCTCCCAAATCATGGACCTCAAAAGAGTTGTCAAGGGATTTCCTAGCATCAAGGGCTTTCCTAGAAATCATGTGCTTCTAAGGGGGATTCATAGAGGGACACATACAATTTCTTTTCAATTTTTCATGTTAATAATGCTATTCAAGGATGTTTACAGGTAATTCATGTCAAGTTTTCTTACATGTCAAGTATACTTTATTTTTCTCATATTATAAAGTGTCAGTACTGTTTATTGATGTGTTGATTTTTCCCTTTGCATGGATAGGGATGAAATGTCCTCAGGAATTGGAGCTAGTAAGGACTCAAGAGAAGCAAGCAAGGACTAGAAGACCTTCAAGAGCTAATAGGTGGGGTGTCATCCATACTAGGCGATCTAATGTTATGAAGATGTTTACTTCTATGTTTAGATTTTCATGCTTAGAAATGTTTAGACATGTTATAGAACTCAACCATAGTTTTCTATGTAAAGAACAATGTATGAATCTTAATGGTGATTTATGTATTTATTTTCTATGATTTCATAAATGTGTCATTCATCCTTCAAGATAAAACACTTCTTCTCAGTTATGATATATGTCTAAAGGAGTGGTGTTATAGATATAAATGCATAATGGATGTTCTCATGTATTTTACTTTCATGTTTTTAGAAATATACTTATATTTGGATCATACAACATTATATCAAAGAAAGTAAATTTGTTACGACCCCACCTCCCGATAACCCCCGATTAAGGGAGACCGAGAGGTCGAAGCCGTACCCATACTTTCCTGATCAAAGGTTCGGCAATTAACCAAGAATAATTATCAAGTTTTAACAGACTATACTTAAAAGCTGTAAGAAAATAAAATTTTGCATACCTTTTTGAAAACTTGGATCTCTAAACTTGTATCCACTTAAGGATTCTACTCTAACTAATCCTCCTTGTATTTTACTTCATGTATTTCACAATATGACGATTTACTATTTGTCCTTTTGGATTGTACCTAAAATGCCGACAAACAAAACGTTGGTCAGCCGAAGCCGGTATGTGGGGGAAACAATAAACGTGCAACTATGATAATAATGTAATCATTCAATTAATCATTTAACAATCAAGATTACGTTTTAAATATAACTCCGCGATCCAAGAGTACCCTATCCTCTATGTTGTCCCCATTAAACCCCTCATGATCTATGTATAAGTGAACTAATTGCTAGGGTTGAGTCACATGGCACTACTCGTAAGTACCTCACTCCTTTAACTCATGGCAGGCTAATGAGTCTCATGGAACTACACGTAGGTAGCCCAATTTCTAACTCTCGGTAACCTAGACCTTGCTCTAGGACTACCCCTTTTTTCTTAGCCTTTTCAAAGCAGCATAGGTAGACCCGGATCTAGTCAGTTATATATGCACATTTATAGTAATAATCATAGTCACTTTATAGTTGCATGAAATAAATAAACATCCAACAGTTATTTTCAAGCAACCGATTAAACTTCGGGAATCGCCGTGAAACTAGAGCGATTATTCATAAGCGTAACCACATACCTGATTTGATGAGTCATGCAGATTATTCAATATATACTTCATGTATATACAATCAAGCCAATCAATAGATCCAAACAAGTATTTCAATCATCACATAATTCCTGAAAAGAATATGTACTCTATTTATTACACACTTTATCAAGAATCTACTTTATTGACTTGGATTCTCTTTCTAGGGCTTCTAATCCGCATTAAGGTTTCATTAATATTCATTAGGGTTTCTTAGATCAATTTCTCAAACTTTATCCCTTTTAGGTTAACAAACCCTAAATTATTCTTTTCTACTTATATGAACCTCAATTGCTCAACTTATCCATTTTAATAGTCTTTTATACCCAAATTGACTTAGGATCATCATTTCCCTATTTATTCATGGATTTGAACAATTAAACCAATTAAAATACATATTCTCCTAAATTAGGGTTTTCAAGCTCATTAATGCATAATCATGCACGAAACCCTAAATTAAGCCAAATATATAAAAAGATCATCTTTTTAGATCCTAGTTTCACTTTTAGTAACAACAGGTTAATATCAGCTTGAATTATCCAAATAACATCATCTATCATCAAAACTAAGGGTTTTTCCTTAATTAAATCATTAAAGATGATAACTTTATGTACTTTTCAAATTTCAAGCATATTTAGGCACATAAACTCTAAATTAGACTAATCATGTGCAAAGTTCTTCATAATTTACCTTTTTACAATTAATAGGTTAACATCAACTCTAATGATCCATTAAACCCTATTAAACATTTTATTCATTTCAAAATAGGGTTTCTTAATCTTTAATTCAATAAAGATGATAATTTACACTACTTCTCGAATAGAAAAAGGAATTAGCTTCTAACAATATTTTTATTGGATTCCTTTCATTCTCCTGATCAAAATTCATATATTACTTGTCGTAATCGGAGTTACCAATCTTTATTTATGAAATTTGCAAGGAAAAGTACCTCTCGGCCAATCAGATGGTGCCACATCGTCCTTTACCATGCAACGCTTGCTGGTTTGGGAAACATAACCAATTGACTATTTTAGCCCCGTGTAAGTTGATTGTTCAGTAATACTCGGAGGGGTATTCTTGTCCAACGCACCTCCTGTGCTTCTTCCTTCTTGCGACGACCTAGCTTTGTTGCCGGCTGCAGATCGGGGAAAGCTCCCTCCTCTCCCTCTTGGTCCTTAGAGCACCAGTGCCCACTCCAACACCTCTTCCATGGTCTTCCCTACCCGCGGCGGTCTCCAGCTACGGCCGAGGTGGCCGGAGTCGGCCTGGCAGCAACGCCCAATGCAGAAGCACCTGCAGCCCCGTTGTCCATTTGGAACGAAGATGGAAGTAAGGGGAAGATAGGTGGCTACCCAAAACCTTTGGTGTTTCTTCGTGCCTTCATCACGATCCACCATAGCTGCCAAGAGCCCCCAAATCATCCCTATGTTTTCTTGGTTAGGGTTTTGACGAAAAGAAGAAGAAGAAGAACAAGAAGGAAGAGAGTACGCGGGATCCCTCTCTTGGACTCGGCCAAGGTCTCTTTTCTCCTTTTATAGATGAGAGTACACCACCCTATGATGCTTGATCACGAAGGAAAAACGTTCTTTCCTACTAGGAATCCGATTCCTTCATTAAAAGCTAGCTTATCTCTCTCTTAATCCTCTTCTTAAACCCACATATTCATAGGATTTCTAGGAATATGAAAATATTCTCTCTTATTCTCTTTTGACTTGCTTTTTGATCCATTAATCATGAAATTATGTTTTCCTTAAGTAGAAAATACCTCTTCTTTAACAAAGCTAAAAACCATTAATAATATAACATATTATCTTCTTATTTTACACTTTTAGTATTTTCTCTTTCCTCTTTCTTCATTGGGACTCCTTGGATCCCAATAAACTCAAATAATTCGTAATTCCTTTTTAAGAAATACATTATCCTTCTAAATGCATCAATATGCATTATTTCACATTATCTTGTTTATTTCTTATTAAAATATCTCTTTTTGAGGATTTCTCTTTATTTCTCTTTTATTTTCCTCATTGACATTCCTTTTAATATTAGTAACCTCATGGATACGAAATTTCACCAAGAAATCTCATTTATACCTCTTTCCATTCATTTTCCACATTTTAACATTTTCTTTCTTAATAAAGAAATACATAATTAATCTTTTTCTTTTCTTATTGCTTTCTTTTTACAACTTTGGATTCCTTGGAACCCAAGGAACCCAAGAGGCACGAAATCCTCTTTGGATTTTCCTTCTAGAGGTTTCCACATTATTTCTTTTCTTAAAAATTCAATTATCCATTTACTAATTGAATTTCCTTGTTATTTGGGCCCAATATCCAATAAAGCCCACAACACAAACACCAAGGCTATTGTAAACGAAATCCATTTATTTGAAGCAAATTATATCATTATTTGGTCAAATATCTTTAATATGAGAAATTGCATTTCTCACCAATTGAACCCAAAAATTGGGGTTGTAACATCCTTCCCCTCTTATAGGAATTTTGTCCTCAAAATTCAAACAAGCAAACAAACAAATTAGGATAAGACTTTTCCATGTCCATCATTGGCCCCTATGTAGCTTTACCCTACCCATGGCACTTCCAAAGAACCTTTATCATCACTTATTCTTTTCTCTGAGTTCTTTCACCCTGGCGTCTATAAACTGCACAGGTGACCCAAGTCATTTCAGCCTCCCTTGGGGCTCGCTAGGTTCATTGCTCAGTACATGGTCGGGTACCTCACATAGTGCTCTAAATTGTACACATGGAACTCATCACACATTACTTTATCCTGAGGGGTAAGGTCAAACTTAACCTTCTCCACCAAACCATGTCAAAAGAACCCATGCATTGGGGACTCAGCTCTCTTAGTTATAACTTAGAGGGGTCAGATTTTCATGTCACATATTCTCCCACAGTGAACTGCATGTCAGTCTACCTTGCATCTTCTCATGACTCTCATCATCTCTAGGCTCCTTTCAGCCATTACACGATCAAAGCGACTTCATCTACACACACTGTGGTCCTTTTCTAACCATCATGTGGTCCTTTCACCAACATCACCTTACTGAAGTGGTGACCGACACAACCTCCCTTACCGAGCTTCTTATAAAACCCGATACTAGCTATGGTGGTCATTGTTACATCTTTCATAGGACAAGAACTGTCTCTAGATATCACCCTGAATGAGCACACATGCTCTCGTCAGACCCCTTTAGTTTGGATTATACTAACCATTAGTTAGGGGTGATAAACTGTACTATCATCGAGTTCTTCATGTACCTAGTTTCACCTTATGGAAGTGAACCTTTAAGTCATACTCATGAACTTTTGAACTCGCATCATGGTGTAGTCGAACCATCTCTCTCATATGTAGCTCAACCCGATCTGTCCCTTGACAGTACTCTTTCTTTCTTATGTCATCTAGGTAAGGCGATCTACCATAACCCATATTACCTCATGACCTTTCTTGGTCAAGGGGAGACTTTCCACATCATCCATAGAGATGAACTCCCATTCCCTCTCGGGAACTCTTTATCCCTTATTTCAACTTATTGGGTTACTGATGTTCGTCCTTCACCTTCTGGTTTACATGGAAGCATACCCCATGCGACTTCATCTTAAGCATCCAAAGTGCTATTGCCATTTACCACGGTGTATGGTGATCTTCAATCATAATTTCCTAAATGTCATGATTCCTCAAGATTGATTCCTCCAAAACTCTAAAACACTCTAGTTGGGGTTTCATCACCTTCTTTTCCAAAGAAAAGCATCTGAGGTTCTACCACCATCCTTTCATTGCATCAAGGACTAGACTGGCTAACCAAACAACCCTTAACTTTTCAACGTATCTTGTTACATCTGAGTGTTATCCAAACACCTCTCCTTTTCAAACTTAGGGTTAGCCAAACAACCTCTTCTAGCCTCTAGTTAAACAAGTCAGATGTAATGCAACTAGAGCATCCATTACCACTTCACATCCTTAGGTATTAGGTAACGTTAAAGACATACACTTCCATGTATTTCACTTATCATATTAACTCTTAACTCTAAGTCTATCTTCTTTGAGAACACTTTTGAGCTCATTTTCTTGGTAATCAAACTCAACCTTGTATGACTTCATATCTCATGATAACATCATCCTCATAAGGTGACTACCTCATTCCTCTTAGTGTTAGTAAACCATCCATTTATCATTCACTTTACCAAGTAGGTTATCTTCTCTATCCCCATTTCTCGTGGCAACGTTCCAACCTACATCATCTCTTATCCTTGGTGTATGACATGCGTAATGTCCTATCTCTCACCCCCATAACAAGAGGAAATAAGCATTTGGCTACAGTCCAAATACAGAGTTCTTCCCGTTCCAAGAGTAGAGATGGTACATCCCACCTTGCCAATACACCTTTACATCTAAGTTGCAACGTGCCACATATGTCTCTATAGACATCATGGTATCAAACTAGTCTTGAACCTACTGAGGTTTATATCCTTGGTCATCTCCTCTAGGTCGATAGGGTACCGACTCTTTTGGGGTCATCCCTCTTCCCTCATGCATCAAGGGAGTGACCTACTCATCTACCCTTTGGGTCCCATGAGTTCATGAAGGTGATCAATCTCCTGACCCATGGCCCTCAAACAATGATAGTTGTTACCTCCTGACCCTATGGTCATGTGCAACTGGGGAATTAGGCCACTCCTACTTTCATCGGTCTTATCCCTACCTGACCCTAGGATAGAGTTAGGATTCTCCATTATAGTACATGTTCACTTAGAACCTTACCCAAGTCTTCACCATCTCTCTTTCTGCATTCATGGGCTGGTTTTCCTCCTTTCATTGGGATCATGGCAACATGCCTACCTTGGTCAATCCCCATACCGGTTACCTCCATGGTAACACATTCATATGCAACTAGAGATGGATATCTATGGGTCTACAGGTTCATTCTCATACCATGTACTTTCACTTAGCTTCTCAAGATCCTGTGAGACCTCTTTAGGTTACCTTAAACCAACAAAACTGATATACACCCTACCGTAGGGGTCCCTCTCCCAAGATGGGAGGAAAACTATCTCTTGACAACAAGGTCACAAAAGTTCTTAGGTCTAGGGTTTACATCCACATGAGCCTACTTAACCCTAGCAAGCTATTAAGGCACAAGCAGATCACCTACTGTACCATGCTAGGTCATACTTATCCTCTTTCCTCGATGTTGGATCAAGATCATACTTTCCTTTATCATCAACCTAGTTGTGAGGGGTTCATTAAACATACCTTAAACTTAAGGGACCTCCCTTTTCCTTTATACATGAGGAGTACCATGCTCAAAACTATAGCAACTTAATTCTCATCATGAGCATTAGGTATACTACTTCCCCTCTTAGGCCTAGAAACCCTAAGTTCACTTCTTGATGACCAACTACATGCTCAATCTCTTAACCACAAACCAAGCATGTACTGGGTATGACATACACTTCCTGTCATCCTTCTCCTCGATCAACACTTTAAGGTTGAGTCCTCATCAAGGACAATCAACAAGGTGTAAGGCATCATAACCTGTTACTATACCTCTCCAGGGTTTATGGAACTCTTCTTCTCATCTATACCATAGGTACAAAGGTATAAGCAGACTCATCCTCTCTCTAGGGTTTGGTTCCTCTCATGGTAACCAAGACATCAGCAACCTCTAGGGATCAAGCATGTGGCGACCACTACCATCCACTTAGGTCGCATCATCCTCAACTTCCTACATATCTCAGCAGTTAGGATTCCAACCTTTTTGCTTGGTTCCTGCTCTCTCTTTCTAGAGCTAACCCTACAACCAACCTCACCATTAGAGGTCCTATCTTCGTGAAGGGTCAACCTCAAAAGAATGCCCTTATCTAGATGAAGTCTATGGTCGACTTATGTTCGCTCAAGGTTATCCATAACCCCTTATGCTCATTTCATAAGCCATCCTTCATACTCTCATGGTCAGGGTTTCAACCCTTTTCTCACATTACTAACATACCCTGGGTGCATGCTATGCCCTACTCGCATAAGCCCATAGGGTTTCTAAGATCCTTCACTAACGTCATCATATAAGGAGCTATCCTTTACCCTAACATGCACAACCCTTCCCAGGGTTGGGTTGCCAAAGGTGCTAGGTCACCCATGGATCATATAACATCCCAAAGGCATGTCCTTTCTAACTCATATCTCTCTAACCTTCACTTAGGGTTAGGGTTAGCATCATCCTCGGAGGATGTGCTAGGTCTCTACTTGCATGGGAGATCTCTATCTCCAAGACTAACTTATCCTCCCGACAAGAAGGTCTAGCCTCAGGTCTCTTCTGAGGACATGACAACTTATGTCATACGACCTAAGCATGTATCTATTATTTAATCTGCGCTTAATCTATTAAGCTTATGTCCATGACATTTTATTTACATGCTTTTCATTAATTTTATGGAGGATATCTTAAACCTTATCAACCTTACCCATACCTCAAGAGGGTGAGGAGAAGAGAGAAAACCCTAATCCTTAAGGTCCTTAACAGAATTTGTGATGAGAAGGGATGAATAAGATGAGAAAGTCCTAAAGGTATCTTATTTCGATTCATACCCTAAGACTTTGGCCAGGCAGTCACAAGGATCTGGGAGTCCTCGTATTCCGACTAGCAGTGCGGAGGAAAATATTGCCAGCCCCCGGTCGTGATCCTTTTCTAGACACCTTTGTCTTTCGCATATTCCTCTAATAACTCCCTTGGGTTCTATAGAGTTTGTAAAATTCAATAATTATTAGTGTTTAAGTGGGGAACCTACGCTTTGATACCAAATGTTACGACCCCACGTCCCGATAACCCCCGATTAAGGGAGACCGAGAGGTCGAAGCCGTACCCATACTTTCCATATCAAAGGTTCGACAATTAACCAAGAATAATTATCAAATTTTAACAGACTATACTTAAAAGCTGTAAGAAAATAAATTTTTGCATATCTTTTGAAAAACTTGGATCTCTAAACTTCTATCCACTTAAGGATTCTACTCTAACTAATCCTCCTTATATTTTACTTCATGTATTTCACAATATGATGATTTACTGTTTGTCCTTTTGGCTTGTACATAAAACGCCGACAAACAAAACATCGGTCAACCGAAGCTGGTATGTGGGGGAAACAATAAACGTGCAACTATGATAATAATGTAATCATTCAATTAATCATTTAACAATCAAGATTACGTTTTAAATATAACTCCGCGATCCAAGAGTACCCTATCCTCTATGTTGTCCCCATTAAACCCCTCACGATCCACCTATAAGTGAACCAATTGCTAGGGTCGAGTCACATGGCACTACTCGTAAGTAGCCCACTCCTTAACTCATGGCAGGCTAATGAGTCTCATGGCACTACACGTAGGTAGCCCAATTTCTAACTCTCGGTAACCTAGACCTTGCTCTAGGATTACCCCTTTTTTATTAGCCTTTTCAAAGCAACAGAGGTGGACCCGAATCTAGTCAGTTATATATGCACATTTATAGTGATAATCATAGTCACTGTATAGCTGCATGAAATAAATAAACATCCAACAATTATTTTCAAGCAATCGATTAAACTTCAGGAATCACCGTGAAACTAGAGCGATTATTCATAAGCGTAACCACATACCTGATTTGGTGAGTCATGTACATTATTCAACATATACTTCATTTATATACAATCAAGCCAATCAACAGATCCAAGCAAGTAATTCAATCATCACATAATTCCTGAAAAGAATATGTACTCTATTTATTACACACTTTATCACGAATCTACTTTATTGACTTGGATTCTCTTTCTAGGGATTCTAATCCGCATTAAGGTTTCATTAATATTCATTAGGGTTTCTTAGATCAATTTCTCAAACTTTATCCCTTTTAGTTTAACAAAACCTAAATTATTCTTTTCTACTTATATGAATCTCAATTGCTCAACTTATCCATTTTAATAGTCTTTTATACCCAAATTGACTTACGATCATCATATCCCTATTTAATAATGGATTTGAACAATTAAACCAATTAAAAGACATATTCTCCTAAATTAGGGTTTTCAAGCTCATTAATGCATAATCATGCACGAAACCCTAAATTTAGCCAATTATATAAAATGATCATCTTTTTAGATCCTATTTTCATTTTTAATAACATGTTAATATCAGCTTGAATTATCCAAATAACATCATCTATCATCAAAACTAAGGGTTTTTCCTTAATTAAATCATTAAAGATGATAACTTTATGTACTTTTCAAATTTCAAGCATATTTACGCACATAAACTCTAAATTAGACTAATCATGTGCAAAGTTCTTCATAATGTACCTTTTTACATTTAATAGGTTAACATCAACTCTAATGATCCATTAAACCCTATTAAACACTTTATTCATTTCAAAATAGGGTTTCTTAATCTTTAATTCATTAAAGTTGATAATTTACACTACTTTTCGAATAGCAAAAGGAATTAGCTTCTAAGTATATTTTTATTGGATTCCTTGCATTCTCCTGATCAAAATTCATATATTACTTGTCGTAATCGGAGTTACCAATCTTTATTTATGAAATTTGCAAGGAAAAGTACCTCTCGGCCAATTAGATGGCGCCACGTCGTCCTTTACCATGCAACGCTTGCTACTTTGGGAAACATAACCAATTGACTATTTTAGCCCCGCATAAGTTGCTTGTTCAGTAATACCCGGAGGGGTATTCTTGTCCAACGCACCTCCTGTGCTTCTTCCTCCTTGCGACGACCTAGCTTTGCCGCCGGCTGCAGATCGGGGAAAGCTCCCTCCTCTCCCTTTTGGTCCTTAGAGCACCGACGCCCACTCCAACACCTCCGCCATGGCCCGCCCTGCCCGCGGTGGTCTCCAGCTACGGCCGAGGTGGCTGGAGTCGGCCTGGCAGCAGCGCCCAATGCAGCAGCACCTGCAGGCCCGTTGGCCATATGGAACGAAGATGGAAGTAAGGGGAAGATAGCTGGCTACCCGAAACCTTTGGTGTTGCTTCGTGCCTTCATCACGATCCACCATAGCCGCCACGAGCCTCCAAATCAGCCCTATGTTTTCTTGGTTAGGGTTTTGACGAAAACAAGAAGTAGAAGAACAAGAAGGAAGAGAGTACATGGGATCCCTCTCTTGGACTCGGCCCAGGGCTCTTTTCTCCTTTTATAGATGAGGGTACAACGCCCTACGATGCTTGCTCACGAAGGAAAAACGTTCTTTCCTACTAGGAATCCAATTCCTTCATTAAAAGCTCGCTTCTCTCTCTCTTAATCCTCTTCTTAAAACCACATATTCATAGGATTTTTAGGAATACGAAAATATTCTCCCTTATTCTCTTTTGACTTGCTTTTTAATCCATTAATCACGAACATATATTTTCCTTAAGTAGAAAATACCTCTTCTTTAACAAAGCTACAAAAACCATAAATAATATAACATATTATCTTCTTATTTTGCACTTTTGGTATTTTCTCTTTCCTCTTTCTTCATTGGTACTCCTTAGATCCCAATAAACTCAAATAATTCGTAATTCCTTTTTAAGAAATACATCATCCTTCTAAATGCATCAATATGCATTATTTCACATTATCTTGTTTATTTCTTATTAAAATATCTCTTTTTGAGGATTTATGTTTATTTCCATTTTATTTTCCTCATTGGCATTCCTTTTAATATTAGTAACCTCGTGGATACAAAATTTCACCAAGAAATCTCATTTATACCTCTTTCCATTCATTTTCCACATTTTAACATTTTCTTTCTTAATAAAGAAATACATAATTAATATTTTTATTTTCTTATTGCTTTATTTTTACAACTTTGGACTCCTTGGAACCCAAGGAACCCAAGAGGCATGAAATCCTATTTGGATTTACCTTCTAGAGGTTTCCACATTATTTCTTTTCTTAAAAATTCAATTATCCATTTACTAATTGAATTTCCTTGTTATTTGGGCCCAATATCCAATAAAGCCCACAACACAAACACCAAGGCTATTGTAAACGAAATCCATTTATTTGAATAAAATTATATCATTATTTGTTCAAATATCTTTAATATGAGAAATTGCATTTCTCACCAATTGAACCCAAAAATTGGGGTTGTAACAAAATTAGTTCAAAAAATTACTACTATATTCCTAGAAAAAAAGGATTAACACATATATACAAGAAAGCAATACCATAGCTAGGTCAAGGAGGATAATAGGAATACCTTCACCGGAGTTGAGAGTAATAGGATCATTGAGATTCATAGCAGGTAGAACTCAATTTTTGGCATAAAAGTGGGTATACATATGTAACATTCTAGTCATCAATGTGTACGATCTGTCAAACCACTTTAGGGTTTGTTAAGTCACATTATTATTCCTAGGTGTGGTGTCTCATAAATAATCAAAATTACATTTTATCAAGTTTCCAATACCAATAACATGTTCCAACATCATCATTGTCAATGTTGAAGGATGGTCCACAAATAATCCTTAATGTGCACTGAAACCCTAAATCATCATCAAAGGCAAAGTTCAAGGGTCGATATCAAGGTGTTCACAAATTTATATGGGGGAAATCATAAGATTTGATACCCTCATATTCAAAATATCACCAATTTAGGGTTAGCACCCATCATCAAGATCCATCACTATTTGTATTACAAAAATCATATCCTTAAGATTAAAGTTGAACAATCAACATTGTTAAATTTTGATCCACAATTCATCAAGTCATGTCAATATGGTCTAGGGTCTTATCATATAATCATAAGAGTTAAGGATTTAGGGTTCTAGAGATTAATCATCATGATTGAATCATATGATCATTTACATATTCTAAATATTGAACGTTAGGAAGATCAGCGAAAATAGAAATAGAATCAAGGTTGAAAATAATTCTAGACAATTGCTTAGAATTTTTTAAAAAACTACAATTCGATCATATTTTTCGGTCAAGTTAAAAAATGATGATTTTTATTAGATTTGATGAAATTATTGGAATATTTCATAGACAGGAGAGGATTTACCAAAGAATGAGGGGAGGAGTAATGTAGCCCTTGAATCACATCACTACTACAGAAATCGCCTTTGGCGTCGGTTGTTTAACCCCTTTTGGCGTCGGTGTCCGGCCGACGCCTATGTGGGCGCCGCTAAAGGTCGAACACTTCAGCGTCGGTTTTTTACCCGACGCCTATTTAAAGTACAAGCATCGGGTGTTTATAAACAATCGACGCCAAAAGCGTTCGCGCCACAGAAAACGGTGACATCTAGGAAAGCCCTTTGGCGTCAGGTATCTACTAAAAGACCGCCGCCTACATGTATTAGAGACCAAGTACTGCGTTGGTCACATCAGGCGTCATTTTTTTACAAACACCCGACACTCTACGTTTGTGCTGACGGTTTGTCTACTAAATGACCGACGCCTACATGTATTAGAGACCAAGTACTGCTTTGGTCACATCAGGCGTCATTTCTTTACGAAAACCCGACGCTGTAGGTCTGTGCTGACGGTTGTCTGTAAATAACTGACGCCTATATCTATTTTTTTTTTCATATCAGTTTGCAGGCCTGCTGTGGCTGGTCAGCAGGATGAGAACCTACAGTTCAGTTTTCTGAACTGCAGGTTTACGACATCCATTGATATCAGCCTACAAACAGGCCACAAACCTGCAAAATTAACAAAAAAAGATTCACACAAGTAGATACATTCAGACATCAATTCAATTCTCACGTTCACACATATAGAATCATTCAAATACATGTTTTAACATTCAGAAACATTCATTTACAAAGTATCATTCAGCATCACTATCAACATCCCAATTATATCTTACAATTGCCACTGTTTGTATGGCTATTGCCCATTATTCTCTTACTTTAATACTTCCCTCGTATATGGAGCATGTACATTTTTTAAGCGTTTGCCTATAGTGTGGTCAGTTTTAAACACCTGCAAAGAGAATGATGTATATATATAAGTAATAATATAAAAATAAGATTGATATATTTCATACTAACTAATGAGACTATATATAATACCTCATGTATGGTATCGATGTCCAATGCGGCATGTTTGATAATCATCTGCATAAATCACATCACATAGTATGCGCATGCCCAACCATTGTCTTGTGTAGCGCACTATAAATTGAAACATACAAAATAATACAACTAAGCACAATTCACATCAATAATATATACATTGGAGTCGGGGAGTCGGGAACTTACTTTTACGTTCTCCCAATTTATTGGCTGGTTCTTTTTCCTTGGGACCTTTCCTCCAGCCATTTTGAATGCATCTAAACCCCTACATGTTAATATAACACAGTAAATTGCATAAGTAAATAGTAATTTAATAAAAGATGTTAACGGATAAAAAAATGAAATATTTCTCACCAGAATAATGGCATTCTCATTACGTGTCCAATTTTAGTGTTTAATGTACTTCCTGCGGGATCTAGATAATAAACAGTGAACGTCCCGGGGACAATAACTAGTAACTCCCAATGTTTACCGCTAGAGGTAAAAAGTTAACAATTAATAACACAAAATGCAAAATAAAAATGGAATTTTCTTAAGTCCAAATTATAAATAAAGTAAACTTACTTGACATTGAATGAAGCTATTATTATCGTCTTCATTTGCTGACCAAAAATTGCTGACCAAAAATTGTATATATAATTTCAGATCAGTTGACATCATATATACACATTAACAGTCTAAATCAATGTAAATTTATCTTACAATTTCAGTCGTGTAGAGGACATCTGCTTTGGGCCACAATATGACCCCGCCTTCTGCCTCACCAAGTTTATCAATATCTGGGTGGGCATATGGCAACGCAACTTCCCTCCAATCGGGTAATACATGTATCGGTCTCACACGAATGTAGCCATGCGGCATTGGAGTCCCATGAAACGTTGCCCCAGGAAGGGACTGGTAAGCCTGTGCCTCTGCAACAACATAGTCTTGCATTCTTAAGCGGCATGGCTTCAATGCCTACAAATTTACGTAAAGAATGTTATACATATATACATATCATCTTGAAAACATATCATCTTGAAAAGACTAGCTACAATGTCATAAACAATACTTACAGCAGACGTGTTAGGCGATGGGTCTCCAGGATTACTCGCAGTCTGTGCACCAGGAGAAGAGTGGGTCGCCATAGGCTGATTGGAAGCCTGAGATGCCTGCCACCGCAGCAATTCTTCCTTGACCTTCTCAGCAACTACATCGTTGACCTTCTTAGCAACTATATCCTTGACTCTCTTATTCACCTATACATGGATAAAACAAACATTAGCTTCTTATTAATGAATTTCCTTTTGCAGTAACATTCTAAAAAAAGAATAGGATACCTCTTCTTGAGAAAGTCCCACTCTGGGTTTGCGCTGGGATGGCCCAAAGAATGCTTTGATGCCCACACCAGCGCCGACACCTCTAACACGTCCAGGATGCTCTGGGTTACCCAGAGCAACTGTCAATTCATCCCTTGTGCCCTGAGGGATGAACGTGCCTTGTTTCCTCTGCTCGTGCAGCTCCCGCTAATCACCATAAATAGAAATTGGTAAGTTAACACCACAAATAATTAATATTCAAACGATTGCTCTAAGAGTTGTATTTTACCATTTTTGCAGTCGCCTCAGCAGTTACGGGCTTCTTTATTTCACCCTTCTTGTTTTTCCTGCTAGCTATCCAGATATCATGGCGAGGCAAGGGTGTGGCAGACTCCTGAGTACGAGTAGCATCCTGAGTAGCCGCAGACTCCTGAGTAGCCGCAGACTCTGCCTGTAGTCTTTGGCGAACGCTTGCATAGCCTTTTGGACCCATAGTGTGGTCATGCACATTCAGTGCACGCCTTGCTTTTTGTGCGTCACTGAGGGCCTAGTTAGTATGCACATTTATAATTAGGTTAGTAGCACAATGTATATTAATTAAAATGGGAGTGACGCCTAATACCTTGAATTCTTCAGATTTGCGGTGGAGCAGCAGCGCCGGCGGTGGAGCAGCAGCTAGCAGCGAGGCTGGAGAAGATGGTTGCAGTAGCGCGACGGCGGTGTAGGAGCATCAAGGGCGTGGTGGCGCCTAATCTCAGGCGTTGCGGCGCCTAATCTCAGGCGCTAGAGCAGCAGGGGCGGCAGATAAGGGGGCGCGGAGAAGGGAAGAAGGTAGCAGGAGTGGCGGCGGAGAAGGGGGTGCCGGAGAAGGGGGCGCCGGAGAAGAAATCGCCGACGAAGGGGGCGCCGGAGAAGAAATCGCCGGAGACGGAGAAGAAATCGCCGGAGAAGAAATCGGCAGCAGTAGAGAAGAAAAGGGAAATCGGCTCGCAATGAAACAGAGGAAAGGCGAACGGTCGGGCGATCGCGGGATAAAGTTTCCAAATAGCATCGGTTGTTTCAAACAGCTGACGCCTAAATAACTTTAGCGTCAGTTGTTTTAAACAACTGACGTGCAATTGGACGATATTTTCATGAAATTGTTTGGCGGGAACCATCTTCAGCGTCGATTATAAAAGGATAACCGACGCTGAAAGTGACACTTTTCGTGCAAATTTTCATCGCACATAGGCGTCAGTTTTTTATCTACATCACCGACGCTGAAAGTGACACTATTTTTCTTGATCGAAATTTGGATTTCGCGGGCGACTTTAAGCGTCCGTTTTGTTATAAACAACCGACGCTGAATACAAAGCGGTACCCGTCTCTGGATGATCTTAGAATATAGACGTCCGTTTACAGAAATCACCGACGTCTAATAATATAGGCGTCAGTTTTCATAACAAACTGACGCCCAGAAAAACGACACTGAATGTTGTTTTTGTAGTAGTGCATGCAGTCCTTTAACCTCTAACATTAATTTATGGCTAGGGTGCCCCCCAACTCTTATGCTAACAACCTGTGTTCTAGGAAGGGCAACATTGTGGTGGGGCTAGGTTGTGGTAGAACATACATATAGAAAACAAAGTAAGTGAGTCTATGCAAGGGTGATGTTGGGGTGTGTGCGGGTAAACTAAAACTAGTGGTGGGGTTTTTATTGGTTATTGAGGCTAGGTTTTGGGTTCACAAATATTTGGTTTGGAACACAGTTTATGACTCTTTTACTTGGCCCCCAAGACATGGATTCGATCAATGGAAGGTTTGGATGGTCCTAGAAAATGAGAGGGAGAAAAAGAGAAAAAATGAGTTGAGCAAGGTAGGCATCCAATCTAACATTTTCTTGTTATTGTTTCACATGATTTTTCTACCCAAATTTGGCTTATTATGCTATTTTTCATGAGGATTTTTCTCATGTTCATGTGCTTGTTGAAATTTTTTCTTAAATTTCCTAAGACAACTTTTGTTCATAAATTGTGTTGATTTTATATGTATTTGGCTTGAAATTGCTTTATTTTACTATTTTTATAATACAATGCTATTTAATTACATACTTAAACAAGATAAAAAAAGCCACATCTGATGGTTTATTGGACAAGTGGTGGCCTAAGCTTTCCTCGATAATATCAATGAGGGAAACCACCAAAAGTATCTCAAACCAGACGGATCTTGTTTCATCAAGGAATCTAATTTGAGTCCATCCCATCATCTTTCCGTGTAGGATCCAAAGCCCAAGGAGGAGGAGACAAAGATACCTAGCAACCATTCAAGAATTTTCTATGCTATTCTTATCCTTCCTCCCTCCCTCTTATTTTGTGTTGAGCAAGAGGGGAAAAACCCCCATTGTTTAGGACCTTGGAGAAGCCCGATTTTGACTCTAATGTTCATGTTTGATTCTATATAACTATCCATTGTTTTGGATTTTTATAACGGAAAACCATATATCTATTTTTTATGCTTGATCACCTGAAGCATGTAACGAATTGTTAATTGTTGTTAAAGTAGGGCTAATAATTAGTAAGTTTTTGTCATCATAGTCAATAATGTGCTTTGAAAGAGGGACAAACATGATTGTCACCAGTCATCAGTCTACCTTGGAGATCATTCAATTATTTTTCAACTTTGTTCAACTTCTTATTTGTATCTCCAAATTCTCCTTTTTCCCATAGTCCCATTTTCATAGAGAAATTCACCAACTTCTGATGTATATTACTATTAGCATTTTCATTCCACACATTTCTAACCATGGGCTGCATTATGGGTCCTCTAACCATAACTGCTCCATCTTAAAGGAGTGTCTCTTTCTTTTTCTTTCTTTGCATCACTTCACTTCAAAAGGATCGGGGCCTAGTTAGAATTTTTCCTAACCAAGTGAGATTTGCATGGGGATGGGCTCTACTCCAGTTAGTTGTAATGAGGGATCCATTGAGTCTCTTCATTATAATATTATATTCTTTCTCTCCTTGAACCACGTAAATAGATTGCCAGAGAAAGCTACATCCACCAATTCACAACTATGATAAATTCATTGAAGTTATTTGAAATGTTTCAACTCTGATTTCCCCTCCTCTCCTCTCATTGAAGTCACCAAAGTAGATCATAGGAAAATTTCTCATAGCATTCATCTCATTCATGAACTCTCAAATTTTATGTTTGAAATGGTTTTCCTACCAACCAAGCATCCCAATAAGTCTCCAGTCGCCTTCATTTCCTTTTCCTTTAACTTATATCGCAAAATGGTGGGTGGAATAGGAAAAAACAATGAATTCCTCCTCATTTCACCACATTCCCATACCACCTATCATTCATATCTTGCTTACACAAACTCCATTGTCAAATCCATACTTCTTATGTATCTCATCAAGATCTGTGTTAAACAACTCTGTCTCCATCAGAAAAAAAAGTCAGGCCTCTCCCTCCAACATAAACGTTGGAGGTGTGGAATGTAACACAGTTGGCCAATCATTGGTAGTTTATGCTTAAATCCTTCATTGTTCTTCATGGGCCTGAACAGAGTCAGGACCTGCTACTTAGTGAGGATTGGCTTCATAAACCATTGAGTTTTCATTCCCCCTTATAGTCTTGGCATTTTGTTTCCTTTTTCTTCCATCATCTTCACCCCTTTACTTTCATTTTGTCTTTCTTTGGTATCAATCTGGTTTTGTTTTCCGTTTACTTTCTTGTCAGCATGCTCTCGGTCATTCTTTTAAATTTTCTTGTCTTATCTTGTGCTTCTTCAGTTGGCATAGTTTCTTTGCCTTTAGTCCTCAACATCATTTTAGCATCAACTTTGAGTGCATCCGACCCACCTACTGTTGCTTGTTTCAATGCATTTTCTTTTCTTAGTTTTCTTATGTTGGTGCTTAGATCTACCTCCCCTCCGTTCTCCTGTGCATTGAGAATCTTATAAGTGTGTACTCTCGAGCTTTATGTCTTTGTTTATGTACTTTCCTCATCTTTATTGGTGTCTTCTTTAGCTGGGCCAACTTTTTCTCTTTACCCTTTTTACCTCTATGACTCCCCAATTCTTCATCCCTTCCTATTTCACTTCCCTCTTTAGTAATAGTCTCCACCAACATCTTCTCTATTTTGGTTCCTTTCTTTGCAGTCTCCCTTTCTATTTCCTGACCCTCCCGATTATTGTGATTTGGGTTGCCAGAAAGTTTTGTCTCCTTTCTTTTGAGCATTCCCTTTCCTCACCTCTAACATCTATAGCATTGAATCTAATCTTCCTCCTACAACTTTTATATGAAGCTCCACCTTCTTGCTATCTATTTGGTCTTCTAGATGATGATCGAATCCAACTCCCCCATTCTGACATTACCTCCTTACTTGCGTTGTTGCAACTCGAGTATGTCCCAACCTACCACAATCATAGAATAAGTTAGGGAGTCTTTCATACCTTAGATCAGTGTTTATTAGCTTCCTTTGTACATCCTTCATCAGTTTCTTTGTCTTCAATGGTTTCTCAACTAATCAACACTTTTGACCTTATGGCCCTTGTTGATTTGGTTTTTCTTGCATCTAGCTCGACCACTCTTCCCACTTTGTTTGCAATAAAAGTGAGCACCTTGTCTGATTTATACCCCATGAGTAGATTGTCGAACATGGTCTAGAAAGCTGCTTCCTTGAACTCCATTTCATAAGGTTGTTCATCAACAATAACCCCCTTCACTCAAAACATCTTGTTTTCAAAGGTGGATGACACACTCTCCCTAATTCTTTTTTTTATCTTTTTCACACCAAATTGAATCACCAATACACCGTGTTCAATTTGTTGAATACCTTTGTTTCAGATTCTATATTTGTAGGAGAGTGCATTGACAATCATTTAAGTTGAAAGGTCTACCTGCTAACATTTCCCCCACAAGGATTCTATCATTTTCTCCTTTTCTATTTTACCATCTCCTTTTATGAATGCCTCCACTTTATTTTCTACCTCTACGATTTGGATAGACTAATATTTCCTTACTAGATCTTCAGTGATGATTTTCTTTCTAACTTTTGACTTCTCCGATAACAGGTACTCAAGGCACTGGAGTCTCCACCAAGAAGAACAAAACCCAAGTCGTCGCCATTGTTGGGAACTAACCTAGCCCTATTTCAGTCGTCTACGCGGGAGCACCAGACCATCGGGAGGGAACTTCTATGAACCAAAACATAAGATATAGCAACTTAGTCGACCTAGTTAACCAATTTGTAGCGTAAGGTGGAAGGATCAAAATCAAACCATCAAGTCTTACAAATTGAAAGAACACATGTAGATTCACATCAAGTTCTAAAGACTCTGATAATCATAACATCAAAAAACAAACAACAACTTCTACCAAAAATCGATATTCACATTAAATAACTACAACAAGGTCGAGAATAATTGGGCAGCTACAGAAATGACATAATCCATCTTGCAAAAAATATACTTGAAATAGAGAAAACGTTATAAAGCAATCTAAGACAAGAAAGAAAACCATTAGAACATTTAAACCTCATTCAAGAGCATTCCTTTGTAGTAGACCACCTAGTCAGTCAAGAACCAAACCACATGAGCTCTCTTCAGAAGAACATCTTGGACACATTGCTTTAATACACAAACCCAATAGAAGAAGAAAATCAACCATTGGCATTTAAAATGGAATTGGTCAGAGCAAGAAGATCATTTTAAATCAAATTCATAACAATTCAACTATTTAAATTTCATCTAAGTTTACTATTAAATATAATTTTAATTTAGAAGTTACAAAGTCTTAACAAAGCAGTGAAATGATTATTGAAGTCTTTTACCAAACACCTTTGGTCCTTCTTGTTTGTCATTGGTTTTCTAATATTTCTACTTGTGTTCAGTTGCAAAGCAATGAATGAAGTCCACCATGCCAATGGTCATCTTAACAAATTATATAGATAATAAGGCTTTGAGATCATGCCTGGTTAATAATGGAATGATGATATTGTTTTATTTACTTCGATCGAGGTGATTTATCATCATTTGATTTGAAATGAATGAGGATACCCAACTTATTATTGATAGCCAAACCACTAAGGAAGAGTGACGTGACTGAGATTGAATGCTTTGAATGGTTTATAGGGAAAAGGGAAAAGCAAAACCTACACAAAGGTAAGTCATTGAGAAAATGTCTTGACTATAGCATATACACATATCTTTATTAATCATGATAAAGATGAACTGCTAATCACATCATCTGATATTGGAAACAACTTAAACTGACACATCATTATGAATGAGTACATACAATGTATCCTTTTGAATAAGAACCAATGCCCCAAACACTTCATCATGATTGATCATTTACTTCCTTTAATATGCCATGCATACTCCTAGAAGGAGGATAAATATGTGTACATGTTGAATAATAGGGGACTATTCTGATACAAAAGAATCCTAAGTTCTAGTTATTAAAGATGATACAATGATTAACCATGATCAATTATTCGAATTCTAAAGATTAACTCCTCCATGTCTCCTACATCAAACATGTATCCAAAGGAAGATTGAAGGAATATTATTGAAAATCACTTAGTGAACTTTGATATTGCATTAGATGCAAAGTCAATATTTCCCTAATGATTTTGCCATAGTACTAATAGATTATGTTCTAGATATACATTCATAAATAAATAGCTGACCTTAATTGAAAAGGAAAGTTTATTATTACTTTATACAAAAGTCATTATAGAAATTTGATGTTTGGGGTGAACCTGGAAAGAGAGGAAGAAATGGCTAATTTAGTGCATCATTCACATGTAACACCTCGTACTCAAGGAAAAATGCTATCAATGGTTAGAACCAATGTCATGAGGAAGTTTTATTTGGGTTGTATATAACCTATGTAATATATTTGTTTCTTTGTAACGTTATCACAGTATGGAGTTATATATATATATATATATATATATATATATATATATATATATATATATATATATATATATATATATTAAAAGGTTTACAAAATCATCACAATTTAGTGTTATATAATGTCATCAAGTACTACACATGGTGCATGTGAAATGTGAGTTTCAAATAGGAATTTTTTTTATTCCAGGTTCCCTTTTATAAGGAAAATTAGCAAAAACATTGTAATAGATGGCCCAAAGATGGAGAATTACACAAACATGAACTTGATGTTATCTAATTTATTGTTTTAATGTAAATTGAAAGAAAATAAGTTAAATAATGATGCTTAGGAGACATGGTTAGACTGGAGAATCATGTTCATGCCAAAACAAAATTTGATTATTAGCTTGAGTATGATAGACCAAATTATATATAAAATAAACTTGCATTTTTCTCAAATTTATTATTCCGAACAATGCTAAAATTTAAATGAATTAAGGATTTACCTAATTGAATCTCTAATTCTTTTTGAAAAAAATAACTCTAATGTTTATGTAACATCCATGACCTGGGTTATGTGTTAACCCTAGATGTTTTGCCTAATAAGGTTGAGTAGATGCTTAGTCTTATCTTGGGAAAATTAATTAGGGCTCATGAGACACTTACATTTCAATTTTTGTCTTATTTGAACAATGTTGAAGCAATGTTTGCTTGTATTGGACTAAAGTGCAAATTACCCAAGTTGAGGGGTTAAATTGCAAATGTTGCATGATAAGATGTTCCTATGATGTTGAGACATCATAAGAATGAATATGATGTAGTGGTATGGTTTTCACAAGCTTGGGCACCAAGATTGAGCTTGTAAAGCAATCCTTGTACATTAAAACCTAGATTTGGTGTAATGTGCAATTTACCCAAAACCTAGGATTCAATATGCAAATTACCACTTCAATAAGGTCCTTAATGTTTCTTGGCATCATTTAGAGCAAAGAAAATGTGAGGGGCGCTTCATTTGAATTAAGTTGAAGGAGAGAGAATCTTGATATTAAAATAATCAAAATTTAATCCTAAGTGAAACCCTAATTTAATTTAGGGAAAAAATGAATGTATTAACTAAAGGGCCTTCAACCAAAATTAAAACGGTTGGATTCAGATGTGTGTGGATAAGACTAAAGCCTTGCAAAGGCACGAACATATCCTAAGGAGGTGAAATTCCACTCACCATTATTATAAGAAAAATAATTTCCACTCAAATATGGATATTCTTATTATAAGGGTTAAGGTGCTTAATTTCTTTTCCCTTAATTCATGGATAATGGAAGGTAGTTCGGTGGGGATAGATTTTCCCTTGCATGCAAGAAACCAAGGGGGAAGTGGTGGCAACAATTTTGGAATTAAAAGACTTTTATAAAGTATCTTCTCTCTGATTGATTTTCTTATAAAAGTACCATTTCTAAGCCAAAACAAAGGCTTTTTCAGATTTCTTTCTTTCCCCTTGCTTGGAAAACGGCCAAGGATCTGTGGAGGAGCAGGAAGACGACCCCCAACCTGTTGGTAAGGTTCTTGACCTCCCTTCACCTTGAATCCATGGTGAAAATCGAATATCAATGCATGAAATCTTCATATCTCGATCCCCTCTTCAATTCTAACCAATTATTTTCACTCAAAGCTTGAGGACGACCCTTGGAATAGTGAAAACAGTTGCATTCACCATTTTTGCCGTGAGCTTGGAGCTTTGAGCTCAATTGGAGGCGGGTTTTATAACTTGAACCCTTAATTTTATTATTGCAATCAATTGGTGATCATTTCTACATTTCCGAAATTAAGTTTGGTTGATTGATGCAATCTCCATGGAAATCATAGTAGATTTCGTGAGTTTGGAGCTTGATTATGATGAAATCATCACAATCACACACCTCCCTAAATATCTAGGGCAAACGGTTTTAATCTTGGGACCAAACGGTTTCACCAAACCGTTTGGTGACCAAACGGTTTGCAAACCATTTGATGGTTTGGGTCCCAAACCGTTTGGGATGGTTGACCATTTGATATGGTTGAACGTTTGAAGATATATGCTGTGGTGCTTAAATTTTGATCCAATGGTTTTGATTGGTTTGATCTTGAAGGTTTCAATTGTGAATGATTACTTAATTGCAAACTCTAATCGACTAAGTGTTGAATTTCCAATTGATTGAGATGATGGTTTGGGTTGATTGAACCAAATGGTTTCAAAGCCGTTTGCGAATTTCCCAAACGGTCTCATGAAAGTTTGAGGGTCACCCAAGACCGTTTGGAGGTCTAGGGTTGAGCATGGTTTGGTATTTGATGATCAAAAAATACCAAATTGAATTGCAACTAAGTGCTGATTTGATAATCTATCCAATGTTCCAAAACCCTAATTGGATGTCATGGTTTTTGGTGATGGAATGGGCAAACGGTCTCAAGACCATTTGGAGATCAACCAAATGGTCTTAGGACCGTTTGGTAGTCATCCAAGACCGTTTGAGGTCAGGTCATATCATGTGATCATGATAGTTCAATAATTTCAATTGATTTGGTTCCACAATGTCAACCATTGATGGATCCTCGATTTCAAACCCTAAGTGATGGTTCCTTGATTATCAAACCTAGTTAAATTGGGTTCAAAGCCCAAAATTGAAGGTCTAATTGAATGGTGATTCAGTGGTCCAATTAATGAATGCTTTAGTGGTTCAATTTATAATTGGCCCATGGATTGAAACATTGAGTCGATTGAGTGTTGAAGTGCCTTTTTGGTCCATGCAGTTTTGAGAAGGTTTGGTCCAAACGGTCTCAAGAAAATTTGATTCCAAACGGTCTCAAACCATTTGGAGACCCAAAGTGCAAATGGTTTTCAATACCTACTTTGTTCAATTGATTTCAAGTATAACTTGTTCAAATGGTTTTCAAACAATTGATGTATGAGAACCAAGATCATTGAGGGTCAAAGTAATTAACTTTGTGAAAATAAACATGGTTAATCCATTTGAATATCTCATGTAATTGAAGGTCCAATATGGTGAACCTATTTAGATACTTAATACAATTGAAGATCTAAATGGTTAACCTAATTGGTCACTTTGTGGAATTGAAAGTTTCATTGGTCATTTATTTTGAATTCCTTATATAATTGATGGTTTAATTGATTAGACCATTTGAACATCTAATATGATGAAAGGTCAATCAGCTATGTGATTATTAAAGATGTAGACCCATGATGATTGTGAAGGTTAACCCTAGCTATGTGTACTCAAGTGAAGAGTTGACCTAGATTAATATTGGAGTACTTAACATCCTAAAGAGGATGACAGAGAGAATGAGAGGGATGAATGCTTATATAATTAAGCCCTAATTCTCTCATTATAAGTAAACTATGTGATAAGGGTTGATCCATAATAATGAGATCATGAAACCCTAATCAATGAGCCCTAACCCTAATTAGAGTAATGCTATGTGTGAAACCCTAATCTAGGGAAAAGCTGAGTGTCATCATAAATCCTGGGTGATGATGTAACCCTAGCTTAGTGTAACAATGAAGGAAACCCTAATTTAATGGGAATTGTATAATCTAACCTTAATTTGGGTATGAGGAAAGAGAAACCCCACTTGGATGTGAATGATAAACCCTAATCCTTAAATTGGGATAAAAGTATATGAAACCCTAATATAGGGTTGTGCTACTAATTCTATGTGAAGTCCTATCACTGGGTGATGTGTTGTGAAATCCTAATTACACATAATACTATGTGAATCCTTGATATGGAAGGATGATTATGTAAAACTCTATTGGATAATAATACTATGTGAAATCCACAAATGTATGGAATATTCTATGTGAATTCTACAATTATAAATATGGATAATACTATTCCTAATTAAGCTAAAGGGGTGGGATGATGGCAGCCGTGGTGGTGTAAAACGGTCGTGGTGATCTTTTGTAGCACGATCATGCAAGGTAGCACGGCCGTGGTGGATTCCCCTTGCACAACCATTCTTGGATGCATGACCGTGGTGCTCTATGCTTGACTTGGAGTTGATTTGCAAGTGACCTAGAATGGTTGTTTTGTTAGTTCCTAAGTTAAGGATGAGTCCATAGTATTGGAAATGATTATATATTCAAATGAGTGACTAATGATCACTACTTACATGATAAATGTAATGAACTGGTGCATAAAGTATTAGGATGGGTAATACCCTAATACAAGCTAAGTGTATGAACTCAAGTAAGATAAAGGTGTTGAGGGAAGTGATACATCAAGATATGATAGATATCACATCCAAAACCCCATATACTGCTATACCTTGATGTGTTATAAGTCCAATATAATTGGATGAATGATACAGAGTATTGTTATCTGAAACTTTAATACAAGTCAATGCTATGTGATTCATAATACAAGGTAATGCTATGTGAAATCCTATGAGAAGTTAATCCTATGTGAAGCTCAAATACAGAATAATGGGTTATAAATGTAATAAGATAACCCTCAAATTGCATGATATTGATATGTAATTATGTCATGATTACTAATCATGCAGATATGTTGAGAAGATGAGCATAGCCAGGTATGGGTTATGATGCTTTGTTATTAAGAATGTTTTATAGGATTTATAAGCCTTCATATGCTTTGTGTAGTATGAATTATAGAACTTTATGTACTATGTGCAATACATTATGTATCAAGATTCAAGATGTTCTTGGTTAAATGATCTGAAGGCATTAAGTTACCTAATAAGTGATAATAAGTATCCATGGTGAGTTCTGGGTTCAAATACCCAGATACTATAATCTTTATGATGAACCTATTAAGAAATGGAATTGTGCTTGGTGAGTTGAGGGACTAAGATCCCAACACTTTGTGAAAAGAGTATGGCTACATGCCACAACTCCACAATGACAATGCCAGGCATTAGATATATGAACTAAGCCTGAAGAGAGATAATGTTGTGGTAATGATTCTATAGTGAATAAATATTATACATGTTCTTCATATTCCTTAAAGGATAAGTGACGTGTTGATTCTATCAAGTTATAGCTACAATGCTTCTGATAAGAATAATGTTCTAATTTGTTAGACATTAAAATATTTGTTGTCAAATAAATATGACTCCTCTATTTATATCTATCTTCTTAAGCTGCAATAATAATGTTTTTGGTGGAGAGTTATATCTCTCACTGGGGCAATTTACAATTGTCTCACCCCCGTGGGAATCACATTTTTAGGTGGACGCGGACGAGGAGGCAGGAATCCTTCAGTAGGTGAAGGACAACAGCAGCAACAGTAGGGACAACAGTGAAGTCTCAGGTGGAGACACTGACTGTTATGCCTTGTATAGATGTAGATAGAGTCCTATGTGTCGCCTTTGTACTCTTAGGTCCTCGGAGTAGTAGTTAGTGCTTTCGAGATTTTAGCTCAGTGCCTCGAGATTTTATACTGCATGTATTTAGCTTGACAGGACAGTTAATGCTTGTAGCTCACAGAAAGAGATGATACAAGTTATGTACTTTTGAAAAACAGAATGTAAATGTGTTAATTTGTTTCTATGTGAGAAAGTTTTTACTTGATGGATCTTTTGATAAAAAGGTTTTAATTTTTCGTGATTTTTGGTAATCCACTGCTTAGTGAACGCTTCCGCATTAGTTAATTATGTTTTCATGAGTTGTATGCCACAATTTAGATATCAAAAAAAGAACACATAGCTTCTCATCTGCAAACCCATATCTGAAACATCAAGATAAGGAAAGAATACATAAATTGCATTGCACTTACAAGCAATGCCCTTATCTAGTTATATAGTTTTCTACTCAAAAAATTCTTGTACTACATGATTCCCTAGTTTGAGGCTTGGATCACTAGTTGCACGTTCTTGTACTAAATTAGAGAAAAGAAATGGTTAAGGTTTTATAAGTATGAGACAATTTCCTTGAATGTATTCAGAGGATGGTCTCCATGTTAAGGGCACACCAAAAAAAGCTGATGATTTTGATAAAAAAGACAAGTTGAGTTTCTACAACAATCTGAATGATGAAGGCCAGCTACTTCAGAGAGTTAGTCATACTATTACCAATTCCTACTCATCTATCGACATCGATCATTTATGACTAGTATTTTCATCAAGTTACCCAAATGAGGCAAGCAACAAACAATGCAATATTGTTCAATGGATATCACATACATCATATAAAAACAAGATAGTCCTAATAGTTACCAAATTAGAAGAAAGCGACACTATATTATGAGCATATATAATATATGAGATTATATAGAAAAAAATTAAATAGAATCAAGTATTATTTTCCTGACATTAGTATGTTAATATTACTCATATGGTATATAGGCTATTTCTAGCAATAGTGGTCTCCTATCTCACCATGACTACCCCAAATCAATACAAAAGGACATAGGGAGGAAGAAATAATATCCTATCATGTAGACAGGATGCAAAGGAATCCTTTCTCACACAAGCATCATTTAATTTGTTATGGAAAGGCACCATAGCTAGAATGGGCGATGAAGGCCTATCAGATATGAATAGACAACAATCCACATGTTCTTAGTGACATTATAAACAATAGAGGCTTGGCGTGACGGGTAGGCTAGGAGTGAAGAATTTTTCAATGTTGTGTATTTCTTTGTCACACATTCACAGGTGATTTCTAGCAATGTTTGGATTGCAATTATTCTTCGCCCTATTAGCAACATGCTATGGGAATTCTAGAAGGTGGGAGAGAAGCATCAAATTTTCATTTTCTATGTGATTTGGAGGGTATAGGAAACAATGATTTGAATTATAGGGGGACTATTTAGAAACATAGTTGACTTGACATGAGCATGTGATGTGCTCATTTAATATCTAACTTTTGCATACTTTCACACACAAATCCAGTTCATTTTTCCCTGCATTTGGCTTTTAATCATACTTAATTTGCAAGATTTTTATTAGTTTCACTCGTTGCATGATTTTAATCACAGGTAACAATGAAGATGATGAAATGGGGATAATCCAACCCAAATCCGACCTTAGTTGGATTCCCTAATGAATTGCACTTGATATAGAGTTGATCCTGAAGAAACTAAAAAATACACAGCGTGTGTTATTTAAGACACGGGGTATACTTTTTAGGAAGGGAAATTCTCAATGAAAAAGCAAAATACATGACGTGTGTTATTTAACACACGACTTGTGTGTTTCTAGAGGATTTCATTCCCAGCTACAAACAAAAGACATGGCGTGTTGCTTCCAAGACATGATGTGTTTGTGTGTTCAAAAGGCAAATTCAAAGTTCTGTCAACTCACACGACGTGTGATAATTCAAACACAATGTGTGCCATCTGCCCAGATCGACTTATGCTATAACTACAAGGCACGTCTTATCAGCAACATGTCATGTACTCTTCACGAAAGAGCTAATCACCTGATAGTTGCATTGAGTCAACCGACGTGTCTTTCAAAAGACACACAATGTCTTTGTTGGTTTCTGCATATTTTAAAAACAACTGCCCTTCATTTTAAAGATGACACCAACCATATGGGGCAATTATCATTCATCAGTTAGAACACTTCACGACCAGAGAAAGTTATAGAGCAAGAGAGTGGCAATTTTGGAAGAGAAGGAGATGTTTCTTGGGAAAGAACATCCATTCTTCATCATTTCTCCTCTTCTTCTCCAAGGGTGCATCAGAGATTCTCTACTTTGGAAAAGCCTCTTAGGAGAAAAGGAAGTATGTGTTGGAGAAGTTTCCAGGGTGGAACTACATTCTCAAGTCAGAGTTTTACTCTTTCCACTTTACTCTTTGGTTTCTCTTAATTTTTCTTCTTTCTAATCATCAAAAACTCTGAAAATTGTGACCTTTGCTTGTTTTTCTCTAGATCATACTATTAAAGACACACCATGTTCACAAGTTAGAAATTGATTTTTAAACCCCAATCCCCAACATCTATGTTTGAGCACCCTCCAGTCCTTTCTTCCAGATCTTCTATGCCACTTCTCTTTCTCCAATTGACGATAGCAAGTCCCGCACGCTGTCCCGCGCTGTCATCACCTCCACTAGATGTTGCTCCTCTCCACTCTCTACTCCTCACCCCAAACCTCAGCTCGTCCATGCCACACAAGTAGCCGCCACTATTTGCTCATCCAACCACCAAAGATCCAAAGACAGGTCCATGAATGCTCCTCCGTTCAAGATCCTTCACCGACATCACCACGTTCGACACCTCCAACTCCATCTGTCCTCTGTTGTTCACCAAGCAAGCAAGCAACACCACCAAGACCAAAGCCCACATCATACCCAACCATCATTAATCTGGAGTTCATCACTAGTGTGTGAACACGCCATGAGAAAGAAGTAACACATCATGCAAGGTCATCTTCCCCAACCTTCTGTTTTGCCCAATCTATAGAAGACGCGTCATGTTTCAAAACACACCATGTGCTATTGTTCATTTCCTTTGAGCCCGATCTACCATAAGACACATCATGTGCAGAAAAAGACACATCATGTCCTAGAATTCTGAATCATAACCTAAGCTCCAATGGCTCCAATCAAGAAGGCATCAAAATTCCAATTTGAGGAGTACTCTTCATCAACCCTAGAATATGTCTCCACCACCCTGTTTTGTGTCATTGAAGCAGAAGATCCCACATATCAATTTCTTATTTCTCATAGGGTTCTTCCTACAATATTTTCTTGTAAGCAAACTATGGAAGCTTTGCGGTTTAAGGATTATGTCCTTGGTCTAGAAGAGTTGGGACTAAGTTATACTTTTTGCATGGTGAGAAACACCTATCTCAGGCTAACTTATGAGTTCCTTACTATTCTTAGATTTGAAGATGACCCAAAAAAGCATCATGCATGATCCCTATCATATTATTCATTTTTGTCTTTTGGGTCAAGCTTTTAGATTAACATTCAAGGAAGTTTGTGAGGCAATCTAATGTCATTATGGGTGTGGCCTAGCTTACCCTCCTCAGTTCAACAGTGACAAGTTATGGAATGAAATCAGTGATGAGACAAGGCATGAGGCTAAGAAAGCTAGGGGAACAAGCATCCATAATCATATTTTCTGATATATCCACAAATTACTTAGTACCTACATTTTTTATAAGAAGGAACTCAAGGGGTATGCGAGAAGCAAGACTTATTCTTCCTTTGGGAAATGGTGAATGACTACAAGATCAAAGCAAGATATTTTGTTCTCAATAGATTCTTTGATATAAAAAGATCTAGAAGAGAGAATCCAGTGACATCATGTGGGGGGTTTGATTACCCTTGTCACCCGCAAGGTGGGTGCTGACTTTAATGGTCTAGAGGGTGCTCTTGGGAGGAACTTGGTGGATACTCAATTGCTCATCTCTTCTAGTCTACTTGTTCGGGTTGCCAATGATGACACCAAATTTAGAAATTATTTCAATGATGACCAATATATTGACTTGCCTGATTTGGAAGCAATGACTTTGTTGAACAAAGACAACTAGAAATGGACTCTTTCTGATTCTGATGAGCATGAGGATGCACCAGATACACCTACTTAAGTTTCCTCCACTTCATCGACTCCTTCCACCAACTTGTAGACAGACTATAAAATGGTCCACACCCAATGTCCATCACATGTATGGCTATGTCCAATAGAGGTTTGACCTCCTGGACAATCACTTTATTCTTATAAGTTAGTATTATTCTTTTATGCATGACATGATCTAGCAGATGGACATGTTCTACATTTCTCAAGGTCACTACACTAGGTCTTATCCCCACAACCCTTACATCAACCACCCTAGCCTGAACCATAACCCACTCTCCCAGAGCCAATCCCTATTGACATTCCTGACAATGATGATTTGCTAAACCAATACTTCCTAGCTGGTCATGATGGTGTTGGCCCTTCATCTTGATCTTTCTCCATGATAGGTAGCCATTTTCCATCACCTTAGATTTGATTGATGTAGTGAGGACACTATAGATTTCAAGCTGAGGGGTGCAATCTGTCGGTAATGTAGTTGTAGTTTCTTTAGATTCTTTTTATCATCTTTTCCTTAGTATTTTTTTAGTTTATGCTTTTCTTATGGGAAATATAGTGTGATATGAGGCCTATCTTGTGTAATCGATTTATTTCCTCCTGTGTTGAACTATCTTGTCCTCCCCCGTGAGAAATTCCATTTCTTAAAATTGAAAATGGCATGCATAAATGAAATGAAACTTCATGGCCACCAAAATGTGTTTAATATTTGGGTTTTGCTTTTAGCCTGAACTTTCATCTTTCACATCATTGATTGCTTAACACATGTAATGGTAACAATTTTTGTGAATAAATCAACTTTGCAACACTACTTAGAACACAAGATGCCCTTGTCAAACTCTTAGTGTTTTTTTCAACCACCCTTTCAGTGAAAATTTTCAAATCAAATGAATGGAATCTAGCTAATTTTGCAATTTAGTTAACTCTTCTATGCTTTAGGGAAAACAAGTCTAACCCAATATCATCTATAAATATATCTTGGTTCACTTCACCTTAATTACCCCATGAAAAGATGGCTAAACTACCCACATGTCATACTAGCCCAGTGTAAGTCTGATAAGGCCATGACAGTTAGGTGGTATGTCTTAAAAGAGGGTAAAATACCCCAACCAAAACTCCACATATGCATAACCCATACCCCATTGCCATACCTTTTGGAAAACAAGGAGAGAAAGCTAAATATTGTTTAACATTGACTAAGATTCCATCATTATAATTTGCATCAGTAATAGTTGAGAGCTTCATTGCAGACTCACTAATTGTTTGGCTTCGTCATCCAAGATCCATTTAGTGTTTCTTAGTTGATAGTTTCATTTATATTTCTGCCACCCATGTTGAACTAAAAATCTCTTTCTTGGGTGTTTAAGTTGAAATCAAGGCTATGAGTATAAGTTTGTTGATTATGATTGGGTAGGTCTCATATTCACCTTGCATTTCATTTGATCTATTCATGAACTTGACAATTCATTCATCTCTATTTCTATGCTCTTTTTTCTTAAGAACAAGCAATAGTTTAAGATTAGGGGGATTACATGTGCACATTTCATATCTACTTTATGCACACTTTCACACTCAAATTCAGTTCATTTTTCTCTCCATTTTTCCTCTAATCATACTTAACTTGCTATCATTTTAGTTTTTTTACTCCTTGCATGATTCTAATCATAGGTACACAATGAAGATGATGAAAAGGGGATAACCCAACCCAAAGCCAACCTTAGTTGGATTCCCTGATGAATTGCACTTGATATAGACTTGATCAATGTCGTGCATTATTTAAGACACGACATGCAACTTTCCAGTAAGGCAATTCTCAATGGCAAAGTAAAAGACACAAAGTGTGTTACTTAACACACAATGTGTATGTTTCTAGGGAATTTTATCCCCAGATGTAGAACAAAAGACACGACATGTCGGTTCTAAGACACGGCATGTCCATAAGTTAAAAAGCCAAAATTCAAAGGTCTATCAACTCACACTGTGTTTGTTAATTCACAAACAACGTGTGCCATCAATCTAGATCAACTTCAGTTATAGCTACATGATGTGTCTTATCAATGACACGCCATGTACTCTTCATGAAAGAGCATTTCACCTGACAATTGCATTGAGCAACATGGTGTGTCTTCCGAAAGATACACTCTATATTTGTTATTTTTTGTAGATTTTGAAAACAACTACCCCTCACTTTAAAGATGAGACCAGACATACGAGGTGGTTATCACTCATAATTTGGAACACTTCATATCCAGAGAAAGTTGTAGAGAAAGAGAGAGGCAATTTTGGAGAAGAAGGAGAGGTTTCTTGGGAAAAAAACCCCATTCTTCAACATTTTCTTCTCCTTTTCTTCTCCAAGGGTGCAACAAAGATTCTCTACTTTGGCAAAGCTTATCAGGAGGGAAGAAAGTTTGAGTTGGAGTAGCTACAAGGGTGGAACCTCACCCGCAAGTCAAAGTTTTACTCTTTCCACTTCACTTTTTGGTTTCTCTTAGATTTTCTTCTTTCTAATCATGGAAAAATATGAAAATTGTGACATGTGCTTGTTTTTCTCCATAATGTGCGAGTAACTCTCTTTCTTGGGCATGGGAGATCACATATTTAAATTTGTAATTTATATCTAATGTTAGTTAATTTTCTTCTCAAAGAGTTTCTACACGTTTGTTTGCTTGTATGTTTGGATGACCTTCAAATATGCATGTTTTATGCATCTTATTACAGTTGAGGAGGATGTATGAGGAAGTATGGAGTAGATCCTTTGGAAACAATTTGTTGACCATGGGAGTGGATGGGGAATGTTGAGGATCCAAGGTGACATCGATACAAGAGTGTTATTTGAAGATGAAAACCATCTCATGTCACCAGGAGGTGCTTGATGATGGAAACCCTCCTTGGAAGTTAATTCGCATGTTCAATTTTGTAGTTGCACATGATATAATGGTATGGAAGTGAAGTCTTATTCTCAAGATCTCCTAAATCTTATCTAAATCCTTTAATTTAGCTCTTTCTCTTGTTAGCTAACAAATTGCAATCAAACTCACTTGTTGTAATCTGACTTAAATTGTTGAAAGATAGCTCTTTTGCATCTAGCTAGCCTATCTCTTTGCGGTTCGACTTCGACTAAAATTGATCCTATATACTTTCTGGTGATTGAAGAGTTGAGACATATAACATTTAAAACTCGATTGCCTTTGGAAACCAACAAGATGCCTGAGAAGTTGTGCCTCAACTTTGTTCCTCTTCACTTTTCAGTTTCCTTGTGTGACTTGGTCCTTGCAACCCCTCCTATTTCATAGTCTGCTAGATTTTCTATAAAGCGATGTTGGCATCATAATTCCATTTAAATAGAAAAATTTTCAATAGTAGTGGCGGATGGAAAAACTATGCTATGACGTAGATTTATTTCAAAAGTTCAAAATATAAAATGGAAATTAAACTACATGACCTAGTTATAGTAACCTAGACATCTTGGTAACACTACTCCTGATCGGGTAATCCTTGCTCTGGTTGTATCCCTTGTCCTGGCACTGGGTGGTTGGGGATGTCAGAGTTATCTCTGAATAAGTTACCCCTCCAAAAAGACAAGGTCTAGTGTATGATTTCTAGGAGTATTTGACAGAGATAGATAAGACTACAATTTCCTATAGGCATGCTATTTTGGGCGTTCAGTATCAGATCTGGCCAGGCTGATATCATATGAACCCAGGAGTCCTCGTAAACCAAGCTAGTGGCGCAGAGGAAAATATTGACAGCCCCCAGGTTCTGACCATTTCTAGACACCAACACTTTCAACTTTGTGCCCTGGTAACTACCCAACCTGGTTCTAATGACATGCTATAAAGAAGTGAAATCACCTCTCTACTAATAACGGTAAACAAAATCCAATGAATAACATCGAAATTTAAATTTTTGACTATATTCAATTTAATAGAGGGTAAATCAAAATTTTCCCAACAAGGGTATACATCTTTATTCAAAAAGGGTCTAAGTAGATAGAAACTCAACTACTTCAATGTGTTTCCAATAAAATAACTTAGCAAATAAGTCCATGATAGAAGTATGAACTCCTTTTCCTAGTCTTAGGTTGGTTCACCATGCTCCTGTTGCGCACATTGATCCTAAACCTGGGTTGTTGGGATCACCCAACAAGAGGAAAATAAAGTATGTGTCTAACAAAGGAATAAGGACACACATAAAGTAAGGTATTGCATGATAAAGAACTACTATGCTAAGAGGGTCAAAAGTATGAGATAAGTAAATAAATAAGAATTTTTCCAAGTCAAGTAATAATAAAGTTGCATACATGTTTTAATATGACTACATTAAGCTAATATAGGGATGAGGCACCTACCTAACCTCAACCAAAACAAATAGGTGAGGAAGAGTGATCACATTCCCAAACACCTACAAATATATAAAAGTGGGGAGAGTGGGTACATTCTCCAGGGCTCATGCCCAAACTATGAGTTGTTTGTACTCATGTACACTGCATTAGTTAACTAGTCATTCACATCATCATGCTAGAATAATTTAATGGCAGATATAAGAAATTGAAAAATTGCAAGTGGGGTCCAAGACCCTAAAATAATTGAAGTAATGGTGCCACAAGAAGTCAATAAAAAGAATAAAGGCTAAGACGATGCATCCTTGAAAATATTAGGGTTTGATATCAAAATGCCCAACTGAAGGAAAAGTGTTCAAACTCATATATAAATAGGATTGTACATACTTGATTTTCACACATAAAGGTTAACTCGAATAGTATACTTTGGTCCACAAATTCAACTGTTCATCCTAGAAACACTTTATGTATGTTAGCCAAGTCAAAGTAGACATATTCATTCCTATTATATTTTTATATTATTCTTACCCTATTCCCAATCATCTAATGTCATGTTAGGATCCATGATTTTAATCTTTGCTGAGAGAATATGTGATGCTTTATATATATATATATATATATATATATATATATATATTTGTTCTAATATGGATCTTGATTGGATCTGATAGTTGAATCTAGCTAGATCCTCATATTTAGGTTTCTTTAGCCAACACAAAGGTGTCTCAAGCTAGGACTTTCCTTAGAACAGACTAGAGATCTGATCTGGAAAGGACATGGCTAACTCCAATGGCGTGATGCTCTACACCCTAAAAGTAGGTGCAAAATGGGACAAGATGAAGGAGTCAACAATGTTGTTGAAGAGAATGAGTCGAAAACATTTCAGGTAACCTGAAAGAGTAAGGAGTCAAAGGGCATTAGGATTAAGTCAGTTGTTGCAATAGTTCGTTGCTAACGAGGGGTGGCACATACTATCCAGGAGTGTTGGCATCGAGGGTCGGATGTGTTAGCTATGTTGTTGGCATCATGGTGTTGCAGATCTAGTGGTTACTGACGACCACACCTCTAGCGTCGTGGTGTTGTAGATCTAGTGGTTGTAGATGACGATGTTGCTAGCATCATGGTTCTTGCTAATAGGAAGCGTCGAGATTAGAGCTAGGGGTTGCGAGGTTGTTTCAGCCTCCAAAAAAGATGAGCAAGGAGACTGGTGTCCTGTAGATTTCTCTCAGTCTGCATACCTACTTAGACCGAAGAAATTTGCAGGCCTCTAGTCTCCTTGCTCATCTTCGTTGGAGGCTACAACCACCTCACAACCCCTAGTTCTGATCTTGATGCGTCCTGCCAGCAAGCATCATGGCACTAGCAATGCCATCGTCTGCAACCTCTAGATCTACAACACCACGACGCCATCATTGGCAACCACCGCATTTACAACACCATGACGCCTACAACATAGCTAACACATCCTTCCCTCAAAGCCAACACCCCTTGACAGTAAGTTCCACCCCTCGTCAGTAATGAAGTGTTGCAACAACTGACTTAATCCCAACTCCCTCTGAATCCTTCCTCTTTCAGATCACCTGAAATGCCATCGAGTTGTTCTCTTCTACAAAGTTGTCAACTTCTCCATCTTCTGTCATCGTGCACCTGCCGCAAGGGTGCAAGGCATCACGCTATTGGAGATAGCCATGTCCTTTCCATATTAGATCTCCACTCTATTCCTAAGGGATGTTCCATCCTGAGACACCTTTGTGTTGGCTAAAGGAAACCCGACTATGAGGATCTAGATAGCTTCAACCATCAGATCCAATCAAGATCAAAGTTTCTCATTCAAGCAACCTGTAAGTAACATATCTTTGAATTGTTTCTTAGTTCAAGATAATTAGTAAGATTATAAGGAGAATGACTTATCATACAAGGTTAAGAATATATGTGAATTACTAATAAACCTAGTAATCATATAGAAGTTTGAATGGTTAACCACATCAGATATGAATGTATATATTTTCTGGACTATAACCCCACATATGTAAATTCATCTTATTGTTATGAACTTAGTTAGTAGTGATATTTTAGACAAGATATTGATAATTATTAGAATATGTTAACTAAAGTTTCTTTGCAAAATGTGTTCCCATTATTATATCATATTGATTTATTTATATAACATCCTATTAGTTTATACATGTATCCATATAGTACTACATATCAAATAATGGTCATAAGATGAACATGTTTCCTTATTTTAATCTTGAATGTCATGTCTCAACTAATAGTGAAAGATTATATATAAGATGAGTTACATTTTAATAATACACATAATTTATCAAGAATTCTGATAATCATGTTTCAATTAACCCTAGGTACACAAATACATATTTATGCAATCGATAGTAATTATAAATACAAATATAATTATGGAATGCATCTAACTATATTGTATTTTTATAAATTAAATGGTGAAAAAGATAATAATGTGTTTAAGAATGTACTTTGATAAACATATATATATATATAGATGACATGTCAGTTGGATCCAAGAATGTGTATATTAGTGAACCTAATAGATATTCATGTGGAATATACTTACACCAATATACATGTTAAGCATGATGTTAAGAATTATATGGATTCACATTATAGAGAAGAGAATGACATCTTTAAACCTATTGGAAGAATATATATTATTATTCAGATATATATGAGTTACATCGACTTATGTGACTAAAGATGAGTAATTAGAACTAAGATAGATATATAGAGCATCACATATTCTCTCAACAGAGATTAAAATCATAAATCCTAACATGACATTTAGATGATTGGGAATAGCGTAAGAATAATATAAAATATACTAGAAATTAATATGTTCACTTTGACTTGGATAACATGATGAACAATTGAATTTGTGGACCAAAGTATACTATTCGAGTTAACCTTTATGTGTGAAAATTAGGTATGTGCAATCCTATTTATATACGATTTGGAACACTTTTCCTTCAGTTGGGCATTTTTATATCCAACCCTAATATTTCCAATGAGGCATTGTCTTAGACTTTATTCATTTTATTGCCTTCTTAGGTCATCTTTACTTCAATTATTCTAGGGTCTTGGACCCCACATGCAAAGTTTTCAATTTCTTAAATCATCCATTAAATTATTCTAGCATGATGATGAAAATGACTAATCAACCAATGTAGTGTACATGAGTACAAACCACCCATAGTTTGGGCATGAGTACTATGGAATGTGACCACTCTCCCCACTTTTATATATTTGTACGTGTTTGGGAATTTGACCACTCTCCCTCACCTATTTGTTTTCATTGAGTTTAGGTAGGTGCCTTAGCCCTATATTAGCTTAATGTAGTCATATTAAATCATGCATGTAACTTTATTATTACTTGACTTGGAAAAATTCTTATTTATTTACTTGCCACATACTTTTGACCATCTTAGCATAGTAGTTCTTTATCGTGAAATACCTTACTTTATGATTGTCCTTATTCCTTTTTTTGACACATACTTTATTTTCCTCTTGCTGGGTGATCCCAACCACCCATTTTTAGGATCAGAGTGCATAATAGGAGCATGGTGAACCAGCCTAAGACTAGGAAAAGGAGTTCATCCTTCTATCATGGACTTATTTGCTAAGTTATTTTATTGGATACATATTGATGTAGTTGACTTCCCTCTACTTAGATTCTTTTTTTATAAAGCGTGTACATCCTTATAAAATTTTGATGTACCCTTTATTAAATTAAATATAGTCAAAGTTTTAACTTCCGCTACGATTCATTGGATTTTGTTTACCATTATTAGTAGAGAGGTGATTTCACTTCTTTATATCTTCTGCTAACAAAAGGGAGGCGATGGGGTGTGTGGTTAGATAAGAGGATAATAGGGAAAGGGGGATCACTTATTAGGTCGTAGAGGAGGAGAATAGAGTGAGAGGACAATGGGTGGGGGGGTCTATCGAGGTTGAAATGGGTGTCACCTATGAAATTGTGCCAATTGGGAGGTAGCGGGTTGTTAAAATTATAGTATTTTCACCTAGTTTAGTTGTAAGAGGGGGAGGGAGAGAGGGGATATGATTTAGGAAGCATAATAGTATGTATTAATTGAAATATGTGGTTAATTGTGTAGCAATTACAATTAATTAAATTTATTTTATTATATATTCTTAAATTTGTAAAGATAATTGTTTTAGTCACAAATGCAATAAATGTAATTAATTAATCTATTTTTTTAGTGAAATTCATTAGGATGAATCAATAATAAGAATATGTTTCATTATATACTCCAACAGTCCAACGTACATATGGCATCAATTCCAAGAGACATGACTTGGTGGGTGTCAAATAGATACAATAACAAAATTCACTTGTAACTATACCTTTATTTGGTCAAAGAGATAGTAAATAAGAATCATTATCCAATATGACACATAATGAAAAGTGATATATATGAAGAGAGAGATAGAAGTCCCATATAGTATTTAGGCATGCACCATACCTCAAAAATATGTATCAACTATTAAGGGAAAATCCTAGACCGAACTAGTAGATTTTTTATTTATTATTGAATTACATATATAAACAAATAATTGAAGTGTATATCAAAATCCTTAAATATAAACTATATATTACATGAAATTAGGCTATAAAACTTATACAATTCAACATCATTTTTTTATTTATTTGAGTATTTATTTGTATATGTATGATTAACATAAAAATAGTTTTGAATTATCTACATTAAATCAATTTTATAAAATATTTGAATTAAAATATCTGAAAAATTTCCAATGTACCACACACATGAATTTTGGTATCATATGTGTTATATCGATCTATTTTCATGACCAACAACCTGCATGATTTAAATCAATATCAATAGGAAAATAGACAAGAAAGTTCATATGGAGAGTGATATTACTTAATAAATATCAGGGAATGTGTGTCAAAAGCCACACAATCATCTTCTTTTCTTTGATTCATAGCCTAATTAATCAAATAGATTCAGTAGATCTGAAAGGTGAGAATCAAAGCAACGCTCCTATAGAAAGCAACATACTCAAGTGATATTGAGTTCCTCATCCCTCACTAGTCCTACCCAACAAGAGCATACATTGCAAGGAGGTTAATAAGCCTAGAATAGACTTCAGCATGGAAGTTCTATGGAAGAACTTAGGAAATCGATTAATAATCACAAATAATAGAAAAGTAGATGTGGGATGGGTTCACAAGACCAAAATGAAACAAGAGAGAAAGAAAAATCTAAAAATAGGGTCCATATTCTATTGATTGCTCTTGTACCCACAGAATAGACATAGATGGCGCAAAAGGGGTAAAATAAAAAAATTCCCATAGTTGATCAATTTGTGGTGTAAGGACTCTCTAACTTAGTCATCAAACACAAACCAAATGTCTTCACAACTTCGATCAACCAAGCTGTCACCATGAAATTCTTGCTATTGTCCAAACAAAGTTGAGCTAGGGATAATAGAATGATGGAAATAGATAATAAAATGAATCTTAGAATAGGGTTTTAGGGGTTAAGAAATGGTGGATGAAGATTATAAATAGGTGAAAAGTCCCTAATCAACATGGAGACTCAATGGGGTCAAAAACATGGAAGGAAATCACCTTTAGTGATATTTGGATGTTGAGGCATAGAGTCCAATTGAATCAGGGATAAGAAACTCAAACATGTGCGAGTATGGTAATGGTTTAAAATTAGGAAATGAGGAGAATGATGGAAAAGGTAGGGTAGAAGACCCTTGCATTAGTTTAACATGAGAGGGATCATGACCATGGTAGTTTCACACCCTAATTTTTGGAACCTAGAAAGTACCTGATTAAGTTATTAATGAATATATATGATAGATTTGTGGTTACAATAAGGTTCCATACAATTTTCAAGGTATCTGGATTTAAGGGAAAATGAATATACAGAGGTTCTTTTGTGAAATTAGGATTGCTTTGTATATCCTAAAAGTTTGAAAATTTCATATTTATTTGGATGATAGGAGGTGACAATCAAACTAGAATAATGAAGGAAATATGACAACTCTAGTTAATGGTTTGCTCCTTATACTTAGTTTAGGCTTTCATTAAGCAAATGAATCATGCAAAATATTCAATTGAGATGTTATACTAGTTCAAGGTTTAATCTTGTAATCAAGGATGTGATCAAGCTTATGGACCCTTTAGAAGACCAAGGACTGGAACATGTGCCCTACAACCCTATTCAAACCTAGTTGGGCGAATAAGAATTTACTTATGGGTCCCTGGAGGATTGAAGTATAAGAGTATGAGAGAAATTTCAGATAATTTTGAATTATCAAGTGATCTAGGTAATAAATTAAATAATTGTTTAATTTTTACTTAAAAGGTAAGTTTAAAGCATTTATCCATTTTGTTTAGACCAAATCTCTTGATGAAGGAAAGATAATTGAAAGATAGTGTTAATGCTAAAACTTGGGTTTAATGAGATTAAGATGTGAGTTAGATAATTATTTTGTATGAACTAGACTATATCACAAAAAAGGGGTGACTGGAGTCCAATGCAGACCGGAGAATAGGCACTCAAGAAACCTGGGCCCGAACAGAGTCCACATGATAAAAGAACTCCTCACAAGATCTCAGGCCCAATGGCTATAAAAGCCTTCCATTATTGAAGAATAGGGTTGGAAGAAACAACTTCTATGGTTTTGACAAGAAGGTGAGTGAAAGAGAAGGAGAAATTGAGGAAGAAGCATAGGAAGAGGGAGCCCCACTGGCAGCTGTGAGGTTGCAGGTTGGGATCTTAGGTTCTGATTGCTCCTTGTACCCTAGTTGTGTTTCTCTCATTTCTAGGGCACTGGAAAAGTTGGTGAGGACTTTAGAAAGATCAACCACATCTTGGGCACCAAGATCCACGTCACCGGAGAAGGAGCAGCATGGTGGATCTTTAGGTGAATCAGACTCAAACAAGTGAGAAAGGAAAAGAGAAACCAAGTTGGTGGGATATTCAATTTTTGGTTTGTTCATAGATCCACAAGATGCCAAGGATTGGGGCTTCTGGAGTGCAACATGGCCTCATCACAATCACTGGATCAAGTTTGGATGGTCTATGTTTTTCAAAGAGGTATCTTGTTTAGAAAAATCATATATTGAGATAGAAAACTCCACTTTTAGCAAACAAGGTGTCCATGGAAATCTTATGATGTATACTATTTTATAAAAGTTATTTAGAGGGTGTTTTTGATGTATGATATTTATGATAATTTGATTACTAAAAGATATGAGATTTTACCTTGTTATACATTAAAAATAGCAAGTGACTTTACAAATTCATGAATATTTTAGACTGCATATATTTTGATATGTACAACATGATTCCAAGGCCCAATCTTGTTGATTGATTCTTTATGTATGTTTTGAGGTAAACCCTAATAAGGGTATTTTGTGAATTTTACACACTGATTAACAATGAAAAGTTTTGATTTTTTTATCAAAATCCTAATATACGATGTTCTTACTATTTCCAAAAGATTCAAAAAATTTAAGTATAATTGTATTAGTATTTAATGTCTAGACCTAACTCTCCATAATGCAAAATAATTAATGGTAATTTGTGAGCAATATGTGATCTATATGCATTATTTGTATGAAATATGATTTTAAGTATATCTTCCCTATGATTTGCATGTTAGTAAGTAATATTAATATGTGTGAGTACCTTTGAGGTTTTCTTTCAGTTTATTATATATATAGTCATGTATTAGATCATAAGATTATTTATTTGGTTCATATGAGTATTTCAACATATAGTTGCCATATAATGTATGAATTTAGTTTAATTTAATTTTAGACTTTAGAAATACATTAAATCAGAGTTAGGTTTAGTTAACTAAGAACACTAAGTTGGTGAATGAAACTTGGATGATAAGGTTTGCGATTTAGAAATGAAAGAGTGAAGATGCACATGAACTTATAGAATATTGTTAATCTCCAAGTAAATTTGTTGTGAATCAAGGAATCCAGACTACATTAAAGATTTCCTAAAACAAGGCAAGTGCTCCATGTCCATTGAGATTGCTATGATTCATCCTACACCTTCCTACAAAGTAACATAGAGATTAAGTTACTTTCAGACATTTAGTATTTCATGCCTATTCCATGTTCAATGATATTTTGTGTAATCAAACTTTATTCAGATGGAGTTATGTTGTGAGAGTATGATTTTAGACTTCTTGTATTTAAGATACTTTTAGAACTTAGTATATGTATATTTAGTTCGGATTATCTTTCTCAAGACTTTAGACACATATGCCATACATCTGATATCAGAATCAAACTAAGTCATCTTGTAGAATTAGAGTTTTTGTTTAAGAATTGTCTAAATAATAAGAATATCATATTTAAATTCAAATATAGATTCAATTCAAAATTTAAGATAAGAGATTCAAATTAAGAATTCCATTTAGTTGAATAAAGTATAAGTTCTTAATATAATCATTTGAATGCATTAATTAAGACAAACTTTCTAACATTTCCATATTTGATTCAGATTAATATTTACATTTAGAATTCAACACATATTCAGTTATCAGCATTGGGTCTCAGTATAAGATAAATTCATATTCAGAATTCACTAAGTTTAGATATAATATAATTAAGACATCACCTTCACACAAGACCTTATATTTTAAGTTCTCATTTAGTTAGTCCCAAAAGATTCAGAGCCATTTGTTGCCAATTCAGAGGAGTGTTTAGTCCAATTCAGAGGTACATTGTTACTGACTCAGAGACACTTCGGTGTCATTTTGAGGCTTGTAGTGATAATTTAGATGTACTTCAGTACCAACTCAGGGCATAGTCATGCCAATTCAGAGACATTGTAGTGTCATTCAGTCACATGTAATCCCAATTCAGCGGTACTTTGGTATGTTTCAGAGCAAATACACCAATTCAGGAGAACTTACCATATAATGGTGGATACAAATAGATAAAAGACATAAATAAAAGACACACCAATTCGATATAATTTTATAACTTTCAAATATTAGTTCAACTTTTTGTTATAGTATATTCATGTTTATCTTATTAGAAATTCAATGCCACTTACTCTAGCCTAGGTTTCCCTTTGTGCATGGTTAGGGACGAAATGTTCACAAGTACTAATATTTGAGAAAATATGCCAAGATAGAGGATTCATCTATAGTGTCAAGATATTTGTTGGTGGGGGTACTATCTATATGATTCATGATATTAATACAAGTTCATGTTTCAATGTCATGTATATAGTATTTTTATAAATTTTGGTGTATCTAAGTTCTTTTCCTGAGAATTAATGAGAATTTATTTCATTGAACTCTATACTGGTTTTTATCTTCATTACTATAATGTAAATCATGTTAGTTTCTCTCCCCAAGTTAAAAAAGGAATTATCTTCCACTAATGTGATAAGAAAATTGGGGTGTCACAATATGGTATCTGAGCCAGATCCTCTCCAGTAGGTGGGGTCCATGTGGCCATGACACACCAGTCTTAAGACGTGCAGTCCGGGCACATTGGAAAGAGATATTCTAGTTAATGGAGCAACCCACGCTTTGGTAGTCATGTAGGGAAATGGGTGTACATGTAGCATTTTGGGTCTTCACTGAAATAGGGACAAGAAAGCCATATAATTGAGACTTTTGATGAGAACATCAAGATTCTAAGTTGGGTATATTGTAACATCTTAGGGTTTGAGGTCTCCAATAGAATGCTCTTAAACGGAATGTTTGGACTATCCATATCACCAAGGTCACCTCCTTTTAGGGATTCCATCACTAAAGAACTCTGTGGTTAACCATGCTCAACCTAGAGTAGTACTAGAATTGGTGACTAGTCAGGAAGTTTATCATAACTTGTGTGTGAGTGAGGACAAAGATCCCACTTAAGACTAATGGTGGTATTTGGGGCCAATAATCATTCCTAAAACTCTACTAGATCCTTGGGAAGTGGACCCATGCATTAAAAATGCACTACAACATCAGGTGTTGTGAAGAAATCACCATAGATGACTCACTAATTGCAAGTAGAAGATCATGATAAAGAACCATGAAGAACATTTGATGGTCCATCCACTACACTATTAAAAATCTATCTTGGTTCCTTAAGAGGAAGGATAAAATGTAGCTTTGACCATAGAGTTTGGAGGGTTGGTAACCCATATGAAGATGGTTAATGTCTCTTATCATCCAAATAAGATAACAACGAGTCAAAGATATGTCCCCCTTGGGAAAGTCATTTTTTCCTAAAGGCATAGTATTTGATTAGAGGAGAAGGGATTCATAATGACTTTTGTGGGGAATTTCACAAACCAAAGTAAGTGGTCTATGACCATGAGTATTCACTTATTAAGAAAAACATATCTACATGTTTTTTGAGAAGTCTTTCATGATTTGTGTGATCCTATATTCTAATATATTAAGATAAAACATGGAAGTAAGATTTTGTACTTTCATGGCTATATCCTTACAATGCCTAAGATCTCAAGTAGAGATATGTTGGTGAGATTTATTATAATTGTAAGATGTAAGAATTAAATACATGAAAATATGATAAGATTTATGCATTAAGTTGTGATTATGTACTCACGATGGGATCCATGTATTAAGATTAAAGATCATGGTAAGACCATGAGATCAGAATGCATTAAGGTTCATATAAGATCAAATTTATTGAGATAAAATGAGGTCATGGAGTTAGACTCAGGTCCTGTATACAAGATATGTGATCCATGCACCATAGTGAAGGTCATGATATCCAGGTACCATAGTATAGGTCTCTAGAGAATGATATGCAAAATGAAAGAATTATTGGTAAAGAAAGAGTAGTAATTGTGCTTAATATTTTCCTACATGTTTCTATGGTGCTTGTACATGATAGTGTAATAAGGATGTTAGACACAATAAGTTATCCATGATAAGGTCATACTTTGAAGGTTCCTATGAGAATTTATGACAATCATCAAGACTTAGTGTATGTAAGGTTTGTGAAATCCTAAGGTGGGTAGCTGTGACGTCCCTAGAATTTCTAAAACTTAATCCGATGTGTGACGTCCAAATTGAAACCCTCACCTCAACGAGAATCTCAATTTAAACACCCCACACTAGGCTAAGAAAGAGAAAATCAGAGGAAGTCAAAAGGAAACAATCAGTAGCACATGCACATGAACAATAATAAAACCACAAGACATGTTCACTATTCAACATATAATTACAACATGAATTATTACAACATTTGATATTACATATTGAATAGAAAACTTATACATATACATGTACTACCTCTAAACTACAGGATCTTAAGACAACAGGTCCACCTGTACATCAGCTCGCTACACAACTCTCAACTATCTTGGATCTTCAAGAGCATAACCACAACCTAAAAAAAGATTACATGTGGTACACGTCAGCACAATATTCAAGAATATTGTACTGAGTACGCCTACATGTCTTTTATATACCTCTCAGCACAATATTCAAGAATAAGCCAAGTAAGAGATAATGGCGTACCTTCCAAAGAGACATCGTAATCACATATACTCCTGATGTCATCTATATCTTTGGTCAAACCCTGATTAAGATAAGATTACATACGATCATTAGGTTCTCATCATCATTAACCCTATTGTGTTCATTAGGGTTTTACTTATCTCATTATGATATTCTCATGATTACATGCATTCTTGTCTTAGGATTTTCTTACTGATGTCATATTCTAGATTCTTTACTCATCAACTGATAATCATATTTTCTCTCATTAGGTGAACATATTAACATTATGTCATATATTAACCCTAGGTTACATGTTATGTATTATGAGTCATCTTCATGTATCATGGATTTCATGTATAAAACTGATCTCAGATTTATATATTATATTCCAGTTATAGATATGAGGGTTTTCTGTAAATCTCATCATTTATTGTGCATGCATGTATTAATTGCATCATCTTTAGTGTTATTAGCCCTAATTAGTCATATTAATCAAATTATATGATTTAGTGCATCAACATGACCATATCTGACATCATATGCATTATAAACATGATTATAGACTTACTAGCATTTTTCCATAATTTTAGAACATCATTTGATATTTATTATCCATGAACTAAGAATTACACATATTTCATTATATCACTAATCTTCATGTATCAAAAGCCTGATATTATCACTCTACTGTATTCTATGCATTTTTCTGAACATTTTGATATAATATATATATTCCCGATAATCGAGATAATTTCTATAATTTATACAAGGTCTAAGGTTTTTGTAAAGATTTACCTTATTGCGGCCAATCCCAGATGGCCACGTGACTTCTCAGGGTAGTGCTGCTCTTTCCTTGGGTTCCCGCGTTCGTGGTTGAGCCAAGCGGTTCAGGGCGTCTGGACCCGGTTTGATTGATTTATTGGCCGGTCATCTCTTCTTTCTCACACGCTTGCTAAGTCCTAGCGAGACTATGTTCTCGCGCGAGGCACCGCACCATCACTGAGTCGGGATGGCTCTGATGTGCAATCGACGGCTTCACGCCTCGTTCCTGTATCTCCTAATGCCTCCATGACCTTCACTTAGTCCTTCCTGACACTGCCTGGTCTCCTTGCGCCCGTGTTCCGCCCGACGCCTGCGCGCCCAGTCTTCTGGCCGCCGCCACAAGATCCTTCTCCGGCAAGAAATTGGGCTCCAGATTATCTTTATCTCCACGACATTCTGCTTTCGCAAGGTCCATAATCTCTTTCCATCCTACCTCGACTACTTGTATTGCTGCTCGAGGAGCCTCCTCATGAACCCAAGGAGGTCATCGTCGCAAGCTACTACCATGACAACGGAAAAAGTGGGAAAAAGGTCTCTGCTTAAATCATGAAGATTTGTCTTTCACAGAGATCCGCGATGCCCTCTTGGATGTCTCGGTGCCACCTAAATGCAGGGAGCAATCACCGGAAGCCTACTCCAACTTCTACCTGCACCTGTGGTAAACCTTTTTCGTCAGCCAAGACCATCACCACGGCAAGGTCTGAAGACAGTCCTAAATGACACGCAAAACCACAATCATCCTTCTCAACTAAACATCTTCTCTTGTCTCATCTCTATCTTTAAGATACACCTTCATCTACCACCTGGTAGCGGCTGTGGAGAGACAATGGAAAAAGGGTGGCTCGTTCTCCTTCTATCTTTCACCAAATGCCACGAGTGAACAGTCAGGGTACTCCTTATGCTGATTCAAGATTAACTGCTTGGTCACTCCCTCTATTCGGTACATGTTTTGAGATCGTGGTGGCATGGATATTTGCAGGTCTTACTGCTCCATGACTCCTCCAAACCCGGAGCTTGGAGATGACCTCACTGCCACCCAAAGTGCATCCAGCGGTTGTGAAAGAACCCACATAACAAGGGATCCGTGGCTCACTAAAGTAGGCAGTCCCAGCCACTGGATTAGACATGAATGACGAAGATCTGGCCACCCATCTTGCCCTCAATTAATAGGGCGCGTGACACCCTATTTGATCAACTACTTAGTCTGGAATACCTTAATATATGCATATTATTTCACAAATTTCAAACCTTAATAACTTCCTCTAGGAACATCCAATTGACTCCAAATTTTAACCATAGATTCCTCACTACTCAAGGTACCTTGTACACGAATTTGGTGCCAAAACTCAATTGTTAGACCATTCAAATAAATTCCTCAAATAGGCATAACTTATGGATCCAAATCATTATATAAACCTCGATCAACACTCCAACATTATTAAAACACTTGGGATTCTCAAAACAACTCAACATGCATGATATCACTTGTGTCATTGGAAATGTTAGGATTCTAAAAGTCTACTCCATCACATCCTACACACCTTAAAAGAATTTCCGTCCTCGGAATTAAGCCAAAAACCACTTTGCCACATCATATACATCTTAAAAGAACTTTTGTCCTCGAAAGTAAACCAAAACATCTTCATACATATCTAGGGCATTACTCTAGGTGCAACCTATCCAAGAAAAAAGTTCTATACTCATATCCAAACCACCATTAGGGGGGTTTAAAACATCTAAGGTGAATCATCCCTTCAAGGGTTTAGAAACTTAGGTTATGTCACGACATCTTTCATATTATGGGATTTTCATCCTCATTTTACCCAAGCATTAAACATTAACATATACTTCTTATGAGGGAGTTACATGCAATAAACTCACTTTATCCATATAGATCATATTAAGGTGTCATCATCATTATGTTGTGCTAACTATTCTACTATATTTTTCATCTTTATTAAGCACTAAGATTAGCACCTCATGTAGCATGTTTCATTCATATGATCTTATTTCATTACTCGTAATAAATTGATACATTTATTAGTGATTTCATCACAAGACTAACCAACAATTATCACGTTATCATCATTATTCATGTATATGATTATCCGTTTATGCATGGAGATCTATCAAACCATCCCTAGATTTACATCAGGTTGTGTCTACTTATATCACATATCAAGATTAGATTACATCCTTACATATAATCTATCATGGTTGTCCTAAACAAACTAATGTGAGTGTCTTATCAAACATATATCAAAACTTTATCTAATCCAACTAAGGTTCTCTTGACCCATATCATGAGGGTAGTGCCATGCTCAGTCTCTTTGAGCTAACTCAACTCTATGAGTATCTCATATGCATTTACTTTATATTTCCTCTCTTAGTCTAGGGTCCTCAGGTATACCTCATTGGCACTAGAGATAGATTTACAAGCTCTAGCCACATAAGCACAACCCAAAACATGCTATGACACTCTTCATAGGTTTCTACCCATGAGACATGCCTACCCAAAACTCGCTCATACATACCACTAGATTCCTATGTGGGAAACCACCAACCCGAGTATGAGGCTTCACAGAAACTAACATAACTACCTCTTCTGGGGTCTTGGGCTCTCTCCCTCACCCAGATGGTAGGTTCTCATATTCTTATTCACATATGCACACATAACCAACCTCTCTCTGACTCTAGGCTTTGGTCCTCCGAAGGACATCTAGGGTTCAACAAGACTATGGAATCATGCATAAAAAAACTCAGCTCGTTCACTCAGGAGTAGTCTAGTTTAGGACATATCATATCATATATTTCTCATCATTCTCATATCCTGGAGTTTAGGTTCTCTAACCTTCTCCCAATGGGTCTCACTCTCTCTGGAGTTAACCCCAAAACTGGTCCTAACACTAGAGGCCCTCCTTTATAAAAGAGATTGAGGCTCGTGCTGACTCACAACCTCATCTTATCATATCTTATCTCATAAAAGCCTAGTTACTTGCATCATCAGAACTTAGCTCAAATCCTCAAACTGAACTTAAGTCCTCAAAGACAAACATATATCATCATAAACTGTCTTATATCATCTATATAATACTCACATCACATCATCAAAACTTATTTCAACTATTCTATCTATCATATATTCCAAACAAGGCTCTAGACATCTAATCTAGAACTACTCTCTCTTCTAAACTGATGCCATTCACTTTCACTTAGGTTGCATGATCACCTCCTACTCGTATATGTGTGGGGACACATTTTTGTAATACATATACATAATAAAATATTATATAGATTTTCTCCGATAAAACAAGCGTCAGAGAAAACTATCTCGGTTCAATCCGGTTGGAATCCAAAACCAAATCCTGAAAACGAGTGCCCCACACATAATAGAGAGTACAATGTCATGAAAACTAGTGAAAACGATGAGAACATGGTGTATACTAGTGTAGCTACTCTAGAAAATGTGCACAATATGTGTAGGGTTTCTCTTCCCTTGATGCACGTCATTTCCAAATAGTGCAATATCCCATATCGCTGCACTACAAGGGAAGAAAGACATCTAAGGACCTACTACTCAACAAGCACCAGTCTATACCTAGTTCTCGGACATCTAGGTGCTAACCTAGAGCCTAAGGTCAAATCTAGTCTCTTAAAGATGACTAATCTAACCCTAAATGATTATTCAGTTCAAGGTTCTTTAGTTTTGAGTTGCATAATGAGCAAATGTCAGGCTTTGCTATTGTTCATGCTCTGATACCACCTGTGACGTCCCCGGATTTTCAAAAACTTAATCTGATGTGTGACGTCAAAATTGAAACCTTCACCTCAGCGAAAATCTCAATTTAAACACCCCACACTAGGCTAAGAAAGAGAAAATTAGAGGAAGTCAAAAGGAAACAATTAGTAGCACATGCACATGAACAATAATAAAACCACAAGACATGTTCACTATTCAACATATAATTGCAACATGAATTATTACAACATTTGATATTACATATTGAACAACAAACTTATACATATACATGTACTACCTCTAAACTATAGGATCTTAAGACAACAGGTCCACCTGTGCATCAACTCGCTACACAACTCTCAACTATCCTGGATCTTCAAGAGCATAACCACAACAAAAACAAAAGATTACATGTGGTACACGTCAGCACAATATTCAAGAATATTGTACTGAGTACGCCTACGTGTCTTTTATATACCTCTCATCATATCTTGGCAATAAGATAAAACTAATACTTGGCAGTTATAAAGAAATATAAGAAAATCATATACTTGCACAAAGATGTTCATTAACAAAAGAGACCACATATTTTAAGCACATTTTCCATTATATATCCATGCATTTGCCACCTGAGGGAATAATGCATCATCTCTGTTACCAAAGAGAATGAGATGTAAGGCATTATGATCTACTACCAAAGAGTTAGATCAGTGTACAGTGTGATCTGCTACCAAAGAGAATGATCACTTTCCAGCACTATGCTACCAAAGAGAATTAGTGCTTTCATATAATGGAATAGATATATTATGTTTCATGTGTTCATAATCATTAGTATGGAAAATCAAGTAACATATCATACAAGCACAATCATTTCATCCAATATCATATGCCAAATATTTTACTACACATATAACATAAGCATAATGTAGAATAAGCCAAGTAAGAGGTAATGGTGTACCATCCAAAGAGACATCCTAATCACATATACTCCTGATGTAATCTATATCTTTGGTCGAACCCTGATCAAGACAAGATTACATACGATCATCAGGTTCTCATCATCATGAACCCTATCGTGTTCATTAGGGTTTTAATTATCTCATTATGATATTCTCATGATTACTTGCATTCTTTTCTTAGGATTATCTTACTGATGTCATATTCCAGATTCTTTACTCATCAACTGATAATCATATTTTCCCTCATTAGGTGAACATATTAACATTATGTCATATATTAACCCTAGGTTACATCTTATGTATTATGAGTCATCTTCATGTATCATGGATTTCATGTATAAAACTGATCTTAGATTTATATATTATATTTCAGTTACAGATATGAGGGTTTTCTGTAAATCTCATCAATTATTGCACATGCATGTATAAATTGCTTCATCTTTAGTGTTATTAGCCCTAATTATTCATGTAAATCAAATTATATGCTTTCGTGCATCAACATCACCATATATGACATCATATGCATTATAAACATGATTGTAGACTTACTGGTATTTTTCCATAATTTTAGAACATCATTTGATATTTATTATCCATGAACTAAGCATTACACATCTTTCATGATATAACTAATTTTCATGTATGAAAAGCCTGGTATTGTCATTCTATTGTATTCTACGCATTTTTTTGAACATTTTGACATATTATATATATATATTTCTGATAACTGAGATAATTTCTATGATTTATACAAGGTTTGAGGTTTTTTAAAGATTTACCTTATTGCGGACAATCCCAGATGGCCAGTGGCTTCTCAGGGTAGCGCTGCTCTTTCCTTGGGTTCCCGGGTTCACGGTTGAGCCGAGCGGTTCAGGGCATCTGGACCCGGTTTGATTGATTTGTTGGCCGGTCATCTCTTCTTTCTCACGCACTCGTTGAGTCCTAGCGAGACTCTGTTCTCGCGTGAGGCACCGCGCCGTCGCTGAGCTGGGATGGCTCCGGTGTGCAATCGATGGCCCCGCGCCTCATTCCTGTAAATCCTAACGCCTCCATGACCTTCACTTAGTCCTTCCTCACACTGCCTGGTCTCCTTGCCCCCGTGTTCTGCCCGACACCTACGCATCCAGTCTTCTGGCCGCCGCCATGAGATCCTTCTCCGGAAAGGAATTGGGCTCCAAATTATCTTTATCTCCACGACCTTCTGCTTTCGCAAAGTCCATAATCTCTGTCCATCCTTCCTCGACTACTCGTATTGCTGCTCGAGGTGCCTCCTCATGAACCCAAGGAGGTCGTCATCGCAAGCTACTACCATGACAACGGAAAAAGAGGGAAAAAGGTCTCTGCTTAACTTCATGAAGTTTTGTCTTTCACAGAGATCCGAAGTGCCCTCTTAGATGTCTCGGTGCCACCTAAACACAGGGAGCAATCATCGAAAGCCTGCTCCAACCTCTACCTGCACCTGTGGTAAACCTTTTTCGTTAGCCAAGACCATCACCACGGCAAGGTCTGAAGACAGTCCTAAATGACCCGCAAAACCTCAATCATCCTTCTCAACTAAACATCTTCTCTGGTTTCATCTCTATCTTTGAGCTACACCTTCAGCTACCACCTGGTTGCGGCTGTGGAGATACTGTGGAAAAAGGGTTGCTCGTTCTCCTTCTATCTTTCACCAAATGCCACGAGTGAACAGTCAGGGTACTCCTTATGCTGATTCAAGCTTAACTGCTTGGTCACTCCCTCTATTTGGTACACGTTTTGAGATCGTGGTGGCATGGATGTTTGCACGTCTTACTGCTCCCTGACTCCTCCAAACTCGGAGCTTGGAGATGACCTCACTGCTACCCAAAGTGCATCCAGTGGATATGAAAGAACCCACATAACAAGGGATCTGTGGCTCACTAAAGAAAGAAGTCCCAGCCACTGGATTAGACATGAATGACTAAGATCTGGCCACCCATCCTGCCCTCAATTAAAGGGGCGTGTGACACCCTATTTGATCAACATATTATTTCACAAATTTCAAACCTTAATAACTTCCTCTAGGAACATCCAATTGCCTCCAAATTTTAATCATAGACTCCCCAATACTCAGGGTACCTTATACACAAATTTGGTGCCAAAAACAAATTGTTAGAACATTAAATTAAATTCCTTAAATAGGCATAAGTTATGGATTCAAATCATTATATAAACCTCGATCAACACACCAACATTATTAAAACACTTGGGATTCTCAAAACAACTCAACATGCATGATATCACTTGTGTCATTGGACATTTTAGGATTCTAAAAGTCCACTCCATCACATCCTACACACCTTAAAAGAAATTTCATCCTTGGAATTAAGCCAAAAACCACTTTGTCACATAGCCTCCTACAGTTTAACATATTTAAGGAAAAAACTTCTAAAAAGGTGGGTAGTATTATCATGCCCTAATTTTTGGAACCTAGAAATTACTTATTAATAAAATCAATATGTGATAGATTTATGGTTACAACAAGGTTCCATCCAATTTCACGGTATCTAGATATAAGGAAAAAGGAATGTAGAGAGGGTATTTTGTGTAATTGGGATTGTTTTGTGATAACCTCAAAGTTTGGAGCTCATGTTTTTTTTATAATAGGAGGTGACAATAAAAGTATAATAATGAAGGAAATATGATGACTTTGGTTAATGCTTGGCACCCTATACCTAGTTTATGTTTTCATTGACCAAATACATCATACAAAACCTTGAATTGAGAAGTTATATTAATCCAAGGTTTAATCTTGTAATTGAGGATATGATCAAGCTTGTGGGTCCTTTGGAAGTCCAAATAATGGCCCATGTGCCCTAGAACCTTATTCAAGCCCACTTGGGCCAACAAGGATCTACATATGGCTCCTTAGAGTATAAATTTGGGAATTGAGCATTTCGAGATCATAATAAATACTCAAGTTACTTTTAGTATATGGTTGATTGAAGTATAAAAGTATGATTGAAGTTTCATATAATTTTGAATTATCTATTGATCTAGATAATTAATTTAATAATTATCAAACTTTTACTTAAAAGGTAAGTTTAAAGAATTTATCCATTTTGTTTTCACCAAATCTCTTTCCCAAGGAAAGATAATAGAAAGATAGTGTTACTACCAAAATTTGGGATTTGACATGATTAAGATGTGAGCTAGATAATTATTTATATGGACTGGATTGTATTAAAAAAAATAAAGGGGTGACTCCAATCCAACACGGACTGGAGAGCATGCACCCAAGAAATAGGGACCAACATAGAGTCTGCGGGAGAGGAGAACTCCACATAACATCCCAGGTCTAATGCCTATAAAAGCTTCCATTATTTAAGAATAGGGTTGGACGAACCTACTTCTAGGGTTTTGTCAAATAAGTGAGTGAAAGAGATGGAGAACATAAGGAAGAAGCAGAGGAAGAGGAAGACTCATTGGTGGTTGTGAGGTTGGAGGTTGGGATCTTAGATTCTGATCACTCCTTGGACATTGGTTGTGATGTTCTCATTTCCAGAGCATTGACAAAGTTGGGTACAACTTAAGCAAGATCAACCACAACCTAGGCATCAAGTTTTGGGTCGCCAGAGAAGGAGCAATGTGGTGGAGCTGTGTGTGAATTAGACTAAATGCACATGACAAAGGCAATGATAAACTAGGTTGGTGACTATTGTAATATCTACATCTATGCATAAACATGCAAGACACCATGGCTGGATGCTTCTAGACTGCAACATGGCCTCATTCCGGCCACTAGATAAAGTTTGGATGGTATGTGTTTGTCAAAGATAGTGTTAATACCAAAATTTGGGATTTTTCACACGATGTTCACATCTACTAGGGAAACCACAAAGACCCATCACAATTAGATAACTCAATCCCATTGGGATCAACGGGACTTTGTCTCAACTTCTCGAGTGGCGGCTTGAGCCCACAACATCATCTGAGATCCTTTCCTAGTTTTATGGATGTAGATGCAGCGGGAACCTTAGTACAATTCCTACCTTTTTCTGGAAAAGATCCAAGCCGATTGGATCCTATGGATTAACCACTACCTTCCGATGTGTCCTAAAAAGACACAATAGGGGAGGCACTCAAGAAAGTTCTCACACCTTCATCACGGTTGGTGTAGAAACTTGAGATATTGAACAACAATCATATGATATCTTAGTGATAAGGCCCGAGCCGCGCGTTCGAAAGGAGGCAGACTAAGAATGAATCAAACTTTGAATTTATAACTCGAAACCTTTAAGGACCCCAACAACTCTATTACGGGGTCAAGGTAGATATACAGGGTCGAACACTGGGACGTGGGGACATGTAGGAGGCTTAAGATCTCACTCTTAAGTCAGATAAGCCAATCCAATTGTTGATTAAAGTATGGATCTAGAACTACTCTAGTAGATCGTCATGAAATAAAACAAAAACAAAGTATAGAAAACAAAATAGAGCTTTTCAGATTCTACTAATCAGAGAGAAGGAGTTCCTGGTTATGTAACCACAAGTTGGGTAGTCTATGCACCTGTCTCGAGCATAGACAAGCCTCAAATAACCCAATAGGGACCCTACATCCAAACATGGTACGTACTGTGATATTTGTTGCTATGGGGTCATCCCACTCGCTTTTGTGAAGCGTGACTAAAACCCATCAATGATATGAAACTTCTCTCGAGGATGACAAATCAACACCCTAGAATATTCTAGATACCCTCTCAGGTCTAGAATATTCTAAGATGATAGGAACATGTGTTATCTGGGTAGAACTAAGTAGTGGGATTGATCGTGCTGGGATGAGCTCTACCATACCTAGGTTTACAATTCTGCACATATCACTTTGAACTGTCCTCCTTTTAGATTCCAGTCCAAACTACCTTCTCTTATCTATTTCTGTAAAAAATATCTCAATATAGGTAGAAATAGAAGTTCAAGCAAGAAAGAGATCAACCACACCTGGAAATCATTACCAGACAGAGAAAATAGAATAGAAAACATACTAAATCTGGAATAAAACTACTTTCTTGAGGTAAAAGTACATAAACATGTCCAAAATGGGCTACATAGCTAAGAAGGAGCTCAACTAGCCATGGACAAGCATAGTTGACACCGAACAAAGATGGAAGAACATCATTTGTACAGGAACAAAGGAGAACAGTAGAAGAAAGGAGAAGAAGAAGAGATTTAGCCCATAGAAGAGAGGTGGTTCTCACTCCTTAGACTCGGTATAGGCCGAATCTCATCCTTGGGACGTCCTTTTTGGCCTTCTGGACTCCTTGGTCTCCTTTCTCATTGATTCCTCCCCAAACAATAGCTTGGTGGGTGTATGGAGGTGGAAAGCGGTTGGGAATGGTAGGATATGGGTGAATGCATGGTGGTGGAAAATGACGGTAGATGGAAGAAAACTAAAGATATGGGCATAGGATGAGCACTTCAACCTTTTCAGACCTTAGAACTCTCCCACGGGGCTTTGGGAACCAAGAATGTGTGGAACCAAAAAAATTTTTGAACCCCTCTCCAGGTCGTGAGGGGTGAATATTTATAGGTAAAGGTGGAGGATGGTCACGACACCTACCTCAGTCTCTACCTTAGTCTCAGCCTGACCATGTCAGGATGGGCACAGTCGTTCTAGGGTCACAGTCGAGGTAGATCTCGTGGTCGAGACAGATCCCATAGTCGAGGTGGTTGTGTTGTGATCACAGTCGTGTGTCGTGGTCATGCTGGTGTATCGCGGTTGAGATGGTGTGTCAATCATGACAGCTTAGCCTCGGCCCGACCGTGCCGAGCTGGGCTCGATCATGCCGAGCTGGGCCCGACCGTGCTGAGTGTCAGTCAACACAACTTCTTGGTTGTGCTTGCGACATTGTCTTCTTGGCTGCGGTCGCAACATCATGGAACAAACCCACGGGGGGGGGGGGGGGGGGGGGCTATTGCTGGTAGTCAATGGGCCCACATCGATGAACCTTCTGATTGACGAGGACGCATTCTGATAAAGGATTGTCCATTGAAAATAGGGTCCATGATATCAAAAGTTTCTTGGGTACACAAAATGCGACGTTTGTGGGGTATGATCTAAAGAAATGAAATTGTCTTGAGTTTGGTACCTATAGGTTCCAAAATAGTATAGTTGAGAAACTCTATCTACAAATTACTAAAAGATAAGGACCTAGGGTTATTTTGGGCAAATTAAGGCTATAATGATGCAAAACTTTAAATAAATAGTTGCATAAATGCCTGAATTTGGGTGTTATCACTTGGTGTACACAGAACAATGTTTTCCTACCTTCAATCTCCAACAAGATGTCACTGAGGACCTATTGAATCCTTAGAAACACAATGTGATCATCAAACTCTTACCGAAGGAGATACGATTCCTATTGTAGTGTAACTCTATCAACATGCTCTAGAATCTGGTAGGAGGCTTCAACCTGATCAATGTGGTGAACGATATCTACATTGTACAACTACAAATAGAGCATGATTATATCAATGCCTTAGTAGGGAGTCATGTTCTATATATGTATCCTACCTATTGTCCGATGATGTTTTCCTAGTTTCTCACTAGATATTTCTATGTCTCCTAGAGATGTTGCATGGGTAAGGATTCCCAACATGCCCATACACCTATAACAAGTGGTAATTATGAAAGAGACCGACAATTGCCTATGGAAAACTATTAAAGTTGACATGAAGACCAAGCTACAACGAAGTGGGCATTTTGCAAGAATAGTAGTCAAACTACACATGGAGCACCCTCTTGTCCCTACAATCTCTATTGTTGGAGTCAAGTACCAAATCAAGTATGAGATTATTCCTTTCATATGCATGCACTATGGTAAAGAGGGACATTTAGAAAAGGACTACTAGAAGAGGATACAAGAGGAAAATGTGGAAATGAGGGGAAGTATAGAGACATGCACGATCATCCCAAATATTCCATAAAAATGAGAGGGTTTTTTAGATTCCATTTCATTCCCAGTCTATTCAAAGGAAGCAGAAGAAGTGAACTAATGCAAACTCACAAAAGAGGATCACTCAATCATCTAATAGATGTCATAGTTTGGAAGACCAAGATGACATTGAAGAGGTCCAAGAGGTCATTGGTGTGGAGAATGTTGCTACAAGAGTCACAAGAGGCATTGACTGGAGCCAGAGGAAAAATTAGGGCAAACCTTCCATGAAAATAGGAGGATGAATTTACATCAACATTATGAGCAACATGTCCCTTCTCATGAACATCCATTGAAGACAAGTCACACTACCCAATCAAACTGAAACCATAAAACGGAAACCCACTCAGGTGATGTAGTCCTAACTAGGAGAGAAATGGATGCACACCCCTTCATAACTTTGTCCTTCAACATGGGAAGCCACGAAGTGGGTGGTATGACCTACACCAATTATAAAAGTTAACAAAATCATCACCAAGCATCCACCTTTAGTATAAGAAAGTAGTACAGGTTGGGATCATGGTATAGCCTCTACTAGGAAAATGGGGAAACCCTCCCAACTTTAAGACTTAGAGAAGGAAGAACAGGGAATGTGATCATCCACCATGAAAGAATCTAACCAATGAAGATCATCAACTGGAATGTACAAGGTATATGTGACAAAGATTCCCAAATTACTATAAAAAACCTAGTACAAAAATACCAGGTCCAGTTTGTATGGAACTCATTGTAGCGACTAGAGCTACTCATATTGTCAAGAGTCTAGATTTTGTGCAATCACACATAGTGGAAGTTGTGGGGTTCACAGGGGGGCTCTGGGTGTTGTGGAAGGCCAACATTGATCATGAGATATTGTATTCTCAAGAAATTCATCCACTTTAGAATTGATAACAAGTTTCTCTATACTTTTGTTTATGTGGGAATGATAAGAGGAAGCAGATGCTTCTTATGTCATCATATTTCAGCTCTTGCAACATCTATCACGTCTCCCTGGGTAGTGGTAGGTTCTTCAATGTTGTTATGTACCTATTAGAGAAGTTTGGGAGTTCAACCTTCAATAGAGCTAACAACAAAGACTTCATTGATGCAGTCAAAGGATGCAACTTATATGATCTTGGTGCCAATGGTTCTCATGCTACCAGTTGGATTGAGTCTTCTATGGCCAACCTGATAAGGTGATAGAGCCAAATCACTCAGATCACACTCCTCTTCTCATATCAGAGTCTGCCAATCAAAGAATATTGACCACAAGTAGTGCACATCCGCAAGGTGGGAGGTCACATATGGATTCAAAATCTTCTTACAGCAACTAGAATTCCAGCATGCCCTTTCATCTTCCGATCCTATTGTTTTGTCCTCAACATCCAAATGGGAACACACCAAGATAAAGGAATACAAACGAGAGAAGGATCATTTAGCAACAAAATTAACTAGAATCAGCTACAAGTCTCTCTTTGGTTTGATAAAATCTAACATGTGACACTTTTAGACTTGCAAACCAAACTTGATTCCATTTTGAGAATCATAGAGATCAAATGGCATCATAACATGAGGTGTGACTGGGTGAAGCTGGGTGATAACAATACCAAATACTTCCATTCCCTAATTAAAGCTAAAAGATAACGGAACAAAATTGCCAAGCTCAAAGGTGAGAATGGAAACTGGATGGAAGATGGTGAGTAGCTAAAACAATGAATTAGTTCTTTCTTCTCCAATGTGTATTAGGAATACGCTTACAATGAATGCAACACTACTAGAAACTCCTTTCTAGGTATTTTCCTCTTCTCAATGATTTGGAAGTTTTGAGGCTTGTCAGCGTGCCCAAAGATGATGAAAGCTGGTAGATCCTTTGATCCATGGCCTTGCTTAAGGATCCTGGGCCAGACAAGATTGACGTCTCCTTCATTAAGAACAATTGGCATCTCTTCAAGAACTAGATCTAAGACTTTGTCATTGTCCCTTTGAAGGACACTCAATTGAACCAAGTGATGCAGACTCAACTCTGGTCCTTATCTCCATGGTTCATTCTTTGGATTCTTGCTCACAACCAAGGCAATTTTCCCTAAATAACGTCTACAGTAAACTCATCTTCAATGTCACAACTAGGGCTACAAATGGAAAGGGTATTACCCGCTTATCCTTTATTCATACCATGTAGGATAATATAAAGGTTTTTGTTACCTATTCCACCTTTAGCCTTCCCTGTTTCTCCACCACATTAAAGGGGAGGGAAAGGTATGGATGTTATCCATACCCTTTTAACCACATTTGTTTAAGAAAAAAATATAATTATATAGAACCTTCTAGTTAAAATTTCACCATATTTTTTCTAACAACTATGCTTGCAGGTTGCGTCTTGCCTCTTACCCCCACTCTCACTCAAATGCTTATAGTATATTATTGTTAAATGTTGAATCAGTTGATAGGGCCATGGAATAATGAGAAAAGGATGACAACACACTCGCCTAGCCTCTTCTCTACTTTCTTAATCATGTGGTTTTTTCCTATTTTCATATTTGTGTTTTGCAATTACCTTGGTTCCCCTTCTATGATCACATTCCTCGTCTATGTCCTATGAGAAGTGAATGGTTGCGGCTGAGAAGACCAGTAGTGATGAGAAACTTCCCTATGCAGGCGGACCAGATGGAATAGTGGAACCATTTTCACATAATTTTTATATTTGGACCTCATTGAAGGGTGAAGTCAATAAGAGACATTTGCTAAAATAGAACCACACTGACTTGACTGGAAAATGATGCTTCTCTTTTATTCCTAGACCATTGTCTAAAAATATTATACGAGTATAACATTGACCTACTTATATTCACATTTGTCAAAGTGCAAGTCAAGTAACATGTGACGTAAACTCTATCACCATTATAACCATCTTAAAATAAGCTAGCCTTTTTATAAAATTCTTTTTATATCAAACTTACCCATTTACCTATTTCACTACCTGTTTACCCTATGAAGAACATGGTAAGGGTAAGGGGAGGATAGGAGAATTGCTGAGAAGGTTAATTACCCCTAACCTTACCCACTACCCTCTATAGGGTAAGGGTAAGTGTAGAGCCGTACCCTCCCCATACCCTCCCCACTGACAGCCCTAGTCATATTGACCCACATTAAACCTTTTCTCAAGTCTTGGATATCCCCCTTTCAATCTAATTTTGTTCCTGGTCACAAAATAGGGGACAATACTGTTGTGGTTCAAAAATAATCCACATCATGGAGTCCAACATCAACAAAAAACATTAAAATAGACTTAATGAAAGCTTTTTACAAAATGAGTTAGTCGTTTATCAAGGATACTCTACTCATAACATCAATCCCACACAACATAATTGACATCATCATACACCTCATAGGTCAAGGAACACCTCAATTCTATTGAATGCCAAAATCATAGGGTCCTTTTAACCCTCTTGTGGATTGAAACAAGGGTATCCCTTATCTACGCACCTCTTCATTTTATGGCTGGAGAGGTTTAGCCAGCTTATCAATGATGAAATCTTCTGAGGAACTTGGAAACCAATGTTGCATACCAAGATAAAATTGCTATTCTCACATGCTAGTTTCGTTGATGACTTCAATTCGTTTTGAGAAGCCTCCATTCATCAAGAAAGAACCATCAAACACCGCCTATGGTTATTCATCTCAACCTCAGGCCAAATTCTTCCACTTGGAAGATCCTTCATCTTCTCTTCTTCTAATACTAAAGAGCATTAAGATCTCTCATATGTAGGCATTTGAACATTTAGGAAACATCTAACCTACGGTGCCATTTAGGCATTCTAATCATTCACAAATAAAAAGGGAAGGAGCACATCCACTATCTACTTGAGAAAATCCAACACCAAATAAAAAATTGGAAATACTAGCTTCTTTCACTTGTGTGTGTTACATTTGTGAAATTTCTATTACTTTCCCAAACTTGTTACACCATGCAGGCGGTTCTCCATCTGGCCTCTACTAGAGATAGAATTGATCAAATAATTAGGAAATTTATATGGAGGGGGCCAACATCATCCAAATGTTTAAACTTAGTATCTTTGAAGCATCTCACCAAGCCCCTTTACCATGGTGGTTTGGGTGTTAAGTCAACGAGGGAGTTCAATAAAGCTCTAATAATGAAGTTGGCCTGGGACTTCATTTAGAATAGATAAGTTCCATGGTTGGTGATCATGAAAGTGAAATACCATGGGAAAGGATCCAAAAACCTCTCTGGCTCACATACTTAGTGCAACATCCAGAACATCATTCCCTTTCTATCTAACAACTAAAAGATAGCAATAGTCTTTGGTTGGAAGACTAATGTATGGTTCGGAGGCCTAGGTAGTATAAGGATACATTCCCACTATCAAACCCAACTTATCATCTCTTGTGACATTAAATATTTGAAGGTGGCTTGCTTGGTTTCTGATGAAGACACATGTGATAATGATTTCCTAGATTATTAGTTCACGAATACTATTGTTCAGGACATTGTTCATATGCCTTCCCCTAGAACATCCTATGGATAGGATGGTATGGTCTAGTTTCACACCAACAATAGTAACTTCACGATGAACTCATTCTATAGAGTTCTCATGAACTCCCCAAATACTGATAGCATAGACCATTATGCCGCAATATGGGCTTTTAGCCATTCCACACTGAATGAAAACCCACCTATGGCTTTTTCATCGGAATCGTGTACTCAGGAACCACCTTAGACTAAAGAGGAATATCGCCTCTGATATGTACTACTCAAGATGCCATGACACAAAGGAAACAATCCTTAACACAATATGAGATTTCCCAGAAGCAAAACAAATGTGAAGAAGAAGACTACCTGTTGAAGCCTCTCTCTTCTTTAATTTTGATGTACCTTCATATTGGATAAGCTACAATCTAAAATTCCTAAACAATATCAAGGATTGGAAAATACTTTTTTTGTTGCCTATTGGTGGATATGGAAGAATAGAAACCTCTTCATCTTCAAGAACAAGAAAAAAAACCCACTATCTTGGAAGTCTATTGCAAGGAGGAAGAAACATCAGTAAAGGAAGCTTTCTAGGGTAAGGCCAAACCCCAAATAGATGTTTCTACTCCAAATACCACCAGAATCTCCCTATCCTCAAATGCAACTATTTTGCATGTAGACACTGTTGTGAACAACAATGAGAAAACTAAGGCTACTAGCATGATCCTACGAGACATTAAAAGATAATGGTTACATGGGGAGGCCAAACTAATGAGAGGGTCAGACCCAACAGAAGGGCAACGACATGCTATTCTTGATGGGATATTGTATGCTATACACAACATATTTCAAGACATCATTATCATTAGTGATTCGAGTAATGCAGTTTAATGGATCCATAATACTAGAGACATCCCAGTCCAAAACCAACTTCTAGTCTAGGCTATAGACATATTTGAAAAGAAATGACTGCCAAAAAGATTGTTTTCTTGAAGAGGAACCAGATCAAGCTTGCTGATTAGCTTGACAAACAATGCCTCAAACAACCGAGCTTAGAATAACCTACAGTTTTTGCCGAAATTTCCTTCTCTTGAGTTATTTAGATGATTTATCTAGCACCCCATCATTTTTCCAATATGGTTCAACCACTAAGGAGTTTCTATAATTGGTTTAACTAATATTATACTAAAATAAAAATATCAAAATTTAGGTAATGGATTAACATGTGAGTTGATAATTATTTATATGAACTGGACTATATCACAAAAAGAAAAGAAAAGGGCAACTCCAGTACAACACTGATTGGAGAACATGTGCTAAAAAATAGGGACCTCGACAGAGTCCGCGGGAGTGGAGAACTCCTCGTAAGATCTCGGGTCGAATGGCTTTAGAATCATTCCATTATTGAAGAATAGGGTTGGCTAAACCTACTTCTAGGATTTTGACAAGAAAGTGAGTGAAAGAGAAGGAGAATGTGAGTAAGAAGTACAGGAAGACGGAGCCATGTCAGTGACTATAAGGTTGTAGGTTGAGATCTTAGATTCTGATTACTTCCTCGACATTGGTTATGTTGTACTCATTGTTGGGTCCCTGATGAAGTCGGGCAAGAGTTTATCAAGATCAAACATGGCCTAGGCACCAAGATCTGGGTCACTAGAGAAGGATCAACATGGAGAATATGCGTGTGAATCAAACTCAATGTACATGAGAAAGGCAATGAGAAACCATGTTGGCGGGTTATGTAATATTTTGATATGTGCATAGATCTATGAGATGCCATGGAGTAGAGTGAATGGAATGCAAGATGAGCTCAACACAGGCACTGGATCAAGTTTGAATGGTCTATGTTTGTCAAAGAGATATCTTATTCAAAAAAATTATATCTTGATAGAGGAAACTCCATTTTAGCAAATGAGGTGTCTATGGAAATCTTATGATGTATACTATTTTGTAAAAACTTATCAGAAGGTTTTTTTGATGTCTGGTATTTATTATAAATTGATTGTTAAAAGATATGATATTTAAATGTGTTGTACATCAAAAATAGCAAACAAATATAAAAATTATGAATATTTAGCAATACATATACTTTGATGTGTACCACATGATGGCAAAACATGATCTTTTACTTATGTTTTGAAGTAAAACCTAATACAGGTATTTTGGGGATTTCATCAACTAATTGACAATGAAATGATCTGGAATTTTTACCTAAACCCTAATATATAATGTCCTTACTGTTTCCAAATGTATTTCTATATTTTCATGTATACTTGTATTAGTAATTAATTTCTAGAGCTAATCTACCATAATGTAAGATAATTAATGGTTATTTGTGAGAAATATGTGATCTATATGCATTATTAGTATGAAATATTAATTTAAGTATATCTACCCTATTCTCTACATGTCAGTTAGTAATAACAATATGTGTGAGTACCTCTGTGGTTTTCTTTTTGTTAATTATGTATATAGTAATGTATTGGACCATAAGATTATATATTTAGTTCATAAGGGTATATCAACATATAGTTGCAACTTAATGTATGAATTGAGTTAATTTAATGTTTAGACATTAAATGTTCTTAAAATCAAAGGTAGGTTTTGTTAAATAAAAATGCTAAATTGGGAAATAATGTTAGGATGATGAGGTATGAGATCTAGAAATGAAAAAAGGGAAAATGCCCATAGAATTATGGAATGTTGTTAATGTCCAGATAAATATGTTGTGAATCAAGGAATCTAGACTACATTAAGGGTATTCTCAAACAAGGTAAGTGGGCCAAGTACATTGAGCTTCAAAATTGTTGTGATTTAGCCTACACCTTCCTACAAAGTAACTTAGAGAGTAAGTTACATGTAGACATTTAGTATTTCATCCTTATTTTATGTTCAATGATATTTTGAGTAATCAAACTTTATTCAGATGGAGTTATGTTGCGAGAGAAGGATTTTATAATTCTGGTATTTAAGCTACTTCTAGAACTTAATATTTGTATATTTAGTTCATATTATGTTTCATAAGCCTTTAGAATCAGATTTCATACATCTGATATCATAATCAAATTAAGTCATCCTATTAAATTAGAGTTTTTGATTAAGAGTTATATAAATAATAGGAATACTAATTTAATATTCAGAGTTATATTTGATTTAAAATTTATGAATAGAGATTCAAATTAAGACCTCATTTTAGTTAAATAAATTTCAATTCTTAATAGAATAATTCAATGCATCATATAAGTAAGACAATCTTTCTAAGATTTTTGTTTTTTTAGATTTATATTTACATCAAAATTTAACACATATTCAGTTATCAACATTTAGTTTTAGTATAAGATAAATTCAAATTTAGAATTCAATAAGTTTATATTTAATATAATTAAGTTAGAACCTTCACATAAGACATTATATGATAAGTCCTCATTTAGTTAGTCTTGGGACAATTGAGAGGCATCCATTTCCATCTAGAGGAGTGTTTACTCCAGTTCATAGGTACTTTGGTACTGACTCAGAGACACTTCAATGTCATTCAGAGACATGTAGTGTCAATTCAAAGATACTTTAGTAGCAATTTAGTATGCAGTCTTGCCAATTCAGAGCCACCTTATTGCCGTTTAGTGGCATTTAGTGCCAATTCATAGGTACTATGGTACCAATTCAGAGGCGTAGATATGTCAATTCAAGAGGACTTATCATATAGTGGTGGCCACAAATAGATAAAAGATGTAAATAAAAGATACATCAATTCAATATAAATTTGCAATATTTAGATATAAGTTCAGCTTTTGGTTTTAGTATATTCATGTTTATCTTATTAGAAATTAAATGCCACTTACTCTAACCTAGGTTTCCCTTTGTGCATGGCTAGGGATGAGATTTCTTCATGTACTAATATTTAGGAAGAGAGGTCAAGATAGAGGATTCATCTACAATTTTAATAGGTTTGCTTGGTGGGGCACTATCTACATGATCTAAGATATTAAGACAAAGTATAGATTTATGTATATAATTGAAGTTTTGTGTATATAAGTTTCTTTTCTTGAGAACTTATGAGAATTTATTACATACACAGTTTGTAATTATTTTTATCCATCATTATTATCACATCATGTTAATAAAACTCCCCAAGTTCATTTTTTAGCTTCCATTCACATGATAAGAAAATTGGGGTGTCACCGGTAGGATATGAGTTTAGCACTACATGATACAATCCAAGGGTTCATACAGAAGCTAGATGTAAGCAGGACACTGACTTCAGGAAAATCAATGAACACCATAGATTGAAATCAAAGTCTAAAGGCTACTTGAAACCAAAAACTAAGTATTATATTCTTATAATGAATTCTAGTTTCTAAAATTAACCAAATTATAACACCCCTACAAGTACATGCATAGTAGCATAAGAAACCCTTATGTTTCCATGAAATGTTGTATTTTGGGGTTTAGAGGGATGTCACAAACGTGACAAATGTTGAAAATAAAGTAAACAATTATCATGCATTGACTTTGAAATGATTAATACACCTTTCATGGGGTAAAAAACACTACTTTATTATGTTCTAAAACTAACTAAGCCAATTATGCTTAAGAGTAAACTAGGACATAAATGAAATCATGCTAAAAATTGGATTGTCTAGGTAGATGGAACCCCACTAGGCAGATCTTTGTGTCTTCTATTCATTAATTTTTTTTCTTCCATGCTCAATTTCTCTAGAAACTAGGAACATCACCTTCCCAACTATGCAAAGGAAAAAACATCATGATTAGACAAAACTGTCATACTATAGAAAAGAAATGTATGTACTTTACCTGAAGAGAAACATAACATCATATTTAACTTAAGCATTCTTGAACCATTTTATAACATCAAGAATCAAATAAGGGTATATACATTATTTTTATAATTTATCAATTAAAGGAACATAATGATATGAAAGCCCATGATTTCTGGGAAACCCCACAATGACATTTGAAGGTCCATAGTTGTGAGAAGAATATTAATTTCATTAATCTCATTTTTAAATATGAACATTAATATTTATCTTAACATGGATATTAACATAATTTTCTCTCTTAACATAATAGGATTTCTCCCTCTCAATCATAATGGTATTTCTCCCTCTTAGATCATGAACATCAATTCTTCATCATTTATACTTTCCTTACATGATCATAATAGTCTTTGTGAGAGTGATATCATAAATTGTTACATATAATAATCAACATGCAATGAATGTAATGACTCATCATTTAAGCATATTCAGACTTTTATAATGTGTAGTTGTTTCCTTAACATATAAATAATATACAAACAATCAAAATATTAGTTCACAACAACATGGCCTATTTTCGTGATGCAAGAAACCTAAGTCAGTATTCCCTCATCCTGATTAGGCTATGTGTACCACTAATATTGGTTAATCATATGATGTTTACATTAATTCATTGTCATTAAACCCTTTATATAATTCCACTATTGAATGTTTATATTTAAAAAATAAGCCCTAAATCCAAGTTAGATCGACTTCTTGTTGAAAAAACTTTCCAAGGCATGTGTTACACATATTTTTGAGGCCAAAAGTACTTTCTATGGATTCAACAATCCAAACCAATAAGAGCTGAGGAAACCATATGTTTGACATTCGTTAAATGAAAATATAATCAATTTTAATAATTTATATAAAAACCAAAAGGACCATGACGAGCGTTATGTTCAATAAAACACATGATCGGGGATGGGGGGTAAAAACATCACTCAAGCTGATCAAAACCTGCATGTGCAAGAAATTCCAATGCCCATTGATGATTAATTGTCAGATAAAACCACAAGGAGGCAAGGCATTTTGAGACCTATATTCTTCCTCTTTGAGCAATGGCATGATATGCGATCTCTAGAGGTGCAAACTCTAATCTAAGCTTGAATTACAAGCCAAATGTTACAATGCTAACCTACCTAGTAGCTTTCCCATGTTGGCTTGGAGTCAATGAACCTACACTTAGGCTACTAAGAGCTCCTAGTTTAATAGTTGATTGTTACTTCCATCGAAGACCAAACCATCAAAACACATTGAATCGGAGAGGAAAGAGGAGATGAATACACTTGTGAGAAGCCAAAAAAGATAGCACAATAATCACACTACCAAAAGGACTACTATGACCGCCAAGTTCCCCGAATAAACAAATAAAACAAGGGATAAGGCTAAAACATGAAGTTTGTTAACTGGGGTATTTAAATGTCTACCAAAGTTGGGAAAAAAATTAGTACTGAGGCAAGTGAAGCCAAAGAAACTGATTATGTGGTTGGAGAGACAGTAGAACACCATGGAGATGAATGCAGGCAAGGTCAGGTAGGGAACTTGATGGTGGATTTCTACGGGTAAATGCACGGAAAATTGATGATGAAATAGAATGAGTGGGTGGTGGTGCTTAACATAATACCAAATATAAAGAATTTTGTATCATTGTACTTCTAGATTTTGAGAATAATGAAGTTGTATCTCAAGTTATTTATTGTGAACCAAGGAAAGTGAGGTCAAATTGAAGGTGGATGAGGAAATGTTGTGGTCCAGGGTTGATACTTATCTCTTTAAATAGGGGTTTCTTGGGGTTTTATGGTGTCGTCTCAACCATGGTGGTGAGAGGGTCAAAGTTGTGATGGGTGTCTTATTATTTGATCACAAGGGAAATTGAGTGGTAACTCATTCAAATTGAGAGATTTATCCAGACTCGTCGGGGCATTAATCTTGGGATAAGGTGGAGGAATGAGAGTGCGGAAGGTCATAGAAGGAGTTAATGGAAAATAGTTAACTCTCAGGTGAGAAACTCAAAGAAGAAGATGATCGAGAAGCTGCTAGATCAAGATCGAATAAAATTACATCAAACTGCACGAGGGGTAGAAAAGAATATAAATTTTGGCCACATTATAGTGGCTAAATTATAGAATATAGATTAATCAACCCATTAACTAAATGTCAATTGAATATAATTAACAACTATATGGAAATCTTTCCTAATTAGTTTGAGGGGTCAAACAAGGTACACAAAATATATTATAGGATATAAAGCATTTCTAAGTGATTCGTTTTGAGTTCTGATTGATTATTAATCAATATATTCATATAGATATTATTATTGATTTTTATGTGCTAAATAGATAAATAATTCAAAGTGATTGTATATTATTGTTAATTGGGTCATTTTTTTGGTCTATGATATTTATTCAATCAAATGTTTTTCACATTATTTTCAAAAAATGTATGGAGGATTAATATAGAGGAGATAGAAAATTAGTGAAACATAATTAATTTCCATGTGTTTTAAGATATGAGAAAATACTTATGCACAAATGAAAAAGAGAGAAAGAGAGAGAGAATATTTTATTTTGTTATCCTATATATCATATTTCAAATGAATTTTTCAATTTGGGTTATTTACATTAGGTCAAAAACCTAGGCTTTATTTTCTAAAACTGCATTGAGAATCTTAAATTGTTTAGTTGGACTTTGGGGTGTTACAATACTCCCTCCTTAATTAAATTTATTCCTAAAAAGATCCTTTAGGTGACTTCCCACCTAAGGGTTTTCTTACCCCTTGGTTGGTGATAGTATGCTATCCAGGGTTCATTTAGGTTCATATTATTTCATGTAAAAGGAGATATGTATATATTTGACATATAAAGATTGTAAAAAAAACTTAACATGAATTAATTGATACCTTGGTCATCTTATTATTTCTCTGCATCCATGGATAAAACCTTCACTTGTCTGTTAGGTAGTCTATTTTTATTCTTATTCTTGTTCTGGTCCTTCTTAAGGACCTTAGGACAATTCAGCTTCATATGTCCATTTTTTACCAACTATAGAATGCTCTTTCACGTACCTCCATGGGGATGATTGGGTCATCTTGCAATTCAGACACTAGGGTTGCTCATGTTTTGCTATGGATGTAGGCTCATGTGGCTTTGTCTTCACAATTTCATTGTTCGGAGGATGATGTTGGTTGTTTCTCTGAGGAAATTCATTTTTGTATGATCTTCAAGGGTGGTCTTCCAAGTCCAAGCTACATTAAGGGCATCTTGAAGGCATTAGATTCTTCTTCTTAATAAGGCAAAGTTCTGGTTGGTTTTGAGTCCTTATAATAACATATTGGCTCTTTGGACTACTGCGTAGCCATGGTCATACTTTTGAAGTACTCAAATTTCATGTCATACTGGGTGACAATCATATCACTAAACTTGTTCTAGTTTGGAAAATTCTTCCTTCTTCCTCTCTATCATAGCCTCTGACACATAGTGATCTTAGACGGATTCTACAAACTCAACCCATGTGAGTCCAGGTGCATCATGCCCACTTGAGTTAAGAATATACATCCACAGCATATGAGATTCTCCTTTCAACATATGGGTTGTGAATCAAACCTAAAGTGTTGAGGGATATCTAGGTCACAAAAACAATATTTCATACTGCTATTCCATTCTTCACATTTACTAACATCCTCTTCTCCCTCACTAGAAAAAGAGTCAAAACTTATCTTAAGAAAGTATACTAGTGTGATCTTGTGGTTTCTTGGGTGAAGGGGCCATTGGCCCTGAGAATTGGTGAGTGCTTGCACGAAGTTATCCAGGGTCACCCTAGGGTTTTTTTCTTGCTTGCTTCCCTCACTAGAAAAATGTAGCGGCATCATCCATCTTCTCTTTGCCCTTATCCAAGATTTCATAGGGGTCATATGGAAAAAGGACATATACCTAAGGAGAGAACATATGAATCATTTTTACCTAGCGTCCATCTACCTATTTTCTCTAATACCATATTGTAATGTCCCTCCTAGTATATAGTTGATAAAGAAGAAATCCAAATGTTTTCCAAACACAGGGTATCTAGGGTCTGGAGGATGTCAAAAGCATGATAAAAGTTGCAAATAAAGTAAACAAAACACCAATCATTAAATTTGAAATGATTGATACATTGTTCATAGTTTAAAACCACAAGTACTTTCTTAAGTTTCTAAATTAATATAACCAATTTTAGATAGGAGTTAACTAGGGTATTATTATTAAAATCTTTCTAAATAATTAGATCATATACGTGGATGGGAACCCACCAAGAAGATCTTTGTGTCTCTAGTCCTTGAAGGTTTATTTGTCTATCCTCACTTGCTTCAAAATTAGGGACATCATGTCGCCAACCATGAAAAGGAATACAACACCATGAGTAAATGATACTGACACACTATAGAAAGAAAAAATTATGTATACTTGACTTGAATGGAAACATAACATCACATTTAACTGAATTCTTGAACCATTTCATATCATGAAGAATTAAATAAGTATGTATGCATCTTCTATATAATTTCCCACTTCACTATCTGAAGGAAAGCCTATGACTAAGGAAGGCCCATAATGTCTTTTGAAGGTTCGTAATTGTGAGAAGCATACCAAACATAATGAATTACATTTCTAACATGACCATCAATCTTTATCTTAACATGGATACTAACATAATCTTGGATCTTAATATAATGATATTTTTTTCCTCTCAAAACATAATGGGATTTCTCCCTCTTGAATCATGAATATCAATCTTTATCATTTATCTCTTTCTCATATGATCATATATCATTGTCCTAGCAATAGTAATAAAATAAGCTCTAATATATAGCAATAAACATGCAATGAATATAATGAATAATCATTTAAGAACATTTCCACTTTCATAATATGTATTAATTTTCTAAACATACAAATAACATACAAACAATATATATATTAGTGCCAATACATGGACCATTTTCTTGGAGCAAGGCACCTAAGCCAATCTTTCCTTGTCTACATTAATCTCTATGAACCTATAGTAATGATCAGTCATACGATGTATACATAAGTTCATTGTAATTAAATGATAATTCATTCATTCAATTATTGAAGGGTTTAGATTCCAAAAAATGGTTACAAATAATGTTTGATCATATGCTTGTTGAATAACATTTCCAACACATATATCTCACATATTTCTGAGGTCATATGTATTTTTCATGGATTCTATAATATAGACCAATCAAATGTGAGGAAACCATAAGTTTGGCATTCAATTAAATGAAAATATAGTTGATTTAAATTAGAAAAGAAAATACCAGGTAGACCATGATGTGTGTTATGCAAATGAAACACGTGGGGCTAAAAATGTCATTGGAGTCGATTAAAATCCTTGTGTCTGAAAAAGCAAGGGCACTTGCATAAAGATTCAAATGTGTACTAGTAATTAGTCATTTGATTAAAATGAGAGTGAAATAAGGTCACCGTGAGACCCGTTCTTCCTATTTGAGCCATGGATCAAGATGTGATCTCTAGAGGTGAAAACTTTGTTTGTATCTTGAAGTGCAAGCAAGGTCTCACAATGAAAACCTACTTAGCACCTTCCCCAGGTTGTTGTACAGTCAATAAGCCTAAACTTGGGTTACTCAAAGCTCTTAGTTTTTCAGTTCATCACTACTTCAATGGATACCAAAACCATTTAAGGTCCAACCATCAAAACACATTGAACAAGAGTGGAAAGAGGAGGTGGACACACTCATGAGAAGCCAGATAGCTATCACAACAATCATAGTGCCAAAAAGACTACTATGACACTCGAGTTTCTATAGAAATATTGAAGAAACATGGGAGAAGGCTTAAACACAAAATTGATGAACTGGGGTGTGAATATGTCCACTTAATTTGGGAAAAGAAACATCAAGGTAGGGTGAAGCCAAAGAAATATATTGTTTGGTCAAGATCCACTGGAACACCATGGTGGTAAACACATGTGAAGGTTATGAAGGGACCTTAATGGTGTAGTGATATGGGTAAGCACATGGAAAACTAGTGATGGGAAAGAATGAGGGCGAGATTGTGGTGCATATTGGCATGCCAATTGCACATAAGGATGTATCATTGTAGTTTTGGAGTTTGAGAATGCCAAAGTTGTAACTGGAGTTAGTTGTGGTGACTTGGGGAAAGTGAGGTTGATAGAAGGTGGAGGAATAAATATTATTGTTTGGGGGTGGTTCTCATCACTGTAAATAGGGGTGGGTTAGGGTTTCATCATCTATACTGAACCATGGCTACAAGACGAGTCAAAGGCCTAATTCCATTTTGCCATTTGGCCATCAGGGAGGTTGAGTCATGGATTGTTTGAAACTAGATATTGATATGGACTAAATGGAAAAGGAATCTCAAGATTAGGTGGACAGATAAGAAGGAGAGATCACAGTAGGAAGTCACTGGAAAACAATTTACTATTATGTAAGCATCTTAGGGAAGAAGATGACCCCTAAACTGTCAGATCAGTCACTCCTAAAATTTTGCCATAAGATCACATATGAGGAATAAAATAAAATAATGTTAGGGCGAGTTAGAGAATATATATAATTGACTATAGTTTAATCAATGCATTAACAAAATGTTGACTGAATTCGATTAGCAACCTTAATGAATCTTTCTTAATTTGTTTGAGGGGTCAAATGAGGTCATAATAAATTCAAAATTTGATTACATGTTAACTAGTGAGTCTAGAACATCTATAGGTCATTAATTTTGGGTTGCGACTAGATATTAACCAATATATCCATATAAGTATTATCATTGATTTATATGTGCTTATAGGATAAATAAGTTAAAGAGATTTTCCACTAATAGTTAATTGGGTCATATTTCATGTTCTAAGATATTTATTCAATTCATTAGTTTTTTATTACGTTCTAATATATATATCGATGATTTATAAATAGGAGGTTGAAATAATATAAAACTTAACCCATTTCCTTGTATTTTGGGATAAGGGATATCTATTATGAGCAAAGGGGAAAGAGAGAGAATATTTCATTTATTTTTCTTTTCTTCCAGACCGATTCTCCCTTGTGAAAATAGATCCCAATCATAATGTCGAGTATAGTTACACATGCTACTATATCCACGGTCCACAAAGAGTCAAAGATGACTAAATGACGCAAATACTCATGTCAGATGTTTACTGAAATGATCTGACTCCATGACAAGATAGAACATAGGGATTGAAATCCATGTGTTTCATGCCATGGATTCTCCAATGGAGATAAGGACCATGAACAAGCCTTCATTGAGGTACCCTGGCGAGTGGGAGGACAACCCATTGACTCTTCGTCATCACCCCAAATTCAAAGAGCTTTTGTTCTAGTCTTGGAATGGTTGGGAAATGAGAAAGAAGGTGCTTTTGAAACAAACCAAATGAGTAGATGCTTGTGGTCAAAGACTAATAGAGCATGGGAAGAAGACCACACTGACAAGAAGTCATGGTACCAAGAGTACCCGATCTGGAACTAGGAAATGTGAAGGTCCTCGACGAAAAATTTTCATCAATTGTCCACCCTATGCGAATAAAATATATAGTTATTTTTTTAGTAGTTTTATGGTTTTTTTTTCAAGTTATTATTAATGGTTTACTTTAGCATTCTATTTTTCAGATAATGAGTGTGCTAGAAAGAACCATTCAATATGCGCTTGAAATCTCTACCAAACAATCAGTAACAAAAAAACTATATTTTGATGATTAAGATAGAATGTACATAAGGAACTTACTTCAAATCAATTGGGAGACAAACAAATTTTATTTGAAATGATCACAATTTTGATTTCATATAATATTAGTGGATGATTTTGTTTCTTTTGGTTGTCTTTATTGAACAACAGGAAGAAGGAAATCACTAGTAGGAATTATAGGAGCAAGAGAAGGGGTAGAAGATCTCTGATTAAAATAAAGCCTCAAGGGAAGAATAGGTACGTGATTTGGTGGGAATGGGTTCTTAGGAAAATAGAATTTCTAAACTTTATTAAGAGCTTATATTAAAATTGAATATATCTAATTAGAGGCATTGTAATTTAAACCCTTATTGGTGCATATTTGTTTTACAAATGATTCCTTTAAGTGTAAAATTTCAAAAAGAATATTTTGTGCCTTCAGTAAATATCAATTATACTTTTGCTTGATTGGTAAATGTAGTTTGAAACATGAAACAAGAAACAAGAATCTAGAATATTACAAGTTAGTTAGTAATCTTGATACTTAATTAATTTGAATTATCTCTCTCTTTTCATTAGAACCGTGTTTCAGATAAAAAACAGAGTTATTTTGGTTTTGTATTTTTTTTCTAAGTATTGATAATTACAAGATAGATATTGTTTCACAACTAGAGATAAATATAATCTATAGTGTGACCGAGGCAATTACCTTTTTGAACTAGGGTTTAATCTAAAAACACAATTTACCCAAATTGGACAATGGATCTAGGCAGAGCTGAGAGCCAGGGAGTCTCCTCTTACTATAATCTCAATCCCCAATGGAGGTAGGAAATAGGTCAACCCCTTGTCTCTCTCTCCTTGGGTCATATACTCTCACAAATATCATGCCTTTGGATCATCTAGATTAAGACACACTCAATAGACCATGAAATTTCCATTATATCATGAATCAAGATAATTTCAAAAACCTCATATAATCCTAGAGTCTAGGGCTTGAAATTATCAACGACTCCCACTACCCCAAACCTTTACAATGCCCCCTATAGATTCCTCTTGACTCTTAGAGCACAATTCTACCCTCAATTGTGCTTGTTAGAAACCTGAGACCCATCTCTAATGTCCATCTCTAGTTACTTAAAGCTACTCAAAATAATTTGATCTTAACTATCACACATCATCATGAATGTTGTGAACTCACCTATAGAACTCAAAAAATCTTCCCAAGTGATTGGCATACCCAAAGACCCATGGAAGTCTACTCTATTAAATATTGTTTTCATCCTTTTTATCTAAGCTCTAGATACCTCCTTGACCAATTTGTGTCTTAGTGTAAGCTTCAATACCCTCACCAACCCTAACAAAAACCAATCCAATCCTAGGTTGCATCTTTAGGGGCATGTGGAATTGAGTCAACAATGTATTTGACTCCATGCTTTCCTTACATGTATGTTGTCTGAGAAAAACAATCTCCTGAAGGTTTTACCTTCTTGCCCCTAATTTACGTGATGATATATAATTAATTTAGAAAAAGTGCTTATATTCATATATAGTCAATTTGTATATCAAAATTCTCATAAAATGCATATAATCTAAAAATAAGGGATCTAAGGCCTAATTCAATCACAAATTCAATGAGAGTTTTGATACATAAGAGTAAGATGTTGTGATATGAAAACCCTAATTTTTATGAAAAATATGTTTATCAATATTACATAAGATTACTTAAAGGCATAATGTGAAATTCTTAATAAGTCTCATTATAAATTGCAAGATTAGGGTTAGTTTGATTCATAATTAAGGTTTCCTATTCTAATGATAAACAATATGAGAAACTTAGGGTTTTGAAGTCCAACCCTAATACAACCTTAGACCAAGAACCCTAGAACCAAGACTTAACTCTAGTCCACATCATATGAATATGATTCTAATAGCCTAGTGTTATGTGCCAAATTTCATATCGATCTAGATTGAGTAATGTTTGGTATCTAGACCTTGATTTCTAGGCCATCACCTCTCATTATATATGGTAAGCGGGTACTTTATCAATGACTGGTTATAGTCAATTCTTGATGATTTTCATATGTTTCATTGATGTTTGATCATTACTATAAATTGGTTGATAGTTTGAATTCTTGTAAATATATAATGTCTATGACAATAGAATATGAATATAAGATTTTGTTAAGGGGGGTTAATGAAGTAAAATACTCCTACAAACTAAATGTTGGTTATTGATAAAGGAACTATAAGATAATGATGAGTTTGTAGCACAAGTGTAGTCTGGGTCGGCCATCACAAAATCCAATGATGATTCAAAACCCTAGAGTCCATTAATGGAATTTGGATTGGTACACCGAAAGGTAAAATGTGGGTTAGAGAATGAAATTGATAATGCAAGATTGATTATTGGAAATATTTTATTGATATGCAATATATGAGTTTATCCCTATATGCACATATATTGTTTTGCACCCACGTGAACAATATAAAAAATGTTTACCATGCTTTGTTTTTTGGTGTTTTAGGTTATCTTCATTTATAAAATATTTTACGAATGGACTTCTACATGAATGCACTAAAAGATAATGAAACTAAGACATTAGAAGGATTAGATAGTAATTTTTACTATTACCCTTATTATAGTATATTTCCCCTTTGAAAAGATACATAACTCCTTAGAGGATATCTTTCGACAAATTCATTTATGAAAATGTGATGAGTTGAATTTTTTGAATGTTATTTATTATTCATTTAATCTTGATCTTGGAAAAGTACAATGATGTTACTTTAATACTTGGTCTATATTCAATTGGGATGACAGGAGGAGTGGTTTATTACAATTGCGATCATAACCCATATTTAGTAAATAACTTTTCATAGGAAATAGTTTCAAATATCCCTTAGATCCATAAAAATATTATCAAGGTGTTTTCTAAAGGCAATGACATCTAGAATGGTTCACAACCCATGGGCTAGAAATATTTTCAATGTCCCACTAGATGGTTTTCAATGACTCATGGGCCATTGTAATTCCAGCTTGCCAAAGTCTCATGATTTTTCTCAAAACAACATACTTCTAGGTTTTGTAATATAATATTTCATCTTTTCTTCACCACATGCTCTTCCCTAGACCTTGAGGGACGGATAGCAATTTTCTATTATTAATTATTGTTTCTTAACAATTAGGGTTATGGAATACCCAACCAGTTAATATTATATATATATATATAACATTTAGAAATATGTACAAATATGAAATAATATTTTTTATTTTTTTATATAGGAGTGTATGTATTCCTATATGGCATGTCCCATACTACAACGACCATTATTGAGGATGGAATTCCCCAAGGAAATACTAAGATGAGTAGGACTCCTTGCAAGATGAAGTTTTTTCTAGATAAGTGGACGAGGGCCATGAATGGTGAGTTATCCAACAAGAGGAATGTACTTGCATAGGACTTTAAGGATGGTGTCTTACAACCCAATTAGATCCATGCCACTAATGATCACCCAACCCGATAATGGCCCAAACCCTGAGCTAGTCCTAAACCTCCTAAGGATGAACTAGATAAGACACCTGAGATGTTTTGGATAAAAAAAATGTAAGGTGTTATTAGATGAAATTAGTGCTCTATCCCTAAGGGACATAGTCCTAGAGAAGAATCATGCACCCAACCATATTTTCCCATTCCTTGAAGCTACCATCTTAGACTTCATCAAGCTAAACATTGAGAAGTTTCAGAGAGAAGACAAGTTGAAGTCATAGGCATATGGATGACTGATGGTAGTGAAGATTGGTTTATGCATTCTAGAGGTGCAACCAAACAAGAAGGTGATCTTCACCAGTATCTCCTTGAGGGAGTCTCTAAGATTTGGTTGTAGAATTACATCATCGTAAGAGATGTGATCAAAGATTGATGACACTCGAAGATCTTCACACCATATCCACCCCTAGGTTTGTCTCCATATCTTCTTAAAAGGAGAAGGAGAAATGATTGATGAATCTCTGTCAAGGGGATATGTATGTTGCATAATACACCAGGAAGTTCATACTCCTCAATTATTTTTCCTATATGTTGGATGAGAAACATTGAGTGCAAAACTTCATAGACTTCCTAAACCATTTGTTTCAACCCCATGTCATGGCCAGTAATCCCTAAAACTTAATATCTAGATTTCATCCTAAAGATGGAGAAGACCCTGATGCATCCCCAAGAAAAACCTTCAGGATATCTAGTGTTCATTGAAGGCATCTCTACACCCAAGACCATGGAAGAAAGGCACATGGTTACAATCATAGAAAGGGAAAAATAAAAGGAGAAGAGAGGCCTCATAGTGAGGTTTGTCATAAGGAGGATCCACCTAGGTACAAAAACTATTAAAGAAGGCATGTAGATATGTTACATTTATATTAGACATATTTCTATCAGTATAAGTAGGAGGGATATTTCCTATCCAACTGCCCTCTTCCATCCCCTTTGAGGAGTGGTCATGTTGCAACTCAACCTCTAGTTCCATCTCAATCTGTAGCAACCCAACCTACTATTGAAAGCTAATAGGCAGAGTTTTTTCCATGGACAATAAAGAGGCATAGGCTAACACCAACATGTATAAGTACCAACCTTTCAGAATATTTTTTTTCTCTTATGACTTGTAATAAGGTTATTTATGACTTAATTTCCATGTATAAAACTATAAGTAAGCTTCATACATTTTGTGTCACGTCGTCTTTCATATTTAGGATTTGCATCCTCACTTTACACAAGTGTTAAGATTCCAAGAATCATATTTTAGGGGATTAATTATATTTAATTATTTATATCAATATAGACCATATTAATTTTCTATCATCATTTCTTTGTGCTATAGTTTTCAACTACAATCAATATATTTATTGAGCACCAACATTAACACATCATTGACATACATCATTATTTTGAACAAATTTCACTTGCATATTTAGTCAACAACTTTATTAGTGACTTCATCACTTAATTCACCAAACTTATCATCTCATTACTATTCATGTATATGGTTGATCAACTTTACATAGAGATTAATCAAACCATAATAGATTTTCCATCATGTGATATATGCATATCATATCTTAAACAAAGATAACAAACATACACATGTTGTATTAGGATTTTGCTAAACAAACTTATACAAGTAGCTCATGAAACACATAGCTAAGGGAATTGTCAAGCTCAATCTCTATAAGCTCACTTATCCCTTTGAAAATCAGATACACTAACAATACATTCCCTCTTTGGTCTAGGGTTCTCATGTTACCTCGTTCACACATATAATAGCTTCACAACCACTAGCCACTCAAGCACAAACCAAATCATATCATGATTTGACATTCTCATTATCAATATCTACCCATGAAATATTATTTCTCAACTCTCTCTCTCTAATATTCACCACTAGAGTCCTATGCTGGAAACAACCAACCCAAGCATGAGGCTTCACAACATAGTGTTTGTACCTCCTCCAGGATCTTGGGACTCTGTCTCCCTCACCTAGGCGGTAGGTACTTGTATTCATTCTCAAAAATACATATATGACCAATCTATGTATGACTCTAGGGTTTAGTCCTCCCAAGGACATAAAGGGTTCAACAAAACTATACAAATCACACATAAAGAAACTCAACACATTCACTTGTGAGTAGATATAGTTTAGGACATATCATATCACATATTTCTCATGTCATGAAGGTTAGGTCCTCTAACATTATATCTGTTGGTTTCACAATCTTTGGAGTTAACCTTACAACTTGTCCTAACAATAGAGGTCCTCCTTTGTAAAAGCACTTGAGGCTCATGTTGATTCATAACTTTGTCTGACCTTAGCTTATCTTATCTTAGAAAAGCACACATACTCGCATCATTAAGATATATGTCAAATCATCAATATAACTCAAATTTTCAAATACAACTTGAACAATCATAAAATAAACTTACCTTATTATATAAACTTAAATCATATCATCTAAACTTATTTCATCTATTCCACCTATCTTGTATTCCAATAAGGCTTTAAACATTTAATCTAGAACTACTCTCTCTTCTAGATTAATGTAACTCTCTTTTACTTAGATTGCATGACTATCTTCTACTCGTACATGTGTGAGGGAACATTTTTTCATTTACTTACATATATAGTAAAATATTTTATAGTTTTTCTCTAATAAAATAAGAATCAGATAAAACTATCAAGGCCCGATCCAATTAGAATCAAAAACCAAATCAGAAAAATGAGTGTCCCATAGATAGTAGAGTTTCCAATGCCACATCATCTAGTGAAAAGGATGAGAACATTGTGTATACTAGTGTAGCTACCCTAAAAAACAAGATCCATATGTCTAGGGTTTCTCTTCCCCTCAATGCACATCATCTCCAAATAATGTAATGTTCCATACCTCCACATTATAAGGAATGACCAACACTTTAGGATTTGCCATAAAAAACACCTGTATAGACCTAGTTCTCAAACATATGGATTCTAACCTTAGGGCTAAGTCAGATATAGTCTCTATATGGCGACTAGTCTAACCCTAATATTTACAGGTATAAGATTTTCTTTAGTTTTGTGTTGCATAATGAACAAATGTCAGCCTTTGCTACTATTCATGTTATGATATCACTTGTGGCTTCCCCGTATTTTCAACGCCTTGACCATGTGTGTAATGTCTAGTTTGAAACCCTCACCATAGTCAGAATCATGATTCAAACTCACATTCTAAGCCAAGAAGAAGAAAATCAGAGAAAGTCAAAGGAAACCAAAGTAGCACATGTACACGAACAAAAACAAAACTTGACTACAAGCTCACCATTCAACATATAATTGCAAAATGACTTATTAAAAATTGATATTACACATTGAATGATAAAATTATACATGTGCACATACTACATTCCAATACATAATCTTCTAGACAATAGGTCCACTTGTACATATGCTCACCACACAACACTCAACTGTCAAGGTCTTCAAGATATCATATCAACGTCACCTAAAGAAGTGATCACAAGTGATAAACATCAACACAATATTCTAAAGTATTGGACTAAGTACGCTACAAGCACATAAGTCATTATACTTTGACTTGGCAATAAGATAAAACTAGAACTTGGAAGCAATATGTATGAGAAAAGAATATACAAACTAAACATCTTAATTTATGAAACAAAACACAGACTTTATCATGACTTCCCATTATATGTAAAGTTGATCAACTATATGCACTATTCTATCAAAGAGATTTAGTGCTCCCATGTACTATTTTGCCAAAGAGATTTCATACTTTCATTAATGCACTATTTTGCTGAAGAGATTTAGTGCTCATTTGTACTATTCTGCCAAAGAGATTTAGTGCTCATATGTACTATTCCGCCAAAGAGATTTAGTACTTTCGTCAATGTAATAACCGACCAAGGAGATTTAGTGCCATCATTTAAAGGATCTGATATCTTATGTTTCATGTGTTTCAAACTATATATACATATAATTAAGTAAGGAAACATGCAATAACAATTATTTCAAACAATTTCATCTTCCAAGTATTTTTGTACACATAAAACAACCATAATATATAGTAGGCCAAGCAAGAGGTAAAACATACCTTGAGTCGAGATAATCTAACCATCTCATATTCTTGGATTCAACTAGAACCTTGGTCAACCCGTAATTAAGATAAGATCACACATTACCATTAGGTTTTCATCATCAACCCTAATTATTTCTATTTTATGATTTTACTTTTGTTCCTTGGGATATTTTGATTTTTACTTGCCTTATCTTCTAGGAACTAGATTACTGATATTATATTCAAGATTAGTATTAGTTATATGAACATGATATTCCATTTTTGACATTCATTATAGGTGCTCATTGACCCTAATTAGTACATGCATTGTCAACTTAGTATTTCTTACCATACATCATGATCCACAACCGAATAAAATGATTCTATGTATGAAATGATCTCAAAGTTACATGTTAGCTTTCAATTACAGATATGAGGGTGTTATGTAAGTTCCAAGAATTATTATCCATATATGTACCTTTTACCTTTCATTTAGGGCTATCATCCCAAGTTAGACATACTAAAAAAATTATATCATTTTATTTCGAAGCATCATAATCTCTGGTATAACATGAATTTCATATCATATGATTCAGTAACTGGAACAGTCCTATAAATTCTAAATTTCATTTACTATTTATTGTATTTGAGATGATCATTTATCATGTTACATGAAATCATGGATTCCATACATTAAAACTCTATTTAGAGCATTTTGTGTTGTTCCAATTCTTTTCCGTAGAATTTTTATAGTTTATTCATATTTTTTTGGACAACTGTATTAATTACTGTGATTTATCTAAGATATATGTATTTCTGAAAATTTTACGTTTTACAGGCTTGTTGGCTTGGCGCACGACTCTCTACTTGAGCCGGCGGTCTGGGCGACTGAACCCGGTCTGTTCCCCCTCTCTCGCTCTCGCTTTCCCGTTCTTTCTTTCTCTCACGCGAGGCCTCCGCGTTCTTCGTCTAATCGTTTAGTCTCTGTTCTCCGCAACCTGGCCGCCGCCGTGTGGGTCTTTCTCTGGCAAAGAAAAGACCATGGCTTGTGTCACCTCATTGCGATTTAGAATTCCCCTCAGACTTGGCCCAAGGGACTGACCCTCTGCGGCTGGTCGGATATTGGCTCGCGACTCCATAGCCAGCTGTTGTGTGCTCGCCGTCACTAGCAGCTGCTGTGGCCGAGCCCAGAGAGGCAAAGCGCATTGAATCCGTGAAGCTCCAACCAGAAACTTCCAAGGGCATCGCAAGGCCTAAAGGATCTTGCAAATTCAGCCAAAAACGAATGGGAAAGTCTCTGTACCTCCTTCTGAAATCCTTCCTCTGGTAAACCAAGGCTACTGTCGACCAAGGTAATTCCAACGGAAGGGCACAAAAGTGCCTCCATTGAACTCTTATACCCTCCACAATATATTTTCAGTACTCCTTTCCCCCTCTTATACCGTCTTCCTCCCTTCTAAACCCATATCCCTCCTCCTCACACCACCTACTTCACACGGTGGAGAAGCAATAGCGATGTGGAGGTGAATCACTATCATGTCTACTCCAACGGACTCAAAGGAGGAGTCTTTCAAATCCTCTTACTAAGATAAACAAAATTGCCGACATATACTTCACTATCATCCCACAGCTCTCAGATCGCGGTGAAGTAGATCCTCGCACTCCACACAGCTTCATGACTTCGAGAGATCCGGAACATGAAGATGAACACACAGCTGTTCAAAGCTTACGTCCAAGGACTGAGGAAGTCCCCTCATGAAGTCCATCTGTTGCTCACAAACGCCATAGGTCACGAGACTTATGACCACTTAATCAAAACTGTGTGACAAATATGATCACAACTTAGGGATTGAAAGATATTAGACCTTGATATATCGTACATCAAAAAACACATTATTTCACTATATTCATACCTAAACAACTCCGTATAGGAACATAAAAAATTATGAAACTTTGACCATAGCGATACATCTTGTCAAATATTGGTTCCAAAATATCTATATTTTATTAACCAATTAAATACTTCATTATGTCCTTTATTAAAGGGCATAAACCATAATATCAACACCAATCAATACTAAAACGTTACCAAACACTTGCAACTCTCAATATAATCCAAACACATGAGTATTCCGGGATTCCAAAAATTCAGTCCATCGCACCATCGTATTTGGAAAATGCCCTAATAATTCTCTTATGGTTCTACGGAAAAATATCATTGTCTTTACAAGATGCTCTAATAATTCCCCCATGTCTCGATGGAATAATCGAAACAATTAATTTTTCTAAGTATTGGATACATCTGTGATTTGATACCAAATGCCATGATCTTCTTCCCCAGTTACATATCAATGAAGGAAGATCATAGGGACATGGAGCATCATCTAGTATTCTAGGATATAGACTTAAGAAATAATAGATAATTCCATTAATAAACTTCATATCAAAGAAAGGATGTTGGGTTTCTTCTTAAATAATTTTACATTATCGTTCAAGTAAAGAGGATCTACATAAATGTAGAAAGGACCTTTCTAACTTAGGCGCCAACATCTCTATCATGGGTTATAGTCTATGCAAGAGATTGGGTTTTGTCGATATGTTGCCGAAATTGATGACTATCCAGTTGAAAGATTCATCTATGACCAAACCCATCGATGTCATCATGAACATCCCAATCAAAGTTGGTAGAACTGCATATATATATATATATATATATATATATATATATATATATATATATATATCTTTTGGGAAACCTTATCATGGGCATCAAGGAAGATCTTCATTACCCTCTTTGATTTTTTCGCATGTTCCTTGCTAGTGCCCACACCTTGATAGAGGTCAAGGCAGACATCTTCCTCTTGTGACTTGGATGACAAACATTGGAGTTTAGTGTTTTGATTTCATGAGAAGATATAACTACTCAGGAGAAGTCTATCTACTTGACTTAATGGACAAGCTCTCCTAGCTTCGTCAAGAGTGGGAAGTTTCTAATGACCCCTTACAAGCATCCCTTACTACCCTGATTTAATCTGACTTCAACAATGAGTAGATCCAACAATGTTGCGTTCATTTTGATATTATTAGGAAGACCATCCAACCAATGTACAAGACCTTAACGTGGTCTCTACCCTCGAAGAATAGAATGAGCCTCCAAAAGCCCCCAAGGTGAAGCCCCTTAAAGAAGATCTTAAATGTCTTCCTCGACGACAATGAGACTTGTCCCATCATTATCAAATTCAACCTTACTTCGACACAAGAAGGTAAACTTATGATGGAATTAAAGAAGAGAAAATTTTTTGTGGGGTACAAGATGAAAGACCTCATAAGGGTTATCCAGATCATTTGCATGCCCAATATATTGATGGTGGAGGAATAAAAACCCTTCATTGACCTCCAAAAGGAAGTTGAACACCAATATGAAGGAGGTCATCCAATTAGAGGTCATCAAGCTAATTATGATAAGGATTATTTATCTAATATTTTATTCACCTTGGGTAAGTCCTGTTCAAGATGTGCCTAAAAATGGTGGCACCACAGTGATCAAGAATGACAATAATAAACTTACTCCCACATGCATAGTCACCAAGTGGTGTATGTGTATTAATTATGGACAGTTGAACAAGGAAACCATGAAGGATCACTTTCCTCTTCCTCCCCCTGATTCTATTCTAGAAAGCCTTTCTCACCAGGAATGATTTTTCTATTTATACATTACTCATGATTCTACCAGATCCCTATTTATCTGAATGACCAAGACAAGACAAGTTTCATTTTTCCATTCAATACGTATGCCTTCTTAGGGACGCATTTCGGTCTTTGCAACACCCCAACCACCTTTCAGTGTGCTAGATCCCTATGTATCCCAATAACCATTTAATTCCCATCCAATTATCCTATAATGACTAGTTTCTCACTAAACCCATAAAAAAAACTCTCAATATCTACCTTAGATCTTTCCCAGTGTACCCTATATATAAGAGTTATGTATGAAAAACCAAAGTAAACTTGATCAAGCCAACAACATGTTATCCTTCCAAGCATAGAATATGACATTGATATATTTAGTGGCATCCAATCTAGCCTAAGCTTTATCTCAACCTTAATGTCATACTCCACCATTTATATCCATGTCTTAACCAAGTAGAGTTTATCATCACCTATTCATTATTGCTTGAATTGTACATCTTGTGAGATTGACTTATAATATTTCTTTTTCTCTCTTACTCGTTGTTTGGCTAGTTTCTTCATGTTTCTTCTTGTGAGAAGTATGCAACAAAGTTCTTTGGATCTACTTTCAACAAGAAATTTGTGTCCAATGGTGGTGGAGATAGAATATAATATTCTCCATAGAGGGTGGTCTTCAGGTGGCCCGCAAAGAAAGAAACATCCTTGAGCTGAAATTCGAGACACAAAGACACTAATATTTGTAATTTGCATTAGTCTAGAAATAGAGTAAACTATAGGTTAAGAAACCCTAGTTAGTAAAAAATAGGAAGTGCACTAACATACCTTAGGATGGAACTACTATACTCATTTCACTACAAGATCTTGTAAGAAAGTTGATTAACTAATCTTGTCTTTTAAACTGCATAAATTCTGTTTTGCTCCATTCAATCCCTCTAGAGGTTTCAACAATAGCATGCCCTAGCTGATATTTTTATCTTTTTATTTAGTGTGGATAGGGCCACATAGTTATGATGAATCCATGGTCTTCTAGGATGAGATTGAAACAATGGCTAGCTCCATGGCCACAAAAAATGAAAACTTTTGTATCTCAATACATAGCTAAAAAACCTAGCCTATGTTATCCCGTAGAACACCATTAATAGATATTTCATTCTTGATTGTTGTCTATAGGTTGGAATAATCTCTCCCCAGATTGATGATATTCTATAGGGGGCACATACTAAGGCTTGCTCCATTTTTGATAAAATGAGAAGGGATCTGTAACAACCCCGTCTCCCGGTAACCCCCAATTAAGGGAGACCCGAAGGTCAGAGCCGTTATTCAATTAACAGGATCAAAGGTTCGACAAATAATCAATAATAATTATGAAATTCTACTAACTAACTGGAATTTGGTATAAAATTAAAACTTTACTTACCTTTGAAAACTTTGGAAATCTATCTATCCAGAGCTTGAATTATTCTATCTAATCCTCCTTGCACTTTATTTCTTATTTCCACAATGTGTCACTATATTGTTTGTTCTTTCAATTGTCGTTCCAAAAATGCCGACAAACAAAACGTCGGTCAGTATATCGAAAGATACTGGTATGTGGGGACAACCAAAAGTTTGCACATAAGGATAACAATATAATTATCACAATCAAGTTAATTAACAAGCCAATTTACACTTTTCAATATGACATTCTCCACCGCTTCTGCCCTAACCCTGACATACCCACCGTAGGGTTCCCTTTGCCAATGACTTAAGGCCACCTTCTCAATCCTGAGCTTGGTGCTTGGGGGTCACCACTCAGGGTGCCAACTAGTCATGCAATATCATAGGCCACCTTCTCATTCCCGAGCTTGGTGCTTGGGGTCACCACTCAAGGTGTCCATTGGTCTACCCATGTAGACCTGACCTTTGGCATCATCTATGAGGGTGGCATGTAAGTGTGAGAATCCATACTTCTCTTATTAATGTGATTATCATATTGACTTTATATTATGCAAGTATGGACATCCAAACTGATAATTTGCATTCAATGCAAGGAAACATTCCGAAAATCCTCGAGAAACTAAGGTGGTTATTCATAATTAACCACATACCTGATCTGACGATTTGAACAGAAATATCCATACAAATAAGAATCCAAGCAAGCAAGCATTTTCAACAAGATCCTAAAATAATCATGTAATTCCCTTTTTATTATTCATGTCATCAAGATCCATTAAACCTTGCTCTCTTCCTAGGGTTTCTAATTCACTTTTAGGGTTTCTATTGCAATTAGGGCTTCCCTTCATCTCTTACTATTTTAAACCCTAATTATCTCAACATCTAATCCTCAGTTTCAGATTTAAATGCATATTTAACCATTAAATAAGACCATTAAGCCTCTTTTCATTAAAGCTACTCTTTTTATCATCTTTAACTCATGACAAAGTCATTATTCTCGTTTATCATCAATTTGTAGTTCATTATGCTCTAATACTCATATGAACGTTGTTTATATATATTAAGGTTATTTATCCACAAATTAGGAACTTTACTACTCGATATAGCTTATAACCATGAAAACTCATTTCTATACATGAAATCAAATAATTAAAGCCATTAGTAGTCCTAATTACCAACATTAGGGTTTCAAGGCCCATTAAAGCCTATTTATGCACATAAACTCTAAATTAAATGAATTACATGCAAAAAAAATTATTGCTTTTGTTTCTAATATTCGCTTTTATCATTAATAGGCTAATATCAATTTTAATCATCAATTAACCCTATGAATCACAATAATCATATCAAAACCGGGTTCTTTAAACATTAATACATTAAAGTTGATATCTTCCATTACTTTTCGAATTGCAAGAGGAATTAGGTTTCTGAGCAAATTTCATGTATAAAGCGCATCTATCTGAGCTAAGGTTAAGGAGATATGATTTTTGGAAAATCACTTACTTTGGGCCAATGGGGGGCTGCCACGTAGGCGTCTTCCATGCAACGAACTCGGTTGGGTTTGTAAACATTTTGAAAAGACCGAAACGCCCTCAAGTAAGTTGTTGGCGCTCCTTACCCCGGAGGGGTAAAACGGTCCAACATCACCCTTGCCCTTTCTTCTCCACGCAAACCATCGGCTTTCGCCCTAGCCGTCGACCTGCAGAGCTCCTCGTCTGCCTCCCACCACCTCGAGGCTCAGATCTCACCGGAAACTCCTCCCCTACCATCGTCCTCCCCTACCACAGTCAATCAAGATGCAAGGTGTGGCCAAAACGGCTAGTCCCATGAGCACCACGCCTGTGCTATGCGCGGTTTGACAGCCCACTTGCAGGCGTTGTGCGAGGACTAGAGTGAGGAGATGGTGAATGATCACCCCTTGGTTATCGTAGGAGTGTTCCCCTTCTATCAAGAGTAGGTACCACCCCTCAAAGCTTCCCTGAAAACGTATACACTCTCCTCTTTAGGGTTTGTCGTGCAAGAAGCAAGAAGAAGGGAGAGAGAGTGCGTGGGATCTTTTTGAACTCGACCAGAGTTCAACTCTTTATATAGGGGTGGTTGCCCACACCCTAAGACGCTTACCCATGAAGAAACAAAGCTCTTTCCTACTAGGAATCTGGTTCCTTCATGGAGAAGTAATCCTTCTCTCTCTTCTTTACCCTTTTGATATCCTTTATTAACTTGGTATTTAGGAATCCGAAAATCCTTTCCATTAATATCTTTATTCTTGCCTTTTAATTCATTGGCTTCGAAATTCTATTTTCATTTAATAGAAAATATTTCCTTTTTATCAATACCACCTAATTCATTAATAATGTATCATATTATGCTCTTATTTTGCAATTTTGGTATTTTCTCTTTCTTTCCTCTTTATTGGGGCTCCTTTGACCCCAAGGAACTCCAAGAATTCGAAATTATTTTTATTGGGTACTCATTATCCTTCTAGATGCATCTGAATGCATTATTTCACATTATCTTGTTTATTTCTCATTAAAATATCTCTTTTTGAGGTTTTCTCTTTATTTCTCTTTTATTTTCTCATTGGTATTCCTTTCACCATTAGGAATCCTTGGGATACGAAATTCCACCAAGGATTACTCAATTATACCTCTTTTCACTTATTTTCCACATTTCATCAATATTATCAATTTCTTTCTTAATAAAGAAATACTTAATTGGTCTTTTATTTTCTTATTGCTCTCTTTATGCAACTTTGGACTCCTTTGAACCCAAGGAACCCAAGAGGCACGAAATACCTCTTTAGATTTGCCTTCTAGAGGTTTCCACATTTTTCTTTTCTCAAATATTCAATTATTCATTCACTAATTGAATTTTCTTGTTATTTGGGCCCAATAGCCAATAAATCCCACAACACAATCATAAAGGCTATTGTAAACGAAACTCATTTATTCAAAACAAATTATATCATTATTTGTCCAATTATCTCCAATATGAGACATTACATTTCTCATCAAAAGAATCCAAAATTTGGGGTTGTAACATCCTTCCCCTCTTATAAAGATTTTGTCCTCAAAATTCCATCAAGCAAACAAACAGTTCAGGATAAGCCTTTCATACGTCCATCAGGGCTCCCATGTGGCTTCACCCTTTCAATAGTGCTTCCCAAGAACCTTCATCATCTCATATTCTTCCATCTGAGTTCTTTCTTGCCTTGGTATATCATACCCTCATAGGTGACTCAGGACATCTCATCCTCTCATAAGCTGAATAGGTTCAGGACTCAACACATGGCTTGGGTACCTTACATAGTCCTCTAGATCGGACTCATGTAATACATTATACACCATGTTATCCTGAGGGGTAAGGTTAAACACGACCTTTTACACCAATCCATCTCAAATGGACCCATATATCGGGGACTCAGCTTTCTCAGCTGTAGCCTAGAGGGGTTGGATTTTCACATCACATATTTTCCATAGTGAACTGCATGTCAGTCTGCTTTGCATCAGCTCGTGACTCATGTCACCACTGGGCTCTTTCTCGGCCATTGCATGATCAAAGTGATTTCATCTACACACACTATGGTTCTTTTCTGACCTTCGTGAGGCCTCCTTCACCAACATCATCTTAATGAAGTGGTGACCGACACAACCTCTCTATAAGACTTCTTGCATCCCGATAAAGGCTATGGTGGTTAACATCACATCCTAAGAACTGTTTCTGTTGGGTTTTATGGGAGGCATAGAAGCAGCGAAACAAAATATTTCTCCCAAAACCCAGAACAAAAGGAATTGCGTCAACGTCTATACAATAGGAAAGATGGTTTGCAAATTCATACCTTGTCCTGAGGCTTGCTCAGCGACAGTACCTCGTGCCTTGTGCGGTCTTCACCTCCGGTCTTGGACGGTGTCTGTGTAGCTCCTGATCGCACCGAGACTGAAGACTCCTGGTCTCACCGGGACTGTCAAGATTGACAGTTGTCCTCTGAGTGACAGTGGTCACTCGCCTCTGCAGTCTTCCACACGGACTGCCTAGAACTCTGATCTCCTTGTTCCATAAGAAATTGGAAGGAGTCACACCCTCCTGTCGGCGTACTAGTCACCCACACACTCTCCTACCACCAATCGCTTTATGAAGTTGTCCTTCCCTTGTTGTGCCTCCCTTATTGGGTAGCACTTCCTCGGGCTCTCTCGGTTACCAAAACCAGAGAGAACGACAACTTTGCAGAGCAACTGGTTTGCACTGAGTTCATGGGACATGGTTCTCTATCCCGGGCAATGCGGGACTAAAGAAAGAGTAGAAGGGTTCGAGATTTTCCACAAAACAACCAACTCGCAACCTGAACCGATCGTTTCACAACTGAAACAGTCGGTTGGGGATCTGAGCCGATCGGTTGACACCTCAACTGATCGATTGGGACCCATGAACTGGTCGGTTCACTTCTGAACCGGTCAGTTCGTGGTCTTGGTCAGTTCCTGATTGACTTTCCAACTTTTGTTTCTAATTGGTATCAAATACCAATCCTTGTTCCAATCAAATTGGGCAAGTGAAACGAAAGGAAAATTCTCACCAATCCTACTTTCCCAACTTGCCCGGTTGCAATAGTTGAACTGTAACATCCCGATTTCAGAGTAAATTCAAACCTTAATGTGATTCTCCTAATAAGAGTCCACTAAAGGACCAAATAAACCTAACCGTGGTTTAATATATAAATGAGCTCAGAAAAGACCTATGTCACCTTGCTTAACAATGCACACATAATCTCGTAAATATGTAATGTTAGTAATAGGATGCATATGAATATCAATGATTGTTTCATATGGACAATAATAGACATAGTGTGATAATAATTGGATGTTTAACATGTGTGAAGATAACTGATGTGCTTTATGTAAGTTCATATATAATTGATCAACATAATGAGTAAAATATCATAAATGATATAGAATAATGCTATGTAGATTTTATAAAAAAAAAGGTGATGCTAATTAGACTCAGAATCCTAAATATTAATAATTAATGTAATATACGGGTCTCAATTAGCTTGCTATGAATCTTGAGATGATTTGGATAATCCTAGATAGCACATTATTATTGGAGAAGATGATGTCTAGGTATTATGTTGTGATTGATAATTCAATTTGTTGAGCTAGATATTGGGACATGTGAAATCACACACACTATAATGGTGTAGTCTAGTTAGTGAATTAGGTTGTGATAATTTTGTACAAGAAGATTATAGTTATAAGAGGTGTTGATCAAATTTTTGGGACCTATCCGAATTAAAGAGTAGTCTATAGAAATTATGTAAGGAATATATCAATTTAATGCCTTTTTTAACAACGAGCCAAGGATATGGAGGGATGAACCGATGGTTCATGACCAAACCTTCGGTTCATTTGAGATGGGTTAGTTCCTTGAATAACGCCAATATCAGGGAGACATCTCGTGACTCTCACAGGGAAGTGATTAGAGTCCAGACTGAATCTGGTCTCTTTGAGAGAATAAGAAGCAAGGGCCTATAAAAGTATTAGACCTTGGCGCCACAAAGGAGGACATTCCTTAGGGTTTTCAGCGGCAGAAAGAGATAGATGAAGAAACCGTAGAGAAGAAAGGGAGGAAGAGGAGAGTTGCGGCGGCTGACGCCCTAGTCCTCTCCAACTAGACGCCCTCCTCAAGAAACAAGAAGAGCAAATCTCATACGTTGAGGTTGTGGACACCATGACCCAAGGTGCCAAGAAGCTTCGTAGTCGGTGTGGAACTCACTTACAGGAGGATCGAGAAAGACCTGTGCGGTCTGCCCTGTTCTGGCCGTGGAAACAGGGGAGGCGACATCAGGTCGTGTAGGTGAGGTCGCAACTGGGTCAAGCCTGGGACTGCCTCTATCCATGCCACATCATCGGGTTGGAAGCTCGGTGGTAGCACGACCCAAGAAGGTTACGTGATCGATCCCAGATGGCCGATCTTCGCTGGAAAGGAGACGTGGGCGGTCTGCCCTGCTCCTGCCGGTGAAACAGGGGAGGCGGCGCCTCTGGTCACGCTGTGCAGATGAGAACCCAACCGCCTGGGTTTCGTGCTTGTGCGCACCTGATCATCAAGGCGAGTTGCGGCGGTGGTGTGACCCAAAGATGGTGGCTGGATCGGCCCTGGTTGGCCGGAGCTCGCTGGAGAGGAGGCTGATAGGCGGCGCTCTGTTGTGCGTGCGCACGGGAGTGAAAGAAGGAAGAGGAAGCGCTGGGATGCGCATGAGATGCTAACCATCAGATCAGATCTCGACGACAGATATTGGCCAATGTTAGGTAAGCTTCTAAAATTCATATCTTGAGCTACATATCTCAGTTTGGGACAAACAAGATATGTACAGAAAGCTCATGATGAGTACTATCACATAAAAATACTTCCAGGTAATGATTTGATATTTGTTATTTATTAAAAATAGTGTATTCAAAACTATATGATTTTGATGTTTGGTCAATTAAAAATAGCAAACGAATTTAGAAATTCATACAAATTTTATGAAATGTATATTTTGATATTTTTAACATTAATTCAGACCCTGATCTTTCATATATGAAGTTTTATTGATGTTTTTGATATAAACCCTAATAAGGGTATTTTGGGTATTTCACCCATGATATGATTTTTTTAGATGACCTAATATTTTATACATGATCTTACTACAATGTGTGATTACTCTTCTAGAGATTTGATGGATTTTCTTATGTTATCATATTTGTATTAAGATTTGGACCTGAGTGACCATTATGTGAGGGTAATAGATGATTATCTGGACAATAAGTGGTATATGTATGGCTAATTAGGTCTAATATAATTAGCATGCTGGTATTATATTTTGATTTCCTAACCAAGTCAGTAAGTTTTCTAATATGTGACTATGTTTGGTAAGCATTCTCACTATATGAAGTGTATGTTCATATTAGTGCATAAGACGATTTATGTTGAGGATAAATATTATAGTAACTACATAATAAGAGTTTATTTTATTTCAACACCAATATTTTATGGTGATTTCAGATTAAATTTATGTTTAGTCTAAATAAGAACCCTAAGTTGGTATATATAATTAGGAGGATGGGGTTTTGAGATTTAGAAATAGAAAGAGGGAACATGTACTTGGACTTATAAAAATTTGATTATATCCAGGTGATTAAGATTTGGAACAAGAAATAAAGACTAAGTTAAGAACATCATCATCACAAGAGGTAAGTGGTTCATGCCCATGAGTATTTACATTTATCAAATCAAGTACATTTACATGCTTCTTAGATAAGACCTTCATGTCCTACATTCTGAGTTAAATATGTAAGAAATATTTTATGTGCTTATGATTGTAGAAGTGCATATGCTCAATACCTTAAGTAGTGATGTGCCATGGAATGATTCTAGCTCATGAAGTTAAGTTCATAAGAAGGATAAGAAAATCTAGTTCTATCATATCTCTTAAATATAGATGTAACCATGTTTTGAGATTTCAAATAGGAACATGTCATCAAGGTTTCTTATATATGTAGCGATCTAAGAATTTAAGAAGTGAAACAGATTCCTTAATAAGGTTGATGTTTAAAAGTTAAGTATTATGTGAGAATATGGTTGTTGCACATGGTAGACCATGGCCCAATTTCTAGGATAAATGTACTAGTGGCATTAAAGATATTGTAACATGAGTTTGTGATGATATTATCAAATTATGAGATATTAAGTCATGATTGAGTTGCACGATGAGAATCTATATGAATTCTACCTTAAGGTTTAAGATTTAAGTTCATACAAATGTTTTGAGATCAGACTTAATGAGATTAAATTGAGTATGATTAAGATGCAACTTAAGATTTTCTAAGGTTTCTATTCTATGGTTTATGATTTTAAGACTTAAGTCCATTAAGATCAGATTTTGATGAGGTTTTAACAGAGAATGAGTTATCTTGCCAAGAATCAGAAATCATACTTTTGTTATACACATTACTTAAGTTACTTTTGTACATTTAGTATTTCTATACTCATTTCAAATCTTGTCTCATAAGACATTAGACTCATGTATGATATAATTGGTATAATGAAGTAATCTTACCAAATCAGAGTTTTAGAATAAAGTTTACCTTAATAAAGAGATACATGATTAAATCCAATAATTGATTCAGTTTAGAACTCAAGAATAAGAGATTTAGATTTAGTCTTAGACTACTCACTGTGTGAGTAGCCAGATGTTGAATAAAGATACATGATAAGGGTTTTAGACCAAATCTTAATTATGAAGTAATTAAGATTCATATCCACATTCAGTTGTAGATTCAGTTTATCCCTTAAGAATAAAAGATTCAGATTTAAATTCAGATTCAAAATTCAGTACATGCTCAGTACTCAGTAATCAGTTTCAGATAAGTTCAGTTTTCAGTTTTCAATTTTAATATAAGATAAGTTCAGATTCAGTATTTAGTAAAGCTGTCAGTATTCAGCTTCAGTTCAGATTAAGAATTAAGTAAGTTTAGACTTAAGATAAATAAGTCGAAACCTTCACATAAGACATTATATGATAAGTCCTCATTCAGTAGTCCCGGGATGTTTCAGAGGCAGTTGTTGCCAATTCAGAGGAGTGTTCACTCCAACTCAGAGGTGTTGCAGCACCATTTCAGGGCGTAGACACGCCAATTCAGAGACACCTCGGTGTCATTCAGGGCATGTAGTGCCATTTCAGAGGTGTTGTGGTACCAATTCAGGGCGTAGATACGCCAATTCAGGAGGACTTATTGTATAATGGTGGCCACAAATAGATAAAAATCGTAAGTAAAAGATACTTTAGATTAGAGCATGTCTGTAATCTCATCCATGAGTGTGATGAGAGAAATTCAGATGAGATAAGTATGACCTATACACTTGGGTGTAGGTCATGAGACCCATGATATAGGTCTCCAGATAAGATAGAAAGATAAGGGTTAAAGAAGTCGAGAGATATTATGTTTTCAGATTTTAATCAGCTTTTGCTATCAGTTTTATAATGTCTAAGAATATTTTGTAATATTGTTAGCTCTTCAGTAATGTACATTTTAGAATACTCATGCCACTTACTCTAACGATTGTTTTTCCCAATGCATGGCTGGGGACGTGATGTCCTCAGGGTTTGGAGCAGCGGAAGATTTAAAGAATAAGAAAAGGTGTAGCAGGTTTTCAAGCTTTCCTAGTGGGGTGCCATCTACCGAGATGATCCAGAGTTTAGACATATTTTATTATGCATAGTCTTCTTAGTAGAGTATGTTATATGACTTGTCTTTCTTTATCAAAACTATGTATGAATCAGTTTTTCCAATTATGCAAAGTGTTTCATTTGCTTTTATTGCAATGATTATCATGTTTGTGACACTCCCAGAAAAAAATATATATATATATAGCTTCCACTCATGTGTTATGAAAATCTAAGTATTACAATATGGTATCAGAGCAATTTGGTAAATGGCCACTAGTCAAACATGATTCTCATAGTCACCCTAAAGTGGAGAGGTAAGATCAAGGTTTAGGGATAGATTCCAAAAGAAGAATACCATAACCTAGAGTGATTAAGAGACTTAAACTCAGAATAGATAGATATCTTAGAGGCAGAAGTCAACCTAGTTTAGATCTAAAGTAGCAACCTAAACCTAGCTAATGAGATAACATCTTAATTCTCAATGGTTATGGCCAGCCAATTGAGGATTGAAGAGGGATGTCTTAAGCAGTAGACCTTTTATGCATCTCTCATTTCTTACTAGTCCATGTAGTATGGGACACATGTATTAGTGGGTGAGTGAGAGATAGCATCTCAAGATCCCACATCTCTAGGTATGTGCCTGATCACCACATATCTAGGAATGTAGGAGTTACCTGAAGGACCTTAGGTTTGACAGTCATGTACAACTAATGTTAGAAAGTCATAACAAAGTTGAGATGGATGCCCTAAGTATAAATCCAAGTTTAGTTTCACAAACCCTAAGTATGAGTTGAGAAGTAGACCAAGGTAATAGATAATGCTCAGCTAAATATTGTAGTGAAATACATAACATATCTCTTTTCATGCAAAAGTTTGAACATAAATTAAGAGGTAAGCAGAATCCTAAGGTGGGTAGTACTGGAAATTTCGAGGACGAAATTATTTTAAGATGGGTAGAATTGTAACATCCCAATTTCAGAGTAAATTCAAACCTTAATGTGATTCTCCTGATAAGAGTCCAGTAAAGGACCAAATAAACCTAACCGTGGTTTAATATATAAATGAGCTCAGAAAAGACATATGTCACCTTGCTTAACAATGCACACATAATCTCATAAATATGTAATGTTAGTAATAGGATGCATATGAATATGAATGATTGTTTCATATGGACAATAATAGACATAGTGTGATAATAATTGGATGTTTAACATGTGTGAAGATAACTGATGTGCTTTATGTAAGTTCATATATAATTGATCAACATAATGAGTAAAATATCATAAATGATATAGAATAATGCTATGTAGATTTTATAAAAAAAGGTGATGCTAATTAGACTCAGAATCCTAAATATTAATAATTAATGTAATATACGGGTCTCAATTAGCTTGCTATGAATCTTGAGATGATTTGGATAATCCTAGATAGCACATTATTATTGGAGAAGATGATGTCTAGGTATTATGTTGTGATTGATAATTCAATTTGTTGAGCTAGATATTGGGACATGTGAAATCACACACACTATAATGGTGTAGTCTAGTTAGTGAATTAGGTTGTGATAATTTTGTACAAGAAGATTATAGTTATAAGAGGTGTTGATCAAATTTTTGGGACCTATCCGAATTAAAGAGTAGTCTATAGAAATTATGTAAGGAATATATCAATTTAATGCCTTTTTTAACAACGAGCCAAGGATATGGAGGGATGAACCGATGGTTCATGACCAAACCTTCGGTTCATTTGAGATGGGTTTGTTCCTTGAATAACGCCAATATCAGGGAGACATCTCGTGACTCTCATAGGGAAGTGATTAGAGTCCAGACTGAATCTGGTCTCTTTGAGAGAATAAGAAGCAAGGGCCTATAAAAGTATTAGACCTTTTTTAAGGTAAGTCAGGCGGTCATCTTATTCATTTTGCCCACCTCATGCAAGCGAAATTAAAAGTAGCATTACAATTATTAGGAAACTGCAGAAATTGAAACATGGTAGTACTACTACCATTACATGAATGTGCTTGACCAATGTCTAGCACCCATCTAGGAGGGTTTTTGTAATGGGTATAACCCATGCTCTGTTTCGAATGGTACTTAGCAAGCGCATCCGCCTGCCTGTTGTTTTTCCTTTCAGAATATAAGATCTCGGTGTCCTCCTTCTTGATCAAGTGAATACCTCTAATGATGTTAGCATACCTAGGATAGTTCCAGTAATCATCCGCTAACATAGTGGCAGCTTGCCGGCAATCAGTAAGAATCGTAACATTGTGCGCCGCACTCCTCTCCACAATTTTAACAGCAAGCCCGATCGCCAACAGCTCCGCCTCCAACGGACTCCTTGCCGTCACAAGCTTCCCAATGCCACTAATCCAATTGCCATTAGAATTTGTAATGACAAACGATACAACACCCTTGCCCTTCTTCCAAGCAACATCTGTATTGAAGCGGATAGAGCCTGAGTTAAGAATCTCGGACCTGTGCCAATCAGCTTGTTCCATGCTATTGCCGGATGTGTTCCACGCTTTGTTGTTCATCATGATCTCATGATTGGTGAGGTTTATAGTGTGTTGAAGATTGTGCTCCTTTCCTTCGAATACCCATAGGTTACGCTGCTTCTACATGCTCCAGCAGACAATGAAAAAGGTATGTTTGTGCGTATCGGACCCCTTGACGTTCATATGCAACCACTGGTCCAGGTTATCAACGGTCCAGAACCGATGAGTGTGCTCATAGTCCAGGATAGCCTGCCACACACTCTTCGTCTTTGGGCAGTCCCGAAGAGCGTGGAGGATGGTTTCCTCCTCAGCATTACACCGGGTGCAAGAAGCATTGAGCATCATCTTGCGACGTTTCCTGTTGTGATTGGTGAGAAGCGCCCCATTAGCTGTAAGCCACATAAACATTTTAACACGTGCTGCCACTTGTGCTTGCCAGATACATTGCCACTGACCTTGCCTTTTAATTTCAGTTGCATCTCTTAAAGCTTGGTATGCCGTCTTTGCAGTATAACTTCCTCCTTCATTAAGAGTCCACACCCTAACATCTTTAGCCTCCGGATCAGTTGGAGGGTCGAAAGTATAGATAATCTTGGTGACTTCAGCTGGCAACCACTGCTCCAAGAAGCTGCGATCCCATTGTCCCTCCATGTTAACTAAGCTTCTCACTACTAAATCATCCAGCTCAATGGGAATAGGATGTAGAACATGATCGCTTAACGGGCTAGCAATAGGTAACCATTTATCATGCCACACATTTATGGAGCTACCGCTTACGGGACTCATGTAAGTATTGGCCTCCATAAACGGTTTGGAGAGAACAACATTACGAGCTAACTACAACATGTTCTGGGAAGGACTTTGCGTATCTTTCAGGATTCTCTTCGTCATGGCCTCACACCAGATAGTCCCTTTATTGTTGTGGATGTCCCAACTGTTCTTCATAAGGAGGGCTTGGTTCCACTCTCTCATAGATTTGATCCCAAGACCACCATGAATCTTCTTGCTAGTAATGCGGCTCCAGGATATGAGCGGAACACCCCTTTTGCTCCTCCCCCCATTCCAAATGAACCTTCTTATTTCACCGTCAATCATGTTGCATAAGTGTATGGGCAGATTAGCCATTTGCATAACATAAGTAGGAATCGCAGTTAGAGTGCTTTTAGCCAAGGTAACCCGGCCCGCCATAGATAAACTTCTAGCCATCCAGGAGTTAATAGATTTCGTAACCTTCTCCAAGACTTCATTATAGGTATTCTTGCTAACCCGGTTATGAATGATAGGTACACCAAGGTACTTCCCCAGATCTTGGGTTCTTTGTAATCCACTTCTGCGGCAGATAACATCAGCTTCCTGGCTCGAAACACTTCTTGAGAAGAATACTCTGGTTTTTCCAACAGAGATGGCTTGACCAGATGCTTTTTCAAATAACTTGAAACACTTCATAATGGTCTTTATGTTGGATTCATTCGCTCTGGAGAACAGAATGATATCATCCGCAAAGCACAAGTGAGCAATCTGCGGTCCTCCTCTACCAAGTTGCATGGGCTGCCATTTCTTCACAACAACAAATTGATCGATCAGTTGGCTCAACCTCTCAATGCACAGCACAAAAATATAAGGACTTAGGGGGTCTCCCTGGCGTAATCCTCTAGAGGGTTTAAAAAGAGGTTTCGTCGCTCCATTCCAAGCAATTTGAGAGCTCCAACCTGATGGAATCCATGATATAGCTTTGTAAGTTGGTAGGAATTCCAATTTTCCCAATCGTATCCTGAATGAAACTCCAAGACATTTTATCATATGCTTTGGTGAGATCGACTTTGATGGCCATAGTTTTGCTCGAGTTCCTTCTTTTCATCGTATGGATGAGCTCCTGTACAACAATAATATTATCAGAAATTTTCCTTCCCGGAACAAACGCACTCTGTACTGGGCTGATCCATTTAGGAATCCATTGTTTTAGACGTTCCACAACCACCTTAGAACAAAGCTTGAGAATAGTGTTGTTGAGAGAGATGAGCCTGAATTGACTGCTACAGACAGGCTTCTTTTCCTTAGGAATAAGCACAATGGTAGCATTACATAGCTGGTCATCTAAGTTGTTAGAGTGTATAGCTTCCTGAACCATTTTAACAATAGACTCCTTGACATACGCCCAGTTGGCCTGTAAGAATTGAGTGGTAGTACCGTCTGGACCAGCTGCCTTGTACGGGTTCATAGCAAACATAATATCCTCTACTTCCTTCGTATGAACATCCCTTGCTAGTAACTGATATTGAGCTGCGGGCATAGTTTCAAACGAACCAGGGATCCGTTCTATGGCTGATCGGCGGATGCTGCTAGGAGTAGTGAAAAGTTTTATATAAAACTCGGTAACCACTTTAAAAACCTCTGTGTTGTTCGTAATCCAGCCTCCATTCAGATGTTTGATGGCTTCACACCTATTCATTCTTGCTCGATGGTTGACATAAGCATGGTAAAACCGGGAATTAGTGTCACCATCCTTGAGCCAGTCTATATGCCTTTTTTGTTTCCAATCCTCCTCCTCCTTCTTCAACAGAATATTAAGTTCATCCTGCATAGTTAAACACAACTTATCAGTAGTATCGTCATACCTGGATGCCAGATTCTTCTCGAGCGTTTCAATATTACGAAGTAGCCTGTCTTTGTTGGCCCTTTTAGATTTTTTCAGCTCCCCGTCCCAAGTGCACAGGTGTGGGCTAGCAATATTAAGAGCATTCTGGAAGTTCAAATCCTTACGCCATATTTTATCTAGACAAGATTTAAAAGTCAGTTCTTTTTGCCAGGAAGCTTTAGTCATGAAGCGCCCAGGACCAGTAGCTCGCCTGGCCATGTTGATCAGCAAGGGGCAGTGATCAGTTTCAATCCTCGGTAGATGTAACACAGAAACATTGGGGAAACTCATAACGAACGCACTGTTCGCTAGACCCCGGTCCAGTCTACTCTGTTTCAGGCCATGACGAAATGTAAATCTCTGTCCAGAGAAGCCAATATCAGCTAAACCTGCTTGCATCATAGTGGCTGTAAACGTTTGCGCTTCCTTATGATTGAAAGTGAGATAACCAATCCTTTCAGCTGGGGCAATAGTAGTGTTGAAATCTCCTGCAACCAACCAAGGTTCCTTGTATCTATCTCCAAGCTCTACAATATGCTTCCAGATTAGGCTCCAGATCTGGATATGTGGATTCGCATAGATGAAAGTAGCAAAGAAAGAGTTGTTAATTCTGCAAGTCACAAACTGGCGATGGGTATTTATAATGTCGACTTTACAATTGGCTGCACTCCAGCAAACCCAAATACCCCCCGAGAATCCACGAGCTTCAGATCTATGAGAATTAGAGAACCCCAATCTTTGAATGGTGGCTACTGCCTTAGCAGAACTGATTCTAGGTTCGAGAATGACAGTAACCAAGGGCCTATGAATAGAAATATACTCTTTGAGGACTCTGCACGTATCGTCTTTGCCTATACCACGGATGTTCCAGCAAAGGATCTTCATCGTATACCTCCCAGGACTGAAAGGAAAGCAAGAGGACCGCTTACTGGGACGGTTCTTCATTTTCTTTGTTGACAACACTCTTCAAGACCTCCACTACTGCTACGCAATCTTGTGCACCCCGCTGCCGAGGGCTTCTACGTATGCCTTCGACACTCGATGTTTCTGTGCCGGGCCTCTTCATCCTTGTGCCACTGCCTTTAAAAACTTTACCAATCTTGGTCTTCTGGGAACCTTTATGATCTTTAGAGAGGCGTTGCATCATAGGTATGATATTCCTGTCATCTTTTTTTGGTTCTACAATATCAGTAATCTCTTCATCTTCGGCAGCGGAAAAGATCTCGACCACTTCATCTATATCCGGGTCAGCCATTGTATGATCTTCTTTTTGCTTGTTATTACTTTTGCTTGCCTGTGCTTTGCTATTAGCCCCTTGGTCATTAGTTATATCTTTTAGAACCTCAACTTTTTGTGCAGCTGTAACTATAGTGTTCTTCTTTGTCTTCTTTTTCCACACTTTGGCTGCTCGAGTTCCTCCGTCTGCTGTAGTCTGTTTGTGCCCGCTCGTCTCAACACTTTCATCACCATTATCTTCTGGAAGGTCTTCATACTTATTATAGTTAGCCCTTGGTTTGTCAGGGGGTTTACCAACCGGTTCTCTCCCCTGCCTTCTTCGACGTCTAATACGTTGGGTCTGCCACTGTGTACTCTCAGGTTTTGTAGGGCTACCGCTATTCTTCTTGTCTTGCTCCTTCTCAACTGCAGCTGTGTTCTCAGTTCTAATCGATTCACATGTTTGTGATGTATGACCCTCCTCACCACACTTGGCGCAGGCATACGGGAATCCTTCATACTCGATCTCGTAATCAATGCCATTGATATGTATGTATGGTGCAAGCGGCTTTGTAGTGTCAACTTCTATAGCCAATCTAGCAAATTTACTCCTCGTCCGCTTGATTGTATATTCGTCTACCTTGACCAGTCGGCCCAACGCCTTCCCAATGCAGTCAAACATGGTCTGGACGTACAAATGGAGAGGTAGATTAAGGATCTTCGTCCAACATACTATTTTCCTTGGCAAATCATGCGACGACATGAATGTTGGGGTCCAGTCCCAAACTAACAGATTGCATCCGAAGACCTTCCAAGGCCCCCCAGTCATGGCCATCTCGTAATCACGGCGACACGATAAATGTATCACATAATGATTGAGGTCGAGTTCATATATATTATACTTACCAACAAGGCTCCACATAGCTCGTAACTGATCGTGTAAAGTCATGTAACCAATCTGGGTTCCCATGGCTTTCACCACTACGGCATATTTCGACGGTCTTATTAGGAACTCTTCCTCCATAGGATCGACAATGATATCCGGTTTATCATCAATGAAGGTTAGACTCACCGCCTCTGGATTCAGTTGTTCCTCAAAGAGTTTGCTTAGGAAAAGGTCCGAGGTACCTTGATCAGTGGCCGCGCTTCCAGATCGCACACTGCTCAAAGCCCATGCGTTACCATTAGTCTTCGCCTCCTGTTGCACTCCTGCTTGGTGAAGCCCATGCAACGGCGGGAACTGGAAGATAGGGGCGCTGCTTCCTTCTGACCTCCGTGCATCATCGCCGCTCTCCAGGACGTGCCCCAGCCTCTCTTGTGATTCTGTGGTTGTACTGCCCGAAGGACCCCTCATGCCACTGAATCAGAACTCGATTCCTACGTGTGGGAGCCTGAGTTTGTCACCTTCTCCATCCTTCGCGTTCGCCACGACCGAGACTGAAGAAACCCTAGGGTTTTGACCCCGTCTCTCCCCGCCTTCCTGGCTGTTCTGAACATCGTTCATCCGGTCGTCCATTGCCGCAAAAGCCTTCATGGACCTCCGCTCGTCGATGTGGCCCCCTTGGCCATCCGCCGGCGTTGCACGCCCTCCTCCCCTTGGTCGCCCCCCGCCGCCACGCTCCCCTCCTCCGCTTCCATCAAGCACTGCTAGTATGTTATAAAAGTATTAGACCTTGGCGCCACAAAGGAGGACATTCCTTAGGGTTTTCAGCGGCAGAAAGAGATAGACGAAGAAACCGTAGAGAAGAAAGGGAGGAAGAGGAGATTTGCGGCGGCTGACGCCCCAGTCCTCTCCAACTAGATGCCCTCCTCAAGAAACAAGAAGAGAAAATCTCAGACGTTGAGGTTGTGGACACCATGACCCAAGGTGCCAAGAAGCTTCGTAGTCGGTGTGGAACTCACATACAGGAGGATCGAGAAAGACCTGTGCGGTCTACCCTGTTCTGGCCGCGGAAACAGGGGAGGCGACATCAGGTCATGTAGGTGAGGTCGCAACTGGGTCAAGCCTGGGACTGCCTCTATCCATGCCACATCATCGGGTTGGAAGCTTGGTGGTAGCACGACCCAAGAAGGTTACGTGATCGATCCCAGATGGCCGATCTTCGCTAGAAAGGAGACCTGGGCGGTCTGCCCTGCTCCTGCCATGGAAACAGGGGAGGCGGCGCCTCTGGTCACGCCGTGCGGATGAAAACCCAACCGCCTGGGTTTCGTGCTTGTGCGCACCTGATCGTCAAGGCGAGTTGCGGCGGTGGTGTGAACCAAAGACGGTGGCTGGATCGGCCCTGGTTGGCCGGAGCTCGCTGGAGAGGAGGCTGATAGGTGGCGCTCTGTTGTGCGTGTGCACGGGAGTGAAAGAAGGAAGAGGAAGCGCTGGGATGCGCATGAGATGCTAACCATCAGATCAGATCTCGACGGCAGATATTGGCCAATGTTAGGTAAGCTTCTAAAATTCATATCTTGAGCCACATATCTCGGTTTGGGACAAACAAGATACGCACAGAAAGCTCATGATGAGTACTATCACATAAAAATACTTCCAGATTATGATATTGACATTTGTTATTTATTAAAAATAGTGTATTCAAAACTATATGATTTTGATGTTTGGTCAATTAAAAATAGAAAACGAATTTAGAAATTCATACAAATTTTATGGAATGTATATTTTGATATGTTTAACATTAATTCAGACCCTGATCTTTCATATATGAAGTTTTATTGATATTTTTGATATAAACCCTAATAAGGGTATTTTGGGTATTTCACCTATGATATGATTTTTTTTAGATGACCTAATATTTTATACATGATCTTACTACACTGTGTGATTACTCTTCTAGAGATTTGATGGATTTTCTTGTGTTATCATATTTGTATTAAGATTTGGACCTGAGTGACCATTATGTGAGGGTAATAGATGATTATCTGGACAATAAGTGGTATATGTATGGCTAATTAGGTCTAATATTATTGGCATGCTGGTATTATATTTTGATTTCCTAACCAAGTCAGTAAGTTTTCTAATATGTGACTATGTTTGGTAAGCATTCTCACTATATGAAGTGTATGTTCATATTAGTGCATAAGACGATTTATGTTGAGTATAAATATTATAGTAACTACATAATAAGAGTTTATTTTATTTCAACACCAATATTTTATGGTGATTTCAGATTAAAGTTATGTTTAGTCTAAATAAGAACCCTAAGTTGGTATATATAATTAGGAGGATGGGGTTTTGAGATTTAGAAATAGAAAGAGGGAACATGTACTTGGACTTATAAAACTTTGATTATATCCAGGTGATTAAGATTTGGAACAAGAAATCAAGACTAAGTTAAGGACATCATCATCACAAGAGGTAAGTGGTTCATGCCCATGAGTATTTACGTTTATCAAATCAAGTACATTTACATGCTTCTTAGATAAGACCTTCATGTCCTACATTCTGAGTTAAATATGTAAGAAATATTTTATGTGCTTATGATTGTAGAAGTGCATATGCTCAATACCTTAAGTAGTGATGTGCCATGGAATGATTCTAGCTCATGAAGTTAAGTTCATAAGAAGGATAAGAAAATCTAGTTCTATCATATCTCTTAAATATAGATGTAACCATGTTTTGAGATTTCAAATAGGAACATGTCATCAAGGTTTCTTATATATGTAGCGATCTAAGAATTTAAGAAGTCAAATAGATTCCTTAATAAGGTTGATGTTTAAAAGTTAAGTATTATGTGAGAATATGGTTGTAGCACATGGTAGACCATGACCCAATTTCTAGGATAAATGTACTAGTGGCATTAAAGATATTGTAACATGAGTTTGTGATGATATTATCAAATTATGAGATATTAAGTCATGATTGAGTTGCACGATGAGAATCTATATGAATTCTACCTTAAGGTTTAAGATTTAAGTTCATACAAATTTTTTGAGATCAGACTTAATGAGATTAAATTGAGTATGATTAAGTTGCAACTTAAGATTTTCTAAGGTTTCTATTCTATGGTTTATGATTTTAAGACTTAAGTCCATTAAGATCAGATTTTGATGAGGTTTTAACAGAGAATGAGTTATCTTGCCAAGAATCAGAAATCATACTTTTGCTATACACATTACTTAAGTTACTTTTGTACATTTAGTATTTCTATACTCATTTCAAATCTTGTCTCATAAGACATTAGACTCATGTATGATATAATTGGTATAATGAAGTAATCTTACCAAATCAGAGTTTTAGAATAAAGTTTACCTAAATAAAGAGATACATGATTAAATCCAATAATGGATTCAGTTTAGAACTCAAGAATAAGAGATTTAGATTCAGTCTTAGACTACTCACTGTGTGAGTAGCCAGATGTTGAATAAAGATACATGATAAGGGTTTTAGACCAAATCTTAATTATGAAGTAATTAAGATTCATATCCACATTCAGTTGTAGATTTAGTTTATCCCTTAAGAATAAAAGATTCAGATTTAAATTCAGATTCAGAATTCAGTACATGCTCAGTACTCAGTAATCAGTTTCAGATAAGTTCAGTTTTCAGTTTTCAATTCTAATATAAGATAAGTTCAGATTTAGTATTCAGTAAAGCTGTCAGTATTCAGCTTCAGTTCAGATTAAGAATTAAGTAAGTTTAGACTTAAGATAAATAAGTCGAAACCTTCACATAAGACATTATATGATAAGTCCTCATTCAGTAGTCCCGGGATGTTTCAGAGGCAGTTGTTGCCAATTCAGAGGAGTGTTCACTCCAACTCAGAGGTGTTGCGGCACCATTTCAGGGCGGACACGCCAATTCAGAGACACCTCGGTGTCATTCAGAGCATGTAGTGCCATTTCAGAGGTGTTGCGGCACCAATTCAGGGCGTAGATACGCCAATTCAGGAGGACTTATTGTATAATGGTGGCCACAAATAGATAAAAATCGTAAGTAAAAGATACTTTAGATTAGAGCATGTCTGTAATCTCATCCATGAGTGTGATGAGAGAAATTCAAATGAGATAAGTATGACCTATACACTTGGGTGTAGGTCATGAGACCCATGATATAGGTCTCCAGAAAAGATAGAGTAGAAAGATAAGGGTTAAAGAAGTCGAGAGATATTATGTTTTCAGATTTTAATCAGCTTTTGCTATCAGTTTTATAATGTCTAAGAATATTTTGTAATATTGTTAGCTCTTCAGTAATGTATATTTTAGAATACTAATGCCACTTACTCTAACGACTATTTTTCCCAATGCATGGCTGGGGACGCGATGTCCGCAGGGTTTGGAGCAGCGGAAGATTTAAAGAATAAGAAAAGGTGTAGCAGGTTTTCAAGCTTACCTAGTGGGGTGCCATCTACCGAGACGATCCAGAGTTTAGACATATTTTATTATGCATAGGCTTCTTAGTAGAGTATGTTATATGACTTGTCTTTCTTTATCAAAACTATGTATGAATCAGTTTTTCCAATTATGCAAAGTGTTTGATTTGCTTTTATTGCAATGATTATCATGTTTGTGACACTCCCAGAAAAATAAATATATAGCTTCCGCTCATGTGTTATGAAAATTTGGGTGTTACATGAACCGCTCGTTTCAATACTTGAAGCAATCATTCACCCTGTCCTTGAGCCGATCGGTTCATCACATGAGCCGATCGGTTCACCAAGTTGAGTCGATCGGTACATCACATGAGCTGATCGGTTGGGAGTAAAGATTGTGTAGAATCAGTCAATTGCAGTTTCAATCAATCTGATACTAATCAATTAGTCCAACACCTTGAACACAATGATATTGACCTATCAATTAATTTAGTGTTTAATTGAACTACTAAACTCCTTTAGTAATCAATCTAAACATGTTTGTGGACCAACTCCTCTTCCAGGTTAAATCCTATGTGTGTGACCCTACAGGTCCATTTCACGTTGGCAGTGAAAGTCCATAACACTTATGGTTTCACAAGAAAAGAGCGGTGCCTAGTCACACATCAGTGCTACCCAAGTGAAATAGAAAGTTGGAGAACAACTTTCAATCCTACAATCTATGAATGGTGTTACAGTTAATGCATAATTCCTTTGTCACTTATATCCTGAATGAACTCAAGGCATGGAACAATCATCCTATCAACGTTCATTCATTTCCTTGATCTCAGAGCAGACTGGGTGAGATGTGTGTGACATCAATATCACATATTGATTCACACGTGCATGCACATGCCTTTCTCAATCCTACACATCAAGTGGCCAAGGACATCAAACTCCCACAGGAGGGACAAATCCCATATCTATCACTCACCCCTCAAAAGCCCCATGTGTCAAAGCCACCCAATCATCACCTTTATAACAACCCATGTTTCAGGACTGTGTTTGATGATGTCAAAGTGTAATCAATGACATGTGTTGAGTGTAGTGATTTCATGTCTAATAATCACACTCACCACCATCACTGTGAGAGCTGACTGTGACTACCAAGTCATGGTTCCATGTGTCACTCTCAAGGTGGTTTTGTCTGGTACCTTGTTCTCTAACAAGTACCTATCTGCTTGGTTTGATATCATTATATCATGACTAATGAGATTCTATCATCAACCAACACACAATCTAGTCTTCAGTGTTATTGATGTATATGGTTATTTCCACAATAACAACCGACTAGGGACTAAACAAGAATGTATACTCTTAACATCTATATGATCTCATCGTTTAGGTCATGAACCCAAAAGCATACGTCATTGAGTAAAACCATTCTTTAGACATCTATCATGTTACACCATCATCTCAGAAACAGTTTAAACATATAGATCGGAAATTACCTTTATTATTATTCAAATCATTTACAAAGTATCCCATTACAATCATCATATGACTTGCTCTATGGGCATTGATACCAACAGAATCCCACTTGCACTTAGAGCCAGTCACCAAGGAACCTCAGTCCTTGTGACCTAGCATGACCATCATGCTTCTGCTGAGAAAGGGCCTTAGTCAGTGGATCAACTATGTTGTCTTCAGTTGATACTTTGCAAATCTTCACATCTCCTCGCTGTACGATCTCTCGTATGAGATGGAAGCGCCGCAGTATGTGATTGGACCGCTGATGTGATCTGGGTTCCTTAGCTTGTGCAATAGCTCCATTATTTTCACAATAAAGCTCAATTGCATCACAACTACTGGGAACTACACCAAGTTCAGAAATGAACTTCCTGATCAATACAACCTCCTTTGCTGCATGTGAAGCAACAATATACTCGGCCTCTGTAGTAGAATCGGCAACTGTTTCTTGCTTGGAACTCTTCCAGCTCACAACTCCATTGTTAAGGCAAAATACAAATCCTAACTGCGATCTGTAATCATCTTTATTGGTTTGGAAGCTTGCATCGGTGTAACCCTTTACAACCAGCTCTTCCTCACCGCCGTAAACAAGAAACGGATCCTTAGTCCTTCGCAAGTACTTGAGGATGTTCTTCACGGCTGTCCAGTGAGCATCACTGGGATCTGACTGGTACCTGCTCATCATTCTGAGAGCATACGAGACATCTGGGCGTGTGCACAACATAGCGTACATGATGGATCTGATGGCTGATGCATATGGGATCCCATTCATACGCTCCCTCTCTTCACAAGATTGGGGACATTGAGCTCTAGAGACAGTGACTCCATGTAGCATGGGGATGTTGCCTCTCTTTGAGTTCTCCATGCTGAACCGCTTCAGCACTTTATCAATGTACGTGCTCTGACTTAGTCCGAGAAGCCTTCTAGATCTATCTCTATAGATCTTAATTCCTAGAATGTAGGATGCTTCTCCTAAGTCCTTCATTGAGAAAGTATTCCCAAGCAAAGTCTTTACCTTCTCTAAGGCTAAGACATCATTCCCCATCAAAAGTATGTCATCCACATACAATATGAGGAATGTGGTCGAGCTCCCACTAACCTTCTTGTACACACAAGGTTCATCTTCATTTTGAATAAAGCCAAACACTTTGACTTCCTCATCAAATCGAAGATTCCAATCTGAGATGCCTGCTTCAATCCATAGATTGACCTTTGTAGCTTACAAACTTTATTGGCATTCTTTGGATCTACAAAACCTTCAGGCTGTGTCATGTACACATCCTTATTTATATTCCCATTAAGGAATGTGGTTTTAACATCCATCTGCCACATCTCATAGTCATAATAAGCTATAATAGCAAGCATGATCCTGATGGACTTAATCATGGCAACTGGAGAAAAGGTTTCGTCATAGTCAACACCTTGAACTTGTCGAAATCCCTTTGCAACCAATCTGCCTTTATAAGTTTGCACATTGCCATCCATGTCAGTCTTTTTCTTGAAGACCCACTTGCACCCTATGGGTTTTACCCCTTCGGGTGGTTCCACCAAAGTCCATACTTTGTTGGAGTACATGGATTCCATCTCGAATCTCATGGCTTCAAGACATTTCTCAGAATTTGGTCCCTCCGTAGCCTCTATGTAGGTAGTTGGATCATCATCTATGATCAACTCTCCACCTTCCTGAATCACACGGTATCCAAACCTCTCAGGTTCAAGGCGGGTCCTACTAGATCTATGAGTTCCTTGTGTTACCTGAGGAGACTGAGATTCCACAACACCTTGTGAATCTCCATTTTCCTCTTGTACATCTACCAGTTCTATGTTTTCATATTGGGCTTGAACTTCTTCAAGCTCTATATTCCTCCCACTACTTCCTTTGGAAATAAATTCCTTCTCTAGGAATACAACATCCCTGGCAACAAACACTTTGTTGTCAGTAGGGTGGTATAAGTAATATCCCCTCATTTCCTTGGGATATCCAACAAAATAACATTTATCGGATTTGGGTCCAAGCTTATCAGGAAACATTTTCTGGACGTAAGCCTCACAACCCCAAATCTTCATAAAAGACAAATTGGGACACTTCCCATACCATATCTCATATGGTGTGTTTTGAACCGATTTAGATGGTACACGGTTAAGTGTAAACACCGCGATTTCAAAAGCATGACCCCAGAAGGAAATCGGAAGATCAACAAAACTTATCATTGATCGCACCATATCCAACAATGTGTGATTTCTTCTTTCAGACACACCGTTATGCTGCGGTGTTCCAGACGGAGTCCATTGTGATACAATACCACAGGCTCGTAGAAGGTCCTCAAACTCCTGACTTAAGTATTCTCCATCTCGATCGGATCAAAGTGCCTTAATACTTTTACCATGTTGGTTCTGTACTTCATTCATGAAATCCTTGAACCTTTCAAGGGTTTCTGACTTATGCTTCATCAAGTACACATAGCCATACCTACTTAAATCATCAGTGAAGGTAATGAAGTACTGACACCCATTTCTGGCATTAGTTCTAAAAGGCCCACATACATCAGTATGTATGAGTCCTAATAGATCACTAGCTCTCTCGCCTTTACCTGAAAAGGTAGTCTTGGTCATCTTTCCCAATAAACAAGATTCACATGTCTCTATTGATTCATAATCAAAAGAGTCTAGATAACCATCTTTATGGAGTCTAGAAATGCACTTCTCATTTATGTGCCCTAGACGACAATGCCAAAGATATGTTTTGTTTGAGTTGTTGAGTTTTTTCTTTTTGGTGTTTACGTTGTATACACTTGTCTCCAAATCTATCAAGTATAGACCATAAGACATTGGGGCACTGCCATAAAAGATCCCATCTTTAGAAATGGAACATTTTCCATTCTTAATAAGAAATTCAAATCCATCTTTGTCCAAACAAGAGACGAAAATGATATTCCTATTTATGGCATGTACATAATAGCAGTTCTTCAACTCTATTATTAGCCCACTTGGTAGAGTTAACTCATAGGTTCCTACGGCACTGGCGACAACACTTGCCCCATTGGCAACACGTAGTTCAACCTCGCCTTTCCCCAAAGGCCTACTTCTCTTAAGATCCTTCACATTTGAACAAATGTGAGATCCGCATCCGGTATCAAGTACCCATGACGAAGAAGTAGTAAAGTTAATCTCTATAACTCATACACCAGAAGTAGAGATCTCTATCTCTGACTTCTTCTTCCATCGTTCCTTCCATCCTCTCCATGTAGAAGAAATTGGTTTGGTGAGAGAACCCTTCTCTCCCTTACCTTTCGTTCCATTGATCTCTATCAATGAAATTTCTTTATTCTTCACAAACGCATTAAGCGTACATAGAGTGGATTCAAAGGCTCCTGGTATATCTAGATTATACAGAACACTTCTCACAATCCTCAACCAGTTATGGAATTTATTCTCAATTAATTTTCCCATTTTTAAAGATGATTCCTTTTCCATTCTACAAGAGAAAATTGCATTTTGTCAAAACTCCTTTTGATTTGATTTGAATAAAATTTGATGATAGTTAATTAGGCCTTTAATTAATTACCTCTCCCACTATTTTGATTCAAATTGACAGCCCTCACCATCAATTCGGAAGATTGCAACGTACAATCTTCTAGTGGGTCAAGATCCTGAAATCCTCTGAGCCATGGACCAGCTAGGGTTGTCACCCACAACTCAGATCTCCCAGGTAGGCAACTCTTGCCAATTGCATCATATGCAACTCTTGAAAGATGTCATATGCAACTCTTTGCCATGATCATCTCCATGCCTCAAGGTATTAGATCCCATATAGATTACCTTATTAAGTCTGACCCAAAGCCAACACGATGAATATGCACCCTACTAGGGAAGACCCACACATTCATCCTTCACGCTTCCACAAGATAGACGGTGCACCATGCTAAGGCGTGCCCACACTTGGTCGATCAAGATTTTCACGTGTGTCACATTTGGAAGGCATCTAAAACTTAATATTTAATGAGGGATTTGGTTTTTATATACATATACGTATCCAATCACCACAGTATATAGTATGTATCATATACATGGTATATCCCACAGAAAACATTCAAAACGATAAAAACAATGATTATGGCCATCCTATTGTGATTTCTCGAGCCAAGAGGAATCACGGTCATCTAGGTATACATCACATACAACCTGTATAAGATGAAATCTGTGCCTGCCTTTCTGGGTTTGATCAGCTCATCTCTATGACTGATCGGCTCGCCATCAAGTTGGTTGTTCGGGTGCCACCAGTCGATCGACTGGCGCCTCCAGTCGATCGGTTCACTGGTCGTCGTACATCTCTTGAGGTCGCCACCCGCTCATCTCGCTCCTCGAACCGGTCATCTGGAACATCAACCGATCGGTTCACGCCTTGAATCGATCTTCTCAGGTCGTCCTCCAGTTCGTTCGTTGTTCTTTGACATAACATGAAATAAAATCTATCTTATTTACAATTGAATTGTGAAACCCCGAGTTACATTTGGGGGGAGCAAAGGTAGGATAAGAAATCTCGAATTATTTCGAGTTACATCAGGAATAGGAGAAAGGGAATCGGTGCGCAGACTAAGATGCAAGCAACCACATACAACCACACACAAATATAGGGTTTATAGGCCATAACCATGCTACACATCCACCACAAAATTTGTTTTAAGGGCGACGCGTATCGAGTGCATTAATATTACATATCATATATGTATATTTGGGATTTGTGGATTGGACATGCATAAAGCCAATTTTATTCGCATCGTATGCAATAAATAAATGCGACAAACCAAAATCGATCATATCAATAATCCTAAAATATAGAGCAGTTGAAGTGGCTCTGATACCACTGTTGGGTTTTATGGGAGGAAAAGAAGCAGCAGAAACAAAAAATTTCTCCCAAAACCCAGAACAAAAGGAATCGCATCAATGTCTATACAATAGGAAAGATGGTTTGCGAATTCATACCTTGTCCCGAGGCTTGCTCGGCAACAGTACCTCACACCTTGCATGGTCTTCACCTTCGGTATTGGACGGTGTCTGTGCAGCTTCTGGTTGCACCGGGACTGAAGACTCCTGGTCTCACTGGGACTGTCGGGATTGACAGTTATCCTCCGAGCGATAGAGGTCTCCCGCCTCTATAGTCATCCACACGGACTGCCTAGAACTCCGATCTCCTTGTCCCACAAGGAATCAGAAGGAGTCGCACCCTCCTATCAGCGTACTAGTCGCCCACACACTCTCCTATCACCAGTCGCTTTCTGCAGTTGTCGTTCCCTTGTTGTGCCTCCCTTATCGGGTAGCACTTGCTCGGGCTCTCTCGATTACCAAAACCAGAGAGGACGACAACTTTGCAGAGCAACTGGTTTGCACTGAGTTGTACTCTGAGAAGCCCCCAATACTCCTATATATAGGAGGGTCATGGGACAGGGTTCTCTATCTCGGGCAATGTAGGACTAAAGCAGGAGTAGAAGGGTTTAAGATTTTCCACAAAACAACCAACTCGCAACCTGAACCGATCATTTCACAACTGAAACGGTCAGTTGGGGATCTGAGTCGATCGATTGACACCTCAACCGATCGGTTGGGACCCATGAACCGGTCGGTTCACTTCTGAACCGGTCGGTTCGTGGTCATGGTCAGTTCCTGATTGACTTTCCAACTTTTGTTTTTAATTGGTATGAAATACCAATCCTTGTTCCAATCAAATTGGGCAAGTGAAACAAAAGGAAAATTCTCACCAATCCTACTTTCCCAACTTGTCTGGTTGCAATAGTTGAACCGATCATTTCAACACTTGAAGCAATCGTTCACCCTATCCTTGAGCCGATCGGTTCATCACATGAGACGATCGGTTCACCAAGATGAGTCGATCGGTTCATCACATGAGCCGATCGATTGGGAGTACAGATTGTGCAAAATCAGTCAATTCCGGTTCCAATCAATCTGATACTCTAATCAATTAGTCCAACACCTTGAACACAATGATATTGAGCTATCATTTAATTGAGTGTTTAATTGAACTACTAAACTCCTTTAGTAATCAATCTAAACATGTTTGTGGACAAACTCCTCTTCCAGGTTAAATCCTATGTGTGTGACACTGCAGGTCCATTTCACGTTGGCAGTGAAAGTCCATAACACTTATGACTTCACAAGCAAAGAGCAGTGCCTAGTCACACATTAGTGCTACCCAAGTGAAATAGAAAGTTGGAGAATAACTTTCAATCCTACAATTTGTGAATGGTGTTACAATGAATGTATAATTCCTTTGTCACTGATATCTTGAATGAACTCAAGGCATGGAACATTCATCCTATCAATGTTCATTCATTTCCTTGATCTCAGAGCAGACTGGGTGAGATGTCTGTGACATCAATATCACATATTGATTCACATGTGCATGCGCATGCCTTTCTCAATCCTACACATCAAGTGGCCAAGGACAGCAAACTCCCTTAGGAGGGACAAATCCCATATCTATCACTCACCCCTCAAAAGCCCCATGTGTCAAAGCCACCCAATCATCACCTTTATAACAACCCATGTTTCAGGACTGTGTTTGATGATGTCAAAGTGTAATCAATGACATGTGTTGAGTGTAGTGATTTCATGTCTAAGAATCACACTCACCACCATCACTGTGAGAGCTGACTTTGACTACCAAGTAATGGTTCCATGTGTCACTCTCACGGTGGGTTTGTCCGGTACCTTGTTGTAACATCCCTGACCTGGGTTATAAGTTAACCCTAGGTGTTTTACATAAATCATGTAATTAAGATACTTGTGATTAACTTCTGGCATGTAATTAAGTTCTTAAGGAACATACATTTTCATTTCTGTCCTTTTAAAACAATGATTGTAGTATTGTTTTTTTATGCAGTGACCTATGTGCAAATTACCCAATTAGAAGGGTTAAATTGCAATATTAACATGTTATGATGTTCCTTTGATGATGAGACATTATATGAATGAATATTATGAGGTATGATGGATTTCCCAAGTTTGGGCACCAAGGTGCAGCTTGTGGAGCAATCCTTGTGCTTAAAACCCTAATTTTGGTGTAAAGTGCAATTTACCCAAAATGTGGGGTGCAACTTGTGATATACACTTTTTAGAATATCTTTTATGACTTTTTGACATCATTTAAAGTTATAATAATGAAGGAGGCACTTCATTTGAATAATCATATAATAAGAAACACCTTTGTAATTAAACCACCAAAGTTGTAAGTAAAGGAGACCCTTATATGTATATGTGCACCATAGTGACAAGTTGACCTTCCTTGCCTTTAGTCCTTGGTCTTAGAAGAAGTTTTACCTAAGATATGAAGAGGACGGATCTGCCAAAAAGAAAGGAAGGACCTAGTTGTGAAAAGGAGGAGTAAGTTGTCCTTATGATGAAAATAACCTCAAAGTATATATGATCCTTTCCTTTGCAACCAAAGGCAACGTTTCCTTTCTTCCCTTCTTATTCCCTTGCTTAGACCGACTTAGGACAGAGCTCAGGAGTAGAGGAAGACGACCAAGTTTATCTAGGTAAGCTTTTATCATCATCTTGCTCGAATTTATGGAGGAAACCAGGTTACTAGGTTGGTTTCATGGTTATCTTACTTAGCTTTCTCTTCCTAGCCGATCCTTCCCAAATTTTCCATGAAGAAACAACCTTGGATGACCTGTGGAGCTCAAGCCACCATTAAAGTTTCGAATCTTGGAAGCTTGGAGTTCTAGGAACAACGTTCGAGGCGGGTTTTATAACTCTAAACCTTGCTTTGTTATGCATACTTTTATTCTTGCAAATAATAGTTAGTTCTTCTTCTTCCCCATCTTTCTTTGCACTCTTGCAAGCTTTTTCATGAAGAACATACCTTGGTTTCAAGGTTGAAGACGAAGGGCGTTAATACCTATGTTGGTCCTTATCCAACTTTATTAAACGATCTTGGACCAACAGGTCTAAACGGTTTGCAACCATTTGAAATTAAAAAGGGGCTCAACCTGTTTGATCTCAAACGATCTTGCAAGATCGTTTAGTTTTAAACGGTCTTCAAGACCGTTTGATAGGGTTGACCAAGGGAAGACCGTTTAAGGAACTGTTGTAAACATATGGAATTTAATTCCTACAAAGAATCATAACCCAATTCCAAACCAATCACAAGTTGGAGGCACTTCAACTCCTTAAACCCTAATCAGGTTGAATTGAGTTTTTCAATGATAGATTTTGGTGAATTTTGGGTTGAAGGACCCAAACGGTCTCAAGACCGTTTAGGGGTTCACTCAAACGGTCTTAAGACCGTTTGGTGACAACCCAAGACCGTTTGGATGTCTAGGGTTAAGGAAATTTGAGGGTTTAAGGGTCCAATTTCAATAGGTTGATGAATTGATAAAAATGCTGATTTTGGACCTAGTTAGGGTTCAATCCTTATCAAATTGATTTAGTTTTTGATAAAACTTTGGGCAAACGGTCTAAAGACTGTTTGGAGGATATCCAAACGATCCCAAGACCGTTTGGGCCAAGTTTGGGCCCAATTGGAGCTCAAGTGGGTCCACACTCGTTTAAGCTCAAGTGGGTCCACACTCGTTTAAGCTCAAATGGGTCCACACTCGTTTAAGCTCAAGTGGGTCCACACTCGTTTAAGCTCAAATGGGTTCACACTCGTTTAAGCTCAAATGGGTCCACACTCGTTTAAGCTCAAATCGGTCCACACTCGTTTAAGCTCAAATGGGTCCACACTCGTTTAAGCTCAAATGGGTCCACACTCGTTTAAGCTCAAGTGGGTCCACACTCGTTTAAGCTCAAGTGGGTCCACACTCGTTTAAGCTCAAATGGGTCCACACTCGTTTAAGCTCAAGTGGGTCCACACTCGTTTAAGCTCAAATGGGTTCACACTCGTTTAAGCTCAAATGGGTCCACACTCATTTAAGCTCAAGTGGGTCCACACTCGTTTAAGCTCAAATGGGTTCACACTCATTTAAGCTCAAATGGGTCCACACTCGTTTAAAGCTTAAATGGGTCCACACTAGTTTAAGCTCAAATGGGTCCACACTCATTTAAGCTCAAGTGGGTTCACACTCGTTTAAGCTCAAATGGGTCCACACTCGTTTAAAGATTAAATGGGTCCACACTCGTTTAAGCTTAAATAGGTTCAATTAAAGGATACCTTGTTTTAATCAAACCCTAATAACATGATAGTGATGTGTTGGCTTGTGTTGGTCAATGAGGACTTAACCCAACCTAATCTAGAGTGATGTAATCATCATCTAGAAGTAAGAGGAGAGAGAGGGCTCCTAATATAATCAAGTAACATATCTTCAATGCATAAGAATGAACAGGTTTAGGGTATGATCCATCAAGGTGAGATCAAGGAAACCCTAACTATGATGATTGATGAATTTTAACCTAAATAGAGGGCATCAATGATGATGTTCCTCATACATGATGATAATATGAGCTCAATTCACTATGAGGTGAATAGTAAACCCTAATTCTAGGGTAATAACATGTAATGTGAATAGTAAACCCTAATTTGGGGGTGAGGTTGTAAAAAGAAGTAACTCTAGGTTATACCTATGAGTGTGAAACCCTAATTACAAGTTGTAGCATGAGGAATCTATTTACCTTGTAAACTAAAGAGATTCAATAACCCCATGATAAGGAGGAATGCATCCAAACCCTAAAATCAGTAGAGGTATACTGATTCATAGCACGCCCGTGCTATGGAGCACGACCGTGGTAACCTTCATTTGCACGGCCGTGCAAGGAAGCACGGCCGTTGTACTTTATGAAACAAATTGAAAAGTCTTGGTATTTGTAAGGATGTTGTTAAACATGCATAATCTCAGTTATACTAATCATTCAGGTGGTTAGCAAGATGTAATCATAGCCAGGGTAACGTTTATGAAATTATTTTCATTGAAAGCATGTCAATAGCTTATGAACACAAATAACTATGTTGCCTAGATGCAAGTGGCATCATATGAAACTGATATGCCTTAAGGGACATGAATGACATCAAGGTCATGCTAATAGATGACTTGATGCTGACATGTCACTTGATAGCAAGTGCTATGATGATATAAGGGTGTGATCACCCATGGTCCTGAATCATAGTGATAAGATGAATAAGAATTGATATCCATCTGATGAATGATATGAGTAATACTTGTTACATTTAGTATTCTTCTGTTATAGCCATGTTTAGTACTTGAATGTTTGGAAACATGTATGATGCTAAAAGAATACTGAAATGTACCTAATAACCAAGTATAATCATATCATGTAGAGCCCTGATCATGGATCCATCATTGTCAGAGTTTAAATGATGGTGAAACAGGTTTTCCTAAGGGAACTCCTGGATCACATACTTTAGAGTATGTGGGGGAATATGGATGTGTATATCCTTACATCCTAGTGTAGGAGTTGATGTGGATATATCTTAATCCATCAACCCTTCACTATATGTTTATACTGGGATGATGTAACACTATTCTCCCAAAGGAATCTTTTATACCACATCGATGAGAGATAAACATGAAATCTTTCGATAGCTAAGATAGTGCAGAATGCCACTGTGACTCTAATAGAGAAGTACCAGAATTGTGGGCTCTGATCTCCAAACCATAACATAAACATGATTAAAACTTAGCGGAAGCGAATCGGTAATCAGCGGAAGACAAAAATCACGGGAAATTAAAACTTTTCGAGATAAGAACTTGTATCCATAAAAACTCCTTTCATAAAGAGAGGTAACTGTTTACATCTCAGGATAATTACTTCTTGAGTAATTATATACATCAAGATACAAAATCTCAAGATCACTTATACAAAAGACTCCAAGACCTGAGAGTACAGAGGACACATAGGACTGACTCTAACTACACCAAATGGCAGGACAAATCTCCACCTGAGATTACTGCTGCCCCTGGTGCTGCTGCTGCTGAGACTGATCACCTTTAGGTTGGTTCCTTCGTCTCTGACGTCCACCTAAAAAGGTTGAAGCCTACGGGGTGAGACAATTATATATAATTGTCCCAGCGAGAGTTATAACTCTTCGCCAGAAGCTTTATTATAACATCAAAGATTATTTTAAACAGTAAAGCCTTCAAAGCATTCTATAACAGTTGTAGGTATAACAAGATCTCTACAATTTAGAAGATATGGAGAATATCAACATTATTGCAATGTAACATCAATCAACTAACTTGGAGTCATCTCTAACAAGTTATACTACATGGTTGATTATGTTTTACAAACAACATTATGCCCTGTGGAGATGAGGCTTACCACTCATACTCCAACTGATCGCTGAGAAGCCGCATCAGTATCATACATAGGTCATTAAGAGAGCCAAATTCTCATGACCTTCACCTTCCCCAGTCAGTAAGAGGATCACTTGTAGGACATCTCATGTCTCTACCACTATAGCTTACCAGGGTAAACTGGTCCTTCGCTATTCTAGAGTCACAGTGGCGTTCTGTACTCTCTTCGTCATCAGGAGGTTTCATATTTACCTACCACTGATACGGATATCTGTGCTTTCTTCGTCATCAGGAGGTTTCATGTTTACCTACCACTGATACGGTATGGAGCTATAGTGAAGGATGGATGGATTCCACATCTACATCACTTTCCTACACTAGGATGTAAGGTTCTACACATCCATGTACCCCACATACTTAAAAGTATGTGCTCCAGGAGTTTCCTAAGGAAAACCTGTTTCACCATCACTTAATTTCTGACAATGATGGATCTATGATCAGGGCTCTACATTATACTTGATTAGTTAGGTACATTCAGTATTCTTTAACAACATACATTGTTCTTCAAACAATAACAGTAGCATAGCAGCTATAAAAGAAGAATACTAAATGTAACAGGCCTAACTCATATCAATCATCATTTCTCATTATCCTTATCACAAGTCATCTCTAAGGCATGACTTTGATGGTATTCATGGCTCTCACAGCCCATTATCAGCATAGGATGCCACTGGCAAGGCATCAGATTACTTTTCTTATTCATAAGGCTAACAACATGCCTTCAATGAATATAACATCAACATCCATACCTGGATATGATTACCTTCATATCAGAACCTGCATGGTTAATACATCTGATAAAGGTAATGCAACAATAAGGAATGTACTTCCTACTCTTGTCATAAGAGTTAAATCTTTAACTCAAATCAAATAGAGTTTAATACTCAAAAGCATGCCATTACCCTTGCATTAGGGTTTACTATTCTCATTACATGTCATCACCCTTGAATTAGGGTTTACTATTCACATTACATGTCATCACCCTTGAATTAGGGTTTACTATTCACATCAAGGTGAATTAAACTCATAACATCATCATGTATGAGTAACATCTTCATTGATACTCTTGGATTAGTTAAAGGTTCATCATTTATCATAATTAGGGTTTCTATGATCTCACACAGGTGGATCATACCCTAATTATGCTCATTTCTGTGTATTGGGGATGCTTCAATTGAGTTTCCATTTAAAAAGGGTACTCTCTCTCTCTAGAAGTACTTTCTCTCTCATCATAAGGTTAGGTGATGTCAACATCACTCTAAAACAGGTTGGGTTGAGTCATCATAGGCTAACATAGCCAAAAACATCACCATTAAGTGATTAGAGTTACTTTCTCTCTCTAGGGTACTTTCTCTCTCTAGAGTACTCTCTTTTTCATCATACTAATGGTTGATGATAACATTAGACTAGATCAAGTTGGATAGAGTCATTATGACTAAAAACATCATTCTCATGTAATTAGAGTTTGAATTGAGCAAGGTATAACTCAATTGACCCTTCAGGGGCATATTGGTAATTCACCCTATTGATCATCATCATGGTCAAAACCTTAGTCAAATAACCCCTTAAAATCCTAGGTTGTCATTAGGGTTTGATTTGAGCAACATTGAACCATTTACATCATCAAATTATTGAATGTGGTCAACCTTGAATCACATTGATTAATTTTAATCATTAATCATTAATTGAATTGAGATCGGTTGAAAGTGTTGACCGTTTGCCCATTTTGACTTTCCAAGACCGCGAGCCTCCTTCTAGCTCCAAGACCGCGAGCCCCCTTTAAGGGTTCAAGACCGTGAAGCCTCCCATTGGTTCAAATTAATGTTGAGACCGCGAAGACCAATTTGAGTTGAGACCGCGAGGGTCATGAAGACCGTTTGCCCTTCTTTGACCTCAGGACCGCGAGGCCCTTCGCGGTCTTGAGACCGCAAGCCTCCTCTCGGTCTTGAGACTGTGATCCCCCTCACAGTCTTGAGACCGCGAGCCCTCTCACGGTCTTGAGACCGCGAGCGCTCTCACGGTCTTGAGACCGCGAGGCTCTCATGGTCTCAGCCGCTTGGTCCTTCAACAAGGCTCAAAGATGCAACCGATAATGTCAACCCATGCTGAAGCCCTCAAATGGTCAAAGCTATGTTGACCACTTATAGATTTAGTCAACTAAGATTATGCTTGATCATTTGGTCATTCAATTGACCCATAATGGTTAACCAATTATGGTTGAAATCGATTCAATTAGGGTCTATCAATGTTCACCCATCAACACTCAATAGTGTGCATCAACTCAAGGTTGAACCCTTCAATTGAGCTCCAATTTGGCCCAAACTTGTCCCAAACGGTCTTGAGGTCATGTGGGTGGACCCCACATGGTCTTAAGACCGTTTTCCCAAGATTTCATCAAAGTCTAAGGTGATTTGATAGGGGTTGAACCATGATTGAACCACAAAACAGAATTTTGATTAAATTGATAACTTATTTGCAATTGGGTCCTCAATTGGTCAAATTACTCAACCCTAGACCTTCAAACGGTCTTGGGTGATTGTCCTCTCGGTCTTGAGACCGTTTGGATGAGTTCCAAACGGTCTTGAGACCGTTTGCCCATCCAATTTTGGATTCTAGTGCAGATTCATCAAGGTCTGACCCCTTGAGTTGATGATCATGTCAATATTTAATTGCAATGTAATTTGGTGTAATTATACCTTCAATTGGTCAACAAATCTTGACCCCAGACCTCCAAACGGTCTTGGTTGATTGCCCTCGCGGTCTTGAGACCGTTTGGTGACCCCCAAACGGTCTTGAGACCGTTTAGGTCAATCAACCCTAAAAGCCCTAGTTAGGTCACCAGAATTTCAGTACTGATTTTATCTAGGGTTAGCCCTAGTATTCACCCTTCAACTCTTAGCCCGTTTGGAATTAGACTATCAAACTTGGTGAGTTGTTAATTAACATAATTTTGAACAGTAATATCATACGGTCAACGCTTAGTCAACGACCTTACACGGTCTTGAGACCGTTTGCCCAAAAAGGCAATTTCAGACCGTTTGAAAATCAGCAATTAAATCATTTAAAGTGGTGACTTAAAAAGGTCATATCTCCCGATTCCTTTGGAGTTAGTCTCCCAAATTTTGAGGGTAATTAACCTATATAATTAGGAACAGATTTCTTATACGGTCCACGCTCGGTCAACGGGGCCAAATGGTCTTGAGACCGTTTGCCCTGTCGCGGTCGCGAGACCGTTTGCTCACCTCGCGGTCTTGAGTCCGAGAGAGCAAACTGTTAGGACCGTTTAAGGAAAAGAAAAGCGGTGGGTTTTTCTTGGAAATCACGCCTTCATCTTCTAGCTCAAGAACAGTACAGATATCCCACGGGTTTGCTTGCAAAATAGCAGGGAAAAGTAGGGAAACACTAAGAGCTATCATCAAAACGCATATAAAGATGCACATAATAAAGCATGGGTTTAGAGTTATAAAACCCGCCTAAAGCTTGCTTCTTGAGCTCCAAGCTTTCAAGCTCCAAGCTCTAATGGCGTCCTTGAGTTCCCACAGGTTGGCCAAGGTGAAAACTCCAAGGAAGGATGAAGAGAGATGGCTAGAAAGATAGGGTTTCGAGAATTAGCCATGAAGCTGACCTTGAATTCGAATTCTAACCATGGAATTAGGCAAGAAGAGGGGTTTAAACCTACCTTGCACCCCTTGGTCGTCCTCCTTAGCTCCAAGGCAGTCCTTGGTCGTCTTTGGTGAAATGAAACAGTAAGGGAACGAAGGGTGAGTTCCCTTGCAACTAAGGGAAGGAGAGCTTATATACATGGGGTAGGATCTTCAACATTAGTTCATAAGTTTCCCTTAATTCCAACTAAGTCCTTCCTTTATTACTTGCTCATCCCTTCCTCTTTATTTTAAGGACAAACCTTATCTTAAGTTATAGAAAAGAAGGCAAGGAAGAACAATCTAATAATAAAGTTCATACCTAAAGGGATATTGCACATATACCCTGATTATTCAATCACAAAGCCTGTTTCTTAACTTGATAACTCAATTGAGGTGAATTCCTCATCATTTATTCTCTAAATGATGGTAAGAGTCTAAAAAGATACTTTAGATGACATTCTTTACAAATTGCATCCCATCATTTGGGTAAATTGCATTTTAACCCAAATTAGGGTTTCAAGCCCTGGGATTGCTTCCACAGCTGCACCTTGGTGCTCTAGCTTGGGAAATCCCTCAAACTTTGACAAAGAGATTCTCATGATGTCTCAACATCAGAGGAACATCTCAAAATGTGAAAAATTGCAAACTAACCCTTTTTAACTGGGTAAATTGCACATAGGTCCCTGTATATCAAAACAATGCTACAACTTTAAATAAAAAGGAGCAAATACTGAAATATACGTTTCTGAGAAACTTAATTACATGCTCAGAGTTAATCACAAAGATTTAACTACATATTTAGGCAAAACACCTAGGTTTGACTCATAACCCAGGTCAGGGATGTTACAAGAATACCCTGGTGAGCTATAATAGCAGAGACACTAGATGTCCTGCATGTTTATCCTCATTCTGACTGAGGTAGTTGAAGGTCATGAGAATCCAACTCTTTCAATGACCTAGTATGATATCGATGCGACTTACTAGTGATCGATTGGAGCATGAGCGGTATACCTCATCTCCGTAGGGCATAATGATGTTTGTAAAACATAATCAACCGCGTAGCATAACTGCTTAGGTTGAACTACGAAGAACATTGATTGATATTACATTGCTTGCATTTAATATCCTGTTCAAGTATTAGTATACATGTTCTTCATATTCCTTAATAAAGGTGAGTAATTGTTATGAAGCCTGCTGTGAGTAATCTAAGTTACCTGCTCATGATATTCTTTTGATTGCTTATAACAAAGTTTCTAGCGGAGAGTTATAACTCTCACTGGGACAATTATTTGAAATTGTCTCACCCAGTAGATTTCTACCTTTAGGTGGACGTCGAGGTCGAAGGAACTGATCTGCAGGTGGACAGCAGCAGCAATAGCAAAACTAGGAGGAGCAGTGATTTCAGGTGGAAACATTGTGCTGTCTAGTCTTGTAGTTAGAATAGTCTTATGTCATCTCTGTACACTCAGGTCCTAGGAGTTTGTTGATCTGAGAATTTTCAAGTCTTGAGATTTTGTATCATGATGCATATAATCACTCGAGAAGTGATTTATCAGAGATGTAAACAGTTCATCTTACTTTTATAAAAGGAGTTTCAGGTTTTTGAGATCTCGTTTTCAAAAAGTTTTAATTTCTCGTGATTTTTCGTATTCCACTGTTAATCGAATCGCTTCCGCTATGTTTATCTTGTGTTTTGGAGATCAGAGCCCACACTTGTTCTCTAACAAGTACCTATGTGCTTGGTTTGATATCACTATATCTTGACGAATGAGATTCTGTCATCAAACAACACACAATCTAGCCTTCCGTGTTATTGATGTCTATGGTTATTTCCACAATAAAAACCGACTAGGGACTAAACAAGAATGTATACTCTTAACATCCGTATGATCTCATTGTTTAGGTCCTGAACCCAAAAGCATACGTCATTGAGTAAAACCATTCTTTAGACATCTATCATGTTACACCATCATCTCAGAAATAGTTTAAACATATAGATCGGAAATTTCCTTTATTATTATTCAAATCATTTACAAAGTATCCCATTACAATCATCATATGACTTGCTCTATGGGCATACATACCAACAGTTTCTATGTATCACCCTGAATGAGCACACATGCTCTCCTCAGACCCTCTAGTATGGATCATATTGTCCATTTGTATGGGGTGATAAACTGTACTATCATCAAGTTCTTCATGTATCCACTTCCACCTCATGGAAGTGAACCTTGGTCATACCCAAGAACTCACATCATGGTGTAGTTGAACCATCTTCTCTCTTAAGTAGTTTGATCGAATCTGTCCCTTGAAAGAACTCTTTCTTTCTCATGTCATCCAGGTTAAAGCGATCTACCATAACCCATATTGCATCTTGACCTTTCTTGGTCTAGGGGAGATTCACAACATCCATAGTGATGAACTCCTATTCCTTCTTGGGAACTCTTTATACTTTATATCCATGTGTAGGGTTACTGGTGTTCGTCCTTCACCTCCTGGCTTGCATAGCCACACGCTACATGCACCTTTGTTTTAAGCATCCAGAGTGCCACCATCACTTACTATCTTTGTAGTACTAAGGTATATCATGACCTCATGTACTGTTATGATTCCTCAAGCTTGATACCTTGGAAACCCTAAACCACTCTCAAAAGGATTTTATTACCTTCCTATCCAAAGAAGTGTATCTGAGGTTCTATCACCATCCTTTTACTACATCAAGGACTAAACTGGCTAACCAAACAACCATTAACTTGTTCAACATATCTTGTTACATTTGTGTGTTAGCCAAAACACATCCTCTTTCCAAACATAGGGTTAGTCGAACAACTTCAACTTCTTCTAGCTTCCAGCTAACTAGGCAGCTATATCTCAACCAGAGCATTCATTACCACTTTTTATCCTTAGGTGTTAGGTAATGTTGAAGACATACACCTCCATGTATTCTACTTATCATCCCATCTCAAACTCTAAGTTTGTCTTCATCAAGAAACTCTGAGCTCATCCTAATGGTGATCAAACTAAACCTTGTATCACTTGCAAATTCCACATAGCTCATGCTAAAAACATCTTTATAAGATGACTACACTATTCCTCCTAGTGATTGTAAACCATTCATGTATCATTCACCCCGCCACGGTATATTATCATGTCTATCCTCATACCTCGTAGAAACATTCCAACTCACATCATATTTTATCCTTGGTGTATGGCATGTGTACTGTCCTATCTCTCACTCCCATAACAAGAGGAAATAAGCATTTGGCTGCAGTCCAAATACAGATTTCTTCCTGTTTCGAGAATAGAGATGGTACATCCCACCTTTCCAGTACACCTTCCAATATAAGTTAGAATGTGCAACATATGACTCCACTTCACAATCATATTGATATCAAAGATTACTTCCATGGAAAACTGGTTTGAAACCTACTTGGGTCACCATACAATCCTTGGTCATCTCCTCTGGGTCTATAGGGTGCCGAAACTTTTGGGGTCATCCCTCTTCCCTTATGCATCCAGAGAGTGGCCTACTCATCTGCACTTTGGGTCCTACGAGTTCATGAAGGTGATCAATCTCCTAACCCATGGCCCTCAGACAATGATAGTTGTTACATCCCAACCCTATGGTCATGTGCAACTAGGGAATTAGGGAACTCCTACTTCCATCGGTCTTATCCCTACCTGACCCTAGGACATACTTAGGATTATAACATAGTACATGTTCAACTTAGAACCTTACCTAAGCCTTCTCTCTCTGCATTCATGGCTGACTTTCATCCTTTCATAGGGATCATGGCAACCTGCCTACCTTGGTCAAACCCCATACCGGTTACCTTCATGGTAACACATCCACATGCACGTAGAGATGGTTATCTATGGGTGTACAGGTTCATTCTCATACCATGTACTTTCCACTTAGCTTCTCAAGATCCTATGAGACCTCAACAAAACTGGTATACACCCTTCAAAAGGGTCCCTTTCCCATGATGGGAGGAAACTACAACTCTTGACAACAAGGTCACAAACATCCTTAGGGTTTACATCCATATGAGCATGCTTAATCCAGCAACTACTAAGGCACAAGCATACCAACTAAACCATGCTAGGTCACACTTGTTCTCTTCCTCAACATTAGACCAACTTAGCTTTGAGGGGTTCATCACACATACCTTTAACTTAAGGGGTTTCTTTTTCCTCTACACATGCTCGAAGCTATAGAGACTCAAGTCTCATCATGAGCATTGGATACACTGCTTCCCCTCTTAGGCCTAGGAACCCTAGGTTCTCCTTTGGTATCCCACTGCATGATCAATCTCTTAACCATGAATCAAGCATGTCCAAGGTATGTCGGGTAATTCCATGATCTTTTATATAGGCATCACCTCAGAGTGGAGTCCTCCTCAAGGACAAACAACTAGGTATGATGCCTCACAATTGGTTACTTAAACCTCCTCAGGGTCTGAGGCACTTTTTATCTCATCTCAGCATGTAACCACTTATACGTTAGGCACATAGGTACCAGAAGAATCATTCTCTCTCTAGGGTTTGGTTCCTCTAAAGGCAACTAAGATATCATCGGCCTCCAGGGGTCAAGCATAAGGCACATTCTGTCATCCACTTAGGTCGCATTATTCTCAACTCCCCACTGTTCCTCATATTTCAGGCTTTTAGGCTTCCAACCTTCTTGTCTGGGGTCCTGCTTTCTCTCTCTAGAGCTGACTCCACAACCAACCACTCTATAAGAGGTCCTTTCTTCATGAAGCATCAAGCTCATAAGCATATCCCTACATGGTGAAGCCTATGTTCACGCTTATGTTTACTCATGCTTATCCATTATCCCTTATGCTTATCTCATCAACTATCCAACATGCTTCCTTGGCTAGGGTTTCAACCTAGTGCATGTACTACATGACGTGCTCCAGGAGCATACTATACCAAGCTCATGGTGTTTCCATAGGTTCTTCTCTAACCTCATCCATGAAGGAGCTATCCTTTGCTCAAACATGCATGACCCTTCCTAGGGTCGCCAAAGGTGCGAGGTCATCCAACCTCTCATGGCTCGTATGGCAATCCAAAGACATTACTATCCAAACACCCTGTCAACCATGTCATGTAACTCATCATGTCATCTCTCTTCTAACCTCCACTTAGGGTTAAGGTTAACATCATCCTTAAAGGATGTGCTAGGTCTCTACATTACCGGAGATCTCTACCTCCAAGACTCACTCTCTCTACTCATCCTCCAGCCAAGGAGGTCTATCCTCAGGTCTCTCCCGAGGGCAAGGACAACTCATGCCATATGACCTAAGTATGTATCTATTCCTTTACGCTTACTCTATTAAGCTTATGTCCATGACATCTTAGTTACATGATTTTTATTAATTTGGTGGAGGATTCCTTAATCCTTATCAACCTTACCCAGACCTCAAGAGGGTGAGGAGAAGAGAGGAAACCCTAATCGTTAAGGTCCTTAACAGAATTTGAGTTGAGAAGGGATGAATAAGAGGAGAGAGTCCTAAAGGTATCTTATTTTTATTCATACCCTAAAACTTTGGCCAGGCAGTCACACAAATCTGGGAGTCCTCGTATTTCGACTAGCGGTGCGGAGGAAAATATTGTCAGCCCCTGGTCGTGATCCTTTTCTAGACACCTCAGTCTTTCGGGTAATCCTCTAATCACTCCCTTGGGTTCTACAGAATATGTAAAATTTAATAATTATTAAAGATCAAGTGAGGAACCTTCACTCAGATACCAATTGTAACGACCTCGTCTCCCAGTAACCCCCAATTAAGGGAGACCCGAAGGTCAAAGCCGTTATTCAATTAACAGGATCAAATGTTCGACAAATAATCAATAATAATTATGAAATTCTACTAACTAACTAGAATTTGGTATAAAATTAAAACTTTACTTACCTTTGAAAACTTTGGAAATCTATCTATCCAGAGCTTGAATTATTCTATCTAATCCTCCTTGCACTTTATTTCTTATTTCCACAATGTGTCACTTTACTGTTTGTTCTTTCAATTGTCGTTCCTAAAACGCCGACAAACAAAACGTTGGTCAGTATATCGAAATATACCGGTATGTGGGGACAACCAAAAGTTTGCACATAAGGATAACAATCTAATTATCACAATCAAGTTAATTAACAAGCCAATTTACACTTTTCAATATGACATTCTCCACTGCTTATGCCCTAACCCTGGCATACCCACCGTAGGGTTCCCTTTGCCAATGACTTAAGGCCACCTTCTCAATCCAGATCTTGGTACCTGGGGGTCACCACTCAGGGTGCCCACTAGTCATGCAATATCATAGGCCACCTTCTCCTTCCCGAGCTTGGTGCCTGGTGTCACCACTCAAGGTGTCCATTGGTCTACCCATCTGGGCCTGACCTTTGGCATCATCCATCAGGGTGGCATGTAAGTGTGAGAATCCATACTTCTATTATTAATGTGATAATCATATTGACTTTATCGTTTGCAAGTATGAACATCCAAACTGATAATTTGCATTCAATGTGAGGGAACATTCGAAAAATCCTCGAGAAACTAAGGTGGTTATTCATAATTCACCACATACCTAATCTGACGATTTGAACAGAAATATCCATGCTAATAAGAATCCAAGCAAGCAAGCATTTTCAACAAGATCCTGAAATAATCATGTAATTCCCTTTTTATTATTCATGTCATCAAGATCCAATAAACCTTGCTCGCTTCCTAGGGTTTCTAATTCACTTTTAGTGTTTCTATTGCAATTAGGGCTTCCCTTCATATCTTACTATTTTAAACCCTTATTATCTCAACATCTAATCCTCGGTTTCGGATTTAAAGGCATATTTAACCATTAAATAGGACCATTAAGCCTTTTTTCATTAAAGCTACCCTTTTTATCATATTTAACTCATGAAAAAGTCATTATGCTCATTTATCATCGATTTGTAGTTCATTATGCTCTAATACTCATATGAACGTTGTTTATATATATTAAGGTTATTTATCCACAAATTAGGAACTTTACTGCTCAAAATAGCTTATAACCATGAAAACTTAGTTCTATACATGAAATCGAATAATTAAAGCCATTAGTAGTCCTAATTACCAACATTAGGGTTTCAAGGCCCATTAAAGCCTATTTATGCACATAAACTCTAAATTAAACGAATTACGTGCAAAAAGATTTATTGCTTTTGTTTCTATTATTCCCTTTTATCATTAATAGGCTAATATCAATTTTAATCATCAATTAACCCTATGAATCACATTAATCATATCAAAATAGGGTTCTTTAAACATTAATACATTAATGTTGATATCTTCCATTACTTTTCAAATTGCAAGAGGAATTAGGTTTCAAACGTATTTTTATTGGATTCCTATCATTTTTTGAGCAAAATTCATGTATAAAGTGCATCTATCTGAGCTACGATTAAGGAGATATGATTTTTGGAAAATCACTTACTTTGGGCCAATGGGGGGCTGTCACATAGGTGTCTTCCATGCAACACACTCGGCTGGGTTTGTAAACATTTTGAAAAGACCGAAATGCCCTCGAGTAAGTTGTTGGCGCTCCTTAACCTAGAGGGGTAAAACGGTCCAACACCACCCTTGCCCTTTCTTCCCCGCGCAAACCACAGTCTGTCACCCTAGCCGTCGACCTACAGAGCTCCTCGGCTGCCTCCCACCACCTCGGTGCTCGAATCTCACCAAAAACTCCTCCCCTACCTCCATCCTCCCCTACCGCAGTCAATGAGGCTGCAAGGCGTGGCCAAAACGACTAGTCCCATGAGCACCACGCATGTGCTATCTATGGTTTGACAGCCCACTTGCAGGAGATGTGCGAGGACTAGAGAGAGGAGATGGTAATTGATAACCCCCTGGTTATCGTAGGAGCGCTCCCCTTCTATCAAGAGTAGGTACCACCCCTCAAAGCTTCTCGGAAAAGGTATACACTCTCCTCTTTAGGGTTTGTCATGCAAGAAGAAAGAAGAAGGGAGAGAGAGTGCGTGGGATCTTTATAAACTCGACAAGAGCTCAACTCTTTATATAGGGGTGTTGCCCACACCCTAAAATGCTTTCCCATGAAGAAACAAAGCTCTTTCCTACTAGGAATCCGGTTCCTTCATGGAGAAGTAATCCTTTTCTCTCTTCTTTACCCTTTTGATATCCTTTATTAACTTGGTATTTAGGAATCCGAAAATCCTTGTCATTAATCTTTTTATTCTTGCCTTTTGATTCATTGGCTTCTAAATTCTATTTTCATTTAATAGAAAATACTTCCTTTTAATCAATACCACCTAATTCATTAATAATGTATCATATTATGCTCTTATTTTGCAATTTTGGTATTTTCTCTTTCTTTCCTCTTTATTGGGGCTCCATTGACCCCAAGGAACTCCAAGAATTCGAAATTATTTTTATTGGGTACTCATTATCCTTCTAGATGCATCTGAATGCATTATTTCACATTATCTTATTTATTTCTCATTAAAATATCTCTTTTTGAGGTTTTCTCTTTATTTCTCTTTTATTTTCCTCATTGGTATTCCTTTCATTATTAGGAATCCTTGGGATACGAAATTCCACCAAGGATTACTCAATTATACCTCTTTTCACTTATTTTCCACATTTCATCAATATTATCATTTTTTTTCTTACTAAAGAAATACTTAATTGGTATTTTATTTTCTTATTGCTATCTTTATGAAACTTTGGACTCCTTGGAACCCAAGGAACCCAAGAGGCACGAAATCCCTCTTTGGATTTTCCTTCTAGAGGTTTCCACATTTTTCTTTTCTCAAATATTCAATTATTCATTCACTAATTGAATTTTCTTGTTATTTGGGTCCAATAGCCAATAAAGCCCACAACACAATCATCAAGGCTATTGTAAACGAAACTCATTTATTCAAAACAAATTATATCATTATTTGTCCAATTATCTTCAATATGAGAGATTACATTTCTCATCAAAAGAACCCAAAATTTGGGGTTGTAATAGGATCTTGAGGCCTCTATAAATGACAGTGATAATAAAGGGCCTATTATGCTTTTCCCTCGTAGGCATTTATTATTTAGAGTAAGATATTAGGTGAGTAGTTGAAATTAAAATGATACAGGACATGAATTGTCATGTATTCACCTCTTTAGAGACTTAGAAACTATCAAGGGACTTCATCACAACCTCTATATGGATGGTTGAGATTTGCATTATGTTTGTTATTATACTTCTCCTTCACTCTCATTCAAGAATATGATTATTGTTGATCCTCCTGGATTTATTTTTTCATGTATATCAGGGGTAGGTGGATCTTACTTCATAAGGAATGTGGAAATCATGATTCCCCTAGTCTTCTCTTCAATTGTTATTACTAAGGCATTTGTGAAGAGCCCTCCATAAATAGTTATCACCATCTCCCTTTGTCTAAGGACCTGAGAATTTCTATTAATGTAGCTTGGGAATCAACTTATACAAACATGACTTTGGGAACATCTGGTTTTTTTGTTGAGTTATAGAAGGCACAACCATTGTGACCAGGACTGTGTGTAGTATGAAAACACACTTAACAACTGCTAGAGTAGGTGCTTTTGGGACCCAAATTGGGTGGATTTTTGGTCCTTGATGTTTCCCTGGTATGAAATTTGTTCTTTGAGAACTCCTAGGAATCAAACTCTTATTTTCTTGGATAGAAACAATGACATGGTCATTTGACAACAATGTTTAAGGTTTTTCTTCAAGTGATATATTTATCATGTAACATTATCTTCACCAAAAATGATGTCATACATAATGTTGGATGATAATAATGTGTCCTATTATGTTTCCATTTCAACCTTCCATAACTCAATAAAACCTTGTAGAGCATACTTAAGAGCCAGGAATGAGTCAATCTTGTTCCCATTAGTGTGATGACCATCAATGCGGGCATTTCCAATGTAAGTCTTGGGTATGGTATTGGGAGACAACCTTATGGTGGGAAACTTCAGAAGATGTTGTATGATGGGCATGATAATGCTAAGGAAAGATCCCAAGGGAGTCATATTCCTCTTAAGTCTTGCGGGATATTTTGACCAAAGTGTCAGAAAATATGGGCACATAATATAGCAGCGGTAATAGAAATTTTATCTATCTATATTCCCATAATAGCAAGATCGCATCGACTACTATGAAATAGAAGGAATGGTTTAGCAGGTTATTCTTGGTCCTGGATAAAGTCCATAAAAAAATCGCATCAATGCAACTGTAAACTAGTTTCCCTTGGACGGTGAATATGCAGCTCCTGGTTTTCACCACGAGCAACGAACACAAACATATTCTATAGTGCTCCTATTCTTCACTATGAACAATTAACATGAACATATTCAATAGCTCTCCAGTGGTCTCACCACAGACTACATGCTGACTTTGTTTCCCTAGAAGCAGCCAAAGGACTTCTGCCTCTAGAGTAGTCCACACAGACCAACTAGAACTCTTATTATTCAACTAGAATAGACCTAAAGGAGCCCGTTGGTGTACTAGTCACCAATTTTCTCTCCCACAACTATGATTCTCAGTTGTTCTCTCCCATAGATATCCCTCCCTTGTCAGGTAGAACTTGTGTGGGCTCTCTCAGTTACTACAACCAAAGAGGATAATAATTGTTAGAGAAACTGATTATGAGTTGGTCTGGGAAGCCCCAATACCCCTCTATTTATAGGCAGGGTTAGGGGCAGGGTTCCCAGTCTGTATGGGATTGTGTGAGAGTGGAAGGGACTAGAAGATCTTGAATTTTCACAATCTGTGAACACCGAAACGTATGTCAAGTGACCCAGACACTTGTTTGGTCATACTAGATGGTTGTCTCACACTGCCAAACTACTGTATGGAAGTTTCCCAATTGCATACGAATTTGGTAATTCTATTTCAATTAATATTACATATTAATTTCTTGCACCACAAGTATTGTATGATTGAACAAGTTTAGGAAACTATCAGAACATTCATTGGGCCCAACTGAGCCATGTCACCATTGTGAGACACCTATCTCACTCACCCAGACGCTCATCTGGTGAGTCGATCAGGACTGATCGGTTCAGTTAGTTGGTTCGTAGCTTACAACTTAGCCAATTTGATATCTAATTAGTCAGACAACCCAAACGACCATCTCAATGCTTGAGATGCTCATTTGGCTGCCCAAATTGCCATCCCAACACATGAGATGGTCGTTTGGCATTTTAGTTAGCCAATCTATCGATCTGTTGCGTGAATTGTGTACCTACACGCTTAAGTAATCAATCTAATCATCATTCAAGATCAAACTCCTCTTCTAGATGAATTCCTTTGTGTGTGACTCTATTAGTCCAATATCACATTGGTAGTTAATGTCTATAACTAGCTTATGACATCACAAGCAAGGAGTGGTTCCTAGTCACACATCAATGCTACCCAAGTGAATGGAAAGTTGGAGGACAAATTCGACCTATAATCCATGTAAGGTGTTGCAGTGATTGTATAATTCTTTTGTCATTGATATTCAGAGTGAACTCGAGGCATGGATCCATCATTATCTCAGAGTTCAACTCATGTTTCCTGAACCAAGAGTAGTCCATCTGAGATAATGTGACTTCAATATCATATATTGTTTCACATGTGCATTCCCATGTGTTTCATAGTCTCTCTTATCAAGTGTCTAGGATATCATACTCTAGTACGAGGGAAAAATCCATATCTACCACTCATAGTCTATCCCCATGTGTCAAAGTCACACAATAATCATCTTTATAACAACCCATGTTTCAGGATTGTATTTGATGATGTCTAATCATACCCAACGACATGTGATGACTATAATGATTTCAAGTCTAAGAATCACAATCACCACCTTCACTATGAGAGATGTCTATGACCATCAATTATGGTTTCCATGTGTCACTCTCAAGGAGGGTTTGTCCAATACATTGTTCACTAACATGTATCTATGTGCTTGGTTTGATATTGTCGTATCATGACTAATGAGATTTTGTCATCAACCAACCCACACTCTAGTCTTATATATTACTAGTATCTACCTACCTTCCACAATAACAAACATTTGTATGATCTCATCCTCTAAGGCTAATACTTGAAGACATACATCATTGAGTATTGCGATTCTTTTGACATTCATAATATTTCCTCATTATCTCGTAACTGAGTGAAATAGAATGAATTGGAAGCTTTCCTTTATGAGTATTAATCAAATCCTTTATGGTTTATGCCATGTCAATCATCACATGATTGGCTCTCTGGGCATACCTTACCAAAAAAAGGGGTTTTTGTTGGAACCTCCCCTTGAAGTTGTGGGATGTTCGTAAGGTTGTTGTACAAAAGGCTAGAATGGTGGCAATATGTACATGTAGGACTAGTTTGGCTAATATTGATATTGTGGTGGCATGTATTGAGGTTGGAAGTATTTGGAACTGGGTGGAACCAATTGGTCCATTGTTTTTGTAGTGTCACAATGACATTGTGTCTGAGCTATATCTATTTAAATAGTTGGTTGTCATTGTTTCTACTCCATTGATCCCACTTTGGAATCAAAACAGTTAGTCTTTGTCCATTTTGACTTCTGACTCATTGGGTAGGATGCATATTGTGGTTGGAGGGTGAGTCCTATGTTTTGGTAGGACCCTCTTTTAATGGAGTTTTAAATCTTGATTCCTTTTTAAATTATCTCATAGACTGTTTGTACTTCTATAAAGACAATAGTGATGTAATAATGGGATATGTTTCCCTTATCACCACGTAATGTGTTGTCTTGGAGTTAGAATCCTAACCCAGTGAGCAAAATAAACACAAAACATAACATGCAGAAGTGTGAAATGCTTAGCATACATGAATATTTATAGAAGAAAGCCATAATAATAGAATTATTAAAATTCGTACCTGAGTTTAGGAGTTCTAGCCTATAATGGATCATCTAGATCGTAGTCCACACCTACTTAATATAAGATCACATTTGAATATTATATTCTCGTCACTAACCCTAGATAGATCCATTATATGGTTAGGATAGTTCATTAGGATATTTACATCATATCTTATGTTTATATACTATAACTGAACTTACTAATTTTGTATTTTGGGTTCTTATTATTATGATGAATATTTTATTTCAAATTATCATTATATGAATTAACCCTAATTTTAGATTCATAAATAATATTAAGGTTTCACATCAAGTTAGGAGTCATCATCATATAACATGAATAATGTTCACCATTTTTATCTCATAATATAATGTTTCAAATTGTAGTATGATGTTAACATTGAACACTATAGGATTGATTGATTGATGACATATTTTTTCTTATAACAATTTAGGGTTATTAGAAAAATTCAAGGTTTGACCACTCTTAGCTTCAAGATGATCATAACCATATTATTATATTATTCTAGGGATCAAAATGTCATTTTAAAGTTTGATTAAATTTTCATATTTTTCTAACTCTTTATCCATTTTCTAGTTTGAAAATAAGGTTTCAAGAAACGAATTACATTTTAATACAAAAGGTCCCCAAACATTTAATATCATTCAATAAGGTTTTATAAGTGTGTCCAACTACTTTTTAGGTTCTAAGAGAATTTATGAGAAATTATATCAATCATATGTTATTTATATCATTCAATGTAGCCTAAAGTGTTCATTGTCTTGCAAATTAAAAACCATATGTAAACGAGCATCAAAAGATAGATCTCATAGTTTCTTAAGAAACTAGGTACGCTTTTGAGTCTAAGGATATTTTTTTGGCGTTGCTTGGCCAAGAGAGCTATTTTTGAAGCCATTTTATAAAATAGCGATATTTGAAATTTTGAGGAATAATAACTTTGATCATATTCCTAGATAGAGTTTTGTCATATGGGATTGCTTTTTTCCCACCAAGACCCATGATCGATGGGTCACATGGAGGAACTACACATAAAAAGGTCTGCTTGACCCGTTTGCTCTCTCCTTTCCTCTCGTATTAGTGCACAACACAAACCCTCCATCTGGGAGTTAGTGTTATGCTTCATCTTCAGTGGCTTCAATTGGGAAATTCAAGCCATGTCACAAGGTCTCCAAGAAGCACAACATAACCTTGGATCAAAGAAGGAAACACCCATACACCTCTACCCTCACTTTTCCTTCCTCTTTGAGGAGTATATTTGTGGAGCTAGCCATGGTCGTCGAGGATTCACCTTGCTTGGAGATGAGTGGTTCCATATTGATTAAAGACCTCTATGACCTTCCTGTATACATCCAAGTCCTTTAGGAAAGGTTGCCCCACATCTTCCTCTTCTTGGGTTAGATGTACCTATTGTTGGAGATGGTAAAAAATGGGGCAAGTTTTGTTTCTCCCTGATCTCATGGACACCAAGGTTGAAAGTTAACTTTTTCATAATATTTGGGCATGCTTCCCATATCTCTCCATCTTACCAAATGGTCTACTTTGTATGGGTGACAACTATGCAATGATACCTCTGTAGTGTGCATAACTATACACTAGTAGATGAAAACGTTAGCATATACAACATTACATCTATAGCACCACACTACTGACATGAAAGGGGAACAAGACATCATTGAACTTATTCTTATATCGATAAGTCCTTATTCTATCATACATCATATAAATCTAATTTTGAAAAAGTGCAAACCTAACAAAATTCTCTAGGCACCCCATACTCAAAAAAACGTTGAGGTTCATACTCATCACACATAGCCTTTAATTACCAAATTTGAGATCATAATTCCAACCTTGCTAAAATCTTTAAAACCCTTATAGTTAAAGATATAAACCTTAAGTTAAATACAATTAGTCATCAAATCTTAATCAATCAAGGCCAAGAACACTTCTTGCGACTCTAACACACCTCATGATTCATTATTAACTATTTTGGATCTACTTTAAAAAATAAAAGTTAGAGTCCCCACATGCACCTCGTTGTCAGTGGGCTTAAACTCTACATGGGATTCCAGTTCTTATCACCTCTTGAAAAATTAAGAGAAACCTTTATCAATCTTTTATTTTAGTTCCATAATGTCCTCGCTAGTTGGGACTTCATCCAGCTTCCTTGTATACATATCAATGAATTTCTCAACCAACTACAACCAAGTAGTGAGTTTTGTCAAGTCTTATTTGTTGTACCATGCAAGGGGGGTGAGAAAGTCAGGACAAGGCATTGGATCAAGACCTTGTCAATGTCCCGCACCTCCACCGTTTTAGAATAGTATGACCTCACATGGTCAATCGGACCACCCTTTCATAAGTATTTATGAAATGTTGGTATGATAAAGTTATGAGGTAATTTCATGCGAGGTAACTTTGAATATGAAATATGGAAAAAGTCACTGAAGGTTTTGCCCATGTCTTTCTTTCCTTCTAACTATTTGAGGTTTCTCAAGATCTTAAGCCTCTGGGGTGGTCTCCATTTTGGTGCTTGTGACCAACAATATCACTGCAAGTTTGATTCCTATAAGAGGCTCCATTAGACATGTGGTAGAATCCCATAGGGTCCTTCCATGTATGGATTGGACCAAGGAGGTGGTAGTGGGTGGAACATGTGCAAGTTGTTGAATACTCCCTGGCATTCCCATGATGTTTAGGTTAACACTCCAGATGCATTTCCCTACTGAATGGTTTTAGATATTCCCCTTCAACCTCATTCCGATATTACTTCTTCTCATATACAGTTGCACCATATAGGATTGAAATTAATTTTGTTAGCTCTGGAGGTAGCAATACTAAACCAAAATTCACACATAGTTGATACTGAGGAAGCCAAAGAGAGAATTGACTTGGTTGATGTAGTTATGGGTTTCATATATTGTATGGAAAATAATGTGTTGTTGGGCTGGCACATTAAGTTCCTTGTGAACATGTGGTGGTACATGCCTTCTAGATGATTGATGTTTTACATATGCATATAGGGGATGCTAACTAGCTTTGATGGAGAACCCCATAGTAAATCCTTTAAGGAGGTTGAAACCTTTGACATATGGGTAGATTGTTTGAGATTTTCCCTTATGATGGGCTTGCCTAGCTTATTGTTGATCACACTTCCTTTAGCACCTATTTCACATTGCTTGTCAACATTGCCTAATCCATCCATCTTGACCGATCACTTGTAATACCATGTGAAATATAGACTCCTATTACCTACCAGGATGACCTAAATTTAGGTCAATGAGTTTCAAACACTAAGTTTAGTGAGAAATATACAAATATATTGTGTATCAAGATAATCCTTCTATACAAATTTTATCATATGGAGATCAAAAGTACTTTCCATTTACATAAAATATTTGAAAAGGATACTCAGTCTTCCAAAATTTCTTCACTAAAGATTCCTAAAAAAATTTCAGGGTTAACCGGTGGAGAAATTGTGCATACCCCTAACTTAACAAGATAGAAGGATTACTCCAACTATGACATGCTATGACAATGTGGTTTGTATGGTTTCTAGTGATAGGTAGATAATTTAGGATGATGACCAGGGACAAGGTGCGTATTTTAGTGCCATTGAGTATGGCCAAATAATCATTCATTCTATGTGATATATGGAGTTAGACACTCCTTAGGTGAGGGTTCATGAGACAATTATTTAGTAAAAGGATGAGAGTGAGTGTTACATGATTAATAGAGGTTAAGGTAGACTATTTGAGGATATGAGTGTCTCCAAGAAACCTAATCCACCAAGGCATCATTGTTTATCGAGGAGCCAACCTTATTTAGGACCAACAACAAAATCCTCAACACCATAGTTTTTACCCATTTTTTGGAAGAAAAGTGGAGAAAAAGTGATGGAGCCTCACTTTGGGTTTTAGGAAGAACATAGGGGATGGGAAGTGTATAGAAGATGGTGGTATAATTTTAGGTCATAGTTCATGAATGTGTATTATGAAAGAGAAAGTGGCATGGTGATCTAGTTTTAGGTCGTGGTGTAGGACCCCAAACTAGCAGAAATAGGTGGGCCATGTTCTACTAGGTGACATCTCAATCAAGTTGGAAGATTCATCAAGTTATATGGCACTAAAACGTTCTAAACATGAGATTGATAATTATCATGAGTGGGAAGTTAGGTCAGAGATCTAGAATTGGGTAACCTTACGTTGTAATAATGAAGCATTATTTTCAAAGGATTAATCTGAGCTGGGAGTCCCTTCAACAAGGTAGCTTATGGTCAAACAGATAGGTTTGATACAAAGATGGTGTGATTTTCTCATTAAAGGACATAGTGTGTAGGTAAAACTAAAAGACTTTCTTCTCAAGTATGAACATCTAAAAACACAAGTCAATACTTCTTGAAAACATTTCCTTGAACTGGGAAGCCTATATACTCATTTGTAATCATGTATCAAACTTTAGGAGCATTCAATGTTCTGAATGAATTTTTAAGCCTCCTAGAAGGTACAAAAGGATTTGAGTGTGGGTGTTGTCTCATTAGAAGAGACTAAAATTGGGTACCCTTTCAATATGAATGAAGTCAAAAAGATCTTGGTGAGATTGAAAGATTTCATGAGTTCTGAATAGGCCACTAGAAAAATGAAGGTGAACCACTCAAGGTGAAATGATGAGGTGCACATGTAAATTTCAGCAGCCGAATGGTGGGGTGTGCGATGTGAAATGTTGGTAAGTTGATTAATGAATTGTAGTAAGCCTACCGACATCAGGTTCACTGGATGTTTTATCACGTGAGATCATTAAGTGTGTGTGAAGAGATCATGAGAATGAAAGGACTACTTCAAGAGACTGTTCAAGATTACTAGGTTTGACAATATGGCTCCATGTTATTGAAGATTGAAAGGATTGCTAAATATTCTTGACAATTGGAATGATTTCAAAAGTTTGAAAACATTATTGATTTAAGATTATTGATATAAGTTTAGTTGAGATCATTCGATACTATTCAAGATTTTATTAGATTGTTCATTAATGTTTGAGTTTGTTATTGTTTTCCTACAACTTAATATTATAGTAAAACCAAATCAATCTAGTAAAGGTGATTGTAATCTCAAAACATGAAGCACACAATAAGCTCTAAGTTAAAAAAGTAAGAGAAATCCTTGGATACACACAAATTGATCAACAATATATATATATATATATATATATATATATATATATATGCTTTTATAAGATCAAACTCCCCCCCTTTATCCCATGAGTTTAGATTTCAGTTATGTCCTCACTCAATAATGTCTTATATAGGAGGGTTGGGTCCTTAGCTTCACCGTTGTCTATTGTAATCATGGTGGAGGTAACCTAATTTCATATGATATTGATACTTTGTGACTACCAATACATATTGACACAATTAGTCAATGGTTCTAGGAGAGGGATTTTTGAAGGCCTTTGGACGTTCAACATTGTTCTACTCTGATAGCTTAACTACCACTCCCATACCTAATTTGGGAATCTGGCATAAGTGTTGGAAACCATTTTTTAGATGCATGGATTTTTAGGTGTATAAAGTGAAATAGAAATATTCATATTCCAGGTGAAAACCCATAATAACTAAATATGGAAGGTAAAGAACAAACAAAACCCTCATGCGGGCATGAAATCCCTTTCCAAAAACTAATCCACACATGCAAACAATAAATTATGCAATAATTAGGAAAGAAAGTTTCTTGCTCATATGAAAGACCACTCTTATCAATCTCTCCTTATCTCATATATATGTATATATAGAGAAAAAAAAGTAGACATAATAGAAATCTTAAAAGGGAAGAATAAGAAAAATCTAATTGGGAATCGAACACAAATCCTTCTTGGGAAGTAATAAGAAAACCCTAATTGGGAAGAAGAAAACAAAATTAATAAATATGTATAGGAAGATAAAAAACAAAATTAATAAAAGGAATATATCTAAGAAAGAATAAAATTACTAGAAACCCTAACAAGCTTAAATTTGACAAGGAAATAATAAAACAATAAACAATCATAAGAACTTTAGGGTCTAGAAGAATATCTAATTCTACAATAGGTGGGGATTTCTATAATCTATTATTCTTCCACACCTAACTTGTTATCTAGTGCTCCTAAAAAGTAGAAACAAAATGGGATGTTGATACAACAAAAGCTTTAAGAAAATGAAAAAGAAATCAACTTGGAATGTTTATTGTCCCTTATTGAATCACCATGCTATTTTAATAGTGAGGGGAAATCTTATAATAGAGATAATTTAGTGTTCTCTTAAAACACAATGAGAAGCATAAAAGGATAAATCCTAGAGTCACCATTGTGTTTTATATTTAAACTAGGGAAAAGTGAAAAAAGAGTATTTGAATTGTTGGGAAAATGTAAGACCAAATTGGAATCCAGTTGAGTGCAAATAAGGAAAAGGAATGAATACAAAAGGATGGAATTGAAAATCATATTATGAATGAGGAAGGTGTTATGCATCCCTACATCACTCAAAAAGTGATATTTAATTTTTGTAATCTCATGTTAAAACAACAATTAAAGTTTTACTAAAGAAAACAAAATAGACTAAAGGGGCTATCTTTAGTTTGTAGATATTTGTGGCTCAAAATGGGTGTAGATTTCCCATAATTTCCCTAAAGATCCTAAGTTTTACGTAATGGAGTCCTTTTCTCCTCAAGATCTTTGACAATAGAGACCTATTCTAGGTGATCGGGAACAACAAATATGTATTGGAAAAAGATAGGGTTGGGGGTTTCATTGGAAGTAGTTGACTCTCTGAATTGAGAGTCAAAAGTTCCAAAGCAATACAACAAATATTTATTCGACAAAGATAGGGTTGGGGGTTTGAATGGAAGGTTTTGGAACTGGACTACATGTCACAACATCTATCGTGCTAGAGATGTGGCATATCATGTGGTTCCACCACTTGGCACTTGGAGGATGGTTTGCATCCACTAGGTATCCCTGATAGGAAAAAGAAGAATTTTATCATCTGGATTTATAAATTTTGTGGGAATCCTCTATAGATATATTAGATTAAATTAGTTTGAATTGAAGAAATAAATCACATTTGGAATAAAACATAATACACACTTAGAATCTAAGGGTATAAAACGTATGGAATTACACTTCCTTATTATTAACAGTATATTTCTTTTTGTGAAGATAGTGGTAATTGAATAACTTTAGGATTAAATGAATGTATTATTCAGGATAATCCCATTGGAAAATTTATGGGGGAAAGCCTACGGAATGTCCAATTTGAAGGGAAAATTGTTCTTGAATTCAGAGAAAAATACCTTTGTGTAACAATCCCCAACTATGGAAAATGAGTGAAATGGATGGATTAAGTAGGTGAATAATATGGAATAAAGTTTAAATAAATGGAATGAGTTCCATAACTATCCAAGGAACAAACTGATCTTGATCTTTGTGGGAATGAACAAAAGTGGGTTCTTAACACCAGTCATAACCCAACGATTATAAGCTTTATTCATCTCGAATGATGTGTTTCCATAAAAGAAAATTTATTGTAGGGTGTGGATGAAATTATAAAACATCCACAAGGAAAATGGTTGCATCACAATTGATATATTAGTTGTGAGTCTAAAGAAATCATACAATACAATTATTTTCCATTCACGTAATGAAAATGCCGCCTGAGAATCTCCATGCTTCCACTCTACCCAATTAGTTGATTCCATTTTTATGATGTTTAGGTCTATATTCCCAGAGACACAAGGATTTAGAATTCCAAAAACATTAGAGAAATGTAGTTTAACTATTTGAACATGTTATAGGTAGGATCACTTTCAATCCCCCTCACATTCCAACATAGATTGTCTAGCATAGATCAATATTATAGAAGAGTACTCCTTAGATACCAAAAACTTCATAACCTAAATCCCTTTTTGCCTCTTGTTTCCTCTCTTGGTTGAGAGTGTTATAAGTTGTTGTTTGCATCTTCTTTCTTGTTCTTTCGTCTCCCAATAAATTTTTCTCATATTTGGATAAGGTTGGTCTTCGGGATGTTGTTGACAAGGTTGAGAATGAATAATATATGTTCTTCGAAATCAAAGTATCATTGTTATTCCATAATATCTACAAAGATGATGTTGTCTCCTTCTAGATTAAATTTATTATGTGATTCATGTCCAAGTTGTCGATCATGTATCCTTAGAATATGTTGTTGTTGCTGTTGCATCACATTTTTCTCAACAACTGGATGAATAATATGATCATTAGTATTAGTAGTGAGTATCGATCTTTATTTTTCTTCTACATAATTTTTAGTAGTAAATATTGAAATAAATCTTCCACTTAGGTACAAATATTCTATATTCATTCTCTTTCCTCACCTCTATCCCATAAAATCTTATTCTTTGACTTGTGGGGATCACATCAGAATGTACTGTTGGGATGTGTTGGGTACAAAATATATGAACCCGTTGCACACACTTTTGATTAAGAAAAGGCTCTTCATAACCCATTGCAACTAAGTCATAAATACATCTTAACAATTATTCCTCTCATGGACATTGACTTTTTCTTTTCGAGGCATGATGTTGTTGCATTGGGAACGCCTAGTATGGATACTATTTCCATGAAACATTTCCCATCTATCTTCTACGCTTATATGAAAAATTGGATCTTATAGGACTTATTGGATAATACTTTTTAGACCAAAGCGGATCTCAACAATCATACTTTCTCATCATGGCTTACTTAGTCTCATGATGTAGATGTGCATTGATCTCCAGATTAGATTCCACACTTCTATTCTCTCCCCGTATGATATGTGGATTTCTATCTCTATTGTATTCTAATGTATTAATCTATAGTGACTCTTCATTGTCCTCTCACTCTCTTCCTTAGACTACATAAACCAAAAGCACAACTTAAAGAAATTAATAAACTTTTTATGTTTTTTATAATTATTTTTCTATTTTAAATGATAACACTAATCCAATAAATTAATTAGTAGGAATTAATTTGTGAATTTCTAGCCAATGATAATATAAAGATTTATAATAAATGCCTCTTCTTCAACACTCCCTTCTCTCTGCTTCTAATTCTCATTCATTCACTTTTTAACATTTTATTCCTTTCATAGCCATTATGTCAACATACACCATGATTTAGAACCCCCACCCTAGGAAACATAACATAACTATCCATACAAATTATCTTTTACTTCATAATTGGAAAATCACTACTTTATAAATATACACACTTATGCATATATATATATATATATATATATATACATATATATATATATATATATATATATATATATATATATATATAAGTATGTATATATATGTATATACACATACATATCTTCCTATTTATATATTAAACATTTTTAGTAATATACAATTAAATCTATTTAAAGTAATAAATAATGAATCTCACATGTTTGTATCCCACTTTGATAATAACTATCTCATTTGAAATGAAATACAATTAAATATATTCCTTTGAATGCATATCCTACAAATTTATCTCTCTCTCAGACACATTTCATTCAATATATATCACCCTCATAAAAAGGCATTCATTTATGCCCAATGAATAATAGAAAAGATAGTTTTTAATGTGTTCGTCCAACTAAAACAATTTTTTTTACCATTTCTAAAGTTTTATATAAAAAAATATTATCACCATTTAATTTATATATTATATATAAAGGTATCATCATATTTTTTTGAAAAATATTTTTCTAATAATTATACATTAGGAAAATATAAAAAATGAGGTTTGACATACACACCTAATACTTTCCACACAAAATAATAATCAAAATCTCTAACTTCATTTTTATGTGTTGTTGACTAGCACAAGATGGATATAAACTTCAAATATGAAACATATTTGTTATAAATGTTTAGATAATTGTAATGTGTTTTCCATATCCATGCAATATTTTTGTGTCTTATAACATGTATAGTAATGCTTAAAATACATATTTATTAAGTTAAAAAAGATAGTTTCATTACAAATGCACATTATAGAAATGTATAGTACATACATTATTTCCTTCATAGTATCATTGTGTAGTACGCACAGATTTTTAATAAATGTATCATGTCACAAGAAAATATGTTGTAGAACTATGTATATATTTATATATAGTACAATTACCACTTGTTTTTAAAAAAATTATCATTTATTTATATATAATATGATAATTTTATCATAAATAATATATATATATACATATCGATAAAATGAATACAACATGCAATAATACTTATAAAATGATTGTTTAGTTGATAAGTTATGATATGCATATCATTCTACAAAAAACATAACATGTAAAATAAATATAGAATTTTATGGTGTATATATAATGCATAGAAATTGGTTATAGTATGAACTTTAATTTTACTCATTTATAGTATGAAATTCCATTACTTTTTTATTATAATTTTTATCTTTCTCTTTGACCAAAATAAATAATATGGAACTATAACTATTTGGTACATTTGTTGGGAAGGGGATAATTATCATTAAATAAAATTGATGTTCTATGACTTTCTACTTCCTATCAAACCAATATTGTACCCCTATTCTCCTCATTTCAAGGAACTTTATTTTTCTCCTATGTATGGAACTCATGGAATTGACACTTTTATAGTTTCAAACTCTACTAGAAAGATGCATTGTCCCATTTATTGATATAAATTTGGTTTTGTATGGATTGGTATACCTACTCATCATGGTAAATAAAATAGTATAAATGGGAGTCTTATGGTGGTTTAATGTGATTACATCAAGCAACCCATAGGCCAACCTCAATATCCAAGTATAATCCCTTGATTGACTGTGTGGACCATTTTGCAATCCTAATTCCCTATCAATTTGTTTGGCTATCGTCTCCTATTGACGTATTTCATCTTAACCACCTATGAAATAGACAAACAACTCCCTCATAAGTCACAATAGTCTATTGTATTATGGCAAGCACAAATAAAATGGTATGTTTACCTCATGATTCCCTAGAGCTTTCATATGATAATGACCAGATCAATAAGCTACCAGATGATTTGTGGATTGACATCATTTCCCGATTATCAAAATGAGATGCTGCAAGGATGAACATAGTATGCCAAAGATGGAAAAAGTTGATGGCTATGGCTATAGGGAGTTTGGTATTTGACACTCCAGAACCATTCTGGTCTACTTTGGATCTCTCTTCTATTTGGGAAGAAGAGACAAAGAAGTTTATTAGACGTGTAGATGAGGCTTTGGGTTCCTTTCAAGCTCTTAGGATAGGTGAGTTTAAGATCATGATTGACATGGAAAATGATCAAAAGGACATCCTGAATAGGTGGATCCTAACTGCCTTCTCCAAATATGTGCACTCAATGACATTTGATATGTGTCCATGCTGCCTAAATAATAATAACTATACTCTATCAATGGATACATTGTCTACCACCAACATGAGTTCTCTTGTCACACTTAGTCTCTATTATGTGGACATTGGGCATGATTTCTTGGAACATGTCCTATCATCTTGTCCCCTTCTCGAGGATTTATGCATTGTTCGCTCCTGCAACCTAATCAATGCATGCATTAAAGGTGGCCCCTTTCTCAAGTTGAAGACCTTATGCTTGTCATTATGCCCTAACATCATGACCGTCTACATATCTTCTCCAAATCTCACATCCTACACCCAACAGTTGCCTAAGGAGTGTGAGACCCATGTTCAAAGTGCTCCACTAATTCAACATCTATCACTTCTCTCTATAAAGCATTATGTTGATATCCCTTTTACAACACAAATTGCTCAACTACATACCCCGGGACTCGGAATCGACTTTCATGGTGACGGTCCAATATTCCCAATAAATTTGCATCTTCCACTACTACAAAAGTGCCTTTTAGTGTCGGTTGTTTAACCCCCTTTGGCGTCGGTTTCGGAACGACGCCTATGTGGGCGCCGCTAAAAGGGTGGACACTTCAGCGTCGGTTAAAAAACCGACGCCTATTTAATATAAAGGCGTCGGTGTTTTACAAAACACCGACGCCAAAAGGGTTCCCGCCACAGAAAACGGCGTCATCTAGGATGCTTTCTGCGTCGGTTATATACTAAACAACCGACGCAGAAAAGTGTCCTAGATGACTCCCATTTCCTGTAGCGCGAACACTTTTGGCGTCGGTGTTTTATAAAACACCGACGCTGTAAGTCTGTGCTGACGGTTATCGGTAAATAACCGACGCCTATATCTATTTTTTTTTTTATAAATCTGTTTGCAGGCCTGCTGTGGCTGGTCAGCAGGATGAGAACCTGCAGTTCAGTTTTCTGAACTGCAGGTTTACGACATCCATTGATATCAGCCTACAAACAGGCCACAAACCTGCAAAATTAACATAAAAAGATTCACACAAGTAGATACATTCAGACATCAATTCAATTGTCACGTTCACACATATAGAATCATTCAAATACATGTTTTAACATTCAGAAACATTCATTTACAAAGTATCATTCATCATCACTATCAACATCCCAATTATATCTTACAGTTGCCACTGTTTGTATAGCTATTGCCCATTCTTCTCTTACTTCATTTAATGATTCCCTCGTATATGGAGCATGTACATTTTTTAAGCGTTTGCCTATAGTGTGGTCAGTTTTAAACACCTGCAAAGAGAATGATGTATATATATAAGTAATAATATAAAAATAAGATTGATATATTTCATACTAACTAATGAGACTATATATAATACCTCATGTATGGTATCGATGTCCAATGCGGCATGTTTGATAATCATCTGCTTAAATCGCATCACATAGTATGCGCATGCCCAGCCATTGTCTTGTGTAGCGCACTATAAATTGAAACATACAAATTAATACAACTAAGCACAATTCACATCAATAATATATACATTGGAGTCGGGGAGTCGGGAACTTACTTTTACGTTCTCCCAAGACAATGGCTGGTTCTTTTTCCTTGGGACCTTTCCTCCAGCATTTTTGAATGCATCTAAACCCCTACATGTTAATATAACACACTAAGTTGCATAAGTAAATAGTAATGTAATAAAAGATGTTAACGGATATAAAAAATGAAATATTTCTCACCAGAATAATGCCATTCTTATTACGTGTCCAATTTTAGTGTTTAATGTACTTCCTGCGGGATCTAGATAATAAACAGTGAACGTCCCGGGGACAATAACTAGTAACTCCCAATGTCTACCACTAGAGGTAAAAAGTTAACAATTAATAACTCAAAATGCAAAATAATAATGGAATTTTCTTAAGTCCAAATTATAAATAAAGCAAACTTACTTGACATTGAATGGAGCTATTATTATCGTCTTCATTTGATGACCAAAAATTGTAAAAGCATCTATACAGTATTGTTGAACACTATCAGGGTCTTTAGCTACCATACTAATCAATGATGGAATCAAAAATCCCACATGATCATATGCAAATTGTTTGCAATGATCTTCGATTAAGTAGCTGCAAAACATATAGACGTATGCATTAATATATAAGAAACTAGATCACCGGATCTTACACAAGGTATATGGATGTATAAACAAGATCTCACCTTATCCATGTCTCTATCATTGATGTATTCAACCATTCATACATAAACAGCTCAATAATATCTTGTATAAATAAAGAGCTGTCGTATGATTGACCTGCATAATCTGCATCTAAAGAAACAATTATAGGGCAAAGTATATTATGTGCCTGTAGCCAACATGCCATTCCCCTACAAGCAGGACCTAACGGGTATTGTAGGTCAGTTGGAACCCAAGTTGGTAATGCGGGAATTGGAGGTGGAGGCCTAGGTGCTCCTGGTGTCTTCTTTTTAACCTGTATATATAATTTCAGATCAGTTGACATCATATATACACATTAACAGTCTAAATCAATGTAAATTTATCTTACAATTTCAGTCGTGTAGAGGACATCTGCTTTGGGCCACAATATGACCCCGCTTTCTGCGTCACCAAGTGTATCAATATCTGGGTGGGCATATGGCAACGCAACTTCCCTCCAATCGGGTAATACATGTATCGGGCTCACACGAATGTAGCCCTGCGGCATTGGACTCCCATGAAACGTTGCCCCAGGAAGGGACTGGTAAGCTTGCGCCTCTGCAACAACATAGTTTTCCATTCTTAAGCGGCATGGCTTCAATGCCTACAAATTTACGTAAAGAATGTTATACATATATACATATCATCTTGAAAACATATCATCTTGAAAAGACTAGCTACAATGTCATAAACAATACTTACAGCAGACGTGTTAGGCGATGGGTCTCCAGGATTACTTGCAGTCTGTGCACCAGGAGAAGAGTGGGTCGGCATAGGCTGATGGGAAGCCTGAGATGTCTGCCACCGCAGCAATTCTTCCTTGACCTTCTCAGCAACCACATCGTTGAGCTTCTTAGCAACTATATCCTCGACTCTCTTATTCTCCTATACATGGATAAAACAAATATTAGCTTTTTATTAATGAATTTCCTTTTGCAGTAACATTATAAAAATAGAATATATATGTTACCTCTTCTTGAGAAAGTCCCGCTCTGGGTTTGCGCTGGGATGGCCCAAAGAATGTTTTGATGCCCACACCAGCGCCGGCACCTCTAACACGTCCAGGATGCTCTGGGTTACCCAGAGCAACTGTCAATTCATCCCTTGTGCCCTGAGGGATGAACGTGCCTTGTTTTCTCTGCTCGTGCAGCTCCCGCTAATCACCATAAACAAAAATTGGTAAGTTAACACCACAAATAATCAATATTCAAATGATTGCTCTAAGAGTTGTATTTTACCATTTTTGCAGCCGCCTCAGCAGTTTCGGGCTTCTTTATTTCACCCTTCTTGTTTTTCCTGCCAGCTATCCAGATATCATGGCGAGGGAAGGGTGTGGCTGCAGACTCCTGAGTAGTCGCAGACTCCTGAGTAGCCGCAGACTCCGCCTGTAGTCTTTGGCGAACGCTTGCATAGCCTTTTGGACCCATAGTATGGTCATGTACATTCAGTGCACGCCTTGCTTTTTGTGCGTCACTGAGGGCCTAGTTAGTATGCACATTTATAATTACGTTAGTAGCACTAAATCTTAATCTTGAATAGGTGAATACAATGTATATTAATAAAAATGGGAGTGACGCCTAATACCTTGAATTCTTCAGATTTTCTTGAAGCAACAAAATTGTCCCAATCTTCTTTGTCCAAGAAGTTCCATTGTTCAAGGGCTGACTTCTTCTTCTTATCACCCTGTCTTATGTATTCTCTGTTCAGATTTGTCCTGTAATTCCTAAGCATCTTTCCAGCGCGTTGCATCACACTTTTACGATGCAACATCTCATCCAATGCAAACAGATTCTGTAAAATAGAAATGTTATTAACTAGTACCAAAAATATAATTGCAAATAATAGAATTTGTAATCTACAAAATAGAATTGCAAATAATAATAACTCACGCATAAATCTTTCCATATCAAGTCTTTCTTCGCCTAAGGAACTTTATGCCAATTATCATATTTAACACCACAATGGCTTCGAGTGACAACCCCAAGATAGTTTATAAAATTATTGCGGTTCACTCCAATTGCATTCCCTCCATTATCAAACTCCACAACCAATTTGGATCCACTGCCACTCAGCGCAAGTAACTTTTTCAACAGAGTGATACCCCTTTTCTTGTTAAGTTTTTGTTGCTGCGCATCAAGTTGCTCAATTGCTTCAGTGGGTAGCTGTGCATCATCAACCTAAAATTTGACAAAAATAAACACACCAAATTAAGCCAATATAGAAATACAGGATATATGACATAACTAGAAGATAATGAATTTTATAGAAATACGGGATATGTTTTTAGAACTTACGTTGGTATCCTTGTCATGCTCGTCATGGACAGCATGCTCATCATGGACTTCATGCTCATCATGGACATCATTCTCATCATGGTGAGCCATCTGAAAATTTCATTAAAAAGGAGAACATTTAGCATTTGTATCAACTAGAATAAGGAAAACATTTAGCATTTGTATAAACATACACATTCTTATATATAATAAATTCACATTCTTATATATAATAAACATTCACATTCTAGGCCAACAAACACATTTCATGTCATTCTTATATATAATAAATGTGTACCACCTATCCCATCCTTGAACACCTAATCTCACTAGTAAGTGTATAATGTGTATTGGGTTTTCAAGAAAATTTCGGCAGCATTTCCCCGCTGTTCTCTAAGTACATATGTACTTAGAGAACAAACGGGGAAATGCTACCAAAATTTTCTCGAAAACCCAATACACATTATACACTTACATCCTAAGTGAGATTAGGTGTTCAAGAACAGTCCCAAACCGGGGACTATCCAAGATTTACTCCTAATGAGTAAATTTTGGACGGGTTTCTAGGCCAACAAACACAATAATAGATATCTACAATGACGCCGGACTCCATACAAACAGTATATAATTTAGTGATTGTTCATTCTAATTTATATCAATGTACAAGTAATATAAAAAACAATGATTGTTCACATTCTAGGCCAACAAACACATTTCATGTCATTCTTATATATAATAAATGTGTACCACCTATCCCATCCTTGAACACCTAATCTCACTAGTAAGTGTATAATGTGTATTGGGTTTTCAAGAAAATTTCGGCAGCATTTCCCCGCTGTTCTCTAAGTACATATGTACTTAGAGAACAAACGGGGAAATGCTACTGAAATTTTCTCGAAAACCCAATACACATTATACACTTACATCCTAAGTGAGATTAGGTGTTCAAGAACAGTCCCAAACCGGGGACTATCCAAGATTTACTCCTAATGAGCCAATCTTGGACGGGTTTCTAGGCCAACAAATACATGTGTTGTCATTCTTATATATAATAAATGTCTATAAAGTACAGGCAACATGGTTAATCCTAATCAATAGAGCATTATTAAATAATAAATCAAGAAATCAATAGTTTCAAACAAAAGGTCTAGGAATCTTTACTAGACATTATATGTATCCCTAATCATCATATTTAACATACTACATTATTATGAACATCCAGATCAGATTAAGATCATACTATGTTATAACCATTGGTTTAATAACCCTATTTCTGCATGTACATGTTTATCAACTTTAAAACCCTATAATTCATGAAATCATTCTAATTCAATTTAATATGTTGGGATCACATAATTATATAATGACATCAGAATATATAGAAGAATCATAATTAACATGATTAACAACATGCTCATCAAACTAGGGTTTTCTTGAATATCATCTAATATTTGTGTACTAGACATTATATTTATCCCTAATCATCATATTTAACATACCATTATTATGAACATCCAGATTAGATTAACTCTAATCAAATACATTACATGCATTTTTATCACAACAATTTGATCGATGCATAAAAAAGCAGAGCAGCTAGCAGCGGGAAGACCAACCTTGTCAGAGGGAAGAAGGCAGAGGCTCCGGTGGCTCTGGCTGGAGAAGTAGCTAGCAGCGACGACGGTGGAGGAGCAGCTAGCAGCTCCGGTGGCTCTAGCGGTGGTTGCGGCGGCGCGACGACCGTGGAAAAGCACCAGGCGGCGCCGAAGAGTCAGGCGTGGCGGCGGCCTCAGGCGCTTGGAGCAGCAGGGGCAGGCAGCAGGGGCGGGCAGTAGGGGCGGCGGAGAAGGGGGCGCGGAGAAGGAGGAGTGGTGGTGGAGAAGGGGGCGCCGGAGAAGGGGGCGCCGGAGAAGAAATAGCCGGAGAAATGGCACTGGAGAAGAAATCGCCGGAGAGAAATCGCCGGCAGCAGAGAAATAGGGTAATTGCTCGCAATGAAACAGAAGAAAGGGGAAGAGTCGGGCGATCGCGGAGTATAAGTTCCCATATAGCGTCGGTTGTTTGCATCCACCGACGCCTAAACATATTTAGCGTCGGTTGTTTGCAACAACCGACGTCCAATTGGACGATATTTTCATGAAATTGTTTGGCGGGAACAACCTTCCGCGTCGGTTATAACAGGATAACCGACGCTGAAAGTGACACTTTTTGCGCAAATTTTCATCGCACATAGGCGTCGGTGTATACCTACATGACCGACGCTGACAATGACACTATTTTTTTTTTATCTAAATTTGGATTTCGCGGCCGACTTTCAGCGTCAGTTTGTTATAAACCACCGACGCTGAATACAAAGCGGTACCCGTGTCTGGCTGGTCTTTGAATATAGACGTCGGTTTGCTTAAAAAACCGATGCCTAACATATAAGGCGTCGGTTTTCCTTAATAACCGACGCCCAGAAAAGTGACATTGAATGCTATTTCTGTAGTAGTGTTCCCCTACTTAGGAATATGACATGGTTCATTCATGGACATCGTCTTGGTCGTGAAAGCATACTCAATTATGTATTCCTTCTAGATGCTGCCCCATTTTTGTATAAATTCATGCTACAACAAGATTGGACTCATAATTTTCGATGTAGAAAATTAAATAAGGCATCCACTTGCAGACCTCACAACTATCTACGAGTTATAGAGTTTAAGGGGTTCAATGGTTCCCCCATGGAGATGGAGTTAGCTTACCACTTGTTCAGTAGTGCTTCACATCTTCAAGAGATGATTGTTGATCTCTGGTTCCCGTATGAGAATGCACAAACCAAAGGTTGGCCATGGAATTTTTCTGAGGGATTCAATTGCAAACGTGAAGAGGCAAGACAAAGTGCACAAAAACTTCGACGATGGGGTTGGCCGTGGGAATTTTCAGAGGACTGCAAAGCCAAACGTGAAGAGGATAGAGAAATTGCTCAACAACTTCAACAATATCTTCCACATGGAACAAAATTCACCATTAAACCTTGATATTTAGCCTTTCTAAGTTGATATCAACATAATGTTTTGTCCAAAGGATAGTGAAAGATGGGGTTGCATAACCATTCTTTTATACAAGCATGGATTTATTTTCGACAAATGCAAATTCTTATACAAGACTAATAGATATGATTTTGTTAGTAGGAATACTCTTTTTCATACTTTTAAGCTCAATGTGTCATTCTTTAAATTATTAGGTGATTATGATAAAGTCATTTATATCCTTCTAATAATACTTTGTTATCTTTTTGTCCTAAACCACATTTTTTTCAATACTATCACATAGTTAACATATAAGGGTGTGCCTTGTGAATTAATCAAATCAATAAATTGGACAATCACCATAGTGTCCTACCTTTTACATAGAATGGATTGATGTTGGAAATTTTTATCATTTTCTTATCAATTTATCTAACATCAAGCATGTCTACATATACATAGTTATTGACACCTAGTTTTGGAAAGGCAACCAACAATGATGATCAAACTTTTCTCCGACAAATGATGACATTTCTCCTATTTATTGTCAAAAATTTCAATCCATTTTGTGCACCCATTTCATCCATTTACCATGCACCAAGAGGTTTGTTGGACGCAAAATCATTTCTTTGAACAATAAATGTAGAATGCTAATTTTTGGTAAGATTGAATTATATAAATATAATCCATGAATTGAAAAGTATATTCTCCAATGATATTATTGATAAAATGATAACATTACTAGTGAGACTCTTTGCATTTAAAATAGGTTTTTTAAGAAAAAGATAAAGGAATAACAAAGCTTGCGCATAAATAAATAGCAATGACTTTATGAATGGGATAATAAGTAAGTCTCCAAAAAAAAATAATATTCATGGCATTTTAGATGATTGGTGGAGTAATTGTCTAGCTAGTTTGGCAACATATGTTTGAGACATCAAACAAGAATATTTTGATCTACCTTTTGTATAGTTGGAAATAATAAAAAAAGATGATTCTAGAAATTGGGAAGGAAAAGGTTGTACCATGAGATAATGGTCATTGTTTTAACGGAATGATAAAATGAGAAATTTTTATATAAATAAGATATCACAATAAGTCCCACAAATCAAATAACTAGGAATAGGTATTAACGAGTTTTTGCAGAATGAGGATAATAAAATTAATGAATACATCAAGGAAAGATAAAAGGAATAGTATATAATTTCACTACTACAGAAACCGCCTTTGGCGTCGGTTGTTTAACCCCTTTTGGCGTCGGTGTCCGGCCGACGCCTATATGGGCGCCGCTAAAGGTCGATCACTTTAGCGTCAGTTTATCACCCGACCCCTAATTAAACTTAAAGCATCGGGTGGTTATAAACAACCGACACCAAAAGCGTTCGCGCCACAGAAAACGACGACATCTAGGAAAGCCCTTTGGCGTCGGGTGTCTACTAAAAGACCGACGCCTACATGTATTAGAGACCAAGTACTGCTTTGGTCACATCAGGCGTCGTTCCTTTACAAAAACCCGACGCTGTATGTCTGTGCTGACGGTTATCTGTAAATAACCGATGCCTATATTTTTTTTTTCATATCAGTTTGCAGGCATGCTGTGGCTGGTCAGCAGGATGAGAACCTGCATTTTAGTTTTCTGAACTGCAGGTTTACGACATCCATTGATATCAGCCTACAAACAGGCCACAAACCTGCAAAATTAACAAAAAAAGATTCACACAAGTAGATACATTCAGACATCAATTCAATTCTCACGTTCACACATATAGAATCATTCAAATACATGTTTTAACATTCAGAAACACTCATTTACAAAGTATCATTCAACATCACTATCAACATCCCAATTATATCTTACAATTGCCACTGTTTGTATGGCTATTGCCCATTCTTCTCTTACTTCATTTAATGCTTCCATCGTATATGGAGCATGTACATTTTTTGAGTGTTTGCCTATAGTGTGGTCAGTTTTAAACACCTACAAAGAGAATGATGTATATAAGTAATAATATAAAAATAAGATTGATATATTTCATACTAACTAATGAGACTATATATAATACCTCATGTATGGTATCGATGTCTTTTTTCGCCTGTGTATGGTATAGAATTTGTAATCTACAAAATAGAATTGCAAATAATAATAACTCACGCATAAATCTTTCCATATCAAGTCTTTCTTCGCCTGTGTATATTCAGAAACTTACTTGACACAAGGTATATGGATGTATAAACAAGATCTCACCTATTTCTTCTTGGCTTATGTGGTGTTTTGTTACATTGGCAGGTGTTACTCTCCTCCAGTATCTCCCTCGGTCCCTCCACATACTGGCGGTGTATCATGTTACTTTAGTATATATGTCCTGGCATGAGCTCAGTTGTTCCTCACCTGCCTACTATCATTCCCTCACAGACTCCTGTGCGGAGAGGGACATTCCAACTCGAGATATCGTCTTCCGTTTCCTCCTCCGCAGCAATATCCTTATCTCTGAACATTTCTCGTAGGATTCTGAACCCCTCCTTCCCTCTACTACATCAAAGCCATGCCGCAGTTGAACCCTTTCGCCGAGCCCTACCCGGCCAAGAAGGCGTCGCCTGAAGCACCACCGTCGTCGTCGTCTCCACCTCCATCGCAACTTGCTGTGCTAGTCTTGGCAGTTTATCACCCCACATGCCTTCCTCCCCAGTTCCTGCCGCTAGACGACCACACAATGGATCCAAGAGGATATGCAGGCATTCGCCACAGACTATAGGATGAGTATACTCAGCCTATAGTCTTTGGCGAACGCCTGCATATCCTCTTGGATCCATTGTGTGGTCATCTAGCGGCAGGAACTGGGGAGGAAGGCATGTGGGGTGATAAACTGCCAGGACTAGCACAACAAGTTGCGATGGAGGTGGAGACGACGACGACAGTGGTGCTTCAGGCGACGCCTACTTGGCCGGGTAGGGCTCAACGAAAGGGTTCAACTGCGGCATGGCTTCGATGTAGTAGTGGGAAGGAAGGGGTTCAGAATCCTACGATAAACGTTTAGAGATGAGGATATTACTGTGGAGGAGGAGGAAATGGTAGACGATATCTCAAGTTGGAATGTCCCTCTCTGCGCATCAAGTTGCTCCAGTGCTTCAGTGGGTACATGTGCATCATCAACCTAAAATTTGACAAAAATAAACACACTGAATTAGCATTTGTATTAAAAAAGCAAACATTTAGCTTCAAGTTGTTACCGCAATGCCGCAAAAATTCATCCCTTGTGCCCTGAGGGATGAACGTGCCTTGTTTCCTCTGCTCGTGCAGCTCCCGCTAATCACCATAAATAGAAATTGGTAAGTTAACACCACAAATAATCAATATTCAAACGATTGCTCTAAGAGTTGTATTTTACCATTTTTACAGCCGCCTCCGCGCATCAAGTTGCTCAATTGCTCATCATGGACTTCATGCTCATCATGGACATCATTCTCATCATGGTCAGCCATCTGAAAATGTCATTAAAAAGGCAAACATTTAGCATTTGTATCAACTAGAAAAAGGAAAACATTTAGCATTTGTATAAACTAGAAAAAGGAAAACATTTACCATTTGTATAAACATACATGTCTCTAAAATTGTGATCTTTTATCAATTAACAATCCTTCATTGTGATCTCCGCGCACATATAAGTAATCATTAGCTTCAATATTTTGTGGAGTTGGCAACCCAACTGAGAATGGATTGGAGTCATCATACTTATCATGTACTCTTCTTCATCTATAGGATCTTCAATGAACTGTCTTTTACCATGAAGAACAACCGACCATTTATCATTTGCAGGATCATCGATATAGAATATTTGTTTTGCATGTGATGCCAATATGAATGGTTCAGCCTTCTCACCAATCTTTTCGAAGTTCACCAAAGTGAAACCCAATTCATCCACTATAACTCCTTTGGTGTTATCAACCCAATTACATTTAAAGAGCGGAATTTTGAAATCTATGTAGTCAAACTCCCAAATGTCTTCAATGACACCGTGATATGACATTTTAGCTTCACGTGGACTCTTATCTTTTGCACTTGCAAAGTACATATTCGACGCTTGAAGAGTGACCCCACTATTTTGGACGACACTCTTATCATCTTGGAGCTTTGTGTAATATGTGAATCCATTAATGTCAAACCCTTCATAAGACATAACATTCAGTTTTGGTTTAAAGGCGAGGCATTTGATAGTTTCTGTAATATCATTTGGTGTTTGAGATAGTTGATGTAAGACTTTATCTTCAAACCACTTAATAAAAGTCTTATTATGCTCTCTAGCAAGCCACATTGAACTTGCTCGAGGATGTTGTCTCTTTATGAAATTGGTATGTTCCTCGATATACACACTCACTTCGTCCATATTCTGTAAAATATACAATTGAGCTTGTTCTAACTGCTCACGGCTGATTACTTTCACCCGTAATCCCAAAATTCCTTTTCCCTCCTCAATATTCTTATCATTATCAGGAGTGTCATTACCACTGAGAAAGTCATTGCAGAAATCCATAACCTCTCTCGCCACATAACCTTCAATAATACTCCCTTCAGGACGATAACGGTTTCGAACATCACCTTTAAAAACGCTCATGTATCGTTCAAAGGGATACATCCAATGCAAGAAAACTAGTCCCAACATTTTCACTTCCCTAGTCAAGTGGACAACAAGATGTACCATGATATCAAAGAATGAAGGAGGGAAATACATCTCAAGCTGACATAGGGTAACAACCACTTCTCTTTGCAAATTATCGAGAGTATCAGGGTCAATAACTTTGCTGCATAGACTGTTGAAAAAGAAACAAAGTCTGGTAATTGCAAACCTTACATGCTTCGGCAATATAGATCAAATTGTCACGGGCAATATTTGTTGCATTAGAGTGTGACAATCATGAGATTTAAGACCTATCAACTTCAGATCTTTCATTGATACCAATCTACAGATGTTGGATGAGTAACCATGTGGCACCTTAACATTTACCAAGCATTCACAAAAAGCTTTCTTCTCCTTTCTAGACAACGTGTAACAAGCGGGAGGTAAGTATGTTCTTTTATTACCCATTTCACATAATTCTATTAATTCTGACCTTATTCCCATTTCACGTAGGTCCAGTCTGGATTTTATCCCATCTTTAGTCTTACCTAGTATATTTAACAGAGTACCAATGATGCTATCACATACATTTTTCTCAACGTGCATTACATCGATACAATGCCTGACTGTCAAAGAACTCCAATAAGGAAGATCCCAAAAGATTGACTTCTTCTTGAATGAAGAATTGTCACTCCGTGTGGCCTTACTACATTGTGATTTCTTACCAAATTCATTGACAATGTCTTTTACTCTTTCATAAACAACATCCCCTGGTATAGGTTTAGGTGCACTTCGTTCATCATTCCATCCATTGAATGCTTTGCGCTTCCTACGATACGAATGGAATTTTGAAAGAAACCTTCGATGACCAAGATATACAGTCTTGCCGCCATGTTTTAGTCTTATTGAATCAGTGTTTTCTTCACATATAGGACACGCTTTAGCTCCTTTGACACTATATCCAGACAAATTCCCATATGCCGGAAAGTCATTAATAGTGCAAAACAACATAGCTGGTAGTTGTGTTTCTAGTCCAGTTTTGTGTGGTGTTGTGTATGTGTTGTTACATTGTGGTCGAGCTCTTTGTTAGGTGATCTTTCATTGTCTTCATAATGGTAATCTCTATCAGTGGCTATGCAAACCCCCTCCAGATGTATTCATAGGCTCTTGTATATTGATGAATTCCATCCCAGATAGCTATTGTAGACAACACTACAAGAGGTGGACGGTGCTAAAATGTACCTATCACATCCCAATCTTAGCCTTGTGCTATGTATTTCTGCAAAAGGAGTTGTTGCTTGGTTACTTGATGAGAGATGTCTATCGTGTTGATGTCGTATGGCTTACTTTTATTGATATTGAGCTATTTTCAACAAAAAAAAACACTTTCCCCATCTTATTTTATAAGGATTTGGTTGAGATAATCCTATGTGCATTACTAGCCCTCCAACCAAACACCAGATAAACCTTCAATTAATTACTTAGGTCATCATATAGCTTACTTTATTTTGGATGTCTATTATGAATACGAACATCCAAAATATCCAAAATCATATCTCATGGCCCATATGTACACTTCGATTACCCAATTGGGCACAAAAGTGACCTTAAGGCCCATGAATTACATCTTGGGCCTTCCAAAGGATACATTAGCTTAAAATTACATTTTTAATTACCAAATTAATGCTTTGTTATTCATAGCATCTTATATTAGCCTCACATGATCACATATGCTCAAAGCACATTATTACCTTAATTTAATCATTTATTATGAATCTAGTGTTTGGAATCATCAAACACGATCCCTCAATCACTTCATTGTTAAAGGTTCCCTAATTTCAATTAGGCTTGAAATCTACAGATTTCAAGGATGTAACACATATGATCTCATTGTTCAATTCCTATATCTGAAGACATATGCCATTGTGTAATATCATTCTTTATACATCTATCATTTTATTACATTATATCATAAATGAAGAAAACGTAATAGTCATAATTTCTTTTTTTTATTATCAATCAATTACATTATGCCTCATTACAATATTCAAATGACTGGCTCTTTGGGCATAATTACAAAAAAATGGATTCATCTTCTTCATCATGACATTATTCAATCGTTGATATTTTATGAATAATTTCATAGAACCATCCTTCCTCTTAACGATTAAGACTAGAGCACACCACAGGGATGTCCTTGACTGAATCAAACCCTTATCTGACAACTTTCAAAGATGTTTATTCAACTTTGTTAACTCTATAAGTGAGATCCTTTTGATGCTTGTTCTATGGACTATGTGCTAGGAATTTTATTCATCTCAAAGCCATTATCATGATGAGGTAGAAAACTAGAAAATTCATCAAGAAATACATCCTAAAACTCACACACTATTTGTAGTTTTAGATGCTAGATATCATCATCTTAGTATCTACCATGTGTGCCAAATAAGCCTCAAAACCTTACATCATCAACTTCTCCACAAAATTCATATAAAAGAGACAAATAAGGAGAATCTTTTAGTCTCCTTAGAATGTCCTCAAGACAATCCCCTTCCAAAATATCACAACACTGGATGCACAATACTATGCCACCTTATACTTATTTAGGGTGTCCATCACAAGGATCACATTGAATCTGCAGATGTTATGTGGCATGAGGTCCACTTGAATGATGTGTCTAAAGAAAATAAGAACACAATAACCCTCATAAAACTACAAAACCAACTAAAAGGGTTTTGAGATAAATATTATTAGATTGGTCACTAACATGCAAGTTACAATGTATAATCTCCTCTTTGGTGTGAAATGAGTGTGTCACACCCATGTCAATCAAAACACACTCATATATATATATATATATATATATATATATATATATATATATATATATATATATATATAAAGTTAGAATGAAAAAGTATGACATGTTATGACTCATGGGCTAATTACTCCTGCAGGAAGACTCGTGGCATTGAATTAGGTTGTTGCCAGCTATTTTGCTCAGCCTTGGTTTCTTCCGACATATTTTGATGATTGTATGAGGCTTGACAACTTCCTCTTCTACTACTACATCTATACTACTATGGGAAATGCTATATTTTTCCTTTCTTCTAGCATGCGTCCTGGTTCAATTGTGGGTAGAACATTCATTCTCATGTGTTGAGGTTGGTTATAGGGGAAGCACAATTTTATGGGGATGTACGTGAACCTATTGGAACAATCAAAGATATATAACCCATATTGCATGCCTCAAATGGAAACGTTACTCAACTTCTACCCCTACTTGGTGACCATTGTGACTGTGTATGTGTTACCAGTTCAAATGTAGCACTACTCTACTATATCTACTAAAAATGTTGCCATGATGGTCTAGAAAACCTCAACTTTTTTGAACTCCCAGAATCATTTCTCCTCTTCAATGGCCCACTAGTGGCCATCAATCCCCTTCAATAGGAAAATCACATGCTTTATCTTTTTTTATTATTATTGAGAGAACTACCCTCGTAGAAGCGCCACATTTGTAACCCCCCTAGACAACATAAAACTCACGGGCCTCGGGCACCCCGCCCACCAAGGAACCGATTAAAGCACACAGTTGGTCGACCTGCATGATGGGTACCATTTTAGAGGTGACCACTGGGTTTCAAACCTAGCTCCCTTCATAAGGGGACACCATGCCAAACCACTTGAACCACTCCTCCTAGGCTACATGCTTTACCTTGTCTTCATCTCATATGCATAGAAAAAGAATATATTTTTTCTTTCTATGTCAACCAGAAATCTACATCCAGTGGATTTGTGGTAACCAAGTATTTTATCGTTCTACATGCTTCATCCTTAATAATGTCTTTCTCAAACCTATAGACTCAATGTTTGAAGAGGATACATTGGCAGTAGAAGCTGGTACCTTTTGGTGAAAATAGTGAATGTGGACATCATCTATCAGAACATATTCTAGAAGGTCTGGTAAAAATGTATTGTCGAGTTGAAAGGTATAGTCATGCTCTACTCTAGACCTATCTTCGATACTCTTCCTTTGGGAGCACGCTATCTCTCTCCACTTCTTGGCACATTCTCTTAGCCTATTCTTCATGATGTCATGCCATATCTACAAAACAATAACCAGTAGTTATATATGATGGACACATAAGAACATACACAACAACCTAATCAATTGTCCATGTAGACTCAGTGAAAATGAGTCATTATACCAAAAAATTGAGGCACCCCACTTCCATAAGGGGGTTGAGTCACTAAAAACAAACATCAATCTAAAAGAAATAATTATCATCAATAAATAGTTATATTATCAAAACATGGACCAAAATCTCAAAATATCGTAGGAAGAGATATTAGAATAGATCTTGCGCTTTATATAAAATTTCAAAAGTGAGAGAGATATCAATAAAGATGGAGAAATTTCTGTGAAATTTCTGCAGTTACATTTACACTCCACAAATTATGGTTTCTCACACATAAAACAAAAGAGATGTGATAGCCAGAAACTAATAGCTAAAAACCCATATAACAGGCAAAACATATGAAAGACACACATCTCAAAATATCAACATGTGTATATAACCACTTTACAAAATTACCAGTCATGACCTATGTATAGGATGACCCTATAACTACCTAACCGTATAACAACCTAACTCAAACCCATAAACATCAGCTACATCAGAATGATGTCAGACATATCATGACACTAAGAGACAAGAACACCACACCTACCTCCAAGTTATTGGCATCCATCACTAGACTATCTCACAATAGGTTCATGGAATGCTCAACCGCTCACCTAAAATTTTGGAAAACCATGTGGTGAGATTCCAAGTCCCAGCAATATGATATGAACCTAAAACTTTTATTACATAAAAATCATTTATGCATGATTATGAAAAGACAATTAACATTTATACATTTGAATAAGTTGTTTACTTAAAATTATACTCTTAACACACAACATATATATACCACTATTAATACGTAAGCAAGATATAAAACACCTATTTTTCATGGAGTAGAGGATCAAAAACCACGAGCAAATCCATGATTTTGGACAAATAAACTTAAAATATATTCTACATGATCGACTTTATATTTTTAATATGTACTAGAATGTTTGGGTTGACCACTCGAAACACTAGCTAGATTCTATAAAGACATACTAGAAATTGGTATGATATATAAGGGTATTTATATGCCATTAGATTTCTCCACTCAACCTTAAGATAAGTGCATAACTAAAAGATATATTGCTCACAAGCCAGGTCTACTGTGGGAATGAATTCAAACTAGATCCAAACATCAAATATCTATCTTGGGTACAAAGTTCATGACACAAATTGAGGGTATCAAACCATCTAAGATTGAGACATGACCTCATCCATTCTTCATTACATTCATGTTTTACTTATCATCAGACCATTAATCATAATCGAGTCCTAGATATAACTTAAAGATGTTTGCGTATGCCTACCCTTATTGTTCCCATATATTCACATATATATCTCTTCATGCTTCTTATTCACTCTACATGTCTCTTAAGATCATCCCATTATTCTATTTCCCCCAATGGTATAGGGCAATAAGTGTAGGGACTCATGGCTCAATATGGTTAGTGTTGTACTTGATTAATTAGATGGATTATTCTTTTATGACTATATCAAATAAGTTACATACAACAAGTAATAAGATGATTACAAAATTAATCAAGGAATTGAAACTTCAGAATATATATAATGAAATAATATAAAATTCCAACTTCTAAATCATGGTGCACTATAATGTCTCCTACATACAACAAGGACTTTCAATAAATATTGAGCACTACAAGCACTAAAATGCAAAAAATAATATTAAAAAGGTCCAATCCTCTCCAGGATGTCTTACCAAGTAACCATAAACTATGTTCACTTGGGGACATCATGATCATCTAAAGACCTCTCATCTCCTTGTAAGAAACAACAACACATCACTTAAAAGCTATAAGTAACATACATATCTCATGATCATGATAAAAGAAAATATACTTTCAAGTATAGACACTCCATTCCTATAAAGTATCTCCAACTTCACATAATTTTGGCAACATATAGCAACTAAGTAAAATGACTTCGAATATTATAGGGAAGTCCCCAACATGAAGGGATAACATGTAGTTCTTATTTTATATAATAGGATGAAATTATGTATATGCATGCTAAAGAATCATGTCTCCGACATCAAGGAGATATTCTTCACATTAAACATGCAATTATGTATTCTCTTTATATTATATTAGAATGATACAAGATTCTACCTTTTAGTATATGAGAGGGATTACAAGAAAGATAAATATGTACATGTATTTTTAGGTAGTAAATGTAATGTATGGTGTATCATTGCCTTACAGACAGTGAAGATGAATCCATCTGAAGATGACTTTGGCAAAACCTTGAGCTTCACCCATTAGGATCCAAGATGATCATTCATCAAGAAATATGCATTCTCTTTAATTATGTAAGATTTCATTTATTAAATATTGCCTCATCACTAGCTCCATCACCTAAGAGAAGCTATGGCAATGAAGAAAAAGGAAATCAAGGTGTATGACTACTATAGTTGAAACCCTAAAAGAGAAACCATCAAGAACACAACTCAATGTTGAAGATGAAGATAAAGAAGAAAAGCTTCAAAACATTCTATTTTACACCTATGGCTTCATATGTTAGTAGCTTTTTTTTAGGACAACTCCAGTCTACAATAGGTAAGTGATAACTAGAACTCCATTGGTTGTGCAGTGATCCATGTTCGAAATTGTTCTTCCATACCTTAGATTCATCAGTTGATATCATTGGTATCTACTGTCATTCTAATAACATATGACACCCATTGGTAGGATAAGATTAATATCGATCTATTAATCTTCCCAACAGTCATTGTCATCATTCACTACAAAAAATATATATTTTAGCTACAATTAATCTAATTACATATATCTCATACGTGGCCAAATCAACTACAAGTTACAAAATATATAAATGTAGGCACAATAAATGTAAGTAGTCCGACTAATTACATATAAATACACTTTCCCACTTTCCAATTTAAATGTAAATAAAAAATATAGTTACAAGAATTATTCACACGGTCACTATGCAGACCCTCTGTATTTCTATCTCAAACAAAAATGAAATCCATGGTGCTACTTATCTCTTGTGCCTTCAGTTTCACATTCCCAGTCGAATTTCTTTGTCCCCCAACTCAAAATTTTCACCCTCTATTCTCTCTCCCTAGATGATAATGGTCTATCCCCTATCTTCTGGACTCTCCGTGTTCTTCCAAATGGAATCGTGTGGCCTCTACTCCTCATGAAGGACTTCTCAATAACTCGCATTACAGAAACATTTCTCCTTAGTGTCTCCGCCAAACAATGTGAGGGATGTAAAGGCGGTTACTCATTGCAATGCCTCTTCCTAGCCTGAGGGTTCTGAGGATGGTTCTTCCTCCAAGTGCTATGTATAGAATCTTGAGGGATCTTTTTTATCACTGTTATCTTCTAACAGGAGCAGGGAGGAGCGGTTACATATAGAGAATCTAATAGAACAATATCAAATTCATTGAGAAGATTGTAGCACTACCTGTCCTTGTCAATCCCGTGTTCAATGGATTCACATCAATAACTTTTGGAGGGTATATGTAAGTTAAGTAGAAAATTTCCTATCTACCTCATCAACCATTCTTATTATCTTCATTCAAATTTCTTTACCATTGTAGTGATCTCCTCTAGGATGATTGTGCTTTATTTTATCCCTGTGTGAGCTTGTAGGTTAAGGGAGTCTAGATATGAACAAAGGATACTAGGGTGAGGTAATGGAACGTCTAGGTTATGATAAGAAACTTAAAATGGCTTGGCTATTACCCCACCACAAAAAATGGCAGGTATGCTGGCTTTTTCCTCTTATTATGTTGGTGTTTATATGACCTAAATACTAAATTGGTCACTCATCAGACTTCGGGATCCTTTATTTGAAAGTTGTATGTAGAATGCAATCAAACGAGTCATTTTCCTAGCAGTATTATATCTTACATGATAAATATAACAAATGTCAAGTAAATATTTTGCATATGGTTTTTTCTTGTTCTTTCAGTAACTTATTTACATGTTTTGCTTTATGATAATACAATAATATAAATTTCAATTTATAATGTCAATACTATGCAAACTGATGTTATGTTCTATGCAAATAAATTATTTTCAAATCTCTATGTAGAACAAGGAGCCAAAGTCCCTTCTTATTTAGTGATGATGTGGATTCTGTCTATATTTTTGTGACATTACAATGCCAAGGCTTCAATGTCATATATAAAGAAAACAAAATCCCATGGTTGTCTCAAATACCTAACATATTTCAGAAAATGACTCCAGAAAGGAGCTACCATATTAGGAACAAGAGCTCCTGTAATTTGTTTATTAGTAAGAATACAAACAAGAAACCTTCTTTATGACTACAAAGATAGACAGAGACTCTAAAAATTTAAGAAAATTAATTTCTTCATAGTTTATCAACTCATAAATATAATTATATCTTATCATGTGAACAATGTTAATGTAGTAGTATAGTCAATGAAATATGTGAGGGTCGACATATTTGGCTATTTCACATCTATTGACTTGGCTCTTCAAATATATGCAGTTGATTCAGTCATTCACCATTGTCTATTTCATTAGTTTTACTTGAGTTTCTTTTGTATTTTCTGACGTCACAAACCAGGTGGTTACATAGAATCAGATCAAGATATGTGTCAAAATTCTTGACAAAGATATACTTATTGTGAATATCATTTATATATATACATTTTTCAAACAATTATAATATTTGGTCAGTAATCCACAATAAATTGATTATGTTAATTATCTTTATACTTCCTTTTTAAGTTTTATATCATATAATGGCAAGTATAGCCTTTATCGCACACTAGAATTCAGGCTACCAATCAAGAGAAGACACTAGGTTTGCAAATAAGAACTATAATATATTCTAGTAAGAAAGATCGAAAATAAACATGTTAGCCATATTTGTTTCCAGCACATAAACTTCATGTGTTAATATATTCTTTAACCTTGGTTGCAGTAATGTTGGGATGCATCTTCAACTATCATCATCATCTAAGCATTTTCAACTGTATAGAACAGACATGTTTCTAGTTTTGTAATTGATAAACCTGTGGATATACTAAGCAATATTAATGTTTGTTTTGTGACAAGCTTGTAATAATACAACTAGAACTCAACTTCATTGGCTTTTATTTTTTCTCCAATCCATAAATAGTATATGCTACGTATAATGCATTAGCATCATAACCTCATGCATCATCTAACTTTCTATGTTGTTTATCATCTTCTCATTGTTGCTTTCTAGGAAATTTCATGGGTGCATTTTACTTTGTTGCCTAATGCACCAAATTTGTAGTAGATGATGAGTTGTCTTAAAGAATCATCAAACAAACTTTGCATAATTTTATATTGGACAATCTTATTCTATATAATCAATATATAGTTATATGTCATATTTAAAAAGTCCAACAGTAGACCGATCATATCAAATGCTAGTTTTTGCTTCATTAAGCCAAAAAACAAAGTTTTGCCAGGCTTTTTAATATTCTTTTCATGAGTGTTTCTGTTCTTCTTCCTTGCCATAGTTTTATGTGACACCCATCAAAGCTTTAACAGAAAATGAGTTTTCTTCTGTTATATACAATGTCATAGATGTTTCATTCCTAATAATTGCATTTAGTTTTACATTAAACTATATAGTAATAAAATGCAAGAAGTAGTTTGGGCCTTAGGTTCCATTCAACCAAGTCTAGAATGGAAAATCAACCTTATTTATATATATATATATATATATATATATATATATATATATATATATATATTATCTATTGCGTCAAATATAGAATCCTTATTGTATAATTTTATTGGGAGTATAACAACACTTATGATCATCTAATGAAAGAAATTACTAATAGAAGACATGATGCAATAGCACTATTTTGGAATAACAGTAGGAGAGTTGTTATTTAAATAACCAAATAATCACTTTAAAATACATGATGAATTGGTAGACTTGATTTATACCAATTTACCAAAAGAATAGTTGTATATAAGTATTATCATGATGAATTGGTAGACTTGGTTTTGGATTTCCCTCTTAGATGGCCTATTCTAAAATATAGTGGGGAAAACTGGGAGCTTCATCCCATGATAGCTCGTTAAAAGTGCATACATGATTAAATGGATTGATCCTCATCCTTCCCAGTGGGGATTACTTGTTATTTCTGGAAAAGAAGTTGGTTAAGTTTTGATACACTAATAATGGTGTCCACTCAAGCTATTGGACTGAATTCCTTTTATTGGTTAGTAATTGCAAGTAAAATGCAGCTGGATGTCAGAGATGATCAGTTTCCCACTTCCTACACAACATAGGTTGATCTCAAAAGATGTAATTATGTAGCAAGTCAGTTCAAAAAGCATGGATCATAGTACTTTAAGTGATGCATTGACCCACAAGGATATGTCATATTAATAATCTAATTCATGTATACTTTTATGTAATGATATATATTGATTTTGAATATTTGGTGAAGTCTTTGTTTTTGTATTCCTTTAAAGAATAAATTGTTTGAATTGCAAGTCACATGGCAATGTCTTACTGTCGGCATTGCCCAACATGAAGCCATTTCTTATATTACTAATATATTCCTAGGGACTAATTAATCTGTAGGAAATCTTATTCAACGACTCTAAGCTTATTAATGTCTACGAGGAAAGTTCTTTGTGATTACTTTAATATTTGCACCCTCCCTTACAATCATAATTTCCACTCTGTATTCATCCACCAACTGCCTTACTTGACTTGAATCATCTTATGATGTTACTTCATGATAGCTAACCTCTAATGCTTTCTTGAATTTACTATCGAGAAAGACTATTAATCTTGAACAACAGATTAAATACCCATAGAGATAGTAGCAAGGCTAGTGCCTTGTATTAGAAATTAGTGTCTGTATATAGTATTTTTCTCTCTATCTGTAAAATGTATCTGGGAGTTTGGCTGCAATTTTTGCTGACTAGGTCATTGGGTTGAAGTCATTGTAGAATGCTCAACATTTTCATTGAAATGCAATTTCAATTCCTGATCTAGAGTTTATTAAGCCTCTCTCACTTCCTATCATGCTCTTTGAGTGTAAGACTTTACTGTTACTCGATCCTCCTTTTTTATGCCACTTATTAGTAGAAGTTCTTATTCTTTATATGTCACTCAACAATTGTTGTATGTCATTCTTAGATGTCTACTAGTGATGAGATAATATTTGACTATTTGGTGGGCATTAGGAATACATAATAAGCTTCATGGTATATAGTTGAATGTGTAATTTTTTGGTGTGCGTGAACTAATTGTTGCTTAATTTCTATTTTTTGAGAATGGCCTGCGTCTTTTTAAAGCATTGATAGAGATCGAGGCATTTTCTCTTTCCGCAGGAGTGATCCTTTTACTGCTTCATGTTGTTATTTGTTCAACCTGATAAAACATACATACAGATATTGTGCTCAATTTTTTACCACATTGACTTCTTCATTCATAGTTGTTACGTGTCACTAGTTGCATTCTTTTGTGCCACAATTTTTATTCTTGTGCTCTAGCCATTCCTTGTGGAGAACTTATCATTTGAGTCTCCCCCTGTTTAAATGTTTTCACATCCAATAATAATTTCTAATAACCCTCTAGCCAATTTCTATTCTCCAGCAACTATAATAGACCATATCTTCACACTTAGCATGCTACAAGTTGTGCCTTGTCTTCAACAGTATAACCAATCCATCAACTACGTTGACACTTGTTGTCCACTACCATTAGGTGTCCCTTTAAATAACATATTTCGATACAAAGAAGATGTGCTTTTGTGCTACCACATTTTGCATTAGCATTAAAATTATAATGATTACTGCCAACATAATGGCCAAGGATCTATATATCTTACAACTTGTACATACACTACTGATAGAAAGAAGAAGAATATACGTGTGCATAACAGTTTGTGTTGTAGCCTGGAACATAACATGATAAATACATACATGTGTGTTTTTTCTATAGATTTTCAGACACTAAACATTTCTTGTATGTCATTTAACAAACTATGTTCAAATTCTTGGTCATCAAAGCAATTCACATGACAACTGCTCTGCAGATTGTTTATAGTAGTAAAAAAACTAAGATACAACCTTGATAAACCCTTTGAACTTCCCCTAGGCTTTTCTCCTTTTGGAGATGAGGGAGACATCCAAGTTCATTTTGATGAAGCCTTATTCAAGTGTATCCAAAAAATGTGGTATCATTTCTTCATCTATTTCAATTGCAGGTCTCCTATTATAATCAATATGTTCATTTATCTATGTTTATATCTCGTAGCTATGGATGAACTTTCAAGGTGGTTCTCATTGAGTATATGCTCATTCATGTAGGTCTAGATTATCCACATTGCTTGTGCCATGCCGATCAAATCCTTCTAGTCCAGGTTGTGTGTCATTCTAGGTTGTGCCACTCCCGACTATTCCTGAATATGTCATTGCAAATGCTTTGATTAAATCAGAAGTGTATTAGACAAAAATATAGTTAGGAACACAGTGAAGTAGAGGAGTTTCCTTTATTGTCAACAAGTGTATCTCTTATGGGGTCTATGTCATTGTTTCAGACAACTTCATGTTTGCAATTTTCTTTAATTTATCATAAATAGAATTACATTCTTACTACAATGTCTTTACATCGAACGATATTACATTTGCAGATAATTATAGTGGATAAAACTAAAAAAAATTGACTCTTTGCATACTCCACTTGAAAACTGTACTAGCTGATGTGAATTGTTCCAGGATTCTCTTCTTTGATCTGGGTGATTGACAAACTTTTCTCCTATTTTAGTGGAATTATTAATTAGGTTAATGCCTTGGCCTATTTACTTGGTAATATCCATGAGATTGCTCTATTTATTATTGAAGAAGATAATTGTTTTTTCCTTAATAATTGTAAATGAACAATAACCGCCACTTATATAATGTGAGGGGAAAATTACGAGGCACAAACTTACTAATTAGGCATAAAGAAACAAAAGCAAACATATATTCATAGGAAATATTTCAACATTTATCTAGCTCAAATTTGAACTTTTGGCTCCTATAATGGTCTGATGTGGTTTGGACCATTTCCTTTATCTTGTTTGGTCATCCTTTTGCAGAAGTTGTAGTACTGTTTGTGCTCCATGATAACAGTTGGTAGCTCGTCAGTTAATTCTCTACATATGGTGTTCTGAAGGTTCCTCGTTATTAGTTGTTGCATTGTCCTGTACAACTAGCCACCATGGATTGTTGTGGTGGAAAAGTCGATGGGGTTGTTGTGTCTATGCAACTATGTGGGATACTAAATGTTGTGTACACTATCACTTCTGAAGACTAGTATCTTAAGAAAGAATCTCAATACTGTGATACCAGTGAGGAGGTATGAGGTGAGATAAGCTCTTGTTTGCATTCGTCCTCCATATCTTACTGATGAGTATGCAATTTTTCTAGGGCAGCATGATAGTGCCAACTATTTGTTGCTTTAATAAAGCTTCCTCTTGGTAAACATATCTCTCTACCAAATGAGATAAGGTGGTTTCAAATGTCGGTGGTTACCAGTCAAACCTGATTGCTTTTTTGTTTGAATTGCTTAAATATTTTCAACCTAATGCTACTACCATTCTGAATCCACATATTTCTTATTGGACCATAAGTGATATTTTTCTAGATCTCTAGAAAGTACATGGAATGTAGAATGATTGCATGGAGAACAAGCTCATGTAGTTTTCTATTTTCACTTATTAATATATATTGATAGCAAGCTCATGTAGATTTTTTAGTTCTTTCTTTTGAGTTACTTACAACTAGTAAACATATCATGCATCTGACATTAGGTTTACTTACTTAGTGACAATGTCATACATCATTTGCATCTTGAAATATGTCTGACATTTGGTTTACTTTCCAAGCGCCTGAACAAAAAAGTCCCTAGACACAATGTTCATGTTGTTGTGGCTCTAAAACTACTATGACATTCGTTATACTTGCCAAAGGTTAGAACAGGAGAGTGCCTAGATATAGAAAATTCTTAACTCTAAATTTAAAAAAGAATCTTGCATGCATATGAATACTCCATGGAGTGCTTCTCTTGGTTCTTGGTTCATTGGGATTGAATTTGATCATAGTGTGACAATGGTCGTTTCCACCTAAGGGAGTAGAAACTGATAGGGTAACCACTCTAGGGGCACCAACCTATAGGTCCCCACCCCCATGGACAACAACCACTCCAAGGGCACCAACCTACAATCACTTGTGGCTCAGGAGGCACACAAGTTCATTTAAAATGGCACACCATGTATAGTTTGTCATAGAAGCTACTAAGGATATTTCCAACGACCCCTCCATCCCCTTCCCACAAAGGTTCCCCTCTGCTAGCAATAGCCAGTTTGGCCAATCACAGTAGCTATAACATTCCAAATAGGAGATTGTTGTAGTTGTTTGCAACTATGATATGGTTGTCTGCTCCAACCTCATGTGCAACTACTGTTATCAACAGTCCTACATTGCCATTTTGGATGTGAATTGATGACATACCTCTTCCATGCTCCATTCATATCTATTCCTAGAGTATGTACTTGCCTTGTATATGGTGATGTTGCTTCAAAGCAACCTAATCACAGATGATAGATTGATATATGAATATCAATATAAGAAAACTAAATTAGCAACGAATCAATATCATGGGATCCAAAAAATAAAATCTAAGGAAGAAAATACAATGGGAAAACTACCTTAAGGATGAGGGAACGACAACTACCCATCTGTAAAAAGAACAACTATTATCCAATCAGACCTTGCCTTGGGCATCATCAACTCTTTATATCAGCCCCAAAGTCATCAATCTCATAGGCTCAACAAATGGATTCATAGAGGAGTAAAAATGTGATCTGCAAACCATCTTGTGGATGATTGGATAGAAACTCCTCATCAGAAAAAAGAACATCATGTATTAATAATATATATTTTGTCGTGTGTATGACAAATACCATTAGCCTTATCTTATGTTTGCCTCTTCCTATGCCCTCATGCTTTTACACCACTCATTTGGAGTAAACATCAACCAATGGCACAAGTGACCATCAGCTGGCATCACTCATCTAAGCTACAAACATTTTCCCCATTTATCAATTAGCATATCTCACAAGCTTGAAAAGGCTTCTCTTGCATTTGTAACTTGTATTCTTTTTGCTAAAAATGTACATGCCAACTTTAATACCATGTCATTTTCATAGGTTGTATATACAAAATATTTTTCAAACTACTCTCAAAGCCATAGCAGAGTCCTCAAAGGAGGCACTTCCTCAATAGGTTGACCAAGGATGTTGCTAAGTGTAACAATGATTTCAGAATTTGAAAATCCAAACTTTCCAGTATCAACTTCAACACAAGATTATGGTTAACACCTCATGGGTTGCACTGATTGCATTTAGAAATAGGTTCTTCTTAACATTGGTCTTGTATCTTATTCTTTGGCACTGAGCATCATTCCATGTGGTGTCTTCTTTCCTCAAATTCAATGTATTTGCAAGATATTACTGAATATTGATCTCTCTTGTTCTATGTAAGGTCACACATGAAAAATAACAAACTTCAATTATACTCTTATTTAGTGAACTTGTATGAACAACATATGGCTATTGTATAAGAACAAATGTTCATAACATGCTTTTCATACACATACACATTCTTCTTATCAAATTTTATTAACTTTTCAAGTTTGATTTCAATTTGTCTTTCTTTTAAAGCATGATTCTACCTTCTACTTATCCCATCATGATTTCAAATAATATCAAGTCTTTGTATTATTTTTCCCATTTATATATTATACAAATATTTCATAGGAATCTCTAGGGCAATGTCTTTGGTGATGACCAACACCTTTGCACCTGTTATGGTATACTTGGGTTTGAGTCAAATTACTGATGTGACACATGTGAAGTTCAAGATTTCAAAAAGCACGTTAGTCTTATGTTTATGTACTATCCTTTTGGGTTAATCATATGATTGATCAAATATGCTAGAATGTTTTTGGTAAGCTTAATATTGTTATGTTTTTATTTTCGTTATTTATGAATGGATCATAAACATTCTGAAGATTACTCACTAATATGCCAACTAGTCAAAAACATGTGCCATGTTTGTTTCATCGTCATGATCATTTGAGCTTGTAATCTAGCTCACTAGCCTCCTCCCAATGTTATACTACAAACCTTGATGATTCCAACAAAAACAAATGTTTGAGATTGCACAAAGGAGTGAATCATGTTTATTTAAGTCAATTTGGAAGTGCAAAACTCCAAAGATATATTTGGTGCATATGTCTAAGCCAGTCATAACAAACTTCCAATTTCAAATTATTTGAGGAAGAGAGGCATACCACTTTCTTATACTTTCTTCTTATGCAAATAGAATGGTAGAGCATGTATTTTCTTATGTGTCAATATGTAAAGGTGTTATCTCTGTAATCTATTATTCCTCTCAACAAGCAAAGATGATCCCTGGGTGCGTGAGTAGGTTCTACTCTTCCAATCAGAAATATGGAAACAAAAGGGATAGCGAGGTCGATTCTTATGAGAGGACTTGGATCCATCTGTTGGAGTATCTACATTTTGTGTCTCTATATGTCAAACTAGATGTGGGAAGATGACAAGAGAATCCCTAGGGAGTTCAGCATATCTAGTGAAGTATTGATATTGTTATATGCATCTTCTTTTCCTGTTTTAAACATTTTTTTTAAATTTCTACACTACACTTCTCTTATAAATAATCCTACATGGTTTTTTCATTTCTGGTTACAATACATGCATGTATATGTCTCGAGCTAATTTTCACAACAATACACACATATATCTTTAGGTTTCCCTGCTATATGTGACAAGCACCCGATTGAGGTTATAGGTTGTGATGCATCATTTTTTCATTTGGTAATTATTTATTCATCAATGACTTATCTTCCTAATACAATCATGGAAGTAAAGACTTTTCTATGAGCCCCTGGTTCTCATGTTAGTAATTTAGTTATCATTCAGGTTCTAATGCATGTCGCTTCTGCCATCAGTATTAAATGGCACTAGTCTGTTAGTCATTTGAGCACCTTGTACAGGATGCCCCTATGTTTATACCTACAATACAGAGTGATGTGATAGCTTATAGAAAAACACAATCATCTAACTTACTTTCAGACAATTCACTTAGGAATCGATCTTGAGTCTGCAATTGAAACTTGAATGGGATACCAATCTGAGGAAACATGTTACTCTATCACCTAATATGAACTAGTTATGGTTGGATATATTTATCTTTAATTCTTGGTTGAACTTAATGTAATATTGTTTAGGTAAATGCAATTCGAGGCTTTCCTCCTGGATTTCTAGTAGGTATGTGTATGTAATGCAAAATGGGCATTAATACTAAGAACATTCATGTCCTTTGTTCCTTTTATAGGGATTATTGATATTCATTCTTGATCATATCAAAGATATAAAGGTAGAGAGTTTACTTGAGGTAGGTGACTACTCATTACTGTATAATGAATATGTTGTGTGAATAAAAATACAATAATGTTTGCATTTATTTTCCATTTACAAATAAAAACGAGTCATCTATTGAATCATCACTCTAGTTAGGTTCTTCTTTGATTGTGTCTATAGAACTAGACATCATTTCCCAAGCTTACATACTTGCATCAACACTAGCGTCTGCTGAGCCACCAATGCTATTATCCACACCTGTTGTTCATCTACAAAAATGAAATGCACATCTTCTACACCAATTTCCTCCTTGTTAGGGTGAGGTAAGTGGATGAAACAATTTAGCATTAATGAATGAAGATTTTGTGTTCAATATAAAGATGGCCCAAAAAGTGGCAGGTCCAATATAACCTTAAAATCCTATGAGATAGGAACAACTTGCATTGAACGAACATAAATTGTTCTATCTCATGTTTTAGTTTATTGCTTCTTTTGGTTGATGATAGTGACTGCTTGACTATTGAAATTTGAGTGAGGGTTATGGAGGTTGCTAGCTACACTACAGGTGGTGGAGACAGAGATTCCTATACCTAAGTACATGAAGTTATGTACATTATTACCAGGAACAAATAATGTAACTTCATGTTGTTTACATAGTCATGATTGTTTTTGTAACTTACTAGGAACCACCATGGAAGAGTCAAGATTGTACACATTCTTAATGTAACTTCATAGTAGTTTCTGTGGACCATCCATGGTTGGCTGCTGGTTTCAAGAGACTAAATCAGGTTTATAATAACTCTTGATGTTCTACCAGGCCCTAATCAGATGGAACTTGATATCATATTCAGCCTTGGCATTTGCAAGCAGATTGACCATAGTTGTCTCATGAGTCATGCCAAGGAACTTGGATGAAAGTGAACTTGGTTGAGACCTTTATTCCCCCTGGATTGCAACTAAAATTGGTTAGTAATGCAAACTTGTGTCTATTCATATTTGTTTTTTTTTCACACTTTCTAAGATGTTATTGGTTAGTAGCAGGCATTTGTTCAATTGTTGCTAATCTTGAATTTTTTTAGTATATCATATGGCATAAATATTTCATTTGGAAGAGGACATTTTATTTAAGATGAATGAATCTAAAACTACAAATATTTCTTATTCCAGTGCTATAAGAACTTGTCTAAAGGATGGATAAGCTTGCACTACTCCTTAGTTATTCCCTACTGGGAAAATCTTAGAGTGAGTATAATAGACATGTCCTTCATTATCCATGAGTGGGGGTTGACTTCATGAGTGAGTATCAGAAAAGATGAGTGAATATAAAAAAAATGTATGTCATGCATAAAAAGTCAGGAGTTATTAGAAAAATTAATTATATAGGGTTATCATCTCCTCCAGCCGATGATAAGCCAACAGTCCTTCACCAACTTTAAATGTAGGAAATAGAGAATGAGTTACATCATTTCTTATTTTCTTTACTTGCAGTCAAGATAAATCTTTTAGTATCTTATATTCAAGTCAATTGCTACTACTGCATGTATGTAATATACTCCATCATTTCATTTTCTGTATGAAGTGAAGAAATTTCTATAAAAGCCTCTTGAATTAAGATTTCAAACTTTTTCCATGGAAAAGGGAGACTGCCTTAGCTTCTGGGGCAGAGTGTGCTACTATTTTACATCCTTTTACAATGATGCAGCTGTGGTTTTTTCTTTTTCCCCACAACTGCAATGGCACCTTTACATTTTTGAAGTCATCCTCTGTGTTAAATTTCTCCCAACCTTCCTCTGGAGGTTGTTATGCTTGATTTTACTTTTCTTGTGAGTTCATTAGATTCATTCCCTCCTTTTTCAAAGCATCTGAAATATTTTGCAGCAATACTCCAGGGGTTGTAACCTTCTTGATTGATCATGCCATCATCCATACATAATAGAATCTGGACCACAATATTTTCAACAGAACATGTGAAAATAATGTAGAACTTGCATGAATTAGCATCTACTGGAAATGAAATTGGGTGTTTTCAATATTGGCACTCTTCTTATAAGTAAATGTTAGTAATCATCATGAACTTGCATCAATCAGACCCCTGTTGATCCATCTGTGAAACTGTACCCCATCTGTTGATCCATCTTGATGCTCCCTATGTGCGTGTCTTTCTTCTTATCCAGTTAGAGAGGCAAGCCAAATAAAAAGAAGATGATCCATAGGTTGGAATGCATCAGGTATATTGGTGTTATTTAAGCTTACACAATCTCAATTTATAAATGTTCAATAATTGCTAAAAGACATTGTAACTTGTTTACTATTGATTGCCGCATATTCCTTTCTTTTGCCATCTACAGGGCCTCGAATATAATCAAATGTTCTCCAGGGCCTCAAATATAGATTTGTCTTTGAGGAGTGCTTCTCTAAGTGCATGGAGGATGTCTAGATAATGAAGTAGTCGGCTAAAAGTTATCCATTATCCAGGTAGGCATCCTATCTAGACTACAAAGCAACAAATTTGTAGAATCTTAACATGTTGAATGGAAGCTAGGTGTTAGTGCTCCCAAGTAATTATCTATCAGTAGATACTACAACTCCAAAATCATTATGTATTCTCTGAATGAAAGAAATACTCTCTAGCATCTTTAGTCATATGAGCTCACAATATATGGTATATTTTTCATCATCACCTACTATTTTCCATGATATGATGTGTTTTAATATAGGAAGGCATCAGATACGTGATTCAAGGTTGGACGTGAGAGATCTTGATGTATTCGTGCATGAAACCCAACATCCTTATGAGTTATGATCCAGGTGGAAATCTTACTAATCCAGAAGGGATAAAGAAGGTAGGACACTAAACTCTACATGCTTCATTGTGGAACAGTTTGCTCACCACAACCAAAGTTCAATGTTCAAACAAAAGAATAGATGATACCCCCTGCTAAGTTCACTCTTCACATAGAAAAATGGATGTTTCCCTATTACAAAATGCCTCAAATTGCATTTACTGATTTGAGTGTGAACTTCTTCCTAGCATCAGGTCTTCTTTGGAAAGAGTAATACATTAGTATTATGCATACTTTTTGTTCTTATTTCTACTGGAGATATGTATGTTGGCCTTTCTACGTTTAGCTTTGAAGTGTTCTTAAAAGGTTGGTTTCCTGGTTCCACTTTAAGCTGGATGACTTGCCCAATTATCAATTTATAAGGTCCAATGTAGTTTGATACATTAATAGATTGATACTCCTAATTTACTAGTTTGATACTCCTATTTTCTGTATATTAATAGTTCCTTAGAAGCTAACTTGATATTAATGTGTATCTCAGCAATGAGTAGAACAAGAAACAATAGCTTATAAAGATAAGGAGATGAGAGCTTGGTTTACACATATGTATAAGAAATGACTTTGCAATCTGGTGCTTACCCTGCTCGACTTTGACGAGAAGATGAAATAATTGATTCTAAGCTAAGAGAAAGAACATTTTCGCACGAGGGCAACCCTGCTCAACCAAGTCAAGATTGTCTTGTTTATATTTTTTAATCCAACACATACTCTTCTTCATGATGGTGCAACAACAACAAGAGCTCGAACAAAAGAAGAAGACAATAAGGATGCTAAAACTGGCCGAGAAAGACACAACTCTTTCGCAAAGATATTAGTAGACCACTGAATCATTGTAACATATTGAAATTCAACGTCTTCCCAGCAATTTACCCACTTTTGAACTTTTCTTTGCTTTCTAGTCCATTTGGACCATTTTCATAAATTTCCCTTATTTTATATTCTTTTTGAACCCCTTGTGCAATTTGAGCACAATTCAATGTTTAAAATCACCTTTTTCCCCATTTATGATAATGGAGGGGTGTTTGCACAAATAACCCAATTAAGGAGAAAAGTGAGGGTTAATAATGTAATTTGGCCATTGAGGATGGAGATAAGTATATAATATTAATTTGGAGCTTTTTGGATAAATATATTTATAATAATAGCATTTGAATTAATTATGAGTATATTAACATCTTTACTTTCTCTCTCCTCCAATTTGATGATAAATGTGTGAAAATATATTTAAAGGTTGATATTTTGCTCTTAATACTCATATATATCTATCACCCTGAATTTGAATCACTAATTTCATTAATATAGTCATTTCATAATAATTCACACCTTTTAATGTGTTAAAATACACTATAATGAGCAATATATTAATTGAGGGTCTTATTGGATATAAATACGAAATCTAATTATATAGCATCGTTCTTAATGCTAACATGAACATATGGTCCAAATTTGGTGTCATTTGGACTTCATTTGACCCTTTAAATCCATTTTATGAGCTTTTAATAAGGTTTAACTAGGGATTTTAATCGATTTAATTTATATCGATTTGTCACAATATAGTTCCGCTATTTTTTATCACACGATCAGCTAGCCCTTGTGTGCATCATCCAACGGCTGATATTTGATCTCGATTTGATCCAACGGCCCCGACATCATCTCCTTCCTCCCGCCACTGAACAGGTGTGACGTCCCAACTCCACAACTTCGTTCTTCCTCTCCTCTCCACCTTTATGCGCGATTCTTATCCCTTTGGCTTCGTCTCGACGAGCCGGTTCGAATGAACCCTAGCTCATCACCCCTTTTTCACTGGCAAAGTTACGCCCAAATCGACCTCTTCACTCCTCTCGAACCCCCGGGTCGTAGAGGCGACCTCGGTTCTCTTCTTACCTGCTTAAGGGGTCGTCGAGCACCCTTACACACCGAGCAAGCCTCCTCCACACTCAATTGGCCCTAAGCTACCCTCAGTCACCTGGATCTACTCGATGTGCTTCGCCGACGACCTTGGCCCACTGCTCGCAGCACCGACCTCCTATTTCAAATTAGGCACGCGGTGAGCTTCCTTGACTCGTGTTCTTCATTTCCGGTGCATCGCTTCACCTTGTGATGCCCCCGATCACCATGTCCTATAAACCGTCGGAAACAGCCTCCGGCGCCAAGCTTTTCTGAGCTTCAGGGCACCTCCGCACTCGTCGAAGCTTGGGTTTGACTCACAACTCATCCGCGAGGCTTTTCCCGACCTCGTTTTCTCGGGTTACCGCGATTTCCTTTGGCTTTCGAGCTCCGACCTTCTCCCCTGTTCTTGACGCATCGGCGACCTGTCCTAGGGCCACGATGGTCCTTTCATGTTCTCATCGTTGGCTTTCAACCCAGAAACTCCCCGCGGTTCCACTCGACTGATTCCCGCAGCCAATGCAGCCTTAACCCCCAGGTTGGTTGATCGCAGGAGAAGCTCTGGAGCAAGCCTAGTGCCATGACCTTGGCTGGAAGAAGCCAGGTTGTGGAATGACCAAGAGGGTCATCCACAGGCAATGAAACGATTTGCAAACGCAGGGGTAATCTCATATTTTCACAGAGAGTTATGCTTCCCGGTCGTAAGGCTTTGTTACATGTAAATGACCATACTGCCCTCGCTGTTTAATTAAATTGATTTATCGAGGAGGATTATTTTGGTCATTTCAGTTATTAATTATATCAATTTACATTTTGATTTATATACCTGTCACACTATAGTTTTCCTGCATCCTGATTGGTTGATTTTACTTAATTCATAGTAAATCAGCTGTTGGTCAGAAAAATGCAAATAAATAGTCGTTGACAAGGATTTTTAATGTAGAATCTGATTTTGTGGTTTTTGAAGCCTGATTCCAAAGTATTTTTCGAAGTTTTCCTAAGATACTCTTTTAATGGTTTAAATGTTCTAAAATACCTAATTAATTCATTCTAACTCCAATTTGTAAAATAAAAGATTTTTTCTTATTCAGGAGAATATGACTAATCTTTTGGGCTTGGTTTTAAACCCTAAATCGTGGTTTTGTAAAATTAGGGCTTTTCCTATGATTTATGTGTTATATATATTAATACATGTGTAATAATGTAACTAGGAATATGGATGGGATGCAATCAGTTGGTGATGTGGTGGTAAATAATTAAAAATAGGTATGTGATCCCTATTTCAGTATGTGCACCCTATTTTTTATGTGCATGTGAACATCCATGGTGAATGTGAAGTCTATGTGGAATGTATATTGTGCAATCAACCTACTCTTCAGTTGGGATCTTATCCAACCCTACCTTAAAGTCGTGCTAGCCTTGTTATCCTTCTAATTACATTTATTGGCTCTTTACTTAGTTTATGCCATTGTGGCTTAATCATTTGAATCATGTGAATCATGCTTCTACATATGTTGCCTCCTTTACTTGGAAATGATTTAATCTTGTTGTTGCCTATGTGGATCATTCTTTTGGAAATATTTGGAAGCATTGTATAATGTTGTTGCTGGTTGACTCTTTTACTTCTTGGAGTTCTTGGATTTTATTGTGGCCTATGATGGCCTATTTGTTAATTCTTGGGTTTTATTCCCAATGCTATGATGTTATTTTGTTCTACTTTTCACTCTACTGCCAAGTGAATATTATGCATGATATAGTTATTGGCCAATTGACAATGTAGTGTACATGAGTACAAACCACCCATAGGGCATTGGGGTTTTAGTCCCCCTATCGGGCACTGGGGTTTTAGTTCCCCTGCCATTTTATATATTAGGCACTGGGGTTTTAGTCCCCCCTGCCACTTGTTTAGGCATTGGGGTTTTAGTTCCCCTGCCATTGGTGAGGTCCGGTAGGTGCCTCACCCTACATTGAGAGGATGTTGAGTCATAATTTATATTCATGCAATGGTGATATTTGTTGATATTAAGATGTGGCAGTTTTCTAAATTCTTATTTACTCATTGGTCTCTCTCCTCTTGAAATCCCTTAATGGAATGTTTTAGCTTAGCTTATTATTTGCCTTTATCCTATTTTAACACATACCTTTTATCTCTCTCTTGCTGGATGACCCCAACCATCTAGGTTAGGATCAGAGTGCGCAGTGGAAGCTTGGTGAACCCAAGATTAAGGATAGGAGAAGAAGAAGAGGAACACATAGTTTGCTTGATCATAAATGTTTTTATGTTTTATGTAGTTTGTTTGGAGACAATGTTGTATTAGTTTAAGTTTTCCTCTACCTAGATCCTTGTCCTTGTATAAAGTTGTACTCCCATTTGGGAAATTTTTGTATTGTACTCTTTATACATTTTGAATAAAGTCAAGATTTAAATTTCCGCTGCTACACACATTGGTGTTTTTGTTTATCATGTTTAATAGTGGAGACTTGGTCTTTACAGCATGGTATCAGAGCATCAAGGTAATCAGATTCTTGACTAATTCAAAATTGTCTCCTAGATAGAACCCTTATCTTATATAGTTTCCCTTTAGTTAGTTTTTCACCTTAGAGTTGACCTAGCATGAAAGTTGGATCTTGTATCATAATAATAATTAATTAAAAAATAAAATTTGTCAACTTTTAGGTGAAATGTCTATTGAGTAGCTATTAGAGCTAGAAGTTGAAAGTGATGGTGTCTAGAAAGGGTCAGAGCTTGTGGGCTGGAAATATTTTCCTCCGCCCCACTAGCTTGGTCACAAGGACTCCTGAGCTCATATGACCTGGCTTGGCCTGATCTGAAATAGACAGCTCGAAATAGTCTACCTTTAGACATTACCTTATTGTTGAGTAACCTTTATAACTCTTATATGATGATTTGATTTCTTTTCTCAAACAAAAATCATCTTGTAATCCCTATGTATCTTATATGAGCCTTAGATTTCCATGTTTAAGGTTTAGTGAACCCTATGCTATACCTTGAGTTGGAAGATAGATTTTAGTAAGACTTTTAATGTTGGGCTTTATACCCTTAAAATAGTTTGACTTAGTCAACCCTTTGAGTGGAAAGGTAGCGTTAGTACCTTGATAGATTTTGGGGTTGTTGATTTCGAGGACAAAATCCTCTTTAGGGGGTTGGAGTCCCTCAATGCCTTGAAATCAAGAAACTTTAACTCCTTAAGACATCGGATTAGTGAGAGTTGAACAAACATAATATAATTGTAATTCATCTTGTTTGTCTATGAACAAATTAATAAGTCATATAATTCATATGTTTGAACCTTAATATAGGCTTTATGCACATAATAAACAAGTTACTAATGGTGAATATACATAACGTTGAATATGCCACCCTAATGGTAAAATGTGTATGGATAATGTACCCTTAGGATGCTTTAACATGTAATGATCATGTTGACCTAAACCTTAATATATAATCATCTAGTTTTGAAAACATACACATATATATACCCTTAATGCCTTTCATGATACATTACTGACATTAGGTGTCATCATCACATAATATACCTTAATGCATGTAAATGGATTATGGTCACAAAGTTATTGATATATATAAGGTATATCACCTTGTTCTCTAATGAACACCTCATCATGACTTGATATATTAATTAATTAATTAATATTTAATGTGTTACATCATATTTACTAAAATGCATATAATAACTCAAATATGATAATGAATAATTGGATTCACATAAATATTCATAAATGCCTAATGTGTATTAAAATATGTATAATTTATAATATGAAGTGTAATGAACTAAAATGATTAATGATGACATGGATATGAGCATGTTAGGTAGTGTGACAATATGTAACTTAGATATAAGCCATTAATGTGACACATTTAGTCTTGTTAAAGGTTTAATAATTTGTTAGATAATATTTTATGGTTCTCACCAAAATTATATGTGATAATCCCACATGATGTAGTTAATGGATAATGATATTGAGTCATTAAGGTTTGTGATCTAATGCGTTAATATATGTTGTAATGGCTTAGTAAACCCTAATTGTGCTTAAAACCCTTGATGAGGGAAATGCACATGATATAATGTCGAGATGTAATTGTTTTGAATAAAATTTGGCACAAGTAGTAGTATTATATATAAGTAACCTCTTCATGATGTAGATTATATTAATAAGGCAAAAATGTTAATTAACTTAAGTTTGATAAAAGGCTATAGGTTTTGTGGAAACCTTAGTAACACATGACTTATGTAGATTTTGTTTTGTACCCTAGATTAAGGGTTATAACCTAGTCTTTAAGGTTGGGTTGTTGCACACTCACCCTCTGTTTCCTCTTGCTGTGATTTCGGGGACGAAATCCTCTTTAAGGAGTGGTGTGTTGTAACATACTGAAATTCAGGGTCTTCCCTGCAATTTACCCACTTTTGAACTTTTCTTTTCTTTCTAGTCCATTTGGACCATTTTCATAAATTTCCCTTGTTTTATATTCTTTTTGAACCCCTTGTGCAATTTGAGCACAATTCAATGTTTAAAATCACCTTTTTCCCCCATTTATGATAATGGAGGGGTGTTTGCACAAAGAACCCAATTAAGGAGAAAAGTGAGGGTTAATAATGTAATTTGTCCATTAAGGTTGGAGATAAGTAGATAATATTAATTTGGAGCTTTTTGGATAAATATATTTATAATAATAAGCATTTGAATTAATTATGAGTATATTAACCTCTTTACTTTCTCTCTCCTCCAATTTGATGATAAATGTATGAAAATATATTTAAAGGTTGACATCTTGCTCTTAATACTCATATATATCTATCACCTCGAATTTGACTCACTAATTTCATTAATATAATCATTTCATAATAATTCACACCTTTTAATATGTTAAAATACACTTTAATGAGAAATATATTAATTGAGGGCCTTATTGGATATAAATACGAAATCTAATTATATAAAATTGTTCTTAATGCTAACATGAACCTATGGTCCAAATTTGGTGTCATTTGGACTTCATTTGACCCTTCAAATCCATTTTATGAGCTTTTAATAAGGTTTAACTAGGGATTTTAATCGATTTCATTTTTTTTTTGAGGAAGGACGGGAAGTCCTATGGTTGGGACTCCCCGTCATCTATTGACTAAATCACTAATTACAAGAGGCATAAAGTTCGAAGGAAAATGCTGAGAAAGGGAAAACCTATCTACTTGGCCCCTACGTGCAGCATTTGCTATCTCGTGGGCAACCTTGTTACAACTACGCTTAACATAATTAAAACGACAAGAGTAAAAAAGGTTCTTTAGTTGAATAACATCTTCAACCATGGAGCCAATGTAGTCATTCCTGAGGCAGCTATTGTTACATGCATGGACGATTGTATTGGCGTCAGATTCAATTTTGATTCTTTCCCATCCTTTTTCCTTTTCCCATGACAGCGCTTCTCTAACCTCCATGGCTTCCATCAGTGCTATTTCTCCCCCCATCGTCAATCTCATCCCCATCATCCCTACTACTGCTCCTTCCTCATCCCTCGCCACAGATCCAAGACCCACCGTCCCCTCCTCCCCGCACGATGCATCCAAGTTGATTTTTAACCTGCCCCGCTCCGGTCTCCTCCAGCAGCTCGCTCCATCACTGCTCGACGCCCCGTGGTTTTCACCGCCCCGCTGCTGGCTCGACGTGCCTGCATGGGCCGTATTGCTCCTTTTACTCCCGCCCACCGTCTGATCATCATGGCTGTTGAAAATCTCACCCCCGTCCACACCCGATCTGACCCAACTCAAAGTGTAGCGGTACAACACACTCATGTTGACATTTTCCGACTGGAACACTCGCTTACACTGTCCACGCCATATAGCCATCATTGCCGCCACTATTACCGTCCTCTCGTCCAACGTCATGTCATGCAAAGTAGCCTCCGTAGTTGATTGAAGCTCACCATCCTTCCTATCCTCAATCCATTTCTGAATCTCCCTGGAAGTTTGGTCCCATACTTCTGTTGCATTCAGACACCTAAATAACATGTGGGGAATAGTTTCCTTCTCGGACATACAATGCGTGCATGTTCCGTCTTCCGTACAGTGCCGGTCAAAAAATTTGTCCCCTAGTCGCCAGCCCCCCCCCCCCCCCCCCCCCCCCGTGCATACTCTCCACAAAAAGTGAGCCGTCTTTGGACTCCAACCATCCTTCCATACCCTCCTCCATATCCCGTCTCCTATCCTGTCATTATACCTCCGAGCTTCCTCCACCCCAAGCAAACCCATCCAGTAAGCTGATCTGACAGTAAACTCCCCATTCTTAGACGGCCACCACATCAACGAATCCTAGGGCTTCCTATAGATGATCGAGATCGCACATATTTTATTCGCAATGTTGTCCGACACACATTCCCGCACCTTGTTTTCATCCCATTTTGTCCCATCCTCCGACATGAGCTGTCGCACTTTGTAGTAGTCCGGGCTGCCTTCTTGTTTGAACCTTCCGAGCGTATCCCCTACCTTTGGGACCCACTTATCTTCCCATATGTCTATGTCACATCTGTCCCCCACTCTCCATTGGACCCCCTCCTTCAACACTACCTTAGCCCCCCATAAACTTCTCCACACATGACTCGGATCATATCCCCTCCTTGCCTCCCAAAACGACGTCCTTGGAAAATATCTTGCTTGGAGTACCTTCGAGACTAGAGCCTCCGGGTGGCCAACTATCCTCCATGCTTGTCGTGCTAGAAGGGCTTGATTAAAGGTATGGAAATCTCTAAATCCAAGCCCTCCTTGCCGTTTTGGTTTGCAGAGTTTCTCCCAACTCATCCATGACAGCTTTCTCTCCTTCTCCTTTGCTCCCCACCAGAATCTCGCCACCATGCGTTGAATCTCCTCCATAATACCCACAGAAAGTTGGAAAACACTCATAACATAGGTGGGAATCGCTTGTGCCACCGCCTTGATGAGGACCTCTCTCCTGCTTTTGACAAGAGTTTCTCGGACCAGCCCTGTAGCTTCCTCCATATCCTCTCTTTTATGAAACTGAAGACCTGCTTATTTGACCTTCCCACCATGGTAGGAAGACCAAGGTAGCAAGCGTGTCTATCCACCGCACGTACTCCCAAGAGAGCTCGCAACTCCTCTCTCTTTCTTCCTTGTACCCCTTTGTTGAATACAACCTGTATCTTTGAAAGATTAATCTTTTGACTGGATGCCTATTCGTACTGGCTGATAATTTCAGCTATCTTCAGACATTCTGCATTGGTTGATCTAGCAAAAAGGATACTATCGTCTACAAAAAAGAGATGTGAGATACTTGGGGCTCCCCTACACATTTTGATTCCATGTAGTTGGGAGTCTTGGACAGCAGTACTAATCAAAGTGGAAAAAGCTTCAGCACATAAAATGAAAAGGTAGGGGGAAAGAAGGTCACCCTGGCGAAGTCCGTGTGTAGGTCTCATACTCTTGGTCCTATCCCCATTAACGGCAAAGGTATGCTGGACAGAGGAGATACATTCCTGGATTTTATCTCTCCATTTACTCCCAAAACCCATCTTCTTCATAACAGCATCGAGAAACCTCCACTCGACTCGATCATAGGCTTTACACATATCAAGTTTTAATGCGAGGCTTCCCTTTTTCTTTCCTTTGTCTCTCTTCATATTGTGAAAAATCTCATAGACAATAATGGCATTGTCGGTAATCATTATCCCTGGGACGAAGGCACTTTGATTCTCAAAAACAATACTATTCATGAGAGGCTTCAATCTATTTGTCAGCACCTTGGAGGCAATCTTATACACCACATTGCACAAGCTAATCGGCCTGTATTCACCCACTATTTTCGGCTTTTCTGTCTTTGGGATCAACACCACTAGAGTATCATTTACCGCCATCAAGTCTCTTTCTCCCTTCCACCACCCCTTGATGTAGCTTGCAACGTCCTTGCCAACCACTCCCCAAAACTTTTGATAAAACATCGCCTTCATACCATCAGGTCTCGGTGCTTTATTGGGATGCATCTGTTCCAGCGCCGCCCGGATTTCCTCATCAGTAATGTCTCTTTCAAGCTCCTTTACCTGGTCTCCAGAAACAACTTCCCGAATCCCCTTGATTGCCTCTTCAAAGCCTGAGGGGTTGCACGACAGAAAGAGTTGGGTGAAGTAATCAACAATGATGTTGCGGATATCCCCTTCATGAGTTCTCATACAACCCTGTTCATCCTCAAGCCCCTGGTCCAGTTTCTCCGTCTCCTATTAGTAGCTTTTTGATGAAAATAAGCAGTATTCCTTTCCCCCTCTTTCAATTCCTTCACTCTTGCCCGGGCAGCCCAATACTCTTCATTTCTTTGCAGCCAATATTGTAGCTCCCTTGACTTTTCCTCCGCCGCCATAAGATTTGTATGGTCTGGGTGAAGCGCTTGAAGTCTTTTCATCTCATCTTATAGCTCCTTGATTTTCCTTTGCCTATTTCAGAACTTCCCAGCAGCCCACTCTCACAACCTGTCCTTGCATAAAATAAGTTTTGTATTCAGCTCATTCCCTCCTCCATTCTCCCACGCCCCTTTGATAATATTTGCACATTCATCCTCATTCGCCGACATGGACTCAAACCATCGATTTCATTATATCGATTTGTCACAATATAGTTCCGTTATTTTTTGTCACGTGGTCAGCCAGCCCTTGTGTGCATCATCCAACGACTGATATTTGATCTCGATTTGATCCAACGGCCCCGACATCATCTCCTTCCTCCCGCCACTGAAAAGGCACGACGCCCCAACTCCACAGCTCCGTTCTTCCTCTCCTCTCCACCTTTATGCGCGATTCCTATACCTTTGGCTTCATCTCGACGAGCCAGATCGAATGAGCCCTAGCTCATCGCCCCTTTTTCACTGGCAGAGTTACACCCAAATCGGCCTCTTCACTCCTCTCGAACCCCCGAGCCGTAGAGGCGACCTCGGTTCTCTTCTTACCTGCTTAAGGGGTCGTCGAGCACCCTTAGACACCGAGAAAGCCTCCTCCACACTCAATTGGCCCTAATCTACCCTTAGTCACCTGTACCTACTCGATGTGCTTCTTCGGCGACCTTGGCCCACTCCTCGTAGCACCGACCTCCTCTTTCAAATTAGGTGCGCGGTGAGCTTCCTTGACTCTTGTTCTTCATTTCCGGTGCATCGCTTCGCCTTGTGACGCCCCCGATCGCCATGTCCTATAAACCGCCGAAAACAGCCTCCGGCGCCAAGCTTTTCTGAGCTTCAGGGCACCTCGGCACTCGTCGAAGCTTGGGTTCGACTCGCAACTCATCCGTGAAGCTTTTCCCAACCTCATTTTCCCAGGTTATCGTGATTTCCTTTGGCTTTCGAGCTCCGACCTTCTCCCCTATTCTTGACGCATCGAAGACCTATCCTAGGGCCACGATGGTCCTTTCACGTTTGCATCGTTTGCTTTCAACCCGAGACTCCCCGCGGTTCCACTGGACTGATTCCCGCAGCCAATGCAGCCTTAACCCCCAGGTTGGTTGATCGCAGGAGAAGCTCTGGAGCAAGCCTCGTGCCATGACCTTGGCTGGAAGAAGCCAGGTTGTGGAATGACCAAGAGGGTCATCCACAGGCAACGTAACGATTTGCAAACGCAGGGGTAATCTCGTATTTTCACAGAGAGTTATGCTTCCTGGTCGCAAGGCTTTATTACATGTAAATGACCATACTGCCCTCGATGTTTAATTAAATTGATTTGTCGAGGAGGGGTATTTTGGTCATTTCAGTTATTAATTATATCGATTTACATTTTGATTTATATATGTGTCACACTATAGTTTTCCTGCATCCTAATTGGTTGATTTTACTTAATTCATAGTAAATCAGTTGTTGGTCATAAAAATGCAAATAAATAGTCGTTGGAAAGGATTTTTAATGTAGAATCTGATTTTGTGGTTTTTGAAGCCTGATTCCAAAGTATTTTTCATAAGATACTCTTTTAATGGTTTAAATGTTCTAAAATACCTAATTAATTCATTCTAACTCCAATTTGTAAAATAAAAGATGTTTTCTTAGTCAGGAGAATATGAATAATCTTTTGGGCTTGGTTTTAAACCCTAAATCGTGGTTTTGTAAAATTAGGGTTTTTCCTATGATTTATGTGTTATATATATTAATACATGTGTAATAATGTAACTAGGAATATGGATGGGATGCAATTAGTTGGTGATGTGGTGGTAAATAATTAAAAACAGGTATGTGAGCCCTATTTCAGTATGTGCACCCTATTTTTTTGTGAATGTGAACATCCATGGTGAATGTGAAGTCTATGTGGAATGTATATTGTGCAATCAACCTACTCTTCAGTTGGGATCTTATCCAACCCTACCTTAAAGTTGTGCTAGCCTTCTTATCCTTCTAATTACATTTATTGGCTCTTTACTTAGTTTATGCCATTGTGGCTTAATCATTTGAATGATGTGAATCATGCTTCTACATATGTTGCCTCCTTTACCTGGAAATGATTTAATCTTGTTGTTTCCTATGTGGCTCATTCTTTTGGAAATATTTGGAAGCATTGCATAATGTTGTTGCTTGTTGACGCTTTTACTTCTTGGAGTTCTTGGATTTTATTGTGGCCTATGATGGCCTATTTTTTAATTCTTGGGTTTTATTCCCAATGCAATGATGTTATTTTATTCTACTTTTCACTCTACTGCCAAGTGAATATTATGCATGATATAGTTATTGGCCAATTGACAATGTAGTGTACATGAGTACAAACCACCCACAAGGCACTGGGGTTTTAGTCCCCATGTCGGGCACTGGGGTTTTAGTCCCCCTGCCATTTTATATATTAGGCACTGGGGTTTTAGTCCCCTTGCCACTTGTTTAGGCACTGGGGTTTTAGTCCCCCTGCCATTGGTGAGGTCTGGTAGGTGCCTCACCCTACATTGAGAGGATCTTGAGTCATAATTTATATTCATGCAATGGTGATATCTGTTGATATTAATATGTGGCAATTTTCTAAATTCTTATTTACTCATTGGTATCTCTCCTCTTGAAATCCCTTGATGGAATGTTTTAGCTTAGCTTATTATTTGCCTTTATCCTATTTTAACACATACCTTTTATCTCTCTCTTGCTAGATGACCCCAACCATCTAGGTTAGGATCAGAGTGCACAATGGAAGCTTGGTGAACCCAAGGTTAAGGATAGGAGAAGAAGAAGAGGAACACATAGTTTGTTTGATCATAAATGTTTTTATGTTTTATGTAGTTTGTTTGGAGACAATGTTGTATTAGTCTAAGTTTTCCTCTACCTGGATCCTTGTCCTTGTATAAAGTTGTACTCCCATTTGGGAAATTTTTGTATTATACTCTTTATACATTTTGAATAAAGTCAAGATTTAAATTTCTGCTGCTACACACATTGGTGTTTTTGTTTATCATGTTTAATAGTAGAGACTTGGTCTTTACAATCATTGAAATATGTATATACTTTTCATTGTACACATTGTGTAATAGGGGCAAGGTATACGTCCTCCCCATGTACATTCGACGCTTCATTAAAAATGAAAGTAAGATTGTTGGCATAATGAGCATAACTTTTTCTAAATACTACAATTTTTTTACTAAAAGAGCTTGTATACTAACAAATTACACAATATATATATATATATATATATATATATGAATAATCAAATTAAGCATATATGTATGTGTACTAAATGGAACTACATATGTAGTAGGATGCATAATCAACTGCATATATATGTATACAGTAACTACTGCCCTTCCCTACACATTAAATACATACAAAATGTATTAACTTCATGTTTTTGTTACATAGTGACTGCAAATGCAATCGTAGTCATACATTTAGCTATAATTACACTTACATTTAAACATGTAAGGACAATATCTAGCTACTCTTTTGATTACGTATGAATTTGTAGCGAATGGATTATCTAACTACATATTTTGAAAATATAGTTAAAGGCTTTAGCTATACGAGCATATACTACAATTTGTATATGTAAAGAAAAATGTAGTTAAATCCTTTAACTACAAAATATGGGGTTTTTGCTACAATTTTTATTTATAGTTAAAGACCATTTTTTTGTAGTGATTAGTTCCATCTTCCATTTATTCTCAACCGATGAGGCATCGATGACCAATTGGCTATCTTCCACATCAATTCCCAACCTATGAAGAGTCACCAGCCCACGAGCTAGCCCCATCATTCCTCAATAGAAGAAGTGTAAATGACCATCTATTTCAACAATTCATAAATAGCTGAATTCGATAGGAGTCATCTGAAGATGACAAGAAGGCTCCATCGATCTCCATCCAATAGATCTGACAATTAATTAAAACACACAAGGAGAAAATACAGGCTGCTATCTTCACTTCTTAACTAATGAAAAGGTAGGCTGCTTGATTAGGTGATCTTAGTTCACCAAACCAAGTCCAAGCTAGAGGGAGAGAGCAAACATGGTTATGCGTAAATCACAAGATGGACCTCCTATATGGAGAATATGCACATAGGCCCTCACAAGAAAAACATCAACTAGCTAATTTCATAGCTAAAATAAGAATGTAAGTAAATGATCAGAACCATAGTCAGGCTAGAAAAGCATGTTTAAGATATTAACCTAGGTTAGGGGTCTTAAATTAAGGGTGTATTGTTGCAAACTTGAGTTTAGGTAATGTGCCTTATCCTACCACCTATATGTTTCCATTCCATGGTCATGCATATGATGTTATCACTACTAGTACCTCTTGGAACAATATTTGTGATTTTTTTGACCTATTACAAATACATGTATTAATTTGTACAACCATTTGCATGCTAATGTTGCACTTAATTAAGTTCAAAATGACCTTGGACGGTTCATAAAAAGACCCATTTTCCTTGCAATTTAGCAGATGGATGAGCTTATCATGTAATCTATTTTGTTGATGTTTTCACTAAGTTATATCTACTTTCTTAATGATCTTAGATACATGAAATGTTGTTTAGGATTCTATAATCAAGAAAAGGACTTTCATTTTATAAAGTAATCTATACCTATTTTTACCACCAATTAATCATAGTAGGATGTAAGTCAATTACAAATTGAATCTAGATACATTCATAAAGGCTTAATGGTGGAGCTCTAGTTGGTTGAAACTCATAATATCTGAATGACATCAACCCTCATTAGGGAACCTAGTCCATTACACCAATTTTTCATTAAAAAATGAAAAACTCATTTAGACTTTGTTAGGTGTCTATGTTGTTCGTGGGATTGATCAAATTTTATGTATTGTTTATGCTTAAGCCACACAACATAGATATATTAGATGGATTATGGGTTGTGATTCCAAGATCAATAGATGCCATAAGGAATAAAATCAAATCTCGAGTAAATGTCATCATCATGATATAAACACTCATACATTTAAAAAAAAATTTCTAAATAACATCCTTATCAATTTGTCTACCAAAAATTCAAATTTTATATGGAATAGAGGAAAATCATGGTTTATATTGGACCAATTCCTTCATAAACACACTTTGATTACTACTATCCCCTTACATTCTATAAAGCTTCATGTCATCCTATTTTGGACCACATCAAGTACCGTGGTCTTCCAATATCATCTTATACTCTCAACAAATCAATGTGTAAACCAATCATTAACAAAATTAATATCATATTTCTATCGTGGAAAAAATAATTCCTCAACTGAGTTGGATGCCTTACTCTTCTAAACTCCATATTAACTCCCATCACTAAATTATTCATCAGTTGCATCCTCTTCTAACAAAAATAGCTTCACAACTTGGTAAAATAAAATGCAAGTGTCTATGGGTTGATTCAGATCCTAAATGTAAACTATATGTCGGGCACAATAACAAAATTTTTAAACCTAGGATCTTGATGTTTATGCATAATCATCAACATGAAGGTACATTTCTACTTCCTCATCAACAAGTTTATTGAAAAATTGTGAAAAATACCACTATTTGGAGAGACCATAATTTGATTAAATATTATGAACACCACAATCACTGATGTAACCCTTAGAACTCCAAAATCTTACCATTGTGGCAATACAATGACAAATATATCTACATCACCCAATTTCAAGACATCATATTTTTTATTGATCCTTGGTTTGATGGTTTCTTTCTTATATGAATCTTATGGTTGTCAATATATAATCCTTTACAAACATCATCATCAATAAGGCTACGTCTTTATAATATAAAAATACACAACTCCATGAAGTGTTGACTCCTATCTTGTTAGTTTATCCCTGATACACTAATAACCATAAAACATTAGCTTAACCCATACCATTTAGGTTCAAATATTTGTTGGATTCGGGAAATTCATTATATAGTTGACAACGAATAGAATTGCACTACTCATCTTGGAATTTATATTCTCTTTGGAAAGAGAATTTGTAGCTCCCACTTCTAATCTAATATCTTGTTCTGTCTTATTGGTCACAATCAACTCCAAATCCATACTCGTTGGAACTCAAAGGACTTGAATTGGCCACACCATTGTTTGATGTGCAACAATATCTCATATGATTGTATTCATCTATTCTTAACATTTTCTGACACTAAATACACTTTGTTATACTTCAGCCTCAACGATGATACATATACAAACAATTTTGTTTATCCTCACAATATATTTTTTTATGGTTCTCCTTGAATCCATATTATTTGACATCAATTTATACTTACTAGTTGTTCTTATTGGTTTATATGGAATGAGAGAAACCTACGATTTCATAATAATTATTTCTTACATTATAGATAGATGTAACATGATCTCTGACTTATAGCAATATATTTGATTTTCTTTCAATTGATGCAGGTCAGTAATAAAATAGATGTGCCAAGGAGGTCTATGTTCATGGCATTTTTCTTATAATGTCTTGTTCTCTATGAAAGAGCCATTTTTGTTCAAATAACTTTTAGATGCATCAGAAGAGGTTTTGTGATTTTTAACCTTATCTACTATTTATCCTTCATGTTTGTTTGATACCATATGTTTATTTTTAGGGTTGTTTCAAGGGATCCCCTCACTATCATGAACATTTGTCATGACAGAACCAACATTTTGAATGAAATATTGGTACTTCTTTTGAAATATTCATCACTTTTTTTACACATTTACATATTTTGCAATGGTGATCTCTTTATTAGATATTAATGGATTGAATGACGTTCATTAAAATGACATTTTGGAAATCACACATAGCAATCAAGAGATGTTTTGTATATAATTCACTCACAATATAAAAGGGCTTTGATAAAATTTGACATAATCTAAGTGTCTCCAAGTACTACCCCACATGGAAAAAGGCAATGAACTTAGATAATGTGGTAGTCACCTCGTATTACTCATGCATTATGCCATTTTTGTGAAATTTCTACTTAGTATATGGACCATTGATCATAGACTATATTATCCATGTAAATTTCTACTAAACAGTTGGCCAAGAGACAATTGATTGTTAACCTATATATGTATGTATACTTTTAGTTTAATTAGTTGATATTGATATAACCAAGCTTTCCAACACAATCAATCCTTGTAGTGAGGTGAGACAATGAAATGATGGTGTGATCAACAGATTCAAGAAATTCAACAAAAATGCCTTAGGTGTTTAAAAAGTATTGGGAAAAAACATGTTGGAAATATTTGATTTTGAAGTTATTGTATAGAAATCCATATTAAAATTGGAAGAAATTTTTCACGGAAATAATAAAGGACAAAATAAGAATTTAGAAGAATATTTACATGAAGCAACATCATCAAGATCATTGTCGTGAAGACAGAACCCATCACTTAGCATGCTTAATTAACAGCTTGCTCCCAAACTCATTCAACTCCATATCAATTATTGTCTACCAGTTCTAGTAAGAGGTCACTATGGAAAATTTCATTTTTTTTCTCAAACATAGCTGCAAACCATGTCACAGGAATCTCACTAAGATGAAAATGATGGGTAGTATCTATAAATCATGTCACTAGAATCTCACTCAAATACAAGCTAGAATAAGGTGTGTATCAAGGGACACACACAAAAATAGTGGGCGACAGATAGCAAGACTAGTGGTCACACACAACAGTTCTTGTTGTGTTGTGTAACACCCAGATTTTCATATCACATGAGCGGAAGAAATTTTTTTTTCTTTCATCTAGGAGTGTCACAAACATGATTACCAATGCAATTACAGTAAATGAAACACTTTGCCTAACTGGAAAATTGATTCATACATAGTTTCTATCAATAGAAAACTACATCATATATATATCCATAAAGTCTAATCTATTTGTAATATAACTAAGCATGATAAAAAGGTATCTAAACTTTGGATTGTCATGGTGAATGGAACCCCACTAGGCAAGCTTGAAAATCTCCTAGACCATTCCTTGTCCTTTGATCTTCAGCTGCTCCAAACCCTACGGACATCGCGTCGCCATCCATGCATTAAAAAAATAATCGTTAGAGTAAGTGGCATGAGTATTACAAAGTGTACATCAATTAAAAAAACTAAAGATGTTACAAAATATTCATGGACATTATAAAACTAATATCAATGTTGATTAAAATCTGGAAACATAATATCTCTTAAATTCTTTAACTCTTATCTTTCTACTCTATCTTTCTGGAGACCTATACTACAGGTCTCATGACCTACACCAAAGTGTCTATGTCATACTTATCTTATCTAAACTCCTCTCATCACACTCATGGATGAGATCACATACATGCTCTATATAAAGTATCTTTTACTTACACTTTTTATCTGTTTGTGGCCACCATTATACAACAAGTCCTCCTTTGTGACACCGAAGTGTCCTCTATGGTGCAACGCACACTCTGTTGGCACAACGTGCCCTCTGTTGACACTGAAGTGTCCTCTATGGTGCAACGCACTCTCTGTTGGCACAATGTTCCCTATGAAATGGAGTAAACACTCCTCTGAATAGGCAACAGATGCCTCTGAATCGTCTCAGGACTCTCTGAATGAGGACTTATTATATAATGTATTATGTGAAGGTTTTGAATTAGTTTTCTTAAGTATATCTTTACTAAACTCTAAATCTGAACTAATCTAAAACTGAGTGCTCAACACATACTTAGTTTTGAACCTGAAATCTAAATCTGAATCTCTGCTCTTTAAAATCTGAACTGAATCTATTATAGAATTTGGATATGTATCTCAAATTACAACATATTGAGATTGGGGCCTATAACCCTTATCATGTATCTTTATTCAAAACTGGCTACTCATACAGTGAGTAGTCTAAGTCTGAATCTAAATCTCTTATTCTTAAGTTCTAAACTGAATTCAATGTTGAATTTGAACATGTATCTCATTATCTGGGTAAAGCTTATTCTAAAAGTCTGATTTGATAAAATTACTTCATTATACCAATTATACCATACATGAGTTTAATGTCTTATGAGACAAGAACTCAAATGAGTATAGAAACACTAAGTATACAAAAGTAACTTATTTAATGTGTATAGTTAAAGTATGATATATGATTCTTGGCAAGATAACTCAGTCTCTGTTAAAACCTCATCAAAATCTGATCTTAATGGACTTAAGTCTTAAATCATAAACCATAGAATAAAAACCTTAGAAAATCTTAACTTGCATCTTAATCATACTCAATTTATATAAAATCTCATTAAGTCTGATCTCAATACATTTGTATGAACTTAAATCTTAAACCTTAGAGTAGAAATCATATAGATTCTCATCATGCAACTCAACCATGAATTAATGTCTCATAATTTGATCATATCATCAAAAACTCATGTTGCAATATCTTTACTCCCACTAGTACATTTATCCTATAAATTAGGTCATGGTCTACGATGTGAACCACCCATATCTCTTATTAAGGAATCTAGTTCACTTCTTCATTCTTAGATCACTGCGTATATAAGAAACCTTGATGACATGGTACTACTTGAATTCTTGGCACACAATTATACCGATACACGAGGAAAAATCTTAACAACATTTTCTATTTGAAATCTCAATACATGATTAATAACCCTAATAACATATTTGTACTTAAAATTCTAATACATTGTTATATCACATAATCATGAAAGGGTGGCAGTCTTATTTTTATCTTATATCTTATAGTCCTGAATATCCATATAAAACATCTTTAAGGGATATGATAGAAATATATTTTCTTATCCTTCTTATGAACTTAAGTGATGATCAAGAATCCTTCCATGACACATCACTACTTAATGTGTTGAGCATATGAATTTCTACAATCATAAGAATGCAAAATCTTTCTTACATATTAACTTAGAATTTAGGACATGAAGGTCTTAACTAAGAAGCATGTAAATGTACTTGGTTTGATAAACATAAATACTCATGGGCATGAACCACTTACATTTTGCATTGATGATGTCATTAACATAGTCTTGATTCCTTGTTCCAAATCTTAATCACCTGATTCATAGATTCATAACCTAACTTATCCTTCATCATCTAGCTACATGCCAAATCTGATTAACAACAAGATTGTATACATGCATTAGATTCTCATCATTAACTCTAATTATCTTCATTTCAGAGTTTTGGTCAAGTTAGGTTCCAAGTTTCTTACTTACTCATTGGATGATCATATACTGATCTAGACGTCATCATGATGGTTTTGGTTCTAGTTTCATGCCATTACCATGTTCCATGCATTATATATGACCATTTCAAGTTTTAAGGCGTTTACATGTTTTCTAGGCTCAAAAGACTCAAAATAGAGCATCTAGATCATGATTCATCAAGTCAAGAAGTCCAGACATAAAATATGGTTTAGATTAGTAAGAATAGGCCATAATAAACACACTCAAAGTAAGGTGATGTCTACTAGTGTCTAGGCACCATGATCCAACATGGGGTAGCAACATACAATCACACGTGTAATTAGGGCCACATAAGAAAACCATTTAGAAAAAGATCTTGGAATGGAGTTAAGGCCACAGAAATGCATAACTTGTTGATTTTAAAGGTTAGGGTGAGATTGTATGTCATTTCAAAACAAGATTATCAATATAGGCCCGACATCATCACTAATGTGTCAACTAAGTCACATATGGGCAATGTGGGTAAACTAAGAGAAATCAGGTGATTAGGGATCCCATGAAGTTTAATGGTGCATAAGATTAACTAATTTGATGAGCAAGAGAGTACAAATTTATCAACCATTCAAACTTCATCATAATCATGCATTACATATGTTCGATCATGGTCAAAGATCTCATTTTTAGCATAAATGAGAAAAAGGAAGGGGTTCTAGGGTCCGAAACTATGCTCAAATTGTAGATCATTTTGAGAGGAGAAGATTTGATATATACTTTTTCTATGTTTGGCCTTAAGATGGGGGAGATATTGATTTTACAACATTTTTTGGAACTATATTAAAAAGGGCGGCATTACCTATAATATCATGCAAAGGATCTGGGACGTTCGCTTGTGGGAGCATTGTGGTCCTACCACAATCTAGTGGCATTTGTAGCTCCTCTTTCTTGCACAATGCCAACTCCAAGCAGTGGCTAGGTCTGCCAGAGATAAGAGAAGAAGGAGCATACAGGCTCGGGGGAGTAAGGAGAGTGGTTGGTCGATTTTGTGGTAGGAGTGCGGACCTGTAGAAGGTCTTCATGAGCACAATGGTGGACGAGGGTGTAAATCCCCAAGTGACGAGGGGCGGCGGTGGCCAGGTCGAGTTCGCTAGAGTCGCATGTGTGTCATGCTGGATGCAGCGGGGGCATCGACTGAGGTGTTGGCCGCCATCCCTATGGCTCAACACATCCAATGGTCTATCCATCTTGTGCTGCGATGGCCCGATGGGTGGGTTTCTTGGTGGCGGCGCCGACAAGATGAAGGTAGGAGACGAAGTTGGAAATCAAGCTAGAGAGAAAGGAAGTGTGAGCAAAAAGAAGAAAAGAGTTGGGGAAGAAGCTTTATAGATAAAACTAGGGTTAGATACAAAAACAAGGGCTAGAACGATGACAATGGATGATCTTGAAGGGGGTAAATGGCGACCATTGTGGCTCGCGTTGGTGGCTAGAGCGAGGGTGGGGGAACACCCCTAGCCGTCAGATCTCAGATTGGCCATCTAATGGCCAAGACTGGATGCATGTTAGTGTTTTCCCTAGGATGGGTGGCGGCTACTAGGCCACGCCCCATAATTGGGCCCATTTTGTTCAAAAGCAAAAATAAACCCAACATTAAATAGTTATATTCAATGGACCATAACTTCAGCTACATAGTTTTTATTTAGATGATTTTTGCATCGTTGGATTCATAATTGAATCCTCTACAATGTGGTACATATTAGAGAGACAAAAGATCGAAGTGTTGACGTTCAAATTTAGATACAAGAAGGTGGCATGATATAGGAAGATACTTAGTTAAAAGTACAAATTAAATTCGCACATTGCAAAACTGACCATGGTAGTCGACAAAATCGAATAATCACGAGGATCCCATTATGAATTCACTATCAAATTAAGTAAGAGAGACTTGACGAGAGAGAGGAGTACAATAGAGGAGAGGGAAAAAGGAAAGGAAACACTAACATTTATAATTTTAGTTAACCATAGTACTAGGTGCATGTAGAAAGATAAGTATGCATTTTGAATCACATATTGTAATTCCTTCTTCAATTTCTTATAATAAATATCACTTCATGATCTTTTTGCATAAACACCTTCAACGAATTATATTTGAGAAAAACCACATCATTAGACTTAAATTAGCCTAGAAATTTTGGCATGTTATAATTCTACCCACCTTTAAATAAATTTTGTCCTCAAAATTTCTCTAGGTTACTACCCACCTTAGGGTTCTTCTTACCTCTTCATTTATTATAAGACACACTTATGTCCTAACATTTGCATGAAAATATATATGTAATGTATCTTCATAAAATATTTATGTAAGAATTATCTATTACCTTGGTCCATTTCTCAACTCATACTTTGGGTTTATGGAACCAAAGTTAGATCTATACTTAGGGAATCTACCACAACTTTTAACTATAGGCATAGGTGATTGTCTACCTTTAAGTCTTTAGGTGCTTCCTACATTCCGAGATATGTGGTGATCAGGCACATACCCAGAGATGTGGGATCTTAAAATGCTACCCATCACTAACTTACTAATACACATGTCCCATACCACATGCACTATTAAGAAAGGAGAGGTGCATACAAGGTCTAATGCTCATGACATTTCTCTTCAAGTCTTAATTTGGTGGCCATAATGAATGAGAGTAGAGAGGTTATATCAATAGTTAGGGTTAGGTTGATACCCTAGATTTAAATAAGAAAACACCCATCTCTATTCTCTATAAGGTGAAAAGACTATTCATTCTAGGTCATAACATATTTTTCTGACTCCATACTTATACCTAATCTTATATCTTCATCCTAGGGTGACTATGAGAATCATGTTTTCCTAGTGGCCATTTACCAAAATTGCTCTGATACCATATTGTAACACCAGATTTTCATATCACATGAGCGGAAGCAATTTTTTTTTCTTTCATCTGGGAGAGTCACAAACATGATTACCAATGCAATTACAGTAAATGAAACACTTTGCATAACTGGAATATTGATTCATACATAGTTCGTGTCAATAGAAAACTACATCATATATATATCCATAAAGTCTAATCTATTGGTAACATAACTAAGCATTATAAAAAGGTGTCTAAACTTTGGATCGTCTTAGTGAATGGCACCCCACTAGGCAAGCTTGAAAATCACCTAGACCTTTCCTTGTCCTTTGATCTTCAGTTGCACCAAACCCTGCGGACATCGTGTCTCCATCCATGCATTGAGAAAAACAATCATTAGAGTAAGTGACATGAGTATTCCAAAATGTACATTAATAAAAAAAACTAAAGATGTTACAAAATATTCTTGGAGTACATTATAAAACCAATATCAATGTTGATTAAAATCTGGAAACTAATATCTCTTAAATTCTTTAACTCTTATCTTTCTACTCTATCTATTTGGAGACCTATACTACGCATCTCATGACCTACACCAAAGTGTATAGGTCATACTTATCTTATCTAAACTCCTCTCATCACACTCATGGATGAGATCACATACATGCTCTAATCTAAAATATCTTTTACTTACACTTTTTATCTGTTTGTGGCCACCACTATACAATAAGTCCTCCTCTGTGCAACGAAGTGTCCTCTATGGTGCAACACACCCTCTGTTGGCACAACGTCCCCTCTGTTGACACTGAAGTATCCTCTATAGTGCAACACACCCTCTTTTGGCACAATGTGCCCTCTGAAATGGAGTAAACACTCCTCTGAATTGGCAACAGATGCCTTTAAATCATCTCGGGACTCTCTGAGTGAGGACTTATTATATAATGTATTATGTGAAGGTTTTGAATTAATTATCTTAAATCTATCTTTACGAAACTCTGAATCTAAACTTTTCTAAAACTGTGTACTCAACACGTACTTAGTTTTGAATCTGAAATCTAAATCTGAATCTCTGCTCTTTAACATCGGAATTGAATCTATTATAGAATTTGGATATGTATCCCAAATTATAGCATAATTGAGATTGGGGGCTATAACCCTTATCATGTATCTTTATTCAAAATTGGCTACTCACAGAGTGAGTAGTCCAAGTCTTAATATAAATCTCTTATTCTTAAGTTCTATATTGAATTCAATGCTAGATTTGAACATGTATCTCATTATCTGGGTAAACCTTATTCTAAAACTCTGATTTGGTAAGATTAGTTCATTATACCAATTATATCATACATGAGTCTAATGTCTTATGAGACAAGATTTGAAATGAGTATAGAAATACTAAGTATACAAAAGTAACTTAAGTAATGTGTATAGATAAAGTATGATATATGATTCTTGGCAAGATAACTCATTCTCTGTTAAAACCTCATCAAAATCTGATCTTAATGGACTTAAGTCTTAAATCATAAACCATAGAATAAAAACCATAGAAAATCTTAACTTGCAGCTTAATCATACTCAATTTATATAAAATCTCATTAAGGCTTATCCCAATACATTAGTATGAACTTAAATCTTAAACCTTAATGTAGAAATCATATAGATTCTCATTGTGCAACTCAATCATGACTTAATGTCTCATAATTTGATAATATCATCACAAACTCATGTTGTAATATCTTTACTCCCACTAGTACATTTATCTGGGAAATTAGGTCATGCTCTACGATCTGCACCACCCATATCTCTTATTAAGGAATCTAGTTCACTTCTTAATTCTTAGGTCACTACATATATAAGAAACCTTGATGACATGTTCCTACTTGAATTCTTGGCATGCAATTATACCCATACACGAGGAAAAATCTTAACAACATTTTCTACTTGAAATCTCAATACATGATTAATGACTCTAATAACATAATTGTACTTAAACTTCTAATGCATTATTATATCACATAATCATGAAAGGGTGATAGTCTTATTTTTATCTCATATCTTGTATTCCTGAATATCCATATAAAATATCATTCAGGGATATGATAGAAATATATTTTCTTATCCTTCTTATGAACTTAAGTCATGATCTAGAATCCTTCCATGACACATCACTACTTTATGTGTTGAGCGTATGGATTTCTACAATCATAAGCACACAAAATCTTTCTTACATATTAACTTGGAATTTAGGACATGAAGGTCTTAACTAAGAAGCATGTAAATGTACTTGATTTGATAAACATAAATACGCATGGGCATGAACCACTTACATTTTGCGCTGATGATATCCTTATCTTACTCTTGATTCCTTGTTCCAAATCTTAATCACCTGATTCATAGATTCATAACCTAACTTATCCTTCACCATCTAGCCACATGCCAAATCTGATTAACAACAAGATTGTATACATGCATTAGATTCTCATCACTAAATCTAATTATCTTCATTTTAGGGCTTTGGCCAAGTTAGGTTCTAAGTTTCTTACTTATTCATTGGATGATCATATACTGATCTAGAGGTCATCATGATGGTGTGGTTCGAGTTTCATGCCATTACGATGTTCCATGCACTATATATAACCATTTCAAGGTTTAATGTGTTTACATGTATTTTAGGCTCAAAAGACTCACAATAGAGCATCTAGATCATGATTCATCAAGTCAAGAGGTCCAGACATAAAAGATGGTTTAGATCAACAAGAATATGCCATAATAAACACACTCAAAGTAAGGTGATATCCACTAGTTTCTAGGCACCATGATCCAACATGGGGTAGCAACATACAATCACACGTGCAAGTAGGGCCACATAAGACAACCATTTTGAAAATGATCTTGGAATGGAGTTAGGGCCATATCTAAGTATAACTTGCTGATTTTAAAGGTTAGGGTGAGACTATATGTCATTTCAAAACAAGATTATCAATATGGGCCCAACATCATCACTAATGTGTCAAATAATTCACAAATGGGCAATATGGGTAAATAAAGAGCAATAGGGTGATTAGGGATCCCATGAAGTTTAATGGTGCATAAGATTAACTGATTTGATGAGAAAGAGAGTACAAGTTTATCAATCATTCAAACATCATCACAATCATGCATTACATATGTTCAATTGTGGTCAAATATCTCATTTTTAGCATAAACGAGTAAAAGGAAGGGTTTTTAGGGTCTGAAACTATGCTCAAATTGTAGATCATTTTCAGAGGATCGATTTGATATATAATTTTTCTATGTTTGGCCTTAAGATGGGGGAGATATTGATTTTACAACATTTGTTTTGGAACTATATTAAAAAGGGGGGCATTACCTATAATATCATGCAAAGGATCTGGGACGTCCACTTGTGGGTGCATCGTGGTCCTACCACAATCCAGTGGCATCTGTAGCTCCTCTTTCTTGCACAGTGCCAACTCCAAGCAGTGGCTAGGTCCGCCGGAGAGAAGAGAAGAAGAAGCATATGGGCTCGGGGGAGTAAGGAGAGTGGTCGGTTGATTGCATTGTAGGAGTGCGGACCTGTGGGAGGTCTTCATGATCACAGTGGTGGATGAGGGTGTATAGCCCCAAGTGACGAGGGGCGGTGGCGGCTAGGTCGAGTTCACCAGAGTTGCATGTATTTCATGCTAGAGGCAGCGGGTGCATCGAACGAAGTGTCAGTCGCTATCCCTATGACTCGACACATCCAATGGTTTATCCTTCTTGTGATGTGATGGCCCGATGGGTGGGTTTCTTGGTGGCGGCTCCGACAAGCTGAAGGTTGGAGATGAAGTTGGAAATCGAGGTAGAGAGCAAGGAAGTGTGAGCAAAGACAAGAAAAGATTTGGGGAAGAAGATTTATAGACAAAACTAGGGTTAGATACAAAAACAAGGGCTAGAATGATGACAATGGAGGAGCTTGAAGGGGGTAAGTGGTGGCCATTGTGGCTCGCATCGGTGGCTGGAACGAGGGGGGGACGCCCCTAGCCGTCAGATCTCAGATTGACCATCTAACGACCAAGACGGGATGCATGTTAGTGTTTTCCCTAGAAAGGGTGGCGGCTACTGGGCCGTGCCCCATAATTGGGCCAATTTTGTTCAAAAGCAAATAAACCCAACATTAAATAGATATATTCAATGGACCATATCTTTGGCTACATAGCTCTGATTCAGGCAATTTTTGCGCTGTTGGATTCATAATTGAATCCTCTACATTGTGGTACATATTAGAGATACAAAAGATCATAGTATTGAGGTTCAAAGCTTGATATAAGAAGGTGACATGATATAGCAAGATACTTAGTTAAAAGTACAAATTAAAGTCGCACATTGCAAAATTAACCATGGTAGTCAACAAAATCAGATAATCATGATGATCCCATTATGAATTCATAATCAAATTGAGTAAGACAGACTTGACGAGAGAGAGGAGTACAATAGAGGAGAGGGAAAAAGGAAAGGAAAGACTAACATTTATATTCTGAGTTAACCATATTACTAGGTGCATGTAGAAAGAGAAGTATGCATTTTGAATCACATTTTGTATTTACTTCCTCAATTTATTATAATAAATATCACTTCATGATATTTTTGCATAAACACCTTGAACGAATTCGATTTGAGAAAAACTACATTGTTAGACTTACATTAGCCTAGAAATTTTGGGATGTTACATGTTGTCTCAATTAATTTGATATTTTAGAAATGACTCAAACTCGTCCCTTTTATATATGGACACAGACACACAATTTTGCAAACAAAAAACCAATATTCTCCAACAATCATTGGGTATGCAAGTTTGCAAATAAATCATACATTGGACAGACCCAAATTGAACCAATGCAACATGGACTAGTCTTCTAACAGATAATGAATGTGGATAAAAAGGGGGGATTTGGTTCAAAGGATATATGGTTTTTTGGCTGTTAAAGACAATTGTTTCTCCAAGGAAATTAAAGAATGGGAAATTTTGCATCCTCAAATTTCAAATTACTTAATTTAAAAATTCGTTAAAAAAAGATGAATGAAATTCATTTAAAAAAAATATCAGATCACATGCATGTACCAAACCAAAATGGACCTAATTGGCTGGGGTGTGGTAGGGCAAGGTGAGGGATGTGTGTTTGTGTGTGTGTGTGTCTTACAGAGAATACTACCCGACTATGAACAAAAGACTTTACTTTTCCTGCCTTATTTGAGCAAAATTTTCTCCACCGCTTTGGCGAGACTTGGGTGTACGATTCTGAAGTTAGCTTTCACACCAAACAAATTTTGGGAACAGGAAGTTGTGTTTGGGTAAGCTTAAGGCTTTTTGGGTTTTTCTTGTTTCCCATTAGTCCATCCAGGTACGGGTCTGTTAGCGGGCAAATGGTCCCTGCAATCCAAGCCAGTTGTCTTTAGAGCAGTGACTTTACATCCTATGTACTGCTGCCCCAGATCTACCATGCATAAAGATGGGTACTTTTGGAAAACAAGTGTGTTTATATATATATATATATATATATATATATATATATATATATATATATTGGCACAACTCTCATGCTTTTATTCTCTCTCATAAGGTCATTATCTCTTTTGGGATTTTGTTGGGTAAGGGAAAACAAGAAAAGTTTATGCTGTTTGGGCAGCTTTTTCCTTCTGCATACACGTCTCTTAGCTGTTGCGAAATTATTTTTCGAAATTTTTTGCATGGACAGTCGTAGTCTTTTGTTGTTTGAGGATGCATTTTTAAAAAGACATAGTAAAACCTGCACCTCTTTGGGCACAGTGAAAACAAACTGGCAAGAAGTCGTATCAGGTTTTTACTTATGAAGTGTCTTTGTACATATGTATAGAGACAAAATAAGCAAAATTTTATATGAGGCATGTATATGTATATGTACACATCTTATACATAAAAAAAAAGAACAGAAAGAACAAAAGGGGTGAAGTTCAGAATACTTTTAGTACCTCCTTCACTGGTACATAGAATCCCCCCCCAAACTTACTCCACACTCTGTCCCAGAGTTGTGAAGTAGATCAGGTAGGGTAATGTTTACTCAGTGAGGGTTAGCTTGAAGCGCGCCTTTGCCCCACACATATTCTCCGTGTTTGCTATGGTAGTCGATGTGGTGGAGCTGGTCAGGCATCTCTTGATTTGATATCCATTCTAGCACGAAGATGTCGCAGTCGTTGGATAAAGGAATTTGTTGTGGACTGCAGTGGCAGAACTGAAGCTCATGCCATTTGCTAGTTGTTGTCTCCAGGAATGGTTGTATCAGCGCTGCTACCTCGTCATAGTATTTTCGTACCAAGCGCTCGAGGGATGTCAACACCGTCGATGTACACTGCATTGGATGATCTTTGTTTCCATGTGAGCTATTGTAGAAGATTCCTGCTCGTTGGCGAGTGTACATCGTAAGGAGCGTCTAGTGGTTGCAGTGCAGAATCGATAGGAAGATGATGTGTGGAACTCTGCACTGCAACTCTACCAGAAAAGATTGCTTTTCTCCTGTCTCGTCGGCAAGGCAGATGTCATTGAGCAGCATTGGATGAGCTGTGTATGTGTGTTCAAACTTCTTTTGTAGTATCTGGATGTAGGCGACTGCCACAGATATCACCAAACATCCTCCTTCTTTTACCATGTCCCTTATGTCATCAACAGGGAATATGACACTGCCTACCTCGTAGATGACGTCTGTGGGGGTAGAGTCAACTAACTTCAGAAGAACTTCATTGACCTGCTCATGCGTGAGTGTAGAGCACAAGAAACGATCGAAGTTGTTGATCAATTCTTCTGAAGTTTCAGGCGAAGCGGGGTCTTCGATTCCGTGTACCACTCGCAGGATTTCTAACCGTTTGCCTTCCCCGTAGATGTCTTCTTCCATCTCAGCTTCTTTCCCTGGAGTGTTGCTGGGTTGCGAAGATTCATCTACTTGGTCATTATCCAACAATCTTTCTGGTACCCCTACGTCTTGGAAGTAGCGCTTGTCTTTTATCAGCACTAGAGAGTAGGTGCTTCTGAGTTAGAAGAAGTCTTGGCCCTGGAGGTGCCTTATATTTCCAAATATGTTGAGCAGCTCCATGGCGCGCAAGATGACAAGTGCGCTATTCCCACTTCCTGATTCTGCTTGGACGGGGAAGTCTCTGATAGAGAAGAAGTTCCAAACCCCGCTATGACATTGGACTCCTTGCTTGATAGCTCGGAGAAGATGCATCGGTAGAGGCCTGAGATGTTTATCCTCCGGGCAACTGAAGATAAGTCCTAAGCGTGGCACCTCCTTGTTGCAATAGCTGAATAGCTGTACATCATGGTTTCGGAGGTCTACCACACATAGGAACCAGTTTTTGGGGTGCTTGTATGGGGCCAACACGAGGTTTGTGTTGTGCTCTTCAATGTGTCGCACCATGTTGGCCACCGCGATGGAGTCTGATACTCCCATCATTAATCTTCTTGCAAAGGTCAGGGTGGCATTGTATATCGTTTGTCGACCTATCCTGGTGTTGATGTTCTCGATGATTGCACCCTCTAGGACCCTGAACAACTTTTTTCTGACGATAGATGGGGAGCGGAATAAGCTTCTAAGTGTTCCCCATTGTACTGAAAAGTAGTTGTCGCTCCAGATTACTTCTTCTTCATCAGCCTGCAACCTTAGGACCTTATTTAGCAGCTTTTGGTCCCTGATCGTCACGTATCCGATGGCCCTTCTGTCGAAGTCTGCCATCTCGAAAGAATGTATCTCTGACGGTGCAAAGAATTCATATGCCATCGAGCTTTTTCCTCTGGGGGTGACTTTGGTTGGCCGCTTCAATGTCCCCCTCATCTCCCTCCAATTCATCAGAAGAATCCTCCCTGATGCTGACTAATTTGTCATTATCTTCAGCTTCATCAACGGAGGCAGAGGGAGCAAAGTCATTTATGCCTCGGGAGCTCTCCTCTCTCGCTGGAGACCCGTCGGCAGACCTGTGTGTCATCTCTTTATCGGGCGTTATAGAATGCCCTCTTGAAGAAGATGACACACCAAAAGTAGAGGGAGAAGATGAGGAGGGTGCAGAGCCTGAGACTGGGGGTGACAGAGACCTTCTCAGCACCCTTGGGCGCAGATGGTCGTCCCCCCTGTTTAGCCTCTCCTCAATCGCGTCAAGGCACTGGAGAGCCTGCTGTAGTGTGGCGTTGAGTGCCTCTAGTTGGCCGGGAAGGCCAACTAGAGTCAGCAGTTGCCACTCCTGGCTATTCAATCTCGGCTAGAAGATAGAAAACTTGCAGGTTAGTAAAGTAAAAGTAGTTGAGTGGCTTTCTGTTACCTCCCGCAAGTTATCGAGTTCATGCCCCAACATCTGTCTGAGTGATGGAGGGGCTCCTACAGATCTCCCTCTCATCCTCACGACACTCCTCCCGTGTGAAGACCTACCTGACGAGTGTGCAGCCTCACTCGGGCTGGTGTCAATCTCGACTATTCGTGAGGTAGTTGCTTCTGGGTGAGGCGTCAGCACTTTTGCGGCTGACTCTGCCCCGCCCGTTTGTGGTGGTGGAGAGGGTCGCGTTGTGGGTGGATATTGCTCCACATCTGTGTTTTTGGCGACCTCCTCTGTAGCTGCCACAGGAGACACTGGTGGCAGTGTCGGCGTAGGTTGCGCAGCTCCAAGCTCCATCTTGAGGATCTCGGCAAATGCCCTATTACTGGCGTCCGGCTGCACTTCTTCTTCCGCCACTAAGGGCACCACAGAAGTTACGGGAGCTACAGCTATTTCTTCTGCGGCAGCTTGCTTCAGGGCTAGTGTGGTTGTCTCAGCCCCAGTTGTCTCGATGACCTCCACGATCACCGTTACCTCTTCAGCCGCAAAAGATGTTGTTGTGGTTGCGGCTGGTAAGGCAGGAGCGACCACAGCTCTATTAATTGCTGTCGTCAGTGGCTCTGGAGCGGTGGGCGGCTCGACAGGAGTTGTGGAAGATTTGTCCTACCGTGTGTGGAGGGAAATTGGTTCTCCTCTTGCAGCCACCCTCTCTTGTATACTGTTGATGGCGGTGTAAGCGGCTTTGACTATCATCACTTCAATCTCTGTGGTGATGAAGACCAGCTTTTCTGCGTCGTAGTTGGCTCAGCTAGGAAGCGGAAGGAGGGTGTTTGTTCTCGTGAATTTGTAGAAATAGCTTCACCCCTCCTTCTTGATGAAGTTGGCCCCTATGAGGAACTTGAGGTTGATCTTCTTGTCACCCCTTGTCCTTGAAAGACTGTGCGGTTCCCTCGGGTACTTTAACCCGAATGCAATCAGATTGATGATGCCACCCATGCAGTACTCCTTGGTGGCATCTTTTATGGGGTGCAGCCTATTCAGCAAGAAGTGTCCCAGGTTGACCACCCTGCCGTCCATCATGTACCACATGAGATGGAGTTCTTCGGTGTAGACGTTGCTTGATTTGTTCTTGCTGAAGAGCAGGCATGCCACGAACTTGTGCACTATTCTCCAGAAGCAGGAGTGCACCGCCGCCACCTTGCTTCCTGGCTTAAATGATGACTCATCGGTCATCTTTATCCAGAGCTCCACTGGGTTGAACCCATCTCCTTCGATGATCCTTGCACTGTTGTTAAGTAGTTCCTTCTCTTCATCACTGGAAGAGAAGATTTCGTTGAGCATCTTCTCAGAGATGACGTGCTCGACATTGTATAGCCACCCCTACAGTCTGTCTGCTTCGCCATATTCTTCGATTTTCTTGGGTTTATTCTACACCCCGCGAAGAGATGACATGAACTCCCTGGTGAGTTTAGTGTAGGAGGTGGAGTGGCTGAAGCAGATCTTCCTCAGCCCTGATGTAGCTAGGACATTTTCCAGCCTGTCAAAAAATGCCTACTTGAAGGAAGGACGACTGGTGGCAGAACATGCTCAGATTGTAGATTTTTTTGCCAGTTTTGAGTATCGATGCACGTGCTCATTATCTATGTGCACGAACCTTCCCGGTGTGTGGTCCAGAGGTTCTGCCACTGCGGTTGAAACTATTGTTGGGGTCGTTACTTCTTCCGTCCTTGGTCTCTTTTCGGTTGTTGATGGCCCAGCTTCCTCAAGGTTTGGGAGTTTCTTCCAAACTGTCGTAGCTCCTATTGTGGCCTCCGCATCGATCCTCCGACCATGCTTGTCAACTTGAACGATGGTTTTCTTGGTACAGGCCATTTCTCTTATCATAAGACAAGTTTATTAAGCATTTAAATGTTTTACCTTACCCGATATCAGGTAAGGTAAAACTGTAAAGTCAATATCGGTGCCTAAAAGAAAATTGATTTCACCATAATAAATGTTTAGCCCGATACAAGAGCTACCTAACACCACCGCATCAGGCTTCAAACTGAGGGATATGATGCTCGCCCGATATGCCTATATCGGGCGATACGACATTTGGCTCAAAATCGTCATAGGTTCATCATGAGACATTGGGCGTCACTGTGAACGGCTATCATACCTGATATGATCGCCTGAAAAAAGGTGTCGCCCATGAGAAGAAACACGCGATGTGATACAAGACTGGGCGACACGGGAAAAATAAAATGTCATGGCCATTGCCTGATACGCCTAAAGTTCAAAGTGTGTCAGGCGACACAGTCACGCGATGCGAAGTGCCCGATATGATTGCTCTGAAAGCTAAGGTGTCGCCCGACAACAGAATCATGTGAAGCGATATGAAATTGGGTGACACGGCCTTGCCCGATATATGGTATCGGGCAAGCGCGCCTTATAGATGTGTCGCGCGACATGGTCAAAAGGTAACACTGCCAATCAAAAGTGTGTCGGGCGATACAAGGAAATCTGTTAGCCCGATACGAAAATGTGCGATATTAGGGTCGTGTCGGGCAAGCCAAATGATACGGCTGTTGGGTTATACCTTTGTTATTTGAAGATAGCTTGCGCGACATGGGAGCGGAAGCTAAGTGGCTGATACTAGAGCAAAGAGAGAAATTACTGCACAATACGGGAGTAGGTGAGTAGTAAATTCTGTAACCTGACACATTTTAACCTCAGATACTATATATAGAAATCCATGTCGGCTGAGGAGACAAATCATTCCCGAGTCGGGCAGTAAAATCAGTCCCATCCGTCAAATCAAGGGATATTACTCATGCCTCCCGTCACAGTTGCTCGCTGCTTGGCGTATCGTCTGACATGGCTTAGTGCTAAGGTGTGACGCCTGATATGCCTCGCCCGATAAGGGTGTGTCTCCCGTTTTACCTAAGTCTTTTGCCCGATAATGGCCAGGGGGCAAGGTATCTTTGCCCGATACAAGGTTTCAGAAAAAGATATTTGACTAAAAATAAAAAATAAAGCGAAGCAAAAAGCAATTGATGTGAGGTTCCCAGCCTCAGATAGCATTACTCATCAATGCTCATAAAACTGAGTGGTGGCCCATAAAACAGAAGAGTCAGAGCATGTGACGCATGCACTGACTCTGGCCTTATTACAATCATAATGTTCATAATGTTTTTCTTACAAGAAAGGAAATAAATGTCCTATTCTAAGAAGAGTAAAAACTTGGGCTGCCTCCCGAGGAGCGTTGTAGTTAGCGTCGTCAGCTTGACAACTTCAGATCCTTCACTTTGCGCCTTCATCTGTTTCCACATCCTACAAACTTATCTTTGTCCTTCTCACGAATGCTTCATCTTCATAGAACCTTTTTACTCTGTGTACGTTCACTGGAAAAACTTTGGATGGATCATCTTTATCATACAGCTCCATCATTCCTGATGGATATATCTTTTCTACGGTGAAGGGGCCAGACCACCTTGTTTGCAGCTTACCTGGAAAAAGACGTATAGAAGATTTAAATAATAAAACGTTGTCACCTTCACTCACATCCTTCTTCCTCAGGTGGGCATCATGCCACACCTTGGTCCTCTGCTTATAGATCCTTACATTCTCGTAGGCATGCATTCTCATCTCTTCGAGTTCCTATAGTTGTAGATACCTTTTCTCCCCTGCTTTTTCCAGATCCATATTCAGGAACTTAATCACCCAAAGAGCCTTGTGCTCAAGCTCTAAGGGTAGATGACAGGATTTCCCATAAATCAGGTTGTAAGGTGTGGTACCAATGCGTGCCTTATATGTTGTTCTTTAGGCCCAAAGGGCGTCATCGAGCTTCATTGACCAATCTTTCCTCATGCGGCTGACAGTCTTCTCTAAAATCTGCTTAATCTGTCTATTTGAAACCTCCACCTGCCCAGAAGTTTGTGGGTGGTAGGGCATAACGACCTTGTGTTTAACCCCATACTTTCGTAGAAGCGCTTCAAACTATTTTTCCCCGAAATGCGATCCACCATCGCTTATCACAGTATGAGGTATTCCGAAGTGAGGGAAGATAGTTATCTCAAACAGCTTGATCACTGATTTGGAGTCACAAGTTTGGGTGGAAACAGCTTCCACCCATTTAGACACATAATCTACCACGACTAAAATGTATTGATATCCTTTTGATAGGGGAAATGGACCCATGTAGTCAATTCCCCAGACATCAAAAATCTCAACTTCAACCCAATTGGCCATAGGCATCTCATTTCGTCTTCCAATGTTTCCTGTCGATTGGCATTCTTTACAAACTTTTACATAATTTGCAACATCCTTGAACAAGGAGGGCCAGTAAAACCCTGATTGCAGCACCTTGGCGGCGGTCCTTTCGCTCCCCAGGTGTCCTCCATATGGTGAGGCATGGATTTCATTCAGAATGCTTGGAACTTCCTCTTCAGGGATACACCTTCTGTACAGGTTATCTGCACATCTTCTAAAGAGAAGAGGATCATCCTAGTAGTAGTTCTTTACATCCAAAAAGAGTTTCTTCTTTTGATTGTATGTTATATCAGGAGGCAACTCCCTGCATGCAAGATAATTGCAAATATCTGCAAACCAAGGCAAATTCTCATATTTGGTTTCAACCATCAACAAGGCTTCATCAGCATAGGTGTCGTTAATAGGTGGCTGCTTATGGTCTTTGACTATGATCCTTGATAAGTGGTCGGTGACTACATTTTCCGCACCCTTTTTATCAACAATCTCGTGGATGAACTCTTGGAGTAACAAAGCCCACCTTAACAGTCTGGGCTTGGTATCCTTTTTCTGCATAAGATATCTTATTGCCCCATGGTCTGTGTATACCTTTACCTTTGTTCCAATAAGATAGGATCTGAACTTGTCAAAAGTGAAAACAATCGTGAGCATCTCCTTCTATGTAGTCATGTAGTTTACCTGAGCCTCATCCAGAGTAAGACTGGCGTAGCAAATGATATGGTGCCTTTTGTCCCTTTTCTGTCCCAGGACTGCTCCTATAGCATAGTCGTTGGCATCGCACATAAGCTCGAAAGGTAGCTCCCAATCCAGAGCATGAAGGATAGGCGGTGAGACAAGTGCATCTTTTAAGGCTTGAAAAGCATTTAGACAATCGTTAGAGAAGTCAAATTCAACATCCTTACCCATATGGTTTGACAACGGTTTTGAGATCTTTGAGAAGTCTTTTATGAATTGTTGATAGTAATCGGCGTGCCCTAGGAAACTTTGCACTCCAGTTACAGACTTCGGTGGAGGAAGTTTAGATATAGCTTCAACCTTTCCAACGTCTACCTCGATGCCATGCCTCGAGACTTTATGCCCTAGCACAATGCCTTCTCATACCATAAAATGGCACTTCTCCCAGTTCAAGACCAAACTCTTTTCCTCACAGCGTTGCAAGACCAGAGACATTTTTTTCAGACAGGCATCGAAGTCCTTCCCATAGACAGAAAAGTCGTCCATGAAAACTTCCACGACGTCTTCCAGAAAATCTGAAAACATCGATATCATGCAACGCTGAAATGTTGCGGGAGCATTGCACAAGCCGAAAGGCTTTCTTTGAAAGGCGTATGTACCACAAAGACAGGTAAAAGTAGTTTTATCCTGGTCATCTGGTAAGATGGGGACTTGATAAAACCCAAAAAAACTGTCCAAAAAGCAGAAATAATTGTGATGCGCCAATCTTTCTAGAACTTGATCTATGAAAGGAAGCGGATAATGATCTTTTTTGTGTCTTGGTTCAGTTTTCAGTAGTCTATACACATCCTCCATCTGGTGATAGTACAGACCGCCACCTCATCACCCTTGTCTCCTTTTACTACAGTTATACCTCCTTTCTTTGGTACCACATGGATCAGACTCACCCAGTCACTGTCACTGATTGGGTAAATGATCCCAGCATCCCTCAGTTTGATTACTTCTTTCTTCACAACTTCTTTTAGCATCTGTTTCAATTTTTTTTGGGGTTGAGCCAGAGTTTTAGCAGATTCTTCCAAATTAATGCGATGCATGCATAGCGCAGGGCTAAATCCTTTGTTATCCTCTACTGAATATCCTATAGCCTTCCTATGGAGCCTCAACTCCTCCAGAAGCTTTTCCAATTGATCCTTTGTAAGATAGGCACTCACGATGACATGATTTTTCTCTTCGTGATCTAGAAACTCATACCTTAAACCTTCAGGTAGCTGCTTCAACTCTGGCTTAGCCTTGGTTGCCTTTTCTTTTGGTGTCTCCTCTAGAGAAGCAAACTTAGCTATTTCTATTACCTCTTCCTCGTCGCTCAGATCTTCGTCAAACTAATTTAGATAGTTGAGAAACTCAGCATCCGCTGGATCTTCAAAATCAGAGTCTTGATTGCTTAACGCTCTCACAAAAGGGTCTACCGTTATGATATCCTCTTCCACCTCTTCACAAAACTGGTTGTATCTTTCTACGAAGTAAGCGGACTCTAGTAGGGATGGTCCCTTCATAGCATCCTTTACATTAAAATCTAAGTGATAGTTTTTGACCCTCAGAGTGATTATTCCTTCGACAACATCAATCAACACTCTTCCAATAGCCAAGAAGGGACGCCTAAAGATGATAGGACAGCTAGGGTCCTCCACAGTGTCAATGATCATAATGTCGCAAGGAATGAAGAAACTTCCCACACGGATTGGTACATCCTCAACAACTCCTACATGTCTTTTGAAGGTATTGTCCGCCAATTCAATCCTCATGTTGGTCTTTACCATATCAGTAAAACCCAGAAGTTGCGTGAGGCTTAGGGTCATACGGCTGATGCTAGACCCTAAATTAGCAAGCCTTTCTGCTCGATATTATCTCCAACAACAAAAGGAATGGTGAAAGCCCCTGGATCCTTCTTCTTGTTAGGTAAATTCGCCTTGACAAAAGCAGAAGACATATTAGCTAGGTGCACTATCTCTATCCTTCCGTCTCTATTCTTCTTGGTGATCAAATCCTTGAAAAACTTGGCGTAGGTTGGCATTTCCTCTAAAGCATCCAGAAAAGGTACTTCGAGGTGAAGCTTCTTTACTGACTCCATAAACCTCTTGTAGCGCTTTTTAAGATGTGTCTTTATAAGTTTGTAAGGGAAAGGCAACTTTGGAGAGTAAGGACTTCTTTTACCAAATAGGTCCTCCATAGATCTTGGTTCTGGCTCCCTGACACGAGCTTGTTGTTTGTCTTCCTCTGAGGGATTTTCTGTCATAGTCCTTGATTCAGGTTCCTCGGGTCTGGCTTCTTCAGGGCGTTCTACTGTCTTCCCTGATCTCAGCACCACCATTTTAGCAGATTCAGTGTTGGATGGTATCTTACCTGAGGGATTCTTTATTAACTCGCCCATTTGGGCCAGCTGCTGATCTATTTGGCGTTGGTAAGTTTGCATGTCTGCCATCTGAACCTGCATGGTGTTCAAAACTCCTGAATTGGACAGCGCGCTTTGTGCCAGCTGGTTGTTGATAGTATCCTATCTTTTGACAAACAATTGGCCCACCAAGTCTGGTTGGTTCGAGTTCTTGTCTTGACTTTGCTCCTTAGCTTGACCCTGGCCTTGACTAGGGTTAGCTTCTTGGCGATTTTGGTAATTTCCTTGCCCTTGAAAGTTTGCCTTGTTCGATTGGAAACTGGTAGTTCTGGTGTGGGCTCTGATCTCCAAACCACGAAATAATCCCAATTTAAACATGTGCGGAAGCAACCGATAATCAGCGGAAGACAAAAATCACGGAAAATTAAAACTTTTCGAGATAAGAGCTTGAAACCACAAACCTTTTCCATAGAAAAAGGATTTAAACTGTATACATCTCTGTCAAATTACTTCTTGAGTAATTATATACAACATGGTACAAAATCTCAAGAACTCATACTCAAAACACTCCAAGACCTGAGAGTACAGAGGACACATAGGACTGACTCTAACTACACCATATAGCAGGTTGAATCTCCACCTGAGATATACTGCTACTCCTGGTGCTGCTGTTGCTGGGATTGGTCACCTGTATTCTTGTTCCTCCGTCTTCGACGACCACCTAAAAAGTTGAAGTCTACGGGGTGAGACAATTATACATAATTGCCCCAGCGAGAGTTATAACTCTCCACTAGAAACTTTATAAGCAAAACAAAGAATAACTTAAGCAGTAAAACTTTCAAAGTATTCAATAGCAGTTTAGATAGTAACAAGAGTCCAACATTTCTGAAAGATGAAGAACATCTACATTATTCAATGTAACATCAATCAAGTAACTTGTAGTTAACTCTAACAGATATACTACACTATTGATTATGTTTTTCAAACATTATTATGCCCTGTGGAGATGAGGCATACCACTCATACTCCAACTGATCGCTAAGAAGTCACATCAGTATCATACATAGGTCATTAAAAGAGCCGGATTCTTATGACCTCATCTTCCTCAGTCAGTTAGAGGATTGTTTGCAGGACATCTTACGGGATGTCTGCTATTTATAGCTCACCAGGGTAAACTGGTCCTTCGCTATTTTAGAGTTACAGTGGTGTTCTGTACTCTCTTCGCCATCGGAAGATTTCTTGTTTATCTTTCATCGATGCGGTGTTTGTGTCTTTTTGGGAGAATAGAGATACATCTCACCTTTTGGTGAAGGTTTGATGGACTATAAAAATCTACATCAATTCCTCTCACCTTTTGGATTCGGTAGTGAAGGTTTGACGGACTATAAAAATCTACATCAATTCCTACACTAGGATGTAAGGTTCTACACATCCATATACCCCGCATACTCAAAAGTATATGATCCAGGAGTTCGCTTGGGAAAACCTGTTTCACCATCATTTAGACTCTGACAATGATGGGTCTATGATCACGGCTCTACATTATGCTTGATTTGTTAGGTACATTCAGTATTCTTTTAACATCATACATTGTTCTTCAAACAATAACATTAGCATAACAGCTATAAATGAGAATACTAAAATCTAGCAAGCCTAACTCTTTTCAATCATCAGTTCTCAATCATCTGATCACAATTCATCTGTCAAGGATAACCTTGATGGTATTTATGGCTCTTACAGCCCATAAATCTCAATAGATGTCACTAGCAGTGCATCAAGATATCTCACTTATTCATAAAGCTTAGAACATGCTTTCAATGAATATAGTATTGTAATCCATACCTGGATATGATCATCATCACATGACAACCTGCAAGGTTAATTCAACTGATAACAGTAAACAATTCATCAATCAGGGTTTACTATTCATCTTTCATGTCATCACCCTAGAATTAGGGTTTACTATTCACTCCATGGTGAATTGTACTCATTACATCATTATGTAAGAGGAACATCATCATTAAAGCTCCTAAATAAGATTAAGATTCATTAGACATCATAATTAGGGTTTCCATGATCTCATATAGGTGGATCATTCCCTAATCATGCACATTCATGTGTATTGAAAGTATCTTACTTGAGTTTCCACCTTAAAAGGGTACTTTCTCTCTCTTAGGATACTTTCTCTCTCCTCTCACTAGTAGATGGTGATAACACCACTCCAGATCAGGTTGGGTTATGTCCTCATTGACTAACATAAGCCCTAACATCACTATCATGTGATTAGGGTTTGATTAGAACAAGGTTTTACTTCATTAAACCCCTCAAGGGTATTTTGGTAATTTGCCTCATGATCACCATCATGGGTCAACTCATTAACCACTTAATCCCTTAATGACCTAGGTTACCATTAGGGTTTAGATTAGATCATCATTGAACCAATTACATCATCAATTGATTAAGTACAAACCACTATGTACATCTTCAAACGGTTTCAACCACCAAACGGTCTTGAGACCGTTTGGTCTCAAACGGTCTTGAGACCATTTGGTCCAAACGGTCTTGAGACCGTTTGGATGTGTTGACCGTTTAGAAGGGTTGACTTTCCAAACCGTTTGATCAAAACGACTTGAGATCGATTGGACCAAACGATCCTGGGGTCGTTTGAGCCCAAACGGTCTTGAGACCGTTTGGCCCAAACGGTCTTGAGACCGTTTGGTCCAAATGGGCTCAAACCGTTTGGACCTCCAAAGTGGTTCAAAGGTTACCAATGTTCATGGATATGTATGTTGAAGCCCTCAATTGGCCAAAGCCATGTTAACCACTTATAAATTGAGTCAATTAGGATTAGCCTTAGTCAATTGGACATCAAATTGACCCTCAATTGGAAGCCAATTAGGGTTGAATCCTTTTTAATTAGGGTTTCAAATCGGATGGTCATCAATGCTCAACAATGTGAATCAATTCAAGGTTGAACCTATCAATTGACCTCCAATTGGGCTCAAACTTGGCCCAAACGGTCTTGAGGTCGTTTGGACATCATACAAACGGTCTTGAGACTGTTTGCCCAAAGTTGGACCAAAAACTAAGTCGGTTTGATTAGGATTGAACTCCAATTAGGTCAAAAATCAGCATTTTTATCAATTCATCAACTTCTTTCAATTGGACCTTCAAACCATTAGATTTTCTCAACCCTAGACCTTCAAATGGTCTTGAGACCGTTTGGAGGAACCCCCAAATGGTCTTGAGACCATTTGGGTCCTTCAACCCAAAACTCAACAAGATCTATGTTTTAAAACAGCAATTTTGACCCGATTAGGGTTTGGATGTTGAAGTGCCTTCAACTCTCAATTGGTTAAGAATTAAACTTTGACTCTTTGCAGGAATGAAATTCAATATATAACCAAAAGACCCTCAAACGGTCGTCCCTTGGTCAACCCTATCAAATGGTCTTGAGACCGTTTCAATCCAAACGGTCTTTCAAGACCGTTTGAGGGCAAACGGTTTGAAACCGTTTGACCCCAAACAGTTTGCAACCGTTTGGACCAAAAGGGTCCAAGGTCGTTTGGTAAAGTAGCATAGGGATGCACGCCCCTCATCTTCAACCTCTGTCAAGGTCGGTTCTCCCACCGTTTTGCTTGCAAAAGTGCAAGGAAGAAGGGAGATAGAAGAGGAACTAACATGCTAATTTTGCAAGAACAAAGTAAGCATATAAAGCAAGAGTTTAGAGTTATAAAACCCGCCTAAAGGTTGTTCCTAGAGCTCCAAGCCTTCAAGATTCATGCCTCTAATGGTGTCTTGAGCTCCTCAACTTGGTCAGAGGTGATTCCTCCAAGGAAAGGTAGGGTTGGTCGGCTAGAACAAGAAGACTAAGTAAGCTATCCACAAAACCAACCTTAAAGGATGAATTCTTCCATGAATTCAAGCTAGAAGGTGGTGTTCTCTTACCTAGAACAGGTTGGTCGTCCCCCTGAGCTCCAGAGCTTTTCCTTAGCCGTTTGAGAAAGAAGAGAAATGAGGGAGTGAAGGGGAAACGTTGGTTTGGTTTGTAATGAAAGGTGCTTATATAGTTTAGGCTGATTTTCACCATAAGGACCTTTAGAACTTGAAATTCTCATCCAAGTCCCTCCTTAATCTTAGGCACGTCCACACTCATCTAGACTTATGCAAAGCTCATGAAATATCAAGATCTAAGGGTAAATAAAGCCAACTCTCAACTAGGGTACATACATGAAAGGTTTCCATACCCATTCTAGGTGATTTTTATCACAAAGATCATTTTCCTCATCTGATTATTCATTGATGTGCCTCTTTCATCATTTCTACTCTAAATGATGTCAAGAGTTATAAAAGATGCTCTAGAAGGTGAAAATTACAAGTTGCACTCCTCAATTTGGGTAAATTGCACTTTACTCCAAATTAGGGTTTTCAAGCATAAGGATTGCTTCCACAGCTGCACCTTGGTGCACAAGCTTGGGAAATCCTTCAAACTTCATCATAACATCCTCATGATGTCTCAACATCAAAGGAACATCTTAACCTGTAAATTTGCAAGTTAAACCCTTAAACTGGGTAATTTGCACATAGGTCCCTGCATTACAAAATAATGCTACAACTTTACATATAAAGGAGCAAAATTGAAAGTAAATGTTCCTGAGGAACTTAATTACATGTCAGGGAGTATTCAAAAGTATATAATTACATATTTAGGCAAAACTTCCAGGGTTAGGTTATAACCCATGTCAGGGATGTTACAAATTATCCACCCCTTCACAAGGATTTCGTCCCCGAAATCGATAAAGTGTATTAGAAGAAAAGAGTAGGATATTTCCTTCTCATCTCATCCTCTAGTTCCCAAGTGGCTTCTTCAACACCACGATGGTTCCAGAGAACTTTCACAAGGCTTATATCTTTCTTCTTTAACTTTTTAGTTCTGTTATCTAGGATAGACACTGGTCCCTCCTCATATGTTATATATTCATTCAATTCTACTTCCATAGGTTGTAGAACTGACTCGGTGTCTGGGTGACATTTCCTCAGCATGGAAATGTGAAACACAGGGTGTAACTTCAGCAACTCCTGAGGTAGCTCTAGTCTATAGGCCACCTTTCCAACTCTTTCAACAATTGGATAAGGTCCCATAAATCTAGGAGCTAACTTCCCTTTCTTTCCAAAACGAAGAACTCCTTTCCAAGGTGAGACTTTAAGATATACTCTGTCTCCAACCTGGAACTCTAGGGGTCTATGACGTTTATCAACATACGACTTCTGCCTATCCTGTGCAGTCTTAAGTTGTTGCTATATAACTTTAATCTTTTCTATAGTTTGTTGCACAATATCAGGACCCAACAACTGGTGCTCACCAGTCTCATACCAACACAAGGGTGATCTACAACGTCTACCATATAAGGCTTCATATGGTGCCATATCAATGCTATGTTGATAGCTATTGTTATAGGCAAACTCTATCAAGTTCAGATGTAGATCCCAACTCCCGGTAAACTGGAGAGCACATGCTCTCAACAGGTCTTCCAAGGTCTGTATAGTCCTTTCTGACTGTCCATCAGTCTGTGGGTGAAAGGCTGTACTAAACCTTAGCTTGGTGCCTAGGGCTCTGTGTAACTGCTCCCAAAAGCGACTTGTAAACTGGGGACCTCTGTCAGAAACTATAGTGACAGGAACTCCGTGCAAACGCACTATCTCCTGAACATACAACTGAGATAACCTTTCAGCAGAATAGGTTGTTTTGATAGGTAGGAAATGTGTTGTCTTAGTCAACCTATCTACAACTACCCAAATGGAATCATGTCCTTTGTTTGTCCTGGGTAGGCCAACAACAAAGTCCATGGTCACATGGTCCCACTTCATTGTGGTATGGGTAAAGGTTGCATTGTTCCTGTAGGTTTTTGGTGCTCAGCCTTGACCTGCTGACACACAGGACACCTCAGAACAAACTCAGCTACATCCTTCTTCATCCCAGGCCACCAATACATATCTTTCAAGTTTCGATACATTTTGGTGCTCCCTGGATGCATAGCATACATTGAAGAATGAGCTTCCTCCAGAACTAACTTCCTCAGGTTATTAACATCTGGCACTATCATCCTCCCATGATAGCATGCCACCTGGTCATCTGACTCATGAAAACCTTCTCGCTTCTCATCACCAAGCTCAGATCTAATCTGTTGAACTGCAGCATCAACTTGTTGTGCCTCCTTTATCTGCTCTCTTAGAGTAGGTTTAATATGCATCTCAGCTAACAAACCGACTAACAATGACACCTTCAACTTCACATTGTCTTGCCTTAAAGAGATAAGCATATCTCTCCTAGAGCATACTAAAGAACTTAGTAGTGCTCTATCCATGGTTGATGTTGCTGATTTCCTACTCAAGGCATATGCAACTACATTGGCCTTGCCTGGATGGTAATCAATTGTACAGTCGTAGTCCTTGATTAACTCCATCCAGTGACGTTGCCTCATGTTAAGCTCATGCAGAGAGAAGATATACTTAAGGTTCTTGTGGTCTGTGAAAATCTGGAAGGTTTCTCCGTAGAGATAATGTCTCCAAATTTTCAAGGCATGGACCACAGCAGCTAACTCTAGATCGTGTGTCGGATAATTCTCCTCGTGTTTCTTAAGCTGTCGGGAAGCAAAAGAAATCACTTGTTTATCCTGCATCAACACACATCCGAGTCCATTCTTGGAGGCATCACAGAAAACTACATATTCCTTTCCTTGTTCAGGTAGCACAAGTACAGGTGCACTTTTCAACCTCTCCTTCAACAGCTGAAAGGATTGTTGACACTTATCACTCCAAGCAAAAGGAACATCTTTCCTGGTTAACTTGGTCAAAGGTAAGGCTATAGAACTGAAATTCTTAATAAACCTTCGATAATAGCCAGCTAATCCCAGGAAACTTCTAATCTCCGTCGGTGTCTTCGGTTGTTCCCACTGTAGAACAGATTCCACTTTTGCAGGGTCAACACGAATTCCCAAGGCAAATACCACATGTACAAGGAAAGACACTTCAGATAACCAGAACTCGCACTTGCTAAACTTAGCATATAGCTTATGTTCTCTTAGCAATGTTAAAGTTTGGCGAAGATGTTGCTCATGCTGCTGAGCATCCTTACTATAAATCAGGATGTCATCTATGAAGACGACAACACACTGATCAAGAAAGGGTCGAAAGACTCTATTCATGAGTTCCATGAATGCAGCTGGTGCATTGGTTAGTCCAAACGACATAACCGTGAACTCATAGTGACCATATCTTGTCCTAAAGGCAGACTTGGATATGTCACTATCCTTAATGCGGAGTTGATGATATCCAGACCTTAAGTCTATCTTGGAGAAGACTGTTGCTCCACGCAACTGGTCAAAAAGATCATCAATCCTCGGCAAAGGATACTTATTCTTTATTGTTACTTTATTGAGTTGTCTATAGTCAATGCACAGCCGCATTGATCCATCTTTCTTTTTAACAAACAAAACCGGAGCACCCCAAGGTGAGGTACTCGGTCGGATGAAACCCTTCTCAAGTAACTCTTGAAGCTGTTTCTTGAGTTCTGCCATCTCGGCAGGCGCCATCCTATACGGAGTCTGGGCTATGGGTTTTGTATCTGGGACCAAATTGATCTCAAAATCAATCTCCCGAGGTGGCGGTAAACCAGGAAGTTCTTCAGGACACACATCTTCGAATTCCCTGACTATAGGAACTTCAGCAGGATTGGGACTCTCCTTGGTAACATCTACCACATGGGCTAAGAATGCATAACATCCTTGCCTCATCAACTTATCAGCAACCATAGCTGATACAAGACAGGTGGGCAGAATCTTTCTTTCTCCTTGAAAGATCCATGTGTTGCTTTCATCAGCAAACACTGCCAACTTGGACTCACATTCCAAAACAACTCGATATCTTTCCAAGGTATCCATCCCTAGGATTACATCAAATCCTTGCATATCAAGCGGTATAAGGTCCACTTGAATGCGATGTTTAGAAAAGAAGAGGATGCAGGGAGAGCATACCTCCTGCAAAATAGCAGACCCACTCAACGGAGTCTCCAACAACAACCTATCTGCCCTATGACTAGCTGTCATATTGCAGTTATGAATCACTCTTCGAGTGATGAAAGAGTGCGTAGCACCCGGGTCAATCAGAACAGATACTACACAAGATTTAAACATATCAGAATATAAAAGTTCCATCTGACCTATCACCACTTGTGGATCAACCACTGCCTATGGCGGGTTCATAGCATAGAACCTCGCTGTAGCCTGTTGTTGAGGTGGTGCTGATGATCCAGCTTGAGACGCTTGCCTGCGTCCTCGAGCTGCTCCTTGAGATTATCCTCTCTGTGATCCCTGTTGTCCTTGTCTCGGAGGCTGTGTCACACTGACAGGCTTAGATCGGCAGTCCTTCATCAAATGTCCCACCTTACCACAGTTGTAGCAGCTTTTCTCTTGTGGTCTTGGTGGTCCAGTTGCGGACATTGATGCAGAACTCTGAGTCTCCCGAGGTGGTTGTCCTCATCCTCTACCTCTACTTGGAGGCCACTGAGTCTGAGAACTAGATCTAGATGGTGGAGGGTTAGGTGCAGAGGATCTAGGCTTCTTAAAGTCCCTAGATGAAGAACCCTGGAACTGTGGATATCTCTTCTGAGTTTGCCTCTTCTCAACCACAAATCTCTCTATCCTTCGGACTGACTCAACGAAGGTAGAGAATCTCTCTCGGTTTTCTAAGGCAGACACAGGGGTACTCATGTCAGCATTCAAACCCCTCTCAAACCTCCTGATTCTTTCTTCTTCTGTGGCAGCCATGTGCGGACAAAACCGCAGCAACTCCATGAACTTAGCTTCATACTCGCTAATGTTCATCATGCCCTGCCTCAGTCTCTCAAATTGAGATATCTTCTCGTCTAGGAAGGTCTTTGGGAAATATCTATGAACAAATTCCCGCCGAAAATCTTCCCACGAGATCTCTATTCCAGGTCTCTTCTGCTCTTCCATTGTCCACCAATGACCAGCGCTTCCTTTGAGAAGATAGACAGCATGTCTGACCTTCTCAGCTTCAGGGATGTTGAGGATCCTGAAAGCCTTCTCCAGCTCCATCAACCACAGATCAGCATCTGCGGGGTCAGCAGTCCCAAGGTACTCGGTAGCTCCGACACGACATAGTCGCTCGAACGTCTTCTCGATACCTTGACCTTCTGGTTGGACAGGTGCCCTGGGTACAGGCATCGGCATCCTGTCAGTTATATGTGTCATGGCAGTCATAAACTGCCCGAACATCGTCTGAACTGCTGGGTTACCCATGTCGGCTGGGTCGAACTGGGGTGGCTCTCTGGGTTGTTCTGGTACAGGCTGTTCTCTCTCTGGTACTCCTACACCGCCTTGAGGTGCACTAGCACTACTTTCTACCACGTTCTCATCATGTGGCTCTGACATTCTTATGTATCTTCTTCTCCTGAGGAGCAGAAGATTCTATTAGATAAGGAAGGAATACTAAAGATAGACTCGACTTCCTAAGTCCTATGCCTCTGTAGACTCGGCGAACCTAGAGCTCTGATACCACTTAATTGTGGGCTCCGATCTCCAAACCACGAAATAATCTCGATTTAAACATGTGCGGAAGCAACCGATAATCAGCGGAAGACAAAAATCACGGAAAATTAAAACTTTTCGAGATAAGAGCTTGAAACCACAAACCTTTTCCATAGAAAAAGGATTTAAACTGTATACATCTCTGTCAAATTACTTCTTGAGTAGTTATATACAACATGGTACAAAATCTCAAGAACTCATACTCAAAACACTCCAAGACCTGAGAGTACATAGGACACATAGGACTGACTCTAACTACACCATATAGCAGACTGAATCTCCACCTGAGATATACTGCTACTCCTGGTGCTGCTGTTGCTGGGATTGGTCACCTGTATTCTTGTTCCTCCGTCTTCGACGACCACCTAAAAAGTTGAAGTCTACGGGGTGAGACAATTATACATAATTGCCCCAGCGAGAGTTATAACTCTCCACTAGAAACTTTATAAGCAAAACAAAGAATAACTTAAGCAGTAAAAGCTTTCAAAGTATTCAATAGCAGTTTAGATAGTAACAAGAGTCCAACATTTCTGAAAGATGAAGAACATCTACATTATTCAATGTAACATCAATCAAGTAACTTGTAGTTAACTCTAGCAGATATACTACGCTGTTGATTATGTTTTTCAAACATTATTATGCCCTGTGGAGATGAGGCATACTACTCATACTCCAACTGATCGCTAAGAAGTCACATCAGTATCATACATAGGTCATTAAAAGAGCCGGATTCTTATGACCTCATCTTCCTCAGTCAGTTAGAGGATTGTTTGCAGGACATCTTGTGGGATGTCTGCTATTTATAGCTCACCAGGGTAAACTGGTCCTTCGCTATTTTAGAGTTACAGTGGCGTTCTGTACTCTCTTCGCCATCGGAAGATTTCTTGTTTATCTTTCATTGATGCGGTGTTTGTGTCTTTTTGAGAGAATAGAGATACATCTCACCTTTTGGTGAAGGTTTGACGGACTATAAAAATCTACATCAATTCCTCTCACCTTTTGGATTCTGTAGTGAAGGTTTGACGGACTATAAAAATCTACATCAATTCCTAGACTAGGATGTAAGGTTCTACACATCCATATACCCCACATACTCAAAAGTATATGATGCAGGAGTTCCCTTGGGAAAACCTATTTCACCATCATTTAGACTCTGACAATGATGGGTCTATGATCAGGGCTCTACATTATACTTGATTTGTTAGGTACATTCAGTATTCTTTTAAGATCATACATTGTTCTTCAAACAATAACATTAGCATAACAGCTATAAATGAGAATACTAAAATGTAGCAAGCCTAACTCTTTTCAATCATCAGTTCTCAATCATCTCATCACAAGTCATCTGTCAAGCATAACCTTGATGGTATTTATGGCTCTTACAACCCATAAATCTCAATAGATGTCACTAGCAGTGCATCAAGATATCTCACTTATTCATAAAGCTTAGAACATGCTTTCAATTAATATAGTATTGTAATCCATACCTGGATATGATCATCATCACATGACAACCTGCAAGGTTAATTCAACTGATAACAGTAAACAATTCATCAATCAGGGTTTACTATTCATCTTTCATGTCATCACCCTAGAATTAGGGTTTACTATTCACTCCATGGTGAATTGTACTCATTACATCATTATGTAAGAGGAACATCATCATTAAAGCTCTTAAATAAGATTAAGATTCATTAGACATCATAATTAGGGTTTCCATGATCTCATATAGGTGGATCATTCCCTAATCTTGCACATTCATGTGTATTGAAAGTATCTTACTTGAGTTTCCACCTTAAAAGGGTAATTTATCTCTCTTAGGATACTTTCTCTCTCCTCTCACTAGTATATGGTGATAACGCCACTCCAGATCAGGTTGGGTTAAGTCCTCATTGACTAACATAAGCCCTAACATCACTATCATGTGATTAGGGTTTGATTAGAACAAGGTTTTACTTCATTAAACCCCTCAAGGGTATTTTGGTAATTTGCCTCATGATCACCATCATGGGTCAACTCATTAACCACTTAATCCCTTAATGACCTAGGTTACCATTAGGGTTTAGATTAGATCATCATTGAACCAATTACATCATCAATTGATTAAGTACAAACCACTATGTACATCTTCAAACGGTTTCAACCTTCAAACGGTTTCAACCACCAAACGGTCTTGAGACCGTTTGGATGTGTTGACCATTTAGAAGGGTTGACTTTCCAAACCGTTTAAAGCTCAATCGGTTTGAAACCGTTTGATCAAAATGACTTGAGATCGATTGGACCAAACGATCCTGGGGTCCTTTGAGCCCAAACGGTCTTGAGACCGTTTGGCCCAAACGGTCTTGAGACCGTTTGGCCCAAACGGTCTTGAGACCGTTTGGCCTCAAACGGTCTTGAGACCGTTTGGCCTCAAACGGTCTTGAGTCCATTTGGATCCAAACGGTCTTGAGACTGTTTGGTCCAAATGGGCTCAAACCGTTTGGACCTCCAAAGTGGTTCAAAGGTTACCAATGTTCATGGATATGTATGTTGAAGCCCTCAATTGGCCAAAGCCATGTTAACCACTTATAAATTGAGTCAATTAGGATTATCCTTAATCAATTGGACATCAAATTGACCCTCAATTGGAAGCCAATTAGGATTGAATCCTTTTTAATTAGGGTTTCAAATCGGATGGTCATCAATGTTCAACAATGTGAATCAATTCAAGGTTGAACCTATCAATTGACCTCCAATTGGGCTCAAACTTGGCCCAAACGGTCTTGAGGTCGTTTGGACATCATCCAAACGGTCTTGAGACCGTTTTCCCAAAGTTTGACAAAAAAACAAAGTCGTTTTGATTAGGATTGAACTCCAATTAGGTCAAAAATCAGCATTTTTATCAATTCATCAACTTCTTTCAATTGGACCTTCAAACCATTAGATTTTCTCAACCCTAGACCTTCAAACGGTCTTGGGTTGTGCCCAAGCTGTCTTGAGACCGTTTCGAGGAACCCCCAAACGGTCTTGAGACCGTTTGGGTCCTTCAACCCAAAACTCAACAAGATCTATGTTTTAAAACAACAATTTTGACCCGATTAGGGTTTGGATGTTGAAGTGCCTTCAACTCTCAATTGGTTAAAATTAAACTTTGACTCTTTGCAGGAATGAAATTCAATATATAACCAACAGACCCTCAAACGGTCGTCCCTTGGTCAACCCTATCAAACGGTCTTGAGACCATTTCTATCCAAACGGTCTTGCAAGACCGTTTGAGGGCAAACGGTTTGAAACCGTTTGACCCCAAACGGTTTGCAACCGTTTGGACCAAAAGGGCCCAAGGTTGTTTGATAAAGTAGCATAGGGATTCACGCCCCTCATCTTCAACCTCTGTCAAGGTCGGTTCTCCCACCGTTTTGCTTGCAAAAGTGCAAGGAAGAAGGGAGATAGAAGAGGAACTAACATGCTAATTTTGCAAGAACAAAGTAAGCATATAAAGCAAGAGTTTAGAGTTATAAAACCCGCCTAAAGGTTGTTCCTAGAGCTCCAAGCCTTCAATCCTCACGCCTCTAATGGTGTCTTGATCTCCTCAACTTGGTCAGAGGTGATTCCTCCAAGGAAAGGTAGGGTTGGTCGGCTAGAACAAGAAGACTAAGTAAGCTATCCACAAAACCAACCTTAAAGGATGAATTCTTCCATGAATTCGAGCAAGAAGGTGGTGTTCTCTTAGCTAGAACAGGTTTGTCTTCCCCCTGAGCTCCAAATCTTTGCCTTAGCCATTTGAGAAAGAAGAGAAATGAGGGAGTGAAGGGGAAACGTTGGTTTGGTTTGTAATGAAAGTTGCTTATATAGTTTAGGTTGATTTTCACCATAAGGAGCTTTAGAACTTGAAATTCTCATCCAAGTCCCTCCTTAATCTTAGGCACGTCCACACTCATCTAGTCTTATGCAAAGCTCATGAAATCTCAAGATCTAAGGGTAAAGAAAGCCAACTCTCAACTAGGGTACATACATGAAAGGTTTCCATACCCATTCTAGGTGATTTTCATCACAAAGATCATTTTCCTCATCTGATTATTCATTGATGTGCCTCTTTCATCATTTCTACTCTAAATGATGTCAAGAGTTATAAAAGATGCTATAGAAGGTGCAAATTACAAGTTGCACTCCTCAATTTGGGTAAATTGCACTTTACTCCAAATTGGGGTTTTCAAGCATAAGGATTGCTTCCACAGCTGCACCTTGGTGCACAAGCTTGGGAAATCCTTCAAACTTCATCATAACATCCTCATGATGTCTCAACATCAAAGGAACATCTTAACCTGTGAATTTGCAAGTTAAACCCTTAAACTGGGTAATTTGCACATAGGTCCCTGCATTACAAAACAATGCTACAACTTTACATATAAAGGAGCAAAATTGAAAGTAAATGTTCCTGAGGAACTTAATTACATGCCAGGGAGTATTCACAAGTATATAATTACATATTTAGGCAAAACTTCCAGGGTTAGGTTATAACCCAGGTCAGGGATGTTACATCTGGTGAACTGACTGTAAGGACCCTGACCTCTGTTTAGGGCTTATCTTGTTTGCTTTGCTTAACCCTGGGGTTTAGTTGCCTTCTAATCACCTTTTGTGGGCTCCGATCTCCAAAACCAAGATATAAACACGATTTAAACTTAGCGGAAGCATTCGATTAGTTGCGGAATATGAAAAATTACTTGAAATTAAAATTTTTGAGACAAGATCTGGAAATTATAAAACTCCTTTTTATAAGAAACCAAGTAAACAGTTTACATCTCTGTTAAACCACTTCTTGAGTAGTTATATACAACATGATTCAAAATATCAGGAGCCAACATCAAAAACTCAAACCACTGATTCCTAGGACCTGAGAGTACAGAGACGACATAGGAATATCTAACTACATAACTCAGCAGCCAGTATCTCCACCTGAGATTCACTGTTGCCCCTGGTACTGTTGTTGCTCATCCTTAAATAGTCTCCTTCATCTTCGACGACCACCTAAAAAGAGTTAAAATCTACGGAGTGAGACAATATACAAATTGTCCCAGCGAGAGTTATAACTCTAACTAGAAGCTTTATTATAACATTAAGGAATATCATAGACAAGATATCATAAATCATACAACAACAGGTTTAATAACAAGTGAAGCAACTTCTACTTAAGCAGTCATGTCTTTAAAGCATATAAAGGACATGTATACAAAATATCTGAACAGATCACTAATGTAAACAATGTAACACCAAACATTGTTCCTCGTAGTTAAACCTAAGCACATATACTACGCGGTTGATTATGTTTTACAAACATTATTGTGCCCTGTGCAGATGAGGCATACCACTCATACTCCAACTGATCGCTAAGAAGTCACATCAGTATCATACATAGGTCATTAAAAGAGTCGGATTCTTAAGACCTCATCTTCCTCAGTCAGTTAGAGGATTGCTTGCAGGACACTTTGTGTCTATGCTGTTATAGCTTACCAGGGTAATCTGGTCCTTCGCTATTTTAGAGTTACAGTGGCGTTCTGAACTCTCTTCATCATCGGAATATTTCTTGTTTATCTCTCACCGATGCGGTATTTGTGTCTTCTTTGGGAGATTTGTGGTACATCTCACCATTTTGGTTTTGTAGTGAAGGATTGACGGACTATGATAAATCTACATCAATTCCTACACTAGGATGTAAGGATTTATGCATCCATCTCCCCCACATACTCAAGAGTATGTGATCCAGGAGTTCCCTTGGGAAAACTTGTTTCACCATCATTTGGTCTCTGACAATGATGGATCTATGATCAGGGCTCTACATTACACTTGATTAGTTATGTACATTCAGTATTCTTTTAACATCATACATTGTTCTTCAAACAATAACATTGGCATAACAGCTATAAAATGAGAATACTAAATGTAACAAGCCTAACTCTTATCAATCATCATTTCTCAATACATTCATCACAAGTCATCTCTAAAGCATGACCTTGATGGTATTTATGGCTCTCACATCCCATTTAATTCATAGGTTTCCATTGACAAGGCATCAGGATATATCACTATTCATAAAGCTAAAGCATGCTTTCAATGAATATAGTTTCATAATCCATACCTGGATATGATCATCATCTCATAACAACCTGCATGGTTAATTCAACTTATAACAGTAAACAATTCATTCTAGAAGTTACACTTTCAAACTCTTAGAAGAGTCAAGTTCCCAAATATTCATCAATTAGGGTTATTCATTTCCTTTACTTATGATTAGGAATATTGATCCCTCATCTCATACTTCAATCTTGAGGATTCATGCTTAAAAGCATAACTGGAAATAGGGTTTCACCCTATACAATTTAAGGTTATTGAAATCTCTTCATCTTATAAGACATCATATTTGGTAACTTGTTCTCAAAGTTTCATACCTAAAGGCATGACCCAGGACTAAGGTTAACATACCCCATCCTTCATTGTTAATATTTCCTTTTTGGATTTTTAGTCCAATTCTAGTATGCAACTCTGCCATCCTTGGAAGCATGACAGGGTATGGTGAGTATTTGCCTTAAATACAACATTTATTGAACATCATAATTTAGGGTTTACTATTCACATCACATGTCATCACCCTAAAATCAGGGTTTACTATTATTCACTTCATGGTGAATAGAACTCAGTACATTATCATGTATGACAAACATCATCATTAAAGCCTTCAGATAAGATTAAGATTCATCAATTATCATAATTAGGGTTTCCATGATCTCACATAGGTGGATCATACCCTAATCATGCACATTCATGTGTATTGAAGGTATTTTACTTGAGTTTCCACCATAAAAGGGTACTTTCTCTATCCTATGATACTTTCTCTCTCCTCTTACTAGTAGATGGTGATTACACCACTCCAGATCAGGTTGGGTTAAGTCCCCATTGACTAACATAAGTCAAATTATCACTATCATGTGATTAGGGTTTGATTAGGACAAGGTATTACTCAATTAAACCCCTCAAGGGTATTTTGGTAATTTACCTCATGATCACCATCATGGGTCAACTCATTAATCACTTAGTCCCTTAATGTTCTAAGTTACCATTAGGGTTTATATTAGATCATCATTGAACCAATAACAACTTCAAGTGATTAAGTATAAATAACCTTGAAAACCTTCAAACGGTTTCAACCTTCAACAACCAAACGGTCTTGAGACCGTTTGGTCTCAAACGATCTTGAGACCATTTGACCTCAAACGGTCTTGAGACCGTTTGACCTCAAACGATCTTGAGACCGTTTGGGTGCGTTGACCGTTTTGACTTTCAAACCGTTTGAAGCTCATGCGGTTTGAAACCGTTTGATCAATTGCCTTGAGATCGATTGGTCCAAACGACCTTCAGAACGTTTGAGCCCAAACGGTCTTGAGACCGTTTGGTCCAAATGGGCTCAAACCATTTGGACCTCCAAAGTGGTTCAAAAGTTGCAATTGGTCATGGATATGTACGTTGAAGCCCTCAATTGACAAAATCCATGATAACCACTTATAAATTGAGTCAATTAGGATGAACCTCAATCAATTGGACACCAAATTAACCCTCAATTGAAAGCCAATTAGGGTTAAGTCCATCTCAATTAGGGTTTCAAATCGGATGGTCATCAATTTTCAACAATGTGAATCAATTCAAGGTTGAGCCTATCCATTGACCTCCAATTGGGCCCAAACTTGGTCCAAACGGTCTTTAGATCGTTTGGACATCATCCAAACGGTCTTGAGACCGTTTTCCCAAAGTTTGATCAAAACCAAGTCGGTTGGACTAGGAGTGAACTCCAATTAGGTCTAAAATCAGCATTTTTATCAATTCACCAACTCATTGCAATTGGACATTCAAACCATTAGATTATCTCAACCCTAGACCTCCAAACGGTCTTGCGTTGTGCCCAAACGGTCTTGAGACCGTTTGGAGGAACCCCCAAACGGTCTTGAGACCGTTTGGGTCCTTCAACCCAAAACTCAACAAGATCTATACTTAGAAAACAACAATTTGATTATTTCAATAACCCACTGTAATTGGGCCCTCAATTAATCAAATTACCTTAACCCTAGACCTCCAAACGGTCTTGGGTTGACACCAAACGGTCTTGAGACCGTTTGGATGAGTTCCAAACGGTCTTGAGACCGTTTGCCCATCCATCCTTTGGACTCTAGTGAAAATTCATCAAGGTTTGATCTATTGGGTTGATCATCACATCAATACTTAATTGCAATATGATTTGGTACCTTTGGACCTTCAATTGGTCAACTATACTTGGCCCCAGACCTCTAAACGGTCTTGGGTGATCCCCAAACGGTCTTGAGACCGTTTGGATGATTCCCCAAACGGTCTTGAGACCGTTTGGGCTAATCAACCCAAAATCACTAATTAACTCATTGGAAATTCAGCACTGATTTCAATTAGGGTTTTCCCTATTAATCATCCTTCAACTCATGACTCGTTTGGAATTAATGCATCAAATTTGGTGAGTCGTTAACTAACATAATTATGAACAGTAATCCCAAACGTTCAACGTTTTGTCAACCATCTTAAATGGTCTTGAGACCGTTTGCCCAAAAAGGGCAAATTAAACAGATTGAAAATCAGAACTTAATTCAATTGGTTTTGCTAATTGATTTTCTTATATCTCACGATTCCTTTGGAGTTATTCCCTCAAAGTTTGTGGGTGATTAACGTACATAATTATGAATAAGATTCCCATATGGTCTTCGCTTGGTCAATGGGACCAAATGGTCTTGAAGACCGTTTGCCTTCATACGACCCTGAAACCGTTTGCCCACCAAATGGTTGTGTAAACCGTATGGACAATTGGTGGAGGTCGTTTGGTAAAGTGGAAATCCGTGTATAAGCATAGTAATTACCGCCCTTATCTTCTACATTAAGAACTGTAGCAGTTCTTCACGATTTTGCTTGCAAGGATGCAAGGGAAGATAGGGAAGAAGAAGAACTAGCAACTATATGCATAGAAAAGGATGTATAATCAAAGCATAAAGTTTAGAGTTATAAAACCCGCCTAAAGGTTGTTCCTTGAGCTCCAAGCTTCCAAGATCAAAGCTTTAATGACGTCTTTGAGCTCCACAGGTCGGCCAAGGTGAATTCTCCAAGGAAAAGTTGGAAAGGAATGGCTCGAAAGATAGAGCTAGGTGAGCTAGCCATGAATTCAACCTTGAAAACGAGTTTCCTCCATGAATTCAAGAAAAAGGGATGATCCAAACTTACCTAGGCCCCTTGGTCGTCCTTCTCTACTCCAGAGCCTAGCCTTGGTCGGTTTTGAGCAAGGGGAAAAGAAATGAAAGGGAGAGGGTCGTTCCCTTGCTAAGTGAGAAAAGTTGTATATATATACTTAGGTGAATTTTCAACATAAGGACATATGTTTTCCTCATTTCTCATCTAAGTCCTTCCTTTCTTCCTTGCACGTCCCCACATCTTATTTCTAAGGACAAACTCCTTCTAAGGTCAAGAATTTAAGGCAAAGATGATCAACCCATCACTAAAGTATACACATAAAAGGGCTATTATACATACACCTTGATTATTTAATCACAAAGGTGTTCTTTATTATATGATTATTCACATGAAGTGACCTTTTCATCATTTCTCTTCTAAATGATGTCAAGACTCATAAAAGATGTTTTTAGATGATGTATTTTACAATTTTCACCCCTCAAATTGGGTAAATTGCATTTTACACCAATTTAGGGTTTTCAAGTACAGGGGTTGCTTCCACAGCTACACCTTGATGCTCAAGCTTGGGAAATCCCTCAAACCTCATCATATTTATTCTTATGTTGTCTCAACATTAAAGGAACATATAAACATGTGAAATTTGTAAGTTAACCCCTCTGATTGGGCAAATTGCACATAGGCCCCTGTATTGCAAACAATACTTCAACATTGGTTTATAAGGGACAGAAATGGAAACATATGTTCCATAGAAGCTTTAATTATATGCTAAAAGATAATTATAACCATCTAATTTCATAATTAGGCAAAACACCTAGGGTTAGCTTATAACCCAGGTCAGGGGTGTTACACCTTTAGTGGTGATTAGGGTATGTTTGTGCTTTGTTGAGAGTTGGAGGTGCTACTTGCAATCTACCCAAGTCTAGGGTTTGTGGGGAAGTTTGTCACCTTGTGAGGTTATCCTCCCTCTCCTTGATTCATCTGGTGTTGATAGGAAGGGTTGGGCTCATTGCTTGAGTTCCTTTGGGCTTGGTTGAGCCTTGTGGGCCTTGTTGTGCTTTGCCTTTGCCTTTTTTGGACCTGGTGTCGGGCAGGAGTGCCTTATATCGGCCATGGCTGTGTCAGCCTAGATGTGTCGCCCAAGGTGTGATGTCGGGCATGGTGTGGAGGTGTGTCGCCCATGGATCCCTTTGACCCTTTGACCTCGTTTGTGTCACCACTAGTGGACACTTGGTGCTTGATTCTTGCATGTGGAAATGGCCTTGGACATGTGTTTAAGGCATGTTAGGTGGTGGAAGTGCTCATGGACAAGTGTCCCTAGGTGGGCGACACCTTGCCTTGTCTTACCTTGGTTTCTCCTCCATCCTCTCCTATATATGTGTTCCCTTTCCCTTGCTAAGGAACCCTTTAGTTCCTTAGTTCCCCCTCTCCCTTGGTGAACGACACCTCTTCCTTTGCAAGCTTGGTGGCCGATCCTTGTCTTGGAGTCTTCTTCTTCCTCTAGTGGTGGCCAAACCCTAGAGTGCCTTGCTCTTCTTCTTGTGGTGGTTCTTGGAAGCTTGGTGCTAGGAGCTTGGAGATTTCTTAAGGCGGGTTACATAACTCCTAACCTTAAGTATACTACCTTCTTGTGGGCTATGTATGTTGCTAGTTGAGTTTCTTGCTTAGTTGCACCTAGTTGGCCGAACCATGTTTCTAGGGTTTCCTTGTTGAGAAACACCCCTCTCCCTCCTTGGTCTAGAGAAGTGAGCTTGAACTCTCATAATATGGGCAATACCCCTCTCTCGTTTAAGTTGAGAGGTGAGCTTGTGTTCTAGTTGTTTGAGCAACACCCTTCTCTCACCATGGATTCGAGAGGTGAGCTTTGTGGTGGACGTAGACCTTTGTTAGGGTTGATCTTTGTGGTTGCCCAAATTGTGATAGAGGTTGTGCAAAACCCCTCTCTCTTGGTTGTTGAGAGGTGAGCCGATCTTCTTGATCAATTTTGGGTTTGGTGCCCTTGTGCTTGAGGTTGAAGATGACCTTGTTGGGTTTCATCTTGCACGATATGGCTTGGGGATGGTGTTTCCTGATATCCCTCTTTGGACTAGAGTCATGGTTGACATGTTGTAGTTGAGTTGAGCGTCACACCTTGTTTCTTGACCTTCGTGTGTCGGGCGTCACACCAGGTTGAGTGCCCTGCCCGATACACTTAACCTAGGAGGTGGCTTGGTGTCGTCACACCCTGATGTTATGGAGCTTTCTTAGCTAGTTATGTGGTGGGTGTACCCCTTGGCCCTGGCCTTGTGTGTTGGTCGATATCACGAGACTAGCCTGGCTGGACGATATGCTTTCTTTGCTGTCGTTTGAGTTGTACCCCTGGCTATTGCTCCTAGATGAGTAGAGTGTTGGTCGTTACCCTTGTGTGTCGGGCGTCAGGTTATGTGGAGTGCCCTGCCCGATACACCCATCTAAGGTTGGCTTGGTTCCCATTACAACCCCTTACACCTGGTGCACGATATATATACCTAGTGCACAACGCATCGTTGCACGACACAGAGGTGCATGACACATAGGTGCATGACACATGGTTGCGCAACACCTAGGGTTGCACGATACACCCTGAGGTGGTAGTCGACACCCTTGCCTTAGCCTAGCCATTACATGGCTAGACATTTGGGCAATATGAGGGAAGCTTCTCTGCCCGATACCCCTTCTAGTGGAGATGCCCTACCCGTCACACTTCTTGTGAGGGTAGCGGGAACTTCTAGTGAGGGTCATGTTCCTTCTGGAAAATCTATATGTTGGATTTGTTTCATGCAATCACATTTGGTTTATGGTTGTAAACTGTGGGCTCTGATCTCCAAACCACGAAATAATTCCGATTTAAACATGTGCGGAAGCAATCGATAATCAGCGGAAGACAAAAATCACGGGAAATTAAAACTTTTCGAGACAAGAGCTTGAAACCACAAACCTTTTCCATAGAAAAAGGATTTAAACTGTATACATCACTGTTAAATTACTTCTTGAGTAATTATATACAACATGGTACAAAATCTCTCAAGAACTCATACTCAAAACACTCCAAGACCTGAGAGTACAGAGGACATATAGGACTGACTCTAACTACACCATAAAGCAGGCTGAATCTCCACCTGAGATTTACTGCTCCTGGTACTGCTGTTGCTGGGATTGGTCACATGTATTCTTGTTCCTCCGTCTTCGACGACCACCTAAAAAGTTGAAGTCTACGGGGTGAGACAATTATACATAATTGCCCCAGCGAGACTTATAACTCTCCACTAGAAGCTTTATAAGCAAAACAAAGAATGACTTAAGCAGTAAAAGCTTTCAAAGTATTCAATGGCAGTTTTGATAGTGAATAAGAGTCCAACATTTCTAAAATATGAAGAACATCTAGATTATTCAATGTAACATCAATCAAGTAACTCGTAGTTAACTCTAACAGATATACTACGCTGTTGATTATGTTTTTCAAACATTATTATGCCCTGTGGAGATGAGGTATACCACTCATACTCCAACTGATCGCTAAGAAGTCACATCAGTATCATACATAGGTCATTAAAAGAGCCGGATTCTTATGACCTCATCTTCCTCAGTCAGTTAGAGGATTGTTTGTTAGACATCTGGCAGGACGTCTTTTGTAATAGCTTACCAGGGTAAACTGGTCCTTCGCTATTTTTAGAGTTACAGTGGTGTTCTGTACTCTCTTCGTCATCGGAAGATTTCTTGTTTATCTTTCATCGATGCGGTGTTTGTGTCCTTTTGGGAGAATAGTGATACATCTCACCTTTTGGACTTTGTGGTGAAGGTTTGACGGACTACAAGAATCTACATCAAATCCTCTCACCTTTTGGATATTCTTTAATGAAGGTTTGACGGATTATAAAAATCTACATCAATACCTACACTAGGATGTAAGGTTCTACACATCCATATACCCCACATACTCAAAAGTATGTGATCCAGGAGTCCCCTTGGGAAAACCTGTCTTACCGTCATTTAGACTCTGACAATGATGGGTCTATGATCAGGGCTCTACATTATACTTGATTAGTTAGGTACATTCAGTATTCTTTTAACATCATACATTGTTCTTCAAACAATAACATTAGCATAGCAGCTATAAATAAGAATACTAAAATGTAGCAGGCCTAACTCTTTTCAAACATCAGTTCTTAGTCATCTTATCACAAGTCATCTGTCAAGCACGACCTTGATAGTATTTATGGCTCTTACAACCCATAAATCTCAATAGATGTCACTAATAGTGCATCAATATTTTTCACTTATTCATAAAGCTTAAGACATGCTTTCAATGAATATAGCATTGTAATCCATACCTGGATATGATCATCATCTCATGACAACCTGCAAGGTTAATTCAACTGATAACAGTAAACAATTCATCAATCAGGGTTTACTATTCATCTTTCATGTCATCACCCTAAAATTAGGGTTTACTATTCACTCTATGGTGAATTGAACTCATTACATCATCATGTAAGAGAAACATCATCATTAAAGCTCTTAAATAAGATTAAGATTCATTAGACATCATAATTAGGGTTTCCATGATCTCACATAGGTGGACCATTCCCTAATCATACACATTCATGTGTATTGAAAGTATCTTACTTGAGTTTCCACCTTAAAAGGGTACTTTCTCTCTCTTAAGATACTTTTCTCTCTCCTCTTTCTAGTAGATGGTGATAACACCACTCTAGATCAGGTTAGGTTAAGTCCTCATTGACTAATATAAGCCAAAACATCACTATCATGTGATTAGGGTTTGATTAGAACAAGGCCTTACTCCATTAAACCCCTCAAGGGTATTTTGGTAATTTACCTCATGATCACCATCATGGGCCAACTCATTAATCACTTAGTCCCTTAATGACCTAGGTTACCATTAGGGTTTAGATTAGATAATCATTGAACCAATTACATCATCAATTGATTAAGTACAAACCACTATGTACATCTTCAAACGGTTTCAACCTTCAAACGGTTTCAACCTCCAAACGGTTTCAACCTCCAAACAGTTTCAACCTTCAAATGGTTTCAACCTTCAAACGGTTGTGAGATCAATTGGACCAAACGACCCTGAGATCGTTTGAGCCCAAACGGTCTTGAGACCGTTTGGCCCCAAACGGTCTTGAGACCGTTTGGACTCAAACGGTCTGGAGACCGTTTGGACCTCCAAAGTGGTTCAAAGGTTACCAATGTTCATGGATATGTATGCTGAAGCCCTCAATTCGCCAAAGCCATGTTAACCACTTATAAATTGAGTCAATTAGGGTTAGCCTTAGTCAATTGGACATCAAATTGACCCTTAATTGAAAGCCAATTAGGGTTGAATCCTTTTCAATTAGGGTTTCAAATCGGATGGTCATCAATGTTCAACAATGTGAATCAATTCAAGGTTGAACCTATCAATTGACCTCCAATTGGGCCCAAACTTGGCCCAAACGGTCTTGAGGTCGTTTGGAAATCATCCAAACGGTCTTGAGACCGTTTTCCCAAAGTTTGACCAAAAAATAAGTCGGTTTGATTAAGGTTGAACTCCAATTAGGTCAAAAATCAGCATTTTTTATCAATTCAACAACTTCTTGCAATTGGACCTTCAAACCATTAGATTATCTCAACCCTAGACCTTCAAACGGTCTTGGGTTGTGCCCAAACGGTCTTGAGACCGTTTGGACAAACCCCCAAACGGTCTTGAGACCGTTTGGGTCCTTCAACCCAAAACTCAACAAGATCTATGTTTTAAAACAGCAATTTTGACCCGATTAGGGTTTGGATGTTGAAGTTCCTTCAACTCTCAATTGGTTAAGAATTAAACTTTGATTCTTTGCAAGAATGAAATTCAATATTTTATCAACAAACCCTCAAATGGTCGTCCCTTGGTCAACCCTATCAAATGGTCTTGAGACCGTTTCAATCCAAACGGTCTTGCAAGACCGTTTGAGGGAAAACGGTTTGAAACTGTTTGACCCCAAACGGTTTGCAACCGTTTGTACCAAAAGGGTCCAAGGTCGTTTGATAAAGTAACATAGGGATTCATGCCCCTCATCTTCAACCTCTTTCAAGGTCGGTTCCCCCACCGTTTTGCTTGCAAAAGTGCAAGAAGAAGGGAGGTAGAAGAAGAACTAACATGCCAATTTTGCAAGAACAAAGTAAGCATATAAAGCAAGAGTTTAGAGTTATAAAACCCGCCTAAAGGTTGTTCCTAGAACTCCAAGCCTTCAAGCTACAAGATTTAATGGCGTCCTTGAGCTTCCACAAGTCGGCCAGAGGTGATTCCTCCAAGGAAAGGTAGGACTGGTCGGCTAGAACGAGAAGACTAAGTAAGCTATCCATAAAACCAACCTTAAAGGATGAATTCCTCCATGAATTCGAGCTAGAAGGTGGTGTTCTCTTACCTAGAAGAGGTTGGTCGTCCCCCATGAGCTCCAGAGCTATCCTTGGTCGTTTGAGAAAGAAGAGGAGAAGTGAAGGAAACAAAGGATTTGTTCACTTATCTTGCAAGGAAAAAGGCTTATATACTTTATCCCTTTTTCCACCCTAAGGACCTCTCAAGAAGGGAAATCACATCTAGGTCCCTCCTTGCTCAAGGGCACGTCCAAACCCATATAACCTTATGCAAAGCTAATGAAATATCAAGATCTAAGGGTAAAGAAATCCAACCTTCAACTAGGGTACATACATGAAAAGTCTCCATACCCATATTAGGTGACTTTCACCACAAAGATTACTTTTCTCATCTGATTAGTCATTGATGTGTCCCTTTCATCATTTCTACTCTAAATTATGACAAGAGTTATAAAATATACTCTAGATGGTGAAAATTACAAGTTACACCCCTCAATTTGGGTAAATTGCATTTTACTCCAAATTAGGGTTTTTAAGCATAAGGATTGCTTCCTCAGCTGCACCTTGGTGCTCAAGCTTGGGAAATCCTTCAAACTTCAACATAGACATCCTCATGATGTTTCAACATCAGAGGAACATCTTATTCTTGTGAATTTGCAAGTTGAACCCTTAAACTGGGTAATTTGCACATAGGTCCCTGCATACAACACAATGCTACAACTTTATTTTAAAAAGGAGCAAAAATTGAAATTATATGTTCCTGAGGAACTTAATTACATGCCAGGGAGTATTCACAAGTATATAATTACATTTTAGGCAAAACTTCCAGGGTTAGGTTATAACCCAGGTCAGGGATGTTACAAATTATCCACCCCTTCACAAGGATTTCGTCCCCGAAATCGATAAGGCGTATTAAGAGAAGAGAGAAGGGTATTTCCTTATCATCTCATCCTCTAGTTCCCAAGTGGCTTCTTCAACACCACGATGGTTCCAGAGGACTTTCACAAGGCTTATATCCTTCTTCTTTAACTTTTTAGTTCTTTTATCAAGGATTGACACTGGTCCTTCCTCATATGTTATATCTTCATTCAATTCTACTTCCATAGGTTGTAGAACTGACTCGGTATCTGGGTGACATTTCCTCAGCATGGAAATGTCGAACACAGGGTGTAGCTTCTGCAACTCCTGAGGTAACTCTAGTCTATAGGCCACCTTTCCAACTCTTTCAACAATTGGATAAGGTCCCATAAATCTAGGAGCTAACTTCCCTTTCCTTCCAAAACTAAGGACTCCTTTCCAAGGTGATACCTTGAGATACACTATGTCTCCAACCTGGAACTCTAGGGGTCTACGACGTTTATCAACATACGATTTCTGCCTATCCTGTGCAATCTTAATCTGTTGGTGTATAACTTTAATCTTTTCTGTAGTTTGATGCACAAGATCAGGACCTAACAACTGGTGCTCACCAGTCTCATACCAACACAAGGGTGATCTACAACGTCTACCATATGAGGCTTCATATGGTGCCATGTCAATGCTATGCTGATAGCTATTGTTATAGGCAAACTCTATCAAGCTCAGATGTAGATCCCAACTCCCGGTAAATTGGAGAACACATGCTCTCAACAGATCTTCCAAGGTTTGTATAGTCCTTTCCGACTGTCCATCAGTCTGTGGGTGAAAGGCAGTACTAAACCTTATCTTGGTGCCTAGGGCTCTGTGTAACTGCTCCCAAAAGTGACTTGTAAACTGGGGACCTCTGTCAGAAACTATAGTGACAGGAACTCCATGCAACCGCACTATCTCTTGAACATACAACTGGGATAACCTCTCAGCAGAATAGGTTGTTTTGACAGGTAGAAAATGTGTTGTCTTAGTCAACCTATCAACAACTACCCAAATGGAATCATGTCCTTTGCTTGTCCTGGGTAGGCCAACAACAAAGTCCATGGTCACATGGTCCCACTTCCACTGTGGTATGGGTAAAAGCTGCATTGTTCTTGCAGGTTTCTGGTGCTCAGCCTTGACCTGCTGACACACAGGACACCTCAGAACAAACTCAGCTACATCCTTCTTCATCCCAGGCCACCAATACCTATCTTTAAAGTTTTGATACATCTTGGTGCTCCCTGGATGCATAGAATACATTGAAGAATGAGCTTCCTCCAGAACTATATTCCTTAGGTTATCTACATTTGGCACTATCATTCTCCCATGATAGCATGCCACCTGGTCATCTAACTCATGCAAACCTTCTCGCTTCTCATCACCAAACTCAGATCTAATCTGCTGAAGTGCATCATCTACTTGTTGTGCCTCCTTTATCTGTTCTCTTAAAGTAGGTTTAATCTGCATCTCAGCTAACAGACCAGCTAACAATGATACCTTCAACTGTACATTGTCTTGCCTTAAAAAGATAAGCATATCTCTCCTAGAGCATACTAAGGAACTTAGTTGTGCTCTATCCATGGTTGATGTTGCTGATTTCCTACTCAAGGCATCTGCAACCACATTGGCTTTGCCCGAATGGTAATCAATTGTACAGTCATAGTCCTTGATTAACTCCATCCAGCGACGTTGCCTCATGTTAAGCTCATGCTGAGAGAAGATATAATTAAGGTTCTTGTGGTCTGTGAAAATATGGAAGGTTTCTCCGTAGAGATAATGTCTCCAGATCTTCAAGGCATGGACCACAGCAGCTAACTCCAGATCGTGTGTCGGATAATTCTCCTCGTGTTTCTTAAGCTGTCGGGAAGCAAAAGAAATCACTTGTTTATCCTGCATCAACACACATCCAAGTCCATTCTTGGAGGAATCACAAAAGACTATATATTCTTTTCCTTGCTCAGGTAGCACAAGCACAGGTGCACTTGTCAACCTCTCCTTTAACAGCTGAAAAGATTGCTTACACTTATCACTCCAAGCAAAAGGAACATATTTCCGGGTTAACTTGGTCAAAGGTAAGGCTATAGAACTGAAATTCTTAATAAACATTCGATAATAACCAGCTAATCCCAAGAAACTTCTAATCTCCCTCGGTGTCTTCGGTTGTTCCCACTGTAGAACAGATTCCACTTTTGCAGGGTCAACACAAATTCCCGAGGCAGATACCACATGTCCAAGGAAAGACACTTCAGATAACCAGAACTCGCACTTGCTAAACTTAGCGTATAGATTATGTTCTCTTAGCAAAGTCAAAGTTTGGCGAAGATGCTTCTCATGCTGCTGAGCATCCTTACTATAAATCAGTATGTCATCTATGAAGACGACAACACACTGATCAAGGAAGGGTCGAAAGACTCTATTCATGAGTTCCATGAATGCAGCTGGTGCATTGGTTAGTCCAAACGACATAACCGTGAACTCATAGTGACCATATCTTGTCCTAAAAGCAGACTTGGATATGTCACTGTCCTTAATGCGGAGTTGATGATATCCAGACCTTAAGTCTATCTTGGAGAAGACTATTGCACCACGCAACTGGTCGAAAAGATCATCAATCCTCGGCAAAGGATAATTGTTCTTTATTGTTACTTTATTGAGTTGTCTATAGTCAATGCACAACCGTATTGATCCATCTTTTTTTTTAACAAACAAAACTGGAGCACCCCAAGGTGAGGTACTCGGCCGGATGAAACCCTTCTCAAGTAACTCTTGAAGCTATTTCTTGAGTTCTGCCATCTCGGCAGGTGCCATCCTATACGGAGTCTGGGCTATGGGTTTCGTATCTGGGACCAAATTGATCTCAAAATCAATCTCTCGAGGTGGTGGTATACCAGGAAGTTCTTCAGGAAACACATCTTCAAATTCCCTGACTATAGGAACTTCGGCAGGGTTGGGACTCTTCTTGATAACATCTACCACATGGGATAAGAATGCATAACATCCTTGCCTCAACAACTTATCAGCAACCATAGCTGATACAAGACAGGTGGGCAGAATCTTTCTTTCTCCTTGAAAGATCCATGTGTTGCTTTCATCAGCAAACACTGCCAACTTGGACTCACAGTCCAAGACAACTCGATACTTTTCCAAGGTATCCATCGCTAGGATTACATCAAATCCTTGCATATCAAGCGGTATAAGGTCCACTTGAATGCGATGTTTAGAAAAGAAGAGTATGCAGGGAGAGCATACCTCCTGCAAAATAGTAGACCCACTCAACGGAGTCTCCAACAACAACCTATCTGCCGTATGACTAGCTGTCATATTGCAGTTACGAATCACTCTTCGAGTGATGAAAGAGTGCGTAGCACCCAGGTCAATCAAAACAGATACTACACAAGTTTTAGACATATCAGAATATAAAAGTTCCATCTGACCTGTCACCACTTGTGGATCGACCACTGCCTCTGGTGGGTTCATAGCATAGAACCTTGCTGTAGCCTGTTGTTGAGGTGGTGCTGATGATCCAGCTTGAGACGCTTGCCCGCGTCCTCGAGCTGCTCCTTGAGATTGTCCTCTCTGTGATCCATGTTGTCCTTATCTCGGAGGCTGTGTCACACTGACAGGCTTAGATTGAAAGTCCTTCATCAAATGTCCCACCTTACCACAGTTGTAGCAGCTTCTCTCTTGTGGTCTTAGTGGTCCAGTGGTGGACATTGATGCAGAACTCTGAGTCTCCCGAGGTGGTTGGCCACGTCCCCTACCTCTACTTGGAGACCACTGAGTCTGAGAACTAGATCTAGATGGTGGAGGATTAGGTGCAGAGGATCTAGGCTTCTTAAAGTCCCTAGATGAAGAACCCTGGAACTATGGATATCTTTTCTGAGTCTGCCTCTTCTCAACCACAGATCTCTCTATCCTTCAGACTGACTCAACGAAGGTAGAGAATCTCTCTCGGTTTTCTAAGGCAGACACAGGGGTACTCATGTCAGCATTCAAACCCCTCTCGAATCTCTTGATTCTTTCTTCTTCTGTGGCAGCCATGTGCGGACAAAACCGCAACAACTCCGTGAACTTAGCTACATACTCGCTAATGTTCATGACCCCCTGCCTCAGTCTCTCAAACTGACAGATCTTCTCGTCTAGGAAGGTTTTTGGGAAATATCTATGTACAAATTCCCGCCGAAAATCTTCCCACGAGATCTCTATTCTAGGTCTCTTCTGCTCTTCCATTGTCCACCAATGACCATCACTTCCTTTGAGAAGATAGACAGCATGTCTGACCTTCTCAGCTTCAGGGATATTGAGGATCCTGAAAGCCTTCTCCAGCTCCGTCAACCACAGATCAGCATCTGTAGGGTCAGCAGTCCCAAGGTACTCGGTAGCTCCGACATGACATAGTCGCTCGAACATCTTCCCGATACCCTGACCTTTTGGTTGGACAGGTGCCCTGGGTACAGGCATAGGCATCCTGTCGGTTATGTGTGTCATGGCAGTCATGAACTGCCCGAACATCGTCTAAACTGCTGGGTCACCCATGTCGGCTGGGTCGAATTGTGGTGGTTGTCTGGGTTGTTCTGGTACAGGCTGTTCTCTCTCTGGTACTCCTGCACCGCCTTGAGGTGCACTAGCACTACTTTCTACCACGTTCTCATCATGTGGCTCTGACATTCTTATGTATCTTCTTCTCCTGAGGAGCAGAAGATTCTATTAGATAAGGAAGGAATACTAAAGATAGACTCGACTTCCTAAGTCCTATGCCTCTGTAGACTCGGCGAACCTAGAGCTCTAATACCACTTAATTGTGGGCTCCGATCTCCAAACCACGAAATAATTCCGATTTAAACATGTGCGGAAGCAATCGATAATCAGCGGAAGACAAAAATCACGGGAAATTAAAACTTTTCGAGACAAGAGCTTGAAACCACAAACCTTTTCCATAGAAAAAGGATTTAAACTGTATACATCACTGTTAAATTACTTCTTGAGTAATTATATACAACATGGTACAAAATCTCTCAAGAACTCATACTCAAAACACTCCAAGACCTGAGAGTACAGAGGACATATAGGACTGACTCTAACTACACCATAAAGCAGGCTGAATCTCCATCTGAGATTTACTGCTCCTAGAGCTGCTGTTGCTGGGATTGGTCACATGTATTCTTGTTCCTCCGTCTTCGACGACCACCTAAAAAGTTGAAGTCTACGGGGTGAGACAATTATACATAATTGCCCCAGCGAGAGTTATAACTCTCCACTATAAGCTTTATAAGCAAAACAAAGAATGACTTAAGCAGTAAAAGCTTTCAAAGTATTCAATGGCAGTTTTGATAGTGAATAAGAGTCCAACATTTCTAAAATATGAAGAACATCTAGATTATTCAATGTAACATCAATCAAGTAACTCGTAGTTAACTCTAACAGATATACTACGCTGTTGATTATGTTTTTCAAACATTATTATGCCCTGTGGAGATGAGGTATACCACTCATACTCCAACTGATCGCTAAGAAGTCACATCAGTATCATACATAGGTCATTAAAAGAGCCGGATTCTTATGACCTCATCTTCCTCAGTCAGTTAGAGGATTGTTTGTTAGACATCTGGCAGGACGTCTTTTGTAATAGCTTACCAGGGTAAACTGGTCCTTCGCTATTTTTAGAGTTATAGTGGCATTCTGTAATCTCTTCGTCATCGGAAGATTTCTTATTTATCTTTCATCGATGCGGTGTTTGTGTCCTTTTGGTAGAATAGTGATACATCTCACCTTTTGGACTTTGTGGTGAAGGTTTGACGGACTACAAGAATCTACATCAAATCCTCTCACCTTTTGGATATTCTTTAATGAAGGTTTGACGGATTATAAAAATCTACATCAATACCTACACTAGGATGTAAGGTTCTACACATCCATATACCCCACATACTCAAAAGTATGTGATCCAGGAGTCCCCTTGGGAAAACCTATTTTACCATCATTTAGACTCTGACAATGATGGGTCTATGATCAGGGCTCTACATTATACTTGATTAGTTAGGTACATTCAGTATTCTTTTAACATCATACATTGTTCTTCAAACAATAACATTAGCATAATAGCTATAAATAAGAATACTAAAATGTAGCAGGCCTAACTCTTTTCAAACATCAGTTCTTAGTCATCTTATCACAAGTCATATGTCAAGCATGACCTTGATAGTATTTATGGCTCTTACAGCCCATAAATCTCAATAGATGTCACTAATAGTGCATCAATATTTTTCACTTATTCATAAAGCTTAAGACATGCTTTCAATGAATATAGCATTGTAATCCATACCTGGATATGATCATCATCTCATGACAACCTGCAAGGTTAATTCAACTGATAACAGTATACAATTCATCAATCAGGGTTCACTATTCATCTTTCATATCATCACCCTAAAATTAGGGTTTACTATTCACTCTATGGTGAATTGAACTCATTACATCATCATGTAAGAGAAACATCATCATTAAAGCTCTTAAATAAGATTAAGATTCATTAGACATCATAATTAGGGTTTCCATGATCTCACATAGGTGGACCATTCCCTAATCATACACATTCATGTGTATTGAAAGTATCTTACTTGAGTTTCCACCTTAAAAGGGTACTTTCTCTCTCTTAAGATACTTTCTCTCTCCTCTTTCTAGTAGATGGTGATAACACCACTCTAGATCAGGTTAGGTTAAGTCCTCATTGACTAATATAAGCCAAAACATCACTATCATGTGATTAGGGTTTGATTAGAACAAGGTCTTACTCCATTAAACCCCTCAAGGGTATTTTGGTAATTTACCTCATGATCACCATCATGGGTCAACTCATTAATCACTTAATCCCTTAATGACCTAGGTTACCATTAGGGTTTAGATTAGATAATCATTGAACCAATTACATCATCAATTGATTAAGTACAAACCACTATGTATATCTTCAAACGGTTTCAACCTTCAATCGGTTTCAACCTTCAAACGGTTTCAACCTTCAAACGGTTTCAACCTCCAAACGGTTTCAACCTCCAAACGGTTTCAACCTTCAAACGGTTTCAACCTTCAAACGGTTTCAACCTTCAAACGGTTGTGAGATCAATTGGACCAAACGACCTTGAGATCGTTTGAGCCCAAACGGTCTTGAGACCGTTTGGCCCCAAACGGTCTTGAGACCGTTTGGTCCAAATGGGCTCAAACCGTTTGGACCTCCAAAGTGGTTCAAAGGTTACCAATGTTCATGGATATGTATGTTGAAGCCCTCAATTGGCCAAAGCCATGTTAACCACTTATAAATTGAGTCAATTAGGGTTAGCCTTAGTCAATGGGACATCAAATTGACCCTTAATTGAAAGCCAATTAGGGTTGAATCCTTTTCAATTAGGGTTTCAAATCGGATGGTCATCAATGTTCAACAATGTGAATCAATTCAAGGTTGAACCTATCAATTGACCTCCAATTGGGCCCAAACTTGGCCCAAACGGTCTTGAGGTCGTTTGGAAATCATCCAAACGGTCTTGAGACCGTTTGCCCAAAGTTTGACCAAAAACTAAGTCAGTTTGATTAAGGTTGAACTCCAATTAGGTCAAAAATCAGCATTTTTTATCAATTCAACAACTTCTTGCAATTGGACCTTCAAACCATTAGATTATCTCAACCCTAGACCTTCAAATGGTCTTGGGTTGTGACCAAATGGTCTTGAGACCGTTTGGAGGAACCCCCAAACGGTCTTGAGACCGTTTGGGTCCTTCAACCCAAAACTCAACAAGATCTATGTTTTAAAACAGCAATTTTGACCCGATTAGGGTTTGGATGTTGAAGTGCCTTCAACTCTCAACTGGTTAAGAATTAAACTTTGATTCTTTGCAGGAATGAAACTCAATATTTTATAAACAAACCCTCAAATGGTCGTCCCTTGGTCAACCCTATCAAACAGTCTTGAGACCGTTTCAATCCAAACGGTCTTGCAAGACCGTTTGAGGGCAAACGGTTTGAAACCGTTTGACCCCAAACGGTTTGCAACCGTTTGGACCAAAAGGGTCCAAGGTCATTTGATAAAGTAACATAGGGATTCACGCCCCTCATCTTCAACCTCTTTCAAGGTCGGTTCCCCCACCGTTTTGCTTGCAAAAGTGCAAGAAGAAGGGAGGTAGAAGAAGAACTAACATGCCAATTTTGCAAGAACAAAGTAAGCATATAAAGCAAGAGTTTAGAGTTATAAAACCCGCCTAAAGGTTGTTCCTAGAGCTCCAAGCCTTCAAGCTCCAATCTTTAATGGCGTCCTTGAGCTTCCACAAGTTGGCCAGAGGTGATTCCTCCAAGGAAAGGTAGGATTGGTCGGCTAGAACAAGAAGACTAAGTAAGCTATCCATAAAACCAACCTTAAAGGATGAATTCCTCCATGAATTCGAGCTAGAAGGTGGTGTTCTCTTACCTAGAACAGGTTGGTCGTCCCCCCTGAGCTCCAGAGCTTTCCTTGGTCGTTTGAGAAAGAAGAGGAGAAGTGAAGGAAACAAAGGATCTGTTCACTTATCTTGCAAGGAAAAAGTCTTATATACCCTAGCCCTTTTTCCACCCTAAGGACCTCTCAAGAAGGGAAATCACATCTAGGTCCCTCCTTGCTCAAGGGCACGTCCAAACCCATCTAACCTTATGCAAAGCTAATGAAATCTCAAGATCTAAGGGTAAAGAAAGCCAACCTTCAACTAGGGTACATACATGAAAAGTCTCCATACCCATATTAGGTGACTTTCACCACAAAGATTACTTTTCTCATCTGATTAGTCATTGATGTGTCCCTTTCATAATTTCTACTCTAAATGATGACAAGAGTTATAAAATATACTCTATATGGTGAAAATTACAAGTTACACCCCTCAATTTGGGTAAATTGCATTTTACTCCAAATTAGGGTTTTCAAGCATAAGGATTGCTTCCTCAGCTGCACCTTGGTGCTCAAGCTTGGGAAATCCTTCAAACTTCAACATAGACATCCTCATGATGTTTCAACATTAGAGGAACATCTTATTCTTGTGAATTTGCAAGTTGAACCCTTAAACTGGGTAATTTGCACATAGGTCCCTGCATACAACACAATGCTACAACTTTATTTTAAAAAGGAGCAAAAATTGAAATTATATGTTCCTGAGGAACTTAATTACATGCCAGGGAGTATTCACAAGTATATAATTACATATTTAGGCAAAACTTCCAGGGTTAGGTTATAACGCAGGTCAGGGATGTTACATAAACCCTTGATATGTTTAAATGTAGTGAGGTGGTTGATATAGTAGATCTCACCTATGTAACATGACATGATATTACATGCGTAACATCCCTGACTTGGGTTATGCTTTAACCCTAGGTGTTTTCATTAATAAATATGGTTATATGCTTAATCCTATCTTGTGAAAAGTAATTATGCTCATGAGGAACTTATGTTTCAATTTTGGTCCTGTTTGGACAATGTTGAAGCAATGTTTTCTTATCTTGGACTAATGTGCAAATTACCCAAGTTGAGGGGTTAACTTGAAAATTCCACATGATAAGATGTTCCTCTGATGTTGAGACATCATAATAATTAATATGATGTAATGGTATGGTTTCCACAAGCTTTGGCATCAAGATAAAGCTTGTAGACCAAACCTTGTGCATTAAAACCTAGTTTGGGAGTAATGTGCAATTTACCCAACATCTAGGGTTCAATATGCAATATATCACCTCTAGAGGATCTCTCATGTTTCTTGGAATTAAGTAGAGCAATGAAAATGAGAGTGGCACCTCATTTGAGTTATCTTGGAGGAGAGAGAATCTTGACATTAAAATAATCAAGATTTAAGCATATATGGGACTTTAGTTTAATTTATGCAAAAAGAAATAAATTTATTGAGGAGCCCTTCAACCAAAAGTTGAGGGATGATTTTGTAAGGTGTTGGACGAGCTTGTGCCTTGCTATGGCACAAAAAGATCTTGGTTGAGTGGAAGCCACTCACATTATTATAATCAAAAGTAATATCCACTAAAAGTTGGATATTAATATAAAACTCTTTAAGGTGCTTAATTTCTTTTCCATTAATTCTTGGATAATGAAGAGCTTTTGCAATACTTTGAAGGTGGTTTCGTGGCCAAGAAATTTAGGAGGATTTGGGGGAAATTAGTATGGAATTTAAAGAAAATAATTTCATTTTGTCTTTCCTTGAAAACCATATACATATTCTTTATGTATATCTTATTTCAATAACACATAAGGGTCGTACCCTTAGTCTTTTCCATACCATTTTTCTTTGGCCGACCAAGAAAGAGCTCAGGAGTAGGAGAAGGACGAACACAACCTGTTGGTAATGTTTTGATCATCTTCTACCTTGGATTCATGGTGAAAACCCTAAATCAATGTTTGATTCTTGGTTTTCTTCACCCGATTTCCAATTCTAGCCAACTTGTTCATCCAAAAGCTCAAGAACGAACCTTGGATAGTTGCTGGAACTCCATCCACCATTAGAGCCGTGGATCTTGGAGCTTGGAGATCAGATTTGAGGTGGGTTTTATAACTTCAACCCTTAAACATTGCTATTGCATCAATTCTCTATGCTTTGTTGATTGATTTCTTCAATTTGATGCACTCTTGTTTCTTGCTGCAATTTCCGTCAAGAACGGTTGCTGTTCTTGGTTGTTCGAAGTAAGGGGATGATTACATCATCCTATATGATTATCCAAAGAAAAGTACCAAGCCAAACGGTTTTGATAGCTACTCCAAATCGTTTTAATTTGATTGGCTATGCCGTTTCAGCAAACCGTTTAAGAGCAAACGGTTTGAAACCGTTTGGGAGAAAACGGTTTCAAAACCATTTGAGATGGTTGACCAAGCGTTGACCGTTTGGGAATTTTGTTCCTAATTATGTAGTCTGTTAACCCACCAAATTTGAGGGGTTAAAGCCAAAGGAATCATAGGTGGGAGGAAAATCAATTAGGCAAATCGAATTGAATTAAGTGCTGATTTTCAACCTCATCAAATTGACCTGTTTGGGCAAACGGTTTCAAAACCGTTTAAGATGGTAGACCAAGCGTTTACCGTTTGGGATTCCTGTTCATAATTACGTTGGTTGATGACCCTCCAAATTTGAGGGATTAAATCCCAAGGAATCGTGAGTTGAAGGCTAATCAATTAGGGAAACCTAATTGGATTAAGTGTTGATTATCAATCTGATTTAATTGAACTTTTTGGGCAAACTGTCTCAAGACCATTTTAGTGCGTTGACCAAGGATTTACCGTTTGGGATTACTGTTCCTAATGATTTTTGATAATGAATCACCAAAATTGAGGGATTAACTCCCAAGGAATCGTGAGTTGAAGGCTATTCAATTGGGAAAACCCTAATTGAAAACAGTGCTGAAATTCCAATGAGTTAATTGGAGATTTTGGGTTGATTATCCCAAACGGTTTCAAGACCGTTTGGGGATCACCCAAACGGTCTCACGACCGTTTGGGGGTCACCCCAAGACCGTTTGGAGGTCTGGGGTCAAGTATAGTTGATCAATTGAAGGCCCAAAGGTACCAATCATATTGCAGTTATGTGCTGAATTATTGATCAACTCGATAGACCAATCCTTGATGATTTTTCACTAGAATCCAAAGGATGGATGGGCCAAACGGTCTCAAGACCGTTTTTAGATCATCCAAACGGTCTCAAGACCGTTTGGGGGTCACCCAAGACCGTTTGGAGGTCTAGGGTTGAGTATGGTTAAGCAATTGAAGATCCAATGTCACTAAGTTGAAGTGTAATCAATTGCTGATTTGGTGATCAATTCAATGATCCAAACCTTAATTGGATGGCTTGGATTTGAGTGATATGATGGGCAACCAGTCTCAAGACCGTTTGGAGGTCACCCAAACGACCTCAAGACCGTTTGGGGTCAGGTCATACCCAATTTGGTTGATGGTTCAATGGTTTCAAAGCAACTAGTCTTACATTGATTAGTATTGAAGGATCATCGATTCCAAACTTTAATTCAATTGAATCAAACCCTAATTGATGATCAATTGAGGGTCAAATCAGTTTAAGGTTGACCTATTAAACTCAACTGAAGTATGAGTATAGGTCCAATTGATGATTGGTTCCATGAATTCAATGATTGAAGGAATCAACATTGAAAACCCCAATTCAATTGGATACCTCATGTCATTGAAGGTCCAATTGATCAAACCTTTTTGGAAACCTAATGTAATTAGGTGAGAGATACCCTTAATGGTACTAATCAATAATGCATAACAAATGCATGGATCCAATACATGATTAGTAAACCCTAGTTGAGGGTGTATCCTTATAAACCCTGGTTGAGGGTGTATCCTTGTGAAACCCTAGTTCAGGGTGTATCCTTATGAACCCTGGTTGAGGGTGTATCCTTGTGAAACCCTAGTTGAGGGTGTATCCTTGTAAACCCTGGTCGAGGGTGTATCCTTGTGAAACCCTAGTGGAGGGTGTATCATTGTGAACCCTGGTTGAGGGTGTAACCTTGTGAAACCCTAGTGGAGGGTGTATCATTGTGAACCCTGGTTGAGGGTGTATCTTTTTGAAACCCTAGTTGAGGGTGTATCATTGCGATGGTTTATAGGCAACTTTATAATAAAGTTATGCCTTAAATTAAGATAAGTCCATATCATGTGAGATAACTGGACAATTCTAATGTGTGGCCTATGCATTATATGCTAAGGGTGAGTATTTTGTGATGGAATGTATTAAGAGGGGAAAATACCTTAATACAAGACAAAGTTGGTTAACTCAAGAGGGTCTGAATTAATGAGAAATGGGGAACCCTAACCCTAATTTGGGGAAAAGGGAATGATAAGCCCTGTTTGATAGTGAACCCTAATTCCTGGTTAAGGAATGATGGTGTTACTATTGTATCACATGATGTGATGAATATCTTGTATGACTGTTATCATGCCTAATAACCATGCATGTATGATGAGATGATGAATATAGCCAGGATTGGGCTGTGACATTTATATAATAAATGTTGATTGGCTTTTTGTGTGTGAATGTTGTTGTTGCTTAATAAAAGTAACAATGTGTACTGATTTTATGAGTCATGTGAATAAGTTGTTGCCTAGTGAGAGGTGACAAGATGTGAATGGCCTTGTAAGCCATGTGAAGAAGTTGTTGCCTAGTGAGAGGTGACAAGATGTGAATGGCCTTGTGAGCCATGTAAATAAGTTGTTGCCTAGTGAGAGGTGACAAGATGTGAATGGCCTTGTGAGCCATGTGAATAAGTTGTTTCCTAGTGAGAGGTGACAAGATGTGAATGGCCTTGTGAGCCATGTGAATAAGTTGTTGCCTAGTGAGAGGTGACAAGATGTGAATGGCCTTGTGAGCCATGTGAATAAGTTGTTGCCTATTGAGAGGTGACAAGATGTGAATGGCCTTGTGAGCCATGTGAATAAGTTGTTGCCTAATGAGAGGTGACAAGATGTGAATGGCCTTGTCAGCCATCTGTGATGCTTGGGTAACAAGTATCGTGTTTCTTTGTAGCATTTGTGTTAATAAGTTATGCTAGAGAACTTGGCTGATGTTACATTTTTGTTATATATCTATAGTTCATTGATGATTATTCATATTTGTTGTATTCATTACAAGTAGATGGATGAACTATGAGTCTACCATGGGTAGATGCAATGCTCTTATTGAAAATGGAGATTTTCTTATTCTGTTATATGAAGAATAATTCTGCCTAATAATGTAAAAGTAACCCCTGCTCAGTTTAATTTCATAATCTGCTATAACAATGTTTCTGGCGGAGAGTTATATCTCTCGTTGGGGCAATTTACAATTGTCTCACCCCCATGGGAACTACATTTTTAGGTGGATGCGGACGAGGAGACATGAATCATTCAATAAGTGAAGGACAACAGTAGCAGCATAGACAACAGTGAAGCCTCAGATGGAGACACTGGTTGTCATGCCATGTATAGATGTATATAGAGTCCTATGTGTCGTCTCTGTACTCTCAGGTCCTCAGAGTAGTAGTTAGTGCTTTCAAGATTTTAGATCAATGCCTCAAGATTTTATACTGCCTATGTTTAGCTTGACAAGACAGTTAATGCTTGTAATTCTTAGAAAGAGATGATACAAAATATGTACCTTTGAACCAGATTATAAATGTGTTATACTTTTTCTCTTGAAGAAAAAGATTTCCTATGTGTGGATCTCTTTGTAAAAAGTTTTAATTTTCAGTGATTTTCAGTAATCCGTTGTTTAGTGAACGCTTCCGCATTAGTTAATCTTGTTTTCGCGAGACGGTCATCACAATTTAGTGGTATCAGAGCTCTAGGTTCGCTGAGTCTACAGAGACATAGGACTAAGGTATCGAGTCTATGTTAGTGTCCTCCAGTATACCCTATAATGATTTCTGCTTGTGCAGAGAAAGGGTAAAGTTTTAAAATGACTGGAGAGCACAAGGAACACATTGCTTAGGGCAATGTTGTTGCACCAAGAAGTGGTGCAAGGATCATGCAAGAATAGAATGAGTGCCTGAAAATCCCCATTAAGACCTGATCAGGATAGAGAATCCTAGGATCATGCTCTTATTGGGAAAATCAAGGCAACATTGATGCATAAAGAAGACTGGATATTGGTGTTACAACCTAGGTCACCACTCCTTAATACATAAGCTTTGTGCTTTGAAAGGATTCCTGAATGACACAGTCATGTTGGAACAAGGGAAAATATGGAAAAGATTAACTTATGGCAAGAAAGTAGACTCTGGCATGAGTTTAGACAAACAGTATATCTGTGATGGTAGTGCCCAAGGAGGGGCCATAAGATGAGATTTAGAAAATGATGCCTGGAGGAAATCTAGGAATGGAAAATCTTGTATGTATAATGGTATGAAAAGTGAGGAATATGATAGTAAATAAAGTGCATACTTCCTAATCTCAATACTTATATACCCTGGCCAGGTATATGATTATTGTAGATAAGGTAAGTATGAAACTCTTGGATTGCTATCTTTTTTATTACTCTGATCAAGTAGTCATTCTGAAATAATCTAGAGAGTATAATGGAATTAAAAAGGAAGAGCTTAGTGGATATTTTCAACAAACTATGTGAACTTGCTCCGTGGATATTTTCAACAAACTGTGTGAACTTGCTCCGTGGATATTTTCAATAAACTGTGTGAACTTGCTCCGTGGATATTTTCAACAAACTGTGTGAACTTGCTCCGTGGATATTTTCAACCAACTGTGTGAACTTGCTCCGTGGATATTTTCAACAAACTGTGTGAACTTGCTCTGTGGATATTTTCAACAAACTGTGTGAACTTACTCCGTGGATATTTTCAACAAACTGTGTGAACTTGCTCCATGGATATTTTCAACAAACTATGTGAACTTGCTCCGTGGATATTTTCAACAAACTGTGTGAACTTGCTCCGTGGATATTTTCAACCAACTGTGTGAACTTGCTCCGTGGATATTTTCAACAAACTGTGTGAACTTGCTCCGTGGATATTTTCAACAAACTGTGTGAACTTGCTCCGTGGATATTTTCAACCAACTGTGTGAACTTGCTCCGTGGACATTTTCAACAAACTGTGTGAACTTGCTCCGTGGATATTTTCAACAAACTGTGTGAACTTGCTCCGTGGATGTTTTCAAAACAAATTACTCAGTGAACTTGCTCAGTGAATATTGAAATATCTGTTTTAGGACATATATGTTTCTCTTTTTATTCTTGAGTGATGTTGTAAGTATGTTCTTTTATGCTTCTTCCTTTCAATAATATGAGCATCACATGTTAGTGTTTATGCTCTACATAAATACAAACATTGATAAGGTTGAATTAATGAAAGGAACTTTGTGTGGATTACAGATCCATGATACCTCCATAGCATTAAGATGATATGTGGAGACTTGAGAGCATGATTAATGAATAATCCATGCCTCATTTTTCCTGGGATTTCGGGGATGAAATCCTTATAAGGGGGGGATAATTTGTAACATCCCTGACTTGGGTAATGCTTTAACCCTAGGTGTTTTGATTAATAAAGATGGTTATATGCTTAATCCTATCTTTTGAAAAGTAATTAGGGCTCATGAGGAACTTATGTTTCAATTTTGGTCCTGTTTGGACAATGTTGAAGTAATGTTTGCTTATCTTGGACTAATGTGCAAATTACCCAATTTGAGGGGTTAACTTGCAAATTCCACATGATAAGATGTTCCTCTGATGTTGAGACATCATAAGAATTAATATGATGTAATGGTATGGTTTCCACAAGCTTGGGCATCAAGATAAAGCTTGTAGAGCAAACCTTGTGCATTAAAACCTAGTTTTGGTGTAATGTGCAATTTACCCAAAATCTAGTGTTCAATATGCAATATATCACCTCTAGAGTATCTCTCATGTTTCTTGGAATTAAGTAGAGCAAATAAAATGAGAGGGGCGCCTCATTTGAGTTAGCTTGGAGGAGAGAGAATCTTAACATTAAAATAATCAATATTTAAGCATATATGGGACTTTAGTTTAATTTATGCAAAAAGAAATAAATTAATTGAGGAGCCCTTCAACCAAAAGTTGAGGGATGATTTTGTAAGGTGTTGGACGAGCTTGTGCCTTGCTATGGAACAAAAAGATCTTGTTTGAGTGGAAGCCACTCACATTATTATAATCAAAAGTAATATCCACTAAAAGTTGGATATTAATATAAAACACTTTAAGGTGCTTAATTTCTTTTCCATTAATTATTGGATAATGAAGATCTTTTGCAAGACTTTGAAGGTGGTTTCGTGTCCAAGAAATGGAGGATGATTTGGGGGAAATTAGTATGTAATTTAAAGAAAATAATTTCATTTTCTCTTTCCTTGAAAACCATATCCATATTCTTTATGTATATCTTATTTCAATAACACATAAGGGTCGTACCCTTAGTATTTTCCCTACCATTTTACTTTGGCCGACCAAGAAAGAGCTCAGGAGCAGGAGAAGGACGAACACAACCTGTTGGCAAGGTTTTGATCATCTTCTACCTTGGATTCATGGTGAAAACCCTAAATCAATGCTTGATTCTTGGTTTTCTTCACCCGATTTCCAATTCTAGCCAACTTGTTCATCCAAAAGCTCAAGAACGAACCTTGGATAGTTTCTGGAACTCCATCCACCATTAGAGACGTGGATCTTGGAGCTTGGAGATCAGATTTGAGGCGGGTTTTATAACTTAAACCCTTAAACATTGCTATTGCATCGATTCTCTATGCTTTGTTGATTGATTTCTTCAATTTGATGCACTCTTGTTTCTTGCTGCAATTTCCATCAAGAATGGTTGCTGTTCTTGGTTGTTCGAAGGAAGGGGATGATTACATCATCCTATATGCTTATCCAAAGAAAAGTACCAAGCCAAACGGTTTTGATAGCTACTCCAAATCGTTTTAATTTGATTGGCTATGTGGTTTCAGCAAACCGTTTGGGAGAAAATGGTTTCAAAACCGTTTGAGATGGTTTACCAAGCGTTGACCGTTTGGGAATTTTGTTTCTAACTATGTAGGCTGTTAACCCACCAAATTTGAGGGGTTAACTCCAAAGTAATAATAGGTTGAAGGCAAATCAATTAGGCAAATCGAATTGAATTAAGTGCTGATTTTCAACCTGATCAAATTGACCTGTTTGGGCAAACGGTTTCAAAACCATTTGAGATGGTTGACCAAGTGTTGACCGTTTGGGATTCCTGTTCATAATTATGTTGGTTGATGATCCTCAAAATTTTAGGGATTAACTACCAAGGAATCGTGGGTTGAAGGCTAATCAATTAGAGAAACCTAGTTGGATTAAGTGCTGATTATCAATCTGATTTAATTGAACTTTTTGGGAAAACGGTCTCAAGACCGTTTGAGTGCGTTGACCAAGGGTTGACCGTTTGGTATTACTGTTACTAATGATGTGGTATAATGACTCACCATAATTGAGGGATTAACTCCCAAGGAATCGTGAGTTGAAGGCTATTCAATTGGGAAAACCCTAATTGAAAACAGTGCTGCAATTCCAATGAGTTAATTGGAGATTTTGGGTTGATTATCCCAAACGTTTTCAAGACCGTTTGGGGATCACCCAAACGGTCTCAAGACCGTTTGGGGGTCACCCCAAGACCGTTTGGAGGTCTGGGGTCAAGTATAGTTGATCAATTGAAGGCCCAAAGGTACCAATCATATTGCAGTTAAGTGTTGAATTGTTGATCAACTCGATAGACCAATCCTTGATGATTTTTCACTAGAATCCAAAGGATGTATGGGCCAAACGGTCTCAAGACCATTTTTAGCTCATCCAAACGGTCTCAAGACCGTTTGGAGGTCTAGGGTTGAGTATGGTTAAGCAATTGAAGATCCAATGTCACTAAGTTGAAGTGTAATCAATTGCTGATTTGGTGATCAATTCAATGATCCAAACCTTAATTGGATGGCTTGGATTTGAGTGATATGATGGTAAAACGGTCTCAAGACCGTTTGGAGGTCATCCAAACGACCTCAAGACCGTTTGGGGTCAGGTCATACCCAATTTGGTTGATGGTTCAATGGTTTCAAAGCAACTAGTCTTACATTGATTAGTATTGAAGGATCATCGATTCCAAACTTTAATTCAATTGAATCAAACCCTAATTTATGATCAATTGAGGGTCAAATCAGTTTAAGGTTGACCTATTAAACTCAACTGAAGTATGAGTATAGGTCCAATTGATGATTGGTTCCATGAATTCAATGATTGAAGGAATCAACATTGAAAACCCCAATTCAATTGGATACCTCATGTCATTGAAGGTCCAATTGATCAAACCTTTTTGGAAACCTAATGTAATTAGGTGAGAGATACCCTTAATGGTACTAATCAATAATGCATAACAAATGCATGGATCCAATACATGATTAGTAAACCCTAGTTGAGGGTGTATCCTTATAAACCCTGGTTGAGGGTGTATCCTTGTGAAACCCTAGTTCAGGGTGTATCCTTATGAACCCTGGTTGAGGGTGTATCCTTGTGAAACCCTAGTTGAGGGTGTATCCTTGTAAACCCTGGTCGAGGGTGTATCCTTGTGAAACCCTAGTGGAGGGTGTATCATTGTGAACCCTGGTTGAGGGTGTAACCTTGTGAAACCCTAGTGGAGGGTGTATCATTGTGAACCCTGGTTGAAGGTGTATATTTTTGAAACCCTAGTTGAGGGTGTATCATTGCGATGGTTTATAGGCAACTTTATAATAAAGTTATGCCTTAAATTAAGATAAGTCCATATCATGTGAGATAACTGGACAATTCTAATGTGTGGCCTATGCATTATATGCTAAGGGTGAGTATTTTGTGATGGAATGTATTAAGAGGGGAAAATACCTTAATACAAGACAAAGTTGGTTAACTCAAGAGGGTCTGAATTAATGAGAAATGGGGAACCCTAACCCTAATTTGGGGAAAAGGGAATGATAAGCCCTGTTTGATAGTGAACCCTAATTCCTGGTTAAGGAATGATGGTGTTACTATTGTATCACATGATGTGATGAATATCTTTTATGACTGTTGTCATGCCTAATAACCATGCAGGTATGATGAGATGATGAATATAGCCAGGTTTGGGCTGTGACATTTATATAATAAATGTTGATTGGCTTTTTGTGTGTGGATTTTGTTGTTTCTTAATAAAAGTAACAATGTGTACGGATTTTATGAGTCATGTGAATAAGTTGTTGCCTAGTGAGAGGTGACAAGATGTGAATGGCCTTGTGAGCCATGTGAATAAGTTGTTGCCTAGTGAGAGGTGACAAGATGTGAATGGCCTTGTGAGCCATGTAAATAAGTTGTTGCCTAGTGAGAGGTGACAAGATGTGAATGGCCTTGTGAGCCATGTGAATAAGTTGTTGCCTAGTGAGAGGTGACAAGATGTGAATGTCCTTGTGAGCCATGTGAATAAGTTGTTGCTTAGTGAGAGGTGACAAGATGTGAATGGCCTTGTGAGCCATGTGAATAAGTTGTTGCCTAGTGAGAGGTGACAAGATGTGAATGGCCTTGTGAGCCATGTGAATAAGTTGTTGCCTAATTAGAGGTGACAAGATGTGAATGGCCTTGTGAGCCATGTGTGATGCTTGGATAAAAAGTATCATGTTTCTTTGTAGCATTTGTGTTAATAAGTTATGCTAGAGAACTTGGCTGATGTTACATTTTAGTTATATATCTATAGTTCATTGATGATTATTCATATCTGTTGTATTCATTACAAGTAGATGGATGAACAATGAGTCTACCATTGGTAGATGCAATGCTCTTATTGAAAATGGAGATTTTCTTATTCTGTTCTATGAAGAATAATTCTGCCTAATAATGTAAAAGTAACCCCTGCTCAGTTTAATTTCATAATCTGCTATAACAATGTTTCTGGCAGAGAATTATATCTCTCGCTGGGGCAATTTACAATTGTCTCACCCCTGTGGGAACTACATTTTTGGGTGGACGCGTACGAGTAGACATGAATCCTTCAGTAAGTGAAGGACAACAGTAGTAGCAGAGACAACAGTGAAGCCTCAGATGGAGACACTGGTTGTCATGCCATGTATAGATGTATATAGAGTCCTATGTGTCGTCTATGTACTCTCAGGTCTTCGGAGTAGTAGTTAGTGCTTTCGAGATTTTGGATCAATGCCTCGAGATTTTATACTACCTATGTTTAGCTTGAGAAGACAGTTAATGCTTGTAATTCTCAGAAAGAGATGATACAGAATATGTACCTTTGATCCAGATTATAAATGTGTTATACTTTTGCTCTTGAAGAAAAAGATTTCCTATGTGTGGATCTCTTTGTAAAAAGTTTTCATTTTTAGTGATTTCAGTAGTCCGCTGTTTAGTGAACGCTTCCGCATTAGTTAATCTTGTTTTCGCGAGACGGTCATCACAACATGTGTTTATGATCATCTCGAATTATGTATAAGGCTGAGTAAAAGATAAAGTATATGAGATGCTGAGGCATGAATGATAAAGCACATAATTATCAATGTTGCCCTATGTTTGATAATATGATCTTTCTGTTAATCCATGATGATTGTGTATACTAACCATACTGGTGTTTCATACAGATGCATAGCCAGGTAAAGTGCTATGAGGTATATACGTTCAGTAACACTGCTTTGATGGTCACTCTTGATGATGAGATAACATGCATGATGTGTTTTGGTCTGAGGACCTGAGTTTGGCTAAAGTGCCTAAGTTGAAGTGTTATCCTCTGATGATAATCTGGGATTGTTATCCCAAGTGATGAGAATGCCTTATGAGGAAAGTGGTTTCTTATGATGAGGGATTGAGATCCCGGAATAACATGATGATGGTAACAATAATGTAGCTTAATGTTATGCATGTCTTACAACTTGGTTGCCTCAATAATCTACTTAAAATATACTAACTAATCACAGTGGAACATATCATGCAGTTTTCCCTGGCCATAGATCCATCATCGTTAGGAGCTGGTGATGGTGAAACGAGTTCTCCTGTGGGTTAACTCGGAGCGCATATTGTTGAATATGCGAGGTTTCTCCTAGCCTAAAATAGAGAGGATTCGAGTGCAGCTACGGTTGTAGACTCGGGATATATATGTAGAGCATGGTGAATAGGCCCATGGCTTAGTGTGATAGAGCATGAATGTGTTCATGGATCAGGGAGCACAGTGAACTGGCTCGTGGCTCAGATATACTAGCACCGAGACCTGTACCAAGGCGGGCTAGAGAATGGGTAGCCTATGGAGTTGACCCTATGGATGAGGCCACTTAAGCATGAGACTGCGGTCCTGCTTTGGTTCTCGTGCACTAACCACGAGGTGGGAGGTCATGGAGTCCGTCTCTTCCATTGACCTTGTATAGCACCGACTCCGGGTTTCGTAGCCATCGGTTGGATTTGAGCGGTACGGCTCACTTCCTCAGGGCATAATAATACATAATACAGCCGAATAGTATTTATTACTTCAGGTAAAACACGGAACATTGATTGAGGCCTTGATTGTGTAGTTAATCAGTTACTTATACGCCTCTTATGTTATGTGGTAAGGTCTTATAAACATTATCTTGTCAATCATGTTCCATAAAGAAATACCTGGGTACATGTCTTCCGTACATTTTGGTAAGCCTGATGGTAGTAATAATCTTTCTCTATAGACTGCTCTTACTCTATGCTATATCAGTTATCTGATGAAGGTTCTGTAATCCTTTTAAGGTTTTATGGTTTCGGCGGGGAGTTATGTTTCTCACTGGGACTTTGTGTCTCACCCCGCTGGTTTACACCTTTTTAGGAGTTCGTGCTAGATGTGGTGGTGGTCGCGGGGTTGCGGCTGAGCGGTAAGATGAGTAGTAGAAGGCAAGAGGTGGACATGCTACTATTTTGGTTGTTTTGTAGTAGAGTCTTAGAGTCATCCCTGTACTCTCAGGGCCTTGGAGGTGTTTTGACGTTGTTTCACGATGTATAGTTGTTGATGCTTTGTATGTCCTGCAGCTGGTCGAATGTGGGTTGTTATGTATGTATAAAAAGATGATGAACTCATGTGATGACTAGACAGCTGACTCTCTAAGTTGTGAACACGTATCAAGGCCTGCATATGTTTATATAACCTGTTTTCTTGCAGGATGAGGATTGGAATGTAATAGTTTTTTTGTTTATCCGCTTTCTGAAATCAATTTTAATTAACCCGTGTTTTCAGTAATAAGTGGTTTATGGTGTTTTCCGCACATTTTCATGTGGCACCTCGTTGTCTGTGTGATAGCGGGATGTGTCGCCACACTGACCTTATCTGCCCCTTTTCTCAAAACCTTGCAGTTGCTTGGTTGGGTTATTCAGCTGATGTGAGTTTTCGGCTGCATCCTTGTTGCCATAGTTAAAACCAAGGTGATCCTGTAACGTCCCCAGATTTTTACCTTCTCAAAACCCCATGGAGATGAGAAGACAAAATTTGAAAACCTTAACCAATTGTATCAAAGTGTATTGCGGAAGCAATATGCACATACATGAACATACAACATAACATATACTATAAACAATCTCAACATTTCACATGTATATTAATACAAGATGACTTATTAATACATGAATTACATTTACATATTGAAAGAAGATTTACAAGTCTATGAACATGTATGCTAATGTGATCTTAACACAATAGGTACAACCTGGACAATTGCTCACTTCTCGTTCTTTATCCCAGGCTGTCTCTGAACTCAGGTATGTGGGTTTTATTTAAGTATATGACTATGGTTTTATTGTTTGCAATCATGATATGTATGTATGCTCTCTTCTATTTGCAATTATTGGATGTAGTAGCACTATATAGTACTCGATGTTTTATCACTTGTAAACATAAATGATAAGCATGTATGCGTATTATGCTTCCTCATCACTTTCTGATATGATTGGATGATGTTTTCAGATTCTAACATCTCATTCCCAATAGGGTTTGGAGAAATCAAAATCCGGGGACGTCAAAGATCCGATCTCTTGAAGTTGACAAAAGAGACGTTCTCGACTTCCTCTACTTAGGATTCACTTTCACTTGACTCGTCAGGTCGAGTGTAAATGTAGTTATCAACCCTGTGTCCACCTTCTCCGCATGTGACACATTTCATAACTTTCTCAACCTATTTCTTCCCTTTTCCGCCTGATTCAATCAACTGTCTGACGTCAGTGGCTATCTTCTAGATTTGAGTGGTGATAGCTTCAAGAGCTTTGGATTCGACTGAAGGTCCTTCATTAGCGGCCTTCTTAGCATATCCTCTATCAGATCTATCATAGTCGGTGTCAGCCTATAACTCAGCCATGTTTTTTATGATCTTTTTGGATCTACTGGGCTTCTTCCCCAGAAAGTCGCTTCCTACAGCTGCATTCAGTGATACCCTTTCTTCAGGGGTCAGACCATTGTAGAAGGTGGTTATCAAGAAACCCTTCTTGTATTTGTGATGAGGGCAGTCCCTCTAATATTCTTGATACCTTTCCCAGGCTTCGGGTAGATTCTCATTTGGCTTTTGCATGAATGACGTCATCCTTTGCCTGTTCCTGATAGTTTTCTCTGTAGGGTAAAACTTGTTCACAAAAGCATCTGTCAGTGCATTCCATCCGTTAAGAGCTTGATGTTGTAGCCCGAGGTACCAGGATAGGGCCTTGTCCTCTAAAGAAAAGATGAAGCCCTTGTAATAAATCACTTCCTGTGGAACTCCCCGCATTTTAATGGTATCACAGATGTTTTTAAAAGCATCAAGATGATGGTTTGGGTTATCATTCTTCGAATTCTCTCAGAAGATCTTTTTCTGGATCATAGAAATGACAGATGGTTTAAGCTCAAAGTTTGTTGCATTGAACCTTGGGATGACAACAAGACATCTTGAGTTATTGGCCTTTGTGGCAGCCAACTCCCTGAGGGTCTTTTCTTCTTCGTTAGAATCTTCACTGTCACTGTCCCCATGGTTCTGCTCCTGATTATGTTGATTTCTTCGGTGTCTGAGGTGATGACGACGTCTCTCATGACGGTGATCATCCTCGAATTGTTCTAGTTCAGGTTCTTCATGTTGTTGGTCGCCATTATAACGGTCGGTGTTCCCACGCAGAGGTGAGTGAGGTCCAACTCCAGCATTTTGCTCACCCTCTGAAAGAGGTGGTTCGATGTGAGGTGGCATGACTAGCGGTGTCAGTGTTCAACTGAGAAAAATGCTTCTTTCCTGAGTATCTAAATAGAAAGTATAATCAAGTTAGAAAACTTGTATCAATAAAACGAACTACTCTATACTCATTTTAGGTTAGAAGATCAAAAGGAATAGTGTTGTCAAGCTCATTACTAAGCTTGAGGCACGGGAGTGTAGTTCGTGGATTCAGGTTCGTTAACAATGCCGTTTTTCCTTGTCCCCGACAATGGCGCCAAAAAGTTGACCGGCCTAAAGCACGCGTCTATAAGGAGCGGATGTGAAGTAGTCAGACTTTTAAATTACCCGACTCTTAGGCCCCCGCAATGATGACGGGGTCCGAAGTAGAAATCAGGGTCGAACCACAGAGACAAGGGCGGTAGTGTTAAGAACACGGAATCAACACATTACACTCCGAAAAAAACAAGGTGAGGATAAAGTTCCCAAAGGGAACAATGGGCGAAGATCGGTAAAATAAAAGAAAACTATCTCCAAGTGGAGCTACAAGGAAACTTAAGGTTTTTGGCATTTATCAGTTTTTAGGGTTTTAGCGCAACAGAACCAGAGGAGATAACACCATCGCCTTGGTAAGGAACCAAGGAGGAAAACTTTGGCATAGCAAGCGGAAGCAGGAAACATCATGTACCCCTTCTCTCAAAGAGGGTACCTCTAACTAAGCACCAACACCCTCTCTCGAGTCTTATGGACTTGGGTTAGAGTGGAAAGGTAACTGAACAACTCCATTCCTGGGTACTCTCGTACTCCCTGATCGGACCAAACACTGGAGCCACAACACCTCTCTCAAGGAAGTTGCAACGGAAAACACGATTTGATATCTAGTCAAAACATGATCCAAGCGTACAAGCTAGAGTTCAGATGCTAAGAAAAGTAATCATCCAACAAAGAGGAACCAAACATAAAGTCAACAAATATTTAAAACTCCTCTAATTACATTGTCATAAGCATTATAAAAGGGTTTAGTTACATTGCGTAAGTAAATGACTGAAAGAGGGAAGATAAATATTGCCTCCTTAATTTAGGAGATCGACAGCAGATCCCTAAGGCCCCTCTAGCCTGATACCGTGTGGGAGCATTGGCCGATACACCTATGTCAGGCGGTGTCCCCTATTGGGCGACACATCATGATGGGAAGACGTATCGATCAAAGCATGCATGCCTGATACGGTCGGGTTGGGCGGTGTCCCCTGTCGGGCGACACACCGTGACGGGTGAATTGTATCGGGCTCGGCATCGTGTCGGGCTAGAGACCACTTAGAGTATCAGGTTCTTCGTATCGGGTGGCTTGGTTGATATCGGGCTACTGCGGCGACCGGGACAGATTCTAAGTGAACCATTCCCGCCCTCTCGGGTCAGGGAAGTGCTCACCTAATATCGCTCGGTACACCTCTAGGACGTGGCACACTAGCTCTAGGTGCTTTCCAAAGTTAGCTATCGTGAGATTCTGACCCGTCCCATCGAGGTCTTGTAGCTGCTATTTATAGGCAGTAGTTGGAAGAAGTTGTAGTCCTCCGGGCGCCACGTGTCCTCCATCGGCTATATTAGCATGGCTTCAGGGATGCCAACTTGTGTGCGCCCGACATTGGGGGTGTCGGATAGCAAGCATGTCGGGTATCATGACGGGTGGGAATCTGTCGGTGGGTGGCTTATATCGCGCGACACGCTTCATCGGGAGAGTATTCGTGGCGGGTACAGCTCCCTGTCGGGTAAGCGGTGTATTGCCCGTCAGATCTTCTTGCACGGCGCACCCGTGTCACACAACTTCCGTATCGGGCTACTGTATGACGGGCAGTAAGTGTGTCGGTTGACTGACCGATGCAGGTAAAATACGTTCATGGGCCGGGATGGGCCTTTTGTTGATAAGTGAGTGGAAAAATGAGGAAAACTCTGCAAAAGATGACAAAATGAGATAAGTGTGTAGCACGGCCTATTTATTCAAAAACATGATAAAAGGAAAGGAACAAAGTTTTAAAAGGGCAGTTATGACAACGAAATATGGGCCATAAACATCACAAAATTTGGTGTTATCACTAGGTTTCATTAGAGTCCAAAATCAATTTGAATCAAACCAGTGTAATGAAAAATATAATTCATGGTAAGTATATGATACCTAAACACTCTATCCAAAGTCTTCCACTAATTAGCTTTAGAACATCTAGTGTACCTAATTAGCTTACTTACAATATAATAAATTTTGGTCTAGAGAAATTGGCTAAGTACAAAAACCTTCATATCACTTGGGCATATATGTTTTGATCCACAAGATTACCTTTTTGTTCTCTAAGATGTACAGAAGGAACATAATTAGAACTAAGAGGTACATAATAATACATATCAAATCTATGTAAGACTGTTTTTATATAGTGTGACTGATTTGAGGAATAATCAGAAGTAGATCTACTAAATTTTATGTCAAGAATAACATTGGCAATTCGTAAGTTCCTCATATCAAAATTCTTGGACAGATTATATTTAGTTTTGTATTGGATCCAAATATTAATATATCGTCAATATACAAAAAGTAATCACAGATACATTATCAATAGTCCTATCATAAATAAATTTATTATACTCATTTACAGTAAAGACATAAGATGAAGAAGTTTTTCAAATTTATCATTCCATTGTTTAGGTTCTTGTTTTAAACTATATAAAAAAATTAGAAGTCTATCAACTTTGTGTTTTGATTCTTGTACCACAAAACCTTCCTGTTGATTCATATATATCTCTTCGTTAAGATTCCCATTAAGGAAGGCAGACTTTTCATACATTACATGGATTTCAAGATTATAGATCATGGCCAAGGAAATAAGGACACAGATAGAGGTGATATTTATTAAGGAACATAGGTGTCTAAGTTATCAACCCTGTCTTACTATTTGTAACCTTTGGCTACTAGCTTTGCCTTAATCTTATTGATGCTACCAGCTTTGTTTGACTTCTTTATGTTGACTGATTTGCATTCAATGGTTTTATAACCTAGAGGAGGAGTAGTTAGAATCCAAGTATGATTGTTCATTAGGGGTTCTATTTTCTATCAACAAATTCCTACCAAAATCCAATATTTATAGATTTCATGGCATCCTCATAGGTCTTTGGGTCTTCTTCTACAATAAATTTTTTAGAAGTCAGGATAAATTCCTTTGTTACTTTATCCATTTTACCTCGACCAAAGTCACTTGGAGGTTCAGCCACTTCAAGGTTCAACGCTTTAGGTTCAGGTATGGGTATGTTGGCAATAGGAGTTGAATCTTGATTGGTTTTTGAATATTCTAAAATTTCAAATTTAAAGGACGTTCACCAACTTGTTAGGGAACATTGTGTGTCAAGGAAAATACGTTTTCATAGTAAATAACATCTGCAAGTCTGATTTCTAGTATAGAGTTTGTTCTAATTTCAGGGATGTCTGACTTTACACAAGAATTCTATTTGCATTGTATATTCAGCATAACCTATGAAAAAAATATCAACATTTTTGGGACCAAGATTTCATTTCTTATTTTAAAGGATTTTCACTTTATCCAAGCACCCAAACACTTTACGTTACTTTAAAAAAGGTTTCAAGTTAAACCTACATTAATAAGGTAGTTTCTCTAAGTGTTTTAAAGGGATATGGTTAAATACATAGTTAGGTGTTAAAATAGCCTCTCCCACACTCTTTGATCCATCGACTTGGTGTCCTCCATCCCATAGTGCTTCAAGAGTTCATTTGTATACTTGCCTTGGTTGATGAAGTTTCCATCCTTTGTTTTCTTGATCTGGAACCCAAGGAAGAATGTGAGACCCCCCATCATACTCATCTCAAATTCACTAGGCATATGAGATCTAAACTGTATGCAACGATCAAGATCAATTCCCCCGAAAATGATATCATCAACGTATATTTAAATAATCAAGAAATTATTAGTAGTGTGTTTGAGAAAGAGAGTAGAATCAACTCTACCAAAGTTGATCAACCACATGAACTATTCTACCAAAGAGATTTAGTTTACACATGTACTATTCTTCTAAAGAGATTGAAAACTTTCATAAATGTACTATTCTGCCAAAGAGATTTAGTGCTCACGTGTAATATTATTCCATAAAGATTAGTACTTTTATCAATGCATTATTCTACCAAAGTGATTTAATGCTATCATATAATGGAACAAATATATTATGTTTCTTGTGTTCATATCTATAAATATGGAAAATCATGCAAGATATCATACAAGAACAATCATTTCATCCAATATGATATGCCAAGTGTTTGTAAACAGAATACAACCATATTACATAGTAGGCCAAGTAAGAGGTAAGGGCGCACCTTTAAATGAGATAATCTAATCACCACATATTCTTCATGTCAACTATAACTTGGTCACCCCCTAATTAAGATGAGATCACATATCACCATCAGGTTCTCATTATCTTTAACCCTAGTTATGTCCATAAGGGTATTTCTTAGTCATTAGGATATTCCCAACATTATTTGTCTAATCTTATTAGAATCAAATTACTAATCATATATTTCATTTATATTCCAAATTAAGGTTCATTTTTTATTATGTAAATATATATACATTAGGTCACATTTATTAATTCAAGTTAGGGTTTCTCATCATTATAAGGACAATTAACATGTATTATGAGTTTTATGCATCATCATGATCTCATAATTACATATTAGCTTTCAATTATTGATATGAGCATATTTATAATTTTCAAGGTTTCTTGAACGTATTTTTAAGTATTGCACATTAATAGGTTATTAGTCGTAATTAGCTACATTAGTAAAATTACATGATTTTGTGCATCCTAGTTATAATATATGACATGATATGAATTATATATCATATTTTAGAGTTACTTATGTATTATCATAATTGTAGGTCAATATTTGATATTTATTACTGATGAAACAAGTGTAAGGCATATTATATGATAACAAATGTAGACTGATATTATTCTTCCTTATTGTTCTACTCATTTTTTTAACATTTTGATATCTTATTTGTATTTTTCGGATAAGGGAGATAATTACTGTGAATTATGCAATATCATATCATTTACTTAAATGTTTTCCTTTTATAGCCAATCAGGTGTCGCCATGTGGACACCAAGGTGACGTTGCACCTTGCTTGAGTCGGCTTGTCTGGTTCATCATTGAGCCAGTATGTCTGAGGGTTTGGACTCAGTCCTCTTCTCCTGACTCGCTTTCCTTCGTGTTCGAGGCAATCTGTGAGTCCACGATGTAAAATCTGTGCGGCAAGCTAATGATTTAGAATCCAATGATGATTATTTTATTGATGGTGCGTTGGTATTTAAACAAGTAGCTGAATTGAAAGATATTTACAATGGTTTGTTACATGTGCTCATGTTGCTGTGGAGGTTGATGCAGAGATGCGCAGGTTGTTGATGTGTATATGTAGATGACGAGGTAGACTTGGCGGTACTGCAATGATTGTTGATGACGTGTCCTTGCATGTTGTTAATACGCCCCCTCAAACTAGGCATGGCAGCATGGTAAAGGCCTAGTTTGGTTATTGTGAACTGAATTTGAGGGTCGGTGAGTGGTTTGATCGAAATGTCAGCGAGCTGCATAGACGAAGGAACATGACGGGTGATGAGATTTTGTTGAGCAACTTTTTTCCCGGACATAGGGGTAGTCAATTTCAACATGTTTGGTGCGGGCATGGAACCGAGGGTTGATGGTGAAATGCAGAGTGTTGATATTGTCCGAAAACATGATGGGTGGCTTTGGTTGGTGAATGCCTAGGTCTTTGAGAAGGGCAGTCAGCCACACAAGTTCAGCTGTGGCAGAAGCCATGGAATGATATTCCACTTTAGTGCTTGATCTTGCGACAGTTGGCTGCTTTCTGGAGGACTAGGTGATTATATTGTAGCCAAGGAAGGTACGATAACCAGTGGTTGAACGCCTCGCTTGTGTACAGTCGCCCCAATTGGCATTAGTAGGCAAGAAGTTGTAGGGTGGAGGACTTCCGGATGATAGACCCATAGTGAATTGTGCCAGCGACGTATCGTAAAATGCGTTTGAGCAGGCTGCAGTTCTCCATGGTGGCCGAGTTAATGTGTTAGCATGCGTAATTGATGGAGAAGGTGATGTCTGGGCGAGTGACAGTGAAGTATTGAAGGCCCCGGGCAAGGCTGCGATAAAGGGTGGGATCATGGAAGGGGAGTGTGTCAGCTTGTGATGGTTTGCCGCTCATGGGTGTGGTTACAGGTTTTGTGTGAAGCATATTTGCTTGAGCAAGTAAATCAGTGGCATATTGAGCTTGTGATGGGAAAATAGTTGTGGTGGTTCGGCGCACTTCTATATCAAGGAAGTGATGTAGGTCACCTAAGTCTTTGAGCGAGAATTAATGGGCTAGGATGGTCATGAAGTTTCATAGGTGTGTTGGAGAGTTACTGATAAGGATGATGTCATCCACATATAACAGTACATATAAAACATGTGAAGGTGTGTGAAGGATGAAGAGGGATGGATCGGTGGATCTGCATGTAAAGCCGTGGGAAAGAAGGAAGCCATTGAACCTGTTGAACCATGCATGGGGGGCCTGACGAAGTCCGTATAATGCTTGAGTCACGCTACCCACAGTCATTTAACTACCCTCTGTCCCATCCGGTTTCTCGAGAGTCCGCACAGTGTTGTTCCAGCCATTTCTTTTAATTGGAATTAACTCCTCCACCAACTGATTTCATGCAGCAAATGAAGATTCCTGAAATTCTCCCTCCAGCAAATAACTCTCTCCACTCCATACAGTCGGCTTTTATTGTCCAACAGACTTTCTCTAGCCCTTATTTTTACTAATTTGTTTTCTCTCTTGCAACTCCTCCTTCCGGCTCTATTTCAACCCACCAATATTTGCACGTTAGTACAATACGTCTGTTCCCCAGTTCTCATCAATCTTTCTACTTCGGTCATACAGTACATCATGTAAAAGTTACAATGGTCAGAGAGTTGAAGCACAAGTACAGTACTTGCCCATCACTGTTTATGAGTATGTCCAAAACAAGTACAGTATTTACCCAACACTGTTTATGAGTATGTACTCATGATGTGTAGTACAATACATCATGTAAAGGATGTGATTGTCAGAGAGTTGAATCACAAGTACAGTACTTGCCCAACATAAGTTTACTCATATCAATATTTTTGAATCTCGTATATAGCAGCAAATCTCCTCAAACATCTCCCTCCCTGTTCATTTCCGCCACGTACAATACTCATTCTCTTACTCTTGATTTAACTTTGTCAAAATGATAGTACAATACCTACCAAATAATTTCCGTCAAGTATAATACTCACTCCCTCTCCCTATTCATTTACGCCAAGTACAGTACTCACTCCCAAAATATTTCAGTAAGTACAGTACAGTACCTACCAAATCATTTCAGTAAGTACAATACCCCATTATGATTTTCATTTCTGTAAGAAGTAAAAGTACAATACGCAACAAACCATTAATTACTTTTACAAAAGTACAGTACCCAATTATTATTCTTATATCAGTAACAAATCTAATTCGTATATACTGTATTTGCATCAAAGGGGCGGAACTAGTTCAATATGAACAAATAGTACGTACAGTACTCACTTAGTGTTGGGCGGAACTGGTTCAACATGAACAAATGGTACATACAATTTTTACTCAGTTCAGGGCGGAAATAAATAGGGAGGGGGATGATTTGTTTTTTACAGCTATATACGAGATTCGAAATAAAATGGAGGGAATCATTAGAGGATATGACTTTTGCATGTAGAGATAATCATCTCTTACATGGTAGATTCGTTTTTTGTAGAGAGATAATCATCTCTTGCATGACTTTTGCATGTAGAGATATACAGAATAAGACGTTGCGGATATGGCTTTAAATGGTAGTGAGGCGCATCAGTTATTTCTGAGGTCCGAGTAGATTGTCAGGGAATTTTTCTAATGCTTTGTGAAGCTTGCAGACGTGGTTGGGATAGTCAGGATTAATGAATCCTGGAGGTTGTTGGACATAGATTATGTCATGCAGAGGGCCTTAGAGGAAGGTGTTGTTCACATCACGATGTTTGATAGGCCAATCATTCGTGATGGCAAGGGATAGGATGAGACAAATGGTGTCGGTTTTGACGGCGGGGCAGAAGGTTTCATGGGAATAAATTCCAAGTATTTGGTTAAAGCCCTTGGCAACATAACGCGTCTTGTAGCGATCGTTGGATGTATCAGCTTTATATTTGGCGCGGAATGAACGAGCGTGAAGGTTTGTTGATCGTATAGGGCCTGGAGTTCAGTGTGCATGGTTGCACGCCACATGGGATCAGCGACAACTTGTTTTATGGTTGTGGAGTTGGTGGACTAGTGGATGTGATGAGTAGATATTTTGGCACCGTTTGGTTCGCTCGAAAGGATTCATTGGGATGTGGAATGAACAGAGATGGGAAGGTACATGTGACGAAAATAATAGTTATTTCCCTGTTCTATGTTTGAATATTACTAGGATATGATAGGATTTTTCAATTTAATTACATTTTGATGATGAGACACTAAGCCGTTCTCTATCAAGCAACAACACGTCACTTCTTAATCAACACGAAGGAAGTCTTCAAATTGAAGGCCCCGGGCAAGGCTGCGATAAAGGGTGGGATCATGGAAGGGGAGTGGGTCAGCTTGTGATGGTTTGCTGCTCATGGGTGTGGTTACAGGTTTTGTGTGAAGCATATTTGCTTGAGCAAGTAAATCAGTGGATATTGAGCTTGTGATGGGAAAATAGTTGTGGGTGTTCTGCGCACTTCTATACCAAGGAAGTGATGTAGTTCACCTAAGTCTTTGAGCGAGAATTAATGGGCTAGGATGGTCATGAAGTTTCATAGGTGTGATGGCGACTTACTAATAAGTGTCATCCACATATAGCAGTGCATATAAAACATGTGAAGGTGTGTGAAGGATGAAGAGGGATGGATCGGCGGATCTGCATGTAAAGCCGTGGGAAAGAAGGAAGCCACTGAACCTGTTGAACCATGCATGAGGGGCGTGACGAAGTCCGTATAATGCTTTGTGAAGCTTCCAGACGTGGTTGGAGGTTGAGGGCCTTAGAGGAAGGTGTTGTTCACAGTTGTTTGATAGGCCAATCATTCGTGATGGCAAGGGAAAGGATGAGACAAATGGTGTCGGTTTTGACGGCGGGGCAGAAGGTTTCATGGGAATAAATTCCAGGTTTCATATACTCCCCATATGAGTTATTAAAAATAAAGTAGCTGAGATTCAAACTCACACAACTTCAAAGGAGGGACTCAATTGGAGTGCGCTAACCACTAGGCTAGTTGAACCACATTGGTAGAAATAGAACAATAATATTTATATAATACTACAAATTACATATATATACACATCTATATGCATAAAACTTATTATTTTTTTTTTTGGGGGACGGCCCCTGTTTGCCCCTGGCTCCGCCACTGGATGGTGCGTGGGGGTGTGCAAGGGCAACAACTGTACCCTGCTACTCCCTGGGGGTACGGCGGAACTTAAAACTCCCGATGAGTTGGGATTCTACACCCGTCTGAATGAAATCCTAATTCTCTTTTTATGCAAACAAACATGGGTTCAGTTTTCCTCGCAGCAACAATATCCTATCATATGCATAATACTGCAAAGCAAACGGTGCCTTAGGATTAGGCTTTTTTATTTCTTCTTTGGTTCGTATAACCATTGGATGGTGGTTTGACGTAGGTTGAAAAGGTTGGGGAGGGGAAGTAGTCGGTGAAGCAGGTGGGGAGGTAGTTGGAGAAGACGGATTGTGAGGGGGGTCCAAATCTTCTGTCGCAGCTGTATGTCTGCTGCCTCTGTCCCTCCAATTATACTTTGACACTGTATACACCCCAACCCGTTCTCCTTCCGCCCCCAGCATAACTCATCGGGTCCGATACTTCTGTCATATTAAACCAAACCACGCAAAGTGGAACCTGAACCGAAAACAGTAAGTAATTAAATGCTTACTGCGAACAAGCACCGGGAAGGCACTCATCCAGACGATCAAAATCCAGAACCTTCCCGTCCATTATTTTCTTTGGCGCTGATAATTGGACATACTCTACATTTTGACATCGCGGCATATATAAAGTAGAGCACATGTCTCTTAAGTTGGATTTAAATAACCATATACTTGTACCACACAACTATGCATCGACACAGTTACCATACTTAAATAATATTTACTAGTTATATTTGTAGAACGGAATTTCTGAATTTGAGATTCAGAACCGAAAAGTTTGTATTGAATACGAAAGGTTATCCTATTAGTACGGTGTAGAAATTTAATTCAGATCCATGAATATAATATAGTCCAAGCTTAAAATTCATATCGTTAGGTGTCATGGCCACCAATCAACATTACAAAAAGTACAATATAATTCATATCACCGATAGGCCTTGAAATTTAGTCACTTCCGTTGTTCTCCATAGTCCGGCATTATTCTTTGTCTTCAACTTGATTGATATTAGTAAAGGGTGCCTATATAGGAAGAAAATATCCATCAAGAATATGCGAACAAAATATAATATAAATGTTTTACCAAAAAAGGACCAATTTGTGCTATTATCAACATGCATTAAAAGAGACATCATGCTCCCCTTTTCAAAAGTGTTATGCCATTCAGGAGATAGGATCGGTCCATGTTGCTTTAAAAATCAAGAAACAATCGTTTAGTTTTCTTCTTGTAATGAATTTATAACTAATAATATGTACAAATTTGATAACATAATTTAACATGTGCAAAGCTAAATTCTTTAACACTTGGAATGATTTCTTGGTGTTCGCTTGACATCAATTGAGATGATTGAAAATTCTACATATCAATATCAAGGAAATAAGAAATAATGTCTAGTGACATGATATATAATCAATACTTATTAGAAATGAAATTATATGATAAACAATACATAAATTGTAAAATAGTATACATTTGTAAAAAGTATCAGTATTACTTGTGGGTTTGATATATAATTCTTCTCGTAAGTTTGGTCGTATATATCACTACTCTGAAAATGATAATTGATTTTGTTAAATGACAAAATACATTTTGCAAATAACAAATAGATGCTCTATGGATAATTCAAACCTTTTCTCAACCCTTAGTCTTTCGACTTGTTCTCTTCTTCAATGATTTTTTCAAGCTACTCTTTGGTCTTTTTGATGAGATAGGTTTTACCTTCTTACACTTTATCCCCTTCTCAATTTTGCCATTTTCTCGTTGATGTTCATAATGTTCCATGTTGTTGTAATTTCTTTCATGAGATATAGTAGTTGTAGCATCATCAATGATATCAGACTTCTTAAGTGCCTCTTGAATAGTCTCAAATATATTTCCATGATTTTCTAAAGACATTTTGTATGTTTCTTTTGGTAAAGTCTCTCGAGTAGCTAGTTTTGCATAAAGTTGAGATATATGTTTATACATATTTGCTATATCCATTTTCTCATCATTTGATCTAGAAACGGAAACATTATATCTAGAAATAGATTTTGCAGATTTTGTCCATCTTGAGTATGTATTGGCTAGGTATTCTCTTAACATTATTGATAGAGAAAACTTTCAAAGAATGAGCACATAAAACACCAACAAAAGTAAACATTCGACAACTGCATTGCACTGAAGAATCTGATGTATCAAACACAACTGTATGAAAATGTGTTTTCTTTGGTGGAGTAACAATGCATCGTGCAGTTGTTCCATGAATGTCAAGAGGGTGTAGCTCACACTTCTAGGCTAACCACAATTGTGATTGAAACACAATAAATATAGAAGGTGTATATATGTCAGCAGCTTGCTTTAAAATCTCAACATGATATACTAGAGTAGGGCTTCTTTGAATAGATTGAAAATCAACTTTTAACTCCTCATAACGCCTATCATCAATTAGTCTTTCAAAATGCTAAAAAAATCTTAGCAAATCATATTGATATCCAATATATCTTTTCACTTGGTTGTTCATACTTTCTGCAAGTGGGTTTGAATGCAATTCATACTTATTAATCATTTCTTCCCAAGCTTGTGAAAATTCATATTCTTCATTATAGTCATAAATGCAACTACTAAAATCCTTAATGAATGATTTAAAATTCTCAAATACATCACTTAAGTGTTTTGCAACATTTTGATACATGTGCCAGATACATAAATGATGAAATGTATTAGGCCACTGTGAAGCCAATGCCTTTGCCATCCCAACATCTTGATCAATGAAAATGGTTTTTGGTATTTTTCCTAACATCTCTATTGCAAGAGTATCAAATAACCAAGAAAAAGATTGTGAACATTCATCATATAGCAAGGTGGTGTTAAAGATGATACATTATTTATGGTGATTGACACCAACAAACAAAGCTAGAGGATGAACTTTATTTTTTCTGTAAGTTGTATCAAAGCATACAACATCCCCAAAAATTTCATAATCTAACTTCATTTTCCCATCCGTCTAGAATATTTTTGTCATGAGATCATCAATATCAACTTGGATTGCATAAAAAAAATCCAAATCTTGAGATTTCATGTTCTGTAGATATTCTAAAACTCTACCATTATATCCTTCTTTTATTTGTATAAATATTTTTATATTCAGATAATTATTATAATCCTTTGGTACAAATCCAAGATTTTCTCAACCACTGGCTCTTTTTGCCATCAAGGTCATATTTGCTTTATGAGTAATATGAGATTTATTAGCCAAATCTACCTCAATTCTATGTGTCAAGGAAATATATCTTTGAAATCTTAAGAATATTGTTTAGGAAGGAGAAATCACCTGATGTGTATGCACGTGCTTGAAACTCACAACTTGATATCTTCCATTAGGTTGTATGTGGATCTTCATATGTGCCAAGCAACCAAATCGACTCACATCATGTTTTCTTTTAATATTAACGTCTCTCTTGTCTCTTTGACGATAACCTTCACATGAGCAACAAAAAACTATGTCTCTACAGTTACCTAATAGATCAGTATGGGATTTTCTTCTTATAATGCTAAATCCTACACATTTAGCATATATATTAGAAAATTCGTAGGCCGCTGATTCGAATTCCAATTCCATTCCAATTTTTGGATTTTTTTCTTGAGGTGTCTTGGCATGAAGTGATTCAGATTCGTTAGTGTCATCACTTGCTTATGGTATACTCTTGCTTTCTTCTATAATGACTGAACTACCATAGTTACTTTCAAAATAATTATCATGGTCAAAGTCCAGTCTATGACTAGTTTGAGTCTGGGGAAGAGTGTCTTCTATGTCCATACTATTAAGTGTAATGAAATCATAGCTTAGAATTATGTTCAGTTCAAACTTTGAAACAAAGTTAAAATTTTCAAGCCACATATAATCATAAAGTTCTCACAACATTATTGTGGATGGAGCATTTGTAAGAATGGAGCAAAATAATTTTTACCAAAAAGTTAAATTATGTGTATCATTTATCATCCAAGTGTCAAAATAGTTGTTCTAACATATATCTTATTATGTGTGTATGAAGTACCTGTCTTGGAAAGATAAGAGCATTACAAAACGAACGCAATAATACAGCTGCACGTATTTAATCACCAAGTCCTGATTGTTTTGGTGTTAATCTTGCACTCAACCATAATCTATGTTACAGGCGTTCGAGCTAAGTGGTGAGCTGGTCTTGCGGCGGAAATCTAGCTGGTCGTTGAGTCTGTTAGAATAGATATTAGACAGTTGGATGGTTGTTAAAGAAAACGACAAAAAGTTGTTGTAAATGTGGGGTCGAGCAGAGAGCTCTGTAACAAGCCTAAGTGGTTGGGTGGATACAAGGCTTATAAATATCCTAAGCCATCAACTGAGAGGGGTGTCTTGTATCTGGCTTTTGAAATAATACAATCCCTCTTAATGTACTCTCTTTCCCCTTATCTCTCTCTCCTTCTTCCTCCTGATTCATCTTCGTCCCCGATCTATTCTTTCCTTCCTTGTTGATTCTATTCTCTTATTGAGTAAGTCACCACCATAGGTTCTTAGGTACAAGACCAAACACACCATTAATACCTATGTAATAATAAATTGGTATCAGATTCGAATCCGATGGCGCCAGTTGGGAAGCAGATGCCGTCGTCGGTGACATGCACGTAGTTGTGCGAACTGCTAGATTCTATGAACAAGACCGTTGATCGTAGATGCGAGGAGACGACGAGCACCACAAAAAGGGTCTACGATGAGCTAAAGACCTAGTTCCACGACAAGCTAGAGCAGATATGTTCACGGTTGGAGCAATTGAGCACTGTAGTTGGGAAAGATCGACCAGATTTTTATAGAGGCCCTTCGTCCTCGAGTGCTGACCGCATGACTCTGCGTACTCTTCATCTCAAGCTTGACAAATATGACAGATCGAAGGTACCGGTTGACTGGATTCATCAAGCATGGTACTTTCTTAAGTATTACGGGATTTTGTCTAATAAGGAGAAGCTCGATCCGGTCGCATATTACTTGACTGGTGACGCATTAGAGTGGAGGGAATGGTTGAATGATTTTTCTCCTCTGTCGTCCTGGTTGAAATTCGAAGATGAACTTCGTGTCCACTTTGGGAACCCGTACGAGGATACTGCTGGTGAGTTCTCCAAGATGTGTCAGGTTGATTCCGTGCGCAATTATTTGGCTAAGTTTGAAAAGTTGTCTAATAGGCTTTCAGGATTAGATGAGGCGTTTCTGGTAGGAACTTTTGTTAGAAGTCTAAAAGAGAAGATTAGGTGCCATGTCAAAGGGCATAGGCCGAAGAGTGTGACTGAAGCAGTCAGTTTGGCCTTAGCTAAGGAGGAGAAGTACTTTTCTAAACGATATCGGCTAATGACTAGCAAGAAAGAAGAGGAGACCTTTGACAAGAAGGGACCATATCCTGGGAAGCAAGTGCTCAAGCGTCTATCTTCTGAAGAGGAAAATTTTCAAAGGCAAAATAATCTCTGTTTCAAATACAACGAGAAATGGTCCACAGATCACAAATGCAAGATTAAAGGGAAATTGTATCTTATTCAAGGAGGCGATTCAGATGACGAAGAAGAGGGAATGCATGCCACTTCAGGTTGCACAGATGAACCGCAGATATCCCTACAGGCCTTGACAGGAGAGGATTCTCCCCGCACAATGAGAGTAGTTGTCACTATTCATGGAGTGGAATTAGTCACATTATTAGACTCAGGCAGTACTCACAATTTTCTGGATACCAGATGGATGAATAGGATTCCTTCTTTGACTCTGACAGACCAAGATTATGTAGTTACAATGGAAAATGGTGAAAAGATTCAATCTAAGGGAAAATATTCAGAAGTTCATATTAACATTGCAGGGTTGTTCATGCAGCACGATTTTCTCATGTTAATATTAGGAGGTTGTGATGTTGTTCTGGGAGTTCATTGGTTGTGCCATGTGAGTCCTATTTGGTGGGATTTCAAGAAGCAAGTCATGAATTTTGACTATATGGGAGTCCATTTATCTCAGCAAGTAATTCAGAGTGAGTCCTTGGTCATTAATGCTTTGTGCTTTGCTAAGGAGCTGAGAATAAGTCATACTGTTGAGGTGGTTCAATTAATGGAATTGCACTGTGATGAGTAGTCCAGTTCCCATTCTGATCTACCATGATTGGAGGAGTTGTTACAAGAATATGTTGATGTTTTTCAGGAGCTACAGTGACTTCCCTCGCATAGATACCAAGATCATCGCATACCTTTGTTGGAAGGCAGCAAACTAGTATCCCGTAGGCCATATCCTTGCCCACATTTTCAGAAGGCTAAAATTGAGAAGCAGGTGGATGAACAACTTAATGTTGGACTAATAAGGAATAGCAATAGCCCTTTTTCTTCTCCTATTCTTCTAGTATAAAAATAGGATGGATCATTGTGAATGTGTGTTGATTATCGAGGCTTAAATCAAATTATAGTTCCGGATAACTTTGTTTTGAATACGAAAGTTTATCCTATTAGTACGGTGTAGAAATTTAATTCAGATCGATGAATATAATATAGTCCAAGCTTAAAATTCATATCGTTAGGTGTCATGGCCACCAATCAACATTACAAAAAGTACAATATAATTCATATCACCAATAGGCCTTGAAATTTAGTCACTTCCGTTGTTCTCCATAGTCCGGTATTATTCTTTGTCTTCAATTTGATTGATATTAGTAAAGGGTGCCTATATAGGAAGAAAATATCCATGAAGAATATGTGAACAAAAAATAATATAAATGTTTTACCAAAAAAGGACCAATTTATGATATTATAAACATGCATTAAAAGAGACATCATGCTCCCCTTTTCAAAAGTGTTATGCCATTCAGGAGATGGGATCGGTCCATGTTGCTTTAAAATTCAAGAAACAATCGTTTAGTTTTCTTCTTGTAATGAATTTATAACTAATAATATATACAAATTTGATAACATAATTTAACATGTGCAAAGCTAAATTCTTTAACACATGGAATGATTTCTTGGTGTTCGCTTGACATCAACTGAGATGATAGAAAATTCTACATATCAATATCAAGGAAATAAGAAATAATGTCTAGTGACATGATATATAATCAATACTTATTACAAATGAAAATATATGATAAACAATACATAAATTGTAAAATAGTATACATTTGTAAAGAGTATCAGTATTACTTGGGGGTTTGATATATAATTCTTCTTGTAAGTTTGGTCGTATATATCACTACTCTGAAAATGAGAATTGATTTTGTTAAATGACAAAATACATTTTGCAAATAACAAATAGATGCTCTATGGATAATTCAAACCTTTTCTCGACCCTTAGTCTTTCGACTTGTTCTCTTCTTCAATGTTTTATTCAAGCTACTCTTTGGTCTTTTTGATGATATAGGTTTTACCTTCTTACACTTTACCCCCTTCAAAATTTTGCCATTTTCTCGTTGATGTTCGGAATGTTCCATGTTGTAATTTCTTTCATGGGATATAGTAGTTGTAGCATCATCAATAATATCAAACTTCTTTAGTGCCTCTTGAATAGTGTCAAATATATTTCCATGATTTTCTAAAGACATTTTGTATGTTTCTTCTGATAAATTTGCTCGAGTAGCTAGTTTAGCATAAAGTTGAGACATATGTTTATACATATTTTCTATATCCATTTTCTCATCATTTAATCTAGAAACGACAACATTATTTCTAGAAATAGATTTTGCATATTTTGTCCATCTTTTGTGTATGTATTGGGTAGGTATTCTCTTAACATTATTGATACTGAAAACTTTCAAAGAATGAGCACATAAAACACCAACAAAAGTAAACATTCGACAACTGCATTGCACTGAAGAATCTAATGTATCAAACACAACTGTATGAAAATGTGTTTTCTTTGGTGGAGTAACAATGCATCGTGCAGTTGTTCCATGAATGTCAAGAGGGTGTAGCTCACACTTCCAGGCTAACCACAATTGTGATTGAAACACAATAAATATAGAAGGTGTATATATGTCAGCAGCTTGATTTAAAATCTCAACATGATATACTAGAGTAGGGCTTCTTTGAATAGATTGAAAATCAGCTTTTAACTCCTCATAACGCCTATCATCAATTAGTCTTTCAAAATGCTAAAAATATCTTAGCAAATCATATTGATATCCAATATATCTTTTCACTTGGTTGTTCATACCTTCTGCAAGTGGGTTTGAATGCAATTCATACTTATTAATCATTACTTCCCAAGCTTGTGAAAATTCATATTCTTCATTATAGTCATAAATGCAACTACTAAAATCCTTAGTGAATGATTTAAAATTCTCAAATACATCACTTAAGTGTTTTGCAACATTTTGATACATGTGCCAGATACATAAATGATGAAATGTATTAGGCCACTGTGAAGCCAATGCCTTTGCCATCCCAACATCTTGATCAATGAAAATGGTTTTTGGTATTTTTTCTAACATCACTATTGCAAGAGTATCAAATAACCATGAAAATGATTGTGAACATTCATCATATAGCAAGGTGGTGTCAAAGATGATACATTATTTATGGTGATTGACACCAACAAACAAAGCTAGAGGATGAACTTTATTTTTTCTGTAAGTTGTATCAAAGCATACAACATCCCCAAAAATTTCATAATCTAACTTCATTTTCCCATCCGTCTAGAATATTTTTGTCATGAGATCATCAATATCAACTTGGATTGCATAAAAAAATTCAGATCTTGAGATTTCATGTTCTGTAGATATTCTAAAACTCTACCATTATATCCTTCTTTTATTTGTATAAATATTTTTATATTCAGATAATTATTATAATCCTCTGGTACAAATCCAGGATTTTCTCAACCACTGGCTCTTTTTGCCATCAAGGTCATATTTGCTTTATGAGTAATATGAGATTTATTAGCCAAATCTACCTCAATTCTATGTGTCAAGGAAATATATCTTTGAAATCTTAAGAATATTGTTTAGGAAGGAGAAACCACCTGATGTGTATGCACGTGGTTGAAACTCACAACTTGATATCTTCCATTAGGTTGTATGTGGATCTTCATATGTGCCAAGCAACCAAATCGAATCACATCATGTTTTCTTTTAATATTAACGTCTCTCTTGTCTCTTTGACGATAACCTTCACATGAGCAACAAAAAACTATGTCTCTACAGTTACCTAATAGATCAGTATGGGATTTTCTTCTTATAATGCTAAATCCTACACATTTAGCATATATATTAGAAAATTCGTAGGCCGCTGATTCGAATTCCAATTCCATTCCAATTTTTGGATTTTTTTCTTGAGGTGTCTTGGCATGAAGTGATTCAGATTCGTTAGTGTCATCACTTGCTTATGGTATACTCTTTCTTTCTTCTATAATGACTGAACTACCATAATTACTTTCAAAATAATTATCATGGTCAAAGTCCAGTCTATGACTAGTTTGAGTCTGGGGAAGAGTGTCTTCTATGTCCATACTATTAAGTGTAATGAAATCATAGCTTAGAATTATGTTCAGTTCAAACTTTGAAACAAAGTTAAAATTTTCAAGCCACATATAATCATAAAGTTCTCACAACATTATTGTGGATGGAGCATTTGTAAGAATGGAGCAAAATAATTTTTACCAAAAATTTAAATTATGTGTATCATTTATCATCCAAGTGTCAAAATAGTTGTTCTAACATATATCTTAATATGTGTGTATGAAGTACCTGTCTTGGAAAGATAAGAGCATTACAAAACGAACGCAATAATACAGCTGCACATATTTAATCACCAAGTCCTGATTGTTTTGGTGTTAATCTTGCACTCAACCATAATATATGTTACAGGCGTTCGAGCTAAGTGGTGAGCTGGTCTTGCGGCGGAAATCTAGCTGGTCGTTGAGTCTGTTAGAATAGATATTAGACAGTTGGATGGTTGTTAAAGAAAACGACAAAAAGTTGTTGTAAATGTGGGGTCGAGCAGAGAGCTCTGTAACAAGCCTAAGTGGTTGGGTGGATACAAGGCTTATAAATATCCTAAGTCGTCAACTGAGAGGGGTGTCTTGTATCTGGCTTTTGAAATAATACAATCCCTCTTGCTGTACTCTCTTTCCCCTTATCTCTCTCTCCTTCTTCCTCTTGATTCATCTTCGTCCCTGATCTATTCTTTCCTTCCTTGTTGATACTATTCTCCTATTGAGTAAGTCACCACCATAGGTTCCCAGGTACAAGGCCAAACACACCATTAATACATATGTAATAACAAATTGGTATCAGATTCGAATCCGATGGCGCCAGTTGGGAAGCAGATGCCGTCGTCGGTGACATGCGCGTAGCTGTGCGAGCTGCTAGATTCTATGAACAAGACCGTTGATCGTAGATGCGAGGAGACGACGAGCACCACGAAAAGGGTCTACGATGAGCTAAAGACCTAGTTCTACGACAAGCTAGAGCAGATATGTTCACGGTTGGAGCAATTGAGCGCTGTAGTTGGGAAAGATTGACCAGATTTTTATAGAGGCCCTTCGCCCTCGAGTGCTGACCGCATGACTCTGCGTACTCTTCATCTCAAGCTTGACAAATATGATGGATCGAAGGTACCGGTTGACTGGATTCATCAAGCATGGTACTTTCTTAAGTATTACGGGATTTCGTCTAATAAGGAGAAGCTCGATCCGGTCGCATATTACTTGACTGGTGACGCATTAGAGTGGAGGGAATGGTTGAATGATTTTTCTCCTCTGTCGTCCTGGTTGAAATTCGAAGATGAACTTCGTGTCCACTTTGGGAACCCGTACAAGGATACTGCTGGTGAGTTCTCCAAGATGTGTCAGGTTGATTCCGTGCGCAATTATTTGGCTAAGTTTGAAAAGTTGTCTAATCGGCTTTCGGGATTAGATGAGGCGTTTCTGGTAGGAACTTTTGTTAGCAGTCTAAAAGAGAAGATTAGGTGCCATGTCAAAGGGCATAGGCCGAAGAGTGTGACTGAAGCAGTCAGTTTGGCCTTAGCTAAGGAGGAGAAGTACTTTTCTAAACGATATCGGTTAATGACTAGCAAGGAAGAAGAGGAAACCTTTGACAAGAAGGGACCATATCCTGGGAAGCAAATGCTCAAGCGTCTGTCTTCTGAAGAGGAAAATTTTCAAAGGCAAAATAATCTCTGTTTCAAATACAACGAGAAATGGTCCAAAGATCACAAATGCAAGATTAAAGGGAAATTGTATCTTATTCAAGGAGGCGATTCAGATAACAAAGAAGAGGGAATGCATGCCACTTCAGGTTGCACAGATGAACTGCAGATATCCCTACAGGCCTTGACAGGAGAGGATTCTCCCCGCACAATGAGAGTAGTTGTCACTATTCATGGAGTGGAATTAGTCACATTATTAGACTCAGGCAGTACTCACAATTTTCTGGATACCAGATGGATGAAGAGGATTCCTTCTTTGATTCTGACAGACCAAGATTATGTAGTTACAATGGAAAATGGTGGAAAGATTCAATCTAAGGGAAAATGTTCAGAAGTTCATATTAACATTGCAGGGTTGTTCATGCAACACGATTTTCTCATGTTAATATTAGGAGGTTGTGATGTTGTTCTGGGAGTTCATTGGTTGTGCCATGTGAGTCCAATTTGGTGGGATTTCAAGAAGCAAGTCATGAATTTTGACTATATGGGAGTCCATTTATCTCAGCAAGTAATTCAGAGTGAGTCCTTGGTCATTAATGCTTTGTGCTTTGCTAAGGAGCTGAGAATAAGTCATACTGTTGAGGTGGTTCAATTAATGGAATTGCACTGTGATGAGTAGTCCAGTTCCCATTCTGATCTACCATGATTGGAGGAGTTGTTACAAGAATATGTTGATGTTTTTCAGGAGCTACAGTGACTTCCCCCGCATAGATACCAAGATCATCGCATACTTTTGATGGAAGGAAGCAAACTAGTATCCCGTAGGCCATATCCTTGCCCACATTTTCAGAAGGCTAAAATTGAGAAGCAGGTGGATGAACAACTTAATGTTGGACTAATAAGGAATAGCAATAGCCCTTTTTCTTCTCCTATTCTTCTAGTGAAAAAATAGGATGGATCATTGTGAATGTGTGTTGATTATCGAGGCTTAAATCAAATTATAGTTCCGGATAACTTTGTTTTGAATACGAAAGTTTATCCTATTAGTACGGTGTAGAAATTTAATTCAGATCGATGAATATAATATAGTCCAAGCTTAAAATTCATATCGTTAGGTGTCATGGCCACCAATCAACATTACAAAAAGTACAATATAATTCATATCACCAATAGGCCTTGAAATTTAGTCACTTCCGTTGTTCTCCATAGTCCGGTATTATTCTTTGTCTTCAATTTGATTGATATTAGTAAAGGGTGCCTATATAGGAAGAAAATATCCATGAAGAATATGCGAACAAAAAATAATATAAATGTTTTACCAAAAAAGGACCAATTTGTGCTATTATGAACATGCATTAAAAGAGACATCATGCTCCCCTTTTCAAAAGTGTTATGCCATTCAGGAGATAGGATCGGTCCATGTTGCTTTAAAAATCAAGAAACAATCGTTTTGTTTTCTTCTTGTAATGAATTTATAACTAATAATATGTACAAATTTGATAACATAATTTAACATGTGCAAAGCTAAATTCTTTAACACATGGAATGATTTCTTGGTGTTCGCTTGACATCAACTGAGATGATAGAAAATTCTACATATCAATATCAAGGAAATAAGAAATAATGTCTAGTGACATGATATATAATCAATACTTATTACAAATGAAAATATATGATAAACAATACATAAATTGTAAAATAGTATACATTTGTAAAAAGTATCAGTATTACTTGGGGGTTTGATATATAATTCTTCTCGTAAGTTTGGTCGTATATATCACTACTCTGAAAATGAGAATTGATTTTGTTAAATGACAAAATACATTTTGCAAATAACAAATAGATGCTCTATGGATAATTCAAACCTTTTCTCGACCCTTAGTCTTTCAACTTGTTCTCTTCTTCAAAGTTTTTTTCAAGCTAATCTTTGGTCTTTTTGATGAGATAGGTTTTACCTTCTTACACTTTACCCCCTTCACAATTTTGCCATTTTCTCGTTGATGTTCGAAATGTTCCATGTTGTAATTTCTTTCATGGGATATAGTAGTTTTAGCATCATCAATAATATCAAACTTCTTTAGTGCCTCTTGAATAGTGTCAAATATATTTCCATGATTTTCTAAAGACATTTTGTATGTTTCTTCTGATAAATTTGCTCGAGTAGCTAGTTTAGCATAAAGTTGAGACATATGTTTATACATATTTTCTATATCCATTTTCTCATCATTTAATCTAGAAACGACAACATTATTTCTAGAAATAGATTTTGCATATTGTGTCCATCTTTTGAGTATGTATTGGCTAGGTATTCTCTTAACATTATTGATAGAGAAAACTTTCAAAGAATGAGCACATAAAACACCAACAAAAGTAAACATTCGACAACTGCATTGCACTGAAGAATCTGATGTATCAAACACAACTGTATGAAAATGTGTTTTCTTTGGTGGAGTAAGATTGCATCGTGTAGTTCTTCCATGAACATCAAGAGGGTGTATCTCACATTTCCAGGCTAACCACAATTGTGATTGAAACACAATAAATATAGAAGGTGTATATATGTCAGCAACTTGCTTTAAAATCTCAACATGATATACTAGAGTAGGGATTCTTTGACTAGATTGAAAATCAGCTTTTAACTCCACATAACGCCTATCATCAATTAGGCTTTCAAAATGCTAAAAAAATCTTAGCAAATCATATTGATATCCAATATATCTTTTCACTTGGATGTTCATACTTTCTGCACGTGGGTTTGAATGCAATTCATACTTATTAATCATGTATTCCCAAGCTTGTGAAAATTCATATTCTTCATCGTAGTCATAAATGCAACTACTAAAATCCTTAGTGAAAGATTTAAAATTCTCAAATACATCATTTAAGTGTTTTGCCGCATTTTGATACATATGACAGATACATAAACAATGAAATGTATTAGGCCACTGTGAAGCCAATGCCTTTGCCATCCCAACATCTTGATCAATGAGAATGGTTTTTGGTATTTTTCCTAACATCGCTATTGCAAATGTATCAAATAACCAAGAAAAAGATTGTGAACATTCATCATATAGCAAGGTGGCGGCAAAGATGATACATTATTTATGGTGATTGACACCAACAAACAAAGCTAGATGATGACCTTCTTTATTTTTTTCTTTACTTTTTGGCAACGTGTCACCCTTAGGAAGCAAATCCTTCAAAAGTTCAAGCAGATCAGTAAATGATTTATTGCTCCAATGATTGCTACATTTTATATGGAACAACCTCACAATGGTATACAACTTGGAATACTTCTTATTTCTAGGATACAACTCTTGTGCAACAATCTCTAACAATTTGTAGAATTTCTCAGCTTCTTTATCGTCAATAAATACAAATACATCATCCTCATTGTTGTAGTTTCTCGACAATTTTGGACTCTGTATGCATCGTGAAACATGTCTCTCATATCATCAAACGGCATGTTGTCATGCATAGAGGAATCTTCCTTGTCATCAGAAGAAGTCTCACCATGAAAAAATCAAACAGTGTAGTTGCTGAAAAAACCATTCCATAGTAGGTGCTCGGTTGTCACTTGACGGTTCTATCTTTGTGTATTCAGACACTTTTTACAAGGGCAGAAGATAGTCTCATTCCTACTACATTTTTCAAAAGTGTCATCTATGAATTTGACTACCCCAGTTAAGTACTTTGTACTGGTCATGTCTTCCTCAATAATCCAACTTTTGTCGATCATACTTCCCCAGATGAAACGTAAGTAAACACATAAATAAAATAAATATATAAATATGTAGAAATTTTTAATCAAATAGAAAGACTTTAAAAAATAATAATAATAAAGAAGGTAAAAAAGTATATGTAATTAAACATAATGAAAAATTAAATATATAGATAAGTAGAAAACAATAAAGTGTAATATTGATCATATTATACATTATATACTACATAATACTTTGACAAGCCATGAATATATCTATTTATTTATGAAGTATTGGCAATAAATATCAAAATAGTTTTTTCTTGTTTGTTCATGACGCTGTCTTTTTGTTACTTCTAGTATTCATGACGCTGCCTTTTTTGAGGTTGTGACCTGAGTTTGCAGGGGCCATTATTTAGTTCGAAAAGGAGAAGTTTTTGTGGAGGGGCTAAAAAGAACAATTCACATCTAGAGAGTATTGCTTTCTTTCAAAAAATACTTATAGATTTTAGAGTTGCAGTATATGTTGATAGATAATTACTTGGAGTACTAACACCAAGCTTCCATTCAACATATAGATACTCCAACAGGGATGAACACCACTATAGATTAGAGGGGCCATCATCAAATGTTTGTACTTCAACAAAGATATTATATTAACTAATATGTGTACATCAAAAAACTTTGCACAAGAGATCAATAATTTGTATGATGCTCAAGAAAGTTATCAACTGCATTAGCATAGATATAAATCAATGTACATGGAAGAGTACGGAGAAGCATGGAGAAAAATAGGCTTGATCTCCCAAGAAACTTTTACCCTTGTTTTTGAGAGACAAGATGATGCATATCTCTTAAATACAGAGCACATAGCTCATAGTATTGAGACATAAAGATTTGGATTATGATTAAAATAATCTAATTGAATGGACAGTCTCATAGCATCCGGTTTGAGACAAAAAAGAATTGTAGATTGTCAATGCATTTACTAATTCCTGTAGATGTTCAAAACAACTTTTTTATACAAAAGGCTACAATATACATATACATGACTTCCAAATAGCATGTGTGTGCATCAGATTTGCTTTACATATCCAATGCAGTAAAGATGACCAAACAGATGTAAAATGAGGTTGGACGAGTTGAACAATAACTGAGATGTCCTAGTAGAAGAAAAAAAATATGAATCAAATAGTATACCTCTAGTATTTTCTTTATCCTAAAAAACTTTAAATAGGAGATTGTTTGGTTATACGACATGAGTCTTGAGATGCTACTGAGTTTAGTTTTAATCAGACTACCACAACCATAGATGATGTTGGTTTATCTTTTCATAATTACTAGGGAGAAGCTTCAAAGTTTTGTGCGTTGTTGAATGTTTTGAATATATAGTTTTAGATCTGCTTCTTTCTTTCCAAGAGGGTAGTTGGAATTGATCATCTACTGATATTGTATCGTTCTACATAACCAATGTGGCTCAGTTGCTTTTCAACTTATATGACATTTCAGTTTCCACAACCACTTAGCACCAATAATCAGTAGGTGTGGATGTCCAGGAAACCGATTTATTGTACTCTATTTTTTAGGGCATCAAACTCTTACAACAATGTAAATGTTGATGTCAATGAGTATTCACAAATTTTTCTGAATTTTTGTTTGTGTTCTATGGCTAGAAATACATAGATGCTCGGTGTTAAGGTGAGTCGGATGATAGTGTGTTTTGATCCTGGTTGGATGACATCCAAGTCTTACTTGGGACCTTGGGCGATCCTCCTGTTAGACTTAGAAGATGTGGTTTAAACCTCCCTTTATATATCTAGATGTGGTTTACATGATTTTCATTATTATTTTATTGTGTAGAACCATGTTAATGGTGACTAGATGGGATATATCTATGTTGAGTGTTGCATTGGCCAACTTTCCCTTCTTCATGTTGCAAATTCTAAACCAACTAAAGTATTCCCTCATCCATCCATTCCCTTCTCTTCCTTCAGCTTGCCTCTCTCTTTCCCTCACCACCTACCAAAGCTACTTAAATGAATTTGACTAGTTTTAGTTTCACATTTGAATCAACCTCATGAATAGATCACTGGATAATGCACAAGGAACTGGTGTAAGCTTATTATGTAACAATTTTTGGTATAATTTTGAGTATATACATGTTGGTTACGAAGTGAACTTGTTAATCGAGTTACATAAAATTTTGAAAATATTAAAATTACACAATATAGTCTTAACAAGTTACTTGAGAGATCGCATCTCTTATGCTATACATTATGCATTAGATATAAAACGAGAGAAATTATAGTGTGCATGAAGAAAATGAAATGCCCAGGAACTGCCTTTGGAATATTATTCTTAATGAGTTCAAGTGTCTAGATAATTCTTAAATCTGGCCTAGGACTTGCTAGGTTTCAGTTTAGTAGATTTCTAACTTTGCTCGAGGGTTGTTCTCTTCTAATGATCTAATCTGAAAATCTTTGTGATGAGTTTGTATGGGAACCATATAGAAACAATGGTATTGGTTTCAGTGTGGCTACACGAGTTTGATTTCTGCCCAACCAAACGAGCTCTTAGTGAAGAAGAACAACTAGAAGTGAAGAAGGAACCCCAGAACGTGAAGCTAGACAATACATACACACATAACTCATCTCAAAATGCAACCAAGATATGTGAATCTCGTCTCTTTTCCAGATGCATCTGGGTTTTCGTGAAAGAAGACATATGTGATATTGAAATCAGAGAAGAAAAATCAACACGACCCTAACATGGACGCCTGGCGTTCTGCTGCTGGGCGGAGACGATGGAGGGATCATGCCCTCGGGCTGCTGGGCGGCGACGCTTGAGAGATGTCGTACCCTCAGGTTACTGTGCGACGACGTTGAAGAGCAGAAACCAGGCCGGCAAGCTTATACGCGCTTGGCAATGGCGGACTGCGCTGCGAGCGATCCACAGACTGTGTGTGGGCGAGCGATCCGCTTCGGGCAGAACTAGGGGTGATCGCCTGGAGGGACTTTACACGGGTGAGTGGGAGAAATCGCAGGCATTTGAGAGTCTGCTTATGCGATTTTTACCTACTGGGAATATTACGCGCGTGAGAGGATGACAAGAGGATAAAATTTTGATGAAATATGAAGTTTGATTTTATTTAAAAAGTTCTCATTTAGTTATATTTAGTTAATACATTTAAGACATGGAGAGGATAAGCAGTGGCGGAACCAGAAAATTACACTAAGGGGGGCTGAAATCATATATGTGTACATTTTAGCACAGAGGGGGGACTGAGCCAAAAATGTTGTCCCCATTGAGAATGGAACCTGCATCATTTGCTTTAAAAACAAAGATATATACCACTCCAACTAGTCCCATTCTTTGAATTTTATACGTAGTTAATGTATTTATTTATACTTTAAGCTATACTTAATACTAAAAAGATAACTATTTGTATTAGTTTTTTGGGGGGAGGGGGGGCTAAAGCCCCGGCAGCCTCCCCCGTAGTTCCGCCCCTGAGGATAAGTGTAGCTATGTCTTATGAATTGAGTTAACTATACTTATTTTATTTATACTTTTCATATTTGTAGCTAACTAGGGATTTAACTACATAGAAATTATATATAATTAGAAAAATCGTAGTTAAAGACCATCTTTTTTGTAGTGTTTTGATTAGCAAGTATAAGTTTGAGTAGTGTTTTTGTAGCTTATATGTGTTCCTAAAGGTCTTCTTAGTGCACGGCTAAGGTGGAAGTTTGAAAATAGTTCCTATGTGGTTCTATGCAGGAACGCCATGTTAAAAAGCACGAAAGATCGACATTTCATTGCGATTCCCCGCACGAACTATGGTAGAAGGCCCATTCAGTGGACATTCTAGTATGATCATCAATCACGTTTCTAAACCAGAAAGACATCCAAATCGTGTCTCGTATGGTACCCTAAGTGGATCTTCAGATGTGGTCCCTTTGCAACTTATCACATTTTAGAATCACAGTCAATGGCTGCGGTGAACTTGCATAGTAAGACTTTATTCCTATATAACCGAACTACCATGGAAACGTAGCAAGATACTACCCAACTTGTATTATAACTACAAATAGCATGCTTAATATGAATAAACTATTAAACTCGATGATGATGATGAAACAAAATGCATATGATAGTAAAATTTTAAACATGCAATAAACATAAAAACTGATTTCTAATGCATTCCATTTAATAAATGCACATGCGTTATAACTGTGTCAAATAAGGGTTTAATATTCTTAAAGAAAAATAAGGGTTTAATATAGGGAATTTCCTAGCATAAATATAGTTCTGTGAACATGTCTTGTAATTACTTCAAATATAATCATTTTCTACTCTATCCATCTCTCATCACTCAATTCTTTTAATGAGTTGATCTCATTTAATCTTTGAACAGAAAACACAATTTTTTTGCTAATGCGAACAGTTGAAAATTTCAAACACCAGTCTCTTCTCAACATACCATAATTAGAAACTTATGTGGCATGTTTCCAAAGACCAAAAAGATGTCGTCATTAAACATCTCTAAGACTTTTTGGTCCCATATAGATGTCTTACAAGTATCACAGCAAAAGTTAGCTACTTAGGCTATTCATGTGATTTTTAAAGAGACTTCCCCTGAAGAAAAAGCTAGCGATATGCATATAAATTTTATGCGTGAAGCATCCTCTTCAAAAAAAAAAAGCATTATTGATCTCACAGAACATGGAGAAACTGATCTCCCCCATTAGATCAAATGGTGGTTCTTGAGTTCGGCACAGATCAATTAAAATAGGACCCACAACCGTTTGGACCGCACCATTAAAAATCCTCACAGTATATATATAAGTAGCCGTTCACTTATTCAGTCTTAAGTATGCCATTATCATTTGAACTAATTTATCTTAACAAATATCTAGCATTTACAGCCACGCCAGTTTGGATAGAATTTACTATGTATGCAATTTGTTCTAGATACAAATTCTTTCACAGCTCACGCTGCTACTCTTGACAGCTTATGGCACCCGTTTTCACCAGCTCCGTGCTCAAACAAGTAGCACCTTAATGGCACCTGCTTTCACCTGCTCGATGCTGAAAGCAGTAGCATCCTGGTATATGACAACCGAGACATTTAATTAATTTCTCCATCCAGACGTACGGTCCCTAAGCCACAATTCGACTGCAGTATATATATATCTAAGAACGGAAGTTCGTCCCGAATAATGTGACTGTCGTACCACTCTTGCTCTCAGCGGACTGCCTACGAATTTTACCAATCCGGGCAGTTCATCGTTGATAAAAAGCCCTACCTTTGGTTTTCTTCTTCCCCAATTCATTCCTGCAGATTTTCCGTTTCAGAATGTTTTCTTCTCCTGACCTCTCCCAACGGCGTCCTTGCAGTATCAGGATCTTACGTTAGTTTGCTCCACGTACCGCTCCTTGCTCAAACTAGTAGCATCTTAATGGCACCTGTTTTTCCAGCTCGATGCTGAAAGCAGTAGCATCCTGGTATATGAGTAATATGACAACCGAGATTCCATCCAGACGTACGGTCCCTAAGTCACAAAACATTCCAGTCCAGTACTATATCTAAGAATGGAAGTTCCAGAATAATGTGACTGTCCTACCACTCTTGGTCTCAGCAGACTGCCTAGGAATTTCACCAATCCGGGCAGCTCATGGTTGATAAAAAATGTCACACCTTTGCTCTTCTTCTTCCCCAATTCAATCCCTGCAAATTTCCGTTTGAGAGTTTCTTCTTCTCTTTATATATCTCTCGCTCAGGCGTCCTTGCAGTAGCAGAATCTGACCTTAGTAACTTGCTCCACAGCCCCCAGTGCAGTTGATTTCATGGACGAGCTACCCTACGACGAGGTGAGGCAACAATGTAGGCAGCAAAGGAATGTGTTTGTTTTGCTTGATCATTTTTCTATCTTCAAGTCACCTCCATTTTTTCTTGAAAGCACCTCCTTAGTATAAGCGTTGATTCCTCTCACGTACACGCTTCACTTACTATGCACAGTTTGAATCATCGTTAATCGCAGATGATCCTATGGGCCGTCAATCGCTTTCAGCAGTCGGATACCAGCGGAACCTCTAAGCTCATCAAGTGCGACGACGTCATAGAGTTTCTCCACAAGCAATACGACGCCGAGCTGTCGTCTATGCACAATACCCTGCTCATCCACTGCATGCACTCCGATCTAATCAATACCGGAGACCTGGAGAAGGTGGACAACTCGTTTTTCAAGCTCACACCCGTGGGGCTGCAACGCGTGCCGGAGAACGGTCCAGAGCTTCCGACTCCAACACGGACTAGGGTCCGAACGAGCACGCACCGGAGGCTTGATTGGGATTAGGATGCCAGGGCTCAACAGCAGGGCGACTCTGTCCGGAACACTCCGATGGACATCCACTATCAAATAATGACGCCACTGTCGACCTCGACGGAGTTTCGCAGCTGTGCGACATTGGCCTCGCCTGAAATTTTTAAGTATTTATTTCTCCAATAAGATAGCTCTAGTCAACTGTGACTTCGGTAATATTCTGTGGAAACGTTTGCAAGAAATTAAGTGTTTTGCGCGAGCATTCCATTTGGGTGATTAAAAAGGGAATTGAAACAAATATTCTCAATGGAGAATAATCCTTCAGCACACATGAAGAAGTTTTGAGAATTTGCCACAACCGGACCAACACCTCACCAAATAATTCGTAATAGTTGATTTTTTTCATCTTCATTGTCATATAATTGTTATGACCGGTTTATCTAGTTTAGCAAGCGCTACCTTTAATTGTGAGTCTCAGGACAAAATCTCGTTTTATCTCTGCGTAAAATACTTTCACACCGTACTGTTTGCTTTTTGAGAAATAGAGACATAATCATATCAATTTATTGGGACTTTCTCAACATTCCAGACACGTGTTATTTGCAATATCCTTGAAATGTACCACAATATTCCAGGAAAGCTGCCATCTTGAGCTTGTGATGTAGCAGAAAATATTTGAAGATATCGATATCAATGATATAGTATCTACATGGTGTTCTGACTCCTGGTTGCGGATAGAGTGCTCTTAAGGAATTCTTATTGGCATTTGTTGTACACGATTGTTTTTAATCTAACAAAATAGCAAAGTGTCTATTAGATAAAGTGAATTTGCAATAAACCAAATATTATCAAAAAAATGCAATTCCAACAATACTACGCCATATATCTTAATGATGCACACTCTGTGGAACTGCAACTAGCCAACTACACTCATACTTGTGGCCGGTCTGTGGGACTGCAACTAGCCAACTACACTCATCGTTCCTTTGTCCTTATTATAGATTTCCCTCAATGGTATATCCATGTGCTTGTGGAGCATAAACACCAGAGCACAAAAGAGTGACTGCAGACTGCAGTTATTCGTTGGCCTTACACATCCATTTTTTCAAGAAAAGTTTCTCTACAAGAAGGGGCAATGACAAAATGTTGATGTTGTGGGGGGCATACCCTCGAAGTGTAATATTAGTCTTCAAACTTCCTTAGCTTCATTGTTCCTATTTCTTGTATTTAGCTTAGGAAACAGAAAATTTGCATTAGCCACCGTAGGTTGCCCTCCAGTTTGTAAGAAAAGAACGGATACAAACTCCAATAAAAGAAGAAGATGAATCTATTGGAATCCCAAGCTCAGAGTTAATCATGCTTGCTTCTAGATCAGTCTCCAACAAGAACATCATCTTTGTCCATAATTATGTTGGGCCTGCATTGGTCCAGCATAAGCCCATTAGGGCTGTGTGTTGCTTCCGTGTGTGGGATTATAAATCCCCAAGCAGTCGCCTATTAAGATGCGACCAACCTAGCCATCAAGAGGGATTAGCCAACAGCCAGCCTAATTGGAATGAAACGCAGCCAACTAATCCCGAAGGGCAGCTGTTACAGAAAAAGCATCGTTTGCCGCTGCGGAGACGGTGAAGAAGCCAAAGAAAGAAGAAGGAAGAAGAAAAACAAAGGGAAGAAGAAAGGAAACCAGACAGGACTGCAAAGGCATCCAGGTTATCTTCTTCATGTCATCTCCTACTATGCACTTTGTGGAAGAGTACATAGGGATCTCCTCCTACTTGTGGTATCTTCTTATTTCTCTTTCTTGATATATTATCTCGGATCTGGATCAAAATCTGAGAGGTAAAAATTATATCTTTGTTCTTATAGTGGATTTGCCGGTGATTGGCCTCTTAAGTTTTCCTTCACACATGATGAAGGTCTTCCATGTAAAATATGATCTTTTTCTCATCTATTTACTTACAATTATTATAATGGATTTACACGCTCATTGGTGACGCTTCTACATATATTTCTTTTTATTGTATCTTGGTTGTATAGCATACATAAATGTATTTCCCTTCAAACAAAACCTATCAACTGGTATTAGAGCTCAGATTGAGCGGATCTAAATCCAGATGGGAAAGGATGATGATGCAACGATGGTAAACTTGACAAGCAAAAATTTGTAGATTTGAAAACCCAAGATGGAAGATATTCTTTATTGTAAGGATTTGTATGATCCGATAGAGGGACAAAAGCTAGGGAATGTTTCTGATGAAGATTGGAAGAAATTAAATAGAAAGATCGTTGAAACAGTTTGAAAGTGGCTCAACATTTCTGTGTCCCGTCAAGTCTCAGAAGAGACCAATGTCAATGATTTGTGGGAGAAGCTCAAGAAGTTATATGAGGGAAGAGTGTCACGAATAAATGTTTCTTGATTAGAAAGTTGGTGAACTTCAAGTATCAGAGCGGTACAAGTATCGCTGAGCGTATGAATGAATATTAAAGCCTTCAAAATCAAATGGGGTCCATGAAGACATTTCTTTATGATGAATTTCAGGCTCTATTTCTTCCGGGGTCATTTCGTGAGAGTCGGGAGACACTCGTAGTGATAGTCAGCAATTCTGCACAGGAAGGAAAGTTGACATTTGAGCAGGTTAAGTGCAATCTATTGAATGAAGTGACTCGATGATGAGTCTCAAGCGACAGTTAGTCAGAGGTGCACTTCACAGAGAGCAGAGGCATTGATAGAATGAGAGATTGTGGCAGATCTGGGAGCCACGGTGAGTCCCAGAACCGCGAGAAGTCTCGTGGAAAATCTAAGTCGAAGAGTAGTTGAGGGTGCATACATTGAGGCAAGCCAGGTCATTTCAAAAAAGATTGCAAGGTTTGGAAAAAGAAACATCGGTCAGAAGCCAAAGACAAGCAAGATGATGAATATTGTAGTGATAATCTCATATGACAGGGACGATGATGACGATGTGGTTTTAACAGTCCAAAAGTAGTGTTTGCATACTAAGGATAATGATTCTGAGTGGGTAGTGGATACATTAACTTCTTATCATGCTTCATCGAGTAAGGAAGGGGAGACTTTGGGAGACATGAGAAATTCCAGCTTCTCCAGTATCATCGGGATTAGAGACATGTAGATTAAGCAAGTTGCTAGGCCTCGACGGGGTTGCGCAGTTGTGCGACATTGAACTTGAATTTTTATTGAAGCTCGCACTTTGTTGGTCAAATGCGACTTCTGTGATCTCTATGGAAACGTTTACAAAAAATTGTTTTGGGCGACTGTTCAATTTAAGTGATTAAAAAAGTATGAGACAATTTTCTTAATGGGGAATGCTCCTTCAGCAGACATGAAAAAGTCTTAAGAATTTTCCTTAGACAATTCAACACCTCATCAAATAAATGGTACAACAATTGATTTTTTCATCTTCATTATCATATCGTTATAGTCGGTTCAGCTAGACTAGCAAACGTTACCTCCATAACTGTGTTTGAGGAAAAAATATCGCTTTACACTGCGTAAAATAGTTTGTGAAGAGATTTGCGGAAGCTTCAAGTACAAGAATAATGCCACGCAAGATACAGCCCAAGAACGCACAACAAAAGCTACAACTACCCACATCGACAAAGCCAATAACTACCAAATAAATAACCAAGCAGAGAACATGATTGGTGAAGTAGACCGCAGAATTCTATTAAGCAACTCCAAGAAGATTACAAGTATTGTCGCTCCCTCACAATCCCGTGCCCACGATAGAATCTCGTAACCCACTCTCGTTCTCTCCCCTCTTTGGCTATCCTTTGTGGCTTCCTATTTTGACACATGATGTTGTCCTATGTTGGCACACCCGAAGGTACCACATGTTGGAACCTCACACATCAGTGCACCTTTGGCATACAATATCCATCGGTGTCTATCCCTATTTATAGATAGATCCCGGTTAGACTATACGAAATTCTATAGGGATTAGGAAACGAAAATGCAAAAGGATAAGGAGATAATGTCTTGGACATCAAGTCTAACATGAATTGCACTTTCCTAATATTATTAGATATTATTTCTTATCCAATTAGGATAAGAGACAAAATATTAACAATCTCCAATTTGAATCTTATCCGCTGAAGTTGCTCCTCCAAGAAGTCTACTCCCGTTCTTCTTCTGTGCTTCCGCCCTCGGAAGCTGCTCCTATTTCCAGAAGTGTATCACCATGCACGCCTGTATAGAGTGTGTGTCCAGACATGACTATCCAGACCCTTCATGTGAGAGATTATCGTATTGTACAGTTTGAGAAATTGTAACAGCTCCACCTGCGGTTGGAAGAACTACATCCTTTGCACCTTTGGCCCCCATACCATAGGGTTGTGTCTTCTTTTAGTCACACCCACTTGAAGACACTGCGTGGTTGGTCCATCCACGACTTTCTCTTTCCAACAATTGACAACTTTGCTTATGCATATGTTGAAATTTGCAGTCGAGTTTGCAATCTTGCACCAGACTGCCCGTGAGAGTTGAATACATGTAGCAATCTTTGGGTTCATGACACTCACCACCCATGCTACTGCTTCATCTACACCTTTCGAGTTGGTAGACCTCTCATCAATACTACAGAACTGACCTTTGGTGTCGGTTATTTAAGGCCTTTGGCGATGGTTAAAAAGTGACACATATGTGGGTGGCACTAAAAGGTGAACCCTTAGGCGTCGGTTTGAAAACCGGCACTAAAATCCTTCGCGTCACCCAAAACGCGCCAGTAGGGGCAGTATAGGCGTCGGTTATTAGTGGGGCAACCGATGCCAGAACCCTTCACGCCACAAAAAGGGCGCCAACAGGGGCACTATAGGCATCGGTTATTAGTAGGGCACTGATGCCCAAACCCTTCACGCCAAAAAAGGGCACCAGCAGGGGTGCTATAGGCGTCGGTTATTAGTAGAGAAACCGACGTCCAAACACTTCGTGCCACAAAAGGGTGCCATCTAGGACATCATCAGCGTCGGTTTCTTAGTAATAACTGATGCCATATCACCTGCCGTCACGGTTGTGCTGGCCAGTACGGTCGTGTTGTCTGTCCACATTAGATGGCGATTTTTTACTATTAACCGACGATGTAAGCCTTTGTTGTCGGTTTTCGACTAATAACCGATGCATATGTTTTGATTTTTTTCTTATCAGTTTGCAGGCCTGCTGTGGCTGGTCGCATGATGTAGAAACCCGCAGTTCAGTGGAACTGAACTGTAGGTTTACGACATCTATTGATATCAGCCAATAACAGGCCAAAAACCTACAAATTTAACAAGATTCATTTTCACACATTTAGCAACCGGCAATTCCATTTAATTTTCACACATGTAGTAACATTTAGACACATGTAGAAACATTCATGTAGAAACCTATAGTTCCTTTCATTTTCACATTCACACCTGTAGAAACATTCAGACACATGTAGAAAATTCATGTAGCAACCTGCAGTTCCTTACATTTTCACATTCACACATGTAGAAACATTTAGACACATGTAGAAATATTCATGTAGCAACCTACAGTTCCATTCATTTTCACATTCACACATGTATAAACATTCAGACACATGTAGAAACATTCACATATATGACAATTCAGAAAAATTCATTTACAAAATAGCATTCTTTAGTCATTATCGCTATCAACATACCAATTATATTTTAGAAACCCCACAACTTGTATGGCTTTTGCCCATTCTTCTGTTACATCATTTAATTCTTCCTTTGTATAGGAAGAATGTACATCTGATAAGGCCATACCTATAGTGGGGTCAGTTTTAAACACCTGCAAAGAGAATGTTGTATAAGAGAATGATGTATATATATAATTAATAATTTATAAATAAGATTGATATATTTCATATTATCTAATGAGACTATATATAATACCTCATGTATGGTATCAATGTCCACTACGACATATTTGATAATCATGTGCATAAATCGCATCACATAGTATGCACATGCCCAACCGTTGTCTTGTGTAGCATGCTATAAATTGAAACATACAAAATATTAAAAAATATAACTAAGCACAGTTCACATAAATAATATATACATTGGAGTTGGATACTTACTTCCACGTTCTCCCAAATTATTGGCTGGTTTTTTTTCCTGGGGACCTTTCCTCCAGCCTTTTTGAACTCATGTTAACCCCTACATGTTAATGTAACACCTTAAATTGCATAATTAAATAGTAATGTAATAACAGATGTTAACGGATATAAAAATGAAACATTTCTCACTGGAATAATACCATTTTCATTACATGTCCATATTTTGGATTTAATTTAGTCCCCTTAGGATCTAGATAATAGACAGTGAATGTCCCGGTGACAATAACTGGTAACTCCCAATGCGTACCCCTAGAGGTAAAAAAGTTTAAAATTTATAACTCGAAATCCACAATAAAAATGTAATTTTCTTAAGTCCAAATTATAAGCAAAGTAAACTTACTCCACATTGAATGGAGCTATTATCATTGTCTTCTTATTTTGACTAAAATTTGTAAAAGAATAACAGCAGTATTGTTGAACTGATGAATGGTCTTTAGCTACTAGACTAATCAAAGATGGAATCAAAAATCCTACATGTTCAAATGAAAAATCTGCACATATCTTGTCTAAGTAGCTACAAAACATGTATTACATATGCATTAATATATAAGAAACCAGATCACTAGATCCTACACAAGGTATATAGATGTATAAACAATATCTCACATTAGCCATAGCTCTATCACAGATGTATTCAGCCAATCATAACGAAACAACTCCAAAATATCTTGTATATATAGTTTATTTTCGTATGATTGACCTACAACATCCCCATCTATAGAAATATTTATAGGGAAATTTATATCATGTTTGCCTAACCATACTGCCATACCCCTACAATTAGGACCTAATGGGGCAGGTAGGTCCTGTGGAACCCAACTTGGTAATGTAGGAGGTGGAGGTGGAGGCCTAGATGCTCTGGGTGTCTTCATTTTAACCTATATATACAATTTCAGATCAATTAACCTCATATATACACACTAACAATTTAACCTAATGTAAATTTAGCAAACAATTTCAGTATAGATGACATCTGCTTTGGGCCACAATATCACTCCACCTTCTGCCTCACCAAGAATTTCACAATCAGGGTGGGCATATGGCAATAGAAGATCTATCCAATTGGGGAATATACGTAGTGGGCTCACATGAATCCAACCATTTGGTAATGGAGACCCATGAAACATTTCCCCTGGAAGGGATGGATAAGTCGACGCCTCTGCAACGACGTATTCATTACTTTTTAGATGGAATGGCTTCAACCCCTACAAATTTACGTAAAGAATGTTATATACATATATACATATCATCTTGAAAACATATCATCCTGAAAAGACTAGCTACTATGTCATAAAAGTACTTACAATGGATGTTCTAGGTGGTGGGTCTACAGGATTACTCTCAACCTCTATAGTAGGAGTAGAGCGGGACACCATAGGTATTGTCTGAGTGGAAGTTAGAGATGTCTGCCATTTTCTCATTGCTTCATGGAGTGTCTTATCAACTGCTTCCTTGACTCTCTTATCAACTACTTCATTGACTCTCCTTTCAACTATCTTATCTACCTATACATGGATAAAATAAATGTTAGCTTCTGATTATTGAATTTCCTTTTACAATAGCATTCTAAAAAAAGAATAGGTTACCACTTCTTGTGAAATTCCCGCTTTTGGGACATGTTTGTGTTGGGATGGCCCAAAGAACGCTTTGATGCCCACACCAGCACCTGCACCCCTAACATGTCTAGGCTGCTCTGGGTTACCCAAAGCAACTGTCAATTCATCCCATGTGCCCTCAGGGATGAACTTGCCTTGTTTCCTCAGCTCGTGCAGCTCCCGCTAATCGCCATCAATAGAAATTGGTAAGTAAGTAAACACCACAAATAATCAATATTTGAATGATTGCTCTAAGAGTTGTATTTTACCATTTTTGTAGCTGCCTCAGCAGTTGCGGGCTTCTTTATTTCTCCCTTCTTGTTTTGCCTCCCAACTATCCAGACATCATGGCAAGGCATAGGTGTGGTACCTATAGTAGAGGACTCCCGAGTAGCAGTAGACTGAGCAGTACACTCAACTTGTAGTCTTTGGTGAACACCTACAAAGCCCTTTGGACCCATTGTGTGGCCATGCACATTCAGTGCACACCTTGCTCTTTGTGCCTCACTGATAGCCTAGTTAGTATGCACATTGATTTGGTTAGTAACACTAAAGGTTAATCTTGAATAGGTGACTATAACGTTTATTAATTAAATAGGGAGTAACACCTAATACCTTGAATTCATCAGTGTTTCTTGAAGCAATAAATGAGTCCCATTATTTTGGGTCCAGGAAGTTCCACTGTTCAGTGGCTGACTTCTTCCTCTTCTCACCATATTTTATGTATTCTCGGGTGAGATTTGTCCTATAGTTCCTTAGGACCCTCCCACAGCGTTGCATCACGCATTTACGATGCAACTTTTCATCCAATGCAAATATACTCTACAAAATAGAATTTCTATTAACTAGTATCCAAAAAGTTAGTAATCTACATAATAGAATTGCAAATAATAATAACTCACACAAAAATCTTTCCATATTAAGTCTTTCTTCCCCTTAGGAACTTTATGCCAAGAATCTATCTTACAACCACAATGACTACGAGTAACATACCCAAGATATGAAACAAACGAATTGTGGTTCACTCCAATTCCATTTCCTACATTATAAAAATCCACAACCAGTTTGGGTCCATTGCCCCTTAGCGTTGTTAACTTCTTCATCATAGTGATTCCCCTTCTATTGTCACCTTTTTGGTACTGCTCATCAAGTGCTTCAGAGGGTACATGTGCATCATCAACCTAAAATTTGACAAAATAAACACACTTACATGATATAACTATAAATGGACATATAGATAGAAATATATGATATATTTTTAAAACTTACATTGTGAGGCGGCACATTGGTATCCTCACCATGCTCATCATGGACATCATGGTCATCATGCCCATGCTCATCCATCTGAAAATTTCATTAAAAAATCAAACATTTAGCATTTGACATAACTAGAAGATAATGAAACATTGTATAGTTCACATATACAAATGAAACATTGAAAATGAAACATATAAAAAAATATAAACATGCATGCCTCTAATATTGTGATCGTTTATCAACTAACAATCCTTCATTGTGATCTCCGCACATATACAAGTCATCATTAGCTTCAATATTTTGTGGTGTTGGCAACCCAACTGAGAATGGACTGGAGTCATCATACTTATCATAGTACTCTTCTTCATCTATAGGATCTTCAATGAACTGTTTTTTACCATGAAGAATAGCTGACCATTTATCATTTGCAAGATCATCGATATAAAATACTTGTTTCTCCTGTGATGCCAATATGAATGGTTCACCCTTCTCTCCAGTCTTTTTAAAGTTCACTAAAGTGAAACCCAATTCATCCACTATAACTCCTTTGGTGTTATCAACCCAATTACATTTGAATAGCGGAATTCTGAAATCTATGTAGACAAACTCCCATATGTCTTCAATGACAGCATAATATGACATTTTAGCTTCATGTGGACTCTTATCCTTTGCACTTGCAAAAAACATAGTCGACGCTTGAAGGGTCACCCCACTATTTTAGACGACACTCTTATCATCTTGGCGCTTTGTGTAATATGTGAATCCATTAATGTCATATCCTTCATAAGACATAACATTCAAAACAAATTTTAAAGGTGAGGCATTTGATAGTTTTAGTAATATCATCTGGTGTTTTAGATAGTTGATGTAAGACTTTATCTTCAAACCACTTAATAAATGTCTTGTTATGCAATCTAGCAAGCCACATTGAATTGGCTTGAGGATATTGTCACTTGATGAAATTGGTATGTTCCTCGATATAAACACTCACTTCGTCCATGTTGTGTAAAATATACAAGTGACCTTGTTCCAACTCCTCACGGATGATTACTTTCATCCGTGATCCCAAAATTCCTTTGCCAAATTGCTCCTCAATATTCTTGTCATTACCAGGAGTGTCATTACCACTCAGAAAGTCATTACAAAAATCCATAACCTCTCTCACCACATGACCCTCAATAATACTCCCTTCAGGACGATTATGATTTCGAACATCACTCTTAAAAATGCCCATGTATTGTTCAAAGGGATACATCCAATGCAAGAAAATTGGTCCCAACATTTTCACTTCCCTAGTCAAGTGGACAACAAGATGTACCATGATATCAAAGAACAAAGGAGGGAAATATATCTCAAGATGGCATAGGGTAACAACCACTTCTCTTTGCAAAGTATCCAAAGTATCAGGGTCAATAACTTTGCTACACAGACTGTTGAAAAAGAAACAAAGTCTGGTGATTGCAAACCTTACATGCTTCAACAATATAGATCGAATTGCCACAGACAATATTTGTTGCATTAGAGTGTGACAATCATGAGATTTAAGACCTATCAACTTCAGATCTTTCATTGATACCAATCTACGGATGTTGGATGAGTAACCCTGTGGCACCTTAACATTTACCAAGCATTCACAAAAAGCTTTCTTCTCCTTTCTAGACAACGTGTAACAAGTGGGAGGTAAGTATGTTCTCCAATTTCCCATTTCACAAAATTCTATTAATTCTGTCCTTATTCCCATTTCACGTAGGTCCAGTTTGGATTTTATCCCATATTTAGTCTTACATGGTATATTCAACAGAGTACCAATGATGCTATCACAAATATTTTTCTCAACGTGCATGACGATACAATGTCTGACTATCAAAGAACTCCAATAAGGAAGATCCCAAAATATTGACTTATTCTTGAATAAAGATTTGTCACTTCGTGTGGCCATATTGCATTGTGATCTCCTACAAAATTCATTGATAAAGTCTTTTACTCTTTCATATATCTTTAGGTGCACTCCATTCCTCATTCCATGAATTGAATGCTTTGCGCTTCCTATGATATAGATAGAATTTTAGAAGAAACCTTCGATTACCAAGATATACAGTCTTGCCGCCATATTTTAGTCTTGTTGAATCAGTGTTCTCTTCACATATAGGACATGCTTATCTCCTTTGACACTATATCCAGAAAAATTCTCATATGTTGGAAAGTTATTAATATTGCAAAACAACATAGCGTGCAAACAAAATGTCTCTCTTCATGAAGCATCATAGGTCATCACACCTTCACCCCAGAGTTTCTTTAAGTCATAAATCAGAGGTTCAAGATAAACATCGATATCATTTCCAGGTTGTTTAGGGCCCGATATCAACAACGACAACATAACATACTTATTTTTCATACACAGCCAAGGAGGAAGATTGTATATAACAAGCATGACTGGCCAAGTGCTACGTTGGCTGCTCAATGTCCCGTACGGATTCATCCCATCTGTACAAAGCCCAAGTCTTAGATTCCTGACTTCTTCACCAAATTTAGGGTACAATAGATCACTCTTCTTCCATTGTGAGAAATCAGACGCATGTCGTAGGATCCCATCATTATTTTTCTGAACATCTGCATACCACCTCAAATTCTTCGCATCTATTAGATTGGAAAATAAGTGTTGAAACTGTGATATTATAGGTAGATACCACATCATCTTGGCAGGAGAACCAGTTTTGGACTCCCCCGAAGTCATCAATTTAAACCGCGACGCACCACATTTTAGACAATCTTTCAAATCCACATAGTCCTTTTGAAATAATACACAATCATTCAGGCATGTGTGTATCTTCTTGGCCTCCATTCCCATTGGGCACAAAAATTTCTTTACCTGGTATGTTGAGATTGGTAGCTCGTTTCCTTCAGGAAGCATTTCTTTCAACAAAGACAACAATGATGTGAAGCTTTTGTCGCTCCATCTATTGTTAGCTTTCAGCTTATACAATCTCAACACAACGCTAAGCTTCATAAACTTAGTACAACCTGTATATAATGGTATCTCAACATCATGCACAATATTTCTAAGCATGGGAGGTAGATCGGTTTTGGTGTTCTCTACCCCAAAACTATCCAGCATCTCATCAACGATGTCTATTGGAACTGGTTTGTTCACATCTACGTCATCGGAGGCAATAACTTCTTCTATACAAGCTGTGCTATCGACATCCACTGGTTTCGGGTTTGAAATCTCTCCATGCTAGTGCCATTCTGTATAACCTTTCTACAATCCTGTTGCACATGACATGACTTTTGATTTCGTCAGCAGTGTTGACTTTCAAGTTGTTACCGCAATGCCTACATGGACAGTAGAACTTATCTCCAGGTTGTTTCCTATGTTCCTCGGCAAATCTAATAAACAGATCAAGACCAGAAATAAACTCTGACGAGCAACGATTGTGAATGGACATCCATGATCTATGCATTCTATAATCAAAGAAAAAACAAGTATATATTATAACAAGATTAGGGTCTAGGGTTAACAAGTATATATTACAAGTATCAAAGAGAAAACAAGTATCTATTACATGTGCTATCATTCTTATATATAATAAATATGTACCACCTATCCCATTCTTGAACACCTAATCTCACTAGTAAGTGTATATTGTGTATTGGGTTTTCAAGAAAATTCCAGCAGCATTTCCCCGATGTTCTCCAAGTACATATGTACTTAGAGAACAAACGGGGAAATGTTGCCTAAATTTTCTTGAAAACCCAATACACATTATACATATACATCCTAAGTAAGATTAGGTGTTCAAGAACAGTCCCAAACCGGGGACTATCCAAGATGTACTCCTATTGAGTAAATATTAGATGGGTTTCTAGGCCAACAATTACGTGTGTTGTCATTCTTAACACCTAATCTTGAACACCTAATCTCACTAGTAAATGTATAATGTGTATTGGGTTTTCAAGAAAATTTCGGCAGCATTTTCCCGCTGTTCTCCAAGTACATATGTACTTAGAGAACAAATGGGGAAATGCTCTTGAAATTTTCTTAAAAACCCAATACACATTATACACTTACATCCTAAGTGAGATTAGGTGTTCAGGAACAGTCCCAAACCGGGGACTATCCAAGATTTACTCCTAATGAGTAAATTTTGGACGGGTTTTTAGGCCAACAAATACATGTATGTTGTCATTCTTATACCTATAATCCTAGTTTCATCATTCACATCCTATGTTTTGTGTAACATCATTTAATCATGCTTGTCAGTAAATACTAAACAGTAAAAACCATGATTCCATATCTAAGATTTGAATCAGGGGGTGATGCAGCCCTATTTAGGGCTCCATCCTGTGCCATTTTGTACTTAAATCACATCTAAACATGTTAGATTACAAGATTTTTCCCCTAATGTGTTTATCATTGCCAAATGCACTTATGAGGTTCTTTGCACAGTTTTCAGGTACTTGGACCATGCCTTAGATGGAAGAGAGAGAAAGAAGGAGTTCTAGGGCTCCTCCACTCATGGGGAGGTCCAAAGGAGGCCCTAAAATCTCCCTCAACCTACCTCCAATGGCTAAGAGTCATCACCAAGCATATACATCAAAGAATGATGAAGTTTAAAGGATAATCAAGTGGTGAAAGCCTCACCACCGCCGTGGACACTTCCCATGGTCGTGCGAATTTATGACCAAGAACCAGCATTTCAACAGGGTTTTCCCCAAGTCGTCACTACCGTGCCCATCTGCCACGACCGTGGACAATGAAGAAAAAAACGACCATGATGCTACTCCACCACCACATCCCCCTCCTCCAAAATGGTCGTGTGAACCAACACGGCCGTGGTGCCACTCACCCAGCACGACCGTGGTACTCCGCCATAGTCGTGGCCACCAACATAGCATATCACCACCAGTCCCATACCACGACTGTATTCTTACCCCACGACCATCCTATACTACCCTCACCACAATCGTGGCACACCAACACGATCGTGGTGACCAACCTACCCTACCATACTTTTACACTAATTTTCCTATCCTACTCCTACTTACCCTAGTGCTTCCCCACCACCTATATATACATAGGTGGCAGCTGGGGCACGAGGGTGAGGTACCCTACGACCACCCATAGCTTAGTCTTTCCTTGCTTGCTTGGTCTTAATTTAGTCTAGGGTTATTGTAGATTTTATTCTTGCCTTTAATTCTTTATTTGTTCATAGTAGTTTAACAATCAAATCACCTTTAAACCCTTAACCCTAGTCTCCGCAGTAGGAACCCAACAAAACTAGCCTAGCTCTAGTGCCCCCTCTTTCCCCTGTGGATCGACCATATACTTGCCACCTTGCTATACTACGATAAGACCCCGTGCGCTTGCGGGTGTAGCTGTTTTAGTAGAAGTGGGTGTGTTAGTTAGGTTTACAAATATTGAAAGTTAACCCACTCATGTGTTTTGATCTCGTGGGGTGCATCTAGTCGAGTCAAATTGGCTAGTCTGTAGCACCTCTAGTGGGCACACCAAGGGTCAATCTTGAAGTTTTAACTAGAGCTTCATATATCAACATACATACTAGGTCATATTTCAAGTCAAGATTTAGGCATTTAATCACCTTAGGGCGCATACATGATTCACAAGGTATTTGGGTGCACAAAGAATAATATATGTTACTGATTTAGGAGTTCACATAATTATTTTAGACACTGAGACATCAATGTATCATTAATATGCATGTTTCAAGGTTCAAAGTACATAATCAAATAAAATTAGGATGCTAGAATGGACAAGTTTGAATCTTATTTCAACATGCATCAAAATTTACTGAAGTAAGTCAAGCATGAGGATTAGAAGCACAAATATATGCAAGCACAAGATTTGTTCATATCCTAGGTTGATTTACAATAGCAACATCTAAATAAGTAAACTCAAAGCATTAGATAAATAAATATAATCAATAGATAAACAAATACAAAACAATAGATAGAAAAGTACATCTCAGTTGATAAACAGAAGGGTAGATTAGAATCCTAATGTACTCAAACATGTATAAGATCCAACCCATTGCCCGCACCCTGAGGGTAGGGGGCCAGGAGCAGGAGTAAGGAGCAAGAAGAGGAGGAAGAAGGATACCAGGAGCAGCGAGCGGGTGGCCGGACCAACAAGCAGGAGAGCGGGCGGCGGCGGCGAGTGGGCGGTGGTGGCGAGTGGGTGGCGGCGGTGAGCGGGCGACGGTCGGAGCAGGAGAAGAGGAAGAAGAGGTGGAGGAGTAGAGGAATAGGCGGCAGCAACAGCAAGAGGAAGCAGAGGAACAGGCGGTGGTAGCAGCAGCAGCGGCAAGAGTGGCAGGCAGGAGCGGCGGCAGCAGCGGCGACACTGGGGAAGGCAGACCGGCGGCGGGGAAGGCGGAAGAGAAGCAAACGGCAGCAGAATCGCTAATTGCCAGACCCTAGTGAAATCGATGAAACATAGAAAGAGAAAAAGCCTGGCTCGTACGGGTGATATTAAGTTAACAATAGGCGTCAGTTATTACCATAAACTGACACTTCAAACTTTAAGTGTCGGTTATCACCGACACACCGACACTTATGTTCACTGATAGTCGTCGGTTCCAAATAGAAAAACCGACGTCTATCTATATATGCCGAAAAAAAAATGTTCTCGAATTATAACAATAGGCGTCGTTTGCCAGGAAAAATCGACGTCCACTGGAAAATCTTAACCCTAAAAATTTTCGCGGGAACGGTGCGCGAAACCTTTTCAGCGCCAGTTTTTCCTCAAAAACCGACGACCTTAGGAGGTAATTTTTTTCGTCGTTAGGCGGCATTTATTAGGTACAAAACTGACGCCCTATGTGAAACTTTGGGAGGTAATTTTTTTCTCTCGAAAAATTTGATTTGACGGGCTATTTTAGGCATCAGTTCGTCTTAGAGAGCTGACGCTTAATAAAAAGTGATACATGTGTCTGGCCGGTCTTCAAATATAGATGTCGGTCTCTGTAATTAGCCGACGTTGTAGGTTTTAGGCTTCGGTTTTCCGGTAATAACCGACGTCTCTAAATGTGACGTTATAAGCTATTTCTGTAGTAGTGCATCCGTCGCTCCTCTTTTAGTTAGAAAAAATCCAACCAGTCGATAGAACCAGGCAGCCTTCATTGTCACTTGCCCCATGCAAGTGAATTGCGTGACTCCACCTCGCGTTGATATTTCATAACACATGGATTCACTCTCGTCTGGTTGAATAACGATGTTGCCATCAAGATTTACTACCGGATGACCTCCAACAGTAGTTTTCGACGTCGTCATATTTTTCTGTACTTCCAATACTTTCTGATCGTCTCGCGTGAATCCTACTATGATACCACTTGAAGAGATTTTTGGAAGCTTCACGCCCAAGAATAATACCACACGAGATACAGCCCAAGCATGCACAACAAAAGCTACGACTTCCCACATCGACAAAGCCAATAACCACAAAATAAATAACCAAGCAGAGAACATGATTGGCGAAGAAGACTACAAAATTCTATTAAGCAACTCCAAGAAGATTACAAGGATTGTCGCTCCCTCACAATCCTATGCCCACAATAGGATCTCATAACCCACTCTCGTTCTCTCCCTTCTTTGGCTATCCTTTGTGGCTTCCTATTTTGACACACGATGTTGTCCTATGTTGGCACACCCGAAGTTACCACACGTTGGAACTCCACTCATCGGCACCTTTGGCACACAATATCAGTGTCTATCCCTATTTATAGATATGGACTCCCGATTAAACAATACGAGAGGATATGATAATTCTATAGGGATTAGGAAATGACAATATAAAAGGATAAGGAAATAATGTATGACAATACAAAAGGATAAGGAAATAATATCTTGGACTCCAAGTCTGACATTAATTTTACTTTTCTAATATTGTTAGATATTATTTCTTATCCAATTAGGATAAGAAACAAAATCCTAACAATTTGGACACCATACTATTTGCTTTCTTGGAAAGCGAAGGCATAATCATATCAAAATAATGGGACTTTCTCAATATTCCAGACTATGTTATTTGCAATATCTTTCAAATGTACCACAATATTCCTGTAAATTTATTGTCTTGATCTTGGAAGGAAGCGGAATACATTTTGAACACATTGATATTAATAATTCAAGTTGACACACACATGCACATGTACATCTCTATTAAACATGTAACTTCTCAAAAGGATAAAATGGTCAATCAATTGGTTATTTAGTCCTCATAACTATTTTGTAGAAAATTTTGAAATGTGTTGTTCATTGACTCGACAACGCACGTTTGAAAGAATGTGACGGAGAAGTTGAGAAGTTTGTGGCAACTGATTTTATCATGAAAGAAAAAATATGAAATTGAATAAATATAAAACAAAGTTGAAAACAATTGTGAGAAGAGAGCGTAGTATGAATTTGCTTTTTTTATAGTAGTATAAATTATCTACATGGTGTTCTTACTCCTGGTCGTAAAAAAAAATTCTTTGTTGTAGACGACTGTTTTTTAATCAAACAAAACAACAAAGTGTCTATTAGTTAGAGTAAATTTGTAATATTAACGCATATTATTGAAAAATACAATTCCAACATTATTACGCCATGTCTTAATAATGCACACATCATACGTGTGACCGGTCTAAGGGAGTCCCAACTACACTCATCGATCCTTTTGCCTTACACATTTCCGTCAGTGGTATACCCATGTGCTTGTGGAGCAGAAATACCAGAGCACAAAATGAACTGCAGACTGCAGTATTACTAATGGGTGATTGCAGTTATCTGGTTTGGCCTTACACGTCCTCTTTTTGAAGAAAAGCTTTTCCACAATTAGGGGCAATGACAAAACGTTGATGTTGTGGGGGCATAACATCGAAGTGTAACATTAATCTTCAAACCTTCCTTGTCTTTATTGTTCCCAGTTCATGTATTTAATTTCAGAAACAGAAATTTGGCACCGTAGGTTGCGCTCCATTTTGTAGAGAAAGAGCGGCTGTAAAGATCCATATATTATCTTCTAATTAAAAGAAGAAGATGAATCTGTTGGAATACCAAGCAGAGGATAAATCATGCATGCTTCTAGATCAGAGTCTCAGCAAGAACATCATCTTTATCCATAACTATATCTTGCTAATAATCCAATTGTATCCGTGCACCCACAAAGGGAAGTATAAACAAAGAAAAGCTTTAAGTCAGCCAAACAAGAACTTCTTAATGCAGAGAGCTCGCATCTTACCGACCCTTCCTACTTCCAAACTTTTCAAGCAAATCCCTTCTCTCTCGCGAGAAAGCAAGAAATCTTTTGGAAGAAAAGTTCCAAAATTAGGTTGTCGAAGAAGTGGAAAAAAAATACAATTTTTTACAAAATTTGTGGTCACGAAAACTACAACCACACATATAAAGTTTATTGATCTAGAATGCCATGGTCACAAACCGACACATCATTATCCAACACCTCTGCAGCTATTTCCGCACTTTATTCAATCAAGTTCATTCATATTTGACTTTTTCAATGAAACTAAGATAAATGGACTCCACAAAGTTTCACATTCGGATGATCTCGTATCCGCCTTTTCCTTAGACAACAATTCCCTTGTTGTTAAAAGTCTAGGTGTTGACAAATCTCCTACCTCCGATGGTTTTGGTTTGAATTTTTATCATAACCAAATGGAATCAATCAAGTCATCTTCCCAAATTCTTTTCAATTATAGGTATCTGAAATCAAAATCGTATAGATCTAATAAAGAAAATAGATTATCCCACTTCATGCCCAACATTTCTAGCGTATTAGTCTCATCAATGAATCATGCAAACGTACGTATCTCCAAGGCCTGCATTTATTGACTCGAAACAACTTTGAATGATATTTTTGGCCTTCAATAAACAATTTATACGAGGGTGGTTTTATCTAAGATGCAGACTAGATGTCATTGAGACTTTCATACTTGCCATAACAACCATACATCTCTACTTTTTGTTTGAATATATTTGAGAAAGAACTATAGTTGGAATTTCATATTGAATGACTTCAAGGTTACGGTCATCCTCCTAGATGGATAAATTGGATCCACGTATAGTAGTGTGGCCTATGTATCTACTCTTGTCACTTGATCCACACTCAAATACTTCACATGTATTAATGGTCTTTGGTAGAGCGATTCCCACTTGCTTAACCTCTTCATCATTGTCACTTATACTCTTATTGGACCAGTTGATCTTATGGATACCATTTCTCAATGTCCTACAAGTTTCTTACAATATATTGATGATGCTATCCTATTTTTCAAACCTAATGACATAACTATTATAAATATCATTTGTATCAAGGGCATTTTATCCCACCTTTGAGGAACAAAATTAATTTCAATAAATCTACCATCACTAGGACTCATGTCAATCATTTTGATATGCCACGATACAAGTCTTTGTTCGATTGCATATCGAAAAACTTAATCCCTATCAAATACCTTGCTCTCCCCTTATCTCCTACAACACTTCACAAATCAGTTTGACACCCAATAATAACCAATTTTCGAAATAAGCTCTCATTATGAATATCCAAAAACTCCTATTTATGTTGGCCATATTACCCTACTGAAATCTTTTATCACTCCCACTATTACATGCTTTCTAAGATGCATCCTAGTCCCATTAAAAGTTCTTCTCAAATTAACAAATTCAGATTTTGATTCCTTTGGAGTGATATGGAGGACAATCATATACCACTATTAATCTACTGTAATCACCTATTCAAACCTAAATCTCAAGGGTGTTGGGGTATCGTCAATAATATGAATTATTCACACTATCTCATCAACAAAGTTACAGTGTCTCTGAGATTTGATAGAGAACTACTAGAAGAAACCTTGCACTAGTACAAAACTGATCTTTAGTGTCGTTTAACTAAGCCTTTTGGCGTCAGTTTCAAAGCGACATCCAAGTGTGCGCCGCTAAAAGTAGAAATCTTCAGTGTCGGTTTCAACACTGACGTCATAACCCTTCCTGCCACCAATAAAACGCACCAACAAGGGTACAATAGATGTCAGTTTTTACCGATAACTGATACTATATCCCTTTAAAAGGCATCGGCTTTGTACTAATAACCAACGCCAGAAAGGAAAAAATCAGCCCCCATAAAAGGGATAAAGACGTTAGTGTTATACTAATAACCAACACAGTAAGGTTTTATTGTCGGTTTTATACTAATAACAGACGCCTATGTTCTGATTTTTTTTTCTTATCAGTTTACAAGCCTGTTGTCCGGCTAGCCAGCAGGATGCGAAACCTGCAGTTCAGTTCTAAACTGCAGGTTTACATCACCCTTTGATTTCAGCCAACTATAGGCCACAAACCTGCAAAATTAAGAAGGATAGAAAACAATTTATGATCATGTGATTCACACACATGTATAAGCACATTTAATTCATATTATTTGTCATCACACACATGTAGAAACCAGTAGTTCTATTTCAAATTTCCTCCATTTTCAAACACAATTAGCAACCTGCAGTTCCATTCATTTCATCTCTTTTCACATTCAGACAGATGTAGAAACATTCATGTATTGATCATCTTCACATTCACACATATGATGATTTAAAAAAAATCATTCACATGTCATCAAATATAAAAAAAATTATGAGAACAAAGTTTAGAAATATCATTATTTATAATTATGATCATCGTCATTATCGTCATCAGTATCCCTATCATAATAAAAAAATTCCCACTACTTGTAAGGCTTTTGTCCATTGTTCTCTTACATCATCTAACTCTTCCATCGAATAGGGAGTATGTACATCTAATACCTTTTCACCTGTAGTGAAGTCACTGGTTTTAAACACCTACAAAGAGAATGATGTATATATATAATTAATAATATATAATAAGATTGATATATTTCATATTATCTAATGAGACTATATATAATACCTGTTGTATGGTATCGATTTCCATTGCAACATGTTTGATAATTAGGTCTATATATCACATCACATAGTATGCACATGCCCAACCGTTGTCTTGTTTAGCACACTATAAATTAAAACATACAAAATGTTCAATAATATAAACAAGCACAGTTCACATAAATAATATATACATTGGAGTCTGGAAATTACTTTCACATTCTCCCAAATTAGTAATTGTTTCTCTTTCTTGGAGATGTTTCCTCCAGCTTTTTGGAACTCTCTTAAAGCCCTACATGTTAATGTAACACATTAAATTGCATAATTAAATAGTAATGTAATAATAGATGTTAACGAATATAAAAATATGAAATATTTCTCACGTGAATAATGGCCTTTTCATTGGGTGTCCATATAATGTATCCAATTCCTTCCCCGTAGGATCTAGATAATAAACAGTGAGCGTCTTGGGGACAATAACCAATAACTCCCAATGCCTACCACTAGAGGTAAGAAAGTTAAAAATTAATAACTCAAAATCAACAATAAAAATGTAATTTTCTTAATTCCAAATTATAAGAAAGTAAACTTACTCAACATTGAATGGAGCTATTATCACCGTCTTCTTTTTTTTACCAAAATATTTAAAAGCAGCTGAGCAGCATGAGGTAACTGATTAAGGGTTTTTATCTTCATGAATGATCAAAGATAGAACTAGAAATCCCACATGGGAAAATAAAAAATCTTTATAGATCCTGTGTAAGTTGCTGCAAAACATGTATTACATATACATTTATATATAAGAAACCAGATCACCGTATATAAAACAAGGTATATGGATGTATAGACAAGATCTCACTATATCCATATCTCAATCATAGATGTATTCAGCTAATCATAACAAAACAACTCCAAAATATCTTGTATAAATAGATTGTTATCGTATGATTCACCTACAACATCCTCCAAAATAGAAATATTTATAGGACAATTTGGGTTATGTTAGCCTATCCATACTGTCATACCCTTACAATTAGGACCTAACGAGGCGTATAGGTCCCTTGGAAGCCAACTAGGTACTTCAGGAGGTGGAGGCTGAGATGTAGCGGGTGTCTTCCTTTTGACCTATATATATAATTTCAGATCAATTGACTCATATATACACACTAACACATTAACGTAATGTAAATTTACCATACAATATTAGTATAGATGACATCTGTTTTGGGCCACGATATCACTCCGTCTTCTGTTTCACCAAGAGTTTCAGAATCTCGGTGGGCATATGGCAATGGAAGATCCCTCCAATTAGGGAGTATATGTATTAGGCTCACACAAATTGGCACCATCTGGTACTGGAGTCCCATGAAACATGTCCCCTGGAAGGGGTGGGTAAGCCTCTGCCTATGCAATGATAAATTCTTGACTTTTTAGACGGCATGGCTTCAACCCCTACAAATTTACATAAAGAATGTTATATACATATATACATAAACATATCATCTTGAAAAGACTAGCTACTATGTCATAAAAATACTTACAGCGGATGTGCTAGGTGGGTCTACATGATTACTCCCAACCTCTATAGTAGGAGAATAGCGGCACACCACAAGTACTGTCTGAGTGGCAGCCTGAGATGCCTGCCACTTCACCATTGCTTATTGGATTCTCTTATTCATTAACTCATCTACCTATACATCGACAAAAGAAATGCTAGCTTTTAATTATTGAATTCCCTTTCGTAATAACATTCTAAAAAAGAATAGGTTATCTCAACACACTACTAAAATAATGGTCTATAGCGTCAGTTTTTTAAGCCTGTAGCGTCATTTTTTAACCGAAGCCTAAGTGGGTGTCGCTATAGAATTTTCTCTATAGGGTCATTTTTTTGACCAAAGAAAATCGACCTTATAGAGTAAAAACCGACCCAAGAGGCTGTAAAAAAACCTGACCCAAGCGAGAAAGAAGAGGTTGTAAGGACGGTTATTACTAAAGAACCGACCCTAGAAATGTCTTGTAAGGTCGGTTTTTGCTAGAAAATCGACCCTATAAAGCAATAGAGGTTTTCTCGGTCGAGAATTAAGTCGACCAAGAATGATTTCGGTCGAGAAAATTTTCGACCGAGAATGTTTTGTCTTAAGCTTCTTAGAGGTCTTCTGAGGTCGGTTATTTCTAAAAAACCAACCCAATAGAGTACAAAAAATGAGCTTTCTGATCCCATTGCCTATAAGATCGGTTATTCCTAAAAAATCGACCCTAGAAGTTAAAAAACTGACCCTATAAAGCAACAAAGTTCCTATAAGGTCAGTTTTGCTCGGTCGAAAACTTGTCGACCAAGTGACTTTTGGTCGAGAAAATTATCGACCAAAAAAAGTATTGTTCCAAGGGTCTTGTAAGGACGGTTATTTCTAAAAAGCTGACGCAATAGGTTTCTGAGGTCAGTTTTTTTAAATAACCGACCCTAGAAGTCACATTTTTTTAAAGAAAAATTATGCACAACAGAAATCTTCATAATAGAAACCTGCAGAACAGAAATCTACTTTACATAGTTCAAAACCTGCAATAGAAATAGACTTGCAAATGCAATGATGCAAGCTTTTATGTCTAATCCTTTTTGAATTGATGTATCAATCTCTAAACCACACATTCATAACAACAATAATTCAAAATATTCAGTTGAAACATATACTCATACACATAGCACATACTAACATTCATGCAAGTATAAGATAGATTCATTCAGTTGAGACATAGAAGATACTAACATTCATACACATAGCACATACTAACAACAATGATAGATTGCAACTCTAAGATGATATTAAAATTTATGTCAGATACAAAAGTAAATTTGATAGAGATTCAAAATTACATACAGAAATGAAGCTATGCATTTAATCCAATGCTATAGTCACTTCATTAAGAGAAGCCTTTGACCACTCTTCTCGTAATTCATTTAACTCATCAAGTGTGTAAGGTTGAGTTGTAAAGATCTACAACAAAATATGCACATGCTAATATTTTATAAAATGTGTACATCTCACTTGTAAATTAATGATGTTATTCTTTATTACCTGATCTATAGTCTGAATGCCATTTGATGCTCCTTTGACAATAGCTTGCATATATTTCATTACATAGTAGCCACAAGCTCAATCATTATTTTGTATTTGATACTACAAATAAAGAATTATACTTAATGTTAGTAAACTACTATAAATAGAGTTGAGATAAGACTATAAGGGTAGACATATAAGAGTTGACATATACATTACTATAAGAGTTGTACATATATAAGACTAAGTCATCAAAGTAGTTACCTTGATATTTTTCAAAGTCAATATCTTTAATTTGGTGGTTATTATTCCTCCACCTTCACGAAAAGACTTTATACCCCTATCAACTAATTGATTACGATAGTTGTCAAAATAGAAATTCTAAGTAGAAATATCATGTTGAAGCATAACAATTGATGTGGTAGAAACTAAATTTATGATTACTCCATAGTTGGCAATTTTAGTTTGTGACTCCTTTTGTTATTCCAATTGGGTCAAGATAATAGAAAGTCATCAATTTTGGGACAACCACCACTAGTTCCCAATGTCTAGATCTGAGTAAAATGCATATTGAAAACAAATATTAGAATTATAAATTTAGTCAATAATAGAATTATAATAATACTTACTTGACGTTAAAAGGAATTAGGATAATTTCCTTTCTCACACTAGCAAAATATTGAATGCAGTACAGAAGTACTCATTCACATCCTCAATGTGTGTCTTCACTTGACTAGTGATTCAAGGAACTAAGAATCCAACATTCCTTATATCATAGTTTGTCGTCTCAGTATATAAATGGCTGTAAAACATTTATAATCATTTCATATATTTGAAATAAGCTAAAAATCTATATTGGAGTTTTCTATATTGATGAATGCTTTCCTTATTCATACTTCTAATATCAAAGTATTTAGCCAATCATATCGAAACAAATCTTTAATATCATCAAGAAAAATAAAATTCTCAAAGTCCCTCCCAGCTGCATCGTCTGTTAAATTGACCAACATATGTGATCCCAAGCTTTGGTTGGCTAAGTATCGACACAAACATTTACATTTTCTTCCCAATTCATTGAATGTAGCTTCAGGAATGAAAGATAGTTCGGAATAGGAGGACGACTAGTAGAATTTTTACTTTTTTGTTTACAAACATGTTAATAAAATTACATACTTATATTACACGAGTTCATATATGTAGTCAAATATGAAAAACATGGTAGATTTCAGATATATACCTTTTCATTGATAACGAAGTGTTTAGGCCAACCCACCATAGCATCCTCTGCTTCTTCAACTGTACTATATTCAGGATTATATATGTGTAGTGGTTTGTCCCCCATTCTATCATACACAAGATGGATGGACACACGACAAATGTCATCAGATACTGGTTTGTAATGCAATGTACCATAGAAGTTATATACCTTACCTGTTGCCACAACATTATACTCTGGAACCTCCACTGCAAATTTAATGTTCATAGCAACCTAGAATTGAAATAATATAATTTATATACAAAGCGGTAAACCAGATACCTACTATAACTATATATATATGTGTGTATATATATATATATATATAAAGTGGTAAACCAGATACCTACTCACTGGTATAGAAATGTCTTATAACGTCATTTACAGGCATCGGTTGTATTCAAGAAGCCGACGCCTAAACCCTACAATATCGGTTAACTACACAAACCAATATCTATATGTGAAGAGCGGCCAGACATGGGTATCGCTTTTTATTTAGCGTAAGTTCCTTGATAAGCAACCAATGCCTAAGATCGATCGCCAAATCCAAATTTTCCAGTGAAAAAAAATTCCCTCCAAAATTGAACATACTGCTTCGGTTGTTAACAAATCAACCGATGACTAAAGGTTTTTTACAAGATAGAAATTGGGCCCATTTTTATCGTCGGTTTTGTTGTACTAACCGACGTTGATGTATTTTCACGTGCTTCCCCGCGAAAATTTTCGCCCCCCCTTTTGGCGTCGGTTGTCTACGCCAACCTACGACTATGGTCATAATCTGAGAACATTTTGTTTTTGTCGGCATATGTAGATAGACATCGACTTTTCTATTTGAAACCGACGACTATAATTGAGAATAAGTGTCAGTTTGTTTGAGTTAACCGACACCTATTGGTATAAGCATCGGTTAATTTTAATAACTGACGCCGATTGGTTACTTAATAGCACCTGCAGGAAGCAGACTCTTCCCCTTTCTGTCTCTATTTCATAATCGACTCCCCGCTTAGGTTTGGCGATTTGTGCTATTCTGCCGCCACTCTACCGTCGCTGCTGCTGTGATCACTGCCGCCGCCGTCGTTGCTACTATGATCGCTGCCGCCGCCGCTGTTGTGCTCTACTCGCCTGGTGTTGCTGCTGCCACCGCCGGCCCTGCTGTTCGCCTGCTCCGTCCCTACTGCTCCCCTACTCCGGCCACCACTCATCTTCTGTACCTGCTCGCCGCGCCGCTCAAAAGGTACCTGCTCTGCCTTCTTCTCGGAACCATTTCTTAGGTGTCGTTTGGTTGGACCGTAAATGAAGATGCTCAGTTGCGTCAACATGATTTTTTTATTTTCTTCCGTTTGGTTGTGTGTGGCCGTAATTCGCAATGTGGAAATGAACTGCACAATAGAGTTTAACTGTACAGAAAATTAGAAAAACAAATTGTAATTTCCATGTCTCCTCCGGCTTTCTTTTCACCCGACCCTCTTCCTGCTTCAGTAAATTTATTGCAGTTCGCCATCAGATCTTCAATACTACATGCAACCAAATTTTAACAAACCAACTGCATACATTCCATCTATTTGAAACCAAATAAAAACATTACCATTGCAACTAGCTGTTTATAATTTCCTATTTTAGAATTCATATTGTTAGTTGGTTTTACACCCAACCAAATTAGCCCTTAGTACATTTTGCAAATATTTTTACTTAGTACATTAATATTATTAAGTAACATCCATCAACACTTACTGGTATACTCATTTTTTTGAAGGTCAGTAATTTTGTCATTTTTACAAATTGCATGGTCTGTATCGGTACCATATTGGAGTGTATCAGTTTTGTAAAGTAACATGTGTTTCACTTGTATAGTAAGTAATTTGATGCTCTGTAATCCTTTCATATACTCATAATGCAAGTATATGAATTGCATGATATGTAATTTTTTTCATATGATGATACAATATATCAATATTGCAGTACAATATAACATGAGTTAGTACTTACTAACATACAAAGTAATCTGATGATTTGTAATTTTTTAACATGTTACAATCCTTGCTTGTTAGTTATCAGTTCTTACTGAATATAATGTGATAGTATACACAAATATCATGTTTGTTTGAAAAAACTAATTTCAATGTAGTGAAATATTATTCAGAATGCTTGGTTGTTGAGTAATATTTATTTTTGTTAGCGGTATGGCAATCACTAATTTACTGTTTAGTGTTTACTGACAGGAATGATTAAATGATGTTACACAAAACATAGGATATGGATGATGAAACTGGGATTGTAGGTATACGAATGACAGCACATGAATTTGTTGGCCTAGAAACCCATCCAAGATTTACTCACTAGGAGTAAATCTTGGATAGTCCCCGGTTTGGGACTGTTCTTGAACATCTAATCTCACTTAGAATGTAAGTGTATAATGTGTAATGAGTTTTCAAGAAAATTTCGGTATCATTTTCCCGTTTGTTCTCGAAGTACATATGTACTTGGAGAACAGCGGAAAAATGCTGCCAAATTTTCTTGAAAACCCAATACACATTATACACTTACTAGTGAGATTAGGTGTTCAAGAATGGGATAGGTAGTACACATCTATTATATATAAGAATGACAGCACATGTATTTGTTGGACTAGAAACCCGTCCAAGATTTACTCATTAGGAGTAAATCTTAGATAGTCCCCGGTTTGTGAATGTTCTTGAACACCTAATCTCACTTAGGATGTAAGTGTATAATGTGTATTGGGTTTTCAAGAAAATTTCAGTAGAGTTTCCCCGTTTGTTCTCTAAGTACATATGTACTTGGAGAACAGCGGGGAAATGCTGCCGAAATTCTCTTGAAAACCCAATACACATTATACACTTACTAGTGAGATTAAGTGTTCAAGAATGGGATAGGTAGTACACATTTATTATATATAAGAATGAAAGCACATGTATTTGTTGGCCTAGAAACCCGTCCAAGATTTACTCATTATAAGTAAATCTTGGATAGTCCCCAGTTTGAGACTGTTCTTGAACACTTAATCTCACTTATGATGTTTTAACCATTAATTATATATAATATCTTAAACCCCAAATTTTTAACCATAAACCCTAATCTTTTAACCCTAGACCCTAATCTTGTTCTAATATATACTTGTTTTCTCTTTGATCATAGAATGGATAGATCATGGATGTCCATTCCAAATCACTGCACCCCCGAGTTTATTTCTGGTGTTGACCAGTTTATTAGATTTGTTGAGGAACATAGGAAACAACCTGCAGATAGATTCTACTGTCCATGTAGGCATTACGGTAACAACTTGAAAGTCAGCACTGGTGACGAAATCAATAGTCATGTCATGTACAATGGGATTATACAAGGCTATACAGAATGACACTGGCATGGAGAGATTTCAAACCTGAAATTAGTGGATGTCGATAGCAGTGCTTGTGTGGAAGAAGAAATTGCCTTCAATGACGTAGATGTCAACGAACTAGTTCCAGGAGACATCATTGATGTGATGTTGGATAGTTGTGGGGTAGAGCACACCGATCCACCTCCCATGTTTGGAAACATTGTGCATGATGCTGAGATATTGTTATACATAGGTTGTAAGTTTATGAAGCTTAGCGTTGTATTGAGATTGTATAAAATGAAAGCTAACAATTGATAGAGCGACAAAAGCTTCACGTCATTGTTGTCTTTGTTGAAAGAAATTCTTCCTGAAGGAAATGAGCTGCCAATCTCAACATACTGATTAAAGAAATTGTTGTTCCCAATGGGAATGAAGGCCAAGAAGATACATGCATGCCCGAATGATTGTGTATTATTTCAAAAGGACTATGTGGATTTGAAAGATTGTCCGAAATGTGGTGCGTCAAGGTATAAATTGACGACTTCGGGGGAGTCCAAAACTGGTTCTCCTGTCAAGGTGATTTGGTTTCTACCTATAATATCACGGTTTCAATGCTTGTTTGCCAATCCTATAGATGTGAAGAATTTGAGGTGGCATGCAGATGTTAAGAAAAATAATGATGGGATCCTACGACATGCTTCTGATTCCCCACAGTGGAAAAAGATTGATTTATTGTACCCTGAATTCGGTGAAGAAGATAGGAATCTAAGACTAAGGCTTTGTACAGATGGGATGAATCCATAGGGGACATTGAGCAGCCAATATAGCACTTGTTCAGTATTGCTTGTTATATACAATCTTCCTCCCTAGTTGTGTATGAAAAATAAGTACCTTATGTTGTCTTTGGTAAAAGATGTTTATGAAAGAGTAAAAGACATTGCCAATGAATTTGTTAAGAGATCACAATGTATGATGTCCACACAGAGTGACAAGTCTTTATTCAAGAAGTCAATATTTTGGGATCTTCCTTATTGTAGTTCTTTGACAGTCAGGCATTGTATCGATGTCATGCACGTTGAGAAAAATGTATGTGATAGTATCATCGGTACTCTGTTGAATATACCAGGTAAGACTAAAGATGGGATAAAATCCAGAATGGACCTACGTAAAATGGGAATAAGGACAGAATTAACAAAAGTAGTTAGTAGCGATCGAAGAACATACTTACCTCCTGCTTGTTACATGTTGTCTAGAAAGGAGAAGAAAGCTTTTTGTGAATGCTTAGTAAATGTTAAGGTGCCACAGGGTTACTCATCCAACATCCGTACATTGGTATCAATGAAAGATCTGAAGTTGATAGGTCATATATCTCATGATTGTCACACTCTAATTCAACAAATATTGCTCGTGGCAATTCGATCTATATTGCTGAAGCATGTACGGTTTGCAATCACCAGACTTTGTATCTTTTTCAATAGTATGTGCAGCAAAGTTATTGACCCTGATATTCTGGATAAATTACAAAGAGAAGTGGTTGTTACCCTATGTCATCTTGAGATGTATTTTCCTCCTTTGTTCTTTGATATCATGGTACATCTTGTTGTCCATTTGATTAGGGAAGTGAAAATGTTGGGACTAGTTTTCTTGCATTGGATGTATCCCTTTGAACAATACATGAGCATTTTTAAAGGTGATATTCAAAACTGTTATCGGCCTGAAGGGAGTATTATTGAGGATTATGTGGCGAGAGAGGTTATGGATTTTTGCAATGACTTTCTGAGTGGTAATGACACTCCTATGAATGACAAGAATATTGAGGAGCATTTTGGCAAAGGAATTTTGGGATCACGGGTGAAAGTAATCAGCCGTGAGCAGTTGAAGCAAGGTCACTTGTATATTTTACACAACATCGACTAAGTGAGTGTTTATATCAAGGAACATACCAATTTCATCAAGAGACAATATCCTCAATCCAATTCAATGTGGCTTGCTAGAGAGCATAACATAACATTTATTAAGTGGTTTGAAGATAAAGTCTTACATCAACTATCTCAAACACCAGATAATCTTACTGAAACCATCAAATGCCTCACCTTTAAACAAAAATTGAATGTTATGTCTTATGATGGGTTTGACATAAATGGAATCTCGTATTACACAAAGCGTCAAGATGATAATAGTGTCGTCCAAAATAGTGGGGTCACCCTTCAAGCGTCTTCTTCATTGTTTTTTGCAAGTTCAAAGGATAAGAGTCCACGTGAAGCTAAAATGTCATATTACGCTGTCATTGAAGACATATGGGAGTTTGACTATGTAGATTTCAGAATTCCGCTCTTTAAATGTAATTGGGTTGACAACAACAAAGGAGTTATAGTGGATGAATTGGGTTTCATGTTAGTGAACTTTAAAAAGATTGGCGAGAAGGGTGAACCATTCATATTGGCATCACAGGCAAAACAAATATTTTATATTGATGATCCTACAAATGATAAATGTTCGGTTGTTATTCATGATAACAGACACTTCATTGAGTATCCTATAGATGAAGAAGAGTACTATGATAAGTATGATGACTCCAGTCCATTCTCAGTTGGGTTGCCAACACCACCAAAAATTGAAGCCGGGGATCACAATGACTTGTATGTTCGCGAGGATCACAATGAAGGATTGTTAATTGATAAAAGATCATAATATCAGAGGCATGAATGTTTATATTTTTTATATGTTTTATTTTTTTGAATGTGAACTTTATAATGTGAATGTGGACTTTACAATGTGAATTACCTTACAATGTGAATTTGAACTTTACAATGTGAATCTGAACTTTATAATGTGAATGTGAACTTTACAATGTGAATGTGAACTTTATAATGTGAATTACTTTACAATGTGAATTACTTTACAATGTGAATGTGTACTTTACAATGTGAACTTTACAATTAGTGTTACTTTACAATGTGAAATTTATAATTTGAGTGTGAACTTTCAGTTGGCTGAGCATTCTCATGATGATCGTGTTGATGATCATCGTGAGGGTGAGGACGTGCTTACGCCGCCTGACAATTTATGTTTTAAGAATATATCCCTAAGGTTTCTATCTATATGTTCATTTATAATTATATCATGTAAGTGTGTTTTTATCAAATTTTAGGTTGGTGATGTACCCCCTGAAGAAATTACAACACTTGATGAGCAGCAAAAGTAAATTGAGAAAGTGAGGGGCATCACAATGATGAACAAGTTAATACAACAAAGGGGCTATGGACCCAAATTGGTTGTGGATTTCGATCATGCAGGGAATCCATATGGAATGAACCACAACTCATTTGTTTCATCTCTTAGGGTTCTTACTCAGAGCCATTGTTGTCCTATCCTAGAATCTTGACATAAAGTTCCTAAGGGGAAGAAAGACCACATATGGAAGGAACTATGTGTGAGTTATTATTATTTGTAATTCTATTTGTGTAGATTACTAATTTTTAGGATACTAGTTAATAGCAATTCTATTTAATTTGTACTTCATATTTGATCTGGATGAAAAGCTGCATCTTAAATGTGTGTTGCAACACTGCGGGAGGGCCCTAAGTAAGTATAAGACCAATCTCACCCGAGATTACATGCGCAATGCTGAAAAGAGGTTCTTGATTGATTTCCAATTCTAGACATTGATCACTATTTCACTAACTCTACACTAATAATTTTTGTTTGTATTCTTTTTAAAAAATAAATTTAGGCAGAAGGAAGCCACACAACAATGGAACTACTTGGACCCCAAAGATTGGGAGGCGTTTGTTACCAAAAGAAAAATAGATGAATTCAAGGTATTAAGCGCCACTCCCAATTTAATTAATATATGTTTTTATGTATTTACCTATTCAAACCTTTAGTGTTACTAACCAAATCAATGTGCTAACTAACTAGGCCCTCAGTGGGGTGCAAAGAGCAAGGCGTGCACTAAATGTGCACAACCACGCAATGGGTCCAAGAGGATATGCATGCATTCGCCAAAGACTACAGGATGAGTTTGCTCAGCCTACTGCTACTTAGGAGACTGCAGAGTCCTCTAATACTTCTCCCGTACCTCCGCCTCACCATGCTTTGTGAATAGATGGGAGGCAAAACAAGAAGGGAGACATATGCCCGCAACTGCTGAGGTGGCTGCAAAAATGGTAAAAATCAACTCTTAGAGCAATCGATCAATATTGATTATTGTTATGTTTACTTACTAATTTTTGTTGATGGTGATTAGCGGGACTTGCACGATCAAAGGAAGCAAGGCAAGTTCATCCCTCAGGGCACAATGGATGAACTAACAGTTGCTCTGGGTAACCCAGAGCATCGTGGATGTGTTAGGGGTGCAGATGCAGGTGTGGGCATCAAACCGTTCTTTGGGCCATCCCAGTGTAAACATATCCCAAAAGCAGGACTTTCACAAGCTGAGGTAACCTATTCTTATTTTAGAATGTTATTGCAAAAGAGAATTCAATAATTAGAAGCTAGCATTTAATTTATCCATGTATAGGTAGATTTGTTAATAGAGAAGAGAATCCAAGAAGCAATGGCAAAGTGGCAGGCGTCTCCACCTACCACTCAGATAGTACATGTGGCGGGCCGCTCTTCTCCTACTATAGAAGTGGTTGGGAGTATTCTTGTAGACCCACCACCTAGCACGTCCTCTGTAAGTATTTTTATGACATAATAGTCAGTCTGTTCAAGATGATATGTTTGTGTATATATGCATATAACATTCTTTATGAAAATTTGTAGGGGTTGAAGCCATGCCGACTAAAAAGTCAAGAATATATCGTTGTAGAGGCGTCGTCTTACCCACCCCTTAAAGGGTGCATATTTCATGGGTATTCAGTATCAGATGGTGTGGTACGTGTGAGCCTGATACATGTACTCCCCGACTGGATGGATCTTGCACTGCCTCATGCACACCCAGATGGTGAAACACTTGGTGAGGTACTAGGCGGAGTGATACTGTGGCCTGAAGCGGATGTCTTCTATAGTGATATTGTATGATGAATTTATATTACTTTAATTTGTTAGTGTGTATATATGACTCAATTGATATGAAATTATATATATAGGTAAAAAAGGTGAGACCCTCTACATCTCGACCTCCACCTCCTCGACTACCAAGTTGGCTTCCAAGGGACCTACACGCCTCGATAGGTCCTAATTGGTGGGGTGTGGCAGTATGGATCGGTGAACATGATACAAATTGCCCTATAATCGTTACTATTCTAGAGGATGTTGCAGGTAAATCATACGATAACAATCTATTTATATAAGTTTACCATACATATTAATGCATATGTAATACAAGTTCTTCATATGTACATATTAATACATAGGTATTAATGCAGGTCAATCATATGAAAACAAGATATTTATATAAGATATTTTGGAGTTGTTTAGTTATGAATGGCTGAACACATCTATGATAGAGATGTGGATATGGTGAGATCTTGTTTATACATCTATATACCTTGTTTTATATATGGTGATCTGGTTTCTTATATATTAATGCATATGTAATACATGTTTTGCAGCCACTTACACAAGATATATACATATTTTGGGTTTTCCCATGTGAGATCTTTGGTTCCATCTTTGATTAGTCTTGTATATGTAGACCCATATTCAGTTACTTCATACTATTGTGATGCTTTTCAATATTTTGGTAAAAATAATAAGACTGTGATAATAGCTCCATTCAATGTCGAGTAAGTTTACTTTGCTTATAATTTAGACTTAAGCAAACTATATTTTTATTGTGGATTTTGAGTTATTAATTTTCTTCTTTCTTACCTCTAGTGGTAAGTATTGGGAGCTACTAGTTATTGTCCCCAAGACGTTCACTATCTATTATCTAGATCTTGTGGGGAATGAGTTGGATACAATATATGGACATGTAATTAAAATGTCATTATTCTCGTAAGAAATATTTCATGTTTTTATATATGTCATCTGTTACTACATTACTATTTAATTATGCAATTTAATGGGTTCCATTAACATATGTAGGGCTTTACAAGGGTACAAAAAAGCTGGAGGAAAGGTCCCTAGGAAAAAGGATATGTCACTAGTTTGGGAGAATGTGAAAGTAATTTCCTGACTCCAATATATATATATTTTATGTGAATTGTGCTTATTTGTATTTTTGAATATTTTGTATGTTTCAATTTATAGTGTGCTACACAAGACAACTGTTGGGCATGTGCCTACTATGTGATGCTATTTATGGACCTAATCATCAAACATTCCATAATGGAAATCGATAAGATACAACAAGTATTATACATAGTCTCATTAGATAATATGAAATATATCAATCTTATTATATATTATTAATTATATATACGTCATTCTCTTTGCAGGTCTTTAAAACTACTGACTTCAGCACAGGTGAAAAACGTTTCGATGTACATGCTCCCTATACGAGAGATGAATTAGATGATGTAAGAGAAGAATGGGCAAAAGCCCTACAAAGAGTGGGAATTTTTAAATATAATTTTATTGATATTGATGACAATGATGAATAAAGAATAACTTTGTTCTCATAATTATTTTTGTGTGAATGTGAATGAATTTTTATGAATTGTCATATGTGTGTGAAGATGATCAATACATAAATATTTCCAATTGTGTCTAAATATGAAAATAGACGAAATGAATGGAACTGCAGGTTGCTATTGGTTTCTACATGTGTGTGATGAAAAAATAATATGAATTAAATGTGCTTATACATGTTTGTGAATCACATATATATAATATTATCTATCTGGTTAATTTTGCAGGTTTGTGTCATATTGTTGGCTGATATCAATGGATTTTGTAAACCTGCAGTTTAGAACTGAACTGCAGGTTCTCATCCTGCTGACTAGCTACAACAGGCCTGCAAATTGATAAGAAAACAATCATAACATAGGTGTCGGTTATTTGAACAAAACTGACACCAAAGACATACGACGGCAGTTTTTGATAAAAAACTGACGTCTATGTTGCCATGAACCTTGGCCGTGCTGGGAAGTACGACCACGGTGCCAGGCAGGGGATATGGTGACAGTTATTAGCACAAAACCGATGTCGGTTCAGCTGATATGGCGTCAGTTATCTTTCAAAACCGACGCCTATAGGCCCTTTGCAGGCACATTTTTCGAGGCGGGAAGCTTTTTTACGTCGGTTCTTTTAATAACCGACGTTTGTAACCATTCTATAGTGTTAGTTTTCTTAAAACACCGACGCCTATAGTCCCCTTGCTAGCACGTTTTCGGTGGCGGGAAGCGTTTTGGCATCGGTTGGGAACCAACGCCGAAGGGGTCCACCTTTAGCGCCGCCCACTTGGGTGTCGTTTGAAAACCGACAGTAAATCCCTTAATTAACTGACACTAAAGGCTTGTTCTGTAGTAGTGACTACAATTATATAATTATATATATATATATAATCATATATATATCATATTAATAACACAACATATAGAACAAAAACTTACTGCAGATTATTGTGGTGGGACATTAGGAGTGCTCCCATGACCTTCTAAAGTTGGAGCATGGGTTTGTACCTCATCATCTGAGAGATGCACAGTTTGAATAGGTTGAGAAGGTTGAGTAGGATGAAATGAAGACATTATTTCTCTTACTTTCTGTGCTACTAATGCTTCAACTTCCTCTTGTGTAAGACCTCCTGCACGACCTCTTTTAGTCCTATGTCAGCTACTAATCCCCTAACAACCCTAGGATTCTCCTTCATACCAAGAGCAACTGATAGTTCATCCATGTGGCCAGTTGGGATGAACTTTCCTTCCATCCTTTACTCATGGAGATCAATCTATTCATAGTTAATAAAAATATTAAATCACAATATCAATTAGATATAAATAAATCTAATTTTATGGGAGTTACTCTTTACTTAGTTGGGATAAACCTTCCATCTTTTGTGCCACCTCCTTAGTTGCAGGGCTGACAATTTCACCTTCTCGATTATTTCTAGCATCAATCCACTGCAAGTGTTGGGGTGGACGCTCAACCTGAGTTGCACTAGACTCTTCTTCAGAAGAGAGTTGCTTCTCTTGTAGTTGGCGGTGGAAGGAACAACCATCGGGCCCCAAGCGATGGTCATGTACATTTTTGGCCTGTCTTTTCTTTTGGGCCTCGTGAATAGCCTGATCATTTAAAATGAGGTATTGCAATTTAGACTTGGAAAACATATATAAAAAGATTCACCTCCTTAATTGTATATAATTAAAGATTCTTACAATACATCACAATTTTTAAAACCTGAAACTCTTCCGTTTTCCTAGCTACAACAAATCTTTCCCACACCTCAGGATCTATAAAAACATACATATCTATTGCTTTCTTCTTTTGTTTAGGATTATCTATAAATTCCCTTTTGAGATATGTCTTAAAAGCCCTCCATCGTACGCCACAACGTTGTAGCACTTTTCTCTTGTGATCTTTTTCATTTAGATGAAAAACATCCTATACATGCAAAAGAAGAAATAATGTTGTTTTAAAAAAGATATGTCTTTCTAAGAAAACTAAATTAGAATCAATAAACAAAAACATATTAAAATGATATCACTTCCACTCACAGATATATCTTTCCATATGAGGTCTTTTAAGGCATTAGAAACATCATGCCAATTTTCTATATCTATTGCCACCTTACTGCGCGCGGTCGCCCCTACGTAATGCTTGAAAGCACTATCATGTTCCCCAATAGGTGCTCATGTGACATCAAACTGGACTGTCAATTTCTCCCCTTTGGCCCTGAGCTCCTACAGCCTACTCATCAGGGTGGGACCTCTACTTTTCTTAGAATCACCACTACCATCCTCATGGTGCTCATGCTCAGAATGTTCATCTTCACTTGCCATTTTAGAACATGTAAGTATACATGATAAAAGAAACATAAGTGATAATAAAAGTACAAGTGGTTGAATGATATATGATGTATATTTAAAATATTATGTACTTGAATGATAATAAAATAAATAATTCAAAGAATGCATGCCTCTAGTATTGGTTGAGTTGTTAGTCAAGTAAAATTCTTTCATCATGGTGTTAACATTTATAGTATTCATCGTTGTTATCTTCAACATTTACACTTGGCAAACCAACTAAGAATGGGCTGGAAGCATCATGCTTTTTATAGTATTCTTCTTCATTTATAGGATCTACAGTAAACTGTCTTTTTCCATGAAGAATGACAAACCAAATTTTATTTTTCGGGTCATCAATGTAGCATACTTGTTTTGCTTGGTCTTCCATTATGAATGGCTCATCTTTCTCACCAATCTTTTCAAAATTCACCAATTTGAAACCCAACTCATCCACTAAAACTCCTTTGTTGTTGTCAACCCAATTACACCTAAAGATAGGAACTCTAAAATTTGTATAGTCCAATTCCCATATGTCCTCAATGACATCGTAATATGACATCTCAGCTTCACGTGGTCTTTTATCTTTGGCACTAGAAAAATACAACGAACAAGCTTGAACAGTGACCCCACTATTTTGGACTATACTACTTTCATCTTGACGCTTTGTGTAGTATGGAAATCCGTTTATGTCATAACCTTCATATGACATGACATCCATTTTTGGCTTAAAGGTGAGCCATTTTGTGTTCTCAGCAACATTATTCGGTGATTCAGATAGTTGCACTACTAAAAAAAGGTCTTTAACTATAAAAAAAAATATTGTAGTGAAAACCCCATACTTTGTAGTGAAAGGCTTTGACTACATATTTCTTTACACATACAAATTGTAGTATATGCTCGTATAGCTAAAGCCTTTAACTATATTTTTCAAATATGTAGTTAGATAATCCATTCGCTACAAATTCATATGTATCCAGAAGCGTAGCTAGATATTGTCCTTACATATTTAAATATATGTATAATTATAGCTAAATGTATGCGTACAACTGCTTATATAGTCAGTATGTAGCAAAAACATGAAGTTAATACAAATTATATGTAGTTAATGTGTAGGGAAAGGCAGCATCTACTGCACACATATATATGTAGTTGGATTATGCATTAGCTACATATGTAGTGCCACATATACATATATGTATAGTTTGATTATTCATATATTGTGTAATTAGTCCAGAAGCTCTTTTCGTAACAAAATTGTAGTAGTTAGACCAAGTTATGCTCTTTATGCCAACAAACTTACTTTCATTTATACTGAAACGTCAAATGTATATGGGGAGGACGTATACCTTGCCCCTATTACATAATGTGTACAAAGAAATGGATATACATATACTAATAAATTCGGTGAGATCTATACGCATCTTGGAAAAAGAGTATGTATCTTTCTCGACCAATTTTAGAATTGTTGTTGTCTTCTCCTTTTTTTCAATGAATTGGCAATAGCATGGGTTCTTTTGTTGCACAAAGTTGTGACCTTGTGACACGTTGGCCCTTCATCCAATTTCCTTGATGAGTGGGTCGATTTTGTTGAATGGAAGAAGTCTTGATTTAAAGATTGTAGCATCGCCCCTCATAGTGACATCTTTCTATTACAACTTGGACCATCCATAGATGTTCTAGGAATCTTCTTTGTACTCTATTTTGTTGGACTTGATCTGGACCCAAAGAGGGATATTCTTGTTTAGCAACAATTTGACATTGAGGCCTTCTTTATCCTACATCATATATGTATCAAAATTGCAGTCGTTGAATAGAATAATTATTTCATTCATTTTTAAGATGCACCTTACTCGCAATCTTCGTCATTCCAACTCTTCCCTCAAAGTAACACAATCTTTAAGCATGGATAGAATCTGAACCTACAATAGTTAATCACATAAAGAAAGGTAGATAACAAGAGATGATTTGCTTAGTGTAGATTTTTTACCATTTTAGGACTTGGTCTGGTCCACCATCACTATCTGATGCTAATTGCATATGAGGACTACATCTCACTTCTAAAATTGTAGTAGGCTTCCTAGTCCAAAAGCTAAGGACAACTCTGTGATCACACAACAATCCCAACAGATGGCGATGAAAGTGAACTGCAGATGGATACCATGTGAAGCACTGTCACAATTCCAAATTTGAAAAGAAGTATCCAATTGTCGAGAGCGTAGCAGAATCCGACTGAGAAGAAAGGTTTCCTACACCCACAAAGTGACGATCTTTATGTTGCAAGTCCCCAAGATAGCAGTGCATACCATTTGTTTCCTAATGAGTCATTTACTTCATGATCTATGGAATTCGGGCACACCCACATCACAAGAGGAAAATGAACACCTTTGCAATTGATTAGCTGCACATGAATATAATCATCAGAAGATAAAAAGAAGGTGATTCAAGAGGTCATCGCAGGGTTATATAATCAATCAATATGTCTTAATAAACAAGCTAACTTTTAACCAGTACAGTGGAAATGATGTTGAGGCCACACTTGAACTTAACAACAATTGAAGTCAGCGGAATACCCAATTTCAACAACAGAAAATGACCAGAATAAAAGCACATCAAATTGCATATCTTTAAACATCAAGCCATGTTGAGGGGACAGATAAATAGCCAAATCTTGAACCTCAACAACCCAAGGTAGGTTGTCACTTAAAGATATCTACAGTCTAAGACGGAAGCAAACAATTACAAGTCCCATATCGACAAGAAGATCGAGAAGCAACCACAAATAAAAATTAGAATTTTCTAAGTGAATGGAATTTGGGTCATTGCCCAACCGAGCTATATATGAGAATTTAGACAAAAGAGAGCTATATATGAGCTAAAATGAAATCATTGCTCACCTTGTTAACATATACATCAAGAAAATTTCATGTACAACTTGGCACAACTATGTTGTCATTCATAGAAGACTTTATTAAGACACCGTTAGTAGCACCAACAAAAGTTTATGTTTGCAATAAAAAACTAGAATAATCGGAAATGATCTGTATACCCAAGCCATTCTCCCCAAAAATTTAGGATCATGAGATTTTCCGTATGGAAATGTTCCCGCCATGCCAGGAGCTTTCAAACTTATTTGTTCCAGTTGTTGCATATGCTAAGGTTCCTGCTTAAGGCGTCAAGAAACATGGAATATATTAAGTTAGTTATCAATTGAGGTTCCTGGTAATTCCAACAAGCATCATGGACAAAGTGATGGATTTGGTGTGCGTACTAAACCCTCACATGAGATTTCTAGAACCACTAATCTGGTTTGGAAACAAGAAGCTCTTGTGAAGATTTTTGTAAATAATAGCAAGAGATAGGTGGTTCACTTGTTTCTTAGGACAAGCTTCATGCTATATTTTGAAAGTGAAACATGAATACATATATATTTGTAGGAAAAAAATAGAATCCACATATAAGTGGTGAGAAACTTGATAGTTCAATCTTTAACATGGAACTAGACCGGAAACTGTCATACTTGTCAAGGTAGCTCCCTGGAAGCCTTTAGGGGTCAAGCAAACCACAACAAGGATCATAGTAAAGAAGGAAAACAATGCAGAGTAGAGAAAAATCTGCTAAAATCATCTGCTGAGGTAAATCACCAAAGCATGAGACTGGATTTTTCAATCTTTGATGTTCTGGAATGAAGTTTGCTATAATTGACATAAGGGAGGAAGCAAACTTCATGATTTGTATCTAGGAGAAGAGAAGAGCATTTGTATCATTTTATCTAGTAGGAAGTTTTTTATGGAACATGTGGGAAAATGATTACCTACTTTTTATGTGTTAATTTCCATAAAACTGAGCCATAAATGATAGAATTACCAACATAGTGGAGATCAGTATTTCAGTCGGAAGCTCATTAATAAATTGTTACCAACATAGTGGAACTTAAAAGAAGCACATTCCAAAATCCATACCTGAGGATATCGATGAACTTCATAATATTTCTCTCTATTTTTGTTTCCTTCATATTCGGGGATGGAGAGAAAAACACAAGGAAGACTACTCAAGTTATATAGAGCCATATATAACTCACAAACACCTTCAAGAATTGGCTTGGAGTCAAAGTGAAAGTGAGTCTTATAGTAGGACCTTGAAGAGCATGTTCCTATGAATGATGAGAAAGAGGACAGAAAAAGCAGGCACATAGAGTTTGATAGCTGCATAACCGATGACAAATGCCGATCAAAAGGAAACTGCATTTGTAGTTTTTATAAATAGTAATGTGTGTTCATTTGTTTCAAAAAAATAGATCAGAGATACCACAAACCAGCATCAACTTCCATGTAGAAATACCATCAACTGACTTGGTCAACACCTGGGCCATAAAAACCCTCAGACCAGATCATCCAAGAAATGCAAGCCAATGAAATTTCATTGACATTTTAGAAGATAAATAATTTTCCTAAGGTGCCTAATGAGTATTGGTATATGTTGCAGCTCAGTGACTATCTTGGGGTCTTGTCAATGCAGCTATCTTATGAGATATTTGATATTTAGTATAGGAACATGTACTCACATCTTTCCTAAACTAAATCGGAACTTTCCAGGCAACTGCTGATACTAATATAGCTATAGATGGTTCAAATATGCATCTGAATTTTCCAGGCAACCGATGATATTAATACAACTATAGATGGTTCAAATTCTTGAATACATTGCTAGCAACAACAGACTTAGCCAATGATTAGAAGCAATTCCTTGATATTAGGATATCTTGTGAATGAAAAATGTCAAAAATAATTAAGGATGTTGATATGAAGAGCATAACACATCTTTCTAGATAGAAATATGATAATTTCATACAAAATAAGCAATAGGAAAGCCCTCGTTAAGAACAATTGTTATCATTGTTATAGCAGCCACAAAAAAATATAATGATAGACAACAATTTATTTTTCCAATGTAGATAATGATCATTATGGTTGATCGTACAAATCATGTCTTGACTACATTGTATTTAGAAGGCATCATAAAAAAATTACATGTTTAGGCTTACCATTCTTCAGTTTAGGTTAAACTCTGACTTGCAACCAAGCTGATAGACTGACCTAGACAACTGAGATATCTTGTGATATGCAAGCCTAAACCATCCAACAAACATAGATCGGTAAATCTAGTGTAAAAAGACTATTCAACTGACCTGGAGATGTTAGCTATGGCAGGATACTCCCGAGGCATTTGTTATGCACACCTAGAATCGTTTGCACATGCTCTTCCTTACAATTGGTATCCTCCAAAGGGAAGGTTCAAGCCTTGCATCCAAGTGTTTCTTGTATAAATAATAAGTAGAGATCAACACCCGTGTGCTACTTAATTATTTTATGGTGAACAATATATATAATCACGCATGAAAATTATATATTGAACTCAGAAGCACTCAAATTAGAAATACGCCCAGCTAGCTTTACTAACGTAATCAGCAGATGGTATTTTTAGATGTGGACTTTTAAACTGCTAACAAACAATATGAATTCATAACCAAGATGAATCATAATTATTTTTTCTTTAGAAAATTCAGTGTAAATATGTTAGTAGTTGTACCATTTTTTGGCATTTCTAGCACCCTTTTATGTTCAAGGATAACCCATGTCGATCATTTAAAATAAGATAACCCAACAACTAGAAGAATCCCAGGCAGTAAACTTTAACTAAACTTACTGATCCTCCCTTCTAATGGGGGGCACCACCAACCCAGTAGGACCACCTATCGAGATAATTTGATCATGTTGAAGTTGCAGTAAGATCTAGATACATGAATAGTTTCTTTGCAATGAGTAACTCATCACCATTGATAAACTATGACTATAAAAAAACACCTGAAATTAGCAGCAGCTTAAGCCAGCTTTACAAGAAAGGATTTACATATAAACACATCACACATTCAACACATGGCCTTCAAATTTACACAAGACGGTAATATACAACAGCAAACCAATATGATTAGCTATTGAATCAAATGCAAACCATGCACATTAGATAACAACACATCCTGAGTCTCAAACAAATATTTAAACCTGAAGGAATCCAACTCAAGATAGCACTGAAACCAATTAAAACAGTAGAGTCAAAGATGTACATAATTCAGCGTACAGAAACAACCATTTAGAAACCAATAGTGGCCCCTGCAAACCTCAGGTACAACAGCCAATACTTCAAAGAGAAATGCAAAATCTTTCATCAACTCAGTGAGGTTCTCTTCATTGACTTATGATTCGCAAGAAATGCCAGTCTTTTTTGAAAGTAAGGCGTCAAAGCATACAAGGCCTTCAAAAGAACTCTTTAGAAGGACAACTAAATGGATGGTGCAACAGAAGACAACAAATCCAAGTAGACCATGAATCAGCTAGCGAGACAGTCAAACTCAAAATAAATAACGTTTCATACTTGCTTCCTAAACACTTACTTGTCTCCGTGCACCCTGGAGTTTCTCTCTCTCTAGATCCAGTGCACTATACATAGACGTAAGAGACGAGATTACCAAAACAAGCTACAAAAAGGACATGAATGAAACCATACATGATATTCCTACATGAGTTTCTCATCACCTTCTCTGGGCCATAGAATGGCTTTATTTAGGAATTAGGACACAGTATCATGGGTATGTTAGACGTTTTTCCAACCACTCAATGGAGTGACGAAAACACATGTTTTATTTTGTCATAGTAGAATTTGGAACACTTCTAAAGGAATGTATAACAGTCTTGATTTTCATTGTGATACATTCCTACTGAAGATGTAATTTAACCAACATAACTATGCATGATTAGATTATTGGATCTAACCAATATGGCAAAGGGATTAATATATCATAGGTACACGAATGAAAGTTGTACATTATGATGGTAGGTTCATATTTATAGCATGATATAAGGGACACTAAGGTGGCATCCATATGAAAATAGCTAAAGAACATATATACTCAACTAGTTTGTGATTAGTCTTTAGAGCAGCCTCTTCATCTTTTGTTGACAAGAGGTGGTACCAAACTTCAAATGAAGAAAGGATCCGAGTTTAGAGAGTTTGAGCTTGTCCTGCTGCTTGTTTTCATCTATTGTATGGATGAAGAGAATGAGAACGCCATAGCTGATTCCCAACTACAAATCTTACATTATTGAAGAATATCTTAGAGTGACTATTAGAAAATATGCATTGGATAATATAATTAAACAAACAATCGCTTAGAACAAAGTGCAAATTTGAGTTCTACATCTACAGGTGGATAAGGAAGATCAGAGGGACTAGTACTTGTCATGTTAATATTGCGGTTTCATAAAAGCATTGTCACCATGTTCACTGTTATCAGAGTGCACATTTAGGATTGTTTATTGCCTATCTCCAAAGAAGACCACTCAAGATTTTCAAGATCAAAATAGAAAGCTGGACTAAACAATTAGACTAATAGAATCAACAAAACAAATAGACAGTCTAAGTTGATAGGGGATAATAGTAGCTTCGGACACTAGGTTATCTTCCTAAAATAGTGTGTGAAGTATGTGTGAGATCTGTCTAATTGTAAACAATGAAAATTCTACTTGTGTATGTGAAAACTACTAGGGGGGGGTGAATAGAGTTTTATAGATAATTTAACAATTATTGAACTCAAACAACCACAATGAAAATATTGGACAAGGAGACACAAGGTTTAGAGTGGTTCCAACTATAGCAAATACTATAGCCGTCAATACACTACCCGGTTGCTTACCCAACCGGGATTTGAAAAGAAATTTATTTTATTACCTCGCAAGGAATTTACATAAAATACAATCTCTTTTCCCAAACCCTTCAAGCAGCCTTCACCTAGAAGTAATCGCCAACCTTGAAGCAGCCTTCCCTTGAAGTAGATGCACCAACTCCCGTTGCACCAGCCTTCTGAAGTAGCTTCCCTTGCGATAGCCTTCTTGAAGTAGCTTGAAGTCCCCTTCTCCACCTGAGAAGTCAACCCTCTCCAATCCGCAGCCTCCAACCCTAGGAGTAGCAAGGAGAGTACAAAAGATAAAAAGGAACAAGAAGGAAAAAGGAAATTACAACTTATCCTTTAAGCCCAAGGCTTGATATGCCTAGATCAAGCGTATAGATCTCCTAGCCAAGTGTGTGAACTTGTGATTGCTGTGGGTAGGAGAATCTAGCCTATAGGACACGAAATTGAGCTAAGGAGAAAGTATGCCAAAGATCACAGTGCTCAAATTGCTTGCAATAGATTGCTCAAGTATGCTCAAGTGTATTCTCAAGTGTAACAAGTGAATTCTAGTGTCAATGGCTTGTCCTATTTATAGGAATGGCCTAAGTATGCTTAAGGACGTTCTAGACAACTTCTAGGGGTTTCTAAGTGCTTAACTAGCCGTTAGGTACAAAGTTGTTGCTTTAACAACGACTAATTAATTTATTCTGCAGTTGCTGTCAGAGACCGTCTCGGTCGACAAATGGTCGACCGAGACACCTACTCGGTCGAACTTTTGTCGACCGACAGGCTCTCTGGAACAAGTGATTTGCAACGTCTTTCTTCAACTGCCAACTAACTTGTCTGTTGTGTCTAACGGCTACTTTGGATCTTTCTCGGTCGAGAAGATTGTCGACCGAGAGTGTCTCGGTCGAGGAGTTTGTCGACCGAGAATGATCCTGTTTCAAGATTTCAATTTAGGCACTAATTATATGTGTGAGTGTGCAAAGGTGATCCTAATTAAATGGGATGACGTGTCTAACTATGGTGTTTGGCTAGGGAAAATCTAACGCTTGATTTACATGCAATTCTAAGTACTTGTACATTATATATTTGTACAAGTTTTTACAACAATGATTACATTGCATGAAAATATAAACATTTTAGCTTGGGGATTTTCCCTAGTTTCTTTGCCATCCATCTTAGTCCTGCACACTTAAGTAGCTCGTTAGATTAATAAGAATGAAATGTTTGTCATAATCAAAACAAAGGGATTTATAGATGTCCATTTAGCCAACAATCTCCCCCTTTTTGAAGATGACAAACATTTCCAAAATATAAATAAAAGGAAATATAAAACATATGAGTTTCATACCTTTAGATTACCTTATGTAGCTTTTCCTCTTGTTTATAAAATGTGTGCTTATTATTCCCAATGAATTATGGAACATGAAATCCAGTTCATTTGGGAATATAGCAACTTTCAATGTAAAGCCAAGAGTATATTTATGAAACTCATTGATTGAGTTTTTCATAAATACTAAGTTATAGTTTTATATATCTCTCCCCCTTTGTCATTTCAAAAAGATAACCGTTTTAATAAAAACTCCCCCTTAATTAGATATCCCGTCAAATATAATGAAAAAGATGTCCATTGAAAAGCCAAAATAAAATAAAATAAGTAAACGTATTCGTTTTAAGAACCGCAGATATCAAAGAAAACATCTTCCAAAGGAGTAATAAGCAGTTGCTTCCTAATGGTGTTGAATTGATCTAGTGGAAGCGGTTTTGTAAAAATATCAGCCAATTGATTTTCCGTATCAACATGATGAAGGGAAACATGATTCTTTGAGATGTGATCCCTTAAGAAGTGATGACGGATTTCAATGTGTTTTGCCCGGCTGTGTAAAATAGGATTGTGTGCTAAGTTTATGGCGCTCGTGTTGTCACAAAAAATAGGTGTAGATGAAAGATTAAAACCATAATCGCTTAATACCTGTTGCATATAAAGCACTTGAGCACAACAAGACCCGGCTGCCATATATTCAGCTTCAGTTGTAGATAGGGCAACCGTATTTTGTTTCTTGCTAAACCAAGATACTAAGGCTCTCCCTAATAAGAAACAGCCACCACTAGTACTTTTGCGATCAAGTCGACAACCAGCATAATCCGCATCAGTATATGCTTTAAAATCCAAGGATTGTCCTTTTGGATACCATAAACCAAAACAAGTAGTGCCAGCTAGATATCGAAGAATTCGTTTAACCGCTAGAAAATGAGATTGCATAGGTTGGGATTGAAATCGAGCACAAAGACCAACGGAAAACATAATGTCCGGTCGAGAAGCAGTTAAGTATAGCAAACTACCAATCATGGCTCTATATAAGGAATCATCAATAGGTTCCCCATTTTCATCCTTATCAATTTTGATAGAGGTAGCCATAGGAGTAGTAGCATGTTTGCATTGATCCATCCCAAACCGTTTTAAAAGTTCTTTAGTATATTTTTCTTGGCTTATGAAAAATCCTGCAGGTGTTTGCTTAATTTGAAAACCAAGAAAGAATGTTAGTTCACCCATGAGGCTCATTTCAAATTCTTTTTGCATAATGTCACTGAATTGTGTGCATAATGAATCATTAGAAGCTCCAAAAATAATATCATCAACATATATTTGCACAACTAGAAAATCAGATACATATGTTTTGAAGAATAAAGTAGAATCTGAATTTCCAATAGAAAAACCATTATCAAAAAGATATGTCTTGAGCCGTTCATACCAATTCCTAGGTGTTTGTTTGAGACCATAAAGTGCCTTTTTAAGTTTATAAACATGGTCACCTTTTTCTGGTATTTCAAAGCCAGGTGGTTGAGCAACATAAACTTCTTCTTGTATGATGCCATTTAGAAATGCACTTTTGACATCCATTTGATATAGCTTAATGTTTTTATGGGCAGCAATAGCTAGTAACATCCTAATAGCTTCAAGTCTAGCTACGGGTGCATATGTTTCATCAAAATCTATTCCTTCTTGTTGATTATATCCTTGTGCTACTAACCGTGCTTTATTCCTTATGACTTCTCCTGCCTCATTCAGCTTATTCCTAAAAACCCATTTAGTTCCTATGATAGTTTTATCTTGTGGTTTAGGAACTAAATCTCATACATCATTTTTAGTGAATTGATTTAACTCCTCTTGCATGGCTATTATCCAGTAATCATCCTTAAGAGCTTCGGATATCTTCTTAGGTTCAAGGATAGAAACAAAAGCCATGTTTGCAACATCTTTGAAGGAAGACCGAGTTTTGACTTTATCATTTGGATCTCCAATAATTAGTTCTTGGGGATGATCCTTGATAAGCCTAGGTGTAGGTTGTGTTTCAACTTGGGGATCGGATATAGGAATTTTCTCACTATCATTGGGAATGGTTATATTGTCGAATTGATTAGTGAGATCAATTATATCTAGATTTTCAGATTTCGATTCTTCATGAAAAGAAACATGAATGGATTCCTCAACTTTTCTAGAGATAGTGTTATATACTCTAAATGCTTTGCTAGAAGTGGAATATCCCAAGAAGAATGCTTTGTGTGATTTAGAATCAAACTTGTCTCTATCATCTTTGGTATTTAAAATGTAGCATGTGGAGACAAAAGTATGAAAGTAGTCAACTCAAGGTTTCTTAGAGTGTAGTATTTCATATGGAGTTTTCTTCAAATGAGAGTGAACAGTTACTCTATTAAGCACATAACAAGCAGTGTTTACAGCTTCAGCCCAAAAGGTTTTAGGTGTGTTGTGTTCAAGCATCATGGTCCTAGCCATTTCCTGTAGGGATCGATTTTTCCGTTCAACTATACCATTTTGTTGTGGGGTACGTGGAGCAGAAAAGTTATGAGTATACCCTTGAGATGTACAAAAGGTCTCAAATGTATGATTTTCAAATTCGCCACCATGATCACTTCTAACGGTACATATTTGATGTTGTAAAAGATTTTCAATCTTGGAACAAAATTGCATAAAGACATGAATAGTATCATCTTTAGTTGCAATAAAATGTACCCATGTATATCTACTATAATCATCAACAATAACAAAATAGTATCGTTTACCACCAATAGATTGTGTACTCATTGGTCCAAATAGGTCCATATGAATTAATTCTAAGGATCTATTGGTGCTAAGTACATGTTTTGATTTAAAAGATGTTTTGGTTTGCTTTCCCATTGTGCAGGGTTCACAGTTTTCAACTTGATCAAAAGACAAAGCAGGTAATCCACGAATAAGATCATATTTCACTAAATTTTTAATAGCATGTGAACTAGCATGTCCCAGTTTTTTATGCCATAGTTGTAAGGTATTTTCATTTGCAAGCAAGCATTTACCTACTACTGATTTCATAGAGTTTGGTTTAAGGATATAAAGATTTCCAACTCTATTTCCTTCATAAACAACATTTGTAGTGTTTTCTATCAATAATTTGCAGCAGGTTTTGTTAAATAACACATCATAACCACTATCACATAGTTGACTTACACTTATTAAATTATGATGCAATCCATCAACAAGTAGAACATTTTTAATTTCGAGATTTGTTCCAACATTACCTATTCCAACAATTTTGCCCTTACCATTGTCTCCAAAGGTGACCGTTCCACTTTTCTTTTCTTCAAAAGTTTGAAATGCGTCCTTGTTCCCGGTCATATGTTTGGAGCAGCCACTGTCAACTACCCATTCCTGCATTAGAATGTAGATTTTGGTACCCATGTGATGGTCCGATATGGTTAAAAACTTTTTAAGTGCTTATGTATATAAAAGTTCTGATACAGAAAACCAGTCGGTCGACAATTGTTCGACCGATATTTGTCTCGGTCGACAATTTGTCGATCGAGCAGGTTACTGTATCACAAGCAAAAACACAGAAAATTTCTCGGTTGACCAATTTTCGACCGAAATAGGTGTTGTAGATTTTTGATTTGTTAAAGACATCCAGTCGGTCGACAATACTTCGACCGACCCAGAGCTCGGTCGACAATACTTCGACCGAAAGAGTTTCTGTTTCAGCAATGCAGAAAAATAATAACAATAAGCATAGCACCTTTTGTTGAGATAAGACAATATAAATAGCAAAATTAAGCATTTGGTCATATCTCAACTACATTCCATTCTTCTAAGTTTGGGGTTTTGGGATCCAAACTAAGTCGGACTCCTTAGTCTTGTAGGGGCATGAAAAACAATAATGTCCAAGACGTAAGCAGAAATGACAAGTAATAGAGTCAATTTCATTTCTCTTTCTAGTCATTGTGTTCTTGGGTACAAACATAGTTTGGGTCTTTTTGGGTTGGTTTTTCTTTGGAACATATCCCAAACCTTTTCTTCCATTGAAGACAATACCATCTCTCAATATGTTATCAAGAATATCTTTTCTTCTTAACTTATAAAGTTCTCTTTGCAATGTAGCAATGTCATTCATCTTCTTATGTATATCTTTTCTTGCTTGGTCTAAATCAGAAAACAATGAATCCTTTTCTTTTACAATATTATCATAGTCCGAATGGTTGCACAAGATAGGTTGAGTTTGATAATCTTGTAGTTTGGTTAGCAAATCAGTCTTTTCTTTTGATAGAAGATCAATGTTGGTTTCCAAATTGAGTAGCTTTCTAGTGCAATCATCTAAAGATGTTTTTAAAGATACATTTTCAAGATCAATGTTGTTCTTTTCATAAGAAAGTTCATCTAATTTGGCAATGAGCTCATTGTTTGATTTTATAGCCTTCTTTAGTTTCTTCTTGGCATCAACATACTTATCATGAGTTTCTTGTAAACTAGTAACTAACTCTTCTTTAGGAAGATCAACTAGGCTTACCTCTTGAGAGTCTTCATTTTCTTCTCTTGCCATTAGACATTCCACCTCTTCTCCGCTTTCACTGTCACTTGACTCATCCCAGGCAGCTTTATAGGCTTTTTCTCCTTTCTTCTTATGTGAGCTTTTCTTTCCCTTCTTTGCTTTGGGACATTCATTTTTGAAATGCCCTTTCTTCCCACATTCAAAGCACCTGGGAGTAGAGGAACTAAAAATTTTGTTAGATTTAAACCTTTTGTACTTCTTACCGTTGACGATTAAGGCTTCTTCTTCTTCTTCACTTGACTCCTCACTTTCTTGTGTGATGACTTTTGAGGCTTTGAGAGCCATATCCTTCTTCTTCCCACTTTGGTGTTCACGTTCTCTTCTTTCTTCCTCTTCTAGATCTGCTTCATGAGCTTCTAAATTACCAATGAGTTGTTCCATTTTGAGGCGAGTGAGGTCGTTTGCTTCAGCAATGGCTGTCACCTTTGGCTTGTACTTTGGAGGAAGTGATCGAAGAATTTTTGATACCTGATCTTCCTCAAGGACAGGTTTTCCTAAGGCACTTAAACCATTAACAATAGTAGAGAATTTTGAATACATTTCACTAATAGATTCATTTGGATCCATACGAAAATGTTCAAGCTTTGTTTTAAGCAGACTAATTTTGGAATTTTTGACTTGGGCTGTACCCTCATAAGTGATGGACAATCTATGCCAAATATCATACGCTGTATCGCAATTTGATATTCTATTAAATTCTCCTACAGAAATAGAACAATATAAAATGCTTACAGCTTTTGCGTTCATTTGGGCCTGTTTTACCGTGTTTGCATCCCATTTCGCAAAGTCATTTTGAGGGAATTCATAAGGAGTAGATACCATTCTCCATAGATCCCAGTTGACGCCTTGGAAGTAGAACTGCATCCTTCTCTTCCAGTATTGGTAGTTTGTTCCATCGAATGCCGGCGGCCTAGCAACAAGAGTCCCTTCAATGTTGAGGTTGTTGAGCATTCCATCACCCATTTCTTCAAGACCTTGTTAGGGTTCCTTGAAGCCTTGCTCTGATACCAATTGAAAACTACTAGAGGGGGGGTGAATAGATTTTTATAGATAATTTAACAATTATTGAACTCAAACAACCACAATGAAAATATTGGACAAGGAGACACAAGGTTTAGAGTGGTTCCAACTATAGCAAATACTATAGCCGTCAATCCACTACCCGGTTGCTTACCCAACCGGGATTTGAAAAGAAATTTATTTTATTACCTCGCAAGGAATTTACATAAAATACAATCTCTTTTCCCAAACCCTTCAAGCAGCCTTCACCTAGAAGTAATCGCCAACCTTGAAGCAGCCTTCCCTTGAAGTAGATGCACCAACTCCCGTTGCACCAGCCTTCTGAAGTAGCTTCCCTTGCGATAGCCTTCTTGAAGTAGCTTGAAGTCCCCTTCTCCACCTGAGAAGTCAACCCTCTCCAATCCGCAGCCTCCAACCCTAGGAGTAGCAAGGAGAGTACAAAAGATAAAAATGAACAAGAAGGAAAAAGGAAATTACAACTTATCCTTTAAGCCCAAGGCTTGATATGCCTAGATCAAGCGTATAGATCTCCTAGCCAAGTGTGTGAACTTGTGATTGCTGTGGGTAGGAGAATCTAGCCTATAGGACACGAAATTGAGCTAAGGAGAAAGTATGCCAAAGATCACAGTGCTCAAATTGCTTGCAATAGATTGCTCAAGTATGCTCAAGTGTATTCTCAAGTGTAACAAGTGAATTCTAGTGTCCTATGGCTTGTCCTATTTATAGGAATGGCCTAAGTATGCTTAAGGACGTTCTAGACAACTTCTAGGGGTTTCTAAGTGCTTAACTAGCCGTTAGGTACAAAGTTGTTGCTTTAACAACGGCTAATTAATTTATTCTACAGTTGCTGTCAGAGACCGTCTCGGTCGACAAATGGTCGACCGAGACACCTACTCGGTCGAACTTTTGTCGACCGACAGGCTCTCTGGAACAAGTGATTTGCAACGTCTTTCTTCAACTGCCAACTAACTTGTCTGTTGTGTCTAACGGCTACTTTGGATCTTTCTCGGTCAAGAAGATTGTCGACCGAGAGTGTCTCGGTCGAGGAGTTTGTCGACCGAGAATGATCCTGTTTCAAGATTTCAATTTAGGCACTAATTATATGTGTGAGTGTGCAAAGGTGATCCTAATTAAATGGGATGACGTGTCTAACTATGGTGTTTGGCTAGGGAAAATCTAACGCTTGATTTACATGCAATTCTAAGTACTTGTACATTATATATTTGTACAAGTTTTTACAACAATGATTACATTGCATGAAAATATAAACATTTTAGCTTGGGGATTTTCCCTAGTTGCTTTGCCATCCATCTTAGTCCTGCACACTTAAGTAGCTCGTTAGATTAATAAGAATGAAATGTTTGTCATAATGAAAATAAAGGGATTTATAGATGTCCATTTAGCCAACAGTATGGATTGTGAGCAGAGGATATCAGGTGCTAGAAAACCCAAGTAGGAAAACAATAGGTATTTGGCAGTACCAAACATAGCCTAGTTAAAATCTATTTCCAACACTGATACTGACTGTAAGTGACTATCCATTTTTAAGATGTTTTATGACATGTTAACATGGTGAATTCGTGTCAGACCAGTTGTAGATTGGTAGTCCCTAATTTTGTAAATATTAAATTTGTCCAAAAAATTTCATCCATCTATCATTTATAAGAATTGTTGAAATGTCAATATGATCCTTTGTACATGTGTATACAAGGAAATAAGCCCTTTGACCATGTTAAGCCTTCAAACAAATCTCAGATTAATGTCCTATTCACTTTTACTCTCTTTCAACCCACTAGGATCAGACATGATGGTGCTAAGAATAACCCTTCTTCACATATTGTGATTGTACCTAATGCCACCTTTGATGACATCTCACTCATCTCCCATTACCTCTGTGATTATACCTTCATCCTCAAGTACCCGACAACATACTACATAGGAACAATCCAAAACACATCGGTATTATGAACAAGAGTTTCAATCCCCAAGTACACAGGCTTAAATGCACGAAAAAATAGAGTTGTACAACCACAAGACTTAAGTTGCATTTTCTTACCTTGTGGTTCTTTGCTTATGTTATCAATAAAGAATCTTTATTACATATATATCTTGATATTTGGAAATAATCTCCTTTCTGGAGATTATGGTGGATGGTATCAACCTCATGGTTTTTGGCACTTTACTTGTGGTATTCATTTCTGATTTAATGTCATAGAATCATACTTATTCTAAAAATCATATATACTCACTTGTGATTGAAATATCTTATTTAAGTTTCAAGAAGAACAAGAATTTGTAGTTGACCCAACTGTCTACACAACATGCACTGGAGACTTAATCGGACCACAACAAGAAACATGACCTAGACCTATCCAACTAATGGCAAACAGAGTTAGACATTGCACGATTATTTTTGGGCATATGAATGACGCTACACTCTCATGTTAGAGTGCTTTTTACCTCTCATCTGCTCTGATGCAGATGGTGCATGTCCAGTGTGTTCTTTATGCCATTAAGCTTTAACATGAGAGTGTAGCAAAAAGGAGTCCGGATGAATGGATTCAACAACCAAATGATGATGCACTTCAAGAATCCAGTCATGGTAATGCAATCATTTCAGTAATAGCAGTTCTAGGAGAATTCATGTTCTTGTACTCTGCAATGTTGATGTGGTTATGCACTAGGAGTTCCTGGAGCTCAGTAAGAGAAGACTGAATGTGTTAGGTAATTGTTAAAATAGCTAGCATGGTTAGCGTGCAATTAGAAAACACATCATATGTAGATTTGCTTATTTCATGCAAGTCAAACTCCTAAACATCCGAGAGCTCAACAAGAGTCTGAGTGCAAGACTCAATAGAGGAGCTTATGCCTAGAACATAGACTCTAATTATCCATGCACAAGGCTATAATAGGAAGCAATAGTGAGGTCCTATTTTTCATAAAAATAAAGATAAACAAACATCATAAGAGTATAGATATGAAAGCATGGGATATTAATGATACTCAAAGAAGTTCCCAAAAGGCATCAGTTCCTTTCTAAACTTGGTAGAACTACCAGTTGGCCTAACCAAATTAAAATGCTAGAAAAATAGGACTAGATCTAAAATTAGGAGTATGACTTTCCAAAATAACATATCATCAAAGATGACATGCTAAATGCTAATCCCGGAGTGTTCATGAAAGTTGAGAAGCGTCATAAGATGGGTACTTTAATAAATCACAAACATTGAAAAAAAATCATTACAAATAAGAGAATGTACCAAGTACACTCTAGTGTATTATGAGTGGCACACCATACACTGACACAAACAGGAAGATTGACAAAAAATAGTGCAAGCACCTAAAAATAGAGGAATTGATCATTACTAAGACGACACCCTATTCTGCCATTTACACAAACAGAATAACATATCCCATGCTCTCTAGAAGTTATAAAAATGTATATTCAATTCTTTATCACTTTCATTAGATATGTATGCATATTGTTCTCTTTTGTTTCAATTAGAGAATGTTAGAAGATCTTGATTTATTATATTTATAACATAATTTTTATCCAAGGAAGTAACCATAACTTCAGTACTATAAAAACCACTCAATGAATTCGTAAATGCTAAGAAAACTCACACAAATAGGAAGACAAATTACAATCTGCTTGAACATAATATAAAAAATGTACATCTTTTAGGACATATAAATAATGTATCTCATTAATCCATGAGGCATGAGATTATTTTAAGAACTAGCTTACTCAAATTAAGCTCTGGCAACTGTTTCTCCTTAGGGAACTTGCGACAGTTCTATCCAATTCAAAAGTGCAAATGGGATTGTACAAAGGATTGATGGATGGTTTTTACACCACTTCAACTCACAAAGAAAAAAAGAAAAAGTTACAGAAGAACAACAATGCTACATCATATGTAGGCAACCTCATATTTATTGTCATAGAAAAGTATGTGCTGATAACAAAAAATTAACATTCCTCATCCTCGATGTAAAAGTTTTAATGTTGCGGACTCTTGAGTGAGCAGGAAAGGTTGGGGTGCACAATGTGTGTACCCCATATATTTAAAGAATAAACATTTACAGAAAGGTCCTTACAGAATATGTAAATAACAAGACAATATAACAAAGACATAAATAAAATATTATCTAACACCCCCTCAAGTTGGAGCATAGATCGATCATGCCCAACTTGTCTACAAGAGCGCAGAAGTGCTTCTTAGCCAGTAGCTTGGTGAAGATGTCAGCAACATGATCTTCAGAGCGAGTAAAGGGAGTAAAGATGCGTCCATACATGATGGCCTCACGGATAAAATGGCAGTCAACTTCAATATGTTTAGGCCGCTCATGAAAGACAAGATTACTGCCAATAAAGATAGCTGCCTTGTTATCACATTGCATAGGAATAGGATCAGATAAAGACACATGAAACTCCTTCAGAAGAGATTGCACCCACATAAGCTCACAAGCAGTATGAGCCATAGCACGATACTCTGCCTCAACACTGGATCTAGCCACCACATTTTGCTTTTTGCTCCTCCAAGTGACTAAATTCCCTCCAACATAGGTGCAATAGCCATAAGTTGACTTCCTGTCTTTCTTGCTACCAGCATAATCAGAGTCAGAATAGCCCTCAAGAGAATAGTGACCACACTTTCTATAGTGTAAGCCTTTACCAGGAGAATTCTTCAGATACCTTAGAATATGACATAGAGCTTCCCAACGACATTGTTTAGGCTTATCAAGATATCAGCTAACAAGACCAACTGTCGTAGAATGTCAGCTCTAGTAACAATGAGATAAATCAGCTTCCCAACCAGATATCTGTGTCTTTTACTGTCTGGATACAAAGGTGAATCAGCATCATCCCAATTCACATTGGGGTCAAGCAGTGTCTCAGCAGATCGAGCTCCAAGCATACCTGTTTCCTGTAGAAGATCTAAGACATACTTCGGCTATGACAGAACAAGAGCACTAGAGGTCCTTGAAACCTCAATTCCTAGAAAATACCACAGTTTTCCCAAATCTTTAGTAACAAAATGTTTACAAAGATAGGCTTTAGTTGCATTAATCTCAGAAATATCACTTCCTGAAAGAATAATATCATCAACATATACAAAAAGGACAACAATACCAGCAAATGTCTTCTTAACAAACACGGAATGATCAACATGAGATCTGAGAAATCCACAAGTAGACAAAGTGATGCTCAATTTATCAAACCAGGCACGAGGGCTTTGCTTCAGACCATAGATAGATTTCTTGAGGTGACAGACTTTATGTGACTCCCCCTGAGCAACAAACACAGGTGGTTGCTCCATATACACTTCCTCCTGAAGATCACCATAAACAAATGCATTCTTGACATCAAGTTGAATGAGAGGCCAGTCCAGATTAACAGCCACAGACATGAGAATTCGCACTGAATTCAGCCTAGCAACAGGAGAGAAGGTTTCAAAATAATCAAAGACATAACTTTGAGTGTAACCTTTCGCCACAAGACAAGCTTTCAGACATTCTACAGTTCCATCTGGATGATATTTAACAGTATAAACCCAGCGGCAGCCAACTAGTTTACAGTCAGAAGGAGGATCAACAAGATCCCAGTTACCCATGTCAGTGAGAGCAGCCATCTCCTCTGTCATTGCTTGAGTCCACGCCTGACTCTGTAAAGCATCCCCAACAGTTTTGGGTACATAAATGGCAGATAAAGCAGTGACAAAATTGCTAACATGAATACTCAGATGGTCAGTAGAAACATGATTAGCTATATTATGAGATGTACAAGATCTAGTGCCTTTCTGAAGAGAAATAGGTACATCTAAGTCAGAAAATACCTCTGTGGGCGCAGGAGAGTAACACTAATGTGAGTCTTGTTGCTATTCAAAATCCAAGTCACAGTAGAGTCATCCTTAACCCAGTCATCATAGAGTTTTTTATCCTTGGACTCGGCAGTGGCAGGCGGGGCAGGTGGCATATTCTCAGTCAGATGCGAGTGCTTCCCCTGGGATTTTGCAAAAATCTCCATGGAACACACCCAATGTTGATAGTTGCGGCCGTCGAGTTTTACGGTTGTCACTTGACGGCGGTAGTCCTCATGTGAATAAGTCATAGATGCAGTAGCAAGCCGGGTCCAAACACAAAGCAGAAAACAACAGCAACGGAAGACCGTCTAGATCCACCAACTAGACGGCAGCAAACAGAACAGAGATCCACAAAGGACCAACCTACATAAGGGCTATGCCTAGGCGCAGCAGAGAACCCGGTGGCTTAAGGGCATGCACAGGCAGATAGAGAGGGAGAAGCACGAAAGCCCGTCAACTCCCTAGACAGAAGCCAACCAAAGGATCTGTCGAAGATTCAACCAGCCAGTACATGTACGGAAGAAGGAACCAAGAGAACCATGCAACGACCAATTGGAGAGGAGCTACTGGCCTTCGGAGAGAGGCACGGCGGCGGGCAGTGGCACCGGGAGGAGGCCGGCGGCGGCCGGAGGGGGGGCTACGCACGGGCGGGGGGGAGCTAGGGTAGAGAAAGGAGAGAGGAGGGGAAGGTGGTGGCTAACATGCCTGCCCTGATACCATCTTGAGTGAGCAGGAAAGGTTGGGGTGCACAATGTGTGTACCCCATATATTTATTGAATAAACATTTACAGAATATGTAAATAACAAGACAATATAACAAAGACATAAATAAAATATTATCTAACACGGAAATTGATCTTCCAGGAAATATTATCTTTGGTCGTTGCCTCTTGGCATCCTGCTTCATGTATTCTCAGAGGGTCCTTGCGACAGGGCTAGTATAATGGATTTGTTACTTGCTTCTCAGTAAAAATCATTAAAGAGAATTGAAACTATGTCTCAAAAGTTTTTTTGTGTGTGCACGTTTCAGATGAGATAATCAAGAATAACAAGAAAAATAATTCTAACTTGCAGATCCACTAGAATATATAGGATAAATTGACCACAAATGCAGGTCCATTCAACACAAAGGGACACATTTCATAAGATTCTGACTGGACAAGGCGGTACAGATCATTTATTTGCTACATGTATCAACTGAGAGTTTTTCTTCTTGAGAAACATGCGGAAAATCTGTTTTTTTTGGAAAAAATGGAACAGGCCCAAAAGTTTCCCTGCATGCACAGCTAAAAACCACATGCGTACACACTTTTTGCTGCTCGATCTAAACCAAATGCACATTCTAAGTTCAACCCTGGATATATGTATGAACATGAGCAAGGACTTCCCTTGATTATCACCTGTCCAAGCATTATTATGATCAAGCCCTTAAAACTAATTTTTCAGCTGCATGTTACCTTAGCGTTTGCAAGCCTATGGATTAGGAAATATTATACAGGCCTTTGCAAAGCTTCGACGCTTCATGGTTACTTTTATCAATTTGCTAACTGAGGTTTTTCCTCAAGTTTAGGCGTGTGTGATAGAGATCATGATAGGTGAAGGAAATGCCACAATTTTTACTTTGTTTATGTGCTTCGTGATGGTTATATGCCTATGTGAACAGAAAACAGGATGTGTAGTTGTTGATTTTCCTCCTGATCAACATCTATAAGAGGATCCACTTAACTAGTGTGCAACTGAATCCAAAGGCTAGTCATACTAAATGCTGCAAACTGACATACTGTGAGTATTTTCATAGTTAAAGAGTATGCAGAAGACCAAAACCAACATGAGCTACAAACTAGATATTCTAAATTAATGGCCATGCTAAAACAACATGAATATGCAATTAAGTGTTTCCAATATTTTACATGATTAAAGAAGAGAGTGAGAAACACATGTAAGTTTGTATGGACAGGTTAAATGAAAATTCCATTATGATATTTCATACAAATACATGCAACATGTATCGTTTAGACAATCAATAAATAACGTACATCAGTTGGTCTTTATGTCAATTAGGTGTGATGCAAGGACTTTACTCAATAGAAAATTAAAAAAGCTGATCTGTTTCAGCTCTAAAACTACAAGGAGTATCCATGTTACTAACTGGTTTATGATAGAGAGACTGCTTCATTTGATTGGCAATGAAATTGCAACTCTGTATATGCTATTATCTCTTTTTGTCTACCTTTCTTATTGAAAATCTAGAACAGTTTAATATTTAAATATAAATGTTGTAATGTATTAGAATAGGTAGAGAGAACAACAAAGATCAATAAATCATGCATTCACATACCAATGTTGGTTGGGTTGTTGAAGGACAAGAGATTTACCTATCCTAATGATTATAAGCCCAAGTATAACAGAGCGTACCATGTACTGCAAGCATATTAGCACATATGATCATAAGAACTGAGCAAAAAGCCTTCATCTTCCCTTCAATGCTGATTGGTGAAGTAATATTGACTTTAACTATTCACAAAAGAAGATAATTATGTAGAATAATGCAAATTTACGAAGCAACAGCTATATTCGGGATAAGGAACATTATTCCTTAATATCATAAAACTATAAATAGATGTTCAGCTTGATAGGGTGTCTATACTAGAGAGCACTAGCAAACACCCATCACTTCCTATGGAAACTACGTATGTTTCATATCGTTGCAGTTATATTTAAATTTAGTTTCCATACTCCTAATAGTCAAAATTGGGGAGGGGGTGGTTTCAAATGTGAACCAATCACTATCATCATTGCATTTATGTTTATGTTCAGTTTCCATACTCCTAGTAGTCAAACCAGGGGTGAATACAAATGTGTACCAGTCACCATATATAATACAACCATACCGACACCTTGATTTGTGTTGGATACATAATTGTTGATTATATAATACAACCGAATACATATGCACAGAAAATTATTAAACAAATATGTAGAAGCATACATATATTAAGGGAGGCTTTTCCTTGCTATTTTGGGTTCTGCCACTATAGTAAATGGGTCAGATGAGTCGCATGAATCTACATATATGAAACACATGGTGAGTGACAAAACTCATGTTGAGTGAATATACATGTTTATCAGGGAGAGAGACCAAGGCGTCAGACTGGAATACATTCTACTATGATGATGTAACCTTGAAATGTTCATCAATACGTTCCAACTATTGTTGTAGTTTTTTCCTGAAGCATTTGTAACTACTACAACTAAAAACTTGATCCTTCCTTAAAGGTGTCTGAGAATTCTACTAGTTATAACTCCTATGAAGCATCTTTTAATGACGGAAAAACTAACTTCGTGGATCCAATTTGACTCAGTTTGATGCTCTTTCAGAAATCCTTGAAGTTATTTTCTGTTTCACAAAACATGTTGATTCTGAAACATCTTTAACTAGTGAAGAAAAACCGTATATCTCCACTAATTCTAATGAGTCAGGAATCAAATTTAGTGATAGAATCTACTTATTTATCAGATGCTAGCCATGAGAGCAATTATAGCTTAATAGAGGCAAGTAGCCCTTCTGATGAGGTTGACGCTTCAGAATCAGTGTGAGAAAAAGAAGATGATGAAGTTGTTAAGAATAGAAGATGATGTTGCTGCCAACATTGGGATTCGTTAAAAGATCCAAATCCTATAAATGAAGCTAGATTTGAAGAAATTGTAGTAGGGATGAATGAGAAGAAACTTTATATGCACTTTATTTTTACATAAATTACTGGAAGTTCTGGTATCAAAATTAAATGCATCTGCAAAAATCTTGGTAGGAGGAAATGATTAATAACCTGATTGAGAGGAAGAGTATCGGAGAGATCAGTGTGAGGGGGGGAAGAGCAGTTGGCTTCTAGAGGATAATGTTGATAGGCTTTGCAACATGCGTCATTGTCATGCTTCTGTGGGTAGTTATAGAAGTAGACACCTCTCAGAGCCATCTGACTCCTATGCGGAGGTGCTAAGAATGTCCGGCAGAGCCCTCAAGTTGTTGGGCAGAGGTGTTGTGACGAGGAACTGCATGCGGCACCCTCACCCTCAGGATGCTGCAAGAGGCTCTTAAAAGAAGTGATGACCAATGCCGGATGCTGAGATGATATTGGCATCATGAGGAGATAAAGGGGATATGTACAACCATTAGTGGAGAATGCAAAGAGGGAGTGACTGGGAGTTCATGGAGACACTGTGATTGGAGGGCGTATAGGGCTAAATTTGGGATGGGGAGGGGTAGATAGGTGCAATAGAAGTTAAATAGGGAAATGGGATTGGTACGATTGGAGAAGAATTGAGTCGCGCGGGAGATAGTAGCGCCAATGATTTTTTTTGGTTTTCAGATGGAGAACTGGCTTTTAAGTGTGAAAGTAATAGGAATGACTATATTTTTTACTTATACTTTTATATTTTGTAAATAGAAGTAGTTTTAGATACACAAAAATTATATGTAATTAGAATAAATATAGCTAAATCATTGTTTTTCCATAGTGTTGATTAAAGACTTTCTCTTCAAACCACCTAATAAATGTTCGATTATGCTCTCTTGCAAGCCACATTGAACTGGATCGCAGATGATTTCTCTTTATAAGATCATTGTGTTTTGTGATGTAGCTACTAACTTCATTGATGTTGTGTAAAATATATAAATGTGCTTGTTCCCACAACTCACGATTGATTCCTTTCGCTCGTCCTCCCAGAGTTCCTTTGCCACAATAAGATTTAGTGTGATGGGAATTTTTTAGATCGCTAGAAGTTTCATTGCAATTCAAAAAATCATTGCAAAAGTCCATCACCTCCCTAGCCACATAACCCTCAATAATACTCCCTTCAGGACGATAACGATTTCAAACATCACCTTTAAAAACACTCATGTAGCATTCAAATGGATACATCCAGTGTAAGAAAATTGGACCCAACATTTTCACCTCCCTTGTAATATGTACTACAAGATGAACCATGGTATCAAAAATGAAGGAGGAAAGTACATTTCAAGCTAACACATGGTAACAATTACATCTTTCTGTAATTTATCAAGAGTATCAGGATGTATCACTTTATTGCATATTTCATTGAAGAAGAAACAGAGTCTTGTGATTGCAAACCTTACATGCTTCAGAAATATAGATCGAATAGCCACATGTAAAATGTGTTGCATTAAGATGTGACAATTGTGAGATTTGAGACCTATCAACTTCAAATCCTTCTTTGATACCAATCTACGATTATTAGAAGAGTATCTTTGTGGAACCTTAATATTATATAAGCATTCACAGAAAGTCTTTTTTGAGACCGATCAACTTCAAATCCTTCTTTGACAACATGGCATACTTATTTTTCATACACAACCAGGCGGAAGATTGTATATAATAATCATAACAGGCCACGTGTTGTGTCGGCTGCTTAATGTACCATAGGGATTCATTCCATCTGTACAGAGTCCAAGACTTAAGTTTCTTGCTTCTTTACCAAATTGAGGGTATAATAAATCGATTTTCTTCCATTATGGTGAATCAGATGCATGTCCTAAGACGCCATCATCATTGGCCTTTAACTCCCCATGCCAAGACAAATTTTGTGCATCTTCTGTATTAGCAAATAAGCATTGAAATCGTGGTATTATTGGTAGATACCACATCACCTTGGCAGGAGAGCCATTTTTAGCCTGAGCTGAATTTGTGGTCTTATACCTTGACGCACCACATTTTGGACAATTTATCAAATTACTATAGTCCTTATGAAATAACACACAATCATTTGGACATGCATGAATCTTCTTAGCCTCCATTCCGATTGGGCACATTATTTTCTTTGCTTGATATGTTGAAATTGGAAGCTCGTTGCCTTCAGGAAGAATTTCCTTTAACAAAGACAATAGTGAAGTGAAACTCTTATCTTTCCACCGGCTTTGAGCTTTAAGAGTATATAATCCCATCACATCACTCAACCTCGTGAACATAGTGCAACCCTTATATAATGGTTTTTTCAGCATCATGGACAATGTTTGCAAATAAAGAAGGTAGATCAATGACATTGTCCTGACAACTACGTAGCATCTCATCAACCATATCATCCTGAATTAGGTCATCCTAAATCAGTTCATCATTGACATTATCATCATTATCTATATCTTCTATGCCACAACAATTAGTATCGACATTTTTTGATCCATAATTAAATTTCTTTCCATGCCAATACCATTCATTATAACCTTGTATGATCTCATTGCATATGAATTCTTAATTTCCTCACCATTATCAACTTTTAAATTGTTACCACAATTTCTACATGGACAATATAGCCTATCTGTAGGTAGTTTCCTATGTTCCTCAACAAATCTGATAAATTCATCAAGACCTTTGGAGAACTCTGGACTGCAACGGTTCTTGATAGACATCCAACTTCGATCCATTTTCTATATCACATTAAAATTAATTATAAAACTAAGTATTTAATATTGATACTATAAGTTGTATGTTTTTATTGATAGGAAGTTAATTACTTTTATACTGAAGTGTACCACCTATCCCATTTTTGAATATTTAATCTCACTAGTAACTGTATAATGTATGTTTAGTCTTGAAGAAAATTTCAGCAACATTTCCCCTAAGTTCTCCAAGTACACCAATGTAAATGGAAAATAACCACTCACATATGTACCCAGAGAACAAATGAGGAAATCCTACTGAAATTTTTTACAAAACTAAACATACATTATACAGTTACATCCTAAGTAAGATTAAATATCCAAAAATAGTCCTAGACTGGGGACTATCCAAAATTTACTCCTAATGAGTAAATTTTGAACGAGTTTCTAAGTTGATACATGCATGAATGTATTATTGTCATATTTATATATTAAGTTAAACATCATGCATCGATGATCTCATCTATAAACCCTAAAGTGTCAATCTGGACTACACAATTCCTATCCTCATTTTTCTAGAATGTATACAATGATTACATATGTGACTGGTAATAAAATGTAGATATGAAAGAATATATATTTTTATTATTGATTGGGTTACTTGTAAAATAAAATGAAAAGAATAATGTAACTAACCTGAGCCGCCGAGATGAAAATGAGAGAACAGTGAGCAAGAGGATGACTGGTTGTTGGATTGCCCTGTTGATCAGTTAAAGACTTACAGTTGAAGAGGTGAGGGTTCAGTATATGTGGGTATATGACTGCAATGATGCCGTATAAAATGTGTTGAATAGACTTAAAAAAATACATCATTTATGAGTAAACGACTGCAATGACGCCAAAGAAAAAACCATCAAATATAGGATATCTTCCATGGGATATCTCCCACCAAATTTTTGTGAAACATACATCATTTATGGGTATACGGCTGCAATGACACCCATTTATAGGTCTTGAAGCAATCCTAGAACAGCAAACCAACGAGGGTCGAGGTAGAGCTAAAAACAGTGACCAAAACAAGTTTTCGAAAAAAAATAAATTCAAACTTTTTAATGCTAGTAGGTAGTATTCTGTCATGATCATCTTCATAACCCTTTCTCAGTCCTCTACATAATAATGGAGGTAGCAGGTAGGCGTTTAAAATCATCAAACCTGGAAAAAATGAAGCATAGAAGAGAGCCTACTAGAGTTTCCAATGGCCATGGAATAGCTAAGGCAGAGGAATATGGTGGAGCACAAGATTCTATGGAGGGGGTAATGGTGGAGGGTGTGGTGGTCCCACAAGAACCCCCGAGCAGGTCCCTTCTCACCACATCATCCACTCTGACCGCACCACCGTCAGCTAGACTCCCACACACTGTGAGCCAGGAAGCGCGAAGAGGCTGCCGAACAGTAAGTATGGTGGCACGCCGGACCCCAGAAGGTGAAATAGCCGAAGAGGAAGCATGCAATACTATGAACCTGGCAAGTTGTGACCTGCGGATGAGGACTTGATGCCTCCGTGGGGGTCGACAAGATGGTGGTGGCTGCTCAAGGCAAGACAGCGGTGGGTGGGTTCATAAACCGACGACCATTACCCTCAAGGCTTGTGTCGTCTTTATCGAAGCAAAAGGAACCTCACGAGCTAGCGCACGCGTTAAACCAAACCTTGGAGTCGGCAACAGGCTCATGTGTGGAAGCAGCAGCCGGAAATAGAAGCTCAGATAGCAGCACGCAAGAGTAGCAGGTTTTGATCGAAATGGCGACCTAACCAACACAGGCGACAGGTTATAGTTAACCTATAGCATCGGTTAATAGGGGAAAACCGACGCTACAGATGAAGTGGTGCCTGCATTTATGTCTCGATCTAGAATTTTGTCGACCGAGATGCCCTACAAGGTTGGTTATAAGGAAAAAACTGACTCTAAAGGTACGTATACATGCGTGAAGGCAAAATGGAGCCAAATTTTTGTCTCGATTGAGAATTTTGTCGACCGGTTTTCCCTACAAGGTCGGTTATAAGGAAAAAACTGACCCTCGAGGTACTTATACACGCGCGAAGGCAAAATGGAGCCAAATTTTTGTCGCAATCGAGAATTTTGTTGACTGAGATTCCCTACAAGGTCGGTTATAAGGAAAAAACCGACCCTAGAGGTACTTATACATGTGTGAAGGTAAAATGGAGCCAAACTTTTGTCTCGGTCGAGAATTTTGTCAACCGAGATGCCCTACAAGGTCGGTTATAAGGAAAACACCAACCCTAGATGTACTTATACATGTGCGAAGGTAAAATGGAACCAAATTTTCATCTCGGTCGAGAATTTTGTCGACTGAGATTCCCTACAAGGTCGGTTATAAGGAAAAAATTGACCCTAGATGTACTTATACACGCGCGAAGGCTAAATGGAGCCAAAGTTTTGTCTCGATCGAGAATTTTGTCGAACGAGATGCCATACAAGGTTGGTTATAAGGAAAAAACCGACCCTAGAGATACTTATACATGCGCGAAGGCAAAATGGAGCCAAATTTTTGTCTCGGTCGAGACTTTTGTCAACTGAGATGTCCTACAAGGTTTATTTTAAGGAAAAAAACCGACCCTAGAGGTACTTATACACGTGCGAAGGCAAAATAGAACCAAAATTTTGTCTCGTTCGAGAATTTTGTCGACTGAGAAAGTATTGTCTTAGAGGTCTTCTGAGGTCGGTTTTTTAAACCAACCCTATAGATCAAGACACGAAACCAAAATCTAGCAAATTTTTGTCATGAGAAACTTAATGGGTTGTCTTTCTAATCCCATTGCCTATAAGGTCATTATTTAATGAAAATCGACCCTATAGAGATACACTACAAGGTTGGTTATTTTTGGAAAATCAACCCAAGTGATCTTAAGTGGTGCCCTCATTTTTTATAGATATATAAGGTCGGTTATTTGGAAAACTGACCCTATAGAGATACCCTAAGAGGTTGGTTATTTTAAGAAAATCGACCGAAGTGATCTTAAGTGGTGCCCATATTTTTTATAGACATATAAGGTCGGTTATTTGGAAAACCGACCCTATAGAGATACACTACAAGGTCGGCTATATTAAGAAAATTGACCTATTAGTGCCCGCATTTTTTGTAGACGTATAAGATCGGTTATTTTGAAAAATCGACCCTACGGGTAGCGACGTTATTGGGAAAAAATGTAGTAGTGATATTTGATAATCCCGCTTTTGGGACAGGTTTGCATTGTGATGGCCCAAAGAATGCTTTTATGCCCACACTAGTGCTTACACCCCTAACACGTCTAGGATGCTCTGGGTTACCAAGGGCAATTATCAATTCATCCCTTGTGCCCCCAGGGATGAACTTGCCTTCCTTCCTCTTCTCGTAAAGCTCCCGCTAATCACCATCAATAGAAATTGGTAAGTAAACATAACAATAATCAATATCAGTTGCTCTAAGAGTAGAATTTTACCAATTTTGCAGCCGCCTTAGAAGTTGCGGGCCTGGTTATATCTCCTTTTTTATTTTGCCTCCCAATTATCCACATAGCATGGTGAGGCAGAGGTGCAGGACCAATAGTAGAGGACTCTGCAGTCTCTTGAGTAGCAGCATACTGAGCAATAGACTCAGCCAGTGGTCTTTGGCGAACGCCTGCGTAGCCTTTTGGACCCATCGTGTGGTCATGCACATTTACTACGCACCTTTCTCTTTGAGCATCGTTGATATCCTTGTTAGTAAGTACATTGATTTGGTTAGTAAACCAAAGGTTAATATTGAATAGGTGAATACATAAGAACATATATTAATTAAATTGGGAGTGGTGCTTAAAACCTTGAATTCATCAGTTTTTCTTTTGGTAGCAAATTCCTCCCAGTCATTGGGGTCCAGGTAGTTCCATTGCTTAGTGGTTGGCTTCTTCCTCTTCTCAGCATCTCATATGTAATAGGTGAGATTTGTCCTATAGTTCCTTAGGACCCTCCCATAGTGTTGCATCACGCATTTACAATGCTTCTTTTCATCCAGTTCAAATATACTCTGCAAAATAGAATTTCTATTAACTAGTATCCTAAAAATTAGTAATCTACAAAATAGAATTGCAAATAATAATAACTCACGCATGGTTCCTTCCATACTAAGTCTTTCTTCCCATTAGGAACTTTATGACAAGATTCTACATTAGGACTACAATGGCTACGAGTAAGAACCCCAAGATATGAAATAAATAAGTTGCGGTTCACTCCAACTGGATTTCCTGCATGATCAAAATCCACATCCAGTTTGGGTCCATTGCCCCTTTGTTGTAGTAACTTGTTCATCATAGTGATGCCCTCACTTTTTCAATTTTTTTATTGCTCATCAAGTGCCCCAAGTTCTTTAGGGGGTACATCATCAACCTAAAATTTGACAAAATAAACACACTTACAAGATATAACTATAAATGGACATATAGATAGAAATATAGGATATATTTTTAAAACTTACATTGTGAGGCAATGCATTGATATCCTCACCCTCACATTAATCATCATCACGGTCATCATGCTCATGCTCATCCATCTGAAACTGTCATTAAAAATTCAAACATTTAGCATTTGACATAACTAGAAGATAAAACATATAAAAAATATAAACATGCATGCCTCAAATATTGCGATCTTTTATCAATTAACAATCTTCATTGAGATCTTCGCACACATACAAGTCATCATTAGCTTCAATGTTTGGTAGTGTTGGCAACCCAACTGAGAATGGACTAGAGTCATCATACTTATCATAGTACTCTTCTTCATCTATAGGATCTTCAATGAACTATATTTTACCATGAAGAACAACTGACCATTTATCATTTACAGATCATTGATTAAAAGTACTTGTTTCGCCTATGATGCCAATATGAATGGTTCACCCTTCTCGCCAATATTTTCAAAGTTCACTAATATGAAACCCAATTCATATAACTCCTATGGTTTTATCCACCCAATTATATTTAAATAGAGAAATTCTAAAATCTACGTAGTCAAACTCCCATATGTCTTCAATGACACTGTAATATGACATTTTCGCTTCACATGGACTCTTATCCTTTGCACTTGCAAAAAATAATGAAGATGCTTGAAGGGTGACACCACTATTTTAGATGACACTCTTATCATCTTAATGCTTTGTGTAATATGAGAATCCATTTATGTCAAGCCCTTCATTAGACATAACATTCAATTTTAGTTTAAAGGCGAGGCGTTTGATAGTTTCAGTAAGATTATTTGGTGTTTGAGATAGTTGATATAAGACTTTATCTTCAAACCACTTAATAAATGTCTTGTTATGCTCTCTAGCAAGCCACATTGAATTGGCTCGAGGATATTGTCTCTTGATGAAATTGGTATGTTCCTCGATATAAACACTCACTTCGTCGATGTTGTGTAAAATATACAAGTGACCTTGTTCCAACTGCTCACGGCTGATTACTTTCATCCGTGAATCCAAAATTCCTTTGTTGGAATACTCCTCAATATTCTTGTCATTAACAGTAGCGTCATTACCACTCAGAAAGTCATTGCAAAAATCCATAACCTCTCTTACCAGATAACCCGCAATAATACTCCCTTCAGACTGATAATAGTTTTGAATATCACCTTTAAAAATGCTCATGTATCGTTCAAAGGGATACATCCAATGCAAGAAAACTAGTCCCAACATTTTCACTTCCCTAGTCAAGTGGACAACATGATGTACCATGGTCAAAGAATGAAGGGGGAAAATAAATCTCAAGCTGATATAGGATAATAACCACTTCTCTTTGCAATTTATCAAGAGTATCAGGGTCAATAATTTTGTTGCACAACCTGTTGAAAAAGAAACAAAGTCTGGTGATTGCAAACCTTACATGCTTTGGAAATATAGATCGAATTGCCACGGGCAATATTTGTTGTATTAGAGTGTGACAATCATGAGATTTAATATCTATCAACTTCAGATTTTTCATTGATACCAATCTACGGATGTTGGATGAGTTACCCTGTGGCACCATCTTTCAACAAAGACAACAGTGACATGAAGCTTTTGTCGCTCCATCTATTGTTAGCTTTCAACTTATACAATCTCAACACAGTGATAAGATTTGTAAACTTAGTACAACCTGTGTATAACGGTTTCTCAGTTTCATGCATAATGTTTCTAAACATGGGAGGTGGATTGGTGTGCTCTACCTCACAACTTTCCAGCATCTTATCAATGATGTCTAGTGGAATTGGTTCATTCACATCTACGTCATCGGAGGCAATTTCTTCTTCCACACTAGCATTGCTATCAACATCTACTTATTTCAGGTTTGAAATCTCTCCATGCCAGTGCCATTCTATATAGCCTTGTACAATCCCGTTGCACATGACATGACTTTTGATTTCGTCACTAGTGCTGACTTTCAAGTTGTTACCGCAATGCCTACATGGACAGTAGAACCTATCTCCTGGTTGTTTCCTATGTTCCTTACAAATCTAATATACTAATCAAGACTAGAAATAAACTCTGGGGTGCAGTGATTTGGAATGGACATCCATGATGTATCCATTCTATGATCAAAGATAAAACAAGTATATATTAGGGTTTAGGGTTTAAAGATTAGGGTCTAGGGTTAAAATATTAGGGTTTATGGTTAAAAGTTTAGGGTTTAAGGTCTTATATATAATAAATGTGTACCACCTATCTCATTCTTGAACACCTAATCTCACTAGTAAGTGTATAATGTGTATTGGGTTTTCAAGAAAATTTTGGCAGTATTTCCCCATTGTTCTCCAAGTACATATGTACTTAGAGATCAAACGGGGAAATGCTACCGAATTTTTTTTGAAAACCCAATACACATTATACACTTACATCCAAAGTGAGATTAAGTGTTCAAGAATAGTCCCAAATCAGGGACTATCTAAGATTTACTCCTAATGAGTAAATCTTGGATGGGTTTCTAGGCCAACAAATATATGTGTCGTCATTCCGATACCAACGATCCTAGTTTCATCATTCATATCCTAGGTTGATTTACAATAGCATAATTGATTTCAACATCTCAAATATATATACATATGTTGTCAATAAGATAATCACTAAACATAAAATGTAGGTATCCTACCATTTATATTGATTTCAAAATTTCAAACTATCTCATGCATTATCATCATCATTCTACATTATACAATATGGATTCATAATTAAACATAAATGTAGGTATCCTATCATTCATAATTGATTTCAAAATTTCAAACTAGCTCATTCATTATTGTGATGACCTTGATTTCAGGGTTTCAATATCGAATATGTTTATGAGAATTTTGACTGTTGTGTAGGTCGTTGAACAAAATTGGGAATTTGTTATTAAGTTATGGATTGTTGTTTAGGGAAAGTTATGTTTGGAGATATAATTTATGATTGGGTCACCAGATCCATGTATTGATGTTTATAATGAGTACTCATGGCCAATTTGATAATGATCCTTATATAGTATTTTGGATGGGGACTTTTTTTACTCGTTCTTGGTAGAGTATTAGAATAGTCTATGAATCATCTATGCCTGAAATTGCATCCTATTTGGGATTTGTTTTTGAGAAATAAGAATGTTTGAACGACTAGGATTTAGATGTGTTAGAAATAAGTCCAATTTCCATTAATATTGCGAAGCCATCCCAATCAATCAGAGGGGTGCGACTATGTTAGTGGTGACCTGGTTGGGTGGTGTGACACACTACTGGCCTTTGGATACATCTGAAGACTCAAGGATCGTCACCTACCTCCATTTTCAACGGATCAAACTGGTGTACAGAAGACCAGGTCACAAATAGGTTAGGAGTTTTAGGTTCGTCTTCAATCCACCGCACTTCCAGGAGATACCCAACAACCTGACATCATGGTGTGTGGTAGAATATCGCTCGTCTTTCTCCACCGGGTACACAACAACAACTTGAGTGAAAACCCAAACAAATAGGTTTGGTGAGGTTATGAATAGGAGAGATAACCCAGAGAGGTGACATATCTTCCTTTAACTATGTTTGATTCGGCGATGCCTTTGAGCAGCCTGAAGATATCACCACTGGCGCATATGAGTTCAGATGACGGGGAGTTTGGTTCTGATCCACAAACCCTGTAGATGTTGCCTGGTTCAACGGAAGGATGCAGATGTTCCTACGGTCTCTGAGAGGCAAGGCATGGGCAGAGAAAACCTTCATCTATGGAGAGGCAGTGACCCGAAACTTCCATTGAGGGGTCCTAACCTCTTCTCCTTTCATCTCTGGAATCCACCCTTGTGGCAACGCTGTTGTGTCATAGAGAAGCAGAGAAAACCGAACAGGGAGAGGCATGTCCCCTCTTTCTCCGTCTGCATCCCCCCCCTACAGTAGGTAAAGGAGCCGAACCTGATTTAAGCAGAGCTTCTCTTCCACAGCGTCAGGCCATAGAGCAGTCACCGCCAGAGAAGGTGAGCCTGGTTGAGAGCTCTGCCATCACTCACCACCAACCAAGGGTCAGGGCAAGTTCAAGTTGGCATCCAGTATCTTCCCAGTACCTCAATCTCATGTTTTGGGTTGTGAGACAGAAAACCCCAATCCCAGAAACTTGTTCGCTGAGGATTTGAAGAGAAGGTGGCAGAAAGGCCACGGATCTCCCAACGCCTAGATGACCGGCCGGTAGTCCTCTCACCCAGCATTGAAGGCGATGGCACCCTCCTCGGCAACCTCACGTTGGAGCCCCTGCTCTGTGGCGACATCCTCCGTGTGTTGCATAGGACCGGACCCTGCGAAGGTAGCAGACGAGAATCCAGATGCGATATGGAGATCGCGAGGACAGTGGGAGGGCTATTCAACCCTCTTGTAGGCCGTGCCAATTCAAGTGAATCGGATCAGAGTCGGGACCAATTTGATGACCCGCCTGAATCGGACCAGCCTCCTTTTGGCTAGCCACAAGAGTGCACCGTGGTCCTGGGCTCATATGACAGGAATTTGGACCTTCCATGCACAGATCTGACGGCTCCAATAAATCCCAAAGGTAAATACGTATTTATACTTTAGGAATACTTTGAAACTTAGGAAATGCCTAGTAAATTGCTCCCAGAGCCAATAAATACGTGAAAAATGCCTATGAATATAGAAAAATGTCCCCTTTATTATTGGACCCTTAAATCAGGCTTTTGAAGCACAACTACTGATGATATTTAATTTAGATGATAATGCTTCATTTAAATGGTATAAATAGAAAATGATTGAGATTAAATCTTACAAAAAATAAGTTTGACCTATGATTTCATCTATAAACTAAATGTGGACTCCTATCCTAATATTATTGAGAAATTTTAGGCCTTTTCTCATTATTGCCTAATTACATGATTAATCCTCACAATAATTATAGCAAAATAGGAAAAGTATCAGAAAATTATGAAATCTGAACCGGACCCTTGGAATGACATATGGATCACTGTAAAAATACTAGAGACACATTTTAGATCAGTAACACCTAGATTTGACCTAAATCCTAAATTGAACCTAAATACCATTAATAATGATGAACCTTGTATTAATGATGCTCAATTATATTTAATCAGGTCATGGACAAAGTTCTAGATGATCCAAGATGATTAGAATTCTCTAAACTCCGGTACGTGGGTTTTAATTAAGTATAAGACTAGTTTTCTGGTTGCCTATGATATGTGATATCTTGAATGCTCATATTTGAATATGATTGCTTGGTTGAACTAGTATGAGTTACACTTCGCCAAATCTAATAGGAGATAAATGAGTATGATGGGTTGTAGCTACTAGAGCACATAGCCTGGTGTGGATGTATGTTTCCTAACATGGATGTATGATTCATTGGCCCATGTTAGATGTATGATGATACTATATTGCCCACACTAGATGTAAGTCAAGTGCAAGTATATGTAGTACAATCGCATCAAAGTGAAAGTAATAAAAGGAATGTTTACCTGATTATCGCTTTAAATAATGTTTTCTTTTACTCTTTCTTTCTCAAGTTATTTCAATTATGCAAACATATTAGTATGTATCTTTCTACCCACGTGCACAACACCTTGTGTGTTGATTCGCTGTTTCACGTATGTTTTAGGTTCAGAGATAGTATGGGAGAAAAAGAACAGTGTGTGAGAAAGTTGTTCAGGTTACCTATTGTCTAGGATCCTGATTAGGATACATGTTCATAGATTGTAGAATGTTCATTCAATATGTAAATGTAAATCACTTTGTAATAATTCATATTGTATAAATATACATGTTGAATGATGAGTATGTTATGGTTGTATGTTCATGTATGCGTATTATGCTTCCGCATCGCTCTCTAATAAGATTGGATGATGTTTTCGGATTCTGACATCTCATTCCCAATAGGGTTTGGAGAAATCAAAATCTGGGGACGTCACAGTTGGTATCAGAGCATGAACAATAGCTCCACCTGACCATTGCTCACCATGAAACACAAAACATAAATTCACCTTTCATTTCAAACCCTGGAAACATAGCAAGTTGTTCTATAAGAACTATGTTTGACTTAGCCTCTAGGTTAGAACCTAGATGTTCGAGAATTAGGCTTAGACAAGTGTCTGAAACCCTTTCCATATAGAGCTCATATGTATTGGGTAGCTACACTAGTCTACACCTTGTTCTCACCATTTCACTAGGTGACATGGCACTAGACTATCTACTGTGTGTGGGACACTCGGTTTTGCTGTTTTGGTTTTGTTTTCCAATCGGCTCGAGCCTCGACAGTTTTCTCTGACGTCTTCTTTCTCGGAGAAAAACTATATAATATTTTATTACCTATATGTAAATATGAAAATGTGTCCCTCACACTGGAGAGTAGTTAGTGTTCATGCAACCTAAGTGAAAGGGAGTGACATCAGTCTAGAAGAGAGAGTAGTCTAGATTAGATGTCTAGAGCCTTATCAAGTTATGTGATACATAGAGTAGATGATAGAATGATTGATGATATAAGCAAGGATGATCTTATATAAATTGATCACTAAGTTATAAGTTCTCTATAAAGATATAAGTTGTATATGAGGTTTGAGTCTAATTTTGGGATAATCTAAGACAAGTCTATGTGATTAAAGTGCATACTCTTTTCTTACTTTAGATGTACAAAATTAAGATAAAGTTGAGTATGCATGAGCCTCAAGCTCTTATACAAGGAGGATGTCTAGTGGTAGGAAGAGATATGTGGTGAACTCTACAGAGAGTAAGACCCACAGGGAGAAGGTCATAGGACCTAGCCTCCAATATATGAGATATGTGTTAAAAAAATGTCCTACACTAGATTACTCTTGAGTGTTGAGTTGAGTCCTTATGCATGATTCAAATCTATATGTGAGAATTGGGTAAAAGAAAAGTACGTGTAGATGACCCATATGATAAAGTCAATCCTTTGGCTGAATTAGGTCCTAGCTGGAGTGACATATCTTATCAATCTCATCACTAGCTGCAAGTGACGTGATATACGAACTCTAGTTATGAGAGTATGATGCTTTGTGCAAAAGATACTCAACATACATATTCTCTCTTCTTCTTCTCCTAATTAATATACGATGATAGAAACCTCACTTGAGCTATGTAGATGATTTATATATGAGGAGTCACTCGTATAAGCTTGACCTATTCTATATTCCCCCTATCATACATGTAGTACCCAAGATTGAAATCATGATAAGTTTGACTTTAACATATTCTCTTCCCCTTCATAAGAAACATAAAAGATATGATGTTGAGATCATGGGATAAACTTAGTATATTCTCTTTTTCCCTTCACATAATACATGCAAGACCCAAAAAAATTGAACTCATGAACTTGATTTAAAGATATTTTTGGATCATAGGATACATGATTAAAAATATAGTTCATAACTTTGATCCTTCTCAATGTATGCTTCTAAGTTGAGTATGAATATCACACCATAGGGTAAATCCCTAATGGTCAAGCATGTTACGTAAGCCCTTCTTAAGTAGAAAAATTCTAATATCAAGGATGAAGATAAATCTCCTCCAATGCTGAAACCATTGTAAGATGTTAATGATGTTAGATTTGAACGATCTGAATATCATGGCATATAAAATAATTCCTCTTGAACTTTAAAATTATGAAAAAAACCCGTATCCTTAGGGGTGTTGTAATCCTAAGATATCATAATTTCATGTTACAACTAAGACTTTAAGTGATCCTTCCACATATATATGGTGGAGTGGACACACCCAAAAATCTCTAGACCCTAAGCTAACAGCTTAGAGTGCATTTAACTATGGTGGTCTTAGAATCTAAGCAATGATGAAGTATATGAAGTTGAACTCCTAAATAGCCTCTTAAGTATGAGATTAGTTGAATTTCGAGGATGAAATTCCAAATAAGGTGGGGTGAATGTGATGACCTTGATTTTAGGGTTTCAATATCGAATATGTATATGAGAATTGTGACTGTTGTGTAGGTGGTTGGTCTAAATTGAGAATTTGTTATTAAGTTATGGATTGTTGTTCAGGGAAAGTTATGTTTGGAGATATAATTTATGATTGGGCCATTTGAGCCATGTATTGATGTTTATAATGAGTACTCATGGCCAATTTGATAATGATCCTTATATAGTATTTTGGATGGAGACTTTTTGTTACTCATTCTTGGTAGAGTATTAGAGTAGTCTATGAATCATCTATGCCTGAAATTGCATCCTATTTGGGATTTGTTTTTGAGAAATAAGAATGTGTGAACGACTAGGATTTAGATGAGTTAGAAATAAGTACAATTTCGATTATTATCGTGAAGCCATCCCAATCAATCAGAGGGGTGCCACTATGTTAGTCGTGACCTGGCTGGGTGGTGTGACACACTACTGGCCTTTGGATACATCTGAAGACTCAAGGATCGTCACCTACCTCCATTTACAACGGAGCAAACTGGTGTACAGAAGACCAGGTCACAAATAGGTTAGGAGTTTTAGGTTCGTCTTCAATCCACCGCACTTCCAGGAGCTACCCAACAACCTGACATCATGGTGTGTGGTCGAATATCTCTCGTCTTTCTCCACCGGGTACACAACAACAACTTGAGTGACAACCCAAACAAATAGGTTTGGTGAGGTTATGAATAGGATAGATAACCCAGAGAGGTGACCTATCTTCCTTTAACTATGTTTGATTTGGCGATGCCTTTGAGCAGCCTGAAGATATCACCACTGGCGCATATGAGTTCAGATGACGGGGAGCTTGGTTCTGATCCACAAACCCTGCAGATGTCGCCTGGTTCAATGGAAGGATGCAGATGTTCCTACGGTCTCTGAGAGGCAAGGCATGCGCAGAGAAAACCTTCATCTATGGAGAGGCAGTGACCCGAAACTTCCATTGAGGGGTCCTAACCTATTCTCCTTTCATCTCTAGAGTCCACCCTTGTGGCAACGTTGTTGTGTCATAGAGAAGCAGAGAAAACGGAACAGGGAGAGGCATGTCCCCTCTTTCTCCGTCTGCATCCCCCCCTATAGTAGGTAAAGGAGCCGAACCTGATTTAAGCAGTGCTTCTCTGCCACAGCGTCATGCCATAGAGCAGTCACCGCCAGAGAAGGTGAGCCTGGTTGAGAGCTCTGCCATCACTCACCACCAACCAAGGGTCAGGGCAAGTTCAGGTTGGCATCCAGTATCTTCCCAGTACCTCAATCTCATGTTTTGGGTTGTGAGACAGAAAACCCCAATCCTAGAAACCTGTTCGCTGAGGATTTGAAGAGAAGGTGGCGGCAAGGCCACAGATCTACCAGCGCGTAGATGACCGGCTGGCAGTCCTCTCACCCAGCATTGAAGGTGATGGCACCCTCCTCGGCAACCTCACGTCAGAGCCACTGCTCTGTGGCAGCATCCTCCGTGCGTCACACAGGACCGGGGCCTGCGAAGGTAGCAGACGAGAATCCAGACGCGATACGGAGATCGCGAGGACAGTGGGAGGGCTATTCAACCCTCTTGCAAGCCGTGCCAATTCAAGTGAACCGGATCAGAGCCGGGTCCAATTTGATGACCTGCCTGAACCGGACCAGCCTCCTTTTGGCTAGCCACAAGAGTGCACCGTATGTTGTGTTTTGTGGAGAAAAAATGCGTGGTGGAAGTAATAGAATCCACGCAACCCGAAACAGGATCTCGTCGACAACAACGTATTTAGAAGGATTGTTTACGGGATATACCTTATCGCAGAGCAAGTTTGGCGATATCCCGCTGCATGACGGTGCAACGCTGCTTGTCTACACGGATGGAACTTCTCTCTCATTCGTCAGGCGTGTCGCTGGAAGATCCGGCGGTGCTCCTTTGTGGCAATGATGTCCGCCGCTCATAGTGCGTACAGGTGGTCATCGACGTCCTCTGAACGTAGGCATCAAGGCGTCTGCGTCTCTACTTCATCCACACGGATGGACGGAAATCCACGTCGCGCTTCTCAAGCCGGCGGGAAGGAGTATGTCTCTGCGGCGGCGTGCTACCGGCGCGTTGCTCTCCTTTCTCTCCTAAGGACGGTGACGGCTAGGGTTTACGTACGTGAGTGTAAACGGAAAAGCCTCTCTCTATCTTATATAGATATCGGCCATCAATCCTCCTTTAAACAGGATACGAAGGGAAATAGGGTTTCCTAAACCCGTCAGTAAACAGAAACGTTGCGTTAATTAAAATGCTCGTGGATTAATTAGAATATTCCAGAATTCATTAATTAACCAAATAATTGCATTAATTGATTAATTCATATCCGACTCCATGCAATCGCTTGGGCATACATATACCAACAGACTCCCACTTGAACTTAGAGTCAGTCACTCCAATATTATTCTAATCCATTATATAAACATTTTAGTAATCAATGTGATTCAGAGCAATTCCAATCAAATCCACAATTATATTCCTATTCCAACACATCCTATGTGTGTGACCCAGTAGGCTCCAAATTACGTTGGCAGTGATATCCATAATCATATTATGATTTCACAAGCAATGATTGGTATCTAGCAAGACTTCATTGCTACTCAAGTAATTGGAGAAGTTGGAGAACAACTTAACCTATCATTCATGATAGGTGTTACAGTGATTGTATAGTTCTTTTGTCACTGATATCCAGATTGAACTCGAGTCATGGAATTGTTATCCTTTTCAACGTTCAATGCACGTTCCTTTAACTAGAGTAGACTGTCTGAGATATATGTAAGCTCAATATCACATATTGACTCGCATCAGCATGGCCATGCATTTCTCAGTCTCACTTATCAAGTGGTCGGAATATCAAACTCCCGTAGGAAGGACAAATTCCATCTACATCACTCACAGTCATCCCCATGTGTCATAGTGCACCCAAGCACCATCTTTATGGCAATCCTTATTCAGGACCACGGTGGATGATGTCAAAGTACACCGTACGACATGTGATAAGTGTAGTGACTTCAGGTCTAAGAACCACAATCACCACCATCATTATGAGATGTGACTCTAACTACCAATCATGGTATCCATGTGTCACTCTCAAGGTGGGTCTATCCGATACACTGTTCTCTAACAAGTATCTATGCATTTGGTTTGATATCTCCATGTCATGGATAATGAAATTCTTCCATCAACCAACATACATTATAATCTTATGTGTTATTGATGTCGATGGATATTTCCGCAATAACAACCAATTAGGGACAAAACAAGAATACATACTCTTAACATACATATGATCTCACTGTTCAGGTCATCAACCGGAAGACATATGTCATTGAGTATATCATTCTATAGACATCTATAAGTTTTATGGTCATCTCACAATATCAAGAACAAACATATAGATTGGAAACTTGCCTTTATTGATATGATCAATGTAGTATTACAAATCGTTTACATAGTATCCCATTACAATCATCGAATGATAGTCTCTATAGGCATACATACCAACAGATTCCCACTTGCACTTATACCCAATCACACATGAATCTCAATCCAAGTGATCGAACAAGTCCGTCATGTTTCTGCTGTGAAAGTGCTTTTGTGAGCGGGTCAGCCACAATGCTTTCTGTAGGTACTATGCAAATCTTCACATCTCCTTGTTGTACGATCTCTCGTATGAGATGGAACCGCTGTAGAATATGTTTGGAACATTGGTGCGATCTTGGTTCTTTAGCTTGTGCAATTGCTCCATTGTTGTCGCAAAACAACTCAATTGCATCACCAACGCTTGGAACCACTCCAAATTTAGAAATGAACTTCTTGATCCACACAACTTCCTTTGCAGCATTAGATGCGGCAATATATTCGGCCTCTGTTGTATAATCCACAACTGTCTCTTGCTTGGAACTCTTCCAGCTCACAGCTCTGTTGTTCAGGAAAAACACAAATCCAGATTGCGATCTGTAGTCATCTTTGTCAGTTTGGAAGCTAGCATCGGTGTAACCCTTTACCACGAGCTCTTCCTCACCACCGTATACCAAGAATTGATCCTTAGTCCTTCTCAAGTACTTTAGGATGTTCTTTATGGCTATCCAGTGACATTCACCTAGATCTGACTGATACCAACTCATCATGCTTAAAGCATACGACACATCAGGATGAGTACATAACATCGTGTACATGATAGATCCAATTGCTGATGCATATGGAATCTTACTCATGCGTGCCTGTTCATCACATGAACTAGGACATTGGGATTTAGAGATTGTAACCCCATGAGACATGGGCAAGTTACCTCTCTTAGAACCCTCCATGCTAAACCTCCTTAGCACCTTGTCAATGTATGTGCTCTGGCTTAGGCCTAGAAGCCTTCTAGAACTATCTCCATAGATCTTGATCCCTAGTATATAGGATGCTTCGCCTAAATCCTTCATAGAGAAAGTCTTCCCTAGCCAACCTTTTACTGTCTGAAGAGTAGGGATGTCATTTCCCATCAATAGTATGTCATCCACATACAATATGAGAAATACAATTGTGCTCCCACTAACCCTTTTGTAAACACAAGGTTCATCTTCATTTTGACTAAAGCCAAACTTTTTGACTACTTCACCAAAATGTAGATTCTAGCTCTGAGATGCTTGCTTCAATCCATAGATTGACCTTTGTAGCTTACAGACTTTATTGGCTTCCTTTGGATCGATAAAACCCTCAGGTTGTTTCATGTACACATCCTCGAGTAAATTCCCATTAAGGAATGTTGTTTTAACATCCATCTGCCAAATCTCATCGTTATGATAAGCTGCAATGGCAAGCATGATCCTGATGGATTTAACCATGGCAACTGGTGAGAAGGTCTCGTCATAATCAACACCTTGAATTTGACGAAATCCTTTCGCAACCAATCTACCTTTATAGGTTTGAACATTTCCATCCATGCCAGTCTTCTTCTTGAAGACCCACTTGCACCCTATGGGTCTTACCCCTTCGGGTGGATCCACCAAGGTCCATACCTTGTTGGTGTACATGGATTCCATCTCAGATCTCATGGCTTCAAGCCATTTCTCATATTCTGGTCCCTTAGTAGCTTCTAGATAGGAAGTTGGCTCATCTGCTATGCCCAATTCGTCACTATCTTGAGTCACGAGAAATCCAAATCTCTCAGGCTCAAGTCGTGTCCTACTAGACCTACGAGGTTCCTGTGTTACATTTGGAACTTGAAATTCCACAACAACTTGTGAGTCTTCATGTTCCTTATGTACCTCCTTAGGTTCTCTGCTTTCTTGTTGGTCTCGAACTTCTTCGAGCTCTACATTCCTCCCACTAATTCCATTGGAAATAAATTCCTTTTCAAGAAATACAACAGTCCTAGCAACAAACACTTTGTTGTCAGTTAGTGTGTAGAAGTAGTATCCCCTAGTTTCCTTGGGGTATCCAACAAAATAGCAATTTTCCGATTTGGGTCCAAGCTTTTCAGGAAATTGTTTCCTAACATAAGCTTCACATCCCCAAATCTTTAACATAGACAAATTGGGACGATTCCCATTCCATATGTCATATGGTGTCTTTTGAACTGATTTGGAAGGTACACGGTTAAGTGTAAACGTTGCAGTGTCAAGAGCATATCCCCAGAACGATATTGGAAGTTTGGCTGAACTCATCATTGATCGTACCATGTCTAATAATGTACGATTCCTTCTTTCTGACACACCATTATGTTGTGGTGTACCAGGTGGAGTCCATTGTGATACAATACCACAGTCTCTCAGAAGGTCCTCAAACTCTTGGCTTAAGTATTCGCCACCTCGATCTGAACGGAGTGCTGTAATACTCTTACGAAGTTGCTTCTCTACTTCATTCATGAAATTCTTGAACATTTCAAGAGTTTCTGACTTGTGTTTCATAAGATATACATAGCCATACCTACTGAGGTCATCAATGAAGGTAATGAAGTATTGATAGCCTCCTCTAGCATTTGATCTAAAAGGTCCACATACATCAGTATGTATGAGCCCTAGCAGATCACTGGCTCTCTCACTGTGTCCAGTGAAAGGAGTTTTGGTCATCTTTCCTAATAAACATGCCTCACATGTCTCTAATGATTCAAAATCAAAAGAGTCTAGATAACCATCCTTATGGAGTCTAGATATGTGCTTCTCGTTTATGTGCCCAAGACGACAATGCCATAAGAATGTTTTGTTTGAGTTGTCAAGTTTTAACCTTTTAGTATTTACGTTATATATGCTAGTCTCAAGTTCTAACAAGTAGATACCATAAGACATAGGGGCATTGCCATAAAAGATCTCATCTTTAGATATAGAAATAATTCAATTCTTAATGTGAAATTCAAATCCACTCTTGTCCATACAAGATACAGAAATAATATTTGGCAGGTACGTAATAGCAATTCTCTAATTCTATTACAAGGCTCGTAGGCAAAGATAAACTAATAACTCCAACTGCGGTGGCAGCAACTCTTGCTCCATTAGCAACCCGCAGCTCGACTTGGCCCTTTCGTAAAGGCTTACTTCTTATTAGATCCTGCATATTAGAACATATGTGAGATCCACATCCGCTATCCAGTACCCATGATGAAGTATTTAAGTTTATCTCAATAACTTATATACCTGAAGTGGAGATCTCTATCCCCTGCTTCTTCTTCCTCAATTCCTCCAGGTAGAGAGGACAGTTTCTTTTCCAATGTCCAGGCTGGTGACAATGGTGACAACTGCCTTCTTTGGAGATCCCACCTTTAGCTTTGAGCGTGGATGACTTTGGCTTCTGCCCGGCTTTAGAACCTTTCTTAGCCTTGCTTTTGCCTTTTGACTTTCCCTTTGCCTTGCTGATCACCATCACATAATTGGGCTTGTCTTTCTTCATCTGTGCTTCAGCTGTCCTCAACATGCCTAACAATTCTGACAACGGCTTGTCAAAATTGTTCATGTTGTAGTTCATGACAAAATGATTATATGATTCAGGCAACGATTGTAGAATCACATCAGTGGCCAACTCTTGACCTAGGGGAAATCCCAGCTTAGATAGGCTTTCCACGTACCCAATCAAGGTGAGTATATGGGTGCCAACTGAGTCTCCCTCTTTCATCTTGCTTTTGAACAAAGCCTTTGAGACATCATATCTCTCCTGTCTTGCTTGATGTTGATACATGTTCTTGAGATGTGTTACCATTTCCATGACATTCATGTTCTCATGTTGCTCTTGCAACTCATAGTTCATTGAGCACAACATCAGGCACTTGACATCCACGACATCATCAAGGTGCTTCTTGTAAGCATCCTTTTTAGCCTTGGGCGCATTTACGACGGGCTCCTCTGGCTCTGGTGTTTCAAGGACATAGAGCTTACGCTCATGTGTGAGAACAATTCTCAGCGTCCTAAACCAGTTTTGAAAGTTGGTTCCGGTAAGTTTGTCCTTCTCAAGGACCGATCGCAATGAGAAAGTGTGAGTGTTGGTTGCCATTTGATTGCTACAAAAGAAAAAATTGCATTTAGTCCAAAACATTTTGACTTGTAAAGATTTGATAAACGAGATTAATTAGGCCTTTAATTAATTATGCTCCCACTATTTTATTCATATTTATAGCCCTCACTATCAACTCAGAAGATTGCAACGCACAACCTTCTAGTGAGCCAAGACCCAAAATAATTGGATCAATGCCCAGCCAACGCCGGCGTCAAAGACCAAATACTAAGGTAGGCAACTTTTGCCAATTGCATCATATGCAACTCTTGGATAGATGATCATGCACAACTCCTTTCCATGATGCATCTGTGTGCCTCTAGGTACTTGATCCTATCAAGGTTCCCTAGTTAAGTCCAACCCATAAGCCAACACGATGAGTGTGCACCCTGCGGAGGCAGACCCACACACCCACCATCACACTTCCACGAGATAGACAATGTACCACGCGGAGGCGTGCCCACACATAGTCGATCAATCTTTTCATGTGTGTTGCTTTATGGAAGGCAACTAAAACTTATTATTATTAATTGAGGTGTTTTTTTAATACATATACATATCCAAACACCACATACTTATAATATGTATCATATACTACTATATCCACAACCATAAACGATAGACATGCAATCACAAATACAAATACATCGGTTATGGCCATACTATTGTAATCCTTTGGAGAAACAAAGGATTACGGTCTACCTATGGTCTTATGCATCTCATGCAACACCTGTGAATCAACCTATAAGCATGTAATGATCAACATTACAAAGAACAACTTCATGGATGCTTCGTGAGGTTGGAACTTCAAGTTGCTTCTTGGAATTGGATCTTCTTGTTACTTCTCCATGGACACTCCTTGGAGTTGGATCTTCAGGTTACTTTTTGGAATTAGATCTTCATGGTACTTCTCCATGGACACTCCTTAGAGTTGGATCTTCAAGTGACCTCCTTACATCAAGTTTACAAAAACTAAAACTAATCCAATCTCTATTACATCATATGAGTACAAATATAAAAGGAAAGAATTAGTTACACTTTGAAATAAGAGATGAGGCTTGGTATGCAAGTTGAATACTTTATACAAAGGATCCATATGTAACCATTATACATCCATAGAATTCACAAACAAACATATCCACAAGATTGACATCCACATTCATTCACAACATTCACAAAAGGGGATACTAGGCCATAACCGTGTATGCATTCACCACATAAAACAGATTTTAAAGGCGATGTGTATGCTATCATAGGTATATCTACATATACGTATATACATATTAAAATTGCAGTACTTTTAATGTGGGACATTCCCCATTAAAAAAAAATTAACTTCCACGCAGACAATGTGGGGTACACAGGGGCAGCGCCCCTGTGCGGGGATCACAAATATAGTTCATAACTTTGATCCTTCTCAATGTATGCTTCTATCTTGAGTATGAATATCACACCATAGGGTGAATCCCTAATGGTCAAGCATGTTACGTAAGCCCTTCTTAAGTAGAAAAATTCTAATATCAAGGATGAAGATAAATCTCCTCTAATGCTGAAATCATTGTAAGATATTAATGATGTTAGATTTAAACGATCTGAATATCATGGCATATAACAGAATTCCTCTTGAACTTTAAAATTATGAACAAAACCCGTATCCTTAGGGGTGTTGTAATCCTAAGATATCATAATTTCATGTTACGACTAACACTTTAAGTGATCCTTCCACATATATATGGTGGGGTGGACACACCCAAAAATCTCTAGACCCTAAGCTAACAGCTTAGAGTGCATTTAACTATGGTGGTCTTAGAATCTAAGCAATGATAAAGTATATGAAGTTGAACTCCTAAATAGCCTCTTAAGTATGAGATTAGTTGAATTTTGAGGATGAAATTCCAAATAAGGTGGGGTGAATGTGATGACCTTGATTTTAGGGTTTCAATATCAAATATGTATATGAGAATTGTGACTGTTGTGTAGGTGGTTGAATTAAATTGAGAATTTGTTATTAAGTTATGGATTGTTGTTCAGGGAAAGTTATGTTTGGAGATATAATTTATGATTGGGTCACCTGAGCCATGTATTCATGTTTATAATGAGTACTCATGGCCAATTTGATAATGATCCTTATATAGTATTTTGGATGGAGACTTTTTTTTACTCGTTCTTGGTAGAGTATTAGAGTAGTCTATGAATCATCTATGCCTGGAATTGCATCCTATTTGGGATTTTTTTTAGAAATAAGAATGTTTGAATGACTAGGATTTAGATGAGTTAGAAATAAGTACAATTTCCATTATTATCGCGAAGCCATCCCAATCAATCAGAGGGGTGCCACTATGTTAGTCGTGACCTGGCTGGGTGGTGTGACACACTACTGGCCTTTGGATACATCTGAAGACTCAAGGATCATCACCTACCTCCGTTTTCAACGGAGCAAACTGGTGTACAGAAGACCAGGTCACAAACAGGTTAGGATTTTTAGGTTCGTCTTCAATCCACCACACTTCCAGGAGCTACCCAACAACCTGACATCATGGTGTGTGGTAGAATATCCCTCGTCTTTCTCCACCGGGTACACAACAACAACTTGAGTGACAACCCAAACAAATAGGTTTGGTGAGGTTATGAATAGGAGAGATAACCCAGAGAGGTGACCTATCTTCCTTTAACTATGTTTGATTCGGCGATGCCTTTGAGCAGCCTGAAGAAATCACCACTGCCGCATATGAGTTCAGATGACGGGGAGCTTGGTTCTGATCCACACAACCTGCAGATGCCGCCTGGTTCAACGGAAGGATGCAGATGTTCCTACGGTCGCTGAGAGGTAAGGCATGGGTAGAGAAAACCTTCATCTATGGAGAGGCAGTGACCCAAAACTTCCATTGAGGGGTCCTAACCTCTTCTCCTTTCATCTCTAGAGTCCACCCTTACGGTGACGCTGTTGTGTCATAGAGAAGCAGAGCAAACCGATCAGGGAGAGGCATGTCCCCTCTTTCTCCGTCTGCATCCGCCCTACAGTAGGGAAAGGAGCCGAACCTGATTTAAGCAGAGCTTATCTGCCGCAGTGTCAGGCCATGGAGCAGTCGCCGCCAGAGAAGGTGAGCCTGGTTGAGAGCTCCGCCATCACTCACCACCAACCAAGGGTCAGGGCAAGTTCATGTTGGCATCCAGTATCTTCCCAGTACCTCAATCTCATGTTTTGGGTTGTGAGACGGAAAACCCCAATCCCAGAATCATGTTCACCGAGGATTTGAAGAGAAGGTGGCGGCAAGGCCACATATCTCCCAATGCCTAAATGACCGGCCGACAGTCCTCTCACCCAACATTGAAGGTGATGGCACCCTCCTCAGCAACCTCACGTCGGAGCCCCTGCTCTGTGGCGGCGTCCTCTGTGCGTCGCACAGGACCAGACCCTGTGAAGGTAGCAGACGAGAATCCAGACGCGATACGGAGATCGCAAGGACAGTGGGAGGGCTATTCATCCCTCTTGCATGCCGTGCCAATTCAAGTGAACCGGATCAGAGCCGGGTCCAATTTGATGACCTGCCTGAACCAGACCAACCTCCTTTTGGCTAGCCACAAGAGTGCACCGTGTGTTGGGTTTTGTGGAGAAAACATGTCTGGCGGAAGTAATAGAATCCACGCAACCCAAAACAGGATCTCTTCGACAACAACGTATTTAGAAGGATTGTTTACGGGATATACATTATTATGGAGCAAGTCTGGCGATGTCCCACTGCACGATGGTGCAACGCTGCTTGTCTACACGGATGGAACTTCTCTCCCGTTTGTCAGGCGCGTCGCAGGAAGATCCGGCGGCGCTCCTTTGCGGCAGTGATGTCCGCCGCTCGTAGCGCGTACAGGTGGTCGTCGACGTCCTCCGAACGCAGGCGTCAAGGCGTCTGCGTCTCTACTTCGTCCACGTGGATGGACGGAACTCTACGTCGCGGTTCTTAAGCCGGCATGAAGGAGTATGTCTCTGCGGCGGCATGCTAGCGGCGCGTTGCTCTCCATTCTCTCCTAAGGTCGGTGATGGCTAGGGTTTACGTACGTGAGCGTAAATGGAAAAGCCTCTCTCTATCTTATATAGATATCAGCTGTCAATCCTCCTTTAAACAGGTTACGAAGGGAATTAGGGTTTTCTAAACCCATCGGTAAATAGAAACATTGCGTTAATTAAAACGCTCGTGGATTAATTAGAATATTCCAGAATTCATTAATTAACCAAATAATCGCATTAATTGATTAATTAATATCCGACCCCATGCAATCGCTTGGGATGGCTCTACGGGCATACATATACCAACACCGTGGTCCTGGGCTCATATGATAGAAATCTGGACCTTCCATGCACAGATCTGACGGCTCCAAGAAATCCCAAAGGTAAATACGTATTTATACTTTAGAAATACTTTGAAACTTAGGAAATGCCTAGTAAATAGCTTTCAAGGCCAATAAATACCTGAAAAATGCCTATGAATATAGAAAAATGTCCCCTTTATTATTGGACCCTTAAATTAGGCTTTTGGAGCACAACTACTAATGATATTTTATTTAGATGATAATGCTTCATTTAAATGGTATAATTAGAAAATGATTGGGTTAAATCTGACAAAAATAAGTTTGACCTATGATATCATCTATAAACTAAATGTGGACTCCTATCCTAATATTATTGAGAAATTTTAGGCCTTTTCTCAATATTGCCCAATTACATGATTAATCCTCATAATAATTATAGAAAATAGGAAAAATATCAGAAAATTATGAAATCTGAACCAGACCCTTAGAATAACATATGGATCACTGTAAAAATACCTGAGATACATTTTAGATTAGTAACACCTAGATTTGACCTAAATCCTAAATTGAACCTAAATACCATTAATAATGATGAACCTTGTATTAATGATGCTCAATTATATTTAATCAGGTCATGGACAAAGTTCTAGATGATCCAAGATGATTAGAATTCTCTGAACTCAGGTACGTGGGTTTTTATTAAGTATAAGACTAGTTTTCTGGTTGCCTATGATATGTGATATCTTGAATTCTCATATTTGGATATGATTGCTTGGTTGAACTAGTATGAGTTACACTTCGCCAAATCTAATAGGACATAAATGAGTATGATGGGTTGTAGCTACTAGAGCACATAGCCTGGTGTGGATGTATGTTGCCTAACATGGATGTATGATTCCTTGGCCCATGTTAGATGTATGATGATACTATATTGCCCACACTAGATGTAAGTCAAGTGCAAGTATGTGTAGTACAACCGCATCAAAGTGAAAGCAATAAAAGGAATGTTTACCTGATTATCACTTTAAATAATGTTTTGTTTTACTCTTTCTTTCTCAAGTTATTTCAATTATGCAAACATATTTGTATGTATCTTTCTACCCACGTGCACAACACCTTGTTTGTTGATTCGCTGTTTCACGTATTTTTTAGGTTCAGAGATAGCATGGGAGAAAAAGAACAGGGTGTGAGCAAGTTGTTCAGGTTACCTATTGTCTAGGATCCTGATTAGCATACATGTTCATAGATTGTAGAATTTTCATTCAATGTGTAAATGTAAATCATTTTGTAATAATTCATATTGTATAAATATACATATTGAATGTTGAGTATGTTATGGTTGTATGTTCATGTATGCGTATTATGCTTCCGCATCGGTCTCTGATATGATTGGATGATGTTTTCGGATTCTGACATCTCATTCCCAATAGGGTTTGGAGAAATCAAAATCCGGGGACGTCACAATTATCATCATCATTCTACATCATACAAATATGGATTCATATTCCTAACTTTCATTTGCACAAACATTTACTTCATTTTATATAGTATCAATAGAAGTACAAAAATCATAAAAGCATCCATTCATTTCATATAATATATATTAATCATGCAAAATTCTTTACTGCCTACCTTCCAAGGCGATAGAGGCAAAGCAGATGGAGGAGCAACAATTGCAGAGCAGATGGAGGAGCAGCAGTCAGTAGAGAAGATGGAGGAGTAGCAGTCAGGCTTAGGAGAGTCCGACAATGAAGAGGGGTAGCGGCAGCGACGGCTCCAGCGAGGAAGAGGGGAAGAGGCGACACAAACTCCACCGAGTTCTGGCAGTGTTGAGCTCCAAAGCTCGGGCGACGTTGAGCAAAGGTGGTGATCAAGCACAACAACTGGTGAAATCGTGATGGTGGCAGGCGGCGGCGGGTGGAGATCGGCGGCGCGACAAGCGGCAACAGAATCGCCAGACCTAGCGCTGGTGAAATTGTGATGAAACAGAGAATGGGGAAGAGTCTGTTTCATAGGTGCTATTAAGTTTACCATCGTCATCGGTTGTTTCAGAAACCGACACCTATGTTCAATTACATTCGTCGGTTTCAACTAGAAAAACCGACGTCTATCTACATATGCCCCAAAAAAATATTCTTGAGTTACGACCATAGTCGTCAGTTACTTAGTCAACAACCGACGCTAATTGGGCAATTTGGGGGTAAAAAATTTTGTGGGAACAACGTGCGGAATCACATCTACGTCGGTTATTGTAAGAAAATCAATGAAAAAATGGGGCCGATTTCTATCTCGCGAAAAATCTTTAGTCGTCGGTTACTTGGTCAACAACCGACGCTATATGTGAAATTTTAGAGGTAATTTTTTTGCACTGAAAAAATTGGATTTGGCAGGTGATTTTAGATGTCAGTTTCTTATTGCGCAACCGACGCTGAATAAAACGTAAAACCCATGTCTTATGAAAATTGGCCAGTCTTCAGATATAGATGTCAGTTTGTATTTTCAGCCGACGTTGTAGGGTTTAGGCGTCAATTTTGAAATACAACCGACGCCTCAAAATATGACGTCATACGTCATTTCTGTAGTAGTGTTGCCATGCATAAATAATAAAAAAACCAATATAAATGGAAAAACTAACCCAATAAACTAATATCTTTCCTTTATGGAAGTACATCAAATGGTATATCTACATTATTCAAAACGACATCAAGATCTGCCATTTACACTTTCTACTTGCATAGTTTTTTAGAATCCATGGTTTAATGGATGCTCCAAAACGAAATCCAAACAAGTTATAAACATTCCAAAATCACTGAAACATTCCTCCACCTTTAAATATCTATCTATGAATTATTCACAACAAGACAACTCTTTTAAGTGATACCTTCAATAAAATTTGTGCTAGATGATATCAATTAGATTTGAAAACTTCTCACACACCCTATCATTACTTATAACTCAATGTGAATAAAGTGATTAATCCACAGTGAAAGATGCTTATAAATTCTTCTCCAATCACACAATGTCTTCACTTTCAGGGGGAAATCTGACATATCAGATTCCCACCAAAATGCATGATCTTATGAGGGTGACTGGTAATGATAAACTCCTATTAGGTACAAACTAACACTCTAGGGGTTTTCTCAGACACCACATGTTCTTCATGTATAAATAAAACTAAAAAATTGTTTACATCTTCTCATTTCCTTCCCTTTTAGTTGATAGATCTAGGAACATTTTTCCAATAGCAATATAGATCGCTTGAAATATGAAAAAATGGACTCTTATTAACTTTTGTGTGGACCAATTATACATCATATTTACAAAGATAATTCAATCCATGCTTGTTTTTTTTATGAATGATATAAGTTGAGAAAAGTAGATGTTTAATTAGTCGGTCTTCCTTTTCCTTATTGACTTGATGTTATGTTATTACTAATTGTATTTCTCTTTGCATATTTATCATAGTTGATGAAGTTCAAAATTCATGGATCTAGATCACATTGTTTTCATTCTTACCTCACAAGTGGTGATGCAAATTCACTTACAAGGGTCCCTTCTCCTTCAAGTCTATTCTTACACATAAAAGAACAATCGATTAGCCTTCATAAGTGTTTTTATGTTCCTTTTCTTATTTTTAGTATGATTGTCCTAAAGGTTGTCTCCGATTGGTCCTTCTATATTTAGGAAAGAAGATAGTTGGTAAATCCACATAACTTCTATCCGATGAATGTCTATTCATCATGTATTAGTTGTATAGATTCACTTTTGCGTATTTTATTTGCATTATGCTCAATATTTCACTTCTCTTATATTTTTAGTAATTATTACATTTGTTTGAAATTTATTATTTATTTATTATTTAATTTGTAGGTTGATACTAGAAGAATAGTTAATCAAATATTTGTTTACAAAATGCTCAAGAAAATGATTAAAGATTGTATATCCTCACTCCCTAATTTCTGAAATTGGAGTGGGGACTAGTAAAGTATAGATGGCCAGTCAAATGTACATAACATTTGCATATAAAATAAAAAATGTATGATTTACCATTAGATACAAATTAAATTTTCTATAGAATAAGTGTATATACTTTTACAAGTTGGTTGGCCGGCCAACAAGATGGATCAATCGATCATGAAGTACATCAAAAATTATAGTAATTTTGTAGAAAGAGTACTTTGGTACTAAAACTACAGATTCCACATCAGATGTCGAATTGAGTGATTCAAGCTAAGTTGAAAAGATAATTTGACTACTTTGGCTCAATAAATCAGCCCTAAATTAGCTTGAAACTCCTATGATGAAAATATGTAGCAAACAGCCTGACAGTCGTTGGATTAATTTGGACGGAACATATATTTTGTGGGTTGATACAAAAGTACTTGGGAGACTTCCAGGGCAAGGGTTCACAACCTATCTCTCCCATCCACAACCCTAACAACCGTCACAAAGATTTGGGGACAAAAGTCGAGTCTTGATGTGAAGACACGCTCTGTTGTAGATCTGGAGTGGAGACTGAAGTTATCATTATGAAGTTGTGACAACACCATTAATCTTCTTCATTATGTTGTTATTTTCTTCATGAGTTTCCTCTTTGATTTATTTTTGTATCATAAACATGTTTAGAGAGTAGATCCGCACTAGAACACGTGGATTAGCCCGCTTCTCATACTCTATTCCTACATTTTTAATTGTTATATGGATGAACATCTGCATTTTTTTGGTAGATAAAAACATTTTTTAATCTTCTTTTAAACACAATTGAGGTCAATCTTATTCATCTTGTATCTCACATAGGCCAAAGCTATCATCAGGAGAGATTACATCAGAATACCGTCACCAACAAGAAACCCGATCATCAAGGACCATCCTCACAACACACAAAACGCACACATCACCTCATCCAATCATCATCGCAAGCGAGCTAGGGAGTCAACCTCCACCTATCTTGTCTCTTAGGTTGGCTAAGTAACCAACCCAATCACCATTAATCAGCCTCACTCGCAAATCCATCAATATTAGGGATGCTATTCACTACTTCTATGGATGAGTGAGTGGAGTATCCATCAACACTCCTAGGTGGCGAACTTGAGTATGCATCACCCCACTGAGGTCCCAAGAAGTCTCCGAGACGTCGTCACCTCAGATGTCGACATGCATCGGCAGAGTCTTGCACCCATCTCGTCATGAAGTTGGCCTTGTCACCACCAGTCACCCTAATGGATGCAGCAACAGTTTCTGATAGGATCTCAGCCTCAATATGTTGAACCAGTGCAACTAAATTGCCCAAGCAATCCCTGCCCTCTGCTGAAGGCACTGGAAACACCGATCGCGTCGAGAAGAGGGCCGCCTCCGGACCTACCTTCTTGCCCCACAGTCTCGTACCAGGTGCCCTGGAGCTCGACACCGAAAGCACGCAACCTCGGCTGAGCATTGGCTCCGCCAATGCCCTCATTGCAGGCACTATAGGCAAACACCTCTAGGGACACGACGAAACAGATGGAGAATCGCATTCCCAGCATCCCATGAGGCAAGTCGCGGCTCTGATAACCATCACCGGGCCGACCCTCAAACACCTTGTGCACATGGCTTGAATCAGCCCCCGGGGTTGCCGCTGTCAAGGGGACGCGAAGAGCTCCGACCCAGATGAATGTTCCATCGGAATCCCCACACCCACCCGGAGCAGTCAACACAGTAGCAACACCGGAATCCATGGGCATAGACTCAAACACCTCGTGAGCATTCTGCCTGGCTAGTTCATCCATACCCCATTCGAAGGAAACAGAATCCACAACGGGGTGGGGGGGGGGGGTGGCGCTGCAACCATCTCATGCTTCTCCTCTACTGATCCAGGGCAAGTGCCGCCTGAAGTCTGAGATGGATGAAAGGACATGGGAAGGGAGGACCTGGTCGTCCTCATCAGGATCGACGCAACCCATCTCGGAGAGTGTCTCCACGTGGGAGTTGATGCCCAAAGTCATCACTGAAGGACACAACTGCCCACTGTCTGGTGTCGTCGACCTTCCCTCTAAACACCCACCCCACTGCTTCGGTGGATTCGGGATCAAAGGAAACCGCTAAGCGTCGCCGCCGCCACACAACCGCGACCAGGACAAGCGACTGCAGCCGTGAGACAACCGCTGTGATCCACATGATCGGCTTGGAGAGCCGTCGGCGTCGACCTCCACACAGATGTCCTCCAATAGCGAGATCGTAGCCGAGCGCGGGCTCCCGTACCCCAACTCCCTGGTGCGCGGCTCCGGGGGAGGCCCCGCTCTAGCCGCCGCACCTAGGGCATCGCCCCTTGGGCGCAACAAGCGGCCGCTCCGCTAGCCGCTCCGGCCACCGCCCCTAGGATTGGATGTGAACGGTCAGTTGAACATCTGCATAGACCATTGATTGTTTAATGGTTACGTTATAGTCTGATCTTATATGTTGCATGATTGTTATAAGGATAGGCATATAGACTATGAAATATAGGATAAGAATACCAAATGAATCTGTTGAACCCTTGATGAGTCCACAAAAGGGCGTTTACTGGGGCAAAAAATAAAGGATTTGTAGGTAACAAGAGCTCGAGCCTACGGGGAGACTTGTCGATTTGGATATCATACTCCGAAAGGATATGAAACCTATTGTCCCCGATTCAGTAATCATGGGATGAATAAAACAATGTTTAGGACAGTCACATAGGTAGTGGTTGTGAACCCCGTTGTCCTGGTAGTTTTATCATAGACTAAAAATTTGTTTGATGCTTAGTTCAATTAATTTCTATTACTTTGTAAATTTATTTAATAAAATAATCTTCAAAGAATTATTCTTATAAATTTCTTTTTGTCCATTATACCATATATCAAATTAGTTCTTAAATTTTTTTTCTTTGGATTTCTATCATAAAGATATACTACAATAACACCAGTATGCTTACGGGTGGTAATTATTGAATGTTACATTAGGTAAAAACTTAGACACCTTTGATTAGGTGAATTTCTTATGCTACAATCTACCACGCCAACTATTGGCGCCTTTGTCGGGGATAATGGGAGTTTTTCTATTTGTAGTCTATTGGGATAAAACTAGGATAATTTTGTCCTTCTTTGTTTTTGTAATTTTATCTCAAGTTTAATAATTTATAGTTTTTTTTATAATTTGTTAGTTTATTTCTATATTTATAGTTGGGTTTTTAATTTTTAGTTTAGCTTTATACTTATTAGTTTGTTTTTATCATTTTTTTAAATTTTGTGAACTCCTATTTTGAATTTTAGTTGTTTTAATAATTTTTAGTTTTGACTTTTGTAGCATAGGTTTTTTCCTTTCTAGCTTATATTTTTGTAATTTATTTTTCTATCTTTAATAAAGAAAAAATTTCTCCATTCAGTGGACAATTATTTTCTTGAGCGTGATACTCAAATCTCTCTATATTTTGGACAACTTGTTTCAATGGAGTGGTTAATCGTAAAATGTACAATATAGAAGATTTGGCCTTTTATATCATGACATATGGGACTTTCGCACATTGAATCCACAAGCAAAAGCAATGAATATTCCAAGGATCAACATCGATCATTATGGTAGCGTGACGTCCCCAGATTTTGGCTTCTCCAAACCCTATTGGGAATGAGATGTCAGTATCCGAAAACATCATCCAATCATATCAGAAAGCGATGCGGAAGCATGATGTGCATACATGAACGTACAACCATAACATTTCTCAACAATAACATGTATATTTATAACATGAATTTTTTTCAAAATGATTTACATATACATATTGAATAGAAAATTCTACAAGTCTGAACATGTATGCTAACAAGATCTTAGACAATAGGTACAACCTGTACAACTTGCTCACATCCTATTCTTTTATCTCATGCTAGCTCTGAACCTAGAAAATATGAGAACCAAAATCATCAACAAAAGTTGGTACGTGGAATTAAAAGCTATACTATGCTGACATATAATATACTCGAAATTGAAGAAACAGAAAGGAAACATTATTTAAGGCGGAGAATCAGGTAATCCCAAGTTATTAGTCATATTTCAATGGACATGTATTACTATGGTGGACTTATCACAAACATAAATATTGGGCCCTATCCCTACGTACCTTGTACCATTAGGGAGGTGCTAGTCAACATTAATACTTTCCCTCTCTAATAGGGAGATTAATGAACCATCAGTAACTACATTCCATTTTCTTTCCTTAGTGTTCTTATTGTTCAAGGCGGAAATGACAATACATATAGATCCACATCCAACAATGTATTTCAAGTACAAACAAGCAAGTACATATATTTAACATCCAGCAAATCTAGTCATATAATTATATCCACGTACCTGAGTTCAGAGATTCATACTTATATTCTGGATCATCTACATCTCTGGTCTCATAATTAAAATTGAGGTTCAAAATACAGATATGAGCTTACTATGTAAATTTCACCATTTATTGAGCATGCATGTACTTATTACATTTTCTTTAGGGTTATTAGCCTTAATTAGCCATATTAATTAAATTATATGATTTTGTGCATCAACATCATAATTATTGACATCATATGGATTCTAAACATAATTATAGACTTACTGACATTTTATCATGATTTTAGGCCATTGTTTGATATTTATTACTCATGAAATAAGAATAATACATCTTACATGATATCACTATTATTGATGCATCAAAATCCTGATATTAGCATTCTACTGTGTTCTACTCATTTTTCTGATAAAAACGCTACCTTACTTGTATTTTTCTGATATATGTGCTAATTACTAGGAATTATTTACGATCTGGACATTTATGAGATATTTACCTACTCGGGGCAATCAGAGTCGGCCACGTGTCCACGTAGGGACATGGCTCCTTACTTGCTGGTGAGGCCAGCGGTTCAAGGCACGCTCGGTCCACTCAAACTAGGTCGGCCGGTCTGGGTCTCTTCTTTCTCCTTCGCGAGAGATTGCTGCGCCCGATGCCTGCTCCGTCGATTCTCAACGCACGAGGTCGCCGCCTCCTGGTGATCCTCCTCTCTTCTTCCCCGCGTTCCTGCCAGGGCGCCGCCATGGAACAGGGCACCCATGGGGATCGACATCCCCCCCTTGCTGCTCAGTTGATGCTTGCGTGCATCGTTTCCAGGAAACGGCCGCCGCCAATTGTGTGCGCTGTTCTCAGCGCCGCACGATGCCCACAAGAGCCCACACTCCCATGCTCCAGTGCTACCATGCCGCTACGAGCTCTGGCAATAGATCGATCGTCCGTCTCCTTTGGTTCTCACGTGATCCTTCTCCCATGCAAAAAGACGCTGATTGTGCGACTCCCTATCTCACAGCCGCCGCCACTGTTGCGTTATCCTTGGGCCCTTCTCCACACCTCCATAGCTCCAGGTCCATGGATCCGTCTCCCGGCTTCTCATCCTTCTAGGTCGCTGCTATTACAGGTCCTCCTCATAGAACCTACCGGCGTTAGCTTCTCCTGCTGTGCACCGCCAGTCTTGGGGCGGGGGTTCCTCTTTGACGCCTGGAGGAGCTCGCTACCTTTTACTGGATCAACGGCCGAGGGTATCACCAAGTGCTCCTCTGAGATCCATCTCCTTGATCCTTTCCATGCTGCCTAACCATGGCGGCTCCTTCTTCAACCTTGACCTTGCTCTCATCAACCGCAGGGTCTGGACACCTCCTCTACTGCTACCTGCACTCCTCTGGTCCTAGATGCTTCCATCACAGATCTAGCTTCCTTCATTCCTCATCTTATCGTCTATTGTATCTGTAGGTAGAGGAGGGGAAAGCAAGTGGAAGGTACATCTCTCTGTTTATATCACTATGCAGGTTTTCCTACGGTCGTTCCACAATTCCGAGCTTATAGGATCTAAACCTCCAACTCAAAACACGTACGTGGAGCTCTGCAGATAACTGGGCAAATGAGGTCAGGAAAACGTGGTCTATCTGTTCTTCTCCCCGCTTTAGATGGAGGTTGAAGGGAGGAGAATGGCCATAGGATTCTAAACATTATTTCCTCATCATATTATATAGCTCTCAAACAAGTTTGATACCAATCTACATTATCTAGTCATGCAAACAGATTCTTCAACTAAGGAATTCCAAAAGGAGGTACATTTATAAGTATTCTAAACTTACTCTATACATCAATTGAACTCTAACATCAACAATATAAATTCAACTTAGCATGACCATGATGCAATCTAGGTTTCATTACTCGATCATATGAATCCACATATACCTCATTTGATATTTAACTACATGTCCTCAAAACTATCCTCAATATATGACCCTAAGGTTGGGGTCATCACATTCACCCCACCTAATATGGAATTTCGTCCTCGAAATTCAACTAGTCTCATTCTTAAATTGATATAAAGGAGTTTTATGCCTATAGGCCACCACTTCTAAGTTCCAAGAGTATCATTATTCTCGATTCATCCTAAGTTGTCTTCTTAGGATATTTAAGCATGTAGGGTGTACCCACCCCACCTTATCTAGGTTGAAGCATCACTTTATTTTAAGGAATTGTAGCGTCACTTAGTATCTTAGTCATCATAGGAGATTCTCATATTTTTGAATTTACATCCTCATAACTCATTAGAAAAAGTGTTTTATTCATATGCATGAAGTTAGGAAGGTGCTACTCTAGCTTCATCTTTCACCTACTAAATCAGACAAGGTGGTGTCGAGATTTCAGGCCATTATTTACCAGAATTATTAGGCTTAACAACATTAGTGTGGTTTATGATCAACATCGTACTAGTATTTTAGCATTAGAGGGGATTATTTTCATCCTTGATATTAGAATTTTTTTCCACTTAAGAAGGGCTTAAGTAACATGCTTGACCATTAGGGTTTCACCCTATGGTATGATATTCATACTCAACTTAGAAGCATACATTGAGAAGGATCAAGTTATGAACTATATTTCCAATCATGTATCCTATAATCCAAAAATATCTTTAAATCAAGTTCACGAGTTCTTCTTTTTTTTTTCTGATGTATTATGTGAAGGGAAAAAGAGAATATACTAAGTTTATACCATGATCTCAGTATCATATCTTTCATGTTTCATATGAAGGGGGAGATAATATTTTAACGTCAAACTTATCATGATTTCAATCTTGGGTGCTACATGTATGATATGGGGGAAAATATAGAATAGGTCAAGCATATACGAGTGACTCCTCATATATAAATCATCTATATAGCTCAAGTGAGGTTTCTATCATCATATATTAAGAAAGAGAAGAAGAAGGGAGAACATGTATTTTGAGTATCGTTTGCACAAAGCATCATACTATCATAACTAGAGTTCATATATTACCTCACTTGCAACTAATGATGAGATTCACAAAATATGTCACTCCAGCTAGGACCTAACTCAGCCAAAGGATTGACTTTATAATATGGGTCATCTACCCATCCTTTTATTTTACCCAATTCTCGCATATAGATTTGAATCATGCATAAGGACTCAACTCAATACTCAAGAGTAATCTAGTGTAGGACTTTTTTTAACACATATCTCATATATTGGAGGCTAGGTTCTATGACCTTCTCCTTGTGGGTCTTACTCTCTCTAGAGTTCACCACATATCTCATCCTACCACTAGACGTCCTCCTTGTATATGAGCTTGAGGCTCATGCACACTCATCTCTATCTTAACTTAGCTTATCTTAAGTAAGAAAAAGGAATGTACTTTCCTCATCAAGATTTTTCATAAATTATACAAAATTGGATTCAACAAGTATACAACTTAAACCTTTATAGGGAAACTTATAGCATCAGAGATCAAACTTAGATAAGATTTCACATGCTTATTTCAACTATCATTCTATCATATAATCTATGTATCACATATCTTGATAAGGCTCTAGACATCTAATCTAGACTACTCTCTCTTCTAGACTGATGTCACTCCCTTTCACTTAGGTTGCATGAACACCCACTACTCTCCTGTGTGAGGGACACATTTTTATATTTACATATAGGTAATAAAATATTATATAGTTTTCCTCTGAGAAAGAAGACGTCAGAGAAAACACTCGAGGCTCGAGCCAATTGGAAAACAAAACCAAACCAGCAAAACGAGTGTCCCACACACAGTAGATAGTCTAGTACCATGTCACCTAGTGAAATGGTGAGAACAAGATGTAGACTAATGTAGCTACCCAATACATATGAGCTCTATATGGAAAGGGTTTCTCACACTTGTCTAAATCTAGTTCTCGAACATCTAGGTTCTAACTTAGAGGCTAAGTCAAACCTTATTCCTATAGAACAACTTACTAAGTTTCTAATGTTTAAAGTGAAAGGTGAGATTTAGGTTTATTGTTTCATGGTGAGCAATTGTTATGTGTAGCTATTCTTCATGCTCTGATACCAACTATCTCATCCTACCACTAGATATCCTCCTTGTATAAGAGCTTGAGGCTCAACGTATATGAAGCAAATTGTAATCAATAACATTTTAGGGGATTAGATAAGGAGTCACTCTGAGAAGATGATTTTTTAGATGAGGAAGACTACAACAAGTAGTATTATGAGAATTATAGTGAAGATCATTATTATGCACATCAATATCCACCTAATATAGATGAGAGGATGGAGGCCCTCTAGAAGGTATTAGTTGACAAACAAGAAATACTACTTGACCAACAAGCAATCCTAGTCATTGTAGAAGCCTGGGATAAAAGAACGAAGGTACAATTTTCCCATCTGAAAGAAAAAATCTCCAACAACATGATGCTCCACCACCCTTCCATAATATAGGCCAAAATCCATATGATTATTTTGATCAACAAACATTAGTCGAGCCCATTCAATAAGATAAACAACCAACTTCTATTGCATATTGAGTATTTTTTTATGACGAGGTACAACCACAACTGTACATATACATTCCATCACTATTTCATTTTTCTATCTGCTCTCCATTTTTATTTCCTACAAATATCATGGATTAGTTGGATGTGTTGCACATGGAAGATCTAGAGCTACATGTTGACATTGTGAAGGACCCCTCTACTTCTATTGTGTTTGATGTTGATTGTGTGGTAGACCTTGAGCATCATCTACAGAAAAATACTTTTTGACCAATTTTACAAATGATACAACTCCTCCTATGACACCGCCACATCTTTTTTTCATACTATCTTAACCATAAAAGAAGGTAGTCAACTTCCATTATATACATATGATTAGAGTGTGAGGCCATCAAATGGGGATCGTTCCTACATTGTGCTACTTCTCATTGATCGTACTACACTTCCTCTATTTATGGATGAGTATTAGTGGATCATTTTGGATGGATTGTGGGGTAAAAATAAATTACTTCAAGCATCCACACAATGCTTTTGAGCTACCATATCCATCAGATCACATTTTGGGCATCAAAAATCTCATTTTCAAGGTGTTAGTCCTTGTTCATATTCCTTTTAGCTATCTCTTTGAGTTTCTAGAACCTATTGGATAAGCATTGATGATTTCTTCCCCTCCATTGTGGGTTTAGTATTTGCTTGGGGATGAGAAAATTTCAAATCCCATAGTGGAGGGTGGGTGGTATGCACCCCTTTCCACTCAAACCTATCTCTTTAATTTGCTTTTTTTTATTTCAACATTTTTTTAGCTTTGCATGCATCTATTGCATTTAGTTTACTTTCATTGCATGCAACTTAAAACTACTTTTATTTTTAAGTCATAATTCTTACAATATTAGTTGAAGTCATTATCTACTTGGTTTAGCTATTAATCATGTTGAATTGTATATATAATTTTTCATACAACCCCCTTGTTTGAAGTAAATCCTTGATGTTAGATATATTTTGAAAAACATGCCCATGGTTAGAAATCACTATTTTTAGCCAATAAATATAAGCATCATGTTCCCTAAAATAGATGACAAGGTGTTTGGTATTGAGCGTAGTCAAATGAAACATGTCTCTTTATTGATTACAATATCATGTTTGTGAAAATTTCATAATCCTGCCTGTGACATGATGTGATTGAATTATCTATATGCTCTGAGTTGTAACATATGAGATGTGTAAGTTCAACCGTCTTCTACATTTTCTATCACCATATTACCCCCCATTATCCAAATAAAAAAAATCTATAATGTGTGCCACTCACTAAGCTTGGGGTGGTAAACCCTCCGTCTACCTCTATAATCGCTTCTCATACCCCTCTTTGTGTAATAGGGGCCTATCAGCAATATAAAAAAATATGTTAATGTGCACAAAAGAAAAAAATTATACAATGTATGTATTTACACCAGTAAAAAGCAATTTTGAGTTGAATAGAGCAGACATTGGTAATTCTTCTTTCATGCCCCCATTTACTCTAGTTTCTCCCAGGGGAAGCAAAATACCTCCAAAACAACCTTCTGCAACCAGACTTGTTCTTATACAAAATTATCATAGTAATATTTAGGATTAATATTTAGGATTATCTGAAATATTAAGAATATTGTATTTTACTATAATATAGATTTTCGATATAGAAGAATGTGTGTGAATCAAAGGTAGGATAGAGAATATTAAAAATTATGTTATGTGATTTAAGGAAATTTGAGTTTCTTGGTCGTGCCTGGTGGTATGCATTCAAATATGATGTGAATATGAGGCATGTACATTGGTCAAAATAAGCTATTTGGAGACTATATTACATTTTTTGTTACCTGAGGATGAGCAATGCTCAAACATTTTTTAGTTGCATGTTATAATTAGTTTTTCATATTTTATTTGCATTCTACTCAATATTTATATTGTTTTATGTTTTGAATAAGTTATGAGATTTGTTTATATTTTCATTTATTTTCTATATTTTATTTGTAGCTTGATACAATAAGAAGATAGAAGAAAATATCCCTTTAGTAAATGTCCAAGAAAATGATCCAAAATTGTATATCCTCACTCCCCAACTTTGACTATTGGAGTGAGGATTAGTAAAGTATATATAGTCACCCAAATGGCCATACCTTTTGCATACTGACTGAGAATCATACGAGTATAAAAACCATTGAATGAAAAATTCATTTTTATACAAAATAAGTATATATATACTATTACAAGTTTTTCGGCCAACTGGGAAGGCGGATCGATTGGAGATGAAGTCCTATAGAAATTACAGTAACTCTGCACAAAGAATATATTGTTACTAAAATGACTCTACATTCCACATTAGATGTTGGAGTTAAGTGATTTTAGTTGGGTTGGAATAATTCCATTAATTGTGTGTTAGCACTACTTTGGCATGAAAAAGTGACCCTACAATCACTCGAAACCCCTTTAAAAGAAATTTGAAAGAAATGGGGTAACAATCATTTGATTAAGTTGGATGGATCTGATATTTTATAGGTTGATACAAAAACACTCAAGAGACTTATAGAAAAAGATTTCACCCCCTATTTTCTCCCATCCACAATCATATCCTCTGCCAAGGAGAGCCTGAGATGAAATCCAATGATTTGGCGTGAAGACGTTACATGTTCCCCCTAGATCATGACCGGAGACGGAAGTTATCGTTTGGGAGTTGTGAGGAGAACATTGACATTCTCCTTTAGATTTCTATTTTGTCTATGAGATTATTCTTCTTGTCTCTTTTTTTGTATCATGAACACATTTAGAGAGTAGATACTTGTTGGGATACAATGATTAGCATCTCTACCCATACTCTATTTCTACATTGTTAATGGTGATTTGTATAATCGTCTAGATTAATAATCAATTATTTAATATTTTCTTTATAGCATGATGATAGATCTTGTATGATTATTAAAATCCTAGATCTAGAGATATTTAAATCTAGGATTAGGATATATAATGATTTCATCGAACTAGGGATGAGACCACAAAAAGGTGTTCTCTAGGGAAATAGATTAAGGATCCATAGATAATTAGACCCTGAGCGTATGGGGATATCAGTCTATGTAGATTTTTTATTCTAAAAGGATATAAAACCCATTGGTGCCAATTCATTATTTGTATGAATTAGTGAAGAAATGTTTAGAACAATGGCTTAAGTGGTGGTGGTGAATTTTTGTCATCTGATAATTTAATCATAGTGTAAAAATCAGTTTCTTGCTTTGTCTTTTTATTTTTGTTGCTTTGTTAATTTATCTAATCAAAACAATTTTAAAAGATTTATCCTTGTTCGTTGGTTTTGTCCATTATGCTACAAATCCAATTAGTTCTTAAAAACATTGTGTTGTTGGTTTGATCCTAAAGCTATATTGTGAGAAGACTTGTCCTCTTGAGGGTGGTGATTATTGCATGTTAGATTAGGTAAAACCTTAAGGACATTTCCTTAGGTGAATTTCTTGTGCTATAATCTACAATATCACTATCCTCTTACTCCCTTAAATACTCTTGGGCAAACTTTGCAGCTATGCATTTTTATCTTTCATATATTGAATGCATGGAACATATATAAAATGAGAACTTAAAACAAAATCCAAATGATCTCATGAACAATGTCAACAACATAGTTTTATGCCAATCATCTATGGTGATCAGGATATGCCATATAAATAACAAACTTGCAACATGTTTAATTAGAATAAATTTTGACCATTCACTAGTGTTTCTAATTACAAAACTACATGCAAAAATGCAATGAACTCGATGATATCATAGTCACTCTGAATAAAACATGATCGTTTGTTTATTATGATTTAGAATAGGCCATGTATATGAATAATTGACCTTATATGAGATTCATCTTGTAATTTTTTGTTTGAGTATAGGCCAACAAACCATCAGGTTTACCCAATGTATGTCGGTATACTTGTAGTTGAAACAGTTGATATCAACATGACCAAGTATTCCAACCATAATGATTCCTAACAACAAGTCCAGACATCAAAGTGATTTAATAATGCATTAATGAGAAATTAACAAGAATTCCTAAGATGTTGACTATGTGATAGTATAAAAAGTTACTTTCTAATGCAAATGTAGTAAACAGTCATGTAAAAGTTGTTAGAAAATGTATTTGTGTGGGAATAGCCATGGGTTTTAGTGTGAGACTGTAACACCCCTGACCTGGGTTATGACCTAACCCTGGATGTTTTGCCTAAATATGTAATTAATATACTTGTGAACACTCCCTGGCATGTAATTAAGTTCCTCAGGAACATTTACTTTCAATTTTGCTCCTTTTTGTATAAAGTTGTAGCATTGTGTTGTATGCAGGGACCTATGTGCAAATTACCCAGTTTAAGGGTTGAACTTGCAAATTCACAAGATAAGATGTTCCTTTGATGTTGAGACATCATGAGAATGATTATGGTAAAGTTTGAGGGATTTCCCAAGCTTGAGCACCAAGGTGCAGCTGTGGAAGCAATTCCCATGCTTAGAAACCCTAATTTGGGGTAAAGTGCGATTTACCCAAATTGAGGGGTCCAAGTTGTAATTATTAATATCTAGAACATCTTTTATGACCTTGTAATCATTTAGAGTAGAAATGATGAAAGGAATACATCATTTAATAATCAGATGAGATAAATGATCTTTGTGATAGAAATCACCTAAAATGGGCATGAAACCCTTTCATGTATGTACCCTAGTTGAAGGTTGGATTCCTTTACCCCTAGATCTTGAGATTTCATGAGATTTGCATAAGGATAGATAGGTTTGGTCGTGCCTTTGAGCAAGGAGGGACCTAGATGTGATTTCCAATCTTGTGAGGTCCTTAGGGTGTAAAAGAGGCTAAAGTATATAAGCCCTTTTCCCTTGCAATTAAGTGAACGAATTTTCTTTCCTTCACTTCTCTTATTTTCTTTCTCAAACGACCAAGGATAGCTCTGGAGCTCAGGGGGGGCGACCAACCTGTTCTAGGTAAGAGAACCCCACCTTCTAGCTCGAATTCATGGAGGAATTCACTTTCTAAGGTTGGTTTTGTGGTTAGCTTACTTAGTCTTCTTGTTCTAGCCGACCAAAGCAACGTTTCCTTGGAGAATTCACCTCTGACCAAGTTGTGGAAGCTCAAGGACGCCATTAAAGCTTGGATCTTGAAGGCTTGGAGCTCTAAGATCAACCTTTAGGCGGGTTTTATAACTCTAAACTTATGCTTTATATGTATGCTCAATTCTTGCAATTTACTTGGTAAATTCTCCTTCTACCTCCCTTCTTCCTTGCACGTTTGCAAGCAAAACAGTGGGGGAACCGACCTTGCAAGAGGTTGAAGATGAGGGGCATGATTCCCTATGTTACTTTTTCAAATGACCTTGGACCCTTTTGGTCCAAACGGTTGCAAACCGTTTGGGTTCAAACGGTTTCAAACCGTTTGCTCTCAAACGGTCTTGCAAGACCGTTTGGATTGAAACGGTCTCAAGACCGTTTGAAAGAGTTGACCAAGGGACGACCGTTTGAGGGTATGTTCCTAACATATTGAATTTCATTTCTGCAAAGAATCAAAGTTTAATTCTTAACCGATTGAGAGTTGAAGGCACCTCAACATGAAACCCTAATCGGGTGAAAAAGTGCTGATTTAACATATAGATCTTGTTGATTTTTTGGGTTGAAGGACCCAAACGGTCTCAAGACCGTTTGGGGATTCCTCCAAACGGTCCTAAGACCGTTTGGGCACAACCCAAGACCGTTTGAAGGTCTAGGGTTAATTTAATCTAATGGTTTGAGGGTCCAATTGTAGGAAATTGATGAATTGATGAAAATTGCTGATTTTGACCTAATTGGACTTCAACCTTAGTCAAAATAACTTGGTTTTTGGTCAAACTTTTGGCAAACGGTCTTAAGACCGTTTGGATGATGTCCAAATGACCTCAAGACCGTTTGGGCCAAGTTTGAGCCCAATTGGAGGTCAATTGATAGGTTCAACCTTGAATTGATTCACATTGTTGAACATTGATGACCAATCGGTTTGAAACCCTAATTAAGAACGATTGAACCCTAATTGGCTTGCAATTGAGGGTCAATTGGAGGTCTAAGTGGTTAAGGCTAACCCTAATTGACTCAATTTATAAGTGGTTAGCATACCTTTAACCAATTGAGGGCTTCAACACACTTATCCATGAACATTGGTAACCTTTGAACCACTTTGGAGGTCCAAACGGTTTGAGCCCTTTTTGGACCAAACGGTCTCAAGACCGTTTGGATCCAAACGGTCTCAAGACCGTTTGAGACCAAACGGTCTCAAGACCATTTGGGGCCAAACGGTCTCAAGACCGTTTGGGCTCAAACGACCTCAGGATCGTTTGGTCCAATCGATCTCAAGCAATTCTGATCAAACGGTCTCAAATCGATTGAAGCTCCAAACGGTTTGGAAGTCAACCCTTCCAAACGGTCTTCACCTCCAAACGGTCTCAAGACCGTTTTGGTGGTTGAAACCGTTTGAAGGTTGAAACCGTTTGGAGGTTGGTGATGGTTTGTACTTAACCATTTGATGATGTAATTAGTTCAATGATAATCCAAACTAAAACCTAATGGTAACCTAGGTCATTAAGGGACTATGTGATTAGTGAGTTAAACCATGATGGTGATCATGTGGCAAATTACCAAAATACCCTTGAGGGGTCTAAAGGGATAAAACCTTGTTCTAATCAAACCCTAACCACATGATGTTGATGTTTTGGCTTATGTTAGTCAATGGAGACTTATCTCAACCTAATCTAGAGTGGTGTTGCCACCATCTACAAGTAAGAAGAGAGAGAAAGTATTTCTAGAGAGAGAAAGTATCCTAGAGAGAGAGAGTAAACTTTTTAAGGTGGAAACTTAAGTGAGATACTTCTTTTACACATGAATGTGCATGATTAGGGAATGACCCACCTATGTGAGGTCATGGAAACCCTTATTATGATATCTAATGGACCTTAATCTCAATTAAGAGTCTTAATGATGATGTTTCTCTTACATGATGATGTAATGAGTACAATTCACCATAGAGTGAATAGTAAACCCTAATTTTAGGGTAAAGACATAAAAGATGAATAGTAAACCCTAATTGACAGGGTTATTGAATTAAACCCTAGTTGAGGGTGATTCCATGTGAAACCCTAGTTGAGGGTGATTCCAAGTGAAACCCTAATTGGGAATGCATCCCTAATTATTGAATTGTTTACTATTATCTGATGAACTAACCATGCAGGTTGTTATGAGATGATGGTCACACCCAGGTATGGAATACCATGTTATATTCATTGAAAGCATGTCTTAAGCTTTATGAATAGTGAACCATCTTGATGCACTGCTAAGTGACATCTATAGTGAGTTATGGGCTGTAAGAGCCATAAACACCATCAAGGTCATGCTTAATAGATGACTTGTGATGAGATAACTGAACTGGTGATTGAAATGAGTTAGGCCTGCTACATTTTAGTATTCTCATATATAGCTGTGATGCTAATGTCTTTGTATGATGTTAAGAATACTGAATGTACCTAACTAATCAAGTGAAATGTAGAGCCCTGATCATAGATCCATCATTGTCAGAGTCTAAATGATGGTGAAACAGGTTTTCCCCAGGGAATTCCTAGATCATATACTTTTGAGTATATGGGGTACATGGATGTGTAGAACCTTACATCCTAGTGTAGGTATTTGATGTAGATTCTTGTAGTCCGTCATACCTTCACTATATGAAAAAGGGTGAGTGGATGATGTAGATTCTAGTAGTCCATCAGACCCCACCATAAAGTCCTAAAGGTGAGATGTATCTCTACACTCCCTTAAAGACATAAATACCGTATCGGTGAAAGATAAACAAGAAATCTTCCGATGATGAAGAGAGTACAGAACGCCACTGTAACTCTAAAATAGCGAAGGTCCAGTTTACCCTGGAGAGCTATTACAAAGACATCCCGCCAGATGTCAAACAATCAATCCTCTAACTGACTGAGGAAGATGAGGTCATAAGAATCCGGCTCTTTTAATGACCTATGTATGATACTGATGTGACTTCTTAGCGATCAGTTGGAGTATGAGTGGTAAGCCTCATCTCCACAGGGCATAACAATAATGTTTGAAAAACATAATCAACAGCGTAGTATATCTGTTAGAATTATCTACGAGTTATTTGATTGATGTTACCTTGAATAGCATAGATGTTCTCATATTTTAATATTGATTGAACTCTTGCTTATCTTCAGAACTGCTAGTGAATATCTTGAAGGCTCTTATTGCTTTAGTTATTCCTTGCTTTACTTATAAAGCCTAGTGGAGAGTTATAACTCTCGCTGGGGCAATTATGTATAATTGTCTCACCCCGTAGACTTCTACTTTTTAGGTGGTCGTCAAAGACGGAGGAACAAGAACACAGGTGACCAATCCCAGCAACAGCAGCATCAGGAGTAGTAAATATCTCAGGTGGAGATCTAGCCTGCTTCATGGTGTAGTTAGAGTCAAGTCCTATGTGTCCTTTGTACTCTCAGGTCCTGGAGTGTTTTGGAGTATGAATTCTTGAGAATTTTTGTATCATGTTGTATATAATTACTCAAGAAGTAATTGTCAGTGATGTAAACGGTTAAATCCTTTTTCTATGGAAAAGGTTTGTGGTTTCAGGCTCTTGTCTCGAAAAGTTTTAATTTCCCGTGATTTTTGTCTTCCGCTGTTTACCGATTGCTTCCGCACATGTTTAAATCGGGATTAATTCGTGGTTTGGAGATCGGAGCCCACAATTAAGTGGTATCAGAGCTCCAGGTTCAGTCGAGTCTACAGAGGCATAGGACTTAGGAAGTTGAGTCTATCTTTAGTATTCCTTCCTTATCTAATAGAATCTTCTACTCCTCAGGAGAAGAAGATACTTAAGATGTCAGAGCCACATGATGGGAATGTGGAAGAAAGTAGTGCTAGTGCACCTCAAGGTGGTGCAGGAGTACCAGAGTTGGAACAGCCTGTACCAGAACAACCTAGAGAGCCACCCCAGTTTGACCCAGATGACATGGGTAATCCAACAGTCTAAACAATGTTTGGGCAGTTTATGACTGCCATGACACACATAACCGACAGGTTGCCTATGCCTGTACCTAGGGCACCTGTCCAGCCTGAGGGGCAAGGTATCGGTAAGACATTCGAACGACTTCGTCGTGTCGGAGCTACCGAGTACCATGGGACTGCTGACCCCGCAGATGCTGATCTGTGGTTGACAGAGCTGGAGAAGGCTTTCAGGATCCTCAACATCCCTGAAGCTGAGAAGGTTAGACATGCTGTCTATCTTCTCAAAGGAAGTGCTGATCACTGGTGGAATATGGAAGAGCAGAAGAGACCTGGGGTAGAGTTCTCATGGGAAGAGTTTCGTCGGGAATTTATCAATAGATATTTTCCAAAGACCTTCCTAGACGAGAAGATCTCTCAGTTTGAGAGACTAAGACAGGGTATGATGAACATTAGCGAGTACGAAGCTAAGTTCATGGAGCTGTTGCGGTTTTGTCCGCACATGGCTGCCACAGAAGAAGAAAGAATCAGAAGGTTTGAGAAGGGGTTGAATGCTGACATGTCTACCCCAGTATCTGCCTTAGAGAACCGAGAGAGATTCTCTACCTTCGTTGAGTCAGTCCGAAGGATAGAGATATCTGTGGTTGAGAAGAGGCAAACACAGAAAAGGTATCCACAGTTCCAGGGTTCTTCATCTATGGACTTTAAGAAGTCTAGATCCTCCGCACCTAACCCTCCACCATCTAGATCTAGTCCTCAGACTCAGTGGTCTCCTAGTAGAGGTAGAGGAAGAGGACAACCACCTCGGGAGACACAGAGTTCTGCATCAATGTCCGCCACTGGACCACAAAGACCACAAGGAAGAAGCTGTTACAACTGTGGCAAAGTGGGACATTTGATGAAGGACTGCCGATCTAGGCCTGTCAGTGTGACACAGCCTCCGAGACAAGGACAACAGGGATCACAGGGAGGACTATCTCAAGGAACAGGTCGAGGACGCGGGCAAGCGTCTCAAGCTGGATCATCAGCACCACCTCAACAATAGGCTACGGCGAGGTTCTATGCTATGAACCCACCAGAGGCAGTGGTCAATCCACAAGTAGTGACAGGTCAGATGGAACTTTTATATTCTGATATGTCTAAATCTTATGTAGTATCTGTTTTGATTGACCCGGGTGCTACGCACTCTTTCATCACTCGAAGAGTGATTCGTAACTGCAATATGATAACTAGTCATAGGGCAGATAAGTTGTTGTTGGAGACTCCGTTGAGTGGGTCTGCTGTTCTGCAAGAAGTATGCTCTCCTTGCGTACTTTTCTTTGCTAAGCATCGCATTCAAGTGGATCTCATACCGCTTGATATGCAAGGATTTGATATAATCCTAGGGATGGATACCTTGGAAAGGTATCGAGTTGTCTTGGATTGTGAGTCCAAGTTGGCAGTGTTTGCTGAGGAAAGCAACACATGGATCTTTCAAGGTGAAAGAAAGATTCTGCCCACCTGTCTTGTATCAACTATGGTTGCTGATAAGTTGATGAGGCAAGGATGCTACACATTCTTAGCCCATGTGGTAGATGTTACCAAGGAGAGTTCCAACCCTGCTGAAGTTCCGATAGTCAGGGAATTCGAGGATGTGTTTCCCGAAGAACTTCCTGGTATACCACCACCCCGGGAAATTGATTTTGAGATCAATTTGGTCCCAGATACGAAACCCATAGCCCAGACTCCGTATAGGATGGCGCCTGCTGAGATGGCAGAACTCAAGAAACAGCTTCAAGAGTTACTTGAGAAGGGTTTCATCCGACCGAGTACCTCACCTTGGGGTGCTCCGGTTTTGTTTGTTAAAAAGAAATATGGATCGATGCGGTTGTGCATTGATTATAGACAACTCAATAAAGTAACAATAAAGAATAAGTATCCTTTGCCGAGGATTGATGATCTTTTCGACCAGTTGCGTGGTGCAACAGTCTTTTCTAAGATAGACTTAAGGTCTGGATATCATCAACTCCGCATTAAGGACAGTGACATATCTAAGTCTGCCTTTAGGACAAGATATGGTCACTATGAGTTCACGGTTATGTCGTTTGGACTAACCAATGCACCGGCTGCATTCATGGAACTCATGAATAGAGTCTTTCGACCTTTCCTTGATCAGTGTGTAGTCGTCTTCATAGATGACATACTGATTTATAGTAAGGATGCTCAACAGCATGAGCAGCACCTTCGCCAGACTTTGACCTTGCTAAGAGAGCATAAGATATACGCTAAGTTTAGCAAGTGCGAGTTTTGGTTATCTGAAGTGTCTTTCCTTGGACATGTGGTATCTGCCTCGGGAATTCGTGTTGACCCTGCAAAGGTAGAATTTGTTCTGCAGTGGGAACAACCGAAGACACCGACGGAGATTAGAAGTTTCTTGGGGTTAGCTGGTTATTATCGAAGGTTTATTAAGAATTTCAGTTCTATAACCTTACCTTTAACCAAGTTAACCCGGAAGGATGTTCCTTTTGCTTGGAGTAATAAGTGTCAACAGTCTTTTCAGCTGTTGAAGGAGAGGTTAACAAGTGCACCTGTGCTTGTGTTACCTGAGCAAGGAAAGGAATATATAATCTTTTGTGATGCCTCCAAGAATGGACTTGGATGTGTGTTGATGCAGGATAAACAAGTGATTTCTTTTGCTTCCCGACAGCTTAAGAAACACGAGGAGAATTATCCAACACACGATCTAGAGTTAGCTGCTGTGGTCCATGCCTTGAAAATCTGGAGACATTATCTCTACGGAGAGACTTTTCAGATTTTCACAGACCACAAGAACCTTAAGTACATCTTCACTCAGCATGAGCTTAATATGAGGCAACGTCGCTGGATGGAGTTAATCAAGGACTACGATTGTACGATTGATTACCATCCGGGCAAGGCCAATGTGGTTGCAGATGCCTTGAGTAGGAAATCAACAACATCAACCATGGATAGGGCACAACTAAGTTCCTTAGTATGCTCTAGAAGAGATATGCTTATCTCTTTAAGGCAAGACAATGTGCAGTTGAAGGCATCATTGTTAGCTGGTCTGTTAGCTGAGATGCAGATTAAACCTACCTTAAGAGAGCAGATAAAGGAGGCACAACAAGTAGATGCTTTTGTACAACAGATTAGATCTGAGTTGGGTGATGAGAAGCGAGAAGGTTTTCATGAATCGGATGACCAGGTGGCATGCTATCATGGAAGGATGATAGTGCCAGATATGGATAACCTAAGGAAATTAGTCCTGGAAGAAGCTCATTCTTCGATGTATGCTATGCATCCAGGGAGCACCAAGATGTATCGAAATTTGAAAGATATGTATTGGTGGCCTGGGATGAAGAAGGATGTAGCTGAGTTTGTCCTGAGGTGTCCTGTGTGTCAGCAGGTCAAGGCTGAGCACCAGAAACCTGCAGGAACAATGCAACCCTTACCCATACCACAATGGAAGTGGGACCATGTGACCATGGACTTTGTTGTTGGCCTACCTAGGACAAACAAAGCACATGATTCCATTTGGGTAATTGTTGATAGGTTGACAAAGACAGCGCATTTCTTACCTGTCAAAACAACCTATTCTGCTGAGAGGTTATCCCAGATATATGTTCAAGAGATAGTGCGTTTGCACGGAGTTCCTGTCACTATAGTTTCTGACAGAGGTCCCCAGTTTACAAGTCGCTTTTGGGAGCAGCTACACAGAGCCTTAGGCACCAAGCTAAGGTTTAGTATAGCCTTTCATCCCCAGACTGATGGATAGTCAGAAAGGACTATACAGACCTTAGAAGATCTGTTGAGAGCATGTGTTCTCCAGTTTACCGGGAGTTGGGATCTACATCTAAGCTTGATAGAGTTTGCCTATAACAATAGCTATCAACATAGCATTGATATGGCACCATATGAAGCCTTATATGGTAGACGTTGTAGATCACCCTTGTGTTGGTATGAAACTGGTGAGCACCAGTTGTTAGGCCCTGATCTTGTGCAGCAAACTATAGAAAAGATTAAAGTAATACAACAACAGCTTAAGACTGCACAAGATAGACAGAAATCATATGCCAATAAACGTCGTAGACCCCTAGAATTCCAGGTTGGAGACAGAGTGTATCTCAAGGTCTCACCTTGGAAAGGAGTCCTTCATTTTGGGAAGAAAGGAAAGTTAGCTCCTAGATTTATGGGACCTTATCCAATCGTTGAAAAAGTGGGAAAGGTGGCCTATAGACTAGAGTTACCTCAGGAGTTGCAGAAGTTGCACCCTGTGTTTCACATTTCCATGCTGAGGAAATGTCATCCAGATACCGAGTCAGTTCTACAACCTATGGAAGTAGAATTGAATGAAGATATAACGTATGAGCAGGGACCGATGTCAATCCTCGATAACAGAACTAAAAAGTTAAAGAAGAAGGATATAAGCCTTGTAAAAGTCCTCTGGAACCATCGTGGTGTTGAAGAAGCCACTTGGGAACTAGAAGATGAAATGAGAAGAAAATATCCTGCTCTTTTCATATAATATGCTTTATCGATTTCGGGGACGAAATCCTTTTGAAGGGGTAAAGAATTTGTAACACCCCTAACCTGGGTTATGACCTAACTCTGGAAGTTTTGCCTAAATATGTAATTAATATACTTGTGAACACTCCCTGGCATGTAATTAAGTTCCTCAGGAACATTTACTTTCAATTTTGCTCCTTTTTGTATAAAGTTGTAGCATTGTGTTGTATGCAGGGACCTATGTGCAAATTACCCAGTTTAAGGGTTGAACTTGCAAATTCACAAGATAAGATGTTCCTTTGATGTTGAGACATCATGAGAATGGTTATGGTAAAGTTTGAGGGATTTCCCAAGCTTGAGCACCAAGGTGCAGCTGTGGAAGCAATTCCCATGCTTAGAAACCCTAATTTGGGGTAAAGTGTGATTTACCCAAATTGAGGGGTCCAAGTTGTAATTCTTAATATCTAGAACATCTTTTATGACCTTGTCATCATTTAGAGTAGAAATGATGAAAGGAATACATCATTTAATAATCAGATGAGATAAATGATCTTTGTGATAGAAATCACCTAAAATGGGCATGAAACCCTTTCATGTATGTACCCTAGTTGAAGGTTGGATTCCTTTACCCCTAGATCTTGAGATTTCATGAGATTTGCATAAGGATAGATAGGTTTGGTCGTGCCTTTGAGCAAGGAGGGACCTATATGTGATTTCCAATCTTGTGAGGTCCTTAGGGTGTAAAAGAGGCTAAAGTATATAAGCCCTTTTCCCTTGCAATTAAGTGAACGAATTTTCTTTCCTTCACTTCTCTTCTTTTCTTGCTCAAACGACCAAGGATAGCTCTGGAGCTCAGGGGGGGGTGACCAACCTGTTCTAGGTAAGAGAACCCCACCTTCTAGCTCGAATTCATGGAGGAATTCACTTTCTAAGGTTGGTTTTGTGGTTAGCTTACTTAATCTTCTTGTTCTAGCCGACCAAAGCAACGTTTCCTTGGAGAATTCACCTCTGACCAAGTTGTGGAAGCTCAAGGACGCCATTAAAGCTTGGAGCTTGAAGGCTTGGAGCTCTAAGATCAACCTTTAGGCGGGTTTTATAACTCTAAACTTATGCTTTATATGTATGCTCAATTCTTGCAATTTACTTGGTAAATTCTCCTTCTACATCCCTTCTTCCTTGCACGTTTGCAAGCAAAACAGTGGGGGAACCGACCTTGCAAGAGGTTGAAGATGAGGGGCGTGATTCCCTATGTTACTTTTTCAAATGACCTTGGACCCTTTTGGTCCAAACGGTTGCAAACCGTTTGGGTTCAAACGGTTTCAAACCGTTTGCTCTCAAACGGTCTTGCAAGACCGTTTGGATTGAAACGGTCTCAAGACCATTTGAAAGAGTTAACCAAGGGACGACCGTTTGAGGGTCTGTTCCTAACATATTGAATTTCATTTCTGCAAAGAATCAAAGTTTAATTCTTAACCGATTGAGAGTTGAAGGCACCTCAACATGAAACCCTAATCGGGTGAAAACGTGCTGATTTAACATATGGATCTTGTTGATTTTTTGGGTTGAAGGACCCAAACGGTCTCAAGACCGTTTGGGGATTCCTCCAAACGGTCCTAAGACCGTTTGGGCACAACCCAAGACCGTTTGAAGGTCTAGGGTTAATTTAATCTAATGGTTTGAGGGTCCAATTGTAGGAAATTGATGAATTGATGAAAATTGCTGATTTTGACCTAATTGGACTTCAACCTTAGTCAAAACGACTTGGTTTTTGGTCAAACTTTGGGCAAACGGTCTTAAGACCGTTTGGATGATGTCCAAACGACCTCAAGACCGTTTGGGCCAAGTTTGAGCCCAATTGGAGGTCAATTGATAGGTTCAACCTTGAATTGATTCACATTGTTGAACATTGATGACCAATCGGTTTGAAACCCTAATTAAGAACGATTGAACCCTAATTGGCTTGCAATTGAGGGTCAATTGGAGGTCTAAGTGGTTAAGGCTAACCCTAATTGACTCAATTTATAAGTGGTTAGCATAGCTTTAACCAATTGAGGGCTTCAACACACTTATCCATGAACATTGGTAACCTTTGAACCACTTTGGAGGTCCAAACGGTTTGAGCCCTTTTTGGACCAAACGGTCTCAAGACCGTTTGAGACCAAACGGTCTCAAGACCATTTGGGGCCAAACGGTCTCAAGACCGTTTGGGCTCAAACGACCTCAGGATCGTTTGGTCCAATCGATCTCAAGCAATTCTGATCAAACGGTCTCAAATCGATTGAAGCTCCAAACGGTTTGGAAGTCAACCCTTCCAAACGGTCTTCACCTCCAAATGGTCTCAAGACCGTTTGGGTGGTTGAAACCGTTTGAAGGTTGAAACCGTTTGGAGGTTGGTGATGGTTTGTACTTAACCATTTGATGATGTAATTAGTTCAATGATGATCCAAACTAAACCCTAATGGTAACCTAGGTCATTAAGGGACTATGTGATTAGTGAGTTAAACCATGATGGTGATCATGTGGCAAATTACCAAAATACCCTTGAGGGGTCTAAAGGGATAAAACCTTGTTCTAATCAAACCCTAACCACATGATGTTGATGTTTTGGCTTATGTTAGTCAATGGAGACTTATCTCAACCTAATCTAGAGTGGTGTTGCCACCATCTACAAGTAAGAAGAGAGAGAAAGTATTTCTAGAGAGAGAAAGTATCCTAGAGAGAGAGAGTAACCTTTTTAAGGTGGAAACTTAAGGGAGATACTTCTTTTACACATGAATGTGCATGATTAGGGAATGACCCACCTATGTGAGGTCATGGAAACCCTTATTATGATATCTAATGGACCTTAATCTCAATTAAGAGTCTTAATGATGATGTTTCTCTTACATGATGATGTAATGAGTACAATTCACCATAGAGTGAATAGTAAACCCTAATTTTAGGGTAAAGACATAAAAGATGAATAGTAAACCCTAATTGACAGGGTTATTGAATTAAACCCTAGTTGAGGGTGATTCCATGTGAAACCCTAGTTGAGGGTGATTCCAAGTGAAACCCTAATTGGGAATGCATCCCTAATTATTGAATTGTTTACTATTATCTGATGAACTAACCATGCAGGTTGTTATGAGATGATGGTCACACCCAGGTATGGAATACCATGTTATATTCATTGAAAGCATGTCTTAAGCTTTATGAATAGTGAACCATCTTGATGCACTGCTAAGTGACATCTATAGTGAGTTATGGGATGTAAGAGCCATAAACACCATCAAGGTCATGCTTAATAGATGACTTGTGATGAGATAACTGAACTGGTGATTGAAATGAGTTAGGCCTGCTACATTTTAGTATTCTCATATATAGCTGTGATGCTAATGTCTTTGTATGATGTTAAGAATACTGAATGTACCTAACTAATCAAGTGAAATGTAGAGCCCTGATCATAGATCCATCATTGTCAGAGTCTAAATGATGGTGAAACAGGTTTTCCCCAGGGAACTCCTGGATCATATACTTTTGAGTATATGGGGTACATGGATGTGTAGAACCTTACATCCTAGTGTAGGTATTTAATGTAGATTCTTGTAGTCCGTCATACCTTCACTATATGAAAAAGGGTGAGTGGATGATGTAGATTCTAGTAGTCCATCAGACCCCACCATAAAGTCCTAAAGGTGAGATGTATCTCTACACTCCCTTAAAGACATAAATACCGTATCAGTGAAAGATAAACAAGAAATATTCCGATGACGAAGAGAGTACAGAACACCACTGTAACTCTAAAATAGCGAAGGTCCAGTTTACCCTGGAGAGCTATTACAAAGACATCCTGCCAGATGTCAAACAATCAATCCTCTAACTGACTGAGGAAGATGAGGTCATAAGAATCCGGCTCTTTTAATGACCTATGTATGATACTGATGTGACTTCTTAGCGATCAGTTGGAGTATGAGTGGTAAGCCTCATCTCCACAGGGCATAACAATAATGTTTGAAAAACATAATCAACAACGTAGTATATCTGTTAGAATTATCTACGAGTTATTTGATTGATGTTACCTTGAATAGCATAGATGTTCTCATATTTTAATATTGATTGAACTCTTACTTATCTTCAGAACTGCTAGTGAATATCTTGAAGGCTCTTATTGCTTTAGTTATTCCTTGCTTTACTTATAAAGCCTAGTGGAGAGTTACAACTCTCGCTGGGGCAATTATGTATAATTGTCTCACCCCGTAGACTTCTACTTTTTAGGTGGTCGTCGAAGACGGAGGAACAAGAACACAGGTGACCAATCCCAGCAACAGCAGCATCAGGAGCAGTAAATATCTCAGGTGGAGATCTAGCCTGCTTCATGGTGTAGTTAGAGTCAAGTCCTATGTGTCCTCTGTACTCTCAGGTCCTGGAGTGTTTTGGAGTATGAATTCTTGAGAATTTTTGTATCATGTTGTATATAATTACTCAAGAAGTAATTGTCAGTGATGTAAACGGTTAAATCCTTTTACTATGGAAAAGGTTTGTGGTTTCAGGCTCTTGTCTCGAAAAGTTTTAATTTCCCGTGATTTTTGTCTTCCGCTGTTTACCGATTGCTTCCGCACATGTTTAAATCGGGATTAATTCGTGGTTTGGAGATCGGAGCCCACAGAGACCAATAAGTTTTAATATATATATATATATATATATATATATATATATATATATATATATATATATATATATATATATATATGAGGGATGAATATTGATATACGTGTGTGGTTGTAATGGACAAATGAATTGCAAATTAAAGATATTCACAATAACACCCTGTGTCCTACTCAATGCGGATCAAGTGTGTTGGGTTTGGAATGTAGAAAATTTTGTTGCTCCTTGGTCTGAGATTTGGTGAAGAAGTCTATGACATGGATGTTGGAATGAAGATAATGTTGATATATGGTATTATTATGAGAGGAAGATCTAGTTAAAGAATCATTAGTGCCAATATTCTTTGCTAGCACATGCTTGACTAGATATGAGGCAATTTGAATTGCATTCTTGTTGTAATATAACAAAGAGTAGGGGCATCAAGGAATATACCAAAATCTTCAAGTAGCAATTAGAGACAAATATAATCTCATTAGTAGTTCTAACTAGTTTGTAACTTAACTTCAATACTAGTACGAGGTTAATCAGTTTGCTGACTTCCACATTAGTATGGAGGTTCTAAAGGTAATCAAGAAGGTGGTCACATAACATTGATCAACTAGATCACTAGTCTGTGTGTCATCTTAGTGGTATACAACTAATCAAGATGTTTCTAGTGAAGAAAAGAGAGTATGAGATATCCCACTAAGCTATTTATGATGACCTAGATTTCTCTCTCTTTCAACTTATGTACCTCTTCACTAATTACATGCTCTATTGAACCAAATTACATCCATCATCCTTAATTTTATCACTTGGAGTCACCTTATGCTCAATTGACATGTTAGATTCAATTAAATATCACTTTGTGCTTATGTATTCTATTTTGGGTTTTGAACTATGTGCCATGCTTATTATGTGTCATCAAGTTACAATCACTTTTAAGCCCTTTAAATGAACTCTTCTTGCTATGAAATATATGTCATTTTGTAAGGGATTCAATTATGAATCCAAGAACGCAAAAATCACATCATTTGGACCACCATAACCCGAGTTATATCGCTTGAAGTTTTCTACCTAACACTTGTTTTAATGCAAATTTAGCTTGTTTTTCTTACTCTAGTTGGGCCCGATTGGGGTGTGCGGCCTAATAAGGAGAGGTGCCCCCCTTGCTTTACCTCTTTGATCTAGCAATTTGAATAGCTTCTACGAACCAATCGAGAGGCCCAAAACACTGATCAAGGGATCTCATCCCTCAAATCTTTTAGCCTCAGATTCAACTCCTCATTAGACGGTCACCTTTTATCTTCAACCTCCATACAACATGGTCGGTGGACATGGTGTTGAGATTCACCAACCTTGTTTCCGTACTCTTTGATGCCAAATAGTCACCCATTACACCTTTAAAGCCCCTCCACCTTCTCTTATCCTCTTTTTTATTGCTCTTACACCTACCCTAGTGCCCCCTTTTTCCCTTCTCCCTACTCCTTCACCTAGTAGTGCTACCAGTAGGCCCTTTTAGGCATTTGTGATGCAGGAGATGTTGGCCTTTTTGAAACCAATGCTTGACTTAGAAGATCCTTATGGTTTTAGGCGGTGCACGCTCTTACCTCCCCTACATGATGCATGGGAGTTAATGTTTCTTCTAGCGAGGTGTGCTACCCCACGCCTCCATTGTTGACAACTCCTCAAGTAGGGTTCCCCTTTGGGAGTGACGATGCCATGGCCGTCAGATCGCCCATTGAAGGCTCTGATGACACCTCTTGTTATCCTATCCCCATCAACTAAGAAGAGACGAAACATTATATCACACTCACTTCTTTGGAATAGCTTGGGCACATCGAGGCTGCACGATGGAGATTCAAAGGGCAAGATTTGCCCGGATGCAACAACAATAGGTTATCTTTCTCCCTTCTTTTTCTAGATCCATGCTTGAACTTGGAAAGGGCATATCTCCTCATTCCTTGGGCCATTTTGATCAAATGATATATGATTTTGCATCTAGATAACAAGATCGTTTTAGTGGAACTAGTTTCATGACCTGGTTCTTCTTGTATTTCCACTGATATCTTAAAGAAGATACCTTTTGATCTCTTTCTATATTCTTTTATGCCATATAATTCTTAGGATTAAATTTTATGACCCAAATCTTAATGATAGCCTAAGATCAACTACTTGAAAATATTGATACATTAAGATTCGAAATTTACACATCTGTGTATTCTAAAATGGTCCAATGTTGCTTGAATGACTTAGAATGGGCTTTTAATGTTAAATACGACTCTTGTAATACTTAACCTTATTGATTGTTCCTCAAATCATTATGCTTGACCTAAATTAGTAAATTTTGGTGCATGTTTAACTAAGTTTTGAACTTGTTCATGCTTGTACCCTACTTTGACTTAATAACGACATTGAACCCCCAACATGCTTTATATGGATACTTTTATGTTAAATCTGGACCCATGCTTGTATGTGGGTCTTTGATGTCCAAGATGATCATGTGAAATCAAAATCAGTAATCTTACATCTGCTTTATAACCCTAAATTTCATATTGATCATTCTTGTGTCCTTATGTGCTAAAATGCCCTAATCTTGACTTGATATGTGATCTAGCACACATGTTGATAACTACCCTCTAATATGATGAAAATTATGTGATTTTGACCATCCATTTTGTATTATGATCTAAAATCAATAGCTTGATGATGTCTATGGTGCCTAAGTCAAATGGACCCCACCTATACTCTAATGATGACAATTTTGCATCATTATAACTCAATATGACTAGTCATGCCAATGTTGATGCTTATGTTCACCAAGCTTTCTCAACTCTTATGATTGCTCTATATAAATCATGAAACCCTAATCTTTTGACCACTAATCTTAGTTGTGATGTGTCACCCTAATTTCTAGATGAATACAAGTGGTATGATGTAACATGATAATGGTAATGCATGACCTAGTTTGAGATATTGAAATCAATGGTGAATGATATCTATCTATGTGACACTTCCAACCACCACAATAATGATTAATCAGACATACTCTTGTTGATGACAATCCCAATATACTCATTTGTAATGTCAGGATATTTATGGACTCAATTTCCAAGATCTAGTCAAGATGCTAATTATGGCTTTCTAAATCATGTTGTTAATCATGTGCTCCAGTTGGGGTACGTTTTATCTTCCTATTGACCAGACTAGTGGTATTGAACTTGCTTGTATGATACGATGCTTAAACTATTTGGCTTTATATACTTGTTTGAGATATTTGTTCCCTATGATTAGTGTATTCATTTTTCTTGAAATATGTTGAACAAATCTTGAACATAATTGAACTTGTCTATTATACTAACCTTGTGTACCTACCTAAATTCTCAGGGTAACGGTAGTAGGTATGTTGAAACATGGTTAGCTTATTGAATTAGGTCATGAGGTCCCTCTCATATATACAAGGGTTAGCTAATCATGAGCACCCTTACAGACCCTTCCTTTGAGGAAGTTGGTCAATGGCCATATATTGGTGTTTAAGTATAATGGAAATGCGCCTAAAACACAATTACATTTTAATAAGAAAGTCTTTCATTTTTTTATTTCTTTCTTTTAATCATATTAAGTTTTGGCAAGCATATACATTCCTTAAATCTGTGAGTTTATGTATTAGTGTACTCAACATAGTTATGGTCACGTGTACCCTTTTTTATAATTTTAGGTAACATGTACACTAAGGATCTCATAAGATGGTCGTTCCCTCTGCTATAACTTCTACTCTTACTATGATGACATTGAATGACAAGCAGATGAAATCCTTACGGGTTAACATATGGGACTAAGATCTTGCGTTAGATATTAGTTTAGCTTCCTTGAATGTCATGTTGGGTCTTATCCTGTTCTTGTTTATGGTTTTATTCATGCATATATTATGTGATCCATTCTAAAGATAGATGGCCAGGTCCACTTTCCTTTGGCTATGTAGCCATTAGGAATGTGTACTTAGGGTAATAAATAGTTCTGTGACAAATGGTATTAGAGCAATCACATATCCTCTATGCATTTTTAATAACCCAATTGCACATACCTTAGAAAGTCTTCTAGTATCTCGTCTCCTCTTTAAGGATTACCCTAAGACACTCGTTAGATGATGTTTAGTTAGCTTCTCATCTCCTCATTTGATTCTCCTACTCGTGACTATCAATCACATGATCTATCGATTATGGGCAGCTGATGTATGGTGATAGACTAAAAATTTGAATGCATGGTAAAATTGGAGTAACATAATAATGATGACATGATCTGACCTTAAATTGAACACTCAATTATGACTAATGAAAGTGATCTTGGAGTTAAGAATACATATATGACCTCTCAATTCAGATAAACTCAACCTTATCGAGTCTAGACCACATGGTTTCTATGTTTGAGATAAAATGATAACAATCTTGATAATGTCAGATAAGGACAATTTGTACACGATAACTCATAGTTTATGAGGTCCCTATTTACTTGAATCCATGTTGTCCTATTCTTGACCAAACCCCAAACATTATTAAGCGAAATTTCCCCTATTTCATATGTACCATGAGCCATGAAAAGACAAGTACTTGGACTCTCAAAATCATGACAAAAGACTTTGATACAAGAGGCATATTACCTATTGATTCCCATACATTTTGGTAATCCTTATTTTGAATAATGTGATGGACATGGATCTCACTATTTTTCGATTAAGATCTAACTCTTGGACTTCTCAATTTGACTTCTCAATTTCTAAAATATACCTTTACCTTGACCATGAAAGGAAGGGAACACAATTGTGACCACGATATTGCAAAATCTTAAAATATGGTTTCCCTATTATGACCTTGACCTTGCAAAATCTTGAATTATGGCAACCCGCTTGTGATCTTGATCTTTGATATCGTAATCCTATGAAGTACAATTTGACAATTGATACTCTCCCTGTTTGGATATGCTAGATGGATCATGACTAACATAGACTAATGTCCTAGATTAGGGTGGTCGTTCTCTTATGACTCCCCCAACCTAGGTCACATCCCCTATTCTGACTACATCTAAATTTTCATCTTTTTGATTATTTAGAGTTTGGAAAGGTAACCCCTTCCACACGATTGTGATTTCTTGACCTAAGTCTCAAATAGGTTAGACTTATGATGATATTGATACTCGATCTTGAATCTCAATTTGATGATGATCTTGAAATATGACAATGTTGATTATAGCTTGTGGAATACTTCCTAGAAAGTCCTAGGTCTAGATCATTCATCGACCTTGAACACCATGATATGGAACTTGAGATATCAATTGCTTAATTGTCACTCGATTTTTATATATGTATGAATGATCAACCCTAAGGTATTAATAGGAATCTAAAACCTAGCTTTGAAATGTTTGGATATATGACTTTGATGTCCAAACTTGACTCTCGATATTGAATAATGAAATCTTGACTCATGATTGATGATATTGATATTTATTTGACTCCTATGATCACCTTATTTGGATCTTGAGGTCACCCTCGATATATGATTAATGACTTCTATGTTCTCAAATATTAAAAATAAAAAGTTATGATTATGTTAACTCATTTGATCTATGACTTAGGGTTAAGATCCATGTGGACTAGGGTGGGCCCTTCCAATGATTTAGAACACAAAATCACAATGTCGAAATATGATGCTTGTCTCAAATTGTTGAAATACAAATATCAATCATGGATGTATAACCCCACCTAGGTCAACGTACAACCCTAAATGTTGGGATTGAAAGTCATTTTGTACTCTTGATATAAGAGATCTATTTGTTTAATTTAAATATGCAATCTCTTCAAATTTACTGATATATAGGATACTCTATCCAAAATTGTGAATCATGCAATGATATTTCCAATTTGATGATCTATGTTTCTAGATGTTCTCCATGATGCTCGTTTGCTCGATTTTGGAATGAGATGGATATTATAAATGGTGATGATACCTTATGAGAATACTATGATGATCTTGATGTTAAATGGAAAAATCAATCTCATTTGATGACTTGATTTAATTTTGGGGACATAATTTCTTTTAAGATGGGTTGGATGTGATGACCTAGTTTTTCTCACTCTTTCAACTTATGTACCTATTGACTCATTAGATGCTATATTGAACCCAGTAACCTCCATCACCCCTAATTTGATGAGTTGAAGTCATATAATGCTCAATTGACATGTTATCTTTGATTAAATATCACTTTCCGCTTATGTATGACTCTATTTTGGGTTTTGAACTAAGTTTCATGCTTATTATGTTTCCTCAATTCAAAATCACTTTTGAGCCCTTTTCTTTAACTCTTCTTGCTGTGAAATATATGTCATGCTGTAGAGAATTCAATTATAAATCCAGTAGTGCAAAAATCACATTATTTGGATCATCGTAGCCCGAGATATTATCTCTTGATGTTTGCTACCTAACACTTATATTATTGCGAATTTAGCTTGTTCTTTATGCTACTGGGCCAAATTGGGGTGTGCGACCTAGTAAGGAGAGGCTCCTCCCTTGCCATTCCCCTTTGACCTAACAATCTGAATTGCTTTTGTGGACCAATCACGAGGCCCAAAACAATGATCAAGGGATTTCATCCCTCAAATCTTTTAGCCTCAGATTGAACTCCTCATCTGATGTTCACCTTTTATCTTCAATCTACATACACCATGGTCGACGTCCATGATGCTAAACTCCACCAACTTTGTCTTTCCCTCTCTTTGAATCCAAATTAGTGCCCATTCCACCTTTGAAGCCCCTCCAACTTCTCTTATTCTCTCTTTTCTTGCTCTTCTTCCTACCCTAGCACACGCTTTTTCCATTCTCCATCCTCCTTCACCTAGTAGCACTACCAGCAGACCCTTTTGGGCATCCGTGACGCAGAGGTCATTGGATTTTTTGAAACCACCGCTTATCTCAAAAGATCCTCACTATTGCGGGCAACCTACACTCTTGCCTCCCTAACATGGTGCTTGGGAGTTTGGGTTTCCGCCTTCGTGGTTGAAAACTCCTCAAGTGGGGTTCCCCTTTGGGAGTGACGATGCCAAGCATGCCAGGTCACCCATCGAGGGCTCATAGCCTCCTCTCATCCTATCCCAACAATTGACTAGAGTCAATCCGCTCGGCATGGGCCAGTGGGCGGGCAACACGCGAGATGCCACTCACTTTCTCGGCCCAGATTGAAAACATCCAAGACACACAATGGAGATCCAAAGGCCAGCATTATCCCAGATGCAACAACAATAGGGTATCTTTCTCCCTTCTTTTTATATATCCATGCTTAAACTTTAAGAGGGCATATCTCCTCATTCCTTGGGCCATTTTGGTCATATGATATATCATTTTGCATCTAGAGAGCAAGATATTTTCAATGGGACTTGTTGCATGACCTTATTGTGATTTTATTTCCATTAATATGTTAAAGATGATACCTTGTGATCTCTTTCTGTATGTTCTATACTATATAAATACTTAAACTTAATCTTTATGCCCTAAATCATAAAGATATCCTAAGATCAGCTACTTGAACATATTGATACATTAACATTAGAACTTTATACATCTATATATCCTAAAATGGTCCAATGTTTCTTGAATGACATAGAATGTTCTTTTAATGTTAACGACTTTCTCTTTAATACTTAACCTTGTTGATTGTGCCTCAAATCCTCTTGTTTGACCTAAATTAGTAAACTTCGATGCATGCTCAACTAAGTTTTGAACTTGTTCATGCTAGCACCCTACTTTGACTAAATAATGACACTAAACCTCCAACATGCTTTATATGGATACTTTTATGTTAAATCTCAACCCATACTCCTATGTGGGTCTTTGATGTCCAAGATGATCATGTGGAGTCAAATCAGTAATCTTACATGCTTTATAACACCAATTGCCATGTTGATCATTTTTATGCCCTTAGGTGCCTAAATAACATAATCTTGACTGGATATGTGATCTAGTATGCATGTTGATAACTAATCTCTACTCTGGAGAAAATTATGTGCTTTTGATCATCCATTTGGTATTAGGATCTAAATCAATAGCTTGATGATGCTTATGATGCCTTACTCAAATGGACCCAAGCTGATACTCTAATGATGACAATCTTGCATGATTATAACTCAACATGACTAGTTATGCCAATTTTGATGCTTATGTTCACTAAGCTTGTTCTACTCTTATGATTACTCTATTTAAGATCATGAAACCCTAATCTTATGACCCATAATCTTAGTTGTGATGTGTCCCCCTAAGATCTAGATGAATACACGAAGTATGATGTAACACGATAATGGTAATGCATTACTTTTTAGTTCATTTATGTCCAAATATATGGTTAAACTTTTAACCTTGGAACCCAATATCATTCAAAAATTAGTACCCTCACCATTGCCATCAAGGAAAAAGCCTTGAGGCTTCATAACTACTTGTATATCCTATATTCCTAATTCAAAATACAATGCCAAATTTTATGTCACACTTAGTTGATTGAAAAAGATTATAGGAAGGTAAGAGAAAAGTGGGATATATATTAAGATTATAAGGTGATATATCTCATTAGGTGACATCCTTCCAATTAAGATTTCTCCAATTATATAAGCTCATGTATAATATGTAAATCCTCATACAACTTCATACGTACATTTTATTATCTCTATTTATAAAAAATTTATACAAAATTTATAGTTGTTAACCTAGACCCGTGATCACTTTTAGTCTATTGAACAACTGAAAATTAAATACCTAACCATTCTTGTCCTTAAAAGGACCAAAACACCTTAAAAATAAAATAGATATAAGTTCCTTTTGGATTATTAAATATAATTGAAACTTCTCCAATATATCAATAAGAAAAAAATAAAAAACCACCTCAAATTTTAGGTTAGATATTCGACGTATGTGAAAGTTATGCTAGTTTCAAGATTAGGGCACATTTAAGGCCTAAAAGACTATTAAGAGTAAAATGTCTATAATTACTTGTAGGAGAATCATATTCTCTTGAAAATTTTGACATAGAATCATTATGAATAAAAATTGTTTTACTCAAAATTTCAACTTAAATATCCAATATATTCAAAAGTTATGCCCAGTTGAAGTTTTGGGTGCATAAGGACCAAAGTAGGGCATGGATGAGCCACATTTACGTAAGTGATTTCAGAAAAATTGTATTTTATCAGCATAACATATAGGTCATTACAAAGATTTAATATCATCACACAAACATTAAGAGATAATTTGTAATTCATTCACCATCAACATGACATCAAAATGTTTCAAAAATGTTACTTTTAGGAATTTCCGCATAAATTTCGAAGTCCATGCCATAAGGCATTATTGGAACATGTATTTATTACTAAGGAAGTCATGTGGAGAATAAATAATAGCATCTAGGTTCGTTTTGAATTCATATAAGGGCAAGACAACACATAAAAATCTATCTTTAAGATATATAGAGCATGATTTAAGCATGTTAGGGCAAAGTTAGTAGTTTATGTGCACATGTAAGAAAAGAAGGTATTAGTTGTCATATCACTCACCTGGGTTGTTGAAAAGAATGAATAACATCAAGAAAACCTTAAGAAATCCTCCTTTTCATGCCAACATCACAGATCAAGCTCCAAGATGGCGCCCCCAAGCAGGTCGAGGTTTCTAGCGTAAAAAGTAAGAGAAAAGAAGTGCTTTAGTGATAGGAGCATGTTTCCACCATGGTTATCGTGGATGTTGGCCAAAGGAGGAAGGACATGTGAAATAGGAGTAAAATAGATTCATATGAAGGATCTTACATTTTTGAGGTAAGAGGCAAGGTTGGACGTCTTGGAAAGACCATGGAGTAGATTGATCTTAAAATGCATTGACATACATTCACATTCAAGCACTTGATCTAAGCTATCAACCTCCAAGCATGAATATACATGTTTGTACCTCCTCTTTATTTGTTCCATAAGATCCCTAAACTTCCAAATAAGGCTAGAGGGACGTGGGTTGTTGGTTATATGTAAGAGAAAAAGTAAAAAGAGCACACAACCCCCTTAACTTAAATTGACATTGAAGGGCAAACTGGTCCAAGGTATAGAGATAATTGGCCCAAGGTTTGTGAGTCCCTACTTGTAGAAACCCATCCAAAAGAAGGGCTTGTTGAGGATATAGACCTCTAAATATACCAAAGCCCATGTTTCTATCTACCAATCATGCACATCTATACACCCACTAGATTAAGATCAAAGCTAGAAATCAATAAACGGAACCATATAGCAATCCAAGTTCAAAAGCATCCAAAGTTCATCCAATTAAGAAAATTATGAAAGAATTTATTCTCTTAGGTAACTTATACCTAATGTGAAATTAATATTTTCAATTATGGTGAAATTACACATTAGTCCACTAATATTCATGAAATTCCAATATCAAGGCAAACATTGTCCAAATATAGTTAGATTATCGTCACCTCTTAAGCAATTGATTCCAAGTCCTAATGAGAATTTGTATAAATTATAAAAAACGTTTATATAGTTTTTATAAAATTAGCAATCAAATCCTCATTATTTATTGAATTTCCAATTAAGTCCACAAGTTACAAAGAAACTTATAATAGTTTAATCAAAGTGCAAATCAAATAAAAATGAGATATCTCTTAACCAATTTATATAAAATATTAAATGAAGCCCATAGTTATGACAATAGATTGAAATTAGAGGAATAGTATGGTGAATATAGGTTCATGGTCTCACAATATATATATATATATATATATATGTATATGTATATATATATATATGTATATATATGCATATATATGTATATATATGCATATATATTATATATTATATATATGTATATATATAATGTATAGAAAAGGAAATAATATACATTATATATATATATATCTGTGTGTGTGTGTGTCATATATACACTTATTTGAATGTATGTGCATATTTTTTTATATATATGAATGTATGTGTATGTTATATATATACATACATAAACATATATACATATACATACAAGGCGACGGTCCAGTGAGAAATATATCTTGGTTAGAGCATGAGTGGAATTTTAATAACTTTTATTATGATCAATTTTTCATAATTCAACCTTATGGATCAAATGTATACCTTATTAGTTACCTTCTAACAAAATTTCATCATCATAGGACTTGTATTGCATTCAAAACAAGTGAATACTTTTCAATGCTCAATATGAGTTTCAGGCTGACCGATGGATGAAAATGATGTATTGTAGATACAAGCAGGTAAAAATATCAGATTGGAATGGTTTTTTGTGCGAAGGTAAAAAAGTAATATTTTTCTCATCTATAAGTTTGGATATTGAAAATAGGCTATATCTTCATAGTTATTCAAATGCCTCTCGTTCTCTCATCATAGCATGTTTCTCACTAGATTTTTTATCCAATTTATATGTTTGTCTATATATATTCACACACACATATATATATTTATTCATTTATATTTACATATGTATATATAAAGATTTATGCGCATATGGGATTAAGAGAGGCATTCTCTCTGACTCTCCAATTCTTATGGTGGAGACCAAACGCCTAGGAGGGTGGAAAATCAAGGCAGCAACGAGGGCTTAAACCAGGGTCCCTTTGTTAGGGGACACTGTGCTTGACCATTTGAACCACTCCTATATATGTATATATATTTATATAAATATATAGGGAGAGAGAGATGTGTGTGTATCTTTATTTGTGTTTATATTGGTATTAATAAAAGAACTATACATGAGGACATCTAGATTACATAAACCCTACACAATGAGATATTTTTTTTTGATGCGTTCAACAAAATACAATTATCTAATTTATAGGATAACTGAGTAAGACAGAAAACATAAATAATCAATATGGGATAAAAGAAAGGCTAAGAGACAAACTAGAGTAAAGCCCATTACAAAACAAATAGAACAAATATAATAAAACCAGTAAAGCATATAAATTAAAATTCCCCCTCAAGTTGGAGCATAGATTCAGTCATGCCAAACTTGTCCACCATGGTAGTGAATCTGGCCCTGGGAAGAGGCTTGGTGAAGATGAATGCCACTTTCTCAGAAGTATTGTATATGGAGTGAATATGTCTAAATAAGAAAGATTCTCTAACAAAATGACAATCCACTAGAATATGTTTCGTGTGCTAATGAAATGTAGGATTGTTGGTAACAAATATAGCATTTTTTTGTCACTATAGATGGGGATAGGATCAAAATCAGAAATATCAAACTCTCTCTAAAGACTATGGACCCATAATTGTTACAAGTAGTATGAGCCATTGCTTTATACTCAGATTCAACACTAGAGGGGGCAAAGACAATTTATTTCTTGCTATTCCAGGTAACAAGATTACCTCCAACAAAAATGCAATAGATAGAAGTAGATTTTCTATCTATCTTGATCCCTGTATAATTAGAATCTGAGTAACCTATGATTATACAATTCTAATGTCTTCTATAAAAGAAGACTTTTCCCCGTGAACTCTTTAGATATTTCTAAATATAACATACAACTTCCTAGTGACATTGTCTAGGTTTATCTCGGTAACAGCTGACTAATCTGCTGAAGATATATCAACCCTGGTAATAGTAAGATATATAAGCTTCCCAATCAGTCTATGATAATGTTGATGGTTAGGGTATCCCGGAGAACAATCATCATCCCTATTATTATTGGGATCTAAAGGAGTAACAATAGGTTTTGACCCAAGCATTCCTATTTCAAGTAAGATGTACATAACATATTTTCTCTATGATAGGCATATACCTAAAGATGATTGAGAAAATTCAATACCCAGAAGTCTTTGGTGCAAAGTGTTTTTCCAAGTGTTCTTTAGTATCCCAGATTCCTACTTGATAATTTACACATAATAATGTATCATCAACAAAGACAATGGGAATAACAAGACCAAAAGGAGTCTTCTTAATAAAAATAGAATGATCAGAATGAGAGCAATGGAATTTGAATTTTAGAAGATTAGTACTCAATTTTCCAAATCAGGAATGGGGACTCTATTTCAAGCCATAAATAGCTTTGCAGAGTCTACATACTTTGGAAGACCCCCCCCCCGAGTAACAAACTTGTGTGATTACTCCATGTAAACCTCGTTATGAAGATCACCATATAAAAGGGCATTTTTGTCATCTAACTGGAAAAGAAGACAAACACAATTTACTACAATAGAGACATGAACACGAATAGAGTTAAGATGAGAAATAGGATAAAAAGTCTCAAAATAATCAACTCCATACATTTGAGTATAGCCTCTGGAAACAAGACAAGATTTCAATTGTTCACTAGTGCCATGTGATACTTGACTATAAAGATCCAGTGACAACCAATAGGTGAGAAAACAATAGGTGCATCAACCAAGTCCCATGTATGTCAATCAGTAAGAGCCTGCGTTTCAGTTTCCATAACCTGTCACCATGCATGATGTTTTAGAGCATGTGCAACATTTTTAGGAATAGAGACTTCAGATAGAGAACAAGTGAAGTGGGTAACATTTGTGCCTAGGTTAGCAGTAGAACAAAATTTTCCAATGGGATGTTGAGTGCAAGACCTAATCACTTTTTGTAGACTGATAGGAATATCTCAATAAAACATACTTGAGGTAGATGTGGTTCTACCAAAGAGGATTGAGGAATCAAAGCGGCCATGAAAAGAGTTGTAGCTTTCAATATTGTTTGATATACTTTTAGCAGTGGAGGCAGTTCAACAATCATATCAGACAAGTCTGTTTTATCACACACAAGCTGAGGTGTATCAACCAGTAGATCAAATATCAGCTTAGAACCTATTATAGAGTAGAACAACATACTTTTAAAGAAGACCACATCATCACTGACAAACCCATCTTTTGTAAATGGATAATAACAGTAGTAGCATTTTAGGGTCTTAGATTATCCCAAGAAAACACAATGGGTTGATCGTGGATCAAGTTTAGACAAATCAGGATGCAAGTTTCTGACAAAACAGGTGCTTCTAAAAATCCAAGGAGGCAAAGAAAAAGAGGGCCATCAGGATATAAGATTTGCTAAGGCACTTGATTGCCAAGATCAGAAGAGGGCATGTGATTAATAAGGTAACATGCAACAAAGATAGCTTCTAGGTAAAAAACATTGGACACACATTTTTTCTTAATTGTAATTACTTTGTATAATGTGATGCTTAAACCTTAATTTTATCTCTTGGGATATTCTAATATCATTTGATAGGCTTATATTTTCATTTTGGTCCAAATTGATTGATATTTGAGCTATCTTTGCTATAATGAACTTATTTTGGATTAATTGTAATTTACCCATAAGTGAGGGTTATCTTGCAAATTGACACATGTTGAGAATGTTTCTTATGCTTTAGCATCATGAGAGAGGACATGATTCAATGGGGCATGTGGTTTGAATCACAGTTAGTGATGTGACATATCATGGTGGTTCAAGGGTTTTCTTAAGTTGATAAAGTGACTTTACTAAGGTTTGAGTGTTGCGACCCTACACCACTTTTGGTGAGGGTAGCAAAAATGCCTTGGATGTTGTGGTTTCTATTGGAAAATATGGGCACATAGTACAATAACAGAACTAATTTTTTTATCTATTTGTATTCCCCTAGCAGCAAGATCGTGTCAACTACTATGAAATAGGAATGATGGTTTTAGCAAGTTATACATGATCAAGGAGAAGATACAGCAAAAAATGTCACTTCTTTGTAACTACTGACAAGATAATCTAGGACGGTGGCTATGCAGCTCCTGGTCTACACCACTGATAGTTATATGTGCAACCATTACATCGATTTTGGTGGTTTTTCCACAGACTACATGTTGACTTTGCTCTCCAAGCAGTAGACAATGGACTCGTGCCTCTAGAGTATTCTACATGGACCAACTAGAACTCATGTCATTCACAAAGAATAGACATGAAGGAGTTTTCCCTCCCATTGGTGTACTAGTCACTAACCTTCTCTCCCACCAATAATGATCACCAATTGTTTCTTTCCCATAGCTATCTCTCCCTGTCGGGTAGGACTTGCTTGGGCTCTCTTAGTTACCACAACCAAAGAGGACATTAGTTATCAGAGGAACTAGTTCTCAGTTGTCCTTGTTGTGTATTGGGAACCCCCCAATACCCCTCCTTTTATAGGAGGGGTTTGGGATAGGGTTCCCAATCTGTACGGGATTGTATGGGAGTCAACGGGACATGATGGACTTGAACTTTTACAACCTGTGAGACGTGAAATAGTTGTCTAGCACACCCCGCCGGTCTTCTAATGTGTGAAATGGTCATCTTGCACTACCATACGGTCGTCTGGAAGTTTCCTAATTGGATATGAATTGGGTAATTTTTATTCCAATTCACATCACATATTAATTTCCTTACACCACAAGAAAAGTGCAATCAAAACAATCTGAGAAACATTCAGAATCTTCATTTGGATCAATTGAGTCATCTCACCAAAGTGAGACACATGTCTTATTCACCCAAATGGTTGTCTGGTGAACCCGAGTCGAGCAGATCAGTTCAACAACTTGAACTGCTCGGTTCACTCCTCAATTTGGGCAGAACTAAGACAATTTGATTTTTGATTACCCTGACTATCCAAACAACCATCTTAACACTTGAGACGCCCATCTAGCTGCCCAAACGACTGTCATATCCACTAAGATAGTCATTTGGTAGTTTAGTAAGCTAATCCGTTGCATGAATTGAATACCTAAACACTTTAGTAGTCTATCCAATTGTCATTCAAGATCAAACTCCTCTTCTAGATGAGTTCCTATGTGTGTGACCCTATAGGTTCCATGTCATGTTGGAAGTGAATGTCGATAACTAGATTATAACATCACAAGTAGAGAGTGGTTCCTAGTCACACATCAGTGCTACCCAAGTGAATGGAAAGTTGGAGAACAACTTCAATCTAAAATCTAAGTAAGGTGTTGCAGTGATTGTATAATTACTTTATCTCTGATATCTAGGATGAAATTGAGGCATGGATGGTCATCCTGTTAATGTTGAATCCATGTTCCTTAAACTAAGAGTAGATTATCTGAGATAATGTGATCTCAATATAATATATTGATTGACATGTGCATGCACATGCATTTCTCAATCTCTCTTATCAAGTGGATATCATACTCTAGTAGAAGGGACAAATCTTGTATGTATCACCATAGTCAATCCCCATGTGTCAAAGTCACCCAATCACCACCTCTATAACAACCCATGTTTCGAGGTTGCATTTGAGGATGTAAAGTATACTAAATGACATGTGACGAGTGCAGTGATTTCAAGTCTAAGAATCACAATCAACACCTTCTTTATGGGAGATGACTATGACCACCAATTATGGTTTCTATGTGTAACTCTCACGGTGGCTCTGTCTGATACACTATTCTCTAACATGGATCTGTGTGCTTGTTTTGATATTTCCATATCATCACTAATGAGATTCTATCATCAACCAACTCATACTCTAATCTTATGTGTTGTTGGTTCTATATACCTTCCATAGTAATAATAGCCTAGGGACATAAATGAATGTACATACTCTTAACATTCGTATGATCTCATTCTTCCAAGCCATGTACTTGAAGACATATGTTATTCAACATTTTCATTATTTAGACATTCACCTTGTCTCCTCGTTATCTCATAACTGAGTGCAATAGATGAATTGGAAGCTTGCCTTTATTAATATTAATCAAATAGTTTATGGTATATGCCACATCAATCATCACCTAATTTTCTCTATGAGCATACCTTACCAACATACCCCCACTTGCACTTAGAGCCAATCACCCTTGAATCCATTCATAGTGATCGAAACATGTCCACCATGTTTTTGCTGCACAAGTTTTATTCCAGTGGGTTAGCAATATTTTTCTATATTTAATATATTGCACGTTTCTTATCTCTTCGCTCAGAGATGAAACCACTTTAATATGGTATCTGATATCCCTTGCCTAACAAGTATCTCCATTGTTGTTACAGTATCTCTATTGAGTTATCAATGGTCATAACATCTATGAGTTCATCATATGAACCTTTTAGATCCATATAGTATTACTATGTGTTCACAACACAAGTATACTTGACCTCTATTGTAGAATAGAATTAATGGCTATTAGTTCGGAACCCTTCTAACTAGTAACATTCTTTTATCTTTCAAAATCAAACATATTTTATTGCAATCACTTGGTCATTATGGAAGCTTGTATCGATGTAACCCTTTACATTTAACTCTTCCTTTTATTGCTATCATCATTGAATAGCAATCTTATCCTTAAATACTTCATAAGTGCTAATGGATATCTTTTAATGACTCTTCAATAACACATACTTAAGTTTGACTCATATTGTCATGTCAAATACATATAATATTATATGGGAGAAGCACATTTACTACATTCATGATAGATTCACTGTTGGGCTGTCCCATAGAATCTTATACATGATATTTCTATTCTTTACTAGTATAGGATAGGGTTTATGGGAGACTAATCTGAATTCTCTCTAATTGAATGTTTCTATGTTGAAATCTTTTAATATTTTGCTATTTGTATATGTCAAACTCACATTATGAAACCTTCAAGAATTATCTCTATAGTTCTTGATCCTTATCTCATAAGATGTTTCACCTAAACCTTCGTTGTTGAAGGGTTTTCATGTCAGTTCTCAATATTCACAATATTGAGGCATTATTCCTCAACACATGTGGAATATTTGTTTATGCTCCCACTAAATATTTTATAAACAAAGATTTCATATTTTGTGTTAATTCAAGTCAAACTCTTTGATTGTCTTATCAAATCACAAAATACCATCTCTGAGGTGCTTGTCTCAATCCATGATTAAAAATTGTAGTTTATAGAATATTTTTGCATTCATGAAGTTATGAAACTTTTTAGTGTTGAACTAGAGGTTATACATTGTCCATATTTTGAAAATGACTTAACCATTCCATTCATATGTATCTAATATGTGTATTGAAGATTGATTTCAGGTGTTAGATACATAAAAAGGATCAAAAATAAAAAACCCTAATTTTCTCAAGTTCAAATCAAAAGCTATACAAGAGTGTAATTTTGGAAATATATGTAAATGACCTTAAAATATTTTTGTAATCACTTGTATTGATGAATTGACTTGTAACTAAGATGAGAAAATTGTTTGGGACACTAAACACCAAGTTTTAATCACTTTAGATGCACTTTAGAAAATTGACCACAGGAAATCAATCGGTCGAGTTGCAAACTCGACTGATCCTCCTAGATTAGTTCTCTGAAGATAGCATCGGTCGAGTTGTGGTTTAATAGAACTCGACCGACCGAGTACCTTACCAATTTGATCTTCATTGGTCGGTCGAGTTTCCCCAGGATAAACTCGACCGATGATTTGAATATCGGCTTTGTCTTTTACTCTATTGGTTGAGTTACCTTTATTGAAACTCGACTGATTGCACTGTATGGAATTTGCAGAAAAAGTGATTGTGACCATTGGTGTGTGTTTTGAGCGAAAATAGAGTCGTTGCTTTGAGAAAAAATGGCTATATTTTGTATCTAAGTGTCCCACAACTCAAAGGGGCACCCTAAAATATAAATATGACCTCTTGGAGTTCATTCCAAGGTTGCTCATTCACTACATGCTTGGTCCTACCTTAGTTGAGAGTGTTCTAACCCTTTGAGCCCCTTTCTCTCTCTACCTTCATGTCAAATTCGTGAGTATGAGTGAGATAGGTTCCTTTGTAAGAGAGATGCTGCTTGTAATGATGTAAAGCTCTCCTCCACCATCTTTCTACCCCCTTTCCTTTTTGAAGAAAAGGATGAAGATCTTCTCTGAGTGAAGGAGAAGGAGTTTCTGTACTTCAAGGTTGAAGAAGGCAAGGTGTTCCAGATCTCCAAGTGAAGGAGATAGGTAAGGAAAGTGCTCAAGAAGGATAGGTAATCCCTTGAAGGCCGAAGACTTGAAGGAGTGGGTAAGTCCATGTTGATGGCTGAAGACTCCATGGTTCAAGTGGGTGAGCTCCTTCTATAGGTTGAAGATCCTTGCTTGTGGTACTAAGCCCTTGGATGCTGTGGTTTTGTATTATAATCTTTTGATGGAATATAAGAGTACCAAGATTGCAAATCCTAGAGATTAACCACCTCTAGGTAGTGGACTGACATTGCTCCTAGTTAGGACATGGAACCACTCTAAACCACCTTGTCCAAGTGCATGCTCTTCCTTGTCTCTCATCCTTGCTATGCTTGCTAGTTTAGACATCAAATTGATGTTTGTTTAAGTTCCTGTACTTAATATAATTTGGTTTTATAGTCCATTTTGCGAGAATTGTGAAGTTGTATTCACCCCCCTCTAGAGCCCTTGATCCAACAAGTGGTATCAGAGCAGGTCTTCTCCAAGTTCCTTCTACAAGTAGGAGAAGATGAGCGATTTAGAACTTGGATCCCTTAACTTGGAAGGAAGCTTCTCCATGCAACCTCCTGTCTTCGACGACACCAACTTCCTCTATTGGAAGAGAAGAATGCAATTCTACCTTCAAGGTGTGAGCTATGAGATGTGGAAGGTGGTGCACCTCAAGTATGAAGTTCCAAAGGGGGAAATCTCCACATGGACGTAAGCCCAAATGAAGCAAGCTCAACTCAATGCCAAAGCTATGAGCATCATCTATGTAACCCTCACCCCATTTGAGTTCAACTGGATCTCCTCTTGGGATACCGCACATGAGATTTGGAACAAGCTTTGTGTCACCTATGAAGGAACAGATCAAGTGAAGGAAGCCAAGATCTACATAGTTGGTGGTCTTCTTGAGAACTTCAAGATGGGTAAGAATGAAAGAGTGGCTGATATGTACACTAGGCTCAATGTCATCATCAATGGATTGGCGACCCTTAGTACTGTGATGGGCAAAGGCACTATCAACTCCAAGATCTTAAGATCTCTTCCAAAGAGATGGGAGCCCAAGGTTACATCCATTGAAGAAGTGTACAAGCTTAGTGAATTCTCAACCGAGGAGCTGGTTGGCAACCTTCAAGCCCATGAACCAAGGCTTGATAAGCAAGAAGAAGAAGAAAAGAGAGAAGAGAAGGAGTCCAAGAAGATCAAGGACACAACCTTCAAAGCTCAAATTGAAGAGATGGTTTGACAACAACAACTTGCTCTCAAGTCCCCTACTCCCTCCACAAGTGAAGATGAAGGCCCAAATGAGCATGAAGCAAACTACTCAAAGGGCAAACACTTCAAGGGGAAGCCTTCTTCATCAACTCCTAGATGCTATGAGTGTGGCCAAAAGGGCCTTTATAAGAGTGATTGTCCAAAGGCTAAGAAGAGCCATCACAAGAGCAGCCACAAGAAAGACAAGGAGTATAAGAGAGAAGGAAAATACAAGAGAAAGGAGAAGAAAGAAAGAAGAAGCAAAGATGCAGCTCATGTAGCTTGGGAGGAGTCTTCCTCAAGCTCTTCAAGCTCCGAAGATGGAGAATGCCACCTTGCTCTCATGGCCTCTACTAGTGAAGATATATGTGAGGTAAGTGAGGTAAGTGAGGTAAGTGAAGTCAATTTGCATGAGTTATCTAAGGAAACTCTTAATGATATGCTTAATGATTGTCAGTCATCTTTTACTAAATGCAAATCTAAAAGGAAAAGACTAGGCAAGATAGTAGATGATATTTTTGTTAAAATTGAGATTCTTGATAAAAATGAAAAATTGCTCCTTGATAGCATAGATTCTTTGCAAGGGAAATTTCTTGACCTTGAGCTTCAACACAATGGAGTAGAGGTTGAGACTGATGTCTATCTTAAGACCATTGCAGACTTTAAGGAAGATAACCAAAGATGCCAAGATGATATAGATGTTCTTAAAACTAAAAATGTAGAACTAAATCTCATTGATGAAGCTAGAAAGCAAGAAATTCATGTCTATTAAAAGGAATTTCTGTTGCTTAAATATGAAAATGCTAAGTTTTTTGCTCAAGTTAATGATCTATCATCTAGACCTATTTTGCAAAGTAATGAGGTAGCTAGCACTGCTTTAGAATGTGGTTCTTTTCATACTAAAGCCCTCTGTTTAAAGGCTTACCTATTGCATGCTAGAGATGATCTTGCTAGTTTATCTTCTACTGTTATTAACCTTAGTGATGATAATGCTAAGTTAAGAGTTTCTTTGCAAAAGTTTCTTGTGGGGAAGAAATCCCTTAATGCTGTCCTAGAACACTCTACCAAAAAAATTGGTACTAGTGGCTTAGGATACGATGAGACTGCTCCCAAGGGTAAGAACAAGAACAAGAGTAAGGGTAAGAAGAAGAGTTTGGAACCTCCTATCTTCTATGGAGAGACTTCCGGCTCTAAAAACCCCATGCTGTGTGTTCATTGTAAATGTGATGATCATTACACTACTTATTGTCCTTACAAGCCAAAGGGGACTAACCCAAAGATGAAATGGGTCCCCAAGATAACCCCTGATCCCAATATTTGAGTTGGGTACTGACATCCTTCTTTCATGCAGGTCAAAAAGAGTGGATTGTTGATAGTGGCTGCTCAAAACATAGGACAAGTGAAATCAGCCATTTCAACAAATTCATGAAAAAGAAAGGAGGATCGGTAACCTTCGGGGACAACAAGAAAGGTAAGGTTATAGGTGAGGGTAGTGTAGGCAATGAGCTATGTATCAAGAATGTTTCACTTGTTGATGGCCTACATCATAACTTGATAAGTGTAAGCCAACTTTGTGATAATGGATATCTTGTTTTGTTTACATATTTAGAATGTTTGCTTCTAGATTCCCTCACTTACAATGTCATATATAAGGGAACTATGAAGGGTAATCTTTATGTTATCATGCTTAAAGCCCGTACTTGATAGATTCTTGGTTGTGGATAAAAATGATATTTCTCTTTGGCATAGCCGTTTGGGTCATGTGAATATGCATCAAATGAAGAAATTGAGCAAAAAGGAATTGGTTTGGGGACTTCCCAAATTGGATTTTGAAAAGGATGAGGAATGCCAACCTTGTACACAAGGCAAACAAACCAAGTCCTTCTTCAAATCCAAAGGATTCATTAGTACCAAAAGAGCTCTTGTGCTTCTTCATATTGATCTATTTGGACCAATGAGAACACAAATGCTTCGTGCTTCCAAGTATTGTCTTGTGATTTTTAATGATTTCTCTCATTATACTTGGACCTTCATTCTCATTTCAAAATGTGATACACTTGATGTTTTCTCAAGCTTTTCTAAATGAGTTGAAAATGAAGCCTCTTGTCGGATTGTTTCTATTCGTAGTGACCATGGGGGAGAGTTTGAAAATGATCTTTATGAGCATTTTTGTGAAAAATCTGGTTACTCGCACAATTTCTCTTCTCCTTGTACACCTCAACAAAATGGGGCAGTAGAGAGAAAGAACCAGTCACTACAGGAGATGGCTCGAACTATGCTACTTGAATATGACATTCCTAAAAAGTTTTGGGCCACAGCCATAAGCACCGCTTGTTTTGTGCAGAACCGAGTTTTTACACATCCTTTTTTGAGGAAAACCCCCTATGAGTTATGGCGTGGTAGAAAGCCATCCATTAATTTCTTTCATGTTTTTGGATGTCCTTGTTTTGTTTTAAATATGAAGGATTCTCTCAATATGTTTGATCTGAAATCATACAAGACTTTCTTCCTAGGCTATAACACTACAAGCAGGGCTTATAGAGTTTTCAATATTGAACTGTTTAAAATTGAAGAATCTATCAATGTTAAGTTTATTGAAACTAACCCTGTTGTTGGCAAGAATGTTGTTGATAATGATGTTGCAGATGACTTGATTCCTTCTTGAAAGACCTCAACATCAACAAAAAAGGTAAGCAGGTGATTGAAGCAGAGGATAAAGAAAAGAAGGATCACACTCCTCACTTTGCAAAGAATCATCCCAAAGAGCTAATCATTGGCAACCCATTTGAGAGAGTTAAGACACAAGCTGCCTACAACAAAGAACAAGCAGACAGTGCATTTATATCATAGCTGGAGCCAAAGAACATCAAAGAAGCTCTTGGTGATGATGAGTGGATCCTAGCCATGCAAGAGGAACTAGTGCAATTTGAGAATAATTGTGTGTGGACTCTAGTTCCAAGACCCAGTGATAGAAAAATCATTGGCACCAAGTGGGTCAACCACAACAAGCTTGATGAACAAGGCAAAGTGGTAAGGAACAAAGCAAGGTTAATGGCACAAGGTTACAATCAAAAGGAAGGTATTGACTTTGATGAAACTTATGCTCCTGTTGCTAGACTTGAATCTATTAGAATGCTACTTGCCTTTCCTAGTTATAAAAATTTCTTGCAATATCAAATGGATGTTAAAAGTGTGTTTTCGAATGGTACAATCGAGGAAGAAGTATTTTTTGCTCAACCTCCGGGCTTTAAAAATGACAAGCTACCTAATCATATTTATTTGTTGCAAAAAGCTCTCTATGGACTCAAGCAAGCACCTTGAGTTTGGTATGAGAAATTAAATAACTTTTTGTCAGACAATGACTATGTCATGGGAAAAGTCGATTCTACTTTATTTCTAAAACACATTTCTAACAATTTTCTTATCATTCAAATTTATGTTGATGATATCATTTTTGGTGGAACCGATCTTAATCTTTGTAAGGAGTTTAGTTCTCTTATGCAGAGTGAGTTCGAGATGAGTGTGATGGGTGAGTTGACTTTCTTCCTTGTCTTCCAAATCAAGCAAACCAAAGGTGGAAACTTCATCAATCAAGACAAGTACACTAGTGAACTACACAAATGCTTTGGGATGGAGAACATGAAGCCGATGGACACACCCATGTCCTACGCCCCCAAACATGATAGATATGAAGAAGGTGAGAAGGTAGATGATAAGCTCTATAGAGGTACGATTGAAAGTTTACTTTATTTAACTGCCTCTAGACCTGATATTATGTTTAGTGTTGGTTTGTGTGCTCGCTTTCAATCAAGCCCTAGTAAATCACATCTTATTTCTGTCAATAGGATTTTGAGGTACTTAGCCAAAACTCAAAAAATTAGACTATGGTATCCTAAGTCAAGGGACTTTACTCTTGTAGCATATAGTGATGTGGATTACGTGGGTTGTTTGGTTGATAGAAAGTGCACTAGTAGCACTTGCTTCCTTCTAGGACCATGTTGGGTGTCTTGGTTTTCCAAGAAATAGAGCACCGTGGCATTATCAACTACCGAGGCTGAATACATTGCAACAGGGAGTGGGTGTGCCCAAAAACTATGGATGAAGTAAATGCTCCAAGACTTTAACATACATTTTGATGCTTCTCGTATCTATTGTGATAATACTAGTGCAATAAATCTTTCTTATAATCCTATATTGCATAGTAGAGCTAAAAATATAGAGGTTTTCCATCATTTTCTTCGTGATCACATTGCCAAGAAGGATATCTATATCACACATGTGGACACAAAAAATTAGTTGGCAGACCTTTTCACTAAACCTCTAGCTAGAGAGTAATTTAACTTTGTTAGTTCTAAACTGCTCATTGTTGCTTTGGATGATATTGATTTGTTGCCTAGCTAGTTATTTTTATCCTATATGTCTTGCTCATACTTTCCTCATCTTGCTTGCCTAAATTTTTCTAAAATGTGCTTAATTTGCTTGTTGACATGCTTAGTTCACTTATTTTTGGGTATTTCTTGAATTTCTTGGTCTTATCGCTAAATAGTACCCAATGATGAGTGATATGTGCCTAAGTATGTTCAATATACATAATAGACTCGAAAAATGAATTTAATTGACATGCATATGGCTAGAAATCAAGTTTGATAGTTTTAGGTCAGGTTGACCATCGGTTGAGTTTCCCCCAGGACAAACTCGACCGATCAATGGCTGAGAGATGTTCTCCAGAGGACCAATAGGTCGAGTTTTTGACTCTCAAAACTCGACCGATTCGTGGGTTGAAGAAAATTTAAGTTAGGTTCAGCCAACTATTCTCCCTCTCAACTAGAGAATGGACGACCGATTCCTCTTCTTCTAGCCCTAAGCTCTCAGCCCCAGCCCTAAACCTCCCTATCCAAGAACTTTCCCCACCTAGATAGCTCAACCTAGACCTCCCCGGTTGCTCCCTGGTGGTCTTTGGACAACTTTTGAGGTTTGCTTTGTGTGTTTATTCGTTTCTTTTTCACTTTTTCACCTCCATTGCTTCCCAAAGGAGAAAATAACCTGCCCCAAGCAATGCACCTTCGTCCTCTTCGTCTAATCGCTTGATTCCTTTTGACAATACCTCTTTTGTCTCAAATAGAGACTGATAATAGGTATAAGGACCTTCTTCCTAGGAGTCATTTTCCTTTTTGCACCTTGTTTGAGCCAAGACCTAGACATCAAGCGGTTATTGATCAAGTTTCTAGGTTGCTCTCCGTTCACCACCTTTCCGCCTTGGCCATCGAGCGTGACTGCTTTCATAACTCGATGTCTAGCACAAAAGCAGTTTACGAGTTCTACGCTAATTTGCATTGGAACTACGATTCCCTCATACCCCCGTCGAATGCTCAAGTAATCCTAACCTCGATGATCGTGGGTAAGTGTTTCCAAATCTCCGAGGATATTTTAAATGTCTTCTTTTCTGGAGATGAGGAAAATGATGCCTGACGCAAGGATTATGGTGAGTAATTCCATCTTTTAGACCTAGAAGGTCTCTACAAGCAAAGTGAATTGACTCTCCCTGATATTCATTGCTACTTGAAGAAACCTGACGTTCCACATAAGAAGAAGGGCACCCTACCTTCCCTTGACCTTAGGAAGCGCATTATGGCTTTAGTGATCAACTGCAACATCCATCCGAAGAAAAATCAAACATATATTGCAGAGAACACTACTGTCATTATGTATTGCATCCTAGAGAACATCAGTGTCAAGTGGGCCAGATACATTCTACACCACATGACCTGCTTTGACACTGGTAAGAACACCAAAGGCACCCATCCCCCTTACCCTGCCCTGATCTATGGTTTGTTTCTATTCTCCATTGAGAAATCACACTTTTCTGACTTTCATTACAAAGTAACCAGGAAAGGTGTATGTATCAGTGAAACCACGATTCAGAAGTTTGTGCCTATGTTCACCTCTTCAACCCCTGGTGCTTCTCCCTCTACCTCTGCCTCTGCAATCCCTGCCTCCTCTACCCGAGCTCCACCTCCTCAGCCTCCTCCTAGACCTAGCTATGCTTCGTTCTGCGTATCTAATGAAACCCTTATGGGCTACATGATGCACCAACAAGCATACAACCAACAGGTTCATGACCAACTGCATCAGGATTTTAGTTCTATCATGTCGATCATGAACCTATCCTATGCTTCACCCTACCCCACCTACCAGCCATACCCCGGTAGTGATTATGCTTCCTATGCATATAATCATTACTATCCCGCACCTGAGCCTTCTACTGCTGCTGCTCCTCCAAACTTCACCGCTGGTAGCTCTGCTCCTGCCTACCTCCCATTACCTACTGGCCCCCTAGCCACCTTGGTTTCCAACCTTGGATACTCTACTCCATCCTTCCCTCAGGACAATGAGCTTCACGCTCTTGGTATGTCTTGGGTTGGGAAGAATACTCGTTGGCCCAGTCGTGTTTTTGGTCCTCCTACTGATGAGGAGATGCCTGACCAGGCTGATGATGATGATGATGGTGACGGCGAGGACACTTCTAATTATGGTGATGGTAATTGTGATGGATTTGGTGATGAAGGCAATACTGCTGCACCTTCTGATGGAGACGAGAACTACGAGCCTAGAGACGATGATGAGGACGTCGTAGATATAGATAGTTTATATCTTTAGCTTGTTTCTTAGTTTTTTGTAACATCCTAGGATTTGAGGCCTCAGATAAAAAGATCTTATAAGGAATGATTGGACTACCCATATCACCAAGGTGCACCTCCTTTTCTGGGAGCCATTCACTAAAGAACTCCATAGTTAAGCGTGCTCGACTTGGAGTAGTACTAGGATGGGTGACCAGTCGGGAAGTTGACCCCAGCTTGCGCGTGAGTGAGGACATAGAGTTAAGGCTAGTGGTGGTCTATGGGGCCAATCGTCTTTCCTAAAACCTTGCTAGAGCCTTGGGCAGTGGGCCCGGGTGTTACAAATGGTATCATAGCCATAACCCCTCCAGTAGGTGGGGCCCACATGGGCATGGCATTCCAATCTTGATCCGTGCAGTCCAGGCATGTAGGAAAGGGATGTCCATGGTTGACGTAGCCACCCTTGCACTGGTATTCCGTGATTAGGAGTTGGGTGTCCATGGGCCATTTTGGGTCCGCACTGAAATGGGGTCAGATTATGAGGCCATATAGTTGAGCCTTGACGAGGACGTCAAGATTCTATGTGGGGGAGATTGTAACATCCCAGGATTTGAGGCCTCGGATAAAAAGATCTTATAAGGAATGATTGGACTACCCATATCACCAATGTGCACCTCCTTTTCTGGGATCCCATCACTAAAGAACTCCATAGTTAAGCATGTTCGACTTGGAGTAGTACTAGGATGGGTGACCAGTCGGGAAGTTGACCCCAACTTGTGCTTGAGTGAGGACAAAGCGTGCAGTTAAGGCTAGTGGTGGTCTGTGGGGCCAGTCATCATTCCTAAAACCTTGCTAGCGCCTTGGGCAGTGGGCCCGGGTGTTACATTTTTAGTCTAGCATGCTGATCATATCCATCTTTCTAGGCTATTTTGTATAAGAAACATCTGGACACATTATCTGAGCTATACTATTTCTATCTTTTGTTTTTTCATTGCTTCTTGCTTGTAGTTGCTTTCTTGAGAACATGCATCTAAGTTGTAATATATGTGATGTGCACTCTTGCTAGTTACTCTGATATATCTTATGCGTTGGTGCCATCTTTCACCATATTTTGATTATGAATGAGACTGTATGTTGCTTTCATCTCTGTTTGCCATATGATATGAGATTGCTTGTATGATTATCTGGTTGATTGTGTTTTGGAGAAGACCTGGATATATTCTCTTCTACCCCCTACTTTTTGATAATGTCAAAAGGGGGAGAGATATTTTCAATGTCTTGAAACTCAATCATATTGTTATTTGTTGTTATATTTTTGCTTATTGCTTATGAGATCCTTTTCTTGTTCATTTACTTTTTTATCATGTGACTTGCAAAGGACTACATAGTACATGTATGCTATTATTGCTCTGTGTAGATAGACTAACCATGCAAGTTAGAAAAAGAATAGATTGAGGGGGAGCAATTCACATTATTCACATCTTGAATCGCCTTAATTTGCAAGGCAAAGGTATAACTTATATATCCTTTTCAATATGGTTGAGGAATGGCTTGTCATTGTCAAAAACAGGGAGAATGTTGACCCAGAGGTTATACTTTATCCATATTTTGATAATGACTTAACCATTCCATTCATATGTATCTAATATGTGTATTGAAGATTGATTCCAGGTCTTAGATACATGAAAAGGATAAAAAATCAAAATCCCTAATTTGCTCAAGTTCAAGTCAAAAGCTATACAAGTGTGTAATTTTGGAAATCTATGTAAACGACCTTAGAATATATTTGTAATCACTTGTATTGATGAATTGGATTGTAACAAAGATGAAAAAATTGTTTGGGACACTAAACACCAAGTTTTAATCACTTTGGATGTACTTTAGAAAATTTACCACATGTAGTCAATCATTCGAGTTGCAAACTCGACCGATCCTCCTGGATCAGTTCTCTGAAGATAGCATCGGTCGAGTAGTGGTTTCACAAAATCAGCCGATCGAGTACCTAATCAATTCGATCTTCTTTGGTCGGTTGAGTTTCCCCAGGATAAACTCGACTGATGATCTGAATATCGGCTTTGTCTTTTACTCAATCTGTCGAATTACCTTTATTGAAACTCGACCGATTGCATTGTACAGGAATTTGCAAAAAAAGTGATTGTGACCGTTGGTGTGTGTTTTGAGTGAAAATAGAGTCGTTTCTTTGAGCAAAAATGGCTATATTTCATATCTAAGTGTTCTACAACTTAAAGGGGCACCCTCTACTATAAATATGACCTATTAGAGTTCATTCCAAGGTTGCTCATTCACTAAATGCTTGATCCTACCTTAGTTGAGAGTATTCTAACCCTTTGAGCCCCATTCTCTCTCTACCTTCAAGTCAAATTCATGAGTATGAGTGAGATAAGTTCCTTTATAAGAGAGATTATGCTTGTAATGATGTAAAATTCTCCTCTACCATCTTCCTACCCCCTTTCCTTTTTGAAGAAATGGCTGAAGATCTTCTCCGAGTTAAGGAGAAGGAGTTGCTATTCTTCAAGGTTGAACAAGGCAAGGTGTTCCAGATCTCCAAGTGAAGGAGAAAGGAAAGGCAAGAGCTCAAGAAGGATAGGTAATCCCTTAAAGGCCAAAGACTTGAAGAAGGAGTGGGTAAGTCCATGTTGATGGCTGAAGACTCCATGGTTCAAGTGGGTAAGCTCCTTCTATAGGTTGAAGATCCTTGCTGGAGGTACTAAGCCCTTGGATTCTGTGGTTTTGTCTTGTAATCTTATGATGGAATATAAGAGTACCAAGATTGCAAATCCTAGGGATTAACCACCACTAGGTAGTGGACTGACATTGATCCTAGTTAGGACATGGAACCACTCTAAACCACCTTGTCCAAGTGCATGCTCTTCCTTGTCTCTCATCCTTGCTATGCTTGCTAGTTAAGACATCAAATTGTTATTTGTTTAGCACTTAATATAATTTGGTGGTCTAATCTGTTTTGTGAGAATTGTGAAGGTCTATTCACCCCCTATAGAGCCCTAGATCCAACATTTACATTGTGTCACATACACTTCCTCTACAGTATTCCAATTAAGGAATCCAGATTCAATCTTCATATGTTAAATCTCTTCGTCTATTTTGACTACAAGAACAAGCATGGCAGTTGGTAATGGAATTTCTATCATACAACAACTTGAACTGATTTAAAAAAATCTTTTCAACAACTTTGTCCTTTTATGTTATCCATGTAGGTCTTTGGCACAAGACCCTATTGTACCCTTTAGGTATTACTCCTTTAGGTGGAACTACTAAGTTCCTACCTTATTAATTACATGGATCCCATAATGGACTTAATCCGTTACTCAGATTATTGTATTTAATATTTTCTTTTTGATTAGTTGGCTCTTCATCATGACCAACTTGTCTGATTTGTTGGATTCACAATCCTCCACAATCTCAAGCATGTTCTACTAGAATTATTTTGCTCTATGTTACATAACAAACTTGTGATTCTCTATATTCTCATTCTACCTCTTTATTGATCTCAAACATTTCGAGTTCTACTTTTACTCCCATTGATTCTTTGGGAATTCAGTTTTCCAACTAACAAACACTTTGCTATTGGATTGGGATTAATAATATCATTCAACAATTGTGATTTGTAGAGAAACCTTTTCAACAAACTACTTTCTTAATATGGTTTCAATCCATTAGACACATTGGGACATTCCTAAATCATATCATATATGATGTCTCATAATCCATTAAGATGATACTTTATTTGGTGATGGATATATATGAGAATAAAAGAAGACTAGATTAATTGATAATTATATCATGATTTATAATGGTACAATTCCTTCATTCTAACGCATCATCATGTTCAGATGGATATGACTTGTGATGCATTATCACATTTCTTTAACGTACTCAAGGTGTTGGAGTAAAGTTTTCCAACATTCGATATCATCAAAGTTCTTTAATACTTTTATCAAAGTTATACTTCATTTATAATCTCTTTCAACACTTCGAGATATTTGTGTTTCTTCTTTACTAAGTACATATCATCATATTACTAGTATATTATATGAGGTATAAGAAATAATCCATAGGATTCATTAGATCTTTATGCATCATATGCATGAGGTCTAATGAAAGTGTAATGACCACATTTGTGCTTAATTAGTAAACTAGGGTTTACCTGAATGATTACATGCTTGATTAGATAGAACATCGTTTAGACTTTATTAATGATAGTAGAACAATTGTGATGTTTCAAACCTAAGAAGAAACTCTAACTATGATTTTAGTTTAAAGAATTAGGGTTTGAGAAATGTAAACCCTAATCGGCAAAAATTAGGGTTTTGATAGTACATGAATATGGAATTTCATCAGGATAGCAGTGTGGTAAATGATTTTTCATATTTTCTATACTTTTTTCATTTAATTGAATTTTGGATATGATATGTATAACTCAATCATGCATATTTCAGAAAAATTTCAGAATATTTGAGCGTTATTTGCATGTGGTTCTCAGTCAAACTATACTTTGACCAAACTGCTCACAAAGTGCTTTTTAGTAGTATAGTGTTTTATTTTTATTTATTTATTTGTAATTCAAAATGATATGAAATTTTAAATGGAGATCTGCAACACAATCGTAAACAACATGTAAAATTTGCATAATTTTTAGATACGTTTAGACATTATTAATAGACAAAATATAGTAATATTTTTATGACATAAAATTCAGCTGAAATAAGAGAAAGTATAGTGAGGGGTCAATGTGCAATTGACCCAAGCAGCTCAATTTCTCTATATGGTCAACCTAACACACAAGGGGGTATCATAATTCGTGATTCAATATAGAGAACGAAATCCTATAGAGAGAGGGAGAGTTAGGGTTTGAGAGGAGAAAGTGATGGAGATGCTGACTTAGGGTTTTGCGGTCTAAGGAATGATGAAATCATGTAAGTTTAGCTTCTTTGCATAGAATTTAATGGTGAATATTCTGTCACATGTCAAGATTCCTTCCCTCCTCTGATTTGATCTGAAATGGTGTCAAAACTTCCCCTTTTCTGACTCTTTTTTCATAATCCCTCATTTTTAGGGTTTCTGAGTTGAAAGGAAGAAGAATTAGGTGAATTGCTAAGGATTTGATATGAGATCGAGATCTTTAGGGATGAGCTACGTTGTTAAGGTCTTTTCAAACCTTATGGTGAGTGGGAACTTCCTTTAAATAGGATATTGCACAAAAATTGGTTAAGTCATCCATAATCATTAATTGCTTAGTATGCGACTACAAACCCTGAATTGTGTGTTTGATCTAAGTTGTTGCAAAATTATATGAAATAGATTCTTCCTCTGTTTGGATGAATTTTAGATGATAAAATCATATTTGAAATGTATACAATACATCCTAATGAGAATTCCGTAAGTATTTGAAGAGGTTATAAGAGTAAACTGAAATATAGGGAATTTATCTATAATTAAATAGAGAAATTTGTTTATCTAGATTCCCTTGGTTATACATGATTGTTTATCTAAATTCATAGTACATAGATGTCAGATACTATCTTGGATTTTATTTAAGGTGAATAGTGTTTGTTTGATGTCTCAATAAAGAGGGTGAAACCCTAGATGCGAGAAAAGTTGGATATTTGCGAATAGATATCGTGAAATCCATTTCAACGGACTTTCTTGACATGATAGACTTGATTTAATCAATTTTATTATTGATGCATGTTATCTCAGTGAATGGCATGGAAACCAAAATTCATCTCAGTTCCAAGGTTTCATACATATATTTATTTTATGAGATTTGTTGATAGTCATCTTTATTTAGTGAATGTTTATGTCGCATGAAATCCTTATGGGAGCCATGTGATAAGTGAATGAGGTAAATGAAACCCTAAGGATAGGGTGTTCAATGAATCAAGTATTTTGATATCAATGTTCTCAATATAAGATGTGGTGATGCACAACTCAAGATTTGGATTGAGGTGCACGTTTTCCAAGTAAGTACAAATAATTTACAGGTGCAAATGACGATTTCTCATATGTCAAGTAATGAGCTCTTATCAGTGTATTAAGTAGTTCAATTGCATGATTCTAGTGTATAAAGTATCACATGGACATGTATTCTGTAATTTAAGAATTTTAGTCTGCATGCAGATATAAAATATTGAATTCTCAGTACATTACAGTGTTTTGAGTATATTGCTCTGCCAAGTTTAGAATGATATACATGTTGTGTTATAAACTTCAAATAAATAGACACGGTACCATAGAGATACCAGAGTCAAGTATAAGTAAGGGAAAAGATACAATATAACAAGAGTTTTCCAAGAATAATAAAATAATAGACATAGGTGCCATGAACATCGTAGATTCCCTATGGATGTCTGCACTGTAGGGAGGAAACGATCCACCCTAACAACGACCAGTATACGGGGATCAGATCACACCCACAGAGTGTACGGGGAGACAAAGCCCTTGAGGAATTCTCCTAAGAGAAGATAGGTTACCCAACATGAACCGGAGATCCCAGTGGTAACCCAGAGGTACCCACAGAGTGTACCAAGGTGAGGCCCAGAGAGCGTCTCAGACCCTCCGCCTGTGTACTCAACCTAGAAGGAGAGGTCCAGTTAAAGAGCAACTGTTTAGCCGCCTTAGTCAGACGTGATGGTTCGAGTCAAGAAGACCCAAATTTAGTTCTAGGCTTAGCTTCCCGGGTTTTAAGCTAAGTCTTGTATGGTGAAATCTTAGTTCTCTACGAGTCTTCATATGTAGAGTACACTGCATATGATCAGGGCATAAGCTAAAATATGATAATATAAGTTTTAAAGAGTTTTTTATTAGTAAGAAAGGCTAGGAAAGATTCAAGTACAACTTCCTAGCAATTATTCTGTGTATGTTTCTAAATTATTAGTTCTCTTTGAAATTTATCAAGCATACTCATATATTGATTTACCCTTATTGATATCTAGAGTTCCTGCCATATTTATGATTGTAAATGATCAATCTCTTTAAAGCTTACTGCTGCTATAATTGGTATAAGTTACTCAAAAGTATATCTATAATTATATCAGTGCTTGAGACTATTTCTATGAAGTACTCATTCATTGAGTGAGTAGGCTCACCCCTTTATTCAAAATTTTTAGGGAAACCACATGGACTTGAAGAAGGTCAAAGCATCAGAGTAGATCTACCAAATGAGTTAAGTCTAAGTATAGTTATGTTCAGTAGGTCCCTATCACTCTAGGTCCTAGTATAGATGTGAGAGTGTTGTAAGTAATGTTTTATATCTTTGTTTCCTTAATAAGAGAGAATGTATCTGATTATCATGTCGTATGTACCTGGGAATGAATGTATGGATGTGTATAGTTTATGTTGAGATTATATTAAAGAAATCAATGTTTAGATTTCCTTGTAAAGTTAGTTTATGTGGTTCAATGCGATAAAACCAAAGAGTTTGAAAAAGAAGAAAAAATTAAGGATGATCTTCGTATTATGTTAAATCCTCGATTTATGCTCTAATATCATGATTAATGGTAATTGTGAGATCGGGGTGTCACAACTTGGTATCAGGGCTTAGGCTGAGTTGTTAGGGACCATTAAGTTAGTAAGAACCATAAGTGTGGCAGATAGGAGATGTTATGATGTTAGCTCTAGGTATTTGAGTATTTGGATATCCTGGCCCAGTATCTGAGTACTTGGATCACCCAGTATCAAGCTACTCTGTCTATTCTTTCATGTATACTGGCCAGGTATACAGTGGAAGAATGGTCTAGAGAGGAACCCTAGAAATATTAGGGTTAGAAACAAGATAAGTAACATGAATTAAGAGCATAAATACAAAATGAGATAGAACTTTCATTTCATATTTCTTGTTTTATTAAAGATGAAAAGAAAAGCTCTTATATGTTTGAATTCAAATATTTAGTATTTTAAAATATATATGTGTCTTTAAGATTTGTTGTACACAATGCAACTGTAGCATTTATTGATTACATTCTTTGTGTCAAGTAGACTAGAAATGATCTTTGAATGAGCTTTCCTAAGTGGAAAAGTTTTCTTCCACACATTTGAGATGAATAGGAGTTGAGTAATCCTGAGTAGCTATTGGCTACAGGACTGCAGGTTCGGCCTGGTTTGGCTGGCAGGATGCATTACTGGGATCTAATGACTCTGATTAGTAACATAACAAGAGTAAATTCTCGATAGATTAGATACAAATTCTAGTATGAATGTATATACACTAAGATTTTGAAGTATAAGGGAAAGACTGGGATAATTGTAACGACCCTGACCTGAGTTATGAGGTAACCCTATTTGTGTTGGCTAATAAAGTTTCTTAGAACTTTAATATAATCCTCTAAGGTGCTTTGTTATCATGTGTCACACTTATGTTTCAATTTTGGTCCCGATTGAATGCTGTTTGAACAATTTTCCTTTATTTTGGACCAAAGTGGAATTTACCCAAGTTGAGGGGTTATATTGCAATATGTCACATGTTGAACGTGATTTATATGTTTTAGCATCATAATAGATATAATGATGCAAGGTGGTGGCTTGTGGAAAGCCTAAACTCCAAGTTTGAACCTGTTTGAACAATGTTGGTACTTTGTGCACCAATTTTGGTACAAATTGTAATTTATCCAAAATGTGGGGTTGATATGCAAATTACCACATCTATAATGTTCCTAATCCCTCATATCATCATGTAGAGGAGAGATAAAGGAGGATACACCATGCTTGATTCCATTATGAATGATGGTAATCTTGGTGAAGAAATGACCAAGAAAAGGGTTGAATTTGAAAGCTTAACTTGAGTTGTATCAAGATGAAAAGCTTATATATGAGTGCCTATCGGCCAAGGAGCCCAAGGAGGTGTCCCATATCGTTTTGTGAACTCTTGGCTAAGTACATATCGTGCAAAGAACCTCAAGGAGGTGAGGTGTGACAACCAATAAGTTTCCTTAGAAAAAGTGTATCAACTTGATTTAAAATAGTGATTAAACCTAGATGACTTATCCAAATGAATAAGTAATGGACGAATTTTCATCTCAAGATGATCCTAAACCATTTTGCAAGACAAGATAAATGTTGATTCATGCATGTACACGTGTCACCCATGCATGACACGTGGCACCTACTAGCTCAAAATGTTGACACCTCATTTTTGCCTTACTTCATGAACAACAAGTATATATACCCATAGTTTCACCCCTTGGTGCAATTTTGCGACCCTTACCACCCTCCTAACCTACGGTATCGTGCATAGAGCTCCCATATCGTGAAGGGATGCTGTGGTATTGTGCACGGGCCTTGGGATATCGCCCATGGCAAGAGCATATCGCCCAAGTAGGTGATATTGGCCATATAGGGTGATATCGGCCATAGAGTGAAATTTTGACTCCAAGTGAGTGTCATATTGTGCAAGTGAGTTCCATATCATGCAAGAGGGGTGGCATATCGTTCAAGGACACTAGTGTATCGTGAAAAGGTGTTAAGGATCAAGAAGGAGCTCATACTTAACCCTAAGGTGAGGATAAGGTCATCTTCAACCTTGGATAGAAGCATGAATTTAGGGTTTTGATCTTCCTTTCTTTTGTTCTTCACCAATTGCTTATCCATGGTGATTCTTTGCATATAGAGGAGTTGTGAAGTCCATTTTCAACCTTAGGAACGTGGAGCTTTGGAGCTTGGAGCTTTGAAGTCGTTCTTAAGGCGGGTTATATAACTTGAACTCAACCATGTTATTATTCTTCACGTAAATTGCTATAATTAGTGAAATACTTTTAATTCTGAAATTTCCTGAAATAGTTGATGAGATTATGAGTTCTAGTAGTTTCTTAGACCTGTTGACATGAACTATAATAGTTAAAACCAAGAGCTTGAAGATGGTGGTATCGCTTTATAAAAGTGATATCGGGTGCAAGCATATAAACAAGCACCTTTAACCCGATATGATGATGCACCTACTTCACTTGAATGATATGGATATGAATGAATACATTGTTGCATGATATGGGGTGTAGTATACACGTCTTGCATGATAGGGAGTCAAGTATAGAATCCATACACGATACAAGGTTGAATGAATACTTATAAGTCGACATGAAACCCTAATTTGGGTAACCCGATATAAGTGAAGTATAACAAGTGCTATTGCCCAACATGGTTGCACGATAGGGTTGCACGACACAAAACCCTATATGATATGGTAACCCTAACCCGTCATGTCTAACCCTAGATGGTGACTAGCCCGATAGGGTGATTGAATGTACTTCTAGCCTGACATGGTGATGGGTTGGTACCTAATAAGTATCATGGGCGACACATACATATACCTTGTGCCCGATATGAGGTCAAGAAGATACCTCATGCCCAATATGGAGACAACTACAAATCCTAACTTGATATGGTAAGTGTTCATACACGCCAACCCAAGACACCTTGTAATGGTGATAGTAAGACACTTAGGAGTGATGAGTGTAACACCAAGTAATGGTGTGGCTAATACTTTGTTAGGTGAAACACCTAGAGTGGTTGTTAATGGACAACCTTATATCAACAATGCCTCAACTAGAGATGAGTCCATATCAATTGGTGATGGTTGAACAATTCAAATCTGTGACTTATGACCAGTACACTACATGATAAATGTGATGATCTAGTACAGAAAGTATTAGGATGGGATATACCCTAATAAAAGATAAGTTGATGAAGTTAAGTCGAAAGTAATGAGGGAAGTAATACATCAAGGCATGATAAATACTACATCCAGAACCTCAAGGTTGATTCACCTTGATATACCCTAAGTCCAATATACTTGGATGAGCAACACATGAAGTGTGTTATGTCAACTGTTACATTGAGATATTTAATGGCCTTGTGAGCCATGTGAATTGTTGTTGCCTACTGAGAGGTGACAAGATGTTTAATGGCCTTATGAGCCATGTGAATAGTTGTTGCCTAGTGAGAGGTGACAAGATGTTTTATGGCCTTGTCAGCCATGTGAATAGTTGTTGCCTAGTGAGAGGTGACAAGATGTTTAATGGCCTTGTGAGCCATGTGAATAGTTGTTGCCTAGTGAGAGGTGACAAGATGTTTGATGGCCTTGTGAGCCATGTGGTTAGTTGTTTCCTAGTGAGAGGTGACAAGATGTTTAATGGCCTTGTGAGCCATGTGGTTAGTTGTTGCCTAGTGAGAGGATAAGCTGTTTAATGGGCCTTGTGAGCCATGTGGATGGTTGTTGCCTAGTGAGAGGACAAGATGTTTAATGGGCCTTGTGTGCCATGTGGATGGTTGTTTCCTAGTGAGAGGTAACAAGATGTTTATAAAAGTTTCATGAAAGAAATTACAATGTTCAAGTAAATGGGGAAATGGAAACTCAGTAACATAATAATAATAATAAATGGATACATGATGGAAGTTTTTGCTTTATGCAACACCACTAAAAATCCTAGAGATGATGAGTCTCTAAGTTTAGCCTTGCTAGTACTATGGTAAGAACTCCACCCACATGTGCTAAGACATGTGGAAGTCTTATCGTAGTATAGTTAAGGGTCGAATCCTCGGGACAACGGTCTTGACGAAGTCAAGATGGAAAACGTTTAGCCTTTACTTAACAACTTAAAGATTGATATTTAGATCGAAAGTTTGATTTGGTTGTTTTAAACTAAGTACAAAGAAAGTAAATAAAGCAAGTAAATCTTAAGAGTTAACAAATGATGATGAATCACTGGGGTTGAGCAGGTATTTACCACCGCTACACATGCATTGTATATGTACCAAGCAAGACTTATAAGCTAGATGCATGGATGTTTCCACAAGACCGATGTCTTATAAGACAAGAGCGATGCGTTGCATCCAAGGGTGTTCCACAAGACCGATGCCCACATAAGACAAGAGCGATGCATTGCACCCTTCGATGTTCCACAAGACCAATGCCCATATAAGAAAAGGGCAATGCATCTCATCCTCCAAGGGTTAAGTAACTCTCATGCGGTACATCACTATGCGTCACTGAAGGATGTAGTCTCCGAAGAGAGAATCTTACTCAACCTCAAGAAACGTGCATCTAAAACTAACAAGCGAGCGATAATTACCAAATCGAATAGCGTCCTTGTAGGCCTAGTCTCCTATTCGGATAACCTAGCTACGAGAAGTGCGGGAATGATGCAACGCCAGCCATTCCCGAACAAATGGTCACATGCTTTACATCATTCCCCTCGCAAAGTGTGTTCCTCGACTTACCAAAGGTCTCTTCCATACAGATGGGAGTGTGCCAAATGATAGTGAGTTTACTCCACTCTTTGAGACACACTTCTAGACACCGAAACGGATGCGTGGTGGATACACACACCAGAAACCAACACTAAATCAGTATTCAAGCCTCGATAGCGGTCGTAGACAAACCACAACGAAAGACAATAAATGCATACAAGAACGTGGCCATCATTCAAGCATGTGTGAAACGATTTAGTATTAAAACGAAATGATAGCATCTTTTTTACAGTACATAATACAAAACATGGGCACCAGGGCTAGTCCCCGCGCCCCAGTGGATGGAACTACTCACTCCTCATAGAGGGAGCAACAAAGAAGGAGGCAAGAAGAGATAGAAAGAACATCATCTCCACTGAGGAGAGAAGGTTGAACCCTTGGTGGAGAGAGCAACGATCTCCACCCCTTGTAGCTTGCTTGATGACGGATCTTCTCCTCTCACCTTCCTTGTTGATGAGAGAGAAAGTAGCTTGCAATGGACGTGAGTCTCAGACCGGCAGCCTCGAGTGATGGATGGAGTTGTTCTGGTAGTGGAGAGACAGCCTCTGGACATCTGGACTCTCTTATGAACGGCCCTGAGGTCTTATTTATAGACTTTGAGTGAGATCCAAACGGTTTGGAGACCGTTTGGGCTCAAACGGTCCTGGGACCGTTTGGCATCAAACGGTCTGGAGATCGTTTGGCGTCAAACGGTCTTGGGACCGTTTGGCGTCAAACGGTCTTGAGATCGTTCGGCGTCAAACGGTCTTGGGATCGTTTGGCGTCAAACGGTCTTGGGACCGTTTGAGCTTCAAACGGTCTTGGGACCGTTTGAGCTTCATGCGGTCTTGGGACCGTTTGAACTCCATGCGGTCTCGGGACCGTTTGAACTCCATGCGGTCTTGGGACCGTTTGGCTTCATGCGGTCTCGGGACCGTTTGAACTCAATGCGGTCTTGGGACCGTTTGGCTTCATGCGGTCTCGGGACCGTTTGACTCCATGCGGTCTTGGGACCGTTTGAACTTCATGCGGTCTCGGGACCGTTTGAATTCCATGCGGTCTTGGGACCGTTTGGCTTCATGCGGTCTTGGGACCGTTTGGCTTCATGCGGTCTCGGGACCGTTTGAACTCCATGCGGTCTTGGGACCGTTTGGCTTCATGCGGTCTCGGGACCGTTTGAACTCCATGCGGTCTTGGGACCGTTTGGCTTCATGCGGTCTCGGGACCGTTTGAACTCCATGCGGTCTTGGGACCGTTTGGCTTCATGCGGTCTCGGGACCGTTCGAACTCCATGCGGTCTTGAGACCGTTTGGCTTCATGCGGTCTCGGGACCGTTTGGATCTACTCGACCCTTGGGCTGGTTTATTCTTTTGTTATTTTTTTGTGCTTTTTCTGCAATTTATAAAAGGAAAAGTTAGTTTGATGATGTATTTACAAAAAGGGGTAAAATTAGGTTTAAGTACAATATAAATGTAGAAAGAGTATGGAAAACTAAAGAAAAAGACTAAGATAAACTACTAAAATAGGAGGTTATCACCCCCCCTAACTTAGAGTCTAGCTTGTCCTCAAGTTAGATAGAGCTGAGACATGAAATGGCGCGGCGATCTTAATTAAAATTTCCATACTCTTGCTCCAATTCTTGACCTGAGTTCCCCAGGGGTCGTATCGAGGCTTATTGCATGCCTTGATCCTTTTGGATTTCGAGAGTTGCTTGGATTTCAGGTTTTTCCGTATCTCAAAGTTTGCCTTGGGACCACATTTATTTTGTGCATGCTGTTGACTCTAATCAACTTTATACCTCTCTGGAAACCTATTGGAAACTAGAGAGGGTATGAGGGTTGGCTAAAGGCTTTGAAGTGTAACTCCCCTTCGAGTGGGGGAGAGGCTGTCTATGCTTTTTAGGATCTCACTACCGGACACGACACATCTGCCTTTATGAGGGCAGCTGAATGTACCGGCCGGGCAAGTCCTTTATTAGCCTTTTCATATACTTGGAACTTTTAGGGTTTCACTACCGGACGCGACGCATCTGCCTTTGTGAGGGCAGCGGAATGTGCCGGCCGGGTGAGCCCTTTATCAGTTCTTTGTATAGGTCCTTATTTGTGGCACAACTCTCATGATTTTATTCGTCTCTCTGGCTTTTATTCAAAAACTCACAGGCTTGGGTTTTGGGATGAGGATTTATTTTGGGCGGCCAAGCCTCTTTTATTTTGAAGAGAGGAAAGTTGTTCTTAAAGTTTTTCAGCATGCACTTATTTGGTTTGTGGTCCACTTGCAGAGCTTTTTGACTTGGAAGTTGCCTGATTTCCCTCTCATCCTTGAGATCTCGGCTTATTTCTGCCCTGATTTTGACCTATGGATAGTCAGATAAAGAAAATGGAGCAAAAATATAGGATCCATAGTGGATGGGGATCGATAAATCGCCATTTGATGTCTAAGTGCTAAATACTTGTAGAGACTAACATGATTCTAGAGTTAGTTGAGGTGACTTATTTTAAGGAAAAGGGTGTATAGAGATTGATACCTAGCCCTTATCTGATGACCCCCCCCCCCCCCCCCCTAACTCATCACACACTCTGTCCTCAGAGTGGGAAAGTGATAGGTTGAGAAGTCATTTGAACAAGGGCTGCGAGTTAGGCCAAAATTGCGGTAACCCCTGGAGATTGGAGTAGAGTGGATGCGAATTGGGGTGCCTTGTAGCGCTGACTCAGGAGCTTTATTGATGTCGCAGTGCATTCCTTTGCAATTGTGTCTTGATATTGTAGACAAAATCTGCAATTCTAGCAATGAATCTGCTAGACAATATCAAGACAAAATTGCAAAGGAGTGCACTGCGATATGTGCTGCTTGAATACACAAAAGTTCCCAAACGGTGTCTAAACCGTTTGGTTCCAAACGGTTTGAAGACCGTTTGGTTCCAAACGGTTTGAGGACCGCTTGGAAAGCGAGAAGCCGCAGGTCGCCGGTGCGGGGGGAAGGTGGAACGGGGCGAAGGTGAAACGGGGCGAGGGTTTGAAGGTGGGTGGATGAAACGACAACTGACGCGATAGTGGCGACAGAACGGCATGGCAACGAAGAGCATCATTTGACGACGACTGCGAAGGTGGCGCGGAGTGAGCAGCGTGCTTGGAGTCGCCGGGCAATCTTGTGGGAGGTGGATTGAGAAGCTTGCGCGGAAGCACAGAAGCAAAAAGGTGAAGTTCTGCGCACGAAAAGACTGTAGAGTGCGAAGATTCGAAGAGAGGAAGATGGAGATGCGGGGTCGGTATTTATAGGGGGACTTATCGTATTCAAACGGTTTCAAGACCGTTTGGTTCCAAACGGTTTCAAGACCGTTTGGTCCCAAACGGTTTGAGGACCGTTTGGTCCCAAACGGTTTCAAGACCGTTTGGTCCCAAACGGTTTGAGGACCGTTTGGTCCCAAACGGTTTCAAGACCGTTTGGTTCCAAACGGTTTCAAGACCGTTTGGTCCCAAATGGTTTGAGGACCGTTTGGTCCCAAACGGTTTCAAGACCGTTTGGTCCCAAACGGTTTGAGGACCGTTTGGTCCCAAACGGTTTCAAGACCGTTTGGTCCCGAACGGTTTCAAGACCGTTTGGTCCCAAACGGTTTCAAGACCGTTTGGTCCCAAACGGTTTCAAGACCGTTTGGTCCCAAACGGTTTGAGGACCGTTTGGAGCATAAAAATATTTGTATATTTTTTTGTATTTTTAGATTTAGTAATGAAAGAACTTAAAGAAGCAAAACAAAATTAAGAGAGAATAAAACTAGAAAATTGGAGAAATTGATACTCAGGTCTTGGGTTGCCTCCCAAGAAGCGCCTTGGTTTTACGTCACTGGCTCGACGAAATTGTGGGCGTAGCGTTTCTGACATCGAGGGTTTGTTGATGTGGAGAAGTGTTAGCTTCCTGAGTGTAGTATCTTTTTAAACGGTGTCCGTTGACCGTTCGTTCTCCTCCATTGTTGTTGATGATAATGGCAGCTCCAGTTGGGTAGATATGTTTTATAGTGAAGGGTCCGGACCATCTTGTTCGAAGCTTTCCGGGGAATAATTTGAGCTTGGAATTGAATAAGAGCACTTTGTCACCAACGGTGATATCTTTTCTCCTAAGATGTCCATCGTGCCACATTTTCATTTGCTCTTTATAGATTCTGGCACTGTGATATGCTGTCATGCGGAGTTCTTCTAGCTCCTGTAGTTGAAGTTGTCTGTTCTCTCCTGCACTTTTAAGGTCGAAGTTTAGTTGCTTGATGGCCCACCAGGCTTTATGTTCCAGTTCTACTGGAAGATGACATGATTTACCGTACACCAAGCGGAACGGAGTTGTTCCAATTGGTGTTTTGTAAGCCGTACGATATGCCCAGAGGGCGTCAGAAAGTTTGGTGGACCAATCAGTGCGATTTTTGTTTACTGTTTTTTCAAGAATCGCTTTGATCTGTCTATTGGATACTTCCACTTGGCCACTAGTTTGCGGGTGGTAAGGCGTGGCAACTTTGTGATGGACTCCATATCTTCTTAGTAATGCTTCGAAACTTCGTTCCAGAAAATGGGTTCCGCCATCAGATATGACCGTTCTTGGGACTCCAAATCTTGGAAAGATGGTATCTTTGAACAATTTGACAACAGGTTTGGAGTCATTAGATGCAGTGGGTACAGCTTCGACCCACTTCGAGACGTAATCCACAGCGACCAAAATGTACGAGAAACCATATGATGAGGGGAAAGGTCCCATGTAGTCTACCCCCCATACATCAAACAGCTCAATTTCCTGCCACATGGTAAGAGGCATTTCATCTCTTTTTGATATGTTGCCCGAAAATTGGCATTTATCACAGGATTTGACAAAAGTATGTGAGTCTTTTGATATGGTGGGCCAAAAGAAACCAGATTGTAGAACTTTTATGGCAGTTTTCTTGGCGCCCATGTGCCCCCCCGTGGGTCCGGAGTGGCAGTGTTCCAAAACCGATGTGATTTCTTCTTCTGGAAGGCATCGACGAAAAAGTCCTTCGGCACAGAGGTAGAACAAGTAGGGTTCATCCCAATGATAACGTTTTACGTCATGAAGGAATTTCCTTTTATCTTGATAAGAAGCAGACGGGTGAATGATCCCTGTGGCCAGATAATTGACGATATCTGCAAACCAAGGGAAATTATGAGTGGCTTTCATAAGTTGATCATCAGGAAGAGAGTCCCTGATAGGGATTTTATCTTTGTCTTCAACCTCGATTCTACTGAGGTGATCGGCGACAACGTTCTCTACGCCACTTTTATCTTTGATTTCTAGATCGAATTCTTGAAGCATCAATACCCAGCGGATGAGCCTGGGTTTGGCATCCTGTTTCTGAATCAAATGTCTGATAGCAGAATGGTCAGTGTAGACAATTACCTTAGAGCCGATCAGGTAAGAGCGGAATTTTTCGAAGGCGTAGATGATAGCTAGGAACTCTTTTTCCGTGGTCGTGTAGTTTCTTTGTGCTTCATCAAGCGTTTTGGACGCATAGTAGATGACATAGGGTTTCTTGTCGATTCGTTGTCCTAAAACGGCCCCTATGGCATAGTCACTTGCGTCACACATAATTTCAAAGGGTTGCGACCAGTCTGGAGCCCTTAGAATAGGTGCGGAAATTAGTGCTTCTTTAAGGGTGGAGAAACTTTGCATACATTCTTGGTCAAAAATAAACTCGGCATTTTTTGTCAGGAGTTGGGTCATGGGTTTAGCTATTTTTGAGAAATCTTTGATGAACCTTCTGTAAAACCCGGCATGACCTAGGAAAGCTCGAACTCCTCTTATGTCCTTCGGAGGTGACAACTTCGAGATGACATCAATCTTTGCTTTGTCGACCTCGATCCCTCTATCACTTACTCTATGTCCGAGGACGATACCCTCTGTTACCATGAAATGGCATTTTTCCCAGTTCAGGATAAGGTTTGTTTCCTTGCAACGTTGCAGGACTTGTTCGAGATTATTTAGACAGTTATCGAAAGACTCTCCATAAACAGAGAAATCATCCATAAAGACTTCCATAATAGATTCAGTTAATCCGGCGAAAATGGCAGACATGCAGCGTTGGAAAGTAGCAGGAGCGTTACATAGCCCGAATGGCATTCTTCTAAAAGCATATGTCCCGAAGGGACAAGTGAAGGTGGTTTTTTCTTGGTCCTCTGGATGTATGGGTATTTGGTAGAACCCAGAATAACCATCGAGATAACAAAAATATTTTTGGTGGGCCAAGCGCTCCAGGACTTCGTCTAGAAAGGGTAGAGGGTAGTGGTCTTTCCTTGTAGCTTTATTCAATTTCCTATAATCGATGCACATTCTCCACCCCGTTACAGTCCTAGTAGGTACGAGCTCATTTTTATCGTTGATCACTACAGTAGTGCCCCCTTTCTTTGGGACAACTTGAACTGGACTAACCCACTGAGAGTCGGAGATAGGGTAGATCATACCAGCTTTAAGCAGTTTGAGGACTTCCAAACGGACTACCTCTTTTAAATTTGGGTTCAGTTTTCTTTGATGTTCGCGAGTGGGTTTAAATTCTTCAACCATAGGAAGCTTGTGCATACACAGAGCCGGATTTATGCCTGTGAGGTCGGTTATTTTATAACCAATGATCTTTTTGTGTTTCCTTAGTTTGTCTAGAAGTCTGGCTTCTTGGTCTTCAGTGAGGGTGGAGCTGATAATAACTGGGCATAGCTCTTCCTTATCCAGGAAAACATATTTGAGCCCTGTGGGTAAGGTCTTCAATTCAGGGGTTTTTGGTGGTTCTGCTTCTTCAATAGTCGTTATGGCTTTAAGCTCTTCAAAGGTAGCCTTTGGTGCTTCTTCTGCCTTTTCTAGATATTGGATGCATTGCTGGACTAGTTCATTTGCAGAGAACTCGACTTCAGGATTGATAAGAGCATTTTCAAGTTCGTCGATTGGCTCGGAAATTTCTAGTTGCGACATTTGTTGGATTGCGTCTAAAAGAAAGACTTCTTCTTGAATTTTAGGGCCTTTCATGCTGTCAAGGACACGGAATTGAATGGCTTCCTTTCCGAGCCTAAGGATGATGGTTCCGGCTTCGACATCGATTAGCGCTCTGGCTGTAGCTAGGAAAGGCCTGCCGAAAATGATCGGATATCTCAAGTCCTCTTTAATATCCATGATGACAAAATCACATGGAACGTAAGCATCCTTGCCTATTCTTACTGGAACGTCTTCAATGATTCCCAAAGGTGCGGTTATGGTGGAGTCAGCAAGTTGAATAGTCATTGTTGTAGGTAGCAGATCTGTGAAACCGAGGCGTTGGCACATTGAGAAAGGCATAATGGATATACTAGCCCCGAGGTCAGCTAATCCTTTCTTTGTGGATGCGTTTCCAATGCAACATTGGATTCCGAAAGAACCTGGGTCCTTCTTCTTTTTGGGCAGTTTGTTCAAGATGATGTCAGAGGTGGTTTGGGCAAGCTTGACGGTTTCCTGCTCTTTGGTGATATACTTACGTGATAGCAAGGTTTTGAGATACCTTGCCCATGCTGGTACTTCGGATAGAGCGTCGAGGAGTGGGATGTCGATATAAAGTTTCTTCATTGCTTCCTTGAATTTCTGAAATCTGGCATCCATTTTTGTTTCTTGCAGTCTGCCTGGATATGGAATCCTTGGTTTGAATTGCGGGACCGTGGGTTCTGTGGGTACATACTCTTTGTTTTTGTCCTCGGTGTCTTCGGGAGAATTCCCAATCTCTTGTTGTGAAATCTCTTTCGTCAAAAGAATGGGCACATCATCATCATCTAGAGTGATCTTGATGGGTTTAGGCAGAATGCGTCCCGATCTTGTGGTGATGGCGTTCAGCTGTTCGTGTTCATTTTGCCCATTTGGTTCAGGCTGCCTATCAGAAACGCCAGCCGAAGACTTCAACTGTGCAGTGATCTGAGCTAGCTGGGTTTCAACTGCCCTTTGTTGGGCTTGCTGGCTAGCTAGCATAGTTTGCTGAGACTGAAGCATTTGCTTTATCAAAGATAGTTCGTCTTCTGGTTGTTGCAGAGGTGCGGTTAACTGTGGCTGCAGGGGCTGCTGCAACTGGGGTTGCTGTGGCTGCTTCAACTGGGGTTGGTGCAACTGAGGGTGCAGTCCTGAATGAGTGTATTGGTAAAAAGGATTCCTGGGATAGTTAGGTCTTTGAAAACCTTGTATGTAATTCCCATGACTGAAATTATTCTGGAGTCCCGGTGGTTGTCTGTTGAAAGATCCACCTTGTGCCTGCTGCTGTGGGTTGGCAGTCCCTGTAGGATTCCTGTATTGGAAACCAGGATGGTTCCTTGGTCTATCTGGGTTGTAATTCATTTGGCCAGGTATTGAATGTATGGAGTTGACTTGCTCTGGCATTTGGTCTTCGGGATGCTCGATGATGGGTTCATATTGCGGCATAGGTGGTTGTAAATCCATCATGACATTGTACAACAATCCACATGATAATGTGGGATGATCGGATGCATGACAGGCTTCACAAGTTCCAGTAGCTGCTTTAATTTGTTGAACCTGGGAGCTTTTCTTCTTATCATATTCCCCGAAAGAAGTTTCGAGGTCTTGTTGCTTGCTAGCAATAGTCTTCAAAGCCTCAAAAATGGCTTTGAGTTCCATAGATTCTTCCGCTTTGTAAACCTTGAGAACGCCTTTGGGTTGGTTAGATGACCTTCCCCAATTGGATTGGTTCTCGGCCCCCAACGTAACTATATTCCAGGCGTCTTCGTAGTTCTTTCTCATAAAGTTTCCTCCAGATGAGGAATCTAGGAATTGCTTGATATCATCACTTACTCCTCTGTAGAATGTTTCTATTAGTTGATTTTGAGAAATGCCATGGTGAGGACACTTTCTCAGGAGTTCTTTGAATCTTTCCCAAGCTTCAGAAAGTGTTTCTCCAGGTAATTGGGAAAAGTGATTAATCTGTCCCCTGATCTCATAGGTTAGGGAAGGTGGGAAGAACTTCTCAAGAAACTTCTCTTCTAAGGGAGTCCAGGTAGTGATGATAGGGTGTCTATCCAAGGCGTTGTACCAGCTTAGTGCTCTTCCAGATAGGGTGAAGTGGAAAAGGTGTAACATGATTGCTTCCATAGCAATGCCTGCCTGGGGTACAAGTCGGCAGAGTGACTTGAACCTCTTGAGGTGATCCATGCAATCATCTCCGTGTGCTCTGGAGAAAGAGATGCCTTGCATGATCTGGATCCATTGCGTCCGAATTTCAAAGTGTGGTATGTTGATAATCGGTGGTCGGACAGGATGATCATCTTGATAATTCTTTGGGACTGCATAGTCCCGAAGTTGCTTGTTTCTTAACGCAAGTTGAGCAGCAGCCTGCTCTGCTTGGATGCGGGCTTGTTCCTCAGCTCGGATCTCAGCTTGCACCTGAGCACGAGTGTCAGCAATGAGTTGTGCTCGTTGTGCTGCTATGGCGGCGTTGACTCTTTCTGCAATAAGGCGTTGCTCTTCGGCCATCTGTCTGGCTCTTTGGCGGTTGAGTCTATTCCTTCGGTGAAAACTTCTTTCTACCTCAAAATCGTATTCTGGTTCAGGGGAGAATCCGATGCTATGCGGGGGTTGCATACACGTTTTCTACCTGAGTAGAAGGAAAATCTCAAGTTAGGAAAAATGGAAGGAAATGAAAAAGATCAAGAAATATTGGATTGGTTATTAAGAAAAAGTGTAAAATCCTAATCAACCAAGAAATTGGTAAGAAAAAACTAAAAAGTTCCGTTGTCCCCGGCAACGGCGCCAATTTTTGATGGAAGTTTTTGCTTTATGCAACACCACTAAAAATCCTAGAGATGATGAGTCTCTAAGTTTAGCCTTGCTAGTACTATGGTAAGAACTCCACCCACATGTGCTAAGACATGTGGAAGTCTTATCGTAGTATAGTTAAGGGTTGAATCCTCGGGACAACGGTCTTGACGAAGTCAAGATGGAAAACGTTTAGCCTTTACTTAACAACTTAAAGATTGATATTTAGATCGAAAGTTTGATTTGGTTGTTTTAAACTAAGTACAAAGAAAGTAAATAAAGCAAGTAAATCTTAAGAGTTAACAAATGATGATGAATCACTGGGGTTGAGCAGGTATTTACCACCGCTACACATGCATTGTATATGTACCAAGCAAGACTTATAAGCTAGATGCATGGATGTTTCCACAAGACCGATGTCTTATAAGACAAGAGCGATGCGTTGCATCCAAGGGTGTTCCACAAGACCGATGCCCACATAAGACAAGAGCGATGCATTGCACCCTTCGATGTTCCACAAGACCAATGCCCATATAAGAAAAGGGCAATGCATCTCATCCTCCAAGGGTTAAGTAACTCTCATGCGGTACATCACTACGCGTCACTGAAGGATGTAGTCTCCGAAGAGAGAATCTTACTCAACCTCAAGAAACGTGCATCTAAAACTAACAAGCGAGCGATAATTACCAAATCGAATAGCGTCCTTGTAGGCCTAGTCTCCTATTCGGATAACCTAGCTACGAGAAGTGCGGGAATGATGCAACGCCAGCCATTCCCGAACAAATGGTCACATGCTTTACATCATTCCCCTCGCAAAGTGTGTTCCTCGACTTACCAAAGGTCTCTTCCATACAGATGGGAGTGTGCCAAATGATAGTGAGTTTACTCCACTCTTTGAGACACACTTCTAGACACCGAAACGGATGCGTGGTGGATACACACACCAGAAACCAACACTAAATCGGTATTCAAGCCTCGATAGCGGTCGTAGACAAACCACAACGAAAGACAATAAATGCATACAAGAACGTGGCCATCATTCAAGCATGTGTGAAACGATTTAGTATTAAAACGAAATGATAGCATCTTTTTTACAGTACATAATACAAAACATGGGCAGCGGGGCTAGTCCCCGCGCCCCAGTGGATGGAACTACTCGCTCCTCATAGAGGGAGCAACAAAGAAGGAGGCAAGAAGAGATAGAAAGAACATCATCTCCACTGAGGAGAGAAGGTTGAACCCTTGGTGGAGAGAGCAACGATCTCCACCCCTTGTAGCTTGCTTGATGATGGATCTTCTCCTCTCACCTTCCTTGTTGATGAGAGAGAAAGTAGCTTGCAATGGACGTGAGTCTCAGACCGGCAGCCTCGAGTGATGGATGGAGTTGTTCTGGTAGTGGAGAGACAACCTCTGGACATCTGGACTCTCTTATGAACGGCCCTGAGGTCTTATTTATAGACTTTGAGTGAGATCCAAACGGTTTGGAGACCGTTTGGGCTCAAACGGTCCTGGGACCGTTTGGCATCAAACGGTCTGGAGATCGTTTGGCGTCAAACGGTCTTGGGACCGTTTGGCGTCAAACGGTCTTGAGATCGTTCGGCGTCAAACGGTCTTAAGATCGTTTGGCGTCAAACGGTCTTGGGACCGTTTGGCGTCAAACGGTCTTGAGACCGTTTGAGCTTCATGCGGTCTTGGGACCATTTGGCTTCATGCGGTCTCGGGACCGTTTGAACTCCATGCGGTCTTGGGACCGTTTGGCTTCATGCGGTCTCGGGACCGTTTGAACTCCATGCGGTCTTGGGACCGTTTGGCTTCATGCGGTCTCGGGACCGTTTGAACTCCATGCGGTCTTGGGACCGTTTGGCTTCATGCGGTCTCGGGACCGTTTGAACTCCATGCGGTCTTGGGACCGTTTGGCTTCATGCGGTCTTGGGACCGTTTGGCTTCATGCGGTCTCGGGACTGTTTGAACTCCATGCGGTCTTGGGACCGTTTGGCTTCATGCGGTCTCGGGACCGTTTGAACTCCATGCGGTCTTGGGACCGTTTGGCTTCATGCGGTCTCGGGACCGTTTGAACTCCATGCGGTCTTGGGACCGTTTGGCTTCATGCGGTCTCGGGACCGTTCGAACTCCATGCGGTCTTGAGACCGTTTGGCTTCATGCGGTCTCGGGATCGTTTGGATCTACTCGACCCTTGGGCTGGTTTATTCTTTTGTTATTTTTTTGTGCTTTTTCTGCAATTTATAAAAGGAAAAGTTAGTTTGATGATGTATTTACAAAAAGGGGTAAAATTAGGTTTAAGTACAATATAAATGTAGAAAGAGTATGGAAAACTAAAGAAAAAGACTAAGATAAACTACTAAAATAGGAGGTTATCAATACAATAATAATAATGTAATCAGGATTGGTTACGGACCAATGCCTGGTGGTGTAATCATGTTTGGTTAAAGTTCAATACCTGACAGAGGCTCAATGCCTGTATTCAGGGTTGGTTACAGACCAATGCCTGGCGGTGTAATCAGGTTTGGTTAAAGTCCAATACCTGGCAGAGGCTCAATGCCTGTATTTAGGGTTGGTTACGGACCAATGCCTAGCGGTGTAATTAGGTTTGGTTAAAGTCCAATACCTGGCAGAGGCTCAATGCCTGTATTCAGGGTTGGTTACGGACCAATGCCTGGCGATGTAATCAGGTTTGGTTAAAGTCCAATACTTGGCAGAGGCTCAATGCCTATAATCAGGGTTGGTTACAGACCAATGCCTGACGGTGTAATCAGGTTTGGTTAAATTCCAATACTTGGCAGAGGTTCAATGCCTGTAATCAGGGCTGGTTACGGACCAATGCCTGGCGGTGTAATCAGGTTTGGTTAAACTCCAATACCTGGCAGAGGCTCAATGCCTGTAAACACAGGGTTAATTAAATCCCAATGCCTGGAATACTAACATAGGGTTGGTTAAATCCTAATGCCTGGAATAACAACACAGGGTTGGTTAAATCCCAATGCCTAGAATAATAACACAGGGTTGGTTAAATCCCAATGCCTGGAATAATAACACATGGTTGGTTAAGTCCCAATGCCTTGAATAATAACAACGTGTTGGTTAAATCCCAATGCCTGGAATAATAACACAGGGTTGGTTAAATCCCAATGCCTGGAATAATAACACAGGGTTGGTTAAATCCCAATGCTTGGAATAATAACAAAGGATTGGTATAGTCCAATGCCTGGAATGGTTGCATATGAGTGGCATAGTCCAATGCTTGGACAAGATATGATGATGTATACTCACATGAATGGTACAATTCAATATCTGGTTAGTAGATTGGCTGAGGCCAATAGATAGAAATTAGAATGATTCATGAATGACATACCATGATAATGAGCATCACATGATAAGCTTTAGATAATATGATGGGTAAATGATATACGTGTTCATCATATTCATTATAAAGTGAATCGATGAATTACTACTCTATCATAGATAGTTGCAATGCTTTAAAATATGAGAATGTTCTAAACTGCTTATCCTCTGCTCAGTTTAATAATATTTAACTGTGATAATAACATTGTTGGCGGAGAGTTATATCTCTCGCTGGGAAAATTACAATTGTCTCACCCCCGTGGGATCCAAATTTTTAGGTGGACGTGCACGAGGAGGTGAAGACCTTGCTGCAAAAAAAGAACAACAACAACAGGGATAGCAGTGATAGCTCAGGTTGAGTGTATTGTTTGTCATGTCTTATTGATAGAAGTCCTATGTGTCGTCTCTGTACTCTCAGGTCCTTGGAGTTGGTTCGTTATGGTTTCATGAACGATCTGAGGTTTTGGCTTGTAAGCCTCGAGAATTTATGTTGCTTCATTATATGTTTTGACAAAGCAACTATTATATGTTATCCCCGAGAAGATATGGTACAGTGTATGTATAATGTGAACAATTATATATATGAAGTTTTGGTTCTGCCTTAAAGGGGTTTTCCTAGAAATGGATCTCTTTGCAGAATAGTTTTAATTTTTAGTGGTTTTTATTAATCCAATGTTTATGTTTAATTCCTCTTAATTAGTAACGATTTGATTGTCAGTCATTATAGTTTTGGTATCAGAGCTTATGGTTCACTGAGTCTACAGAGACATAGGACTAAGGTGTTGAGTCTGTGTTAGTGTCCTCCAGTATGCCCTATAGTGACTTCTTCTTATGCAGAAGAAAGGGTGAAGTTTGAAAATGACTGGAGAACACGAGGGACATGTTGCTGAGAGCAATGTTGTTGCACAAAGAGAGGATGCAAGGGATCAGGCAAGAGAACAATGAGTGCCTAAGAATTCCCATCATGACCCGATCAGGATAGAGAATCCTATGTTTATGCTCTTGTTAGACAGGGTAGGACAACAGTGATGCATATAGTAGACTGGATACTAGCATTACAACCTAGGTTACCAGTCCTCAATGTAGAAACTTTGGGTTCTGAAAGGGTTCCTGAATGACATAGTCATGTTGGAACAGTGGAAAATGTGGGAAGGATTAGCATATGGAAAGAAAATAGACTCCACCATAAGTATAGACAGATAGTATATCTGTGATGGTAATACCCAAGATGGGGCAATAAGTTGAGAAATAAGGAAAGGTCTCTACAATTCTAGGGACATGTTCCTAGTTGTTCTAAAAAGACAAAGTTTTTGGTGCCATCAGTGCAATAAATGCCTAGTGTACCAGGGAAGTAGTCTCTAAGTGAAGGCAAGGGTCCTAACTTTCCACATGTAAGAACCCATGGCTTAGTCTCTACATCGATAATAAGATTGATAAACCATGGTACGAGGACAAGACATGCTATAGTTATGGACATGTTGAGCATACTAAACTCTTTTCTTTGAAAAGAAGGGAGGAAATGACTCAACAACCGAGGTAGACTCGACAGGGCTTATGAAAGTTACAACCCAATGATGTAAAAAGGAAAAAGCAACAACATGAAATAGCTAGACTCTATGTGTTGAGTCGACCTAAAGTGGTAGATGACCGCGAGGGATAATAGTTATATATAGCTTTTCATTTTGATATGCCTTATCTTTATGATTATATGATAATCATAAAAAGGATTGCTGGTATGGATTTCCCTATTGATTGTCCTATGGGGACATAGGGAAGAAATATGAGAACTAGAATTTACATTTTGTTCAGTATTCTTTTAAATGCTTTATAATTGTTCTTATCCGTGTGAAAGATGATGAGGTATAGAGGTAATTCCTGGAGAAAATCCTGGGATGCTAAATCCTATACTTGTGATGATACAAAAAATAAGGAATATGAAAGTACATAAAGTGCATACTACCTAATCCCTATACTTGTATGCCCTGACCAGGTATATAATTATTGGAGATAAGGTGAGTATGGAACTCTTAGATTGTTATCTTTCTGATTACTCTGATCAAGTAGTCATTCTTAGAAAATCTAGTGAGTATAATGAAACTGGAAATATGGTATGGACATTTATATCACATCCTAAGTGCAGTAAATGGAATCTGAGATGATCTCAGATCAATCCGTGTATCTAAGGAAGTAAAAAATATAATCCTCATGATAAAGACAATGAGGACAAGGGAGATGATCCCTGCCTGATAAAGCATGTGTGAATCGTAAAGATCTTTTCCCATGATGTGGAAATGGGAAATGTGACAAAATCACAAAATGCTCATGAACATGTTAGACAATAACAAAGAAAGGAATAATGATATGTAATCATACTTATAATTCCTATGCTGATGGCAAAGAACCTAGGATGAAACACGAATAAATGACTCTTGAATAGTTGAAAGTTCATGCAATAATCAAAAGAGATGCTAACCTCTTCTCTTTGTTAAACAACGTTGGATAATGATGAGGTGATAAAAGGAATATGTTCCTTAGTGTTCTTTCTTTTTAGGGACATGGAAATCAAGTGGGTCTTATGACGCTTGATGTGCATAAGTTAAAAATGTTCAATTAATGGATACTTAGAAAAGTATCAGTTTGTCTTGGACTTTGGTCCCAAGATAAAGACATGTGTAACAAGTAATGTCCCAAGATGAAAGAAAGATGAGGATGTGATGAGTTTTTGACACATTTGATAGATATCAAAGTAAGGAATCCTGGTATCTGAGAAGTGTCAGGTGGTATGAGAAAGTGAAAACATAAACTCCTAATCAGATGATTTATGTTGGTTGCCTGGGATGGCCAACTGTGAAATCACTCTAGTTACATAAAATATTATGGACATCATATGTTAGGGGTTTATGCTCTGCATAAACATAACATTGATGAGAATGATTTACTTGAAGGAATAATTGTAAAAATATTACAGTAAAAGTTTGTCAAATGAGATTAACAAACAACCTCTATCTTAGTGAGAAAAGTGTTACCTGACCCAGAATTAACTACACAGTCGATAATGAAAAGACAGTGAAGCATGTATCCTATGTGTTTGATTCCATGGGATTTTTGTGTAAAAGAACTTTTTATTGATCAAAGCTCTATGATGTCTCCATAACAATGAGATGTTATGTGGATACTTGATGATATAACGAATGAATAATATCTCTCTCCTTTTATCTAAGATTTCAGGGACAAAATCCTTGTTAGGGGTTTATAACTTGTAACGACCCTGACCTGGGTTATGAGGTAACCCTATTTATTTTGTATAATAAAGTTTCTTAGAACTTTAATATAATCCTATAAGGTGCTTTGTTATCATGTGACACACTTATGTTTCAATTTTGGTCCCGATTGAATGTTCTTTGAATAATTTTCCTTTATTTTGGACCAAAGTGCAATTTACCCAAGTTGAGGGGTTATATTGCAATATGTCACATTTTGAACGTGCCTTATATGTTTTAGAATCATAATAGAGAGAATGATGCAAGGTGGTGGCTTGTGGAAAGCCTAAATTCCAAGTTTGAACTTGTTTGAACAATGTTGGTACTTTGTGCACCAATTTTGGTACAAATTGTAATTTATCCTAAATGTGGGGTTGATATGCAAATTACCACATCTATAATGTTCCTACTCCCTCATATCATCATGCAGAGGAGAGATAAATGAGGATACACCATGCTTCATTCCATTATGAATGATGGTAATCTTGGTGAAGAAATGACCAAGAAAAGGGTTGAATTTGAAAGCTTAACTTGAGTTGTATCAAGATGAAAAGCTTATATATGAGTGCCTATCGGCCAAGGAGCCCAAGGAGGTGTCCCATATCGTTTTTGAACTATTTGCAAAGTCCATATCGTGCAAAGCACCTCAAGGAGGTGAGTTTTGACGGCCAATAAGTTTCCTTAGAAAAAGTGTATCAGCTTGATTTAAAATAGTGACTAAACCTAGATGACTTATCCAAATGGATAAGTTATGGAAGAATTTGCATCTCAATATGATCCTCAACCATTTTGCAATACAAGATAAATGTTGATGCATGCATGTACACGTATCACCCATGCATGACACGTGGCACCTACTAGCTCAAAATGTTGACACCTCATTTTTGCTTTCCTTCATGAACAACAAGTATATATACCCCTAGTTTCACCCCTTGGTGCAATTTTGTGACCGTTACCACCCTCCTACCCTAAGGTATCGCACATAGAGCTCCCATATCGTGAAGGTATGCTGTGGTATCGTGCAGAGTCCTTGGGATATCACCCATGGCAAGAGCATATCGCCCAAGTAGGTGATACTGGCCATATAGGGTGATATCGGCCATAGAGTGATGTTTTGACTCCAAGTGAGTGTCATATCATGCAAGTGAGTGCCATATCATGCAAGAGGGGTGGCATATCGTGCAAGGACACTAGTTTATCGTGCAAAGGTGTTAAGGATCAAGAAGGAGTTCATACTTAACCCTAAGGTCAGGATAAGATCATCTTCAACCTTGGATTGAAGCATGAATTTAGGGTTTTGATCTTCCTTTCTTTTTTTCTTCACCAATTTCTTATCCATGGTGATTTTTTCATATAGAGGAGTTGTGAAGTCCATCTTCAACCTTAGGAACGTCGAGCTTTGGAGCTTGGAGCTTTGAAGTCGTTCTTAAGGCGTGTTATATAACTTGAACTCAACCATGTTATTATTTTTCACCTAAATCGTTATAATTAGTGAAATACTTTTAATTACAAAATTTCATGAAATAGTTGATGAGATTATGAGTTCTTGTAGTTGCTTAGACCTGTTTACATTAACTATAACAGTTATAACTAAGAGCTTGAAGATGGTGGTATCACTTTATTAAAGTGATATCGGGTGCAAGCATATAAACAAGCACCTTTAACCCGAAATGATGATGCACCTACTTCACTTGAACGATATGGATATGAATGAATACATTGTTGCACGATATGGGGTGTAGTATACACCTCTTGCACGATAGGGATTCAATCATAAACTCCATACACGATACAAGGTTGAATGAATACTTATAAGTCGACATGAAACCCTAATTTGGGTAACCCGATATAAGTGAAGTATAACAAGTGCTATTGCCCAACATGGTTGCACGATAGGGTTGCACGACACATAACCCTAGATGATATGGTAACCCTAACCCATCATGGCTAACCCTAAATGGTTATTATCCCGATAGGGTTACTGAATGTACTTCTAGCCCAACATGGTGATGGGTTGATACCTTATAAGTATCATGGGCGACACATACATATACCTTGTACCCGATATGAGGTCAAGAAGATACCTCATGCCCAATATGGAGACAAGTAAAAATCCTAACTTGATATGGTAAGTGTTCATACACCTCCAACCCAAGACACCTTGTAAAGGTGAGAGTAAGACACTCTTAGGAGTGATGAGTGTAACACCAAGTAATGGTGTGGCTAATACTTTGATAGGTGAAACACCTAGAGTGGTTGTTAATGGACAACCTTATATCAACAATGCCTCAACTAGAGATGAGTCCATATCAATTGATGATGGTTGAACAATTCAAATCTGTGATTTATGACCAATACACTACATGATAAATGTGATGATCTAGTACATAAAGTATCAGGATGGGATATACCCTAATACAAGATAAGTTGATGAAGTTAAGTTGAAAGTAATGAGGGAAGTAATACATCAAGGCATGATAAATACTACATCCAGCACCTCAAGGTTGATGCACCTTGATATTCCCTAAGTCCAATATACTTGGATGAGCAACACATGAAGTGTGTTATGTCAATTGTTACATTGAGATATTTAATGGCCTTGTGAGCCATGTGAATAGTTGTTGCCTACTGAGAGTTGACAAGATGTTTATTGGCCTTGTGAGCCATGTGAATAGTTGTTGCCTAGTGAGAGGTGACAAGATGTTTAATGGCCTTGTGAGCCATGTGAATAGTTGTTTCCTAGTGAGAGGTGACAAGATGTTTAATGTCCTTGTGATCCATGTGAATAGTTGTTGCCTAGTGAGAGGTGACAAGATGTTTAATGGCCTTGTGAGCCATGTAGTTAATTGTTTCCTAGTGAGAGGTGACAAGATGTTTAATGGCCTTGTGAGCCATGTGGTTAGTTGTTGCCTAGTGAGAGGACAAGATGTTTAATGGGCCTTGTGAGCCATGTGGATGGTTGTTGCCTAGTGAGAGGTAAAAAGATGTTTATAAAAGTTTCATGACAGCAATTACAATGTTCATGTAAATGGGGAAAAGGAAACTCAGTAACATAATAATAGTAATAAATGGATACAACAATTATTTTTTGAGGAGGATTGGTTGCGGACCAATGTATGGCGATGTAATCATGTTTGGTTAAAGTCTAATACCTGGCAGATGCTTAATGCCTGTATTTAGGGTTGGTTACGGACCAATGCCTGGCGGTGTAATCAGGTTTGGTTAAAGTCCAATACCTGGCAGAGGCTCAATGCCTGTATTCAAGGTTGGTTACAGACAAATTCCTGGTGGTATAATCAGGTTTGGTTAAAGTCCAATACCAGGCAGAGGCTCAATGCCTGTATTCAGGGTTGGTTACGGACCAATGCCTGGTGGTGTAATCAGGTTTGGTTAAAGTCCAATACCTGGCAGAGGCTCAATGCCTATAATCAGGGTTGGTTACGGACCAATGCCTGGTGGTGTAGTCAGGTTTAGCGAAAGTCCAATACCTGGCAGAGGCTCAATGCCTGTAATCAGGGTTGGTTACGGACCATTGCCTGGTGGTGTAATCAGGTTTGGTTAAAGTCAAATACATGGAAGAGGTTCAATGCCTATAAACACAGGGTTGGTTAAATCCCAATGCCTGGAATAATAACACAGGGTTGGTTAAATCCCAATGCCTGGAATAACAACACATGGTTGGTTAAATCCCAATGCCTGGAATAATAACACAGGGTTGGTTAAATCCCAATTCCTGGAATAATAACATAGGTTTGGTTAAATCCCAATGGCTAGAATAATAACATAGGGTTGGTTAAATCCCAATTCCTGGAATAATAACACAGGGTAGGTTAAATCCCAATGGCTAGAATAATAACACAAGGTTGGTTAAATCGAATGCCTGGAATGGTTGCATATGATTGGCATAGTCCAATACTTGGACAAGATATGATGATGTATACTCACATGACTGGTACAATTCACTATCTGGTTAGCAGATTGGCTGAGGCCAACAGATAGAAACGAGAATGATTCATGAATGACATACCATGATAATGAGCATCACAGGATAAGCTTGAGATAGTATGATGGGTAAATGATATACGTGTTCATCATATTCCTTATAAAGTGAATTGATGAATTACTACTCTATCATAGATAGTTGCAATACTTTAAAATATGAGAATGTTCTAAACTGCTTATCCTCTGCTCAGTTTAATACTATTTAACTGTGATAATAACATTGTTGGCGGAGAGTTATATCTCTCGCTGGGACAATTATAATTGTCTCACCCCCATTGGATCCAAATTTTTAGGTGGACGTGCACGTGGAGGTGAAGACCTTGCTGCAGAAAAAGAACAACAACAACATGGATAGCAGTGACAACTCAGGTTGAGTGTACTGTCTGTCATGTCTTGTAGATAGAAATCCTATGTGTCGTCTCTGTACTCTCAGGTCCTTGGATTTGGTTCGTTATGGTTTCATGAACGATCTGAGGTTTTATCTTGTAAGCCTCGAGATTTTATGTTGCTTCATTATATGTTTTGACAAAGCAACTATTATATGTTATCCCCGAGAAGAGATGGTAGAGTGTATGTACAATGTGAACAATGATGTATATAAAGTTTTAGTTCTTCCTTAACGGGGTTATCCTAGAAATGGATCTCTTTGCAAAATTGTTTTAATTTTTAGTGATTTTTGTGAATCCACTATTTATGTTTAATTCTGATTAATTAGTAACGATTTGATTGTTGGTCGTTACAATAACTAAGAATCAGTTGGAATTGATATCTGAGATCCAAATTTGGGGCTTTATATGAGAAACCCTTAATTGGGAGTAAAGGAACCCAACATAAGGTTCAAATTAAATTTAATTATTAGTATTATATAAACTCAAAATATGAAATATCGAAAAGATATGAGAAAAGTATGTAAGGGGCCAAGATAGTAAGAATCAATCATGAGGAATGGATTATATAACTGAGTACAATGTTTTTATGTACTCCAAAGCAAAGGGAAAATAGAAGAAAAGAGCTAAGTATTCAATAAGTACATAGAAGTGAAGAGTCTTCAGAAGAGTTAAAGTGAAGAGAACTAGATGAGCATGTAAATCATAAAACTAGGATAAGAAACTTAGTTGAAACAAAGAGAAATTTTGGAAATTATGAGTTTGATTAAGGAATGAGGGTTATGATATAATTGAGAGCATGTAATGTATACCTTTATTAATAAGTTTAATATATTCATCCTTCTTCCTTTAGATTCTAAGTCTCTATAGAACAACAAACTAGTTTCTAAAAGAAGGACAAACCTGTAACTAAATAAATGAATAAGTCATAAAAGGTAGACTATATTCAGGAAGGAAAAACTTGATTGAAAGAGAAACTATTTTTCACCCATGCATTAGCCATTTAATTTGAAATGAAGGATATGTAATGTATTAAACATGAGGTGATACTAGTAGAGATATTATTGATTTAGAATTTCAAACTTCACATTAGTAGACGGATAAAAGGAAATATTTGCAACATGGTATACATGATCATACACATAAAAGAAGCAACGTGATCATAAGAGAAAACTAGAAGTTAAAGATGACATGTGGAATAGTAGTATATGGTAAGGGGATTATGGAAAGTAAATACGGGTTTGAAACATAATGGAGTAATATAGATTACAAAAGAAAGAGGCTGCGAGATTCAAGAAAGTGCTAATTAGTCAAATATCCTTATTTGAAGATAAGAATTCTAAGTCTCAAAATCATCTTCTCTTTCATATCTTCCTTAATGAGAGCAATGTGGAAATGAAGTGATAATAAAATGAATCATATATTATGCATAACCACCGTGGTAGAGACATCTAGGGAATGTAATAATGACATACAATATGATGATGAAACCCTAGCAGGGTAAATTGAGAATGTAATCTATCTGAATGGCCAAGTAAGAGAAATGAAATTCAATCGATAATATAAAGAAGACATTAGTAAAACTTGTGAGATCCAAAGTTTGAATTTCAAATTAAGGGAGCAAAGTCACATCACAATAATGTCATGCTTCTGATAAGGACCAAACCTTAGAATGTTTAGAGTTGTAGTAGTTCAAGGGATGTCACTAGTGATTTGACCTTGAATACTAGCATCTCTATAAAACAAGATCATGTTGCACTATGAGATGTAAACTAGCACTGATAGTAATCTAGGGTTTAAAGATAGCTAATCTGAAAGGTAGATAAACAATATGGAAATGATTTGGAGTGAAGAGTAAGATATAAATTTGAAATGTAACAAGTGTGTTTTGAACAAAAGGAGAAATACAATATGAGTGAGGTGTGATATGAGATAAATTCTTGCAGTAACAGCAAGAATGATGAATAATCTATTTGTACCTTGTATGTTTCAATTTTAGGAATGTTTAATCTATATGATTAAAATGAGAAGGATAAGTAGAAAAAAGTAAGTAGTAGTGAATGAGGAGAGAGATAAGAGAAAACAATGGCATTTAGTAATATGTGAATTTGTTTTATAAGTATAATTTGTTGAAGGTATATTAAGGGATGTAAATTGGTTCTACGTATGATTTCAGTGTACATGTGCAAGCAATATGTTAATTAAAGGTGTCTGATAGTTGTAGTCATTCAAACCAGTAATCCATCTTAGCATTGTATAATTGTGGTATGGTGATATGGGTTGAATAATGATGGAACAAATGAAGGGTTACCCTGAATAAGGTAGTCTTACCTATTCACTCATATGAATAGAAGGGATGATAACCATATTGTATTGATATGTAACCCTAATAAGGTATAGCTTGTTATACCTAGCTTTAATATAACTAAGTGATGGTAATTGGGTATGAATAGTCCTTGAATGACTAATAAAATCATGGAGTACTTTGTTATTGTTGTTGAAACCCTAGTATGCTACCCGATGGTTACACCTTGAATTATGTGTGGGTTCATACTTGAGAATAATATGGAATGTGATGGTAATGCTTCATCTTATGCATCCATGATGCAATGGGGATGCCATGAGTAGTATTGTACAATTGCTGTTGAATCTAGTCTTCCAACTCAAGACTGTTTTTCTATTTGAGTAGCACAATAGTAAAATTCAAAAGAAAATGGTGAACTCTCTTTTGTGACTTAGAGGTAATACATGACAATAGTACATATTGAGCTGTATGAATTGAGATAGTTGGATCAGGTTATCAATGATGCGGTAACACCTCAAGAGAATGAAAATATTGAAATGGTTGTTCCTCTCTTTATCCTATGATTCATTTTTTTTTAGAGCAAATGGATCGATTCATTACTTGTTAGACATACGACATCAACAATTGGGAAGAAAAATACAAATAGGACATACAAACATCACGTTTAGTAACCCAAGGGCACTACAACACATATTAGAATGAGAGAGAGACATTTCTGCATTGATTCTTCTTCCTTGAGGCTATCTTAAGCAGCTTTTCATGAAGAATTCCTTCAACCTGAGCATTGAGTAGTGGTAGAAGGGCTGAAACAAGACGATATCATGTTCGTATATCAACTCCAACGAAGCCATACAACTGAGTAATAAGATCAATACAAAGCAAAGATGAGATCTAGCCGTAGCTAGAGATCTCATTGCTCTCCCAAAGAGAGGTCGTAGCAAAGTGTGATGGATAAAATACCGACTAGCGGTGACAAAAACTAGGTAGATAATATGCCAGAACCACTGGCTAAACATGCCAACACAGAACGAAAAAATGGGGCCGAAATACTGCGTGGAACTCAGAGCTTGGAAACCTTCACAATGGAAGGACTAAACCCCTTATTCAAAGGACACAAACTACTGAAAGGGGGTGGAGGAGCTATATACCACCAGATCTGTGAGGAAGACAGAACAACCAATGCCACTCCACCCTCAATCCGGCCATAGGCCCAGTGGGAGAACCGAGCCAAAGCCGCCCCTCCCAACCTGCTACTCGACGTAGCACAAGCCGAAATGAAAGCCTGGAGCCGAGCACCGCCACAGCAGAAGAGGAGAGGGTGGATGAGATAATGATTGTCACCAGCCTAAGATAGAAATGAAGGAGATCGAGCTGAGCCAAGGCCCTGGGCGAGTAGGGTGGCGTCCTCCGGCCGCCGAGGCCCCCTCCCCCAAGCCCGAAGCCGCCAACCGCAAGCCCTAGATCGCCCGCCCTAGCCAGGGCGGAAACCCTAGAGGATAACCTTCAAGATGGAGGAAAAGCAGGGGTTCTCTATCCTATGATTGATTGTGGCATAGAGAATTTGTTGGATATCATTGGATATTGTTTCAGACATGTTGTGATTATAAAAGAAATAAAGGACGTAATGTTGAAAAGTGCATTCAAGTATGAAATACAAAAATATAATGACATGTAAGATTTCAGAAGCTTAAAATAAACTTTGAATATACTTTGTTTGTGTATTTATGTTTCAGGGGAGAAACTTTTTAAGGGGGTGAGAATCGTAATGACCACATTTGTGCTTATTGGTAAACTAGGGTTTACTTGAATGATTACATACATGATTAGATTGAACATCGTTTAGACTTAATTAATGATAGTAGATCAGTTGTGATTTTTTAAACATAAGAAGAAACTCTAACTATGATTTTAGTTTAAAGAATTAGGTTTTGAGAAATGTAAACCCTAAATCGGCAAAAATTAGGGTTTTGATAGTACATGAATATGGAATTTGATCAGGATAGCAGTGTGGTAAATGATTTTTCATATTTTCAAATTTTTTTTATTTAATTGAATTTTGTATATGATATGTATAACTCAATCATGTATATTGGAGAAAAAATTCAGAATATTTGAGTGTTCTTTGAATGTAGTTCTCGGTCAAACTATACTTTGACCAAAATGCTGACAGAGTGCTTTTCAACAGCATAGTGTTTTATTTTTAATTATTTATTGCTAACTCCAAATGATCTAAAATTTGAATTGGATATCTAAAACACAATCATAAATAGCATGTAAAAGTTTCATTATTTTTACATGCATTTAGACCTTATTAGTAGACGAATTACACTAATATTTTTATGACAGAAAATCCAGCTAAAATAAGAGAAAGTATAGTGAGGGGTCAATGTGCAATTGACCCAAGCAGCTCAATTCCTCTATATGGTCAACCTAAGACACAAGGATCTCTCATAATTCATGATTCAACCTAGAGAAATGAAATCCTAGAGAGAGAGAGGGAGAGTTAGGGTTTGATAGGAGAATGTGATGGAGATGTTGACCTAGGGTTTTGCGGTCCGAGGAATGATGAAATCATGTAAGTTTAGATTCTTTACATAAACTTTAATGGTAAATATTCTCTCACATGTCAATATTCCGTCCCTCCTCTGATTTGATCCAAAATGGTGTCAAAATTCTCCTGTTCTCACTCTTTTTTCGTAATCCCTCATTTTTAGGGTTTCCGAGTTGAAAGGAAGAAGAATCGGGTGAATTGCTTGGCATTTGATATGAGATCGAGATCTTCAGGGATGATCTGTGTTTTTAAGGTGTTTTCACACCTTAGGGTGAGTGGGAACTTCCTTAAAATAGTATATTTCACAAAAATTGGTTAAATCATCCATAATCTGTAATTGCTTAGTATGCGACTATAAACCCTAAATTGTGTGTTTGATCTAAGTTGTTGCAAAATGATATGAAACAGATTCTTCCTTTGTTTGGATGAATTTCATATGATAAAATCATATTAGAAATGTATACAATACATCCTAATGAGAATTCCCTAAGTATTCACAGAGGTTTTAAGAGTAAACTAAAATATAGAGAATTTGTCTATGACTGAAATTGCCGTATAATTAAATAGAGAAATATGTTTATATGGATTCCTTTGGTTATGAATGATTGTTTATCTGAATTCAAAGTACATACATGTTAGATACTATCTTATATTGCATTTTAGGTGAATAGTGTTTGTTTGATATCTCAGTAAAGAGGGTGAAACCCTAGATGCGAGGAAAGTTGGATATTTGCGGATAGATATCGTGAAATCCATTTGAACGGATTTACTTGACATGATAGACTTTATTTAATCAGTTTTATTATTGATGCATGTTATCTCAGTTAATGGCATGGAAATCCAAATTCAGCTCAGTTCCAAGGTATCATACATATATTTATTTTATGTGATTTGTTGATAGTAGTCTTTATTCAGTGAATGTTTATGTCACATGAAATCCTTATGAGAGACATATGATAAGTGAATGAGGTAAAGAAAACCCTAAGGATAGGGTGTTCAATGAATCAAGTATTTTGATATCAATGCTCTTAGTATGAGATGTGGTGATGCACAACTCAAGATTTGGGTTGATGTGCATATTTTCCAAGAAAGTACAAATAATTTACAGGTGAAAATGACGATTTCTCGTATGTCAAGTAATTAACTCTTATCAGTGTATTAGAAGTTCAATTGCATGATTCTAGTGTGTAAAGTATCAAATGGACATGTATTCTTCTATTTAGGAATTTTAGTCTACCTGTAGGTATAAAATGTTTTGAGTATATTGCTCTTCCAAGTTTAGAATGATATACATGTTGTGTTATAAACTTCAAATAAATAGACACGGTACCATAGAGATACCAGAGTCAAGTATAAGTAAGGGAAAAGATACAATACAGTAAGAGCTTTCCAAGAATAATAAAATAATAGACATAGGTTCCCTGAACACTATAGGCTCCCTACGGATGTCTGCACTGTAGGGAGGAAACGATCCACCCTGGAAGCGACCAGTATACGAGGATGGGATTGCACCCACAGAGTGTGCGGGGAGACAAAGCCCTTGAGGAAGTATCCTAAGAGAAGATAGGTTACCAAACATGAACCAGAGATCATGGTGGTAACCCAGAGGTACCCACAGAGCATACCAAGATGAGGCCCATAGAGCGTCTCAGACCCTCAGCCTGTGTACTCAACCTAGAAGGATAGGTCCAGTTAAAGGCCATCTTATTTGCCGCCTTAGTCAGACGTGACGGTTCGAGTGAAGCAGACCCGAATTCAGTTCTAGGCTTAGCTTCACAGGTTTCAACCTCTGTCTTGTACGGTGAGATCGTAGTTCACTATGAGTCTTCATATGTAGAGTACACTACATATGATCAGGGCATAAGCTAAACTATGATAATATAAGTTTTAAATAGTTTCTTATAAGTAAGAAAGGCTAAGAAAGATTTGAGTATAGTTTCCCAACAATTATTCTTTGTTTGTTTTTGAATTATTAGTTCTCTTTGAAATTTATCAAGCATGCTCATATATTGATTTACTCTTGTTGATATCTAGTGTATCCTGCCATATTTATGATTGTAAATGATCAATCTCTTTAAAGATTACTACTTCTATTATTGATATCAGTTGCTCAAAAGTATATCTATAATTATATCAGTGCTTTAGACTGTTTCTTTGAAGTACTCATTCACTAAGCGAGTAGGCTCACCCCTCTACTCAAATTTTTTAGGGAAGCCACGTGGACTTGAAGAAGGTCAAAGCATTAGAGTAGATCTACCACATGAGTTAAGTCTTTGTATAGTTAAGTTCACTCGGTCCCTGTCACTCTAGGTCCTGGTATAGATGTGAGAGTATTGTAAGTAATGTTTTGTATGTTTGTTTCCTTAATAAGAGAGAATGTATCTGATTATCATGTCATATGTACCTGAGAATGAATGTATGGATGTGTATCATTTATGTTGAGATCATATTAAAGAAATCCATGTTTAGATTCCCTTGTAAAGTTAGTTTATGTGGTTCAATGAGAGAAAACAAAGAGTTTGGAAAAGAAGAAAAAAGTTAAGGTTGATCTTTGTATTATGTTAAATCCTCAATTTATGCCCTAATCTCATGATTAATGGTAATTGTGAGATCAGGGTGTAACAAAAAGCTTTATCCTCCCACTAAATTTAGTGAAGGATATCATGAATACGACTTGCATATTTCCTTAGGTTAAATAACCAAGGAAATCTAGATCAACATCAATATATATTATAGGCATGCAATTCTCCTATTCGCACAAGATGACTAATGGTAATGATAGTCTTGAGTTATCAATTATAATCCTTTGGTATAAACATTATAAACATTCATCTTTGGATCATTTTGCATAAATATCACAATATGTTTTTGGTCCAATGCCATGCATGATCATATCTTTTGAAATAGGAGAATTAACAACTCCTTATTGATATTCAACCTGGTACCTACAAGATGCATTAAGAAAATGTTTCTATTCTAATGGCGTAATGAAATAGCGGTTCTAGTAACTCTATTACATGCCCACTGGGCTAAGATAAATTTAAATGTTGACTATGGCTTCCGCAACACTTGCTCCTCTTTGTCCATCTTTGTCCTTCTATGAGGTCTTTGACTTGTTGTTAGATCCTACACATCAGTATGTTAGATCTCTTACCTGGTATCATATACCAATATGAAGAAGTAATCCGATTTATCTTATATTGTTATACCTGAAGTAGAGGCCTCAACGAAATCCTTCTTCTTCTTTAGTTCCTCTAATGAGAGTGGGAAATTTCTCTTCTAGTGTCTAGGTTGGTGACAATGGTGACAATCACCTCTTTTCTTTACTCCACCTTTTGCCTTGAGATCTGAAGACTTGGGCTTCTGGCTAGCTTTAGAAATCTTCTTAGATTTACCTTTACCTTTTGACTTCCCCTTTGTATTTTTGTTCACCATCACATACTTGGTCTTGTCTTCCTTTATTTGTGTCTCAGCTGTTCTCAACATGCCCATTAACTTTGTCAACAACTTGTCAAAATTGTTCATGTTGCAGTTTATGACAAACTGACTATATGACTCTGGAAGGGACTACAAAATCACATCAATGGCCAATTCTTGATCCAAGGGTAATCCCAGTCTTGCTAGGTTCTCTACATATCCATTTAGCTTGAGCACATGGGGACCAACTAGATATCCTTTTTACATGCTACACTTGAACACTGCCTTAGAGACATCGTATCTCTCCTGTCTTGCCTGATCTTGGTACATGCTTTTGAGATGTGTGACCATCTCAATCATTCCTATGTTTTCATGTTGCCTCTGCAACTCATGGTCCATGGAGCATAACATCAAACACTTGACATCCACAACATCTTCATGTGTGCTTCTTATAAGCATCCTTGTCATCCCTTAGAGAATTTTGAGTTGGTTCCTCTAATTCTGGTGTTTCCAAGACATAGAGCTTGCACACTTGTGTGAGAACGATTCTCAATGTCCTAAAGTAGTCGTAGAAGTTGTTCCCAGTATGTTTGTCCTTCTCAATGACTGATCATAGAGAAAAGTTATTGTTTTTTGTTTCAATTATGTTCTACAAAAGGATTTGCAATTTTGTCAAAAACTCATTTTGATTTGATTTGATTAAAATTTGGGTGATAATCATTAGGACTTTAAATAATTATCATTTTCATTCTTTTGTTCAAATTGATAACCCTCAACTATCAATTAGGAAAATTGCAACGAACAATTTTCTATTGAGCCAAACCTAATATAATTCAACTATTACCCGATTAACACTATAAAACACAATTAATCATCAAGGTAGGCAACTTTTTCCGATTTCATCATATGAAATTCTAGATAGATGATATGCACAACTCTTTGCCATAATCATCTTTATGCCTATGGGCTTAAACTCTCTGAGAGTCACTAGTCAAGCCCAACCCAATATCCAATACGATAACAATGCACCTCACGGAGGCGGAACCTACATTATTACCATCACACTTCCACAAGGTACACAACATAACACACAGAGGCGCAGCCTATGCTTATTTGAACAAGTTTTTCATGTTTATTTTCTATTGGAAAGTATCTTAGACAATATGTTTGATTTAGGGGTTTATATATATAATATATATACTATATCCAATCACCACATATATAGTATGTATCATATATGAGCCATATCCCACAACGTAAACATGCAATATAAAACAAAAAGAGATGGTTATAGCTATGTTTACTTGTAATTCCTTAAATGCACAAGGAATTACTACCACCTAGGTCTATCATCACATCACATGTATGAACATGTGGTTGATGTAGATTTCTTCTTGCCAATCTGGGTAGATCAGTTCAACCTTTCAACCAAACATCTTACCTCTTATATAGTCGATTGGTCATCATAAACATCCTCCTATCCTACCGATGTTTGGACTCTTCCAAACAGTCGGATGGGCCCTCCAGGTGGTCGTTTGCCTCCATCATTTTGTCCTCCATGGTCCTCCAAACAGTCGACTCATCTCACAAGTTGGTCATCTCCTCCGACGATGATCATCATATTCTTAATTGCATAAAGAAAAACTATCCTATTGCTACTTTATTACATGTGAAAGAGAAACCTCAAGTTACATTTGAGGGGAGAAAATGTAGGATAGAATTACTTTACATCGGGAAGATAAAGTTATAGGCTCAGTACGGAGACCAAGATAAATAAGAACAACCAAAAAATACAATCACACATAGATATAGGGTATAGGCCATAACTACACTGCACATCCACCATCTATACTACTTTTAGGGTGACTCATGTAAATTGTGCATACAATATATATACATATATATATATATATACATATATATATATATGTATATATATAGGACAATGATCCAATGAGAAACATATCTTGGTGAGAGCATGAGAGGCATTTGAATAACTTTGCATAGTGATATATTTTTCATTATCCAACCATTTGGATTGTAAATATACCTTATTATTTACCTTCCTATAAATTTTATCATCATAGGATCAATATTGTGTTCACAAAAAAAAAAATACTTTGAAACGCTCAATACTAAATTTTAGGTTGACTGTTGGATGTAAAATGTGTATATTGTACGTAGGGACATGTAAAAAGTATTTGATTTCAATTTTTCTGTAAAGATAAATAAAATGATGTTATTCCCATCCGTAAGGTTGGATATGAAAAAAATATATAAATATATAATTATTTAAATGCCTATCATGCTCTCACCATAGCATGTTTCTCACACTAGCATATATATATATATATATATACATATATATATATATATATAGAAATATATGTCAGTTTGGTATTATGTGGTCTATGATCGGATACACATATGAGAGTAGTTTAAATATTCACATTGTATGCAATAAATGAAAGAAAAACCAAAATACGATCATATGAATTATCCTAAATCATTATAAATTGACATGGTTCTAAGACAATTGTTAAGAAATACAAGCACATAGTATAGCAGTAGAGACAAAAATTGTATCTATTTGTTTTCCCATAACAGTAAGATCACATAAACTACTATGAAATTGGAAGTATGGGTTTAGCAATTCATACCCAGTCCAGGAGCAAGTCCAGAGATAAAAATTTGCTTCTTTGCAACTGCTGACAAGTTGGTCTTGAACGGTGGATGTGCAGTTCCTAGTCTCCACCACAAACAGTTGTCTATGCAACATGCAGCAATTCTGATGGTATCACATCAGACTGTAGGTTAAAGTTTCTCTTTGAGAAATAGCCAAAGGACTCCTAAATCTAGAGTGGTCCACACGGACCAACTAGAACTCTTGTCATTCATGAAGAACAAACAGGAAAGAGTTGTCCCTCGCATTGGTGTACTAGTCACCAACCTGCACTCCCTGTAAGGAACCTGACCTTGTAAGGACCCTGACCCACATTTTGGTCTAACCCTATTTGTTTTGCTTAAGGGAGTTTCTTAGCTCCTTGATCTAATCATATAAGATGTAATGAGGGAATGTTGAAGGTTGGTGTTTCTTGTTTGAGCTTGTTGCTTGATGTTAGTGCTTTGTGGTGAGGTTTTGGTACAACTTGCAATTTACTCATAGTAAGTGTTGATGTGCAAGTTTTCCACGTCTAGAGTGTCCCTTATTTCTCTTGGCATCATCTATAGGAGAGAGGAAGTGTTGGGCGCCTTGTTTTGGTCTTAGTTGTGTGGTGATATCCTTGGTGATGTTTTGGGCACATGTTTGAGGTGTGCTTTGCTCTTTTGAGTGTTGTCTCGGGCTTAGGAGCCATGGTGAGACCCTATATCGATTTGTGGTGCCTTGAAGAGGCTTGGTATTGGTTGAGGGTGTCTTGAGGGACATCCTATCAGTTTTTGGCATCTTGAGGATTACCATATTGGGGTGTGGTGACTCTAGAGGAGTGCCATATCGGTTAGTAACCTAGGGTTTCATCCCCATCAGTTTGTGAAGGAGGTGGATAGGTGTGTTGACCTTGACCTAGGAAGGTGACCAAGTGGGTGAGACATCGGTTGTATCAACTTGTTGCATGGCATGGCATGTGTCCCTTCTTCTTGTACAAGTGTCTTCTTGGGTTCTAAGGTGGTCACACCTTCCCCTTGCTCTCTCTCTCTCTCTCTCTCTCTCTCTCTAACCATGTATATATACCTCTTCATTCTCATGCAAGTGAAGCCTTTTAGAAATCCTTGCTTGCTCTCCTTGGTGTCTGACCATGAGCTTGAAGAAACCTCTCCCTTGGAGCTTGGTGGGTGAGCCAAGAGCTTGTTGTGCTCTCTTTCATCCTCTCCCTTAATAAGCCATGGTTTTCTATCTTTCCTTCTCTTCTTCTTTCTTCTTCTCAGCCATGGACCTTGGAACCTTCTTTTCTTCTCTTTTTCTCTCCATTAACCACAGTTCTATTCACCTTCTTGGAGGTGTGGTGGAGGTCGAGCTAGGAGGATATTCTTCTACCTTGAGCTTGGGAAGCTTGGAGCTTGACCTTGGAGCTTAAATCTTGGTGGTCATTTTTTAGGCGGGTTATATAACTCCAAACCTACTTTTTTGTTATCACCTCTCTACGTGTTATCTTGCTAGTTTCTCTTAGCTTGAATTTTATTACATGCTAGTAGCTTTTCTTGGTATATTTCCGTTCCATTTTTGAGAATAGATCTATGTTATTTTGCTTCCATGAGACACACATTTCTTTGCCTTGGTAGTATCGATATCTTGAGGTAGAAGATGACTAAACCGATACGAGTTAAGGTATGCTAACTGATATGATGTGTAACCCAACATGCAAACCAATATGCCTTGTCTAGACTACTATACCTACCATGATGGAATGTGCTATGATATAGTGGTGACTAGAGAAGATGAGTGTTGAGTTTACATGCTTTAAGTTGAGTGTGGAAGTCGACATTGGTAACCTTAATCTGATGCATGTGTAACCCGACACACCTTGCAAGCTGATACTTTTTAGCTGACACATCTTGATAAGAGGTGAGAAGCATCTTCCTTGAGGCTTAACCGATACAACCAACCCTATTGCTCCATACCCTAAGGGTTGGGTAGGCAGATACCCTAAGGGTTGGATAGGTCGATACCCTAAGGGATGTTGAGGTTGATACCCTAAGGGATGGTGAGGCTGATACCCCAAGGGATCGTATGACCAATACACTTTTCCATGCACCTAGAAGGAGATATCCTTTGTTGTGTCTTGGCCGACACCCTCTCATAGAGGGTGCTTACCTTGGTGAAGAAGACTCCTAGGGTTCCAAATTTGCTCTATTTTGGGTTTCTAAAGTTCCTTCTTGGATATTTCTACCAAAACTAGTATGTTCCATCCTTTACTTCCTTATTATCATGTTGTTCATCTTCCTCACACCTTATTCTAGGTAGAAGACATGATCTTCCTTGGAGAAACCCCACCTAGATCCCTTAAACACCTCATATCCAAGTTCTTTTTCTTGGGTATGTCACCTATAAAGTGGAGAAGGTGCTTCTTGCTCGAGATAGGAGCTTTGTTGGAGAAATCAGCCTCTATAGCTTGGGAACCTTGCTTCTTGAACTTTTCCAACTTCCTGGAGGAGACTTTTATAACCCCCTTCTCCTATATTTCTTACTACATGCTTAAAACTCATGCTTCTATGTTCAAAATCGATGATCTCCATCTCTATTTACCATGTTCATGTAGGGTTTTGGTTTCTTGATGTTTTACCTTATCTAGCAGATCTAGTCTGGTTACCTACACAACTCCAACCTTGATCTAGGGTCAAATGGTGTTTGCTCCCTCTCTGTCACTCTTCTCTCTCAGGAAGATTTCTGACTTGTCATTTCCTGATTGGTTCAAATTGAAAAAACCATATCTTTTAATCTGCTTATCCAAATTTGACAAATAAACATGTTTTGGAATTAAATAATTAATATCTATCTAATAGAAATGCTTTAGAGGTCTGATTTCAAAGTTTGAAGAATGGTGATTTTTGGAAAATGAATTTAATGCATAAAATCCATAAAAAGTACATCTTAATCATTGTAACTCCAAAATTAAGATAAAAATATATTTTTTTGATCAGGAGAACCTAATAAGTTCAGTTGTGAGGTTTTTAGAATCTTATTTGATAAAAATCTCTAAAACTAGGGTTTCTATACGTTAATGTGCATTATGTACTCTAATACATGTTAATACATTGAAAATAGGCAAAGTGGAACTTGAATTCAATTAAAGTGGTGAAAGTTAGTAATTGACATCAACAAGAGAGGTATGTGCATTCTTACACTCAAAGTTGGGATACTTGCAAACCAAATCCTACAGTTCTCTAATGTGGCTTTAATGAATCCTATTCCCTCTATTCATGATTCTTTTGTTAAATTTCCACCAAATCAATAATGATATTCTTTTTCTTGGGTCTTGTACCCTACTTCCATGTTTCATATGTATGAAGCTTTTACTTTCTATGATTTCTTTTCTAGCATGCTGATTTTATGAACTATTTAGCTATAGTAGTGGTACTTATGTACAACCACCCATAGATAGGGCATGTATTTGTTGGTATATATGCCCATAGAGCCATCCCAAGTGATTGCATGGAGTCAGATATTAATTAATCAATTAATGTTATTATTTGGTTAATTAATGAATTCCAGAATATTCTAATCAATCCACGAGAATTTTAATTAACGCAGTGTTTCTGTTTACTGATGGGTTTAGAAAATCCTACTTCCCTTTGCATCCAATTTAAAGGAGGCTGATGGATGATATGTATATAAGATACTGAGAGAGGCTTTTCGGTTTACGCTCATGTACATAAACACTAGCCGTCACCGTCCTTAGGAGAGAAAGGAGAGCAACGTGCCACTAGCACGCCGCCGCACAAACACGACTCATTCCCGCTGGCTTAGGAAGCGCGACATGGAGTTCTAGTCCATCCACGTGGATGAAGTAGAGACACAGACGCTGAGACACCTGCGTTCGGAGGACATCGATGACCATCTGTGCACGTTACAAGTGGCGTACATCATCAAACAAAAAGAGCACCACCAGATCTTCCTACGATAGTGAACGGGAGAGAAGTTCTGTCTGTGTAGGCCAACGTCGTTGCACACCTTTGTGCAGCGGGACATCGCCGGACTTGCTCCGCGATAAGGTATATCTCGCAAACACTCCTTCCAAATATGTTGTTGTTGATGAGATCCCGTGTCGGGTTGTGTGGATTTTTGTTGCTTCCACCGCGCACGTTTTTCTCCACAAAACCCAACAGTGGTATCAGAGCAGTGTCGATCTATGATGTATTTGGATTCATTTCGATATGATCGAAACACTGTATACTATTTTTATGTTGCATACGATGCAAATTAAAACTGCTAATGTGCAAATCTAAACCTAATTCCACATACGCCGCAAGCTTCTATTTTTGACATTTTGGACGGGGTCGACTATGGAAAATATTGATTTTCCTAAGTGCATGGAAGTACAATTCCCCGCACAGGGGCATTGTTCCTGTGTACCCCGCATAGTCTGCGTGGGAGTCAAAAAATTTATTTAATGGGGAATATCCTGCATTAAAAGTACTGCAATTTTAATATGTATATATGTATATGTAGATATAACTATGATAACATACATGTCGCCATTAAAAAAATATTTTATGTGGTGAGTGCATGCACGATTATGGCCTAGTATCCCCTTTTTTTGAAAGTTTTGAATGAATGTGGATGTCGATCTTGTGGATATGTTTGTTTGTGAATGCTATGGATGTATAATGGTTGCATATGGATCCTTTGTATAAAGTATTCAGCTTGCATGCCGAGCCTCATCTCTTATTTAAAAGTGTAATTAATTCTTTCCCTTTATATTTGTACTCATATGATGTAATAGAGATAGGATTAGTTTTAGTCTTTGTAAACTTGATGTAAGGAGGCCACTTGAAGATCCAACTCCAAGGTGTGTCCATGGAGAAGCACCATGAAGATCTAATTCCAAGAAGCAACCTGAAGATTCAACCCCAAGGAGCATCCATGGAGAAGCAACAAGAAGATCCAATTCCAAGAAGTAACATGAAGTTCCAACCACATGAAGCATCCATGAAGTTGTTCATTGTAATGTCGACCATTACATGCTTACAGGTTGATTCACAGGTGTTGCATGAGATGCATAAGACCATAGATGGACCGTAATCCTTTGTTTCTGCAAAGGATTACAATATTATGGCCATAACCGATGTATTTGTGTTTATGATTGCATGTCTATCATTTGTGGTTGTGGATATAGTAGTATATGATACATACTATAAGTATGTGGTGTTTGGATATGTATATGTACTAATAAAACCCCTCAATTAATAATATTAAGTTTTAGTTGCCTTCCATAAAGCAACACACATGAAAAGCTTGATCGACTATGTGTGGGCACGCCTTCGTGTGGTACACTATCTATCTTGTGGAAGTGTGATGGTGGGTGTGTGGGTTGTTGGGTTTTAGAGGAGGCAGAGAAGCAGCGGAAAAAAAAAAATTTCTCCCAAAACCCAGAACAAAAGGAATCGCGTCAACATCTATATTATAGGAAAGATGGTTTGTGAATCATACCTTGTCCCGAGGCTTGCTCGGCGACAGTGCCACGCGCCTTGCGCGGTCTTCACCTCCGGTCTTGGACGGTGTCTGTGCAGCTCTTGGTCGCACCGGGACTGACTCCTCCTCCTCCTACCGGACTGTCGGATGACAGTTGTCCTCCTGAGCGGTAGTGTCCTCCCGCCTCTGAAGTAGTCCACACGGACCACCTGGAACTCCACTCTCCTTGTCCCACAAGGAAGTGGAAGGAGTCACACCCTCCTGTTGACGTACTAGTCGCCAACACACTCTCCTACTGTCAATTGCAACTGCAGTTGTCCTTCCCTTGCTGCACCTCCCTTTGCGGGAAGCACTTGCTCGGGCTCTCTCTCGGTTACCAAAACCAGAGAGAACGACAACTTTGAGAACAATCAACTTGCACTGAGTTGTACATTGAGAAGCCCCCAATACCCCTATATATATAGGCGAGTCATGGGACAAGGTTCTCTGTGCCCGGCAATACGGGACTAAAAGCAGGAGTAGAAGGGTTCGAGATTTTCCACAAAAAGCAACCATCTCGCAACCTGAACCGATCGGTTCACCACTGAACCGATTGTTTGGGACCCTTGAACCGATCGGTTCACTCATGAACCGGTCGGTTGGGGTTCCAGGTTGGTTCCCGATTGACTTTCCTTGTTTCTTTCCCAATTGGTATCGAATACCAATATTATTCCCAATCGAATTGGGCAATTTGAAACGAAAGGAAAATTCTCACCAATCCTACTTTCCCAAGTTGCTCGACTGCACCAGTTGAACCGATCGGTTCAACACTTGAACCGGTCGTTTCACTCTGTGCATGAGCCGATCGGTTCAACAATTGAGCCGACCGGTTCAGCAACCTCAGCCGGCCGGTTCATCACATGAACCGATCGGTTGGGAATGCAGATTGTGCAGAATCAGTCAAATGTGATTTCAATCAATCTGATACTCCAATCAATGCGTCCAACACCTTGAACATTATGATATTGAGCTATGGATTGATTGAGTGTTAAATTGAACTACTAAACTCCTTTAGTAATCAATCTAAACATTGCTTGTGGACAAAACTCCTCTTCCAGGTTAAATCCTATGTGTGTGACCCTACAGGTCCATTTCACGTTGGCAGTGAAAGTCCATAACACTTATGACTTCACAAGCAAAGAGTGGTGCCTAGTCACACATCATTGCTACCCAAGTGAAAGTAGAAAGTTGGAGAACAACTTTCATCCTACAATCCGTGAATGGTGTTATAGTGAATGTATAATTCCTTTGTCACTAATATCCAGAATGAACTCGAGGCATGGAACAGTCATCCTGTCAATGTTCATTCATTTCCTTGATCTCAGTGTAGACCGAGTGAGATGTGTATGACATCAATATCACATATTGATTCACACGTGCATGCGCATGCCTTTCTCAATCCTACTCATCAAGTGGCCAAGGATATCAAACTCCCTCAGGAGGGACAAATCCCATATCTATCACTCACCCCTCAAAAGCCCCATGTGTCAAAGCCACCCAATCATCACCTTTATAACAACCCATGTTTCAGGACTGCGTTTGATGATGTCAAAGTGTACCCAACGACATGTGTTGAGTGTAGTGATTTCAAGTCTAAGAATCACACTCACCACCATCACTGTGAGAGCTGACTGTGACTACGAAGTCATCGTTCCATGTGTCACTCTCACGGTGGGTCTGTCTGGTACCTTGTTCTCTAACAAGTACCTATGTGCTTGGTTTGATATCACCATATCATGACTAATGAGATTCTGTCATCCACCAACACACAATCTAGTCTTTAGTGTTATTGATGTCTATGGTTATTTCAACAATAACAACCGACTAGGGACTAAACAAGAAAGAATAATCTTAGCATCCATATGATCTCATCGTTTAGGTCCTCAACCCAAAAGCATACGTCATTGAGTAAAACAATCTTTAGACATCTATCATGTTACACCATCATCTCAGAAACAGTTTAAACATATAGATTGGAAATTGCCTTTATTATTATTCAAATCATTTACAAAGTATCCCATTACAATCATCATATGACTTGCTCTATGGGCATACATACCAACATGGGTCTGCCTCCGCAGCGTGCATACTCATCGTGTTGGCTTATGGGTTGGACTTAACTAGGGAACCTTGATAGGATCAAGTACCTAGAGGCACACAGATGCATCGTGGAAAGGAGTTGTGCATGATCATCTATCCAAGAGTTGCATATGTTGCAATTGGAAAAAGTTGCCTACCTTAGTATTTGGTCTTTGACGCCGGCATTGGCTGGGCATTGATCCAATTATTTTGGGTCTTGGCTCACTAGAAGGCTGTGTGTTGCAATCTTCCGAGTTGATAGTGAGGGCTATCAATTTGAATAAAATAGTGGGAGCATAATTAATTAAAGGCCTAATTAATCTCGTTTATCAAATCTTTACATGTCAAAATGTTTTGGTCTAAATGCAAATTTTTCTTTTATAGAAATCAAATGGAAAACAACACTCACACTTTCTCATTGCGATCAGTCCTTGAGAAAGACAAACTTACCAGAACCAACTTTCAAACTGGTTTAGGACACCGAGAATTGTTCTCACACATGAGCGTAAGCTCTATGTCCTTGAAACATCAGAGCCAGCAGAATCTGCCGTAAATGCACCCAAGGCTGAAAAGGATGCTTACAAGAAGCACCTTGATGATGTCATAGATGTCAAGTGCCTGATGTTGTGCTCAATTAACTATGAGTTGCAAGAGCAACATGAGAACATGAATGTCATGGAGATGGTAACACATCTCAGGAACATGTATCAACATCAAGCAAGATAGGAGAGATATGATGTCTCAAAGGCTTTGTTCAAAAGCAAGATGAAAGAGGGAGACTCAGTTGGCACCCATATACTCACCTTGATTGGGTACGTGGAAAGCCTATCCAAGCTGGGATTTCCCCTAGGTCAAGAGTTGTCCACTGATGTGATTCTACAATCGTTTATTGAATCGTATAATCATTTTGTCATGAACTACAACATGAACAATTTTGACAAGTCCTTGTCAGAATTGTTGAGCATGTTGAGGACAGCTGAAGCACATATGAAGAAAGACAAGTCCAAGTCTATGGTGATGATCAACAAGAAAAAGGGAAAGTCAAAAGGAAAAGGCAAGGCTAAGAAAAGTTCTAAAGCCGGGAAGAAGCCAAAGTCATCCGCGCTCAAAGCTAAAGTTGGGATATCCAAAGAAGGCAATTGTCACCATTGTCACCAGCCTGGACATTGGAAAAGAAACTGTCCTCTCTACCTGGAGGAACTGAGGAAGAAGAAGCAGGGGATAGAGATCTCCACTTCAGGTATATACATTATTGAGATAAACTTAAATACTTCTTCATCATTGGTACTGGATACCGGATGTGGATCTCACATATGTTCTGATATGCAGGATCTGATAAGAAGTAAGCCTTTACGAAAGGGCCAAGTCGGGCTACGGGTTGCTAATGGAGCAAGAGTTGTTGCCACCGCAGTTGGATTTATTAGTTTATCTCTGCCTATGGGCCTTGTAATAGAATTAGATAATTGCTATTATGTACCTGCCATTAATAGAAATATTATTTCTGTATCTTGTATGGATAAGAGTGGATTTGAATTTCACATTAAGAATGGAATTATTTCTATATCTAAAGATGAGATCTTTTATGGCAATGCCCCTATGTCTTATGGTATCTACTTGTTAGAACTTTAGACTAGCATATACAACGTAAATACTAAAAGGTTAAAACTTGACAACTCAAACAAAACATTCTTACGACATTGTCGTCTTGGGCACATAAACGAGAAGCGCATATCTAGACTCCATAAGGATGGTTATCTAGACCCTTTTAATTTTGAATCATTAGAGACATGTGAGGCATGTTTATTAGGGAAGATGACCAAGACTCCTTTCAATGGACATAGTGAAAGAGCCAGTGATCTGCTAGGGCTCATACATACTGATGTATGTGGACCTTTTAGATCAAATGCTAGAGGAGGCTATCAATACTTCATTACCCTCACTGATGACCTCAGTAGGTATGGCTATGTATATCTTACGAAAAACAAGTCAGAAACTCTTGAAATGTTCAAGACTTTCATGAATGAAGTAGAGAAGCAACTTGGTAAGAGTATTAAAGCACTCCATTCAGATCAAGGTGCTGAATACATAAGCCAAGAGTTTGAGGACCTTCTTAGAGACTGTGGTATTGTATCACAATGGACTCCACCTAGTACACCACAACATAATGGTGTGTCAGAAAGAAGGAATTTTACATTATTAGACATGGTACGATCAATGAGTTCAGCCGATCTTCCAATATCATTTTGGGGATATGCTATTGAAACTGCAGCGTTTACACTTAACTGTGTACCTTCCAAATCGGTTCAAAAGACACCACATTTGATATGGAATGGGAATCGTCCCAATTTGTCTATGTTAAAGATTTGGGGATGTGAAGCTTATGTTACGAAACTATTTACTGAAAAGATTGGACCCAAATTCGAAAAATGCTATTTTTTTGGATACCCTAAGGATACTCGGGGATACTACTTCTACACACCAATTGACAAGTGTTTGTTGCTAGGACTACTGTATATCTTGAAAAGGAATTTATTTCCATAGGAATTAGTGGGAGGATTGTATAGCTCGAAGAAGTTCGAGGCCAACAAGAAAGAAGAGAACCTGAGGAGGTACATAAAGAACATGAAGAATCACAAATTGTTGTGGAATTTCAAGTTCCAAATGTAACACAGGAACCTCATAGGTCTAGTAGGACACGACTTGAGCCTGAGAGATTTGGATTTCTCATGACTCAAAATAGTTACAAATTGGGCATAGTAGATGGTCCAACTTACTATCTAAAAGCTACTAAGGGACAAGAATCTGAGAAATGGCTCGAAGCCATGAGATCTGAGATGGAATCCATGTACGCCAACAAGGTATGGACCTTGGTGGATCCACCCGAAGGGGTAAACCCATAGGGTGGAAGTGGGTCTTTAAGAAGAACACTGACATGGATGGAAATGCTCAAACCTATACAGGTAGATTGGTTGCGAAACTATTCCGTCAAATTTATGGTGTTGATTATGACGAAACCTTCTCACCAGTTGCCATGGTTAAATCCATTAGGATCATGCTTGCCATTGCATCTTCTCATGACTATGAGATTTGGCAGATGGATGTTAAAACAACATTCCTTAATGGGAATTTACTCAAGGATGTGTACATGACACAACTTGAGGGTTTTATTGATCCAAAGGAAGCCAATAAAGTCTATAAGCTACAAAGGTCAATCTATGGATTGAAGCAAGCATCTCGGAGCTGGAATCTACGTTTTGATGAAGTAGTCAAAAAGTTTGTCTTTAGTCAAAATGAAGATGAACCTTGTGTTTACAAAAGGGTTAGTGGGAGCACAATCATATTTCTCATATTGTATGTGGATGACATACTATTGATGGGAAATGACATCCCTACTCTTCAGACAGTAAATGGTTGGATAGGGAAGACCTTCTCTATGAAGGATTTTGGCGAAGCATCCTATTTATTAGGGATCAAGATCTATAGAGATAGATCTAGAAGGCTTCTAGGCTTAAGCCAGAGCACATACATTGACAAGGTGCTAAATAGGTTTAGCATGGAGGGTTCTAAGAGATGTAACTTGCCCATGTCCCATGGGGTTATGATCTCTAAATCCTAATATCCTAGTTCATGTGATGAACGGGCACGCATGAGTAAGATTCCATATGCATCAGAAATTGGATCTATCATGTACGTGATGTTATGTATGCATCCTGATGTGTCGTATGCTTCGAGCATGATGAGCCGGTATCAGTCACATCCAGGTGAATGTCACTGGACAGCCGTAAAGAACATCCTAAAGTACTTGAGAAGGACTAAGGATCAATTCTTGGTATACGATGGTGAGGAAGAACTTGTGGTAAAGGGTTACACCAATGCTAGCTTCCAAACTGACAAAGATGACTACAAATCGCAATCTGGGTTTGTGTTTTGCCTGAACAACGGAGCTGTGTGATGGAAAAGTTCCAAGCAAGAGATGGTTGCAGATTCTACAACAGAGGCTGAATATATTGCCGCATCTAATGCTACAAAGGAAGCTGTGTGGATCAAGAAGTTCATTTCTGAAATTGGAGTGGTTCCAAGAGTTGGTGATGTAATTGAGTTGTTTTGTGACAACCACAGAGCAATTGCACAAGCTAAAGCACCAAGATCGCACCAACATTCCAAACATATTCTATGGCGGTTCCATCTCATACGAGAGATCGTACAATGAGGAGATGTGAAGATTTGTAGAGTACCTACAGAAAGCAATGTGGCTGACCCGCTCATAAAAGCACTTTCACAGCAGAAACATGACAGACATGTTCAGTCACTTGGATTGAGATTCATGAGTGATTGGGTATAAGTGTAAGTAGGAATCTGTTGGTATGTATGCCCATAGAGACTATCATTCAATGATTTTAATGGGATACTATGTAAATGATTTGTAATACTACATTGATCATGTCAATAAAGGCATGTTTCCAATCTATATGTTTGTGTTTTATATTGTGAGATGACCATACAACTTATAGATGTCTATAAAATAATATACTCAATGACATATGTCTTCGGGTTGATGACCTGAACAGTGAGATCATATGTATGCTAAGAGTATGTATTCTTGTTTTATCCCTAATCAATTGTTATTGTGGAAATATCCATAGACATCAATAACACATAAGATTAGAATGTATGTTTGATGGAAGAATCTCATTATCCATGATATGGTGATATCAAACCAAATACATAGCTACTTGTTAGAGAATAGTGTATCACATAGACCCACCTTGAGAGTGACACATGGATACATGATTGGTAGTTAGAGTCACATCTCATAATGATGGTAGTGATTGTGGTTCTTAGACCTGAAGTCACTACACTTGTCACATGTCGTTCAGTGTACTTTGACATCATCTACCGTGGTCCTGAATAAGGATCACCATAAAGATGGTTCTTGGGTGCACTGTGACACATGGGGATGAATGTGAGTGATGTAGATGGAATTTGTCCTTCCTACGGGAGTTTGATATTTCAGCCACTTGTTAAGCGAGACTGAGAAATGCATGGCCATGCTGATGTGAGTCAATATGTGATATTGAGCTTACATATATCTCAGACAATCTACTCTAGTTCAAGGAACATGGTTGAACATTGAAAAGGATAACAATTCCATGACTCGAGTTCAATCCGGATAATAGCGACAAAGGAACTATACAATCAATGTAAAACCAGTCATGAATGATAGGTTAAGTTGTTCTCCAACTTCTCCAATTACTTGGGTGGAAATGAAGTCTTGCTAGATACCAATCATTTCTTGTGAAATCATAATATGATTATGGATATCACTGCCAACGTAAATTGGAGCCTATTGGGTCACACACATAGGATGTGTTGGAATAGGAGTATAATTGTGGATTTGATTGGAATTGCTCCGAATCACATTGATTACTAAAATGTTTATGTAATGGATTAGAATAATATTGGAGTGACTGGCTCTAAGTGCAAGTGGGAGTCTATTGGTATGTATACCCATAGAGCCATCCCAAGTGATTGCATGGAGCCGAATATTAATTAATCAATTAATGTGATTATTTGGTTAATTAATGAATTCCAGAATATTCTAATTAATCCATGAGCATTTTAATTAACATAGTGTTTCTGTTTACCAATGGGTTTAGGAAACCCTACTTCCCTTCGTATCCTATTTAAAGGAGGTTGACGGCTGATATATATATAAGATATCGAGATAGGCTTTTTGGTTTACGCTCACACACGTAAACCCTAGCCGTCACCATCCTTAGGAGAGAAAGGAGAGCAACGCGCCACCACACAGACATGACTCATTCACGCCGGCTTAGGAAGCGCGACGTGGAGTTCCAGTCCATCTGCGTGGATGAAGTAGAGATGCAGACGCTGAGACGCCTATGTTGGGAGGGCATCGACGACCATCCATGCGCGTTACGAGCGGCGTACATCATTGCATGAAAGGAGCATCGCCAGATCTTCCTGCGACAGCGAATGGGAGAGAAGTTCCATCCGTGTAGGCCAGCGTCGTTGTACACCTTTGTGCAGTGGGACATCGCCAGACTTGCTTTACGATAAGGTATATCTCACAAACACTCCTTCCAAATACACTGTTGTTGACGAGATTCTGTGTCGGGTTGTGTGGATTTTTGTTGCTTCCGCCGCACACATTTTTCTCCACAAAACCCACAATATTACCCTGGGAATTTCTTATATTCTCTGATAAAAATATGTGCAGGTGATTTGGAATGTATTGATTCTCCCCTCACCTATAGGTTGTGGTCTGGTAGGTGTCTCAACCATACTTGGTTAATGTAGTCAATATTAATCATGCATAAAGATCTTTTATTGTTTTTCTTGATATGGCAAGCATCTATCTGTTTATTCCTCATACTCTTGATCTCTTTGTCTTATGATGAAATCTTAACCTTTACTTTAATGTTATCTACTTATGTTTTGTTCTTGTTCATTATTTGACACATACCTTTATTTCTCTCTCTTGTTGAGTGATTTCCCAACCACCCAGGTTTAGATCGAGGTGTTGAACACGATCAAGGAGAACATAGCTTCCAACATTGACCTTGATCTTTGAGATGTTTCTTGGAGACAGATTTGAAGTATTTTAGACTTCCCTCTACTTAGATCCTTATGTTGTGTCATACATGTAAACCCTTATGGGAGATTATGATGTACTTTTGTAATATTTTGTGAAAATTGAATATATTCATTGGTTTTATTCCGCTGCTACACTTTGTTTGTTTGGAATACCATCTATTGAAATTTGAAAATTTTACACATATTCCAGCATACCTTTGAATGTGTTTGGAATGGATTTTTATTCTTCAAATTAACTTTTAGTAGGAGTTGGATCCCCTCTCACGTCCCACTCTTTACAACATGGTATCAGAGCCCATGGTAGTCAGAATCTAACTATTTCAGCTTTGCCTCCCTAGTTAGAACTCTTGCCTTAAATAGTTTCCCTTTAAGTGACATGTTTAATCTAGAATCTATCTATGCTACTATTGCAATGATGAAATATAAATTTAGGATCATAAGAGTTTTTCACTAGAAAAATGTTTAGTTAACCATAATGTGATGAGCCTATTAGGCAACTATTAGGGCATGAAGTTGAAGGAAAGGTGTCTAGAAAGGATCAGGGTTCTAAGGCTAATAAGATTTTCCTCCGCACCACTATCTTGGTTTACGAGGACTCCCGGATCCATATGATACTTTCATGGCCTAATATGATACGGACTGTCCAAAATAGCATGCCTATAGATAGTAGTAGCCTTAGGTAGCTAAGTTGAATAATCCTAAGAACCTAATATGTTGACCTTGTCTTTCAGATGCAATGAATTGTTTGAGGATGGATACCCAATATAGTTATATTATGTCCCCTAGAACCACATGTTTGGATAGTCTATCCCTAAGAACCTAGACTTTGAAGTTTCGTGTTTAGTAAGAAATCAGAGTGCATAGTGGAAGCGTGATGGATCTTGAACATGACTTAGTTAGAGTCAACCTTTTATCTCTATATTAGTTTATCTTGGTAGTTCAAACCTTTTTATGGGGTGGAGAGTAGTTGGTTTGATGATGTTTGGGTAGTTAGATTTCAAGGCCGAAATCATTTTTAAGGGGATGAAGTTTTGTAACATGATGAAATCTAGCTACACTGACTCTAGAAACCCTAACTCCATGATTAGGAGGATAGTTTGCTTGGATCCTTGGTTTTGACCAATCAAGTTATATTTGTGACCCCATATGCTTGTTGTTATCCTAAAGAACATATAATGGTCATCTAATGAATAGTTCACATGTTAGAATCCCAATGAATATCTAACGCACATAATATGAGTAACTCACATACTAATTCTAATAGTGGGTACACATGATGCTAAACATGTCTTGGACCAATGAACCCTAATGATATGCTAAGCAAGATAATGGTAACCTAATCTTGGACTTAATGCATACTAAGAATGTATAGGTGAAGAATAATCATTATATTAACCTAAACCCTAAGTTGTAATCATATAACATTAACCTATACATCCTTAATGACATTCTTGATACATTAGTGACATTAGATGTCATAATCAGATAACATACTTTTATACACATAAATAAATATAATCACCTAATAATAAAATTAATAAGGTCAACGATATGAAATGCCTATCACCTTGTTCTCTAATACACACCTAATTAATCACCTAATCACCACTTGGTATGTGAATCAAATCCTTATTATGTAATATGTTCCACCTTGATCACGACAATACATATAATGACTTCAATATGGATTAGAAGTAACTGGAATCACATAAATATGCATAATAATTAATAAGAAGTGAATTAATATGAAAAAAATGATTAATGTTGACATTAATGTAAAAATGTAATGTGACAATGTTTAATATAGTTATAAGTAATTAATGTGAAATTATTTGGATTAGTTGTAAAAAATTGGATAAAATGTCTTAGTTCATGCAAAACAATATGTTACAATACAATATGTTGATAACGGGGACTAAATCTAAATTATTAAGGACAATAATCATGTATGTTGAGATTAATGAGTAAACCTTATTTGTGCTAAAACTCTTAATGACATAAATAAGAAATATGTAGGACTTTGTGTACAATAATAAAATATAACTCTTTTGTAAACAAAGTAGATATAACATGACACAATGAAAAGAATAATAAGGATGATTTAATAGCATAATAAAATATAATATTAATAGGCCTAAAATGTCAACTGTGTTATATCTAATAAAAAGAAATCTTAATAGTAGAACCCTTAGTGATCCATGAGAACCTAACCTATGTGGAGTGGCATGAGATGATTATGATATCCCAAGTTAAGAAGTTGAAAAATAAGGAATTTAAGTTAGTGAAAGTTTTGGTGGAAATTTTATGGAAACGACCTGGGAGTTTAGTGTTGGGATGTTGCATACTCACCCTTCTCTTTTTGTTTGAGATTTTGGGGACGAAATCATTTTTAAGGAGTAGAGTGTTGCAACATACTGAATCTTATATGTAATCTCCATATAACCTTTTTCACAAGTATCCCTTTCATTTCTATCATTTATGTCCTTTATGTTTAACTAGTGGAATTTATAGTGCTTTGGTGAATATTTATTCACTATTTGTACCAATAAAAGGGTTTATGCACAAATACCTCAGTGAAAGTCTATTAAAGGACCTTATTTAGATGTTCTAAGCCTTAATATAAATTCTTTATGTGTTTTGAAATCATAAAATGACCCTATGTTTCAAATTTGGTTCAATTTAGATGTTGTTTGTGCAAGTTATGCAATTTTAGGTACATTTTGGACCTTTATGCAGTTTACCCAATTGGGAGGTTTTCTTCACAAATTATCACCTGCATTATAATAATTAAATATTTTGTTACCATTCTTGAGATTTTGGACCATGGGGCACCTAGTTGCACCTTGGTTTGAAGGTTTTTCTCTCCAAGGGTATTTTAGGGATTACCCCTCTTTATAAATGAGCTTATCCTTAAAAGCTATCAGCCAATTGGGTTATTTCTTTGATTGGAGAATGGTGGGGATAGCCTAGAAGTATCCATGGGCTTTTCAAGCAGACATTTGATATTCAAGAAGCCTCTATGAGTTGTCCTCTTGCATGGCCATGAAGCTCTAAGCTAAGGACACATGGAAGGACCCATAGACACCTCATGCTTGTCCCCTTCTTTATAGAGCCATATCTACCCCTTCCCACCTCCCAATTTAAAAAATCTTTCTTTCCTTGTCATTCCTCCAGCTTAGAGCATCATTCATACTCTATTTGGCCACACAGGTGCTATCCCAAGGTAGAGAAGGTGCTTCTTGCTCAAGATAGGAGCTTTGTTGTAGAAACCAGCCTCTCTAGCTCAGTAACCTTTCTTCTTGAACATGTCCACCTTCTTCGAGGCGAGTTTTATAACCCCCTTCCCAAATATTTCTTTCTACATGCTTAAAACTCATCCTTTTATGTTTGAAATTGATGATCTCCATCTATATTTACCATGTACTTCTAGGGTTTTGGTTTCTTACTATTTTATCTTCTCTAGCAGATCTAGTTTGGTTACCTATGCAACTCCAATCCTGATATTGGGTCAAATGGTGTTTTCTCCCTCTCTCTCACTCTTCCTCTCTCTCAAAGATTTCTGACTAGTGATTTTCAGATTGGTTCAAATTGTCAATTTTATATCTTTTAACCTGCTTATCCAAATTTGATAAATTGACATGTTTTGGAATAAAAAAATTAATCTCTATCTAATAGAAATGCTTTTGAGGTCTGATTTCAAAGTTTGATGAAGGGTGGTTTTTTGAAAAATGAATTTAATGCATAAAATCCATAAAAAGTACATCTTAATCATCACAACTCCAAAATTAACATAAAAATATGTTTCTTGATCATGAGAAGATAATAAGTTCATTAGTGAGGTTTTAAAAGTCTAAATCCAAGTTTTACTAAAAAGTTCTAAAATTAGGGTTTCTATACATGAATGTGCATTATGTACTCTAATACATGTTAATACATTGAAAATATCAAAAGTGGAACTTGGACTCAATTAACGTGGTGAAAGTTAGTAATTGATATCGGTAAGAGAGGTATGTGCATTGTTACACCCTAATTTGGGACATTTACAAACCAAACCCTATATTTCTCTAATGAGGCTTTAATGACCCATATTCCCTCTATTAATGTTTCTTTTGTTAAATTGCCACAAAATTTGTAATGATATTCTTCTTCTTGGGTCTTGTACCCCATTAAAATGTTTCAAATATATGATGCTTTTACTTGCCATGATTTCTTTTCTAGTGTGTTGATTTTTAGGGCTATTTAGCTATAGTAGCGGTACTTATGTACAATCACCCATAGATATGGCATGTAATAATTTTCCCTGGGGAATGTCTTATTCTCCCCCATAAAAATATGTGTAGGTTACTGGGAATGTATTAATTCCCTCATCACCTATAGGTTGAAGTCCGGTAGGTTCCTAAACCCTAATTAGTTAATGTAGTCAATATTAATCATTCATGCAAATCTTTTATTGTTTTTATTGATATAGCAAGAATCTAACTGATTATGCCTCATACTCTTGATCTCTTCATCTTATGATGAAATCTTACCCTTTACTTTAATGTTATTTCCTTATCTTTTGTTCTTCTTCATTATTTGACACATACCTCATTTTTCTCTCTCTCGCTGGGTGATTTCCCAACCACCCAGGTTTAAATTGAGGTGTTGAACATGATCAAAGAGAACATAGCTTCCAACATGGACCTATCTCTTGGAGATGTTGCTTGGAGACAGATTTCAAGTAGTTTAGACTTCCCTCTACTTAGATGAATGTGAGATCTATGTGCAAATAATCCTATTCTTTAGTTGGGCTTTCACCCAAACCCTAATTTCCTAATGAGGCAATTGCTAGCCTTGGAATCTCTCTCTATTGCCTTTATTTGTCACTTTATTTATTTGAATCTTCAATTGCCTAGGTTGGATCATTTATTGAGATTGTTTCATGGGTTTTATTCCCCACTTGCTATGATGTAAGGTTATTTATATTTTCACTACTGACAAGTGAACTATTAAGCATGATGTATTTTTGGCCAAATGACAATGTAGTGTACATGAGTGCAAACCACCCATAGGGCACTGAGGTTTAAGTCCTTCTTCCAGACACTGGGGTTTTAGTCCCCCTGCCACATTATATATGCACTGAGATTTTAGTCTCGCTGCTACTTTATATATATTTGAGTTTTGGGATGTGCATGTTCCCCTCTCCTCTTGCTATAGGTCCGGTAGGTGCCTCACCCTGCATTGGTATGATTTTGTGTCATAATATTATTCATGCTATGTCATTATTGTTGTGGATTGAATTATGAAAGTTTTCTATTTCTTATTTGTTTGTTTGCCTCGTACTCTTGAAATCTCTTAGTATAGTGAATCATTTTATATTGCAATATTGTGCTTTATCATTTGTCCTTATTCGTTTTGATTAACACATACTTTTATTTCTCTCTTGCTGGACGATCCCAACCACCCCGGTTTAGGATCAGAGTGCGCATCAGAAGCTTGGTGAACCTACCTAAGGATAGGAATTAAAGAGTTCAACCTTGTATTGGACATAGCTTCCTATATATTAAGTTGTTTTTCCTTGGAGACAATATTGATTTGGTTTTAGTCTTCCTCTACCTAGATCCTTGTATGTATAAAGATTGTCCACCCATTTGGGAATTTTTTAATGCACTCTTTATAAAATTGAATATAGTCAAAGTTTAAAATCACGCTGCTTCACATTGGTGTTTTTCTTTACCATACGTTTAGTAGAGAGTTGGGTTATTATTCCAGCTCTTTACATTGATGATACCCCAAACTCATGGAGATTCAGGTTTGCAAATGTGATTACAATTGATTAATTGTGGTATATAACTATCCTCCATATCCCTCAAAAGCATTCAACATTTGTTTTTGTAATTTGAGAAAGAACTTTTAATGGGACTGGGATGCATCTTAGAAAACATGTATTAATGGGAGTGACAAGAGAGTTCAATCGGGTAATATGACCAACATCTCTCGGGATTTTGAATTTTCATAATGAGAGTTTATTATGAAAATCGATTATTATTGTGTGCCAAAATAATTTATGAAGTGTTGTAGGATATAAGGGAGAGCAAGGTATTTAATAGGAATTAGGATTTATATAGGCAGTCCAACAAAGACTTGTATTATGGCGTATCAAGTGAGTCATATTGATGGTACATTTATTGAAATTAATTTTGTTCCTCAAAGATAGGATAAAATGCAATGGATACAAAGGACATTTATAATTTTTATGTCATTAGGTTTGAGAAATAGGATAACATCGTCAATATATAGTATGATATACTTAGGACGTTGAGTGGTATCCATAAGGCTAACTGGTCGAATAAGAATATAACTAACAATGATGAAAATGTAAGGTGATTGGGGATCACTCTACCAAAGACCATTAACACGTGTGAAGTAGTCAAATGTGGATCGACTGACAAGAGTAGAGACATGGGCCACAATAATATATACGTGGATCCAATTTATCCATCTAGGAGGATAACCATAACCATGGAGCCATTTGATGATGAAATTCCAGCTTATGTTCTTTCTCGAATATACTTTAAGAAAAAGTAGAAGTTAACAGTTGCTATGGCAAGTATGAAAGTCTCACTGACAAATCTAGTATGTATCTTGGATAAAACCACCCTTCATATAAGTTGTTTGTTGAAGGCCAAAAATATCATTCAAAGTTGTTTCGAGTCAATAAATGCATGGTTTAGAGATGTGTTTGTATGATTCATTGATGAGACTAGTAGACTAGAAATGTTGGGCAGGAAGTGAGATCATCTATTTTTTTCATCAGATGTATATGCCTTTGATTTCAAACACCAATCTAAAGTGTTATGTCATTATGGTGTATAATATAATTGATAAGATTTTGGGAAGATGACTTGATTGATTATACTTGTTAGGATAAAAATACAAACTAAAACCATTAGAGGAAGGAGATTTGTCAGCACCTAGACTTTTAACAGCACGGGAACTGATGTCTAAGTAAAAGGATGATATGAGATCACCCGGACGAGAAATTTTATGTGGATCCATTTATCCTAGTTGGATTAAAAAAAGTCGGAGTATGAATGACCATGATTGAATAAAGTGAGAAAATAGCCACAGAGGTGTTGGATAATGATGTGTTGGTTTGTGACCATAGATTCTAGATCAATAAACTGTGTATGTGTGGTTGTAGTTTTCGTGACCCCACAACCTAATTTTGGATTTTTCTTCCAAAAGATTTCTTGCTTGCTTCGTGAGAGAGAAGAGATTGGCTTGAAGAGTTTGGATGTGGGTTGGGTCGGTGAGATGCTAGCTCTCTGAATTGTGAATATTTTGTTCGGCTGACTTAAGCTTTTCTTTGCTTATACTTCCCTATGTAGGTGCATGGATACAATTTGATTTTTTTAGCAAAATATAGTTATGGACAAAGATGACGTTCTTGCTGGAGACTGATCTAGAAGCATGCATGATTAATCCTCAGCTTGGGATTCCAATAGGTTCATCTTCTCTTTTAATTGGAGTTTACATACGTTCTTGTATTACAAACTGGAGGGCAACCTACGGTGGCTAATGCAAATTTTCTGTTTCCTAAGTTAAATACAAGAAATAGGAACAACGAAGCTAAGTTTTGTAGACTAATGTTACACTTTGAGGGCATGCCCCCCACAGCATCCACGTTTTGTCATTGCCCCTTCTTGTGGAGAAGCTTTTCTTGAAAAAATGGACGTGTAAGGCCAACCAATAACTGCAGTCTGCAGTACATTTTGTGCTCTGGTGTTTATGCTCCACAAGCACACATGGATATACCACCGAGGAAATCCGTTAGGATAGTATCGATGAGTGTAGTTGGCTAGTTGCAGTCCCACAGACCGGCCACAAGCAAGATGCGTGCATTATTAATATATATGGCGCAGTATTGTTGGAATTGCATTTTTTCGATAATATTTGGTTTATTGCAAATTCACTTTATCTAATTGACACTTTGCTGTTTTGTTAGATTAAAAACAGTCTTCGTACAACAAATGCCATTAAGAATTCCTCAAGAGCACTCTATCCGCCACCAGGAGTCAGAACACCATGTAGATAATATCATTGATATCATTATGTTCCAAATATTTTCCGCTACATTACAAGCTCAAGATGGTAGCTTTCCTGAAATATTGTGGTACAGTTCAAAGATAGTGCAAATAACACGTTTGGAATACTGAGAAAGTACCAATAAATTGACATGATTTTGTCTCCATTTCTCATAAAGCAAACAGTATGGTGTGAAACTATTTTACGCAGAGATAAAGTGAGATTTTGTCCTGAGACTCTCAGTTATAAAGTTAGCGCTTGCTAATCTAGCTAAACCGATTATAACAATTTCACAATGAAGATGAAAAAAATCAACTGTTTTACGAATTATTTAGTGATGTGTTAGTTTGGTTGTGGCAAATTCTCAAAACTTCTTCATGTATGCTGAAGGATTATTCTCCATTGAGAATATTTGTCTCAATTCTTTTTTAATCACCCAAATGGAATGCTCGCGCAAAACACAATTTCTTGCAAACGTTTCACAGAATATTACCGAAGTCACAGTTGACTAGAGCTATCATATTGGAGAAATAAATACTTAACAATTTCAGGCAAGGCCAATGTCGCACAGCTGCGAAACTCAGTCGAGGTCGACAGTGGCGTCATTATTTCAGAGTGGATGTCCATCGGAATGTTCCGGACAGAGTCGCCCTGCTGTAGAGCCCTGGCATCCTAATCCCAATCTAGCCTCCGGTGCGTGCTCGTTCGGACCGTAGTCCGTGTCGGAGTGGGAAGCTCTGGATGGTTCTCCGGCACGCGTTGCAGCCCCACCGGTGTGAGCTTGAAAAACGAGTCTTCCACCTTCTCCAGGTCTCGGGTATTGATTAGATCGGAGTGCATGCAGTGCATAGTAAGTGAAGCGTGTACGTGAGAGGAATCAACGCTTATACTAAGGAGGTGCTTTCAAGAAAAAATGGAAGTGACTTGAAGATAGAATGATCAAGCAAAACAAACACATTCCTTTGCTGCCTTCATTGTTGCCTCACCTCGTCGTAGGGTAGTTCATCCATGAAATCAACTGCACTGGGGGCTGTGGAGCAAGTTACTAAGTTAGATTCTGCTATCTGCAAGGACGCCTGAGCGAGAGGTAAAGAGAAGAAAAACTCTGAAACGGAAAATGTGCAGGAATGAATTGGGAAAGAAGAAGACCAAAGGTGTGGCATTTTATATCAACCTTGAGCTTCCCGGATTGGCAAAATTCCTAGGCAGTTTGCTGAGGCCAAGAGTGGCAGGACAGTGACATTATTCTGGAACTTCCATTCTTAGATATAGTACTGGAATGTTTTGTGACTTAGGGACCGTACGTCTGGATGGAGACATTAAATGTCTCGGTTGTCATATTACCCATATATGAGGATGCTACTGCTTTCAGCATCATACCTGTGAAAACGGGTGCCATTAAGATGCTACTAGTTTGAGCATGGAGCTGTGGAGCATGGATCTGGTACTGCAAGGACGCGCGCCGTTGGGAGAGAGGTCAGGAGAAGAAAATATTCGGAAACGGAAAATTTGCAGAATGAATTGGGGAAGAAGAAAACCAAAGGTAGGGCTTTTCATCAACTATGAGCTGCCAGGATTGGTAAAATTCATAGGCAGTCCGCTGAGAGCAAGAGTGGTAGGACAGTCACATGAAATTCCGTTCTTAAATATATACTGCACTCGAATGTATTGTGGCTTAGGGACCGTACGTCTGGATGGAGACATTAAATGTCTCGGCTGTCATATACCCGGATGCTACTGCTTTCAGCATGGAGCAGGTGAAAGCAGGTGCCATTAAGATACTACTAGTTTGAGCACGGAGCTGGTGAAAACAGGTGCCATTAAGCTGGCAAGAGTAGCAGCGTGAGCTGTGAAAGAATTTGTATCTAGAACAAATTGCATACATAGTAAATTCTATCCAAACTGGCGTGACTGTAAATGCCAGATATTTGTTAAGACAAATTAGTCCAAATACCTATGGCATTTTTAGGACTATATAAGTGAATGGCTACTTGTATATGAACTGTTAGGATTTTAATGGTGCGGTCCAAGAGGTTGTGGGTCCTACTTTAATTGATCTGTGCAGAACTCAAAAACCACCATTTGTTCTTATAGGGGACATACAATCAATTTTTCCATGTTTTGTGAGATCATTAATGCATTTCTTTTTGAAGAGGATGCTTCACGCATAAAATTTATATGCATATTGCTAGCTTTTTCTTCAGGGGAAGTCTCTTTAAAAATCACATGAATAGCCTAAGTAGCTAACTACTGGTGTGCTACTTGTAAGACATCTATATAGGGTCAAAAAGTCTTAGAAATATTTACTTACATCTTTTTGGTCTTTGGAAACATGACACATAAGTTTCTAATTTTGGTATGTTGGTGAAAAAAAACGGTGTTTGAAATTTTTAACTGTTAGCATTAAAAAAAAATTGTTTTCTGTTCAAAGATTAAGTGAGATAAACTCCTTAAAGGAATTGAGTGAGTGAGAGATTGATAGCATAGAAAATGACTATATTTGATGTAGTCACATGACATATTCACACAACTATATGTGTGTTAGGAAATTCCCTATCCTAAATCCTTATTTGACACATTTATAAGGCATTTGCATTTATTTAATTGAATGCATGAGAAATCAGTTTTTATGTTTATTGCATGTTTAAAATTTTATTATAATATGCATTTTTTTCATCATCGTCATCGAGTTGTGGGTTTCCATATCTTGGATTTGTATGAGTAAAGAAGCTAGTCCCGCTGCATCATTGCCCGAATGCAGTGAAAAATGTGCAAGGGCAACATTTTCGACGAAGGCAAGTAAAGAAGCAAGTTCAACAAAAAAAGATTAGATTTGAATCTTGGAATATTGGCTCTTGACAGGGGAATCTTTGGAGATAGTGGATACCATGATGAGAAGAAAAGTCAATATAGCTTGCTTGCAGGAAAACCAAGTGGACAGGGGAACGTTGTAGAGAGATTAGCAACACAAGATACAAAATTTGGTATACAAGTATTGATAAACATAGAAATGGCATAGGTATTATTGTTGATAAGATGTTGAAGGATGACGTTGTCAAGATTACAAGGATAGATGATAGAATCATATCTATCAAGGTTGTTCTTGAGGGAGATATTTTTGACATTATTAGCGCTAATGCCCCCAAAGTTGGCCTTAGCGAGGATGCTAAGAAGGATTTTTGGGATGACATCGATGAATTGATGTAAGGAATATCAGAAGAGGAGAAGATTATTATTGGGGGTTGATTTAAAATGACCATGTGGGGAGTATCAATGTCAGATATGAGAGAGTTCATGGTGGTTTTGGATATGACAGTAGGAACAGAGAAGGAGAGAGAATATTAGATTATGTAGTTGCATATGATATCATTTTGGCAAACATGCATTTCAAGAAAAGAGAATCTCATAAGATTACTTTCAATAGTGGGCACAACTTTAGCCAAATTGATTACCTCCTTACAAAGCGGGTGGATCGTAATATATTTATGGATTGTAAAGTGATTCCTGGTGAAGAACTCATGACCCAACATAGGTTGGTGGTTTTGGATATTAACATGAAGATCAATAAAGGCAAGCATTACGGAAACCAAGATAGTAGGATAAAGTGGTGGAATCTTAAAGGAGAAAATAAATTGACTTTTCATGGTAAACTCGTCAAGGAGGGAACTTGGAACTTGGAGTCTTATGTTAACACTATGTGACATAACATGAGCTCCTGCATAACAAAAATTTTCAAAGAGGTTTTCGGGAGAGTCGAAAGGTTGTGTGCCTCCACAGAAAGAGACTTGGTGGTGGAATGATGAAGTAGAGAAGGCTATTAAACTGAAAAGGGATATTAATAGGAGCTTTCCCAAATCACAAGATGATGCAATGTTCTAAAGATAAAAGCAAACAAAGAAAGAAGCTAAAACGGTTGTTCAGGAGGCAAGGTCTAGATACTTTGATGATATGTATAAGAAGATGGACACTAGAAAAGGTAAAAACATATATATAAAATGGCTCGTATAAGAGAAAGGAAAGGAAGAGACTTGAGTCAAGTAGAATGCATCAAGAATGAAGATGGTAGAGTATTGGTGAAGGATGATGATATCAAGAACCAATGGAGAAATTACTTCCATAAGCCTTTCAATGGAGATATTGCATATAATGTTAGAAACTCATGTGACATGAATAAAAGAGGTATCATTTACACACGAAGAGTTTCACCATTGAGGTCAAGAATGCTTTTATAAAGATGAAAATGAGAAAGTTTTGCGGACCATACACTATTCTTATTCATGTATGGAAGAGTATTGGGGTGAAGGAGTTATGTGGTTAAAAAAGTTTTTTAACAAGATTATGAAGACCAAGAAGATGCCAGGTGAGTGGAGACATAGTACTATAGTCCCCATCTACAAGAACAAAGGTGATGTTCAGAGCTGCACAAACTACAGAGGTTTCAAGTTGATGAGTCACACGATGAAGCTTTGGAAGAGGATTATTGAGCAGAGGTTAAGATCTATAACGCAGGTATCAAACAACCAATTTGGTTTCATGCCTGGAAGATCAACAATAGATGCTATTTTTCTGATAAGGAGGATTATGGAGAAGTATACACAAAGCAAAAGAGATCTTCATATGGTGTTTATCGACCCAGGAAAGGCTTATGATCGAGTACCCAGAGAAGTATCGCGGATGGTTTTGAAGAAAAAGGGTGTGTCAATCCAATACATTGACTTGATCAAAGACCTGTACATGATAGCTCTAATGCAAGTGTCAAGACTCCTGGAGGAGAGACACCAACTTTTCCTATCATAGTTGGGGTACACCAAGGATCCACACTCAGAACATATATGTTCGTTCTTGTTATGGATGAGTTGACAAAGAATGTTCAGGATGATATTCCTTGGTGTATGTTATTTGCTGATGATATTGTTTTGATTAACAAAACTAAAGATGGATTGAGTGATAAAGTTGAACGTTGGAGAAAGGCATTCAAATCAAATGAATTGATGATTAGTAGGAGAAAAATTGAGTATATGCATTGCAATTTCAGCCAATCTTGTAGTATGAATGATGGAGCCAAGTTGGACGGAGTAGATATCCCAAAATGTGAGAAATTTTGTCACTTGGATGCTATTATTCAATAAGACAGGGATGTTGAAAATGACGTTTGTCACCGGATCACTACATAATGGTTGAAATGGAGGAGTGGAACTGGAGTATTATGTGATTGAAAGATCCCTTTTAGGCTAAAAAGTAAGTTTTATAAAACAACTATAAGACCAGCCATGCTCTATGGGAGTGAATGTTGGGCGATGAAGAAATAAGGTCTCAATAAGATGAGTGTGGCTAAAATGTGTATGTTGAGATGGATGTGTGGGAAGACAAGAAAAGGTGACTTCAGAAATGATTAGACTAGGAATAAAGTGGGGGTGGCAAGCATTGAGGACAAGTTGTGCGAGGGACGACTTAGATGGTATGGACATGTGCAACGTAGACCAGCTAGTGCGCCTATATGAAGCAATGCTATTGATACAAACACTATAAATAGAAGAAGACGAAGGCCTACATTAACATAGGATGATCTTATAAAGAGAGCATTTAAATCTCTACATCTCAACCAGAATATGGCCTATGATAGAGCTGAATGGAAATGAAAGATCCATGTAGTCGACCCCAACATAGTTGGGACTGAGGCTTAGATGATGATGACTTCGAGTTCAATATTTTATTCATATTAATCATTCTATTTGTAGTTATAATACAAGTTGTGTAGTATCTTGGAACATTTGTATGCCAATTCTGTGATGTAGGAATAAAGTCTTATTATGCAAGTTCACTACATCCATTAATTATGATTCTAAAATGTGATAAGATGCAAAGGGACCACATCTGAAGATGCACTTAGGCTACGATACAAGACACGATTTGAATTTCTTTTTGGTTTAGAAACATGATTGATGATCATACTAGAATGTGCACTAAATGGGCCTTCTACCATAGTTCATGTGGGGAATCGCAGTGAAATGCCCATCTTTCATATTTTTTAACACAATGTTCCTACATAGAACCACATAGGAACTATTTTCAAACTCCCACCTTCGTCTTGCACTAAGTAGACCTTTAGGAACACATATAAGCTACAAGAACACTACTCAAACTTATACTTGCTAATCAAAACTCAAAGTATCACCCTATATTTCTAGCATGTCATTGCTCTTTGTTTAATGAATCAAATGATGCAATTACTTTGCAAATATAGTTGATTACTAAAGTAGTACATTTCCATTCATACCATGCTATAACTCATACTATAGTGATTCGTAAACCCTAGATCAGGAATGGTAATATTTATATAATCTTACTATCGCGTTGTTAAGGTAAATGTAAATATATGTTCATAGTGTCAATGGTAGTAGATGGAAATTCTTGAGGTGTTATGACAAGTATTTTATAATATGATGAGAAATTCTTGAAAATAAGGAAAGAAAAGATGCATTATTGTTTAATTTTTATTATAGACAATAATAAGTTATAAATGATGAAATACACATAACATATATATGAGATGATATGGAATGTCTTTGCATGGAGCAAAGTGTTCATTTGACTATTTGTAGGGCCATGGCAAATAGTAGACTGACTTTTTAAAAACTTGGTTGACCTTAGATGTTGATAGCTTGATTCTACTCGCCCAAGTGAAGTCGACCATCCAATAGTCAGGTTGATCGGTTAGACTACAATTGGCAAGTTGTACCGACATGTTAGTCTTATAAGTATTACTCAAACCCATACTCTAAAGGACTAGTAAGTCAATGGAGAATGCACCTGAGCCTCCATCACTAGCATGATATTATCAAAGCATAAATGTGGAAGCATAAAATCTTAGCATACATGAACAACTAACTAGAAACATGCACCAACATATTCTCAGCAATCAAAAAGTATATTATATAATATGAATTATTAGATAGTTTGAATTATAAATTGAGAGTCAAATTATACTATTTTTCTCTTTCACTAGCCAAATCTTACAAAAATTAGAACTAGAACACATGCTCACAAGTGAAATAATCTCAAGTTATCTCTAAAGCTAAAACATTTGAGAAACAAGCGAGCCAACACATAAGGTGTTGAAAACATTGTTAAAATACTTCTACAGGAAGGTTTTATTGAAAACATTAAAAAACATCAGGAAAACCTCTAAAATGATTTCAATATTGGCCCTTGGACATAGAAGGAGTACATGGTAGAAAGATATACATATCTATGATTTTCATGAATTTAAAAGTTTTCAAAAGTAAATGAACAAGAATAAACGAGTCAAGTACTTAGAAAAATGTAATCTTTTAGGCATCTTACTCCATTATACCAACAATATCATATATCATAAGGCTTTTGACCAACTTTCCTATTGGAAGTTGTCCGTGAGGGTGCTTAAGGCTCATGCCATTAGCTAACCTTGATTATCAACATCGTCTTCCCTATCTTAAAAACTCACTTAGGATGCTCAACCTTGTGTCCTTACCCCAAGAATATAGGCTAGTGCATAAGATTTGTATAAGAAGTCATTGTTATGTGTTAAGGTCATAAAATTAATGAGACAAAACATCAAGTACAATACTACATGGAAATATTTGATTAATTAAACAAGGATACGTACATATCAAGGTGCACACAATAAAACTAAAATCATATAATTATAAAATCCTGTATGGATTTATAGATTCTTTCCTTAACTTATCCTTGATCATCTGGTCACAAGAAACAACTGATTAAGTGTAGGATTATATACATGCATTAAATTCTCTTATTAACCCTAGCTAGATCCATTTTAGGGTTTTGGTCAAGTTAGGTTACAAGTTGGTTATCAGTACATTTTATGATCTTTTATGAACTTGGGTCCAACACCCATTATAAAGGTGTGGTAAACGTTTCATCTCATTATGATGTTCCATATATTTTATATGATTTTTATAAGATTTATGACACATGCACATTTTTTAGTCAAAAGACTCATAATAGAGCAAGCAAGATTATGATTGAGAAAGTCATGAGATATATGCAAGATAGGTCATTAATTTCAGCAAGTTTTAGAGCATAAGAAACGCACATCAAAATTAGGTGGATTTCCCCAAGGGCTAGGCATCCTTGGTCAAACTTAGTATCAACATATAAACATAGATGCAGTCATCAATGTAGTTCATATGTGTCATTCGAATTCCACCTATGACTATGTGGAACATCCAAATTGAAGTTATCAAAATCTCTAGAACAAACTCTGATTTAATAGGTGAGAGCATAAGATTTAGATCCATAGTATGTTTAGGGTACAAGGAGCCATATTAGGTCACATTAGGAAACAAATAGTGGATTTTGAATCACATTTTCCATCATAGAAAAACATAGTGTGACTTAGACACTAGGGTATCCAGTCATCATGGTGTTACTTATTTAAAGCATATAAAGGAGTATGAGGAACAAATTAAGCTAAATAGTTCATTTGATTAGGGTATAATCATGCATCATTGTAAGGTGTCACATACATGCATAAAAATCCATATAGAACAAAATAAGAGAAATAAGGAACAATGGAGTGGTATTGTTTCATTGAGAGATACATGACTCTAATTTTGAGGTTGGTCTAATATTATATATAATTAGGAAGCATAATGTCACACCCTGTCCCAAAAAAGGAGAAGAAATAGGAGAGATATTCAATAGAAGATGGTGGACCTTCCATACAAACATTCAATTGAGGGGAGTTTCCTCTAATTTTGAGGTTGATCCTTGGTTACAATTCTACATCCAAGGATCAAGTCTTGAGCTATGGAGAATGGTGGACCTTCCATACAAGCTACCAGAGACAAAGATAGAAGAATGGGTTGAAGCTACCTTAAAGAAAGAAACCTTGAATGCAAGAGCCATTAACATTCTCTATGCCTCCATTTCTTCCATCGAGTTCAACTGGGTATCCTCTTTTGAGACGACCTATGAGATATGGAGAAAGTTATGTGTCACTTATGAGGGGGGAAAACAAGTGAAGGAAAGCAAAGTATACATGCTCAAAGTGCTTCTTGAAAATTTCAAGATGTCAAGGAAGGAAAGGGTGGAAGATACGTACTCAAAGCTCATCACCATTGTAAATGATCGTTTTGTCCTATGTCATCCTATGGATAGAGGAGAAATTAACTCAAAGATCCTTAGGACTCTCCCCAAGATGTGGGAATCCAAGGTGACTTCCATTGAAGAGAAAACGTCTCTTGGTGATATTCCTATTGAAGAACTCATAGGAAATCTACAAGCCCATGAAGTTACACTTGACAAGCAAGAGCAAGAAGAAAGACAAGATGAAAAAGAGATAAAGAGAATGAAAAGGCTGAAATCAAGGCCCAAGTTAAATCTTATGTTAATCAAGCCTCTCCATTCTTTCAAGTTGAAGAAGATTCCATGTACAACAAGGGTAGACTCTATATAGGCAAGTACTCCACCTCCACTCGGTGCTTCAAATGTGGAAAGAAAGGTCACTTCAAGGAAGATTGCCCACAAGGCAAAAAGACCCATCATCACAAGAGAATAGAAGGAAATCATAAGAATAAGGACAAATGGCACAAGAAATGTAGTGACTCCTCCAACTAAAGCTAAAGTGAATAATCTAGTGAAGATGGAGGATACCATTTTTCTCACATGTCCTCAACAAGTGAAAACTCAAATGAGGTAAATATAAACTCTCCAGATAAGGAATCTTTAATTGCCATTATTCATGCTACTCATGCCTCTCTTAAGTATTATAAAAAGAAAAAGAAAAAGATTGCTACAATTCTAGATAATTTGCAGGTAGAAAAGGATGATCTTCAACATGCGAATATTTGCTTGCTAGGTGAAAACAATGCTTATATTAGTCAAGTGAACTCTCATAAACTTGAAAATACTAACTTGCTTGCTAGGATTAGATTTCTAGAAGCAAAACCTCTTATGTCTAGTTCAAATGAACAACATTGTAAAGTTGTAATTCTCTCGTGGTTGATATTGATGTTATTAGAACTGAAAATGAGGATGAAGATTTGTTTTTGCAAGGTGTAGAATCTGGAAATAGTGTCTATCCTTCTAAGATTGCTTTACTTGAATAACAAAATGCTTCCTTTCTTGCTAAAATCATTTTACTTGAATCTTTTTCTAGTTCTACTAGTAGAGATAATATTGTTTCTACTCTTCATATTAATAAAGATCCTTATATGAAAAATGCTCTTTGCTTAGAAACCGATCTTTTGCATGCTAGGGATGATATCAATCAGTTGTCTTTTACTATTGCTTCTCTTATGCATGATATCATAGTTTAAGACCTTTTATGTAAAGATTCTTAGATAATAAAAACAATTTTAATCAAATCTTATATCATACTTCCTAACAAAGGGGTAGATATGGTTTTGGACTATAAGTAGTCATAGGAATGAAAAAGATAATGGTCCTTCAATTTTCAATAAAGAATCCTCTACTTCCAAGGATATGAGATCGTATAATCATGGAAATGGTGTTCGTCATTATTCCACATATTTTCCTTTTATGAAAGCACCCAAGAGCAATATGATTTAGGCTGCTAGGCTAACCCCTCCATATCCAAAAACATGATTGGGGACCATTTTCATCTTTCTTCTTGTAGGTCACGTATAATTGGATTGACATGAGATATTAATATGTGAATTGACTTCTCAATCCACATGATAGAAGAAAGGTGAGATGTGTATGGGTAGCAACAAGTGGATAAGCAATGTCAAGAACATAGCTAAAGACACTCTTTCTCATATCCACTCATAATTTGTTTTTGTCAAATTCATATGCACTATGCATATGGTTTTTGAGTCAAAACTTGTATATTGTGGTTCCCATCACATTATTGCTCAAAAACTACCATTTATGCTTTTATAGTGTATTACTAGCTTGTTTATGCATGTTTGGATATTGTCTATATTTTTATCATGCATCTAGATATGTCTTTCTGATATATATGTGCTTTTTGACAACAACTATTGTCAGTCGAGTTTGTCCTGATGAAACTTGACTGATAAGCATCAATGGGTGTTTCCAGCAGTTGTTGTCAGCCGAGAAGTTCAACCTAGAAACTCGACCAACAACACTGTGCACAAAATATACATATGGCTTTTTGGATGAGAATTTCCCTCTCAACTAGAATTTCTCAGCCAATAGTCTTATTTTATGGAACTCCCCTTAGTACCTATATATATGCTTATGGCCATGGTTTGAATTGCCTATCTTGAATACATCTATATCTTTTTAATTGCTCTAAATTGGTATATATATCTTGTAATTACTTGTCTTGAGTTGTTATGTAGGGTTTGAAGTTGATCTCTCTGGATCTCTTGGATGTGTCTTAAATTGCTTCTTTTGTTCTCTTACTTGCTACATCTACCTAGTTGTATATCTTGTCTTGATACAACCTTTAGGTTCTTAGTGGTATTCATCTTTTGGTAATGTTTCATATTTTTCTAGTGAGTTATATCCTTTCATGCTTATGAAATTGCATATCTCTTTGTTTGAATATTTCTCTACATCTACTCATAGATTGTTTTTTAACTTATGATATCATCTACTACTACTTAATATACATGTAGTTCTAGTCATGTTCATTTTTGTGCACCCTATACATCATATTCATCTATATACTATGCATGTATATTATTTCACAAATACTCAAGCTTGTTCATTGTCTTGCATATCTACTATCTTGACTTCCTTGCAAAGCCTTGTGATGAGAAACAAATAGAGCTATATTATATGCAAATATTGGAGAATTTGAAAAATTTATATAGTTTTGAATGGTCTACTCTAGTATCAAGTTATGGTGCAAAACCAGTGTCTTTTATGAAGAAATGACCTTCTAAGAAAGACTCATGTCTTTGACATGAAATCTGATTTTTTTTTGGCAATTTTTGTCATCTTGTGGGTCAAAATCTTGATTTATTAGTTTTTTGCAGCACATTATGTTATAATTTCAAGGACCTTTTTTATTTTTCCTTGATTATTGCTAGATTTACATTATGGGTTATTCCAATGCATGTCTTGATTTTCTTTAAATACTATGCTTGGACAAGCCTCTAATTTTTTCTCTTCTACTATCCTTTCTAACAGTTGGTATCCTATTTTACTAACAAGTTGTATTCCCCACCTCACTTTTTGAAATGACAAAGGGGGATAAGACATATATGAGTAGAGTATATAGTTTATATAAATGTTATGAAATCTAACCATGCAAGAGAAATATCATCAATTCAGGGGGAGTATGAGAACTCCATGAGAATAAGTTGATGGGGAGCATATGATCTCAATTCTATTAAAACCCCTCAGTTTCTCCAACAGTATGATTTTACTTAAAAACTTTCAATACATTTGTGGGATGGTTTTTCGTCTGCTAAAACATGGGAGAATGTTGGCTCGAGGTCAATGTTGATCAAGGTTTAAATTGACTAAACCCTTGTTTTGATGATGACTAACCATTCCACTTATTTGTGTCTAATGCTTCTACTTGTGTGATTTCAGATTAGGTATAGACATGTTCCCATTGCCCTAATTTGTGCATCCTAACTTGGAGAAAAGGGAAGTCAAAATCGGTGCAAGTGCATTTTTGTAGAATATGATGTATCTATATTAGAATCATGTTGTAAATCACTTGTAATGATCGTATGACTTGTAATTGAACTTAGAACAAAATAGGAGTAGTTAAAATGAATATTTAATTAGTTTAATGACAAATTTTAAAATGCAGTACAAGAAGTCCGTTTGGCCGAGTTTCCCTCTTACGAACTCAACTGACGCCTAGGATGGGTCTTGAAATTGTCTAGATTTGGTCAACTTTTCCCTTGGATAAACTCGACCGGCACCCTACAAAAGCAAACCAAATTTAAGCCATTGGCTGTGTTTTATCTAGGATAAAGTTGACTGACACTTCATATTTGATTTGCCGCATAGTGCTAATGGCCAAGTTTCCCAAAAGTAAACATGAACAAATGCACTATACGATGTGTGTAGGAAAAGTGTTTCTAGCCACTGTAGTGTTGCCAACATCAAAATAGATTCATTGCAACACCTCAAATGACTAGAATTCATCCTTAAGTGTTCCCACTGGTTTGTAGGCATCCCCAACCATAAATTGGACCCAGCTCTTGTACTTCATTCCATGGTTAGACAAGCACTATGAAGGCCCTACATTATAGGTGAGTGCCTCCAAGGGTCTCCTCCCTTTCTTAAGCATAATCACTTGCTACATCCATTAGAGTGAGTAGACGATTTGTAAGAGAGCTAGTCCTACATGTCTATCTTGTGAGGCTCTCACTTCCTCCACCTCCCAATCTCTCTTTCTACCATGAAGAGTGGTAGAAGAGGAAGGGAAGGAGTCCCTTAGTACAAGATTCTCCTTAGATAAGGTCAAGTCAAAGGCAGAAGATCCATGAAGAGTGAGCAATTCCTTCAAGGCGGGATATTTGTGCAAGAGTGGGTAAGTCCTTGGGGATGGTGGAAGACTCATTGCAAAGTGGCTTAAGGTTCTCTCTCTTATCTAAGAGAGGTGAAGAAGAAGGAAAGGCGTCCCTTGGCGAAATCTTCTCCATGGTGAAGGTCAAGTTAAAGTCAGAAGATCCCAGAAGAGTGGGTAATTCCTTGAAGGTGGAAGACTTTTTGCAAGAGTGGGTAAGACCCCGGTGATAGAAGACTCGTTGCAAAAGTAGATAAGTCCTTGGTGATGTTGAAGACTCGGTCTGGATAGGTAAGTCCTTTGGTAGGTTGTTGGCTCCCATCTCCTTAATGGGAAGGTTGGGTATCCTTGGCCCGGAAAATGAAGATCATATATTGTATGTCTTATAATGGAATATAAGTATGAAATAGTTGAAAAATTCTATAGCTTTACCTCACTAGGTAGTGGACTGACTTTCTCCTAGTTTGGAGATTGGAACCACTCTACATAGCTTGTGTTCTTGTTCTTTTTCAACCTCTCTCTCTCCCTTGCTATGTATGTTTTAGTTGCACTCAAAGTTCGTATTTGCCATATTAACATAGAAATATCTTGGAAATATAATGAATTTTGTTTAAGAGCTTTTATCTCTAGAGCCCCGTCTCTAGAGCCCATCGAAGATCCAACAGAAATGACCAAAATCTACCTTTAGTGAGTTATTTCATATTTATATTTGATTTTTGTTTTCCATTTCATGAATGGAAGGGTAATTCCCATTTGATTTATTATCTACCTTTTTCAACTTTGTAGATAGAATTGGTTGTTAGAATATACATGTTTTGTTAGATTTCCTCTATGAACGATTGCCTATTAAAGCACGTTGTAGCCATATGTGTGGGAAGCATTCTTTTCATTGTAAATTTTACACACAACAAATTTAGTAGTTTTTAGATACCTTATAAGTAGTTTCCAGCGCTAATAGATACAACGCTACCATATGAAAGGACTTAGCACTTTCCTACAATCTTGATTAAAACATGAAATGGTAGTCTTTGATTAGTTTATTCTATTTGTAGTTGTGGATCTTTGCGGTGAACTTGAGGATTTTAGAGAATATCTTGCGTCTATTTTAAAACAACCGCAATTAATCTTTTATGTAATATTAAATTCCTTAAAACCACAAAATCAACAATTTCTTGGTCGATTTGATTAGTTCTAGTTAATAGTATTTGCTAGCGGCCCAATCCTCTTTGAGTTTTTATTACTCTGGATTTCAATTCCTTTATCACTTAATGACCATACACTTACTTTGTAGGCATATTATTGGGATATTATATTTTTGGCGTCATTGTTGGGGGAGATATCCATCTTCCTCCAAGGCCTCCTAGTTTTCAAAAACTTGAGTTGGGTTTTCTAGTGATTATTTGGGTTTTTTCATTGGGTCTCTTGGAACCCAACCATAATAGTTGGGACAACTAATGGGAAGTTAGTTAATTGATGCGGATAATTTTGTCAACCTCCGAAAGACCTCCAACCATTATCCAATTCCACACCATGAATTCTATGTAAACATAGAGTTCTCGAGAATAAATGTAAAGAAAAGGTTGTGTAGAGAAATATCAAGTCTATGGTTGATATTTTTTTTCACTTTCAAAAAAAAAAGTCTATGGCTGATATGGAGCTAGAATATCAAGTAAGTAATGCTTCCAGATCACCTTATATTCCCTTTTCAACTCTTAAACCCTACACACAGTTACTTCCCTATCATGGAGAAATATCCTAATGGAGAGTATTCATTTGTTTTGTTTTTTCTTCTTCTTAGGTTGGTTTATGGTTCTTAAAACGAAAAATTCTTTTTGGATAAGAATCATTTCAAGTTTTTCTACCTAACAAATAGGAGGATACAATTATGCATCTTTCTATATCAAAAGGTGAGTACATGCATTCTTAATTCAGAAAAACTAAGCATGATCACCCTGATACAAGTAATATCCCTAACTAAGCCCAATTGACAGATAGCATATGATTGCTTGAGGTATAAAATATATTTGAATAATTATGCATTGTGATTTTTAGGTCCATGTAAATTCTATTTGAAAGAATGTATTATTCTTACTCATTTCAATGCAATACTCCAGTATTTTGTGAATTTTCTCTAATATGTGAAATTGAGCAAGGAATGTAAAAGGGGAAGGAAGGTAAAGAAGGGCCTAAATGTAATGAAGTTCTTAAGAAATTATGTGAAAATATCTATATGGATAGTAATACAATATGAAAGCGGTAGATGCTTAATGTTAACTCAAAATTGTGGTTTTTTAGTAAATATTGTATATCACTTAGTAGCTATACATGTAAATAGATAATTTCATGAAAAATGAATACACACATTTATTTATTCATATACTTTAAGATGATTAATGTATGTAAGTAATAAAGTTGAAATAATATTTCATATATCTAGGATCCCTCAACGTTATAAAATATTCCTCATGTTTGTCGTGTTTAAGTATTACAGATGTATCTATTCATTGGTCTTTGAAAAAAAAGGATAATATGGAGTGGTTTGTATATTGAGGGTCAATTAATGAGGTGATTAGAGGGAACGAGTTAGATGGATACACCAATTTCCTAAAGATCTAATGTCACATTGACTTGTGACATGTTGCACAGGGAGATAGACGTTAATACTTATGATGAGAAAATTATAAATTGAAAGTGTAAAATACGAATATGATATTGAAATGGAGATTTTTATGACCCATCCTAGTACCAAGGAGTGGTAATAATAGGTAAGTATTCTGGAGAAATTCAAAAAGACAAGTGGCATGTCTGGGATGTAACATTCCCTTAGGGTTGCTAGATAAACCTTATCATATAGATGGTGTGTCATATATATTCTCATGTTATGATTACCTCTACTTGGTTAGGTACTAGATGAAGTATTTTAAATTGAATATAAAGGAGTAAAAGAAGATTGTTTCATAAATTAATGATATCATTTTTTCATATTTATCTTTATCTATTTTATGTTGAATACATGTTGTTTTGATACTATATGATATGGTTGGATCTCCTTGTGTGTTCTTATATATACTCACTCATACAAAGGGTAAATATGATCAACCTTTTTAATAATGAACCTAAGTCAACCACCCACTTCCCTACAAAGATAACAAAGTAACTTAGCCACTTAGTTAAAGATTTTATGTAGATGTTTAACTAGATAAGTTCATGTATCAGGGCTACTTAGTATTGGGTCTTGTTTGATATGTTAAACGCAACACATAATATGTTTTATGCAAAGCTTTTATATAATAATATGAATATGAAAAAATCCTCAATGATCTAGTATACAATTTTTATAAGAAAGAAATTTCCAAAATTCATATTGCTTTTCTGATTGATTAGAAATGATAATATAATATGGATTGTGTTGTTCGCAATAATTTTTTTTGATAATCTATATAGGTTGAGGGTAAAGTTGGATATTATTTAGTTTGATAGCACCTATAGAACACCACTACCAATTAATGTATCAACGATTATTAGGAGTCAACCCAAAATCTTAGACCATTGGTTTTAGGGGAAGAATGAAAATGTGAGTTAAGAGTGAAGTTGATGAAGAGGGTAGTATGGGTTGAGTTGAAGATCAAGAGGGATATACATATATTTATTTAATTTATATATTGAAATATAAATAGAGACAATAAAAGACGTTAGGAAGTGTGTACCATATGTTACATGTAACATATATGTATCTACCATTAAAATGGAATGTGTGGAATAAAATGACTTAATACAACCATATGAAGACATAAACATTGTCTACATTTGTTGTGTTAAAAAAGGCACGACCATATCCAATGAAAAATATGAGATATAGAAAGAAACTATCCGAAGGGTTCTGCAATTTTAATTTCTTGTCATAAATTAAAAATATGCATCTTATTTTGTTGGGTTTTGGAGGAGGCAGAGAAGCAGTGGAAACAAAAACTTTCTCCCCAAACCCGGAACAAAAGGAATTGCGTCAACATCTATATAATAGGAAAGATGGTTTGTGAATCATACCTTGTCCCGAGGCTTGCTCGGCGACAGTGCCATGCGCCTTGCGCGGTCTTCACCTCCGGTCTTGGACGGTGTCTGTGCAGCTCCTGGTCGCACCGGGACTGAAGACTCCTCCTCCTACTGGACTGTCGGATGACAGTTGTCCTCCTGAGCGGCAGTGACCTCCCGCCTCTGAAGTAGTCCACACGGACCACCTGGAACTCCACTCTCCTTGTCCCACATGGAAGTGGAAGGAGTCGCACCCTCCTGTTGACGTACTAGTCGCCAACACACTCTCCTGCTGTCAATTACAACTGCAGTTGTCCTTCCCTTGCTGCACCTCCCTTTGCGGGAGGCACTTGCTCGGGCTCTCTCTTGGTTACCAAAACCAGAGAGAACGACAATTTTGCAGAGCAATCAACTTGCACTGAGTTGTACTCTGAGAAGTCCCCAATACCCCTATATATATAGGCGAGTCATGGGACAGGGTTCTCTGTGCCCGGCAATACGGGACTAAAGCAGGAGTAGAAGGGTTCGGGATTTTCCACAAAAAGCAACCATCTCGCAACCTGAACCGATCGGTTCACAAGTGAACCGGTCGGTTGGGGACCTGAACTGATCGGTTCACCACTGAACCGATCGTTTGGGACCCTTGAACCGATCGATTCACTCATGAACCGGTCGGTTGGGGTTCTAGGTTGGTTCCCGATTGACTTTCCTTGTTTCTTTCCTAATTGGTATCGAATACCAATATTATTCCCAATCGAATTGGGCAATTGAAATGAAAGGAAAATTCTCACCAATCCTACTTTCCCAAGTTGCTCGATTGCACCAGTTGAACCCATCAGTTCAACATTTGAACCGGTCATTTCACTCTGTGCATGAGCCGATCGGTTCAACAATTGAGCCGACCCTTTCAGCAACCTCAGCCGACCAGTTCATCACATGAACCGATCGGTTGGGAGTACAGATTGTGCAGAATCAGTCAAATGCGATTTCAATCAATCCGATACTCCAATCAATGCGTCCAACACTTTGAACATTATGATATTGAGCTATCGATTAATTGAATGTTTAATTGAACTACTAAACTCCTTTAGTAATCAATCTAAACATTGCTTTGTGGACAAAACTCCTCTTCCAGGTTAAATCCTATGTGTGTGACCCTGCAAGTCCATTTCACGTTGGCAGTGAAAGTCCATAACACTTATGACTTCACAAGCAAAGAGCGGTGCCTAGTCACACATCAATGCTACCCAAGTGAAAGTAGAAAGTTGGAGAACAACTTTCATCCTAAAATCCGTGAATGGTGTTACAGTGAATGTATAATTCCTTTGTCACTGATATCCAGAATGAACTCGAGGCATGGAACAATCAATCTGTCAATGTTCATTCATTTCCTTGATCTAAGAGTAGACCGAGTGAGATGTGTATGACATCAATATCACATATTGATTCACACGTGCATGCACATGCCTTTTCTCAATCCTACTCATCAAGTGGCCAAGGATATCAAACTCCCTTAGGAGGGACAAATCCCATATCTATCACTCACCCCTCAAAAGCCCCATGAGTCAAAGCCACCCTATCATCACCTTTATAACAACCCATGTTTCAGGACTGCGTTTGATGATGTCAAAGTGTACCCAACGACATGTGTTGAGTGTAGTGATTTCAGGTCTAAGAATCACACTCACCACCATCACTGTGAGAGTTGACTGTGACTACCATGTCATGGTTCCATGTGTCACTCTCACGGTGGGTCTGTCCGGTACCTTGTTCTCTAACAAGTACCTATGTGCTTGGTTTGATATCACTATATCATGACTAATGAGATTCTGTCATCGACCAACACACAATCTAGTCTTTAGTGTTATTGATGTCTATGGTTATTTCCACAATAACAACCGACTAGGGACTAAACAAGAAAGAATACTCTTAGCATCCGTATGATCTCATTGTTTAGGTCCTCATCCCAAAAGCATACGTCATTGAGTAAAAAAATCTTTAGACATCTATCATGTTACACCATCATCTCAGAAACAGTTTAAACATATAGATTGGAAATTGCCTTTATTATTATTCAAATCAATTACAAAGTATCCCATTACAATCATCATATGACTTGCTCTATGGGAATACATACCAACAGACTCCCACTTGCACTTAGAGCCAGTCACCAAGGAAACACAATCCTTGTGACCTAGCATGACCATCATGCTTCTGTTGAGAAAGGGCCTTAGTCAGTGGATCAGCTATGTTGTCTTCAGTTGGTACTTTGCAAATCTTCACATCTCCTCGCTATACGATCTCTCGTATGAGATGGAAGCGTCACAGTATGTGCTTGGACCGCTGATGTGATCTGGGCTCCTTAGCTTGTGCAATAGCTCCATTATTGTCACAATAAAGCTCAATTGCATCACAGCTACTGGGAACTACACCAAGTTCAGAGATGAACTTCTTGATCCACACAACCTCCTTTGCTGCATGCGAAGTAGCAATATACTCGGCCTCTGTAGTAGAATCGGCAACTGTTTCTTGCTTGGAACTCTTCCAGCTCACAGCTCCATTATTAAGGCAAAACACAAATCCTGACTGTGATCTGTAATCATCTTTATCAATTTGGAAGCTTGCATCGGTGTAACCCTTTACAACCAGCTCTTCCTCGCCGCCGTACACAAGAAACTGATCCTTAGTCCTTCGCAAGTACTTGAGGATGTTCTTCACGGCTGTCCAGTGAGCATCCCCGAGATCTGACTGGTACCTGCTCGTCAGGCTGAGAGCATACGAGACATCTGGGCGTGTGCACAACATAGCGTACATGATGGATCTGATGGCTGATGCATATGGGATCCCATTCATACGCTCCCTCTCTTCACAAGATTGGGGACATTGAGCTCTAGAGATGGTAACTCCATGTAGCATAGGGACGTTGCCTCTCTTTGAGTTCTCCATGCTGAACCGCTTCAGCACTTTGTCAATGTACGTGCTCTGACTTAGTCTGAGAAGCCTTCTAGATCTATCTCTATAGATCTTAATTCCTAGAATATAGGATGCTTCTCCTAAGTCCTTCATTGAGAAAGTTTTCCCAAGCCAAGTCTTTACCTTCTCTAAGGCTAAGATATCATTCCCCATCAAAAGTATGTCATCCACATACAATATGAGGAATGTCGTTGAGCTCCCACTAACCTTCTTGTACACACAAGGTTCGTCTTCATTTTGAATAAAGCCAAACACTTTGACTTCTTCATCAAATCGAAGATTCCAACTCCGAGATGCTTGCTTCAATCCATAGATTGACCTTTGCAGTTTACAAACTTTATTGGCATTCTTTGGATCTACAAAACCTTCAGGCTGTGTCATATACACATCCTCGTGAATATTCCCGTTAAGGAATGCGGTTTTAACATCCATCTGCCAAATCTCATAGTCATAGTAAGCTGCAATAGCAAGCATGATCCTGATGGACTTAATCATGGCAACTGGAGAAAAGGTTTCGTCATAGTCAACACCTTGAATTTGTCGAAAACCCTTTGCAACCAATCTGCCTTTATAAGTTTGCACATTGCCATCCATGTCGGTCTTTTTCTTGAAGACCCACTTGCACCCTATGGGTTTTACCCCTTCGGGTGGTTCCACCAAAGTCCATACTTTGTTGGAGTACATGGATTCCATCTCGGATCTCATGCCTTCTAGCCATTTCTTAGAATCTGGTCCCTCCATAGCCTCTACGTAGGTAGTTGGATCATCATCTATGATCAACTCTCCACCTTCCTGAGTCACAAGGTATCCAAACCTCTCAGGCTCAAGGCGGGTCCTACTAGATCTACGAGGTCCTTGTGTTACCTGAGGAGACTGAGATTCCACAACACCTTGTGAATCTACATTTTCCTCTGGTACATCTATCGGTTCAATGTTTTCTTGTTGGGCTTGAACCTCTTCAAGCTCTATATTCCTCCCACTGCTTCCTTTGGAAATAAATTCCTTCTCTAGGAACACAGCTGTCCTGGCAACAAACACTTTTTTGTCAGTAGGGTGGTATAAGTAATATCCCCTCGTTTCCTTGGGGTATCCTACAAAATAACATTTATCGGATTTGGGTCCAAGCTTATCAGGAAACGTTTTCTTGACATAAGCTTCACAACCCCAAATCTTCAGAAAAGACAAATCGGGACGCTTCACAGTCCATATCTCATATGGTGTCTTTTGAACTGATTTAGATGGCACACGGTTAAGTGTAAATGCGGCGGTTTCAAGAGCATAACCCCAGAAAGAAATTGGAAGATCAGCAAAACTCATCATTGATCGCACCATATCTAACAATGTGTGATTCCTTCTTTCAGACACACCATTATGCTGTGGTGTTCCAGGCGGAGTCCATTGTGATACAATACCACGGGCTCGCAGAAGGTCCTCAAACTCCTGGCTCAAGTATTCTCCACCTCGATCGGAACGAAGTGCCTTAATACTTTTACCAAGCTGGTTCTGTACTTCATTCATGAAATCCTTGAACCTTTCAAGGGTTTCTGACTTATGTTTCATCAAGTACACATAGCCATACCTACTGAAGTCATCAGTAAAGGTAATGAAGTACTGATACCCACCTCTGGCATTAGTTCTAAAAGGCCCACATACATCAGTATGTATGAGTCATAATAGATCACTAGCTCTCTCACCTTTACCTGAAAAGGGAGTCTTGGTTATCTTGCCCAACAAACAAGATTCACATGTCTCTATTGATTCATAATCAAAAGAGTCTAGATAACCATCTTTATGGAGTCTAGAAATGCGCTTCTCATTTATGTACCCTAGACGACAATGCCAGAGATATGTTTTGTTTGAGTCGTTGAGTTTTTTCTTTTTGGTGTTTACATTGTATACACTTGTCTCAAAGTCTATCAAGTATAGACCATAAGACATAGGGGCACTGCCATAAAAGATCCCATCTTTAGAAATGGAACACTTTCCATTCTTAATAAGAAATTCAAATCCATCTTTCTCCAAATAAGAGACGGAAATGATATTCCTATTTATGGCAGGTACATAATAGCAGTTCTTCAACTCTATTATTAGCCCACTAGGTAGAGTTAACTCATAGGTTCCTACGGCACTGGAGGCAACTCTTGCCCCATTAGCAACTCGTAGTTAAACCTCGCCTTTCCCCAAAGGCCTACTTCTCTTAAGATCCTTCACATTTGAACAAATGTGAGATCCACATCTGGTATCAAGTACCCATGACAAAGAAGTAGTGAAGTTAATCTCTATCACATATACACCAGAAGTAGAGATCTCTATCTCTGACTTCTTCTTCCATTGTTCCTTCCATCCTCTCCATGTAGAAGAAATTGGTTTGGCGAGAGAACACTTTTATCCCTTACCTACTTTCTTCTTCACCAACGCATTAAGCGTACATAGAGTGGATTCTAAGGCTCCTGGTATATCTGGATTGTGCAGAACACTTCTCACAGTCCTCAACCAGTTATGGAATTTATTCTCAATTAATTTGCCCATTTTAAAAGATGATTCTTTTGCCATTCTACAAGAGAAAATTTGCATTTGTCAAAACCTTTTTGATTTGATTTGAATAAAATTTGACGATAGTTAATTAGGACTTTAATTAATTACCACTCCCACTATTTTGAATCAAATTGATAGCCCTCATCATCAATTCGGAAGATTGCAGCGTACAATCTTCTAGTGGGTCAAGATCCTGAAATCCTCTGAGCCATCGACCAGCTTGGGCTGTCACCCATAACTCAAATCTTCCAGGTAGGCAACTCTTGCCAATTGCATCATATGCAACTCTTGAAAGATGTCATCTGCAACTCCTTGCAATGAACATCTCCATGCCTCAAGGCGCTAGATCCTATCTAGGTCACCTTGTTAAGTCCGACCCAAAGCAACCACGATGAACATGCACCCTGCTTGGGCAGACCCACACATTCATCCTTCACGCTTCCACGAGATAGACGGTGCACCACGCTTGGGCGTGCCCACACTTGGTCGATCAAGCTTTTCACGTGTGTCGCATTTGGAAGGCATCTAAAACTTAATATTTAATGAGGGATTTGGTTTTTATATACATATACATATCCAATCACCATAATATATAGTATGTATCATATACATGCTATATCCCACAGAAAACATGCATAAACGATAAAAAGCAATGATTATGGCCATCCTATTTGTGATTCCTCGAGCCAAGAGGAATCACGGTCATCTAGGTCTACATCACATGCAACATGTACAAGATGAAATTTGTGCCTGCCTTTCTGGGTTTGATCAACTCATCTCCATGACTGATCGGATCGCCATCAGGTAGGTTGTTCGGGTGGCACCAGCCGATCGACTGGAACCTCCAGCCGATCGTTTCACCGGTCATCGTACATCTCCTCAGGTCGCCACCCGCTCATCTCGTTCCTCGAACCGGCCTTCTGGATCACCAACCGATCGGTTCACACCTTGAACCGATCGTCTTCAAGTTATCCGCCGTTCTTTGACATAATAGGAAATAAAATCTATCCTATTTACAATTGAATTGTGAAACCCCGAGTTACATTCGGGGGGAGCAAAGGTAGGAAAAGAATTCTCGAATTATTTCGAGTTACATCAGGAATATGAGAAAGGGAATCGGTGCGCAGACCGAGATGCAAGCAACCACACAAACAACCATGCACAAATATAGGGGTTTATAGGCCATAATCATGCTACACATCCACCACAAAACTCGTTTAAGGGCGACACGTATCGAGTGCATTAATATTACATATCATATATGTATATTAGGGTTTTGTGGATTGGACATGTATAAAGACGATATTATTCGCATCACATGCAATAAATAAAGGCGACAAACCAAAATCAATCACATCGATAATCCTAAAATATAGAGAGGTTGACGTGGCTCTGATACCACTGTTGGGTTTTGGAGGAGGCAGAGAAGCAGCGGAAACAAAAATTTTCTCCCCAAACCCGAAACAAAAGAAATCGCGTCAACATCTATATAATAGGAAAGATGGTTTGTGAATCATACCTTGTCCCGAGGCTTGCTCGGCGGCAGTGCCACGCGCCTTGTGCGGTCTTCACCTCTGGTCTTAGACGATGTCTTCGCAGCTCCTGGTCGCACTGGGACTGAAGACTCCTCCTCCTACCGGACTTTCGGATGACAGTTGTCCTCCTGAGCGGCAGTGACCTCCCGCCTCTGAAGTAGTCCACACGGACCACCTGGAACTCCACTCTCCTTGTCCCACAAGGAAGTGGAAGGAGTCGCACCCTACTGTTGACGTACTAGTCGCCAACACACTCTCCTGCTGTCAATTGCAACTGCAGTTGTCCTTCCCTTGTTGCACCTCCCTTTGCGGGAAGCACTTTCTCGGGCTCTCTCTCGGTTACCAAAACCAGAGAGAACGACAACTTTGTAGAGCAATCAACTTGCACTGAGTTGTACTCTGAGAAGCCCCCAATACCCCTATATATATAGGCGAGTCATGGGATAGGGTTCTCTGTGCCCGGCAATACGGGACTAAAGCAGGAGTAGAAGGGTTCGAGATTTTCCACAAAAAGCAACCATCTCGCAACATGAATCGATCGGTTCACAAGTGAACCGGTCGGTTGGGGACCTGAACCGATCGGTTCACCACTGAACCGATCGTTTGGGACCCTTGAACCGATCGGTTCACTCATGAACCGGTCGGGTGGGGTTCCAGGTTGGTTCCCGATTGACTTTCCTTGTTTCTTTCCCAATTGGTATCGAATACCAATATTATTCCCAATCGAATTGGGCAATTGAAACGAAAGGAAAATTCTCACCAATCCTACTTTCCCAAGTTGCTCGATTGCACCAGTTGAACCGATCGGTTCAACATTTGAACCGGTCATTTCACTCTGTGCATGAGCCGATCGGTTCAACAATTGAGCCGACCGGTTCAGCAACCTCAGCCGACCAGTTCATCACATGAACCGATCGGTTGGGAGTGCAGATTGTGCAGAATCAGTCAAATGCGATTTCAATCAATCTGATACTCCAATCAATGCATCCAACACTTTGAACATTATGATATTGAGCTATCGATTAATTGAATGTTTAATTGAACTACTAAACTCCTTTAGTAATCAATCTAAACATTGCTTTGTGGACAAAACTCCTCTTCCAGGTTAAATCCTATGTGTGTGACCCTCCAGGTCCATTTCACGTTGGCAGTGAAAGTCCATAACACTTATGACTTCACAAGCAAAGAGCGGTGCCTAGTCACACATCAGTGCTACCCAAGTGAAAGTAGAAAGTTGGAGAACAACTTTCATCCTACAATCCGTGAATGGTGTTACAGTGAATGTATAATTCCTTTGTCACTGATATCCAGAATGAACTCGAGGCATGGAACAGTCATCCTGTCAATGTTGATTCATTTCCTTGATCTCAGAGTAGACCGAGTGAGATGTGTATGACATCAATATCACATATTGATTCACACGTGCATGCGCATGCCTTTTCTCAATCCTACTCATCAAGTGGCCAAGGATATCAAACTCCCTTAGGAGGGATATATCCCATATCTATCACTCACCCCTCAAAAGCCCCATGTGTCAAAGCCACCCAATCATCACCTTTATAACAACCCATGTTTCAGGACTGCGTTTGATGATGTCAAAGTGTACCCAACGACATGTGTTGAGTGTAGTGATTTCAGGTCTAAGAATCACACTCACCACCATCACTGTGAGAGCTGACTGTGACTACCATGTAATGGTTCCATGTGTCACTCTCACGGTGGGTCTGTCCGGTACCTTGTTCTCTAACAAGTACCTATGTGCTTGGTTTGATATCACTATATCATGACTAATGAGATTCTGTCATCAACCAACACACAATCTAGTATTTAGTGTTATTGATGTCTATGGTTATTTCCACAATAACAACCGACTAGGGACTAAACAAGAAAGAATACTCTTAGCATCCGTATGATCTCATCGTTTAGGTCCTCAACCCAGAAGCACACGTCATTGAGTAAAACAATCTTTAGACATCTATCATGTTACACCATCATCTCAGAAATAGTTTAAACATATAGATTGGAAATTGCCTTTATTATTATTCAAATCAATTACAAAGTATCCCATTACAATCATCATATGACTTGCTCTATGGGCATACATACCAACATCTTTCACTATTTGATCTAGCAATTTTAGATTGAAGTTGGATTTTTTTTGTACAATTATGAAATCATCATAAATGAAAATGGGTATATTAGTATACATGCTTTATTGGTTTTATTATGTTTTGTTATTTGTTTTATTATGGGATTTAGACTTGTCTTGTCTGTTAGCCTTTCTTTTACCCTATATTGCTTATTTCTATTTTCTATATTACTCTCTTATCCTATAATAGAATGAGCATTGTATTTTTTTGATCACTTTAAATCAAGACATCCCATTGTATATGGTATAAGAGCACTATGATTCACCTAACCCTAGATTCCATGATATCCATCCATAACCCTGGATGTCACCATTTTCTCCTTCCTCCAACCCAGCTGTCGATGTTACCCCCTCCTTCTTATATTCCACCACTACTGCCCTCTCGCTCTCTCATCTTTTATCCCATTGCCACCCCCTCTCTTTCCCTTCCCACTTCACTTCTTCCCACCCCTCCCACCACCATCTAGACCTCCTCCAACCACCTCCCATCCCATGTCCTCTCCACCAATAACCACCACCCGTAGGTGCTTCCGCCAACCACACCCATCCAGCTGCCACTACCAACACCTCCACCCTACCACCGCCACCCCCACCACAATATATCACATCACTGTCACCACCATACCCCCTAAAACCCATGTCCACTACCATACCCTTCACCCATGCATATCTACTGTCTACTGTTTCCATACGCCATCTTCTTCTAATGACTTTTGTTGAATCACTTTGGTCACTCCGCGTTACTACAGTCAAGTTGGATGGCTCCAACTATCATACTTGGTCTGCTTCCTTTGATCTCTATGTTAAATCTCAAGGACGTTACTCCCATGACAATGTTGGTGCCCCAACCATTCGATGATAAAACTAAACAAGCTTATGACATATGAACAAAAGACAACTATGGTGTTATGACCTAGATGGTCAATAGTGTTGAGACTAAGATCAACCAGTCAGTTCTACGCCTACGAACTTCTAAGGCCATTTGGGATTAGTTGTCACATGTCTACTCTCATCAACAAAACTCAAAGAAAATGTTTGAATTTTTTATACACTTGACCAAGAAGGAGTAATCTAGTAATAAGTCTATGGAGGACTACTACAACCAATGGCGTTCCCCCTGAGATGAGTTCAAGATCTATCACCCATTATCTGTTGATATTCAAGAAATAGAGCATCAAGCAAAATGAACTTTAGCCGGTCCAATTCCTTGTTGGTTTACCACATTATTTCACTGGCATCGTCAATCAAATCTTGTCCAACGACTCATGGCCTACCTTGCGTGATGTACTAAAATGGGTTCAATGATTTCCATTTGTCTCTATTATATAAACAAACCACTCTCATGCAGCTGCACTTGTTGTCCTCTCTAAAAAATCTTCTCATGGTCATGGCCACAGTCGCGGTCATGGTCATGGTCGCTCTATTGTTGGGTCCAAACGAGGATCTTAGCCATCTAGATATGACCCATCCCCTGCTGAACAATGTGATTTCTACTTCTATAAGTGCATGAATCATAATGAAGATCATTGTTAGATCAAGCATGGCAGACCTACATTGGCCAATCAATTCACTTCTTATCAACCTGATCCTGTTCCATCCTCATCCTCCTAGCCTTCTACAGATTGGATCCACTCTGAATTTGAGAAGCTACTTTAGACCCATCTAGCTTTCTGACTGAATTTTCTACCGATGGAGGTTCAACTCTCCTTGACCTTATGATAAACATAAATGGGTGATTGACTCTGGCACCACCTATCATATTTTTGACATTCCTACATTAATTTATGTACTTCATAAGACTTGTCTAGTTCCTCGTGTTACTCTTACCGATGGATTGGGAATATATGCACTCCTATTCGTCTCTTATTTCTCTCAACTCTTTATGTTCTAAAATTTCCAATTAATATGTTATCTATTAATAGTACTGCCAAGAACCTAAGATTCTCTATTACTTTTGACCCAGATGGTGTTTTCTTTCAAGATCTACACACGAGGATGATGATTGGTTCAGTCAATGAAGGACCGTACATATTATACTACTTGGATATGCCAGAGCCTACTACTCTATTGACTGCTTCAATGACAGGCCTATAGTGGCATTATAGACTGGGACATCCATCTCTTCCTAAAACGAATCACTTACTACCTGATATTACGGATTCTATATTTCAATGTGAAACATGCCAGTGGGGCAAATGAACTCATTTTAGTTTTGAAAAGAAATCATGTATTGGTTCAAAATACCCATTTGACATGTTTATATTTGAGGTCCCTGTTGTGTTCCTAGTAAATATGGATTTCAATATTTTATGAGCTTTTTTGACAACTTTTCTGAACTAAATGGTTGTTTTTATTAAAATATAGACCTAATAAGCAATATACTATCACGTCATTATTTGCTAAGATCTGTACCCAATATGAAAAACCTATAAAAATCTTTTGCATTGATAATGCCCTTGTAATTATGCAATCATTTGTCAGTCAATTTTTCCATCAAATGGGTACTATTCATCAAACCACCTGTTCATACACACCCCAACAGAATGAGGTTGGAGAACATAAAGATTGACACCTCCTTTGTGACACCCTTTTCCTCACAAAGTGAGATTACTCAAAACAAAGCATGGAATTACCACTAACAACAATATTACCATAAAGCATGATAAATTAAAACCATTTGACAATTTAATATTTCCAGTGGAAGTATTTTATAAAGAAGCCTTCAACTCAGGCCCTTTGTATTCCATATATGCCAAAACATGTTACACGTCATGTTTAAAGGATGTGAAGCCATCAATGTTACATATCACAACCAGTTATATGTACATGACATTTTAATACACTCATGCCATGAAGCCAAAATCTATGTGTTGATATACAAACAAAAAAATACTCCCAAAGATGTGAGAGTACGTGGACGACATATAGGACTCTACTACAAAACTTTGGCAGCATATCCAACCTCTAATAGTTACAACTCTCCTTACTTCTCAGCATCTACGCCTCGACCTTGACCTCCTCATCCACGACCACCTAAAAAGTTGTGGAACCCACTGGGTGAGACCAAACGTCCCAAGGAGAGATATAACTCTCCAACAACATCTATAATAAGCATAATAAGATAATAGAGAAGTTAAGTAAAGTTGTAAATATTAGTTAAGAAAATTAAGCACTTGCAAATGAGCAGTAGAACATCTTATGCTATTAGAAGAAATATGAAGAACATGTATAACTATTATAACTAAATGGTACAAGAAATAAGGAAAGGGGTCATTCAATGTGATTCATTTTTACCCTAAGCAAATATACCACATGACAATATTATAACATTCATTCTTATGCTGTGAGGATTTGAGGTGTACTATTCAAAGTTGAAATCAGTTCCATACAAAATATATGGAAGAGTCGGACTTCATGATCAGAACTGGCACTACTCGGTCAGTTCGAGTCTACAATGTAGTGACATAACATTCAAACTACTAAACAACAACTTATAGTCATAGTTATCGTCTTGTAGACAACAACTCATAGTCAAAGCTATGGTCCTATAAAACAACTAGCCTACCTTGGTACATGGAAAAGCACTAGAGAATAGGCTCACACATGGTCATTCCATAAAAAAGCATTACATAACTATATATCAACAATTTAAGGATACATGGAGATGTCTCCACTTGCACCTCGCATATTCAATAATATGCGCTCTGAGTTTCCCATGGGAGTTACTCATTTCACCATCCAACTAGATATTGACGCTGAAGATGGATCTATGGTACAAGGCAACTACATGACTAAGGCTTCACTTGATTGGATGTTACAATTGGGTATCTTTTAGTACACAAATCAAGTTACAATGTATAAACCCTAAGAAAATTCTACAAAGTTAAGAATAAGCTACAAGTTTAGAAGATATAAAATGTACAATGTGATAACTTGTCACATCATCAAATGACTCTTATATCACAACCATTACAAGGTCATCAACAACATCACATCACTATAGGATATCAATCCCTCAATTTTATCTCAACAGTGCACATAATCACCACCGTGTATTATACAAGGTTCACAATAGCGCACACACCACTATGCTATTCATCTTACTTGTAAGATTAGAGTTACATAGATAGGAAAGAGAAAAGTCTATATACAATAACAATCGTCAAGTAGAATGAGAAAACATATCACTTTGTCATATGATTAGGGTTTTGATCATCATACTTGGTCATTTTGAACGCAACATCAACCAATTCAACCAGAGTGAGAAAAAAGTTCACTTTGTCATATGACAAAGTCTATTATACAATAACAATTGTCAACCAATTCAAACAATTCATTTTTACCGCAACATCAATGACACTTGGTCATTTTAATCATCACACTTGGTCATTTTGACGACAACATGAACCAATTCAACCAGAACACTATGCAGTAAAGTTGCGTTGTGACTAGGCTGGTGGGTAGTGACTCTCCTATATGGTTATTGGGGTTGAAACAACCTTCTATACATGGTATCGACCTAAGGGAAGACCAATGGTTGTCTCAACCACAACATAGCCTAATACCTAACATTTGAACATATCCAAACATGTCAAGATAGCTGATACATCAAGGAATGGAAAATACCAACAACGTGAATAACACCCAAAATCATGGTGTTCATCAACCCTAAATTTTTGTTCATGAAATATTATCAAAAGAGCTATGTATAGAGATAAAACCAAGATTATTATTCATATAACCAGACCCAAAGTTCTTGTTAGTCAAGTATATATGCATCAAATAGAAGTAACAAAGTTCTGTGGATTAAGATCCCAAGTTATATATCAATATTTAAATCACCACCAAAATTGGTTATAGGAATTTAACATTTTAAGAACAAAATCCAAGCTCTAAATCATTACTTTTCTTCAACCATACAGATCTTCTTTTTCATGTATAAAACATCAATATATGATCAGATTTAAGATGCACATAATATATGGGGAAAAATTTATATAACCCACCTATTTTGGAGACAAACAATCTACCAAGATCTCAAGCTCCAAGAACTTCAACCAAGATTCAATACTTTGGCCAAAGGATCACCTCAAGAAGAGAAAGACATACCATAGTCAAACGAGAGCTCAAGGAAAGAGAAACTCAAACCCTCGGTCGAACCAAAGAGGAAGAAAGAAGTGGGTTTCTTCTCACTCAATACCATCATGTCAAAACATGATCTATGGCCCTTGTGAAGATGAGATCTCTAATAAAAGCCACCATGGATGATCCACAATCTATGGCCAAGGAGGAAGAAGAAGATGGTAGGGATTTTAGAGAAGGAAAACGTGATTAAGAGTTAAGGTTACTTACTAAGAGAAGAATCTCCAAGAAATCGCCCTCAAAGAGTTGATCTAGCATAAGATCTTCAACATGCAAGTTGGTTTGGCCACCCAAGCTTCAAGATCTGACCTCTCTTGGTACTGAAGCTCCAAGGATGATCCAAAGGAAGAAGAAAGAGTGTAGGAACAAAAAGAGTTCCTTGCAATTGAAGAGAAGGGGTTTTATACACATAGGAGGAGGGAAGTAGATATTTATGAGGTGTCAACATAATCGACCATCAAGGGATACATGCCCTTCAAAGAAATAACCTTTCCTCCACTTACGAGCAAATTACAAAATGTTAATGTTATACAGAAAAAGTGTAGGTGCCTCCAAGTTCATCTACCACCTTGTCTCGGTCAATACAAATTCATCTATTTGTTTAGGTCGAAACCCTAAGTCACCATATGTACACGGTCGAGACACTAGAGGACAAAGTGTTTTGACCAACTCACCTCTAGGTCATCTAGGTCAAAACTATTGGTAAGGTATGCCCATGGAGAAAATCATGTGACAATTAACATGGCAATTACCATAAATTTAAAGAGTGGGACCCGAGAGCGGATCCAATCCATACTAAAAATTAATTTGAAGAATAAAAGATCCATTCCAATCACACTCAAAGGTATGTTGGAATAGGTGTAAAATGTTCAAATTTCAATAGAGGTTATTCAAAATAACCAAAGTGTAGTAGTAGAATTAAACCAATAACTATATTCAAATTTTAACAAAAGATTACAAAAGTACATCATAATACATTTTGCATACATAGAGTTCACATACCTTTTTGAAGATTCATAACATCCTCACCAAATTGATTGTAACCAATTCCACTTTATCCTAGTTATAAACATTTCACATGTATTAGTATGTATTAAGGCATAAGGTGTATAAAAGATACTCATTTTAGAAATTTTATGGAAACCATCGGTTTAGGACTCAAAACTAGGATCAAGATCTTAGTTAGACTTCACTGATCATGAAAACATGTCTTATTTCCCAATTTGAAGTTAATTTGGATCAATTACATATTTTAGAACATTTTATATATTCACATTGATGTCCAAAGAAAACTTTGAAAAAGGAATTAGAATCCAGACTCACAAACCATGAATTTGGATTCTACTCATAAAAATCCTTTCCAATGAGTGTTTATTTGTATTTTCCAATAAAGCATCGATTTTCAATGAATGAAACGATTTGGATCAATCAAAAAAATGAGAAAATGCCATGTAGGCCTAAAAGCTAGCGAGGGAGCGGGCCACGTAGGTCGGACCCGCACTAACCTGGGCCAATAGTGTGCGGCCTGGATAGAGGGCCCGTGCTGCATGGCTTTGGTCAAAGGCGAGCAGGCAAGGAGTGAAAAGTTCAAAATAGCCTCGGCGATAAAATGAGGAGAGAAGGTATGTTGGGGGCAAAAATGTAATTCTACCACTAGTCATCTTCCTCTTTGTGAGCCAGCAATGGTCGCAATGGAGGTGCTTGCCCAATTGGGCATTTCTTCTGTATAGAACCAAAATGTGACTTCAAGTGCTCGAAATGACGAGGAGAGGGAATCGAACTCACCAGACTAGGCTACTGAACTGTGGGTGTCTCCGGGACCTGAGAAAACTTGCCGCAAATGTTGGCACAAGGTTGGGGTGTCGGTGGATATCAATGGGTGCTCCAGACAAATAGACTCAGGGAAAATGTTTGCAGTGGTCCGACGAAGGTAAGGGAGGTGCTATATATAGATGAGGAAGTGTGAAGCATCAGGACAGTGGTGGAGTGAGAAGACACCATCGGTGCCATTGGAATTTCGGCTGTAGTGCACGGCAATGGACGATTCATGTCTCAAACAATGCCGCTCGAGGAGAGGAACTCAACGAAGATGAAATCTCCAGAAATGGTTGAGAGAAGAGAGAGAATGAAGTCGGGGTCTGAGGCATCAGAACAATCGATTGGGCTGGAGGTTGAAGGAGACCCGACATCCGTTGGATCAGATCTAAAATGACAAGAGTCGTTAGATCGGGGACTACCATGGTCCGGCCACACGTGACAAGGATATTCACAAAAACCATAGTGTTACACATTGATTTAAATGTAATAAATGATAACAATTCATCTACTATAGTCACACTATATTAAATTCATAAATTCAATTTGAGGGGTCAAATAAAGTCCAAAAGCCACCAAATTTTAACCCTAAGTTAATTACAGAGTCTAGAACAGTGGTATGCCTTTAGTTTCTCATAAATCACAAAATTGTTCCCTTAATTATTATATTGTCTATTAATGCATATATTAATGCATAAAAAGAGTGAGTTATTATATAGAGAATCTCTTAATGCAATATTATGGTGAAATTCGAGATAGACATCACATATTAATATTAAGAGTCATATCCCACCATATTATCCTCTCATTAATGTATTATGGTCCATTTGGAGGTGAAAGAATGTAAAGTGGTTAATTATTCTCATTACTTAATTCAAATACACATTATTGCTCATATCATATCCAAAAAGATATAACAGCTCCAAATTAACATTATCCACTAATTATCGCTCATAAATGGTCATATTGCATTATTAGTCCCCAAGTATCACATTAATTGTTATTTTTGTGCAAAACCCTACATCCTCACGTAAAGATCAAATTCCACATTGAGGCCAAAAAAGATACAAAAGATGGGGAAATTTAGGAAAATGGTTCAAAAGGACTTGAAAGCAAATAAATGCTTGAAAATGGGTAGATTGCAAGAAGGACCCTGAAATTTAGTCTGTTACAATCAATACTATGAATCATCCACACTACCTCATCAACTAAGTAATAGTCTCTTTGAGCTTCATCAAAGTTAGTATTAGGAGAAACCACGTCATGCGTAAATAATAAAAAATGATAGCAATGGCAAAAATGCCCAAAAACCAACATCTTTGCATTATATAAATACATCAAATGATATATTTACATTATTCAAACAACATCAAGATCTTCCCTTTAAACTTTCTTCTTGCATAGTTTTATAGAATCCATGGTTTGATGGCTGCTCCATTACTAAATCCAAGTTAGTTATCAACATTCCACAATCACTCAAATATTACACCACCTTTAAATATATACCTATAAATAATTCACAAGATGAAAACTCTTTTAAGTGATTCCTTTGATAAAAATTTATGCTAGATGATATCAATTATAAATGTGAACTTCTCACACCGTCTATAATTACTTATAACTCAATGGAAATAAAATGAATACTGCAAAGCAAAAAATGCTTATGAATTTTTCTCAAACCGCACAATGTCTTTGCTTTGGGGCGGGGAATCTGGCATATCAGATTCTAGCAAAAATGCACGTCCATATCAAGTTTATTGGTAATAATCAACTCCTATTAGGTAAAAACTAACACTCAAAAGATTTTTTGGGACACCACATATTCTTGGTGTATAAATAAGACTCAAAAACTTGTTATAATTTCTCATTTCCTTCCCTTTTAGCTGATAGATTTGGAAGCTTTTTTCAATAGTGATACATGCCACTTGAAATTTAACAAAATGGGTTCTTGTAAACTTTTGTATGGATCAATTAGACAGAATCATTACAAAGATTTTTCTATCCTATATTGTTTTACTTTATGGTGATCTTTATTGAGAAAAGTAGATGTTTATTTTGTGGATCTTCCTATTCCCGATTGACTTTATTTTATGTTATTACTAACTTGTATTTATCTTTGCATATTTCTCACATTTAATGAAGTTCAAAATTCATCGATCAGGATTAGGGTGGTTTGCATTATTGCCTCACTAGTTGTAATCCCAAATGCTCTTTGAAGGGTCCCTTATCCTTCAAGTCTATTCTTACACATAAAAGAAGGATTGATTTTATGTTCTTTTTCTTGTTTTGAGTAGGATTATACTAAAGGTAGTCTCCTATTGGTCCATCTATTTTTAGAAAAGAAGGTAGTTGGTAACTTCACATTCATTCTTTCTGATGAATTTCTATTCATCTTGTTTTTACATCTATTTTAGATTCCATTTTGCATATTTTGTTTGCATTCTACCCAATATTTCACTTGTCTTATGTTTTGAACATTTTATTAAATTTGTTTGGAATTTATTATTATTTGGTATTTTATCGTAGGATGGTACAAGAAGAATAGAGAAGAAAATATTTGATTATCAAAATATAAAGAAAATGATCAAAGTTGTAAATCCTCAATCTCGAACTCTGACAATTGGAGTGAGGATTGTCAGAGTATAGATGGTCAGTCAAGTGTGCATAACTTTTGCATATAACATCAAAATTGGGGATTAAAAGTCATTGGATAAATGTTTCATTTTTCTATAACTAAAGTGTATATACTATTACAGGTTGGTTGATTTACCAACAAGGCAGATCGGTTCATCATGAAATACAAAAAAAATTACAATAATTCTACAAAAAGAATACTTCGGTACTAAAATGATTGTAGATTCCACATCTGATGGAAAATTGAGTGGGTCAAGTTGAATTGAAAAGATAACTCAACCACTTGGGCTCAATCAATCAGCACTATATTAGCTCGAAACTCCTACGATGCAAATCAGAGTGAAAAGCCCACAATACATTTTCACTCATGTATATTCAACAAAGATTACATGATATATATATATATATATATCCATATTCGATAGAAGTTGTGATAAACACAACTTAACATAGTGAAACAATTCGGTCACAGAGAAAATCAATACACAGTTCACAAACTATTGTCCTAGTGCTGTATGGGACTTAAATTTATCCTCTACTTAGTCATAACTAGCCCTTTCAACACTATGCACCAAGTTTTGGTTAATCTCAACATTATTGTAAGAGCCATGACCTGTGTTTTGGGCTAACCCTATTTGTTTTGGTTTGTTTAAATGATTAAAACCTTGCTCTAATCCTTTGAGATTCTTTTAGAGCTTGTGGAGAGATTAAGTCTCTAGTCCGAGCTTGTTTGGATGATGTTTGTGCTTTGTGTGCTTATTTAGGGACAAATTGAAATTTACCCATTTGTGAGGGTTATCTTGCAATTTGCCACATCTAGAGTGCAGTTCTCTTTATTGGAGTGATGATAGAGAATGTGATTCTTTGGGTCACCTTGGTTAGGCCTTAGATGAGTGGTGGCATAAGTAGAGGTGATTAGGGTTTCTAGGGCTTGAGTGTCTTGACCTTGTGTGCTTGGTTGGAGTGTCTCGACCTAAGTCTCAACCATATGGGTGTTTTGGGCGTGTCTTAGCTGAGACACCTCCCTTGGGATGTTTTGTCTTGACCATGATGATCTTGGAGTGGTTTTGGTTGAGCCAACTGCTCTTTGTGTTATGTTTTGACCTAGGTATCTTGGTGACCAATTTTTTGTCTCAACCAAGATGTTATGTTGCTATTTTTTCGACCTCCTTTAGGTGTTGTGATTGAAAACATTTTCAAACAAACCATCACCACACTTGTGATACACATGTTTAGCATAACATTGCATCAAGAATCTTTTGATGATCTTATAGCAGCATATCGAGGTTACAACAATCATTGAGAGAAGGTTCCATCATCACAATAGTCATACTAAAGAGATAAATATGATCAATCACCATAATTGGATTACATTAGGGTTAGGTTAGAGAAGGTAGATTAATATGATCAATAATCACTAATTATGGTTTGGTGTATCAAGTTAAGTTGAATTACACATCATCTCATTATGGTGATCATCAATTATTTACATAAGAGGGCAGAGGTAAAACTACAAAGGTATGGGGTTAAGACCATCGATTCTTCATCAATAAAACCAAACCATCAAAACATGAGCTTCACTAAGACCATTGTATGTTGTATAAACTAAACCATTGGTTGTAAATCCAGAAGGACTGTCAAATTTGAAAGTAGTAAAACCATTGGTTGATGAACCATTGACCCAATCCAACAACTTGGAGATGAACCATCGAGTTAGGGAAGCCATTGGTTGATGAACCATCGAGTCAAGGAAACCATTGGTGTAACGACCACCATAAAACCTACAGCCAAATAGTTACCAATTATGCTCAATAATCATAAACAACGAAATAAAAAAAATCACTAAAAATCAAAACCATTTTGTAAGGAGATCATCTTCCAAGAAACTCTTACTGAAAGATCCAAAACTTGTACATATCATGATTATATTATACAACACAATTTCATCTCATTTGAGGACAACATATAACAATTTCTCTATCAAAACACATACTGGAGCAACATAAAACCTCGAGGCATACAAGCCAAAATCCTTAGATCGTTCATGAAACCATTACGAATTGACTCCAAGGACCTGAGAGTACAAATACGACACATAGGACTTCTATCTACAAGACATGACAGAAAGTACACTCAACCTGAGCTGTCACTGCTATCCCAGCTATTGTTCCTCCTCTGTAGAAAGGTCTCTACCACCTCGTGCACGTCCACCTAAAAATTATGGATCCACAGTGTGAGACAATTGTCCCAACGAGAGATATAACTCTCCGGTGACCATATTATTATCACAGATAAGCGTATAAAACTGAGCAGAGGTTCTTTTATATTAACAAGCAGGATTAATCACTAAATGAATAGGATAAAGTAATCTCTTCACTTAAGAAAATGATGCATCTACCTTTGGTAGAGTAATAAACCATCTATCTACTTTACAAGGAATGTAAAGAAACATAAATAACATCTATCAACTAAGATGTATAATTGAATTGCGCATCAAACAATGTTTTTTATATTTGATCCTTAAGCAAATATACTACACAACTGATCATATTTTACAATCACACTTATGCCCTGAGGAGATGAAGTATACCCCGTTCATCTCCAAATGACTACAAACTTCTCACAATTCGGCACCATACAAGGTCATTGGAAGAGCCGGCTGCTAAGACCTCACCTGTCTCGGTCAGTTTGAGACCACTGGCAGTGACATCTTGTGTCAATATACAAACAGAGTTTGCCAGGGTACAAGGCATCTTCACTTAGAGCTGCAGCATCAACATGCACTCTCTTAGGGGAACATCTACTAACAACCGTCCCCAGTTATGAAATTACTAAGTCATGGCACACAACCATACTCTGAGCCACGGGCCAGTTCACCGTATTCAACTAAGTCTATGACCATAGTCACACTCGATCCAGGATATGACATATAGACAAATCCCCATTTATTTTGAGTTTGTAAGGGGATCGACTCACACATGGCCGTCCATACTTACACCCCCACATATTAAAAAATATGGACTCTGAGTTATGTTGCGGGAAACCCATTTCACCTTTCAGCAAATCCTAACGCTGATGGATCTATGGTCATGGCAATGTTTTATGGTTTCTAATGATATATTAAGTGCATTATAGTATTCTTTTAGCATGAAACAAGTTATAAGAATCAATCATAAACAAATTCTACAAAGAAAGATGCAATACATCTATTTAGTACTTTTCAAATCTTTAGAACATATTTAGATGCATAACACTTGGGATTTCAGTCCCTTATCACATTATTGGGAATTCTCATCCCTTCACATCATTATCATCATGATTACTGGATCTGGGTATTTAAACCCTTAGATCACCACATAGAATTGTTACCTCTGTAACATGTAATTATTACCTCTAGGTCCTCAGACCAAGGTATTCATCATACTTGTTGAACAAGTATTTCACATGGTTCACAAAGCCCATTTAAACATTTTGTTACCTCTCACTAGGCAACAATTATTCACATGTCTCACAAAGCCCATTTAAACATCTTGTCACCTCTCACTAGACAACAATTATTCACATGGCTCACAAAGCCCATTTAAACATCTTGTCACCTCTCACTAGGCAACAATTATTCACATGGCTCACAAGGCCCATAAAACATCTTGTCACCTCTCACTAGGCAACAATTATTCACATGGCTCACAAGGCCCATTAAACATCTTGTCACCTCTCACTAGGCAACAATTATCTTTTAGGTCATCAGACCACATAAGCATTTTATTTGTTATACAAGTATTTAACATGTTTCACAAGGCTTACTCAATAAGAGAAATACAACCTTCCCATTATTAGGGTTAGGGTTTCCCTTTATATTCGAATAGGGTTTCAAGTTCATATTATCAATCCAAACACTAATTCATTGCTCCACACATCTAGGTGCATACATTGATATAATAAGTATTCAATCATACTTATCTATTCTCATCATTTATAAATAAATGATTATTAACACAAAGTATGAGTTTCTCTCTCATACTCACTAGGATGTTGATTACATCATACTTTATTAACTTGGCTTAACCCTTTCTCAAGGTATGTTAGCCTACACTTATCAAAGTGCATTAAAATCATTACATCTTAATGTAACAATTGACATGACACACTTCATGTGTTACTCATCCAAAAATACCAAGGTATATCAACCTTGATATGCTGGATGTGATATTTATCATGCCTTGGTGTATCACTTCCCTCAACACTTTTAACTTCCTTAAGTCCATCAACTTATCTTCTATTAGGGTATTTCCCATCCAAATACTTTATGTACTAACGCATCACATTTATCATGTATTTGAATTATCCAACTATCATCAAGTGATATGGACTCATCTCGAGTTAAGGCATTGTTGATATAGGGTTTATCATTATCAACCACTTTAGGTGTTTCACCTATCAAATTATTCACCACACCCTTACTTGGTGTTATACTCATCACTCCTAAGAGTGTTTTACCTTATACCCTTACCCATCAAGGTATCAACCTTACCAATCATATGGTGTATCACCTTCCATCTTCACCTCTCTTGAAGATATTGGCCACACCATACTTTAGTGTATTGGCCATCACATGTTCTAGGGAATTAGCCACCTTAACACTTTTGTCATCTAGTGTATTAGGTTACCCACCATATTGTTTTAGAAATGTGTGCTCAACACCATATCTTCCAAGAGGTGTATGCTTAACCCAATATTGGTTTAGAGGTGTATCCTTACTACCCATATCACTTTAATGGTGTATGTGTGTGCTTATCATATAGGGAAAGAGGTGTATGCTTGCTTACCATATCACTTTAGAGGTGTATGTGTGCTTACCATATCGAGAAAGAGGTGTATTCTTGCTTACCATATCACTTTAGAGGTGTATGTGTGCTTACCATATCACTTTAGAGGTGTATGTGTGCTTTACACCATATCGGGCAAAGATGTGTGTGTGCTTCACACCATATCAGGCAAAGAGGTGTGTGTGTGTTTCACACCATATCGGGAAAAGAGGTGTATTCTTGCTTACCATATCACTTTAGAGGTGTATGTGTGCTTACCATATCACTTTAGATGTGTATGTGTTCTTATCATATCACTTTAGAGGTGTATGTGTGCTTTACACCATATCAGGCAAGGAGGTGTGTGCGCTTCACACCATATCGGGAAAAGAGGTGTATGCTTGAGCTCATATAGTGCAAAAGGTGTATACTAAATCACCATACCAAGAAAGTATAAAGTCATATCCATATCGTTTTAGTGGTGTAGGTGCATCACCATATTGGGTTAGAGGTGTGTGCCTATTGCTTGAACGTGATATCCCTTTATAAGGTAATACCATCATATTCAAGCTTTAGACCTTCATTGTACTTGTTCTAGTACAAGGATAATAGGTCTAAGAAACTACTACAACTCATAGCTATATCAAGTATTCAAGAAAATTTCAGAATTGAAAGTAGATCATCAATATAGCAAGAATGATGGTGAATAATAACATGTTTGGGTTCAAGTTATTGATAACCTCCAATTTTGTGATGTTATCTTAGTTTTTTGTTCAGTTTTCCACACTCTTTCTCAGATAAAATTAGACACAATCCCTAACTATCCCCTCTTATTGCAAATATACTTTTAGATTAACTTTTCTCCTTTTTACTTATAGAAAAAGACACAAAAAATCATAAAAGACTCAACCGGTCCCAAGACCGCATGGACTCACACGGTCCCAAGACCGCATAGACTCACACAGTCCCAAGACCGCATGAAGCCAATCGGTCCCAAGACAGCATGGAGTCACACGGTCCCAAGACCGCATGAATCCAATCGGTCCCGAGACCGCATGGAGTCAAACGGTCCCATGACCGCATGAAGCCAATCAGTCCCGAGACCGCATGGAGTCACACGGTCCCAAGACCGCATGAAGCCAATCGGTCCCGAGACTGCACGGAGTCACACGGTCCCAAGACCGCATGAAGCCAATCAGTCCCGAGACCGCATGGAGTCACACGGTCCCAAGACCGCATGAAGCCAATCGGTCCCGAGACCGCATGGAGTCACACGGTCCCAAGACCGCATGAAGCCAATCAGTCCCGAGACCGCACGGAGTCACTCGGTGCCAAGACCGCATGAAGCCAAACGGTCTCAAGTTCCAAACGGTCTCGAGGTCCAAACGGTCTCGAGGTCCAAATAGTTTCAGAGTCCAAACGGTCTTCAAGACTATTTGGATCCAAAACTGACCAAACCGTTTGGACTTCACTTAAGGCCTATAAATAAGACCCAAGGGGTCCTCCCAAAGACATCAAGTTTCAGACGCCCAGAGGCTGCCTCTACTACTCCAGAGCTAATCCGAATTCCATCCTCTGCCCAAAGGCTTCCGCTCTGCGATCCACACTCCATCCTGAAGCAACTTTCTCTCTCTTCGCCAAAGAGGGTGGGAAGAGAAGACCTCGTCATCGAGAAACCCGTGAAGTCTAACGATCGTCTCTCTCTCTCTCTTTTCAAGGGGTTGAATTTCCTCTCTCCTCTATGGGGATGACTCTCTCTCTAACTTCTTGCTTCCTTCTTTGTCCTAGCTATGAGCGAGTAGTCTCTCTCACTGGGGTGCGGGGAGTAGCCCCGCTACCCATGTTTTCACTTCATGTAATGTAATCCATAGTTTGCAATATGCAAATGCTTTCTTTTCAGTTCAACATCAATCGTTTAATGAATGCTTGTTGCTTGATCACCAACTTGTGTTATCTTTTATCTTTTAATATGAATTGTCTATGTTTGTACTACTAGATTCGAAACTCGATTGAATGTTGGTTCTTGGTGCATGTATCCACCATGCATCTGTTTCGGTATCTAGAAGTGTTTCTCAAGAAGTGGAGTAAACTCACTTCCATCGTTGTACTTTCATACTATGAAATGGAATCATTTGACGTATGAAAGTACAACCTTGATGAGTCGAGGAACACACTTTGCGAAGGGAATGATGCAAAGTAGGTGACCATTCGTTCGGGAATGGCTGACTTTGCAACATTCCCGCACATCTCGTAGTTAGTTCTCTGAAAGGAAACTAAGTCTATGAAGATACTAACTGATTTAACTCTTGTTGCAGGTTGTGTTTTATATTGCATGCTTTGATCCATGTGTAGTGGCAGTGAAAACCGATCACACCCTAGTGGCTTCTTATCATTGTTTAACATCCTTAGATTTACATGCTTTCTTTACTTTACTTTCTCTTAGTCTAAAAACAACCAAACCAACCTTTTGATTTAAGTACCTACTATTAAGAGATTAAGTGAAGTTTTAACATTTTTCATCTTGTTGCTCCCAACAAGACCGTTGTCCCGTGGATTTGACCCTTAACTATACTACGATAAGACTTCCACGTATCTTAGCATACATGGGTGGTGTTCTCGATCTAGTATAAGCAAAGCTAAACTTAAAGACTTACCATCTTTAGGATTTTTAGTGGTGCATGAAATTCCACGTGAGTGGAAGCTCCATCAAAAATTGGCTAGTTGGTTAGGCTTTTACACTTTCTTTTAATCATTAATCCATATCTTCTTGAATTCATTATATCTCTGGCATCATCTAAAAGGTGTGTTTCTTTCTCTACTCAGGTAGAAGACGTGTATCAATCATCACATAATCTCGGATTCTCCCCTGATCCAGAGTACGACTCTGAGGTAGAGAGAAGCTTCCACCACCACATCAGACTTAACCACCAAAAAGCAAGGAAAATGGCTGAAGATCAACGCCAAGCTGCACTAGTAGTGGAGAGGGTCAACGTCGTCATCGCCGCTCAAAGAGCACAACTCATCGCCGACACCCATGCTCAGATTCAAGCAGAGATCCGAGCGGAAGAACATGCCTGCATCCGAGCTGAAAACGAAGTAGATAACCAAGCTGCCCAGTTAGATCTAAGAAACAAGAAATTGAGGGATTATGATGTCCCTAAGAACTACGAAGACAATCATCCGGTTCGGCCTCCGATCATCAACATACCCAACTTTGAGATCCAGACACAATGGATTCATATCATGCAGGGCATCTCATTCTCTGGAGGTTCTGGAGATGACTGTATGGATCACTTGAAAAGGTTCAAAGCACTTTACCAACTGGTCCCATAGGCCGGGTTGCTTTTGACGCAATAATGCTACAACTTTTCCACTTCACTCTATCAGGAAGAGCTTTGATCTGGTACAACTCACTTGATAGGGAGCCAATAATCACCACATGGGCTCCCTTGGAAGAAAAGTTCCTGGAGAAGTTTTTTCTCCCTTCGTTAACTTACGAAATTAGGGGGCAGATTAACCACTTCGCCCAACTTCCTGGAGAATCATTCATAGAAGCTTGGGAAAGGTTCAAGGAGCTTCTAAGAAAGTGTCCTCATCACGAAATCTCCCAAAATCAATTAATAGAAATATTCTATAGGGGAGTGAGTGATGACATCAAGCAATTTCTGGATTCCTCATCTGGAGGAAATTTTATGAGAAAGAACTATGAGGATGCCTGGAAAATCTTCACACTTGGAGATGAGAATCAATCCAATTGGGGACGATCATCTGGCAAGGGAGTCCTCAAAGTTTATAAAGCTGAGGAATCAATGGAGATGAAGGCTATTGCTGAAGCCTTAAAGACCATAGCTCATAAACAACATGCTCTTGAAACTTCTCTTGGGGAATTTGACAAGAAGAAAAACCCTCAAGTTCAACAGGTTAAAGCTGCCACAGGGACCTGTGAAGCCTGTCACGCATCTGATCATCCAACTCTGTCATGTGGTTTGCTTTACAATGTGATGATGGATATGCACCCGCCACAACAGCAGTACGAGCCAATCATTGAACAACCTGATGAGCAAATGCCATAACAAGTTAATTCTATTCATTCCATTCCTAGACAAGTTTACTATACTCCTAATTAACCAAGAAACCACCCAGGATTTCAATACGGGAACCCTGCTGGGACTCCCAATCCACAACACCAGACACAAGGCGAATCCTCCAATAGGTTTTCGCCTGGATTCCAAAGCAACTTTAATCAAAATCAAGGGAACCCCAAAAACTACTTCCCGAGATCTGACTTACCTAGAAATCCATCCGCCTACTATCAATATACCCATCCTCCTCTACCCCACAACTGCACCCTCAGTTGCAGCAACCTCAGTTAGCAATGCCTCCGCAACAACCACATCAAGGACAACAACAACTCGCTCAGAAAAATACCCCCTCCCAGCCAGCAGATGAGATGACTTTGATAAGGCAGATGTTACAGTCCCAACAAACCATGCTCGCTAATCAACAAGCTCAGCAAAAGGCAGTAGAGGCTCAACTAGCACAAACTGTTGTGCAACTGAAGCCTCAAGTAGGCGCTTTTGCAGGACAACCTGAGTCGAACCCTAGACACGACCAGAATATTCCTGAGCAGTTGAATGCCGTTACTACAAGATCTGGATGCACCCTTCACGAAACTACGAGAATCACTCTTGATGATGATGATACACTTGTCCCTATGCCAAATGCAAGCCCGGACCTGGGAACTGAGAAGTCCACAGAGAATGCAAAAGGCAAAGAAAAAGAACAAGCCTCCAAAGAGCCAGAAATCCTATAGTATAAACCAAGGATACCATATCCGGGAAGGTTGGGAGAGACAAAAATGGACACTAGGTTTCAAAGATTTAAGGAGGCGATGAAGAAACTCTATATCAACATCCTGCTCCTCGATGATCTCTCTGAGGTACCAGCTTGGGATAAATACGTAAAAACTCTGTTATCAAGGAAATACATTACTGAAGAACAAGAGACCATCAAACTAGCCCAAACCACCTCCGATATCATCCTTAATAAAATGCCAAAGAAAAAGAAGGACCCAGGTTCTTTTGGTATCCAGTGCTGTATTGGAAATGCCTCAAGAGAGAAGGGATTAGCTGACCTAGGGTATAGCATATCAAATATGCCCTATTCCATGTGTAAACAATTAGGTTTCACTGACTTGCTGCCCACAACGATGAAAATTCAGTTAGCTGATTCTACTATCACTGCACCTCTAGGAATTATCAAGGATATTCCAGTGAGGATAGGCAAAGATGCCTATGTCCCGTGCGATTTCGTCATTATGGATGTCAAGGAGGATATGAGATACCCAATAATATTTGGCAGACCTTTCCTTGCCACATCTAGGGCGCTTATTGATGTTGAAGCTGGCACGATCATTCTAAGACTGGGAAAAGAAGTGATGCAATTCCGAGTTCTCAATAGCATGAAAGGCCCCAACATTCAAGAGGAGGTCTTTCTCTTAGATGCAATACATCAAATGTCCCAACTAGAAATATCTGAGCCATCTGATGAGTTAGAGAATGTTCTTACCAACCCAGAAGTCAAATTTTCTGCAAATGAATTGGTCCAACAATGTTTGCAACACCTAGAGAAAGCCGAAGAAGCACCGACAACCACCTTTGAAGAGCTTAAATCTGTTACTATTCTAGAAGCAACAAAAACACCCAAGGCTCCTGAGATGAAGACTCTACCAATGGGACTTAAACACATCTTCTTGGATGAAGCAAAATTATGTCCAGTTATCATCAGTTCTACCCTGATGGAAAACCAGGAAGAAAGGCTTCTTGATGAGCTAAAGAAACACAAGAAAGCCATTGGGTACAAGATAACTGACCTGACGGGTATAAACCCAGCTTTATGCATGCATAGACTTCCCATGGTCGAAGAATTTAAGCCATCACGAGAACACCAGAGGAAGCTGAACCCAAATCTTAAAAAAGTGGTTCGCCTTGAAGTCCTCAAATTGCTGAAAGCCGACATAAATTACCCAATTTCAGACTCCCAATGGGTCAGCCCCGTCCAAGTGGTCCCCAAAAAGGGAGGAACCACTGTTGTGCTAAACGACAAGAACGAGTTAGTACCGACAAGGACTGTGACAGGGTGGAGGATGTGAATCGACTATAGGAAACTAAACAAATCAACGTGAAAAGATCACTACCCTCTTCCCTTTCTCGACGAAGTCCTAGAACGTTTAGCCCATCAAAAATACTTCTGCTATCTAGATGGTTATTCCGGGTTCTACCAAATCCCTATACACCCGAAAGACCAAGAGAAAACTACCTTTACCTGCCCCTTTGAAACCTATGCTTTTAGAAGAATGCCGTTCGGACTGTGCAACACACCTGCTACATTCCAAAGGTGCATGTCTGCCATTTTTGCAGGATTAACATAATCTATAATGGAGGTATTCATGGATGATTTTTTAGTTTACAGAGATTCTTTCGATAATTGTCTACTCAACCTTGGAAAAGTCTTACAACGTTGCGAGGAAACGAACCTCATCCCGAATTGAGAAAAATGCCATTTTATTGTAACTGAAGGTGTCATCCTCGGACATAGAGTGAGTGACAGAGGGATTGAGGTCGATAAGGCAAAAGTCGATGTTATTTCGATGTTGTCACCACCAAAAGATATATAAGGAGTACGAGCTTTCTTGGGTCATGCTGGGTTCTACAGAAGATTTATCAAAGATTTCTCAAAAATAGCAAAACCCATGACCCAACTTCTGTCCAAAGACACTGAGTTCAACTTTAATCAAGAATGCTTGCAACGTTTCTCAACTCTAAAAAATGCTTTAATCTCTGCACCCATACTCAGAGCCCTGGATTGGTCACAACCATTTGAAATCATGTGCGATGCCAACGATTACGCCATAGGGGCCGTATCAGGACAGAGAATCGACAAGAAACCTTATGTAATTTACTACGCATCTAAAACGCTTGATGAAGCATAGAAGAACTACACTACTATAGAGAAGGAGTTCTTGGCTGTCATCTATGCGTTTGAGAAATTCCGCTCCTACTTGATTGGAGCCAAGGTCATCGTCTACACTGACCACTCCGCCATACGATATCTAATTCAGAAGCAAGATGCAAAACCCAGACTTATCTGCTGGGTGTTGATGCTTCAGGAATTCGATTTGGAAATTAAAGACAAAAGCGGAGTGGAAAACGTCGTAGTCGACCATCTCAGTCGTATTGAAGTCGAGGATGATGATAAAGTACATATCCGAGACTCTCTTCCAGATGACCAACTAATGAAAGTTCCCAATGGATTCCCATGGTATACGAATATTGTCAATTATCTAGCTACATGAATCATTCACCCCTCCGCTTCCCATCACGACAAAAGGAAATTCCTTCACGATGTAAAGCAATATTATTGGGATGAACATTACCTTTTTCGCCTATGCGCAGATGGACTTTTTCGTCGCTGCTTACCTAAAGAAGAGATTACCCCCATCTTAGAGCATTGCCATTCTGGCCCCACGGGGGGGCACATGAGAGCGAAGAAAACTGCTATGAAAGTTCTGCAATCAAGTTTCTTTTGCCCAACCATAGCAAAAGATTCTCACGATTTTGTAAAATCTTGCAACAAATGTCAATTTTCTAGCAGCATATCTAAAAGGAATGAAATGCCCCTCACCATGTGGCAAGAGATTGAACTTTTCGACGTGTGGGGGACAGACTACATGGGCCCCTTTCCTTCTTCATATGGCTTCTCCTACATTCTGGTTGCAGTAGACTATGTCTCGAAATGGGTCAAAGCTACACCCACAGTGTCCGACGATTCCAAACATGTTATTAAGATGTTTAAAGATATCATTTTTCCCAGATTTGGAGTTCCCCGAACCGTCATATCCGACGGAGGGACCCTGACGTGTATTTTACTACGCGCTAAAAACGCAAGTGTACGCGTCGAGTAATATAGGCCTTTGTGAGGCCCGAGTCGAACACAGGGATACGTGAATTATTAGAGACTCCTACTAACTAATTGCGATCAGCTAGGCCGGATAACAAAGTAGGGTTTGTTGTCGAAATTAAAAGAAAATAAAATAAAACAAAGAAAACAATCGATTAAAGGTTAATTTAATCAATTCAAAAGGGTATCTTTAGGATTGCGGTTTCACCGAGGGTCAACATTGTATTAGGTTTTATATAATTCCTCACTCTTCTCTCTCTATCCGGGTAGTGGCCTGAAAACAGAATTACCCATTGTCGTGGTGTAATTCACTACTTAGGTTTAGGTTGATTCCACCGTCGTGGTAATCATTCCCCTAAACTAAGCGCATTACGAACGATCTCTCAGTTTCCACCATTAATTTTACACCTCCTTTGTCAAGGGATTTATCGATTAATGTAGGTTTCGTCTCTTTTCAACCGTTAATCCTTCTGTCGAAGTGATTAAGGGCATTAGGTTATTATTATGGTGATCAAGCATAACAATATATATGGAGAAAATGAAACTATACCACGGATTTAAGAGAGAAAATATGAATTATTAATATAAAATTGTCATACAATGCATTCCCGGGCTACTCCCGGTCCTAAAGACGGAGGGGATTAGCCCCGCATGTTCATCTCGCACGAATACATGGTAGAAATAGGGGAAATCAAAAGAAAAACGTGAATTAAGTGGGAAAACCCCTGAACGGAGAAGAACCGGTAGATCCTTTGCGTAGAACACGAGCTTTCCCGCCTCTCGGTGGTGAAATCCGTCTTCGGCAGCGTCCGGATCGACAGGGATGAGCTTCTGGCCTCCGTTCTCCTTTCTCTCCTTCCTCGGCACTCGTGCAATGCAAAATCAGATGATGATCTCGTCTGGGCGGCCGTCATTAGGTATAAGTCCCTAATTAGGTCGTCAAAATAACTCCAGCCGTCCGATTGAGATCAAAATGAATCCAACGCATATCTGCCGACGTCGATACCATCGACGCGGGTCGATGGTATCGACCCAGCGTATTAGCGGCAGCCTTCTTTTCTTTTCGTCTGAGTGCCTATGGTCATCTCGATACCATTGACTTGGGTGTCGATGGTATCGACTCTCTGTAGCGTCGGTTTTATCTTTTAGCGACGTTGTAGCCTCCATGCGTCGATGGCATCGACTTGGATGTCGATGGTATCGACAGCTTCCTCGCCAGCAACCTGAAGGTATCTCGATGCCATCGACTTGGGTGTCGATGGTATCGACTTTGTGCTGCTCCTCTCGGCTGGCAACCTGTGGCTTGGTCGATGGTATCGACTTCCGTGGATGGTATCGACGGAAGCAGATACTTGTTTTTCCTGAAATTCCAAGACAAGACCAAATAAATCCACACAAATTATGATAATATTATAAATAATGCTCAAAATGATAAAACTAAGGGGATTTGACATAAAATGATGGCAAAGACCAAAATGAGTGAATTATGCAATATTATCCATAAAAATGACTAATTAGAGCACAAACCACATAGCAAAAAGGTCTATAAATGCGACTCAAAATCATCGCATCAAACTCCCCTAAGCTTAAACATTGCTCGCCCTCGAGCAACTAATCCTTAGAATAGAATTGCAGATGTCAACTAAAAATCAACACACCAACCCAACATCCCATGTGACTCCCACTGAACATTCTCAAACCGGCCTTCTCTAACCACAGAACAGTAATTACCCTAAAGGTGACAATAATCATCAAAAAGACAAATTATCCTTCAAACCAATGAACACTATCACATAAGGTAGTTAACATAATAAAATTCGCCGATTCAACATTGGTGCATCTTGTGATCGCATATACTACGTTGCTCGCCCTAACTACCATCTACGTGGAAGCATTTCTCCTGATAATCATTAGTGAGGAGAAATTCACGGTGGCCTACCAATCCAAGCAACGGGTGGATGGAAATGGGTGGCTCATGGAAGAACTTGGAAGTATCGTACAGTTTCAATATGCATAAAATAAAAATGTCCTAAATGATGCAAATGCACATTAGAAATGCCCTAATGCCTAAAATTGGGTGAAATGATGCATGCACTAACCTTCCACCCCAAAATGAGATGGAATTCTAGTTGAACTACATCATGTACTCAATTTCCTGTAATGCGAGTGATATCATGTTCCTTTCTCCCTCTTATTCCACTTTCTTCTAATTCTCTTTTTTTTTCTTTTCTAATTTTTTCAAATTTTCAGAATATTTTCTTTTTCTTTAGCCCACATATCCATAATTGCTTAGAGAAAAGTGTATTGGGCTATTTTCTTCATGCTTGGAAATCTTTGCAATATTTTGAAGGTATGGAACAATTTAGATCTTTTTTTAGGACAAATTGAGATACATGGTGTACTTTATGCATGAAAGTCATGAGTGCAACTACATGGCATGCACCTAAAGGTAATGTGCATGAATCCCTATATTTTTTTTCTTTTTATGCAAAAGAATGGAAAATATCAAGGCAAGTCCTTTCTAAATGCTATGCACACAAGAAGGAATTAAAACTGCACTTTACTTCCAATTCTTAGGTGGATTATGGAAAAATAAAGTGGAATGATCACAAGATTAGATGACTGAACCTTAGAAAAATATTATGTGTCCCTCCTTACTGACCTATGTAGTACTTTAGAGGGTTCTCTCTCTTACATCCAATTAAGGTCTCATTACCATTTGGTTAGGTTAGGCTCAAACAACCGTTACTATCCACTTTCATGAGTCAATAGGAGTAAAGGTGTGCAATGTTGTTTTAAAGTTGACATAATCAATCATTTTCGTAGGATAAGTTCCCCAAGGTCAACCAAAGCAAGCTATCAAAAGACACAAAAATTTTTAAATTTCCCTTAAATTTCCCATGAATTAACAGCGAGATGACAAACTTTTACGACATCCACAGTTACACTAGATAGCACGTGGATCCTACAAAAACTAAAGATGCAAGAAACAAATAACAATGCTAAAAACTAAAAACAACAAAAGAAAAGATAGAGTTGTTCCAACTACCCCCCTAAGCTTGAATTCGACTATGGCCTCATAGTCAAAAACAAACTTAAGAGTGGAACAGAGATACCCTGATCATTCTTGTGGAGGCGGAGGTAGGTACTGTGGGGCTATAGGATACCAAGAAGGATACTCCCCCTGGAAGCTCGGATCATAATGGGTCCTCGGCGGCGGCTGTGGATAGCCTCCAAAGTAGCTCTGACTCCAGTAGTGGTCGTAAAAGGGCTCTTGTTGCATCCCCATCCTTTGCAACCGGTTGTGTATCTGCTCTTAGTTTGCGAGGATGAGACGCTCATTCTCGAACATTGCCCGTTGATTGTCAAGTAACCGGTTCGTAGTGTCATGAATACCGGTATACATCGCTAGATGCTACTGTTGAGTCTGCTGTATATCCTGCAGCATCGTGTACATGCCTTGCATTGAGTAGACATCCTCGGATGGCTGCGAGGGCTGTGGTGATGGCGGCGGGGGCTGTGATGATGAAGACGCACCCGGATGCATCCGAGGATGCTTCCGGGGTGCTACTTGTACGCGAAGAGGTGTGAAAGCCTCTTCTTTCTCCTCAGCCTCGCCTTCTTGTTCGTCGTTGCCGCCTTCTTCTTCATCGGAGTCGATGGCTTTGATCGGCAACCGGAAGTGCTGTGCGCCCTCGATGTTGAAGATGGCGTCCGGCAGTGCGCATTCTTGATAAGCGTGGTTGACGTGGCAGTGTGCGTACGCCAACCCATCCCGTAGAAGGATAAGGTTTGAACGGTGCAGATGTTGCACGTTCACCTTACTCTTCATGGAAAGCGGAGTCATGGACTGGATATTCAGCCCCAAGTACGACGCCAATTTGGTGATGAGCCCACCAAAATGGATCGGAGCCTTCCTTGTACTCCTCCTCACCGCCTGAACGCGCTACAGAAAGAACGCACACCAGTTGCATTCTTGTCGCTTCAGGAGCATGTAGAGGAAGAAAAGATCGCTCTCCTGAAACTTGCTCAATGCTAGATCGCTCCGAGCAAAGAACGTGAGGCTCAACATCCGGTGTAAGACCCAGACGAAGGGATGCTCGATGTCCGCTACCGCAGCATTGTGGTAGCTCACTGTCTTTCCCGCCGGCCCTGTGACTAGCTCGGCGAAGATCTTGTCGTAGTCGGTGTGGGAATCTGGGCGCCGGTGATCGTTTTGACCGTGGTTCCAGTTGAAGATTGCATTGAACTGGTCCAGCGTGATGTTGTAGTTGATGTTGAATAGCCGGAAGGACACCCTTCCCTTGATCCACTCACGATTGGAAGCAACCACGTCGTTGGGCACGATGCAGACGTCAAGGGACGCCATAAACTCCACCACCAACTCCTTGTAGGTGGGCCATTCGCCGAAGAATGGCTGCCCATCCGCATGGTACTCCAGCTCATCGTCCCGTCGACCGGTGTGACGTGCTTGTCCTGCCAACACATAGGCCAAGTTGGCCTCGAATCCAAGCTCCTGGATCATACCCCGGTCCACATACCGGGTTGGCTCGATCTTCCGCTTCATGATCTCCTCATAGACCTTCCTCACCTCCGCGGAAGGGTGAACCAGGCGCGGACGTGGTACTGAACCAGTGGAAGGTGGAACAAACTCCACGATCTCCATTGGATTCGCGCGCGAGGACAATGATCCGGCGACATGCACCATTGTTGCAAGAAAGATGAGATTAGAAGAAGAGAGCTCGGGGAAGATGGAGAAGTGATTCTCTACTCGGTGAAGGTCCTTGCTCAATGTTGCTGCTCTTCGATCTTGGAGGGATCGGGGGAGTGCTCGGCGCAAAGGAGGAAGTTCGCTCTGAAGGTGTGATGTCAAATGATGTTGCAATTCTCCTTATATAGACTTGGCCGGTGCCACTATTGACCCGTCGATACCATCGATGCGGGTCGATGGTATCGACACGACTTGATGCTATCCGCCTCCCTCGCGAGTATCGACGGCTGACATTTGCTGGATTGGGAAACCCGGATTGCTGACCTGTCGATACCATCGACGCAAGTCGATAGTATTGACGCAACACCCGAATCGCTGGCGTGGACTCGCGATCGCCGTCGATGTCTTTGCGCGGATCGGTGACATGGATGTCGATACCATTGACAGATTTCGATAGTATCGACTTGACTTCATTGCGACACCACCACTTTTTTACTTCAACCTGTGATCATGTCGATACCATCGACGAGGCCGTCGATGGTATCGAGTTGACTGAGACAAATCGTTCTGAACTTCTCCAGAGATCTCGATGGTATCGACAGGTGTGTCGATACTATCGACAATTATTGCGCGACCTGCCTGTAGGTATGTCGATACCATCGACGGGACCGGCAATAGTATCGACTCAGAACGAACCTTGCAGTTGTCAACCTGAACCTATCTCGATACCATTGACGGGTGTGTCGATGGTATCGACCCTGCCTTAGCCTGCACATTGAACAAACAGATCAAGGTATCTTCTTTACACTAAAATTTAAACGAAATGAAAGCAATCTATGACTATAATTAAACTATCCTAATGTACCAATGGTTGGGTTGCCTCCCAACAAGCGCCCTTATTTAACGTCTTAGGCTAGACGGCATGACGCTCATCATCTTTTCACCTTGGGCACTGTGCTTAGAGGATCATTCGGTAATTTGAATTCAACTCGATCTCCTCCAATTCCCAAGGATAAGGTACCTCTTCCTAAGGCAGTCACGACATCCGTCGTCGCTTGAAACGGCCTTCCTAGTAGAATTTTGCAGCTTTGGAGCGGTGACATATCCATGACGACAAAGTCCACCGGAAATATGAATCTATCCACTTTGACGAGAACATCTTCACATACTCCGTAGGGTCTCACGGTAGACCCATCCGCCAATTCAATTGTTGCAGCCAACTTCTTTATCTCTTTTAACCCCAGCTTTTGAAATGTCGCCAAAGGCATGAGATTTATTCTAGTGCCGGAATCACATTGAGCTTTAGGAAAATGTTGACCACCTATTGAGCATGGAATGTAAAAACCTCCTGGGTCCTTTCTCTTCTTTGGTGAACTCCCGTGAATCATAGAGCTCACCGTCTCATTCATCCGGCAAATATCATCGTCTTTTATCCGCCTCTTGTTATTGATGATTTACTTGATGAACCTCCCATAGGCAGGTACTTTCTCGATCATCTCCACTAATGGAATATTGATGTGGAGTTTTCGGAATATCTCCAGAAATTTCTTAAAGTGACGATGCTCTTTCTTTGACTTAGAATTGTCCAAATTTGAAGCATCTGCTGCATCAACACGCCTGTGAGGTGGCACATATGAGCTTTTCGGGGGTACCTCCCCTAAGCTTGCTTCAATCACTCCCTCCGACGTGGGCTTTGGCGAGACATCCTCCATAGTAGCAGCTTGTTTTGGTTTCTCTCTCACGTTCGCTGTCTCCGCTCATGCACACACATCCTGCAATTCTTCTTCTTGCCTACGTGGAGATACAATATTCATAACTCTCTCTGATTTTCTGAAGAAAGGCTTTCCGCCCGACAATCCATAGTAAGTGCGTGGATATGGTATCGCCGGTGTTGCATTCGTATTAAAAGTCATTTTTCTTTCTTCTATAGCTTCTTTCACCTGAGATTCCTCCTCATTGCTTACCACAGACATGTACTTGACCTGATGGTGTGCTTGGGCCACGTTCGCATTCTCGGCTGGTTTCTGTTGATTGGCATGTGCTTGATTTCCGCCACTTCACTCGAAATTTGTGCCACGGTGGTCTCTAATGCCCGCATTTGTGCTCCATGGCTTTGCAGCGTCTGCCCAAACATGGTTAGAATATCACCTTGAGATTGCAACTGCTTACCAAACATGGCCATCATCTCTTGGTTTTGCTGTACCATTTGACTCAGTAGTTCAATGTTCTTATCCTCGACTCTCTGCTATGGTTTGGCATATGGATCCTGCAGAAAATTATTCAGATCCTTCCATGAGAACTTTTTATCCTTCCTCCATGCATAGTCATTGTTTCTATAACCCTGTTGTTGCATGAACTTCACTTGGGCCTCCTCATCTTCAGATGCATCTTCCTTAGATAGCAGCTTCTTGGCGAGAAGATCTAACTTATCGTTCAGCTCCCTAACTATTCTGGATTCGCCAGCAGCCTTGACCTGTTCCACGACACCTCTGTCACCCCATGACTGTTTCCTAGCCATGTTTTTGAGTATTTCCCAACATCTAGTATCAGTGTTATTCAGGAAAAATCCCGACCCGGCTGAGTCCAAATTACTCCTATCATGCTAGGAGAGAGCAAAATAGAAGATCTTCACCTGTGCCTCCTTGTCCAACCCATGATGCGGACATCTCCTCAACATAACCTGGAATCGCTCCCAGGTCTCAGAATATGTTTCACCCGCCTGTTGGGTGAAATTGTGAATCTTCCTGATCATGTCGTTGGTCTTCTCAGGAGGGAAAAACCTCTCGAAGAAAACCTCCACCATATGATCCCATGATTCAATGAACTCATCATCGAGGTTATGTAGCCACTCTCTTGCTGCTCCTGCCAAGGAACTTGGGAACGCCTTGAGGTACAAAGCATGTTGTGGAAACCGGTCTATCTTCACCATATCACAGTTTTCAACAAACTGGCTAATGTGTGCAACTGGGTCCTCATTCTTCAGCCCGTGAAATGCATTTGATTTTACCAAGTTGATCAACGCTAGATCGATCTTATATGTTGGTATGTTGACCTCCTGCTTCTTTATAGGCCCCTTTGAAGCTGATGAAGAAGAAGCTTTGATCTTCTCCCATATGGTCTGTGGCTCGGCCATGTCTTCTGCTTCAGATTCAGAATTTATTTCTTCTAGGTGCTCTTGCTAGTAGTGCTCCTCGTCCTCAGGTCCCAGAGGTGGAACCTCAAGTGTGCGATTAGTGTAGTCCGTACTACGTGTATGCACCATGCAAAGTACTTGAAATGAGAAAATTGGGGTTCAGTACTATGCTTAGATGAGTATAGACGATTATAGAGAAATTTAGGAATATTTAAAGTTGTTTCAAAATAAAATAAAAAATGTGGCCTAGAGTGGCCGCTCTTAGCACTCAAAGTGCCAACAATTCGCCGTATCCCCGGCAACGGCGCCAAAAACCTAACGTGTATTTTACTACGCGCTAAAAACGCAAGTGTACGCGTCGAGTAATATAGGCCTTTGTGAGGCCCAAGTCGAACACAGGGATATGTGAATTATTGGAGACTCCTACTAACTAATTGCGATCAGCTAGGCCGGATAACAAAGTAGGGTTTGTTGTCGAAATTTAAAAGAAAATAAAATAAAACAAAGAAAACAATCGATTAAAGGTTAATTTAATCAATTCAAAAGGGTATCTTTAGGATTGCGGTTTCACCGTGGGGCAACATTGTATTAGGTTTTATATAATTCCTCACTCTTCTCTCTCTATCCGGGTAGTGGCCTGAAAACAGAATTACCCACTGTCGTGGTATAATTCACTACTTAAGTTTAGGTTGATTCCACCGTCGTGGTAATCATTCCCCTTAACTAAGCGCATTACGAACGATCTCTCAGTTTCCACCATTAATTTTACACCTCCTTTGTCAAGGGATTTATCGATTAATGTAGATTTCGTCTCTTTTCAACCGTTAATCCTTCTGTTGAAGTGATTAAGGGCATTAGGTAATTATTATGGTGATCAATCATAACAATATATATGGAGAAAACGAAACTATACCACGGATTTAAGAGAGAAAATATGAATTATTAATATAAAATTGTCATACAATGCATTCCCGGGCTACTCCCGGTCCTAAAGACGGAGGGGATTAGCCCCGCATGTTCATCTCGCACGAATACATGGTAGAAATAGGGGAAATCATAAGAAAAATGTGAATTAAGTGGGAAAACTCCTGAACGGAGAAGAACCGGTAGATCCTTTGCGTAGAACACGAGCTTTCCCGCCTCTCGGTGGTAAAATCCGTCTTCGGCAGCGTCCGGATCGAAAAGGATGAGCTTATGGCCTCGATTCTCCTTCCTCGGCACTCGTGCAATGAAAAATCAGATGATGATCTCATCCGGGTGGCCGTCATTAGGTATAAGTCCCTAATTAGGTTGTCAAAATAACTCCAGCCGTCCGATTGAGATCAAAACGAATCCAACACATATCTGCCGGCATCGATACCATCGACGCGGGTCGATGGTATCGACCCAGCGTATTAGCGGCAGCCTTCTTTTCTTTTCGTCTGAGTGCCTATGGTCATCTCGATACCATCGACTTGGGTGTCGATGGTATCGACTCTCGGTAGCGTCAGTTTTGTCTTTTAGCGACGTTGTAGCCTCCATGCGTCGATGGCATCGACTTGGATGTCGATGGTATTGACAGCTTCCTCGCCAGCAACCTGAAGGTATCTCGATGCCATTGACTTGGGTGTCGATGGTATCGACTCTGTGCTGCTCCTCTCAGCTGGCAACCAGTGGCTTGGTCGATGGTATCGACTTCCGTCGATGGTATCGACGGAAGCAGATACTTGTTTTTCCTGAAATTCCAAGACAAGACCAAATAAATCCACACAAATTATGATAATATGATAAATAATGCTCAAAATGATAAAACTAAGGGGATTTGACATAAAATGATGGCAAATACCGAAATGAGTGAATTATGCAATATTATCCATAAAAATGACTAATTAGAGCACAAAACACATAGCAAAAAGGTCTATAAATGCGACTCAAAATCATCGCATCAGACCCATTTTCTAGAACGCAGCTTTGAAGCCCTCTTGAAGAAATACGAAGTTAACTATAAAGTAGCCACGCCTTACCATCCACAGACCAGTGGTCAGGTTGAGGTATCAAATAGACAACTGAAGGCAATCCTAAAAAAAATAGTCAATAGACATCGCACTGACTGGTCCACCAAGCTTCCCGATGTCCTTTGGGCTTACCGAACAGCTTATAAAACACCAATCGGGACAACCCCGTTCCGTTTGGTATACAGGAAGTCATGTCATCTTCCAGTGGAACTGGAACACAAAACTTGGTGGGCCATTAAACAACTCCATTTCGATTTCAAAAGTGCCAGAGAAAATAGACAACTCCAACTACAGGAGCTAGAGGATCTCCGAATGACCACTTATCAAAGTGCCAGGATTTATAAAGAACAAACCAAGATGTGGAACGACGGTCATCTAAAAACGAAATACATCTCCATGGGTGACAAAGCCCTCCTTTTCAATTCCAAGCTCAAATTGTTCCCTGGAAAACTCTGCACAAAGTGGTCTGGGCCCTTCACCATCAAACATATAAACCCGACTGGAGCTATCATAATTGTTGACGACAATGGAGGATAAAGGACAGTCAATGGCCATCGATTGAAAAAATACTACACTCCAGCAGATAAAATACCGAGACAGACTATTGAGATCAGAGATGCCACAACATCATCATAACATCATCAAAACCTCGTCGAGCCAATGACGTAAAACCGAGGCACTACTTGGGAGGCAACCCAAGATCTGAGCATCTTCTTTTATCTTCCGTTCTTTTAGTTACCTTAGGTTTATCTTATGAAAATATAAAAATTCATATAACCAAAACAAACATAAAAATATAAAAAACTTTTCGACCTCAACCCCACCAAACAATCCTGAAACTGTTTGGAGCCAAATGGTCTTGAAACCGTTTGGAGCCAAACGGTCCTGAAACCGTTTGGAGCCAAACGGTCTTAAAACCGTTTGAAGCCCAAACGGTCGCTAAACCATTTGACCTAGGGTTTTTATAAGGTCAACCCCCGATTCCTATAAATATAACCCCCCTCTCCTTCTTCTTTCTTTCAAATCTCGAGTTTTCTAAAACCCTCGTTGCACTGTTCCATCGGCAATGCAAAAAGACAGCACATAAGAAGCTAGAAGACAAATCAGCAGCTGCCAAAGACGGTGATAATGAAGACGAAGATGACTCCGACTCCTCAGCCAATTCTAACAACGATACCATCTCCTCAAATGACACATCTGATGACCCATTCACTGCTGGAGAGGGCCCAAGCAAAGAAGCAGAACCTTCTCAGAAAGGATATGACAAATACCACCAAGAAGGTGGACATCATTCCAAGTCCCCAACCCACAAAGAAAATGTAAATATATCATACGGGGACCAATTCCTCGATTACTCTGCTTTGGGATCCATAGGGCAGTCTGCAAAAGATGCGGCTTTTGCTGAGTTCCACCAATGTATTTTAGGAACCAGCGCAAGCCCACCAGCAACAACCACTCAACTTTTTTCCGCACTTGACCAATCAGTGCCTTTTCCCCAAGAACAGGAAGAGTCAGAACGAGTACGTTTAGACACAGATGAAGAACTCAATTCTGCTTCCGATTCAGATGAAGATCTACAAGGCTATATAGAATATTTGGAACAAACTTCTTCACCCCCTCCGCAGGAGCTTCCCCCGCCACCACCTCTACCGCATAAGGTGCACGATTTAGATATGGCGGCCATCTCTACACTAGATTCTCATGACTTCTTTATCCTAAACACTATTGTCGATGATGCCAAATAGGGGGGAGACATCATCTACCACAATACAAAGACTAAGCGCAAGTTAACACGTGAAGATTTCCGCAACATCCTGCGACCACGGTCAACGATGTCAATGGAAATCTTCCGTGTCCTACTTGCCAACTACATAGAAGTCTACAAAAGCCCAAAGAGGCTGCAACCAGTATTTAACGCCTCACCTGCTCTATCTATAGGCTTGTTATACAAAGAAATACGAGCAAAGTCAATAGAGCGGCTGCGTGCTGGTTTAGCACGAAGGGCACAATATCTTACCATGCCATTTCAAGTTTCCGGTCATTGGTTATTTATGATTGTGGACACCGAGGCTCGGGATGCCAAGGTATATAATTTTTGCGCCACTGAGCTACCAACCGAAACAATAAATTTTGTTGGAGAAAAAGCAGAAGAGGCAAGATGTATACCTTTCCAGCTTCTCAAGCTAATTTGGGCTGCACGCCCGTCCCTCCGTCAGGACTGGAGCCAACCCTAGTTCCAAATAATAAACCCGCAAGTCCAAACAACTGCGGGATCTGGGGATTGTGCTTTCTGCACTATCCGTCACATTCAAGCGCTAAACCAAGAAATCCCCTTTACCGAGCTGGTCGCCGAAGATTTTTACTCCCTGCGAGGGCGTTACGCCATGGATCTTATTTGTGATAGAAGGTTCTTCAAGGACCCGACAATGGCACCAGATGACGTCCCTCGTTACCTCTTTTCAGCAATCCAATGTCCGCAACGGTGACCTTTCAGACAAACTTTAAAAGAATTGGAGAAAACCAAACAGCCAGCCATAGTTCCCAAGCAAAACAAATGGGACCCTTCCCACTTTGATCTGGCGTAGGATAAAGGGGACATAGATCTTTTGTCAGGGGCAACCATTAGGAGATCGCCCTCACAAATGGTGCCCCTATCTGCCATAGAACCAACTTTCCCAGATTTCGACCTCAGTGCTTGCAACAGTCTCTCCGACAATGAACTTCGTCTCGTCATGTCAAGGCTTTACGCCGAGAAGGATGACCTCGTCTTCATGTCCGGTGACATTCTAATCATGGCAGATGCACTTTGAGAAACTATATAGTTTAAATGCCCTCTCTCTCCGTAAGCTAAATGGCCGCCTACCAATTTCTTCTAGGCCAAAATCACCCTACAACATATATGGTGTCCCCCCTACATGAAGGATGATCTTTCAAAGCTAAAGAACTTCAGGACAACTGAGGCCATCATCTCCTCCTTACAACATACAACACCGAAGTTTATCATGCTACCCTTCCTTCACCATGAGCACTGGATGCTTCTGGCAACACACCTACACGAAGAAACAACTACCATCTACAATAGTGCCGACAGCCAGTTCAACCCACGGCAGAAGAAATATGTAGTGACACCAAAGAAGCCCATAGATGAAATGGCGAAGGAGTGTGTAGACAGACTAATCGATATTCTAAGTTAGCACACAACTGCATACGACAAAGAACACTTTCATCGCCCATCTTTCAACCACAACTGTCCCCAACAAATTCGGGAATCAAACGACTGCAACTTCCACGTCCTCTACTGGATGTACACCATCATGGTCCTTCAAAGACCAGTAGAGGATATGACTGACGTGGATTACCACGCCCAATGCGGAAAGTTTGCAGCTAATCTACTCAGAACACCAGGGGCAAACTCAGGATTAACATAAACCTGACGCCCTTGTCATTGTACTTCTCAACCTATCACTTTGACACTCTGAGGACAGAGTGCGTGATAAGTTAGGGGGGGTACATTAGACAAGGGCGAGGTATCATTCCTATATCCCTCTTTCTCCATCTTCTCTTTCAATTTTGTACAAATTTTCTTAGTTTCCCTTACACATTTAGCTTTCATTTAAATTAATTCATCCGATAATAAATCTTTGGAATAAATTCACCCTCAGCTAACTTTAGAATCATGTTAGTCCTCAAAATAAATAGCACTTAGACATATAATGGAGAATTAATAATGTCTCTCCACTATTGATTTTCATACATTTGTTTCACTTCTACATCTGACTCTCCACAGGTCAATATCAAGGCAGAAATAAGCCAAGCTCTCAGGGATGAGAGGGGCATCAGGCGACTTCCAAATCAAGAAGTCTCACAAGTGGACCATAAAAAAAAAATAAACCAAATAAGTGCATGTTGAAAAACTCTAAGAACTGCTTTCCTCTCTTCAAATAAAAGAGGCTTGGCCGCCCAAACAATTTCCTGAAAAACCCCAAATCCTAAGCCTGTGAGTCTACGAATAAAAGCCAGAGAGTTGAATAAAATTATGAGAGTTGTGCCATAAATAAGGATCTATATAAAGAACCAATGAAGGTCTCACCCGGCCGGTACATTCAGCTGCCCTCACGAAGGCAGATGTGTCGTGCCCGGTAGTGAAACCCTAATGTATCTAAATATATGAAAGGCTTATAAAGGACTCGCCCGTCCAGTACATTCAGCTGCCCTCACAAAGGCAGATGTGTCGTGCCCGGTAGTGAGATTCTGAAATCATAGACAACCCCTCCCCCACTTGAAGGGGGAGTTACACTTCAAGCCTTTAACCAACCCTCATACCCACTCTAGCTTCCAATAGGTTTTTCAGAGAGGTATAAAACTGATTAGAGTCAACAACATGCACAGAATAAAAAGTGGTCCCAATGCAGGCTACGAGAAAAGGAAGGAACCTGAGACCCAAGCAACTCTCAAAACCTGAAAGAGTCAAGGCAAGTAATAAGACCCGATACAACCTTAGGAGAACTCAGGTTGAGAATTGAAGCAAGAGTATGGAAATCTTAACTAAATAAAATCACCTCACCATTACATGCCTCGACTCTATCTAACTTGAGGACAAGCTAGACTCTAAGTTAGGGGGGGGGGTGGTAACCTCCAATTTTGTGATGTTGTCTTAGTTTTTTCTTCAGTTTTTCACACTCTTTCTCAAATAAAATTAGACACAATCCCTAACTATTCCCTCTTATTGCAAATATACTGTTAGATTAACTTTTCTCCTTTTTACTTATAGAAAAAGACATAAACAAATCATAAAAGATTCAACCGGTACCAAGACCGCATGGACTCACACGGTCCCAAGACCGCATGAAGCCAATCGGTCCCGAGACCGCATGGAGTCACACGGTCCCAAGACCGCATGAAGCCAATAGGTCCCGAGACCGCATGGAGTCACACGGTCCCAAGACCGCATGGAGCCAATCGGTCCCGAGACCGCATGGAGTCACACGGTCCCAAGACCGCATGAAGCCAATCAGTCCCGAGACCGCATGGAGTCACTCGGTCCCAAGACCGCATGAAGCCAAACGGTCTCAAGGTCCAAACTATCTCGAGGTCCAAACGGTCTCCAGGTCCAAACGGTTTCAGAGTCCAAACGGTATTCAAGACCGTTTGGATCCAAAACTGACCAAACCGTTTGGACTTCACTTAAGGCCTATAAATAAGTCCCAAGGGGTCCTCCCAAAGACATCAAGTTTGAGACGCCCAGAGGCTGCCTCTACTACTCCAGAGCTAATCCGACTTCCATCCTCTACCCAAAGGCTGCCGGTCTATGATCCACGCTGCATCCTGAAGCTGTTTTCTCTCTCTTCACCAAAGAGGATGGGAAGAGAAGACCTCGTCATCGAGCAACCCGTGAAGTCTGAAGATCGTCTCTCTCTCTCTTTCCAAGGGGTTGACTTTCCTCTCTCCTCTGTGGGGATGACACACTCTCTCTCTCTTCTTGCCTCCTTTTTCCTAGCTATGAGCGAGTAGTCTCTCTCACTGGGGTGCGGGGAGTAGCCCCGCTACCCATGTTTTCACTTCATGTAATGTAATCCATAGTTTGCAATATAGAGATGCTTTCTTTTCAGTTCAACATCAATCGTTTAATGAATGCTTGTTGCTTGATCACCAACTTGTGTTATATTTTATCTTTTAGTATGAATTGTCTATGTTTGTACTACTGGATTTGATATTCGATTGAATTATGGTTCTTGGTGCATGTATCCACCATGCATCTATTTCGGTATCTAGAAGTGTTTCTCAAGAAGTGGAGTAAACTCACTTCCATCGTTGTACTTTCATACTATGAAATGGAATCAGTTGGCGTATGTAAGTACAACCTTGATGAGTCGAGGAACACACTTTGCAAAGGGAATGATACAAAGTAGGTGACCATTCGTTCAGGAATGACTGACTTTGCAACATTCCCGCACTTCTCGCAGTTAGTTCTTCGAATGGAAACTAAGTCTACGAAGATACTAATTGATTAAACTCTTGTTCCAGGATCTGTTTTATATTGCATACTTTGATCCATGTGTAGTGGCGGTGAAAACCGATCACACCCTAGTGGCTTCTTATCATTGTTTAACATCCTTAGATTTACTTGCTTGTTTTACTTTACTTGCTCTTAGTCTAAAAACAACCAAACCAACCTTTTTATTTAAGTACCTACTATTAAGAGATTAAGTGAAGTTTTAACGTTTTTTATCTTGTTGCTCCCAAAAAGACCGTTGTCCCGTGGATCGACCCTTAACTATACTATGATAAGACTTCCACGTATCTTAGCATACGTGGGTGGAGTTCTCGATCTAGTAAAAGCAAGGCTAAACTTAGACTTACCATCTTTAGGATTTTTATTGGTGCACACAATTCCACGTGAGTGGAAGCTCCATCAGTTATATAACCCACCTCAAGAATAACTTCAAAGCTCCAAGCTCTAAAGGTTAACATTCCTAAGGTTTAAGATGACTTATAAAAAGTCCAAGGATTGTTCACAACTCCTTCATATACAAGGAATCACCATAGTTAAGAACTTGGTGAAGAAGAAAAGAAAGGAAGATCATAACCCTAGATCCATGCTTCAATCTAAGGTTGAAGATGATCATGTGGCCTTAACTTAGGGTTAAGATTTGAGCTCTTTCTTGATCCTTAACACCTTGCACGATACCTCACTACTCATGCACGATATGCCCTCACTTTTGGCTGATATCCCTTTCACTTGTGGCCAATATCACTTCACTTGGCCGATATCAACTTGTTATTGTCGATATCAACATGCTATGGCCGATACCACTTGATATGGCCAATACCCACACAAACCTCCTCGAGTTTTGCTCGTTATCCTTATGTGCACGTATATAGTATCGCATAGCGATACGTATACAACCTTTCCCAAGGAAAGTTGCAAGCCAATATCCATTGCTTTATTGAGGTGCTTAGCTCATTTTTGCAAAGTCAAAGAGTTAACAACAGATATGGGGATCTCCTATTTGTCTCCTTGGCTGATAGGAACTCCCATTTAATACTACAAATTGATACACTCAATACAAGCACAAATTAGGTTTTCCATTCAACCCCTTTCTTGGTCTTTTCATCACCAAGAATACTGTCACTCATAAATGATTCAATCATGGTGTGTCATTCATTTTATCTCCTCTATATGATACATACAGGAAGTAGGAACACTCTAGAGGTGGTAATTTGCATATCAACCCTACACTTCAGGTAAATTACAATTTGTACCAAAATTGGTGCACAAGTACTAGCATTATTCAAACAAGTTCAAACTTGGAATTTAGGCTTTCCACAAGACACCACTTATCATAATTCTCTCTCTTATGATACTAAAACACTTAAGGCTTGTTCAATATGTGAAATTTTGCAATATAACCCCTCATCTTGGGTAAGTTGCACTTTGGTCCAAAATAAAGGAACATTGCTCAAACATCATTCAATCAGGACCAAACTTGAAACATAAGTGTGTCACATGATAACAAAACTCATTAGAGGATTATATTAAAGTTCTAAGCAACTTTCTTAGCCAAAATAAATAGGGTTAACTCATAAACCAGGTCAAGGTCATTACAATTGGTTGATGAACCATCGAGTTAGGAAACCATTGCTTGATGAACCATCGAGTTAGGGAAACCATTGCTTGATGAACCATTAAGTTAGGGAAACCATTTATTGATGAACCATCAATTCAGTGAAACAACTGGTTGATGAACCATCGAGTTAGGGAAACCATTGGTTGATGAACCATCAAGTTAGGGAAACCACTGATCGATGAACCACTGAGTTAGGGAAACCATTGGTTGATGAACCATCGAGTTAGGGTACCATTAGTTGATCCAGTGAGGCCATTGGTTGACACCATTGACCCAGTGAAGTCATTGGTTGAAACCATCGACCCAGTGAAGCCATTGGTTGACACCATCGACTCAGTGAAGCCATTGGTTGACACCATCGACCCAGAGAAGCCATTGGTTGACACCATCAACCTAGTGAAGCCATTGTTTGACAAAATCAATGCAATGAAGCCATTGGTTGACACCATCGATGAGTGAAGCCATTGGTTGACACCATTGAGTGTTGAACAAAGAATCACCATCGACTTTGGTAAATAGGTGGTGAAACAAGCATCAAAAACCATTAAATCGGTAAGAAAAGAAGGCCATTGAGTTCACCACTTAAAAGGGCACTAAGACCATCATTTTTTTAGAACAAAAGAGTCCAAAAAAGAATATACATCATATCAATTGTTTCACATAATCAAGACAAGTAAAATAGCACTAGGAGTAAAACCATCAATTTGTAAAACAAGAAGGAAATCAACTCCAAAAACCCTAATCCATGACCATGTTTGAGATCAAAAGCCATCGCTTGTGACATGCAAGAAAGGTATAGAGATTCCTATACCAAGGAAGGTTCATGTAAAAGGTTACTAGTACATCCAAGAAGATAAATCACCCAAGAACTACCATCTAAGCATAAACCCTAGGCAAAGATTCTACCTTATTACTTAGAACTTCATTTTTAAGAAAGATCTAGCACATGTAAGCTATAAGTAAGCAATAAGCATGTAGAAAGCTATATAACTTGCCTCTAGGAAGAAGAAGAAGCTCCATACATCAAGGTATCTCGAGAAAAAGTAGTAGAAACCCTAGCTTAGCACTCCACACGACCAAGCAATCTCCTTCTCTAAGAAAGAGAGCAAACCCTAGGCCAAGGAAGCAAGAAAGAGGTGTTCTTTAAGTTCTAGAGCATGCTCCACCATGGAAAACCATGGCCATAACCAAGAAGAAGGGAAAAAGAGGTAGAGAAAAAAAATAAAAGAACAAATAGAGGGATAGCTTACTTTCTTAGGTTAAGAACAACAAAGGAAGCTCCATAAGCTCCAACAGAGGGTAGATCTTAACCGTAACAACACATGCAAGTAGATAGACCACCTTCTTCTACCTTTGGTAGCTTTTTCTACACCAAGCCAAGGAGGACAAAGCCCCAAACTGAAAGGATGAGAAATAGAGAGCTACGTGAATAAAGAGCTCGTTTGTGAGCAAGGAGGGAGGTATATAAGGCTATGGGTGAGAGAGAAGAGAAGGTTTAGGTGTCCTCCAATGTTTGTTTATTCTCCATGGTCTTAAGCACCCCGTACATACAAAGAAGTATCTCCATTGGTTGTGGGAGTCTTCGAGGCCATCATTTGTTGACTTACATGCTGGATATCAACCTAAAATAGCATGCTAACCATCGAAGACGGTGAAAATCCTTGCTCACCATTGGTTTGCACATCCGCTTGATGAACCACCAACCCAAGGAGCTCAAAGAGAGGAAACCATCTACCCTCACACCTCAAGGAACCCTCAAGGAACTACCTTCGCATCCCAACACCATCAGATCCCAACAAAAAAAGGGGTACCATCAAATTCCATCACACAAGGTAGCTCATCCATGAGAGGGAAAACCGATCTCAACCCTAGAAAGATGTCACCAACAAACCAAGGTGCATATTGGCTTCCCAAGGTAAAAATAATTCAATAATGATATAGAAACATGTGAGGAACATAAATCATGTGACAAATTTAAAGAATAACCTCATACATGGGTAAATTGTAGAAAAGTCCAAAATGTGCACAAAATTGCAAAACTTGCTCAAACAATGTCCAAACTGGACCAAACTTGAAATTTAAGCTTTTCACATGATATCAAAGAACAATAAAAGGTTAGTTTAAGGTTTTAAGAACTTAATTAAGGTAATCAAGCATATTCAACCACTTATCAAGGTTTGGGGCCTTATAGTTGGACATTGGGATGAGAATTGACCTGAGCTATACTGGGTTTTGTTTGCCCCAAAACCAAACCCACATTTTAAAGAGGGATGCATGCTGATTTTGGGCCCAGATAAAATTAAAAACTGTCATCCCGTACCTGACCCATATAATAATGCTAGGCTTCAGGCTAGAGTGAGGTTTGCTCATATAATATCGTATAACCATTCCAAATTTTTCTTGATCAAACTTGATATCATAAAAATTAAATTAGTATGATACATAATGTGTGATCAACCTTAAAAATACTATATATATATTGTGATCTATGCATCTAATATATGTAGGCCTTAGTTTCCTATAGAAATAAAATGGATATTGAAGGAGCAACAAATCATTTTCTTGTACATGTGAATGTATGACACTTAAAAATTCAATGGAACCTACAATTTTGTTGATTTTTGCTTCCTTCTCCTATATGTATATATAATGAAATGAGTGTTGGAAGGGAAAAAGAACTTCTATCTCCTACATGTGGGCATATGAGAAAAAGATTGAGCATAATCTACTATGCACTGAGCTAATTGCTTCTTTATTTTTCTTAATGAGCTAATGACATGACTTTTTCATGTGTTATATACATTGAAAATCAAAGTATGCATGCCATATTTTATTCAGTTGTTAAAATATAAATAGCTAAGCAACAAATGGTTCCAGTTGAATGACATAGTGAGAACAAAACAAAAAATCAAGTATGTCTATCCATATCTATGATGGTTATCTTACTAGTATCAATTCACTGATCATGTAGATCAATTACAGATTATCCATGTTGCCATTGGTTGGATACATATTACACATTGCATCAAGAAATTTGTATATTTTGTTTGAGGACAAACATAGATCTTTATGTATAAAATGTACATAAAATCTACTATGGGCATTCCGATATTAGGGCCTGGGTTTACCTCAACTCGTACCAGACATTAATAAAATATGGGTACAAATTTTAGGCCTGGCACATCTATTTTATAAACCAAATTCGGGTCTGAATTGGGTTATACAAGATTGGTCATGGGTCAGATCGGACTGGCCCAACTCGATGCTCATTCCTAGTCAGACATAAGGAAGAAGAAAAGAGGATCACTTCTTGGTGATTATATAAGTTTGAGAAAGAGTCTAGGAAAAAGAAAAAACATTGCATTATACATAGACTATAGGAGATAATAAAAAATCTAGGAAATTGGTCATGTGACACAAAATTGAGATTTAACGATACTGAACCATAGACCAAAACACATTGGGATTGCATATTTTAGGATTATATTCTCTTATGTAATTGGATTAGAAACATTATCTGATTAGGTTCCAACATTGAACTTAGGCTAACTAAAACCCAAAGAATCTGATCTTGGGATTAGATTTGTCTTTTATAATTATCTTTTATGCATTATAAAACAATTAGGGTTTTACCCAATTATCTTAATAACTATTATTATATATCAACATTATCCTCAGTATACCAGATTTCAAATTCATTATCCACGTATTATCATCAAAGTATAATACCATGCACAATAACTAGTATTTTACTCCATTTCTTATTCAGTCCATTGATTTCAACACAAATCAAATAATGGCACATTAACTATCTTTATTAATATTAAACATCCAACTATTGTCACAATATACATATTATTCATATCATTGTCCACATGAATCAACTATTCATATTTATTCACTCGAAGATACTATTATACACATTTATCCCCACAATTGAAAATTATGGTCATTTATGTCAACCTGATACTTATTATCCATATTTGAGTTGTTAGATGTAAATTTGTAAATGTGGTGAAACATATTTCCTATTGATGAAGTATTTTTCATATCAAGCCACGATTATGTCATTTGTTCCAATCTATGTGTATTGAGATATATTATGTGATTTGAGCACCTAATGTTACTAGTTCATTATAATTAATACCAGGGATTCATATATTAGGGTTAGTCGGTTATAACTCATGGTTTAGGCCAACATGGCTACCAACCATTTTTTACTCATGATTATCATATATAAGGTCTAGGGTTAGGTTCGATACATCATCTCATCATTACATTTGGGTTTATGGGTCATCACATGGTCAGGATCATATATATCCACAATTAGGGTTAATATGTGCATTACTCATATTATGTGCATTACAATCATTAGGGGTACAAAGAATTATATAACCCATTACTTGCACATTATGTCTCCATCAGGGTAAATGCAAGTAGATTAAGGTATAACTCTAACCTTGTTTGGTCAATTCTATTTGTCCAAGTGCACTATTCTTTTAATCACAAAATTAGGGTTTCCATAGTCACAGTAGACAAAACTCTATGTATTACAGGACTCCACCCATAAAAAGGAATTTCATCCTAAAATCAACATATTCTTTTTATAAGGTACTACCCCTCCACCCCTTAAAAGGCTTGGCCTAATAATTCAGAAAAAGCCTAGTGGTCAGAGTGTGAGTCTATTGACCTATGTATAGAATTTGTCACTTTCTCACTTACTCTTCAATGTCATCAAAATCTTGGTTCCAAGTGTATACTACCAAATTATGTGGTACTGCTGTAGGTATAAGCACATTTTCATAATCCTCATCACTTAATTCTACTCTTAGATCAGTTATCATGGCTACAAACTATATACAATATCACACCAAATACCTTGAGGGAAAGTCACATGGTGTCCATTCTAATGAGGTTTACGAAATTCATGATTCTCATTGTCATCTCATTAGATTCTATATACTTGTCTCATCCTAACATGGTCAAGATAAGTATATTTTAGGGGAAAGAATCTCATCTAAAGAGTTCTCACATAAGCTAAGGATCCTATAAGAAACCTTAGGAGAGGTAAGACCTAAGGGATATAATACTAAAATAGTCAATTAACAAAACTACACTGGCTTTGATACCATACTTGTAAGGAGTGGGACCTGATTGGGGAGCCACTAGCTTATTGATACGGTATAATAGAGAACCATCCAATGGAAATTTTGATAATAATATTTCACAACTATGTATTGTATCAGATACAAAAAGTATAGCAGCAAAAGATAAAATATCTAACTATTACAATATTTATGTCTAGCATTGTTCTTCACCACACATGGTGTACATATGAGAGAATTATAGAATATATATCATAGAGGGTAAAGCATACACTTCAATCTTCATATTAAGAAAGATCAGCTATACTTAGATAAGTCCATGTCAACTTTGGTCCCCACCTCTTTCCTCTCCACCTAGGGGTTGGAAGCATGCCCCACAAGATAAGACAAAGTGGATGTTGGCAACATAAAGTCAGTATGTACATATAATAGTGATTGGAAAATATAAGGAAAAAAGGGACAAAAAATAATATAACAAGTCTTCCCAAACTAAAGAGAGAAAGAAACATCCAATTTGATATTGAAATATACATGTAATAAGAAAAAGAGATTATATGAAAAACAATAATTGTGCATGTAAGTTTACCATCAACATTTTTTGCATTTAAATCTCAAATTAGAGAGAAACAAGTAAATCATAATAATTGTGCATGCAAATTAAATATTAGACTACAACCATCTAAAATATGGGTAGAACACTTCCATATTCCGTTCCTAGGAAGTAGGTGAGAGCACCCACTATCCTTTATGTAATGGTATATATATCAAGTGAGAGCACCTAGGCTTAGGTGAGAGTGCCAAAAGCCCATATATAGGAAAATATGTACAATGGGTTCAACATACATAATGTACATCCACTAATAGATAATGATAGTCTATGTTGGATTCTAGGATGGGTGATTGGACACTCTAGAGGGGGGTGAATAGAGATGAATGCACTTAAAAAAAATTCATTATACCTTCAGGATATTTCATAGGATAAGGTTGATAATATGGGAAATTTGAGTGCAACTAAAACATACATAGCAAAGATGAAAGAGATTGAACAAGCACCAAATGACAAGCTATGTAGAGTGGTTCCATACTTCAAACTAGAAGTATGTCAGTCCACTACCTGGAGAGGTCAACCTCTAGGATTTCTTAACCATTTCTCTCTTATATTGATTCAATAGACTTAAAATACATGACCTTCCAAAGGAATTCCCTATCCAAGACAAGAGTCTTCAACCTACCCAAGGACTTACCGACTTTGCAAGGAATCATATTCCTTCACCAACGGCTTACCCACTCTTGTACAAGTCATCGACCTTGTAGAGATTACCCACTCTTCTTGGATATTCTACCTTTGACTTCACCTTCACTCGAAGAAGCTTTCACCAAGGACTTACCCACTGGCGCAAGGAGTCTATTTCCTTCACCAAGGGCTTACCCACTCTTGCTCTAAGTCTTCAACCTTGCCTTCTTCTTCACTAAGGGACTCCTTCCCTTATTCTTCTTCACCTCTCTTAGACAAGAGAGAGAGCCTTCATCTTCATGGTTGAAATGAGAGATTGGGAGCTGTTGGAAGTGACAGACTCACAAGATATACATGTAGGAATAGCTCTCTTATAAATATCCTACTCACTCTAATGGATGAAGCAAGTGATTAATCTTAGAGAGAGACAAGGATGTAGGATCACTCAACTATAGAATAGGGACCTTCATAGCCCCTGGCTAACCATGGGATGAAGCCCAAGGGGTCCTATTTATAGTTGGGGATGTATAGAAGCCTTTTAGAACAGTTAAGGATGAATAGTAGCCAATTGGGATGTTGCAACAAATATCTTTTTGAGTTTTGCAACATTCCAATAGCTAGAAGCACTTTTTTTTACTTTTCTGTACAATATGATCGGTTGAGTTTCAATAAAAATAAATTGACCAACCCCACTTTGTGACAAGACCAATTTAAACCATCAGTCAAGTTTGTCCTGGGGTAACTCGATTGATCCACTTAAATTTGATATGGTCTACAGAGAGATCAGTTGAGCTCCATGATTGACTAACTCGACCAATCAAAAGTCATTTCCAAAATCCAATAAGGATCGTTTGAGTTTTTAAACTTGAGCAATGAACAACTTGATGTGAATTTTGGAAAATGGCTTTTGAGTGCTTAAATATTTGATTTAAGCGCTCTTGATTTTTTCTAAGCTTAATTACAAGTCATACAATCATTAAAAGTTAATTACAACATGATTCTAAGGGATTTACATCATATTCCACAAAAGTGCACTTGTATTGATTTTGACTTGTCTTTTCTCCAAGTTGATATGCACAAGTTAGGGCATTTGGAGTGTGTCTATGTCTAATCTAAAATCACTCAATTAGAGACATTAGAAACAATTATTTGAAATGGTTTAGTCATCATCAACACAAAGGTTTAGCCAATTTATACCTAGAGTCAACATTGACATAGAGTCAATAGTCTGAACCATCAAACATAGTTATAATAGAGATGTCAAAAAAGAACAGTCCAATAAATTCATCAATTTAGGGTTTTCCATCATAAAATGGAACAATAAGAGGAATAATGTAATAAGGGTTGAAATTGAATAAGCATCAACAATGATAAATAAAATAGATTCAATTTGCATTCTCAACAATCATAAGATATGTTTCATGATTTATTGGCCTTAATCGGTTCAAACATGTATAATCAAGTGACATATAAAGCAATATGTCACAATCAAGTCAAATTGGGAGAGGTATTATAATCATTGTCCAATGTAGAATTGAGGTGATGAAAAATACATCAAGGGAGAGAAATAAAACATTTATTTAATATGATTTAGAAAGGAGTGCAACATACCTCAAAGTTGTGTATAAACAAGTCAGGGTCAAACCTAGATCAAAATCAAGGTTGAAATATACATACTAAGAATTTATATGGATTAAGGTTAAATATCATATAAAATAAAATCCCTAAAAAGACCTTTTTTATGATTATTATTTTAGGTTATGAAAATTACATAATTGTATAGATTATAATTCTTATTTTCAAATGATAATCATTTTTTAATTCATGACTTATAAACCATTTTATTAAGTTTGAGAGATTGAGAAAGGTTGGAGATTACTCCAATGAGTCCAAGAGTAGTTTCTGGTCCAGAAGGGTATAGGCTTTGATGCCTTTTGGGACTCTTTAATAGTTTCCCCAATTGGTATCCTCTCGTCAACCCTGCCCTATATAAAGGGGGCGATACATCATACTAGCAATCACACAAACCACTCTCGTGAGACCGAATGAAGCCGATGAAGACAGTCATGCTCTCAATTCAAGATTTTTTCTCGACCTTCACTCTATCTGGGAGTAGTTCCCTCCAGAGATAGCATGGAGTCATCCCAATGGTGGAGAGCAGTGAGCCAGCAATTGAAGGGCTGCTTGAGTTCGAGGAAGTAAGATGAAGGGTCTGATGGTTGTTGGTTGTGCGTAGGTGGAGCACGAAGTAAAGTCAACCATCCAACTGACTGTTGGTTTGCGCGAGGAGGATACTAAAGGTAGATGACGACCTATGGTGAGAAGTCAGATCTACCCTCGAGCGATCAATTGTAAGGTGAGTTCTTATTAGTCCTTTCATGTGGTTTGTTTTGAGTGCGAGGCACGCTGCCTCGCAGGCCTGGATGCCGACATGGCGCGAGCCGATTAACTCACGTGTGGCCCCACTTGCACGACTCAAGGGAGTCGGGTTATACACGTGTCAATCCCTGATTGGCAAAGAAAGATTTTATTGCTAAAAATCATAAGTAATGATAGGAATATTGTATGAGGACAAATTATATATGGAAGTTGATCAAAAAGATACATAGATTGAAACTAAAATTCAATTGAAGCCTAAATCTATTTGAAATTCAAAAAGACATATAAAGTTGTCACCTTTAGTGCATTTATGAATAGAAAACCCTAATTATGATATTAATGAGATTTAGTAAATTTCTTGGATAATTTAACTTGATATTAACATGTTAATAAAAAGGAATAATTAGATAAAAAAGATGATCTTTTTTATTAATTGGTTCAATTTAGGGTTTTATGTGTATAAGTGCATTAATGGGCTAGAAACCCTAATTTGGGTGATTATGACTTTTAATGAGTTATATTTCATAAACTTAAGTATAAGACAAAGACAACATGATCCTAATCCTAATTGGAAATAAAGGGGATTTAATGTGGATGATTGAGTAGTTAGCGTTTTCTGCATAGAAAATCTATTTTAGGGTTTGTTGACCTAAAAAGGTAAAGTTGTAGAAATAAATCTAAGAAACCCTAAGGAAACCCTAATGCAACCTATAAACCCTAGAGGGGACTCCCAAGTCAATAAAAGAGCTTATGAGAAGTATGCAATGATTAGGTAATATGTGCTTTTTAGGATACATTGGTGCTTGTGTGATTTACTTGATTGGTTGACTGGATTACCTGATTGGATTGGATACTTTGCTTGACTCTTTGAGATTTCCAAATCTGGTATGTGATTATTTTATGATCACTCACATTAGTTTCACAATGTTTTCATGTTTCATCGATTGCATGAAAATAACTACTTGGATGACTTTATTTTCTACAATCTATAAAGTAAATATGAGTATCACCATGTAAATATATATATGACATGCCTGAACCTACATACCATATTTGTATGTAAGATTGAAGAGGATCAAGACATTAAGGGAAGGTCAAAGGTGGTCAAGCTCCCAGAGGAAAGACCACAGGGCACCCAGAGAGGTGACCCATAAGGTACCAAGCTCAGGATGGAGAAGGTAGCTTAAAGTCACTTGCAAGGAATAAACCCTAAGAGAGGGTATCCTAGAGGATGAGTAAAAGTGGTTGGGAAGTTATATTGAAAATGTAATCTTGAATTGTTAACAACTATTTGGTGTGATTAGATTGCTATAATATATGTGCAAAAGTTTGGTTGCTACCACATATTCTGACCAACGTTTTCTTTGTTGACATTTTAGGGGATCCTTGAAAGTGCATAAACATTAAAGTGACATTTGAATAATAAATATATATAAAGATTGGATGATTTAGTTATATAGAACTCTACTTTAGGGTAAAGTTCCAAACTCATATTTTTTGAAAGGGTATGTGAAAAGTAAATTTTTATCCTGCTTTAAGCTTCGTCTTTGGTAATGTAATGACCCTGACCTGGGTTATGATTTAACCATAGGTGTTTTGGATAAGTAAGTTACTTATAACTTTAATATAATCCTCTAAGGTGTTTTTTTATCATGTTATGCACTAATTGTCCAAGTTTGGTCCTGTGTGAATGTTGTTTGAGCAATGTTCCTTTGTTTTGGACCAAAGTGCAATTTACCAAGATGAGGGGTTATACTACAATATTTCACATGTTGAACGTTCCTTAAGTGTTTTATCATCATGAGAAAGAGAATGATTCTAAGTGGTGTCTTGTGGAAACCCTAAATAGCATGTTTGAACTTGTTTGAATAATGCTAGTACCTTGTGCACCAATTTTGGTACAAATTGTAATTTACCCAAAATGTTGGGTTGATATGAAAATGACCACCTCTAGAGTGTTACTATTTTCTCTATGTATCATTTAGAGGAGAGAGAATGAATGAGACACCATGTTTGAATCATTTATGAGTGGTATTATTCTTGGTGATGAAAAGACCAAGAAAAGGGGTTGAATGGAAACCCTAATTGGAGCATGTATTGAGTGTATCAGGTTGTAGTGTTAAATGGGAGTCCCTATCGGCCAAGGAGACAACGAGGAGACCCCCAAATAGTGAATTAAACTCTTTTACTTTGCAAAAACGAGCTAAGCACCTCAATAAAGCAATGGATATCGGCTTGCAACTTTCCTTGGGAAAGGTTGCATTGAATTGTGAATATAATAATGTGAGTGGAAGTGGCTTGTCCTAGAAGATAACCAAAGGGGGCCGACCCTTATCCCTTGCATTATCCCCAAGTTTTTATTTTGCATGTAAAGATAAATATGGAGTTCATTTAAGTACATGTGTCAATCCATGCATGGCCATGTGGCACCTACTAGTAATAAGGTGATGACACCTCTTACACTTTCTCGCATGAACCTCAAGTATATATACCCTTCCTTTCACCCCTTGGTGAATGTTTTTGAATCCTACCACCTCCATGCTCTTAGATATCGTGTATATAGTCTTAGTATCGTGCTTAGGTGAAGTGTTATCATGTATAGGACATGGGTATCGGCCATAGCAAGTGATATTGGCCATAGCATGTTGATATCAGCCATTGCATGTTGATATCAGCCAAATGAAGTGATATTGGCCACAAGTGAAGGGGATATCATCCGCAAGTGAGGGAATATCGTGCATGAGTAGTGAGGTATCGTGCAAGGTGCTAAGGATCTAGAAGTAGCTCAAGTATTAACCCTAAGGTGAGGCCATGATCATCTTCAACCTTGGATTGAAGCATGAATCTATGGTTATGATCTTCCTTTCTTTTCTTATTCACCAAGTTCTTAACTATGGTGATTACTTGTATATGAAGGAGTTGTCAACAAGCCTTGGACTTTTGATAAGTCATATTCAACCTTAGGAATGTGAAGCTTTGGAGCTTGGAGCTTTGAAGTTGTTCTTGAGGCGGGTTATATAACTTGAACCAATTATATTATTATGCACTTTCAATTTTTGTAATACTTGTTGAACTACTTGCAATTTTGATTTATCCTAGATAATTAATGATCCTTTGAGTTCTAAAATCTTCATGGGACTGTTGTCCATGACTTAGAACATTAAGAACAAGAGTCTATAGGTTGATGGTAATGACATCATCAAGGGTAAAGTAATATCGGGTTGAAGCATACACCTCTTTGCCCGATATGGTGTGAAGCGCGCACACACCTATTTTACTAATATGGTGTGAAGCACACACACACACACCTCTTTGCTCGATATGGTGTGAAGCAAACACACACCTTTTTGCCCAATATGGTGTGAAGCGCACACACACATCTTTGCTTGATATGATGTAAAGCACACATACACCTCTAAAGTGATATGGTAAGCACACATAAACCTCTAAAGTGATATGGGTAGCAAGCATACACCTCTTTGCCCGATATGGTGTAAAGCATACACACACCTCTTTTCCCGATATGGTGTGAAGCACACACACACCTCTTTGGCGAATATGGTGTAAAGCACACGTACACCTCTAAAGTGATATCGTAAGAACACATACACCTCTAAAGTGATATGGTAAGCAAGCATACACCTCTTTCCTGATATGGTAAGCACACATACACCTATAAAGTGATATGGTAAGAAAGCATACACCCCTTGCCTGATATGGTAAGCACACATAACCTCTAAAGTGATATGGGTAGCAAGCATACACCTCTAAACCTATATTGGGTTAAGCATACACCTCTTGGACGATATGGTGTTGAGCACACATCTCTAAAAGAATATGGTGGGTAACCCAATACACTAGATGAAAAAAGTGTTAAGGTGGCTAATACCCTAGAACATGTGATGGCCAATACACGAAAGTATGGTGTGGCCAATATCTTCAAGAGAGGTGAGGACGTTACACTCATGTATGGTGAAGGTGATACACCATATGATTGGTAACGTTGATACCTTGATGGGTAAGGGTTTGAGGGATATGATGATGTCTTTCCCAATATACACCTAACCCAATACATGTGTTCAACTTGACATACATGATTCAACCTAATACACCTTGTAAAGGTGAGGGTAAAACATTCTTAGGAGTGATGAGTGTAACACCAAGTAAGGGTGTGGTTAATAATTTGATAGGTGAAACACCTAAAATGGTTGATAATGGTCAACCTTATATCAACAATGCCTTAACTCGAGATGAGTCCATATCACTTGATGATAGTTGGATAATTCAAATAAAGGATAAATGTGATGAGTTAGTGGATAAAGTATTAGGATGGGAAATACCCTAATATAAGATAAGTTGATGAACTTAAGGAAGTTAAAAGTGATGAGGGAAGTGATACACCAAGGCATGATAAATATCACATCTAGCACCTCAAGGATGATATACCTTGATATTTTTCAACGAGTAATACATGAAGTATGTCATGTTAATTGTTACATTAAGATGTAATGATTTTAATGCACTTCGATAAGTGTAGGATAATATACCTTGAGAAAGGGTTAACATAAGTTAATAAAGTATGATGTAATCAACATCCTAGTGAGGATGAAAGAGAAACTCATACTTGTGTTGATAATCATTTAATGATAAATGATGAGAATGAATAAGTATGATTGAATACTTATGATTTCAATGTATGCTCCTAGATGTGTGGAGCAATGAATTAGGGTTCATATTAATAATATGAAATTGAAACGCTATTCGGCCATAAAGGGAAACCCTAACCCTAATAATGGCTTTGTGAGCCATGTGTATAGTTGTTGCCTAGTGAGAGGTGACAAGATGTTCAATGTCCTTGTAAGCCATGTGTAATGTTGTTTCCTAGTGAGAGGTGACAATATGTTCAATGGCCTTGTGAGCCATGAAAAATAGTTGTTTCTTAGTGAGAGGTGACAAGATGTTCGATGGCCTTGTGAGCCATGTAAAATAGTTGTTTCCTAGTGAGAGGTGACAAGATGTTTAAATGGGCTTTGTAAGCCATCTGTATAGTTTTTACCTAGTGGGAGGTGACAAGATACTTAAACCATGTGAACTATGTGAAATACTTGAACAACAAGTGAAATGAATACCTTAGTCTGAGGACCTAGAGGTAATGGTTACCTGTTACAGAGGTAACAATGTTGTGTGTTGATCTAAGGGTTTGAATACCCAGATCCAATACTCATGATGATGATGATGAAGTGAAGGGATGAGAATTCCCAGTAATTTGATAAGGGACTGAGATCCCAAGTGTTATGCATCTAAATGTGTTCTTGAGATTTGAAAAGCAATTGATAAATGTATTAAAACTTTCTTTGTAGCATTTGTTATGATTGATGCTTATAACTTGCTTGATGCTAAAAGAATACTCTAATGCACTTAACATATCACTAGAAACCATAAAACATTGCCCTGACCATAGATCCAGTAATGCCAAGATTTGATGAATGGTGAAACGGGTTCCCCACGACATTACCCAGAGTGCATGTTTTTGAATATGTGGCGGCATAAGTATAAACAGACGACCATTATGAGTCGATCCCCTTACAAACTCAAAATAAATGGGGATTTGGTTGTGTGCCAAATCCTGGCTCGACTGTGACTTCAGTCATAGACTCTATGTTGAGCACGGTGAACTGGCTCGTGGCTCAGAGTATGGCTATTTGCCATGACTCAGTAATTTAATAACTAGGGGCAGTTTTTAGTAGATGTTCCCCTAAGAGAGTACATGCTGACACAGTAGCTCTAAGAAAAGATGCCTAGTACCCTGGCATGCTCCATTTGCAAATTGACTTGAGATGTCACTGCCAGTAGTCTCGTACTGACTTAGACTGGTGAGGTCTTGGCAGCTGGCTATTCTAATGACCTTGTATGGTACCGACTTGTGAGAAGTTTGTGGTCGGTTGGAGATGAATGTGGTATACTTCATCTCCTCAGAGCATAAGTGTGATTGTAAAATATGATCATCCATGTAGCATATTTGCTTAAGGATCAAATACGGAAAATATTGTTTGATGAGCAATTCAATTATACATCTTAGCTTGATAGATGTTATTTATATTTCTTTACATTCTTGTAAACTAAATAGATGGTTTATTACTCTACCATGGGTAGATGCATCATTTTCCTTAAGTAAAGGGATTACTTTGTCCTATTCATACAGTGATTAATCCTGCTTGTTAATATAAAAGAATCTCTATTCATTTTTATAATGCTTATCTGTGATTATAATATGGTCTACGGAGAGTTATATCTCTCACTGGGACAATTGTCTCACCCCGTGGAATCCACAATTTTAGGTGGATGTGAACGAGGTGGCAAAGATCTTTCTACAGAGGAGGAACAACATCTGGGGAAGTAGTAACAATTCAGATTGAGTGTACTATCTGTCGTGTCTTGTAGATAGAAGTCTTATGTGTCTTCTCTATACTCTCAGGTCCTTGGAGTCAGTTCGTAACGGTTTCATGAACAATTTGAGGATTTTGGCTTGAATTCCTCGAGGTTTTAAGTTGCTTCAATATATGTTTTGATAGAGTAACTATTATATGGTGTCCTCGAGTTGAGAAGAAACAATGTTTGTACAATGTGAATCGTGATATGTATATGTTTTGGATCTTTCAGTAAGAGTTTCCTGGAAGAGAATCTACTTGCAAATGGTTTTAATTTTTAGTGATTATTGTTAATGCACTGTTTATGACTATTCCACATTAATTAGTAATGATTTGTTGTTGGTTTGGTGGCGGTCGTTACACGTTTGGTATTAGAGCTTAAGGTTCGTTGAGTCTATAGGGACATAGGACTACGGTGTTGAGTTTGCTCTAGTGCCCTCTAGTGTATCCTGTAGTGACTTCTGTTTATGCAGAAGAAAGGGTCAAATTTAAAAAAGACAGGAGAATGTGAGGAACATGTTGCTATGAGAAATGTTGTTGCACTAGGAGAGGGAGAAAGAGATCAGTCAAGAGAAGAATGAGTGCTTGAGAATTCCCATCTTGACCCAATCAGGATAGTGAATCCTACTTTTTATTCTCTTGTTGGGCAGGTTCAGACAGTAGTGATGCATATAGTGGACTGGATACTAGCATTACAAACTATGTTACCAGTCCTCAATGCAGAAACTTTGGGTTCAGAAAGGGTTCTTGAATGACATTGTCATGTTGGAACAGTGAAAAATGTGGGAAGAGTTTAATTATGGCGAGAAAATAGACTATGCCATAAGTATAGACAGATAGTATATATGTGATGGCAGTGCCCAAGGAAGGGAAGTAAGCTAAGAATTAAGGAAAAGTCTCTACAATTGTAGAGACATTTGTCAAGTTTTTCTAAAAAGCCAAAGTTGTTGGTACCACCAGTGCAATAAATGCCTAGTGTACCGGAGTAGTAGTTACTAAGTAAAGGTAAAGGTCGTAACCTTCCACCTATAAGAACTTCTGACTCAGCTTCTACATCGGTAATAAGACCGATAAGACCATGGTATGAGGACATAACATGTTATAGATATAGACATGTTGAGCATACTAAACTCTTTTGTTTAAAATAAGGGAGGAAGTGACCCAATAACCGAGGTAGACTCGGTAGAGCTTATGAAAGTTACAACCCAATAGTGTAAAAAGAAAAAAAGCAACAACATGAAACAACTCGACTATATGTGTTGAGTCAACCTGAAGAGGTAGATGACCGTGAGGGGTAACAGTCAGATAGAGTTTTTTCCATTTTGATATGCATTCTCTTGATTTTATCTGATAATCATATGAAGGATTGCTGTTACTGACTTCTCTATTGATTGGCCTATTGAAATTTAGGGTAAAAATGATGAGGACTAGAATTTATATTCTATTCAGTATTCTTTTAAATACTTTATAATTTCTTTGATCTATATGAAAGAGGATAATGTATATAAGTGATTCCTACAGAAAATCTAGGGATACAAAGTCCTATGTTTTGATGATGTCAAAAGTCAGGAACATGATAGTAAACAAAGTGCATACCAACTGATCTCAGTACTTGTATACCCTGGCCAGGTATTCAACTATTGAAGATAAGGTAGGTATGGAACTCTTAGATTGTTATCTTTCTAATTACTCTGATCAAGTAGTCATTTTGAGACAATCTAGTGGGCATAAAAGAATCATAAATATGACATGGGTATTTTTATCACATCCCAAGTGCATTAAAGTGGAATCTGAGATGATCTCAAATTAATCTGTGTGTATGTGGAGGTACAAAGTATAATCCTCATAATAAGAGAAAGAAAACAAGGGATATGATCCCTGTTTGATAAAGTCTGTGTGAATAGTAAGGACCTTTTCCATAATGTGGAAATGGGAAATGTGATAAAATCATGAAATGATCATGAATGTGATAGGCAATAACAAAGAAAGGGATGATGATAGGTAATCATCCATATAATTCCTATGGCAATGGCAAGGAACCTAAGATGAAACAAGTGTAAATGACTCACGAATAGTTGAAAGTTCATGTAATAATCTTAGGAGATGATGATGTCTCCTCTTTGATGAAGAACCCTGGGTAATGATGGGGTAAAAAAAGGAATATGTTTCTTTGTGTTCTTTCCTTTCAGGATCATGGCAATCAAGTGAGTCTGAAGACACTTGATGTGCATGAGTTAGAAGTGATCTTTTGATGGATACTTAGAAAAGTATCAGTTTGTCTTGGACTTTGGTTCTAAGATAAAGATATGAGTAATATATTATGTTCGAAGATAAAAGAAAGATCTATCTGTATGTTTGACTTTGGATTAGTAATAGAGAAATGGAAATGATGAGGATGTGATGTGTTTTCTACACATGTGAAGGATACTAAGGTAAGGGATTTTGGTATCTAAGATGTGCCTAGTGCTATGGGAAAGTGAGGATATGACTCCTGATAAAATGAATAATGTTTGGTTATCTAGAAGGGCCAATCTTGAGATAACTCCAGTATGAAGATCATATGTTAGGGGTTTATGCTCTGTAGAAACATAACATAGATAAGGATGTATTAATTGAAGGAATAATTGTAGAATTGTTTTGAGAGGAGCTAATCAAGATAAAAATAATTCCTTAGAGTATCCCTATCTAGATCTGTTGAAGAAATTTATTCATAACATCAAGAGATATCTCTGTGATAAGTTATGCTTTAGTAAGTGACCTTTCCATATGATAAGAGAATGTACAACTAGAAATATAGTTGGTACAAATCATAAGAAAGTTTAGTATTGTGTCAGTAGATTAGAGTGGCACAACAGATGTATGATAAGACTTATAGTCCCAAGTGGGTGACAGAACGTAACCCTGGTCTTTCCTTGGATTTTAAATGCTAAACTAAGTGAGGACTATGGAAGACTCCCAAGGTCAAAAATCTTATCACATAAAAGATGTAGGCCGAGAAGGTGACAAATCAATAAGGTTTGACATCTAAATTATTCGAAGTATGAATAGTACTTCTCAGACTTAGAAAGTGCTACTTGACACAAAATTGACTCTACATTTAGTAATGGAAAGGATGGCTGAGTATGTGTCATGTGTGACAGATCTTATGATGATCTTGAATGAAAGGACCTTGTGCTGGTCAAAGTTCTATGGAATCGCCATGACATCAAGATGCTATGTGGAGACTTGATGGTATGATGCATGAATGACAATTGTCTTCCTTCATCTAGGATTTTGGGGATGAAATCCTTGTTAGGGGTTTATAACTTGTAATTGACCGGCCTAAATCGCGCATCCAAAAGGAGAAGCGGATTTGAAGTAGTCAGAATTTTACATTTATAACCCGAAACCTTCTAGCCCCCCGCAACTTTGTTTACGAGGTCGAAGTAGATATACTGGGTCGAACACAGGGACAAGGGTGGTAGTGTTGAGAATGCTGAATTGACACGCTACACTCCGACAAGGGTAAAGAGATGGTAAAGTTTCCCCAAGGGAAACATCAAGATAAGACTGATAAAACAAAAGAAAACTATCTCCAACTGGAGCTACAAGGAAGATTAAGGTTTTAAGAATTTTATCAGTTTTTAGGGGTTTTCATGCAACAGAAACAGAGAGATAAAACTAATGCTAAAGCAAGGTACGAAGGAGAAAACTTCGGTAAAAAAAGCGGCAGCAGAAACATCTTATACCCCTCCTCTCAGAGGGGGTACCTCTAACCAAGCATCAACACCCCTCTCGAGGTTGCTGGACTTAAGTTAAAGTGGAAAGGTTTACTAAAGCAACTCCGATTCCGGGCACTCTCGTACTCCAGAATCGGACCAAACACTAGAGCCACAACACCTCTCTCGAGGCTGTTGCAACGGGAAAACATGATTCGGTAGCTAATCAAAATGTGATCCAAACGTACAAGCCAGAGTTCAGATGTTAAAAATAGCAATCATCCAACAAAGGTACCAAACATAAAGTAGCAGATAATTAAACTCTTCTATTTCCATAAACAAATAAGGTTCTGATTCCATTGCATAAGTAAAAGAAATAAATGACTGAAATAATAAAGATAAACGTCTCCTTCTTGATAGAGAAGGACGACAGACTACAACAGACCCTCCATCCTGATACCGGGCAGGAGCCTAGGCCGATACAACTGTGTCGGGCAGAACACCCTCTCGGGCGACACGCTCATGACGGGCGGATGGTATCGTGCTAGGACCCTTGCCCGATACGATCATGTCGGGCGGCACCCTCTCGGGCGACACGCCGTGACAGGCGATGCGTATCGGGGTTCTATATCGTGCCAGGCTAGAGTGATGCTTCTACTATCGGTCACTTGTGTCGGGTATCCTTGTCAGCCGATATCGGCCTGCAGTGGTTCCCAGGACGACCCTACGTGAACCATTCCCTCCCTCTCGAATCGGGGAAGTGCTCACCTAGAATCGCCCGGCACAACCACTAAAGCACGATACACTAGCTTTTCGCAGCTTTCCTGAGGTGACTTGCACAGGGTTCCGACCTATCTTTTCGGCTTCCTATAGCTGCTATTTATAGGCAGCGGTTGGGGAAGTTATGGTGCTTTGGGCGCCACATGTCCTTCTTTAGCTCTTATTATTCCGGAGTCGGTGGACGGCCGATATCAGTATCGCTCGGCACAAGGATGTCGGTTGTCGGTCATCATGATGAGAGACGCCTGCCAGTGGCTGGCCTGTATCGCACGACACACTTCAGTTGTCATGGCGAGCTTGGCTCCTTGTCAGGTAAAAGACGTATCGCTCCTCCGCTTATTCATGCGTGACATCCTCATGTCGCACGTCGGTGTATTGTGCTACCCTGTCGGGAGTGAGAATATCGGCCGAATGGAAGGCCGATGCAGGTGGAACGTGTTTGTGGGCAGGGACGGGCCTTATTGCTGATAAATGAGTCAAAAATGGAGGAAAACTCTACAAAAGATGGAAATATTGAGTCAAGAGCGTAGCGTGGCCTGTTATTGCAAAAGTACATATAAAAAGAGAGGTAACAGTTTAAAAGGGCAGTTTTGATAACAAAATAAGGGTCAAAACCATCACAAAATTTGGTGTTATCAGCTCCCCCAAACTTAGCATTTTGATTGTCCTCAATCAATATTTAAACTTTATTTTGTGATGCTTCTTCTTGCCCGCTGTAGTTTTCAGTTCAAGAGGTAAGACAAGTATCGCGATGTCTTTAGAGATAATACTGCCCCACTACGAACAAAAGACCTTGCATTTCCTGCCTTATTATTTCAGTAAAATTTTTCTCTACAGCTTCAGCGAGACTTTGGTGCATGATTTCAAAGTTAGCTTTCACACAAAACAGCTTTAGGGGCAGAAAGTTGTGTGTTGGGTAGGCTTAGGTTTTTTTGGTTTTTCTTGTTTCCCATCAGTCCATCCAGGTACGGGTCCGTTAGTGGGCAAGTGGTCCCTGCAGTCCAAGCCAGTTGGCTTTAGAGCAGTGATTTCACATCCTACGTACCACTGCCCCGGATCTACCATGCCTAAAGATGGATACTTTTGGAAAACAAGTGTGTATATATTTCTTTTTTTTTTCTTTTATTGGGCACAACTCTCATGCTTTTATTCACTCTCATAAGGCCACTTTCTCTTTTTTGGATTTTTGTTGGGTAAGAGAAAACAAAAGGGATTTTTGCTATTTGGGCAGCCTTTTCCTTCTCCATACTCGTCTCTTAGCTGTTGCAAGATTATTTTTTTCAAAATTTTTGGCGTGGAAATTCGTAGTCTTTTGTCGTTTGAGGCTGCATTATAAGAAAGATATAAAAAAACTTGCCTCTCTTTGGGCACATAGAAAACAAACTAGCAAGAAGTCATATCATGTTTTTACTAATATAGCGACTTTGTACATATGAAAGGGAACAAGATAAACAAAGAAAATTTTCTTCAAAATTTTTATTTGAGCATGGATACATACACATGATATAAGAGAAGAACGAAATAACACAAAGGGTGGAGACGAAGAAGAAAATTTTATACCTCCCTCACTGGTACATGGGTACCCCCCCCCAAAACTTACTCCACACTCTGTCCCAGAGTAGTGAAGTAGATAGGGTAAGGTAATGTCACTACTACAGAAATGGCTTATAACGTCACTTTTACAAGCGTCGGTTGTATAAATACACCGACACCTAAACTATAGAGTGTAGGTTGATAACATAAACCGACATCCAATCTATGAAGGGTGACCAGACATGGGTACCACTTTTATTCAGTGTCGGTTACTTAATAAAAAACCGACGCCTAAAATTAACTGTGAAATCCAAAATTTCTAGCAAAAAAATTACCTCCAAAATTTAACATATGGCGTCGGTTGATAATTAACAAACCGACGACTAAAGGTTTGTTCCCCAAGTGGATGGATCTTCCATTGCCATATGCCCACCCAGATTGTGAAACGCTTGGTGAGGCAGAAGGCGGAGTGATATTGTGGCTAAAAGCAGATGTCCTCCTTACTGAAACTGTATGGTAAATTTACATTATGTTAAATTGTTAGTGTGTGTATATGATGTCAGTTGATCTGAAATTACATATATATAGGTTAAAAAGAAGACACCCACAATATCTAGGTCTCCACTTCCATCTCCTACATTACCCAGTTGGGTTCCACAGGACCTACCTGTCCCGTTAGGTCCTAACTATAGGGGTATGTCAATATGGTTAGGCGAACATGATATAAATTGCCCTATAACTGTTTCTATAGATTCAGATATTGCAGGTCAATCATATGAAAGCAAACTATTTATACAAGATATTTTGGAGTTGTTTTGATATGATTTGCTGAATACATCTGTGATAAAGCTATGGATAAGGTGAGATCTTCTTTATACATCCATATACCTTGTGTAGGATTTGGTGATATGGTTTCTTATTTATTAATGCATGTGTAATTAATACATATTTTGTAGCTACTTAGACAAGATATGTATAGATTTTGCATTCGAACATGTAGGATTTTTTATTCCATCTTTGATTAGTCTAGTAGCTAAAGACCCTCCGTTAGTTCAACAATACTATTGTGAGGCTTTTGCAAATTTTGCTCAAAATAAGAAGACGGTGATAATGGCTCCATTCAATGTAGACTAAGTTTGCTTTGCTTATTATAATTGGGACTTAAGAAAATTATATTTTTATTGTGGATTTTGAGTTATTAATTTTTAACTTTTTTACCTCTAGTGGTAGGCATTGGGAGTTACTGGTTATTGTCCCCGAGACGTTCACTGTCTATTATCTAGATCCTAAGGGGAGTAATCTGAATACAAAATATGGACACATAATGAAAATGGCATTATTCCAGTGAGAAATATTTCATTTTCATATCCGTTATCATATGTTATTATATTACTATTTAATTATGCAATGTTCTGTGTTACATTAACATGTAGGGGTTTGGATGAGTTCAAAAAGGCTGGAGGAAAGGTCCCCACAAAAAAGAACCAGCCAATAATTTAGAAGAGCGTGAAAGTAAGTTCCCGACTGCAATATATGTATATATTATTTATGTGAACAATACTTAATTAGTTGTATTTTTTAATATTTTGTATGTTTGAATTTATAGTGTGCTACACAAGACAACGGATGGGCATGTGCATACTACGTGATGCGAGTTATGCACATGATTATCAAATATGTCGCAATGGACATTGATTGTATTGCTGCGGTATTATATAGTCTCATTAGATAATATGAAATATATCAATCTTATTTATAGCTCATGAATTATATATAAACATCATTCTCTTTACAGGTGTTTAAAACTAAGAACACTACAGGAACGACATTACCAGATGTACGTGCTCCCCATACGACGGGAGAACTAAATGAAGTAAGAGAAGAATGGGCAACATCCATACAAGTAGTGGGGGTTTTAAAATATAATTGGGATGTTGATAGTGAATAATGACTAAAGAATGATATTTTGTAAATGAAATTCTGAATTATAATATATGTGTGAATGTTTCTACATGTCTGGATGTTTCTACATGTGTCTGAGTGAAAATGAATGAAATTGTTGGTTGCTATATGAATGTTTCTACATGTGTGAATGTGAAAATGAATGGACCTATAGATTGCTAGCTACATGAATGTTTCTAAATGTGTGAAAATCAAATGGAACTGCAGGTTACATTGCTACATGTGTGAATATTTTTGTTGTTAATTTTGCAAGTTTGTGGCTTGTTGTTGGCTGATATCAATGGATGTCGTAAAACCTACAGTTCATAACTGAATTGCAGGTTTTTCATCCTGCGACCAGCCACAGCAGGCCTGCAGACTGATAGAAAAAAAAAACAATAGGCGTCGGTTATTTGTATAAAACCAACACACATAGTTACAGTGTCGGTTTCCCTACTCGTAACCGACGTCTATTTCCTTAACACCACGGCCGTGGCAGCTGACCAGACAACACGTAGTTACAGTGTCAGTTTCTCTACTCGCAACCGGTGTCTATTTCCTTAACACCACGGCTGTGCTGGCCAGCGCAGCCGTGGCAGCTGACCAAACAACACAGTCGTGCTAGCCAGCACGATCGTGCTGGGAGTGATTTGGCATCGTTTATTACTAATAAACCGACATTGATAGTGCCCCAGATGGCGCCCTTTCTCTGGCGTGAAGGTATATGACATCGGTTTCTTATCTAATAACCGATGCCTATAGTCCCTTGTTGGCGCGTTTTCGGTGGCACGCGAAGGGTTTTGGCGTCAGTTTTTGAACCGACGCATAACTGTTGGGCTTTTAGCATCACCCACATAGGTTTCGCTTAGAAACCGACACTAAAGGCCTTAAATAACTGACACTAAAGGTCGGTTATGTACTAGTGTGTTAACCCATTGAGGGTTAGTTGGTGATCGTGCCTGCACTAGATAGAAGCTCCCATACATTCTCCTTATTTGTTGTCGGAGTCAATGTGGGGGAGTTGGTCAGGCCTCTCTTTATTTGATAGAAGTTCCCCAAAATTATTAGGCACTCTCGTAAACCTGGTAGACTTTAAGATATTTTTGTTGTGAACATGAACAAAAGGACTAATCATCAATCCCAGTTTCAGTCCACTTGACTGCATTTTCTTTCCCAAGAGGATGCAGCCAGAACAAGTGCAAAGCTCTCAAGAAGGAAGCACAAGGCTCGTGCAGATTATGACAATGATAACTGGCCTATGGTAGACAGAGAGCTCTTGAAAACACTTGTGGATACTATATCAGAAGAAGATCCCCCCTATGATGAAGGTGGCTTCACGGCTGATGGACCCAAAATACCCACATTCAATCCAGAGGCCACTGGAGAAAGACTTCCACTGATTTTCTCTTTTAGAGATGGTCCTAAAACACCACAGAAGACATACTATGATAAGGAAATGGACCTCTCTTGGGGCTACCAAATCAAGAAACTTCGTCCTTGCTCTCTTTTTGGTGGGTGGTGGCCCATCTCTCTTGGGATTCTGGCATTTCTATCCAACTGTTGTTGCTTCATCTACGGCCGCAGTGTCGATTCTTCTGCCGTGTTTGTCAACTCATCTGGAGGTTTTCTTTGTATGAGCCATACCTATTATCAAGTTCATTAATCATTTAAATGTTAGGTAGGAAAAATTGATGTCATGATAAAACTTGTCTCGTTACAAAGTCTGGGTATGGTCCATCAAATGAAAATCCAAGGTGATACAAGACTGGAAGATATGGAGAGAGTTGCGCATCAAAACACGCTGCCCGACATGGGTATGTCGGGCGATATGGTCACATGAAACAACTACCCGATAGGACCTTTCGACGGAAAAATGTGTCGCCCAATATGGCGTATCGGGCAAGCGTGAACGGTAGACGTGTCGTGCTTCACACGTGTCGGGCGATACAAGAAAAGTCAACTAAATTTGTCAACCCGATACGCTGCGCGTGATATGAAGCCCGTGTCGGGAAAACAGGCTATCAGGCTATACCTTTACTCTTTGAAGCTCTCGCCCGACACGAGGGCAGAAGCGATCTGGCCGACATGCAAGCAAAAGAAAGGGGGGGATTATGCATGATGCGGGTAGTTGGAAGAGTAAGTGCAGTAGCCCGACACGATAAACCCTCCGTACTATATATAGCAATCACAACCGGGGTAAATCGTGTAGATTCGGGGCACGCGTCGACCGTTAAGACAAGGTATTCCCGAGACGGGCAGTCCATCCGTCTAATCAAGGGCAGTTACTCATCTTGCACGATACCCACGATACGAGTGCACGCCGCCCAGGGATGCCATCCGTCACGGCCTTTGCGGTGCCCGAGATACCCTGCGTGACATGAGCGAGTTCAGCGTGCCACTTGAGTTGCTGCCCGACACGGTCCAAAAAAATGGCCCGATACGGTTAGAAAAAGGAGATACATGTCCGATATGCTGCCTGAAAACTAAAAACAAGGCGAAGAAAAAGCGATTGATGGGAAAAACATCATTGGCTTAGGGTAGAGTCCCCGACCTCAGATAGTATTACTCCTCAATGCTTCGTAAAATAGTGCGGTGGCCCATAAAACAGAAGAGTCGGTGCGCATGGCGCATGCATTGACTCAGGCCTTATTACAGTCCATAATGTTTGTTTTACAAAGAAGAAAAAGGCATCCTATTCTAGGAAAGAAAGAAAGCTCGGGCTGCCTCCCGAGGAGTGCTGAAGTTTGCGTCGCCAACTCGACCGGTTTAGGTTCTTCACTTTCAGCCTTCAACAATATCCCTATTTTGCAAGTCGATCTCTGCCCTCCTAACAAAAGCTTCATCTTCATAGTACCTCTTCACTCTGTGCCCTTTTACTTGAAAGACCTTGGTCGGATCATCTTTGTCGTAAAGCTCCATCATTCCTGATGGGTATATCTTCAATACAGTGAACGGTCCCGACCATCTTGCTTGTAACTTTCTAGGAAAATGACGTATGGAGGATTTAAATAATAAAACTTTATCCCCTTCACTTACATCCTTTCTCCTTAGGTGGGCATCATGCCACACCTTCGTCCTTTGTTTGTAGATTTTTGCATTCTCATAGGCGTGCATCCTTAACTCTTCAAGCTCTTGTAGTTGCAAATATCTCTTTTCTCCTACTTTCTCGAGATCCATGTTTAAGAATTTAATTGCCCAAAGGGCCTTGTGTTCCAGTTCAAGAGGTAGATGACAGGATTTTCTGTAGATCATCTTGTAGGGGGTGGTTCAATGGGCATTTTGTAGGCAGTCTTATAGGCCCAAAGTGCGTCGTCAAGCTTCATTGACCAGTGATTCCTCGTTCGGCTGACAGTCTTTTCCAGGATCTGCTTAATTTGTCTATTTGAAACCTCTACCTGCCCAGAAGTCTGTGGGTGGTAGGGTGTAGCAATCTTGTGCTTGACTCCATACTTTCATAGGAGTGCTTCGAACTGTCTCTCTCTGAAATGCGACCCACCGTCGTTTATTATAGTGTGTGGCACACCAAACCTAGGAAAAATCATTTTCTTTAACAACTTGATTACTGACTTGGCGTCGCATGTATGGGTTGCCACAACTTCTACCCATTTTGATACATAATCTACTGCTACTAGAATGTATTGATACCCCCTTGATGGGGGAAACGGCCCCATGTAATCAATCCCCCATACGTCGAAGATCCCTACTTCGATCCAATTTGCCATCGACATTTTGTTTCTTCACCGTATATTGCCCGTTGACTGACACTCTTTATAGACTTTTACAAACTATGCAACATCCTTGAATAAAGAGGGCCAGTAAAAACCTGATTGTAGCACTTTTGCAACAGTCCTTTCGCTGCCCAGGTGTCCCCCATAAGGGGAGGCGTGGCACTCCTTTAGAAGTTCAGGGTTTCTTCTTTGGGAATGCATCTCATGTACAAGTTGTCAGCACATCTTCTGAAAAGGAGAGGATCATCCCAATAGTAATTTTTCACATCCACGAACAACTTCTTTTTCTAGTTATAGGTGATTTCGGGGGGCAGTTCTCCACAGGAAAGATAGTTGCAGATATCTACGAACCAGCGTAAGTCCTCTTCCTTGGTTTCCATTGAAATTAAAGCTTCATCGGCATAGTTGTCACTGATGGGCGGTTCCCCCAGTCCTTCAGCTACGATCCTTGATAAGTGGTCAGCGACCACATTTTCTGCACCCTTATTATCGATAATCTCATGGTCGAACTCTTGTAGCAATAAGGCCCATCTCAATAGTCTGGGCTTTGTATCTTTCTTTTGCATTAGGTATCTTATGGCCCCGTGATCTGTGTATACTTTGACCTTGGCTCCAATGAGGTACGACCTAAACTTATCAAAGGCGAAGACGATTGCGAGCATCTCTTTTTTGGTAGTTGTATAATTTACCTGAGCTTCGTCCAATGTGCGACTAGCATAGCAGATTATGTGGTGCTTTTTATCTTTTTTCTGCCCCAGGACCGCTCCTACTGCATAGTCGCTGGCGTCGCACATAAGCTCAAATGGTAAATCCCAATCTGGAGCTTGGAGGATGGGTGGTGATACGAGAGTGTTCTTCAAAGTCTGAAAAGTTGTGAGACAGTCATTAGAGAAAACAAATTCAACATCTTTTACCAGCAGATTGGACAAAGGTTTTGAAATCTTTGAGAAGTCCTTTATGAATCTTCGGTAATAGTCGGCGTGTCCGAGGAAGCTCCTCACTCCCGTCATGGACTTTGGTGGAGGAAGCTTGGATATGCCCCAGAACAATGCCTTCTCGTACCACAAAATGGCACTTTTCCCAATTCAAAACCAGACAGTTCTCCTCGCATCTTTGCAGAACCAAAGATAGGTTTTTCAGGTAGGTATCGAAGTCCTTTCCATAGATTGAAAAATCGTCCATGAAAACGTCCACAATATCTTCCAGAAAATCTGAAAACATTGATATCATGCATCATTTAAACGTAGTGGGAGCGTTGTAGAGTCTGAAGGGCATCCTTCTGAAGGCATAGGTGTCGTAGAGGCAGGTAAAGGTTGTCTTCTCTTGGTCGTTGGGTAGGATGGGTACCTGATAAAATCCTGAAAAACCATCCAAGAAATAGAGAAAGTCATGATGCGCTAATCTTTCAAGAACTTGATCAATAAAAGGTAGCGGAAAATGATCCTTTTTTGTAGCTTGGTTCAACTTCCTATAATCAATGCACATTCTCCATCCTGTGACGGTTCTAACCGCCACCTCATCGCCCTTATCTCCTGTTACCACTGTCATATCGCCCTTCTTGGGTACTACGTGGATCCGACTTACCCAGTTACTATCGGTGATTGGGTAAATGATCCCCACATCCCTCAACTTGATTACCTCTTTCTTGACGACTTCCTTCAACATCTGATTCAGCTTTCTCTGGGGTTGAGCCAGAGGCTTGGCAGATTCTTCCAGATTGATTTGATGCATACATAAAGTGAGGCTAAGGCCTTTGATGTCTTCCACTGAGTATCCTATAGCCCGTCGGTGGAGTCTTAACTCTTCAAGAAGTCTGTCCAGCTGGTTCTTTGAAAGATTGGCGTTGATGATGACAGGGCTCCTTTCTTCTTGATCTAGGAATTCATACTTCAACCTTTCAGGTAACAATTTCAATTCAGGCTTGGCCCTGGATGTCTTTTCTTACGGCTTCCCCTCAAGAGAGGCATACTTGGCAGATTCCAGCACCTCATCCTCATCGCTTAAATCTTCCTCAGAGAGGTTAAGAAGGCTGAGACACTCCGCAACTTCAGGACTTTCAAAGTCAGAATCCTGACAGCTTTTCACCCTCGCAAGGGGGTCTACTATATGGATGGCCTCTTCTATCTCCTTGCAGAACTGGTCGTAGCCATCCGCAAGGCAAGTGGACTCAGACAGGGAAGGTCCTCTCATTGCCTCTTTCACCTTGAAGTCCAGGTGGTCGTTTCCGACCCTCAGTGTGATTATCCCCTCAGAAACATCGATTAACGCCCTTCATGTAGCCAGGTAAGGACGTCCAAAGATGATTGGGCGGCGGGGGTCCTCCACGGTGTCAATGACGACTATATCACATGGAATGAAGAAATTACCTACCTTGATCGGCACATCTTCAACAACGCTGACAAGTATTTTGAAGGTATGATCCGCTAGTTCAATCCTCATATTGGTTCTAACCATATCGGTTAAACCCAATCTTTACGCGAAGCTCAGGGGCATGAGGCTGATGCTAGCCCCTAAGTCAGCAAGACCTTTCCGCTCGACGTTATCTCCGATGGCAAAAGGGATTGTGAAAGCCCCAGGATCTCTCTTTTTGTTGGGCAGGTCAGGTTTTACGAAAGCAGAGGAAACAACTGCTAGATGCACAGTTTCAATCCTTCCTCCTCTTCTCTTCTTCGTAATCAGATCTTTGAGAAACTTGGCATATGTTGGCAACTCTTCCAAGGCATCCAGAATGGGAACTTCAAGATAAAGTTTCTTGATTGATTCCATGAATTTTTCGTGACGCTTCTTCAGGTTTGCCTTTATCAATTTGTACGGAAAAGGAAGCCTAGGATCATAAGGGTTTCTCCCACCAGGTAGCTCCTCGAAGGATCTCTGCTCAGGCTCTCTAGCATCAGCTTGTCGATTTTCATCTTCTGCGGGATTCACACCCTCAGTCCTTGATTCTGGTTCTGGTCTGGCCTCCTCATTATGCTCCATTGTCCTCCCAGATCTTAGTACCACCATTCTGGCAGTTTCGGGGCTAGAGAGTATCTTTCCTGAAGGGTTCTTCATCAAGACAACCATATGGGCCAACTGTTGATCGACCTGGCGTTGGCACGTCTGTAAATTTGCAATCTGGTACTGCATGGAGTTCAGAGTTCCTGGATTGGGAAGCGCACTCTGTGCCAGCTAGTTGATGATCGTATCTTGTCTCTTTATAAAAGCAAATAACTGTCCAACCAAGTTGGTTCGGTGTGAAACCTCGTCTTGGCCATGACTGGTGCTCAGGAGAGGTCCAGTCCTCCCTTGGCGTTCACCTTCAGAATGGAGTCATTCAAAGTGAGGCATGTTGGATGCCTTTCTTCTGAGTTGCCCACTGAGTTTCTGAAATAGCACGACAAATCAAGTTAGAAAACTCTGTTATTAATAATACTAGTTATTCATTTTAGGAAAAGAATAATATAATAAAAAAGAAAGAAAAAGAGAGTGTTGTCAAGCTCATTTCTAAGCTTGAGGCACGAGAGTGCAGTTAGTGGATTCGAGTCCATCAACAGTACCGTTTTGCCTTGTCCCCGAAAACGGTGCCAAAAAGTTGACCGACCTAAATCGCGTGTCCAAAAGGAGAAGCAGATTTGAAGTAGTCAGACTTTTATATTTTTAACCCGAAACCTTATAGGCCCCCACAACTTTGTTTACGGGGTCGAAGTAGATATACGGGGTCGAACACAGGGACAAGGGTGGTAGTGTTGAGAATGCTGAATCGAAACACTAGACTCCGGCAAGGGTAAAGAGATGGTAAAGTTTCCCCAAGGGAAACAACAAGATAAGACCGATAAAATAAAAGAAAACTATCTCCAACTGGAGCTACAAGGAAGATTAAGGTCTTAAGCATTTTATCAGTTTTAGGGGTTTTCATGCAACGAAAACAGAGAGATAAAACTAATGCTAAAGCAAGGTACGAAGGAGAAAACTTCGATAAAACAAGCGGCAGCAGAAACATCTTGTACCCCTCCTCTCAGAGCGGGTACCTCTAACCAAGCATCAACACCCCTCTCGAGGTTGATGGACTTAAGTTAAACGGGAAAGGTTACTAAAGCAACTCCGATTTTGGGCACTCTGGTACTCCAGAATCGGACCAAACACTAGAGCCACAACACCTCTCTCGAGGCTGTTGCAACGGGAAAACACGATTCAGTAGCTAATCGAAACGAGATCCAAACGTACAAGCTAGAGTTCATATGTTAAACATAGAAATCATCCAACAAAGGTACCAAACATAAAGAAGCAGATAATTAAACTCTTCTATTTCCATAAACAAATAAGGTTCTGATTACATAGCATAAGTAAAAGAAATAAATGACTGAAATAATAAAGATAAATGTCGCCTTCTTGATAGAGAAGGACGATAGGCTACAGAAGACCCTCCAGCTCGATACCGGGCAGGAGCCTAGCCCGATACAATCATGTCGGGTGGCACACCCTCTCGAGAGACACACTCATGACGGGCTTATGGTATCGTGCTAGGACCCTTACCTGATACGATCATGTCGGGCGGCACCCTCTCGGGCGACACGCCGTGACGGGCAATGTGTATCGGGGTTCGATATTGTGCCGGGGTAGAGTGATGCTTCTACTATCGGTCACTTGTGTCGGGTATCCTTGTCGGCTGATATCGTCCTGTAGTGGTTCCCAGGACGACCCTAAGTGAACCATTCCCTCCCTCTCGGGATGGGGAAGTGCTCACCTAGAATCTCCTGGCACAACCACTGAAGCACGATACACTATCTCTTCGCAGCTTTCCTAAGGTGACTTGCGCAGGGTTCCGACCTGTCTTTTTGACTTCCTGTAGCTGCTATTTTTAAACAGCGATTGGGAAAGTTATGGTGCTCTGGGAGCCACGTGTCCTTCTTTAGCTCTTATTATTGCAGAGTCGGTGGACGGCCGATATCAGTATCGCTCCGCACAAGGACGTCGGCTGTCGGTCATCGTGACGAGAGGCGCCTGCCGGTGGGTGGCCTGTATCGCGCGACATGCTTCAGTTGTTGTGGCGAGCTTAGCTCCCTGTCAGGTAAAAGGCGTATCGCTCGTCCTCTTTTTCTTGCGCGTCATCCTCATGTCGCGCGTCACTGTATTGTGCTTCCCTGTCGGGCAGTGAGCATATCGGCCGGTTGGAAGGCCGATGCAGGTGGAACATGTTTGTGGGTCGGGACGGGCCTTATTGCTGATAAATGAGTCAAAAATGGAGGAAAACTCTGCAAAAGACGGAAATATTGAGTCAAGAGTATAGCGTGGCCTGTTATTGCAAACGAACATATAAAAAGACAGGAAAACACTTTAAAAGGGCAGTTTTGATAACAAAATAAGGGTAAAAAACATCACAAAATTTGGTGTTATCAGTAATGACCCTGACCAAGATTATGACTTAACCCTATTTGTTTCAGCTAAGTAAGTTGATTAGAACTTTAATATAATCTTGTAAGGTGTTTTGTTATCATGTGACACACTTATGTTCCAAGTTTGGTCCTGAGTGAATGTTGTTTGAGCAATGTTCCTTTGTTTTGGACCAAAGTGCAATTTACCCAAGATGAGGGGTTATATTGCAATATGTCACATATTGAACGTTCCTTAAGTGTTTTAGCATCATAAGAAAGAGAATGATGCAAAGTGGTGTCTTGTGGAAAGCCTAAATACCAAGTTTGAACTTGTTTCAATAATGCTAGTACCTTGTGCACCAATTTTGGTACAAATTGAAATTTACCCAAAATGTAGGGTTGATATGCAAATTACCACCTCTAGAGTGTTCCTATTTCATCTATGTATCATTTATAGGAGAGTGAATGAATGATACACCATGTTTGAATTATTTATGAGTGGTAGTATTCTTGGTGATATAAAAACCAAGAAAAGGGGTTGAATGGAAACCCTAATTGGAGCATGTATTGAGTGCATCGAGTTGTAGTGTTGAATGGGAGTCCCTATCAGCCAAGGAGTCAAAGAGAAGACCCCCATTACGTGTTATTAACTCTTTGACTTTGCAAAAACGAGCTAAGCACCTCAATAAAGAAATGGATATCAGCTTGCAACTTTCCTTGGGAAAGGTTGCATTGAATTGTGAATATAATAATGTGAGTGGAAGTGGCTTGTCCAAGAAGATAGCCAAAGGGGGCCGACCCTTATCCCTTGTATTATCCTCATGTTTTTAGGAATGCTTGTAAGTACATGTGTCAATCCATGCATTGCCATGTGAGACCTACTAGTAGTAAGGTGATGACACCTCTTACACTCTCTCCCATGAACCTCAAGTATATATACCCTTCCTTTCACCCCTTAGTGAAAATTTTCGAATCTAACCACCTCCATGCTATTCGATATCGTGCATATAGTCTTGGTATCATGCTTAGGTGAAGTGGAATAGTGCATAGGCCTTGGGTATCAGCCATAGAAAGTGATATTGGCCATATCATGTTGATATCGGCCATAACAAGTTGATATCGGCCAAACGAAGTGATATTGGCCACAAGTGAAGGGGATATCAGCCACAAGTGAGGGCATATCGTGCATGAGTAGTGAGGTATCATGAAAGGTTCTAAGGAGCTATAAGGATCTCAAGTCTTAACCCTAGGGTGGGGCCATGATCATCTTCAACCTTGGATTGAAGCATGGATCTAGGGTTATGATCTTCCTTTCTTTTCTTCTTCACCAAGTTCTTAAGTATGGCGATTCCTGTATATGAAGGAGTTGTGAACAAGCCTTGGATATTTGATAAGTCATCTTCAACCTTAGGAACGTGAAGCTTTGGAGCTTGGAGCTTTATAGTTGTTCTTGAGGCGGGTTATATAACTTGAACCCAATTATATTATTATGCACTTTCAATTTTTTCATACTTGTTGAACTACTTGCAATTTCGATTTCTTTTGAATAATTGATGATCCTTTGAGTTCTCAAAGCTTCATGGGACTTTTGTCCATGAATTAGAACAGTAAGAACAAGAGTCTATAGGTTGATGGTGATGACATCATCAAGGATAAAGTGATATCAGTTTGAAGCGTACACCTCTTTGCCCGATATGGTGTGAAGCACACACACACCTCTTGGCCCGATATGGTGTGAAGCACACACAAACCTCTTTGCTCGATATGGTGTGAAGCACACACACACTTCTTTGCCTGATATGGTGTGAATCACACACACACCTCATTGCCCGATATGGTGTGAAGGACACACACACCTCTTTGTCCGATATGGTGTAAAGCACACATACACATCTAAAGTGATATGGGTAGCAAGCATACACCTCTTTGGCCGATATGGTGTGAAGCATACACACACCTCTTTTCCCGATATGGTGTGAAGCACACACACACCTCCTTGCCCGATATGGTGTAAAGCGCACATACACCTCTAATGTGATATGGTAAGCACATATACACCTCTAAAGTGATATGGTAAGAAAGCATAAACCTCTTGCCCGATATGGTAATCACACATACACCTCTAAAGTGATATGGTAAGAAAGCATACACCTCTTTCCCGATATGGTAATCACACATACACCTCTAAAGTGATATGGGTAGAAAGCATACACCTCTAACCCGATATTGGGTTAAGCATACACCTCTGGGACGATATGGTGTTCAGCACACATCTCTAAAACAATATGGTGGGTAACCCAATACACTAGATGACAAAAGTGTTAAGGTGGCTAATACACTAGAAAATGTGATGTCCAATACACTAAAGTATGGTGTGGCCAATATCTTCAAGAGAGGTGAGGACGTTACACTAATGTATGGTGAAGGTGACACACCATATGATTGATAAGGTTGATTGCTTTATGGGTAAGGGTATGAGGGATATGATGATGTCTAGCCTAATATACACCTAACCCAATACATGTGTTCAACTTGACATACATGATTCAACCTGATACACCTTGTAAAGGTGAGGGTAAAACAATCTTAGGAGTGATGAGTGTAATACCAAATAAGGGTGTGGTTAATACTTTGATAGGTGAAACACCTAAAGTGGTTTATAATGGTCAACCTTATATCAACAATGCCTTAACTCGAGATGAGTCCATATCACTTGATGATAGTTGGATAATTCAAATACAGGATAAATGTGATGAGTTAGTGCATAAAGTATTAGGATGGAATATACCCTAATACAAGATAAGTGGATGAACTTAAGGAAGTTAAATGTGATGAGGGAGTGATACACCAAGGCATGATAAATATCATATCCAACACATCAAGGATGACATACCTTGATATTTTTGGATGAGTAACACATGAAGTGTGTCATGTCGATTGTTAGATTAAGATGTAATGAGTTTAATGCACTTTGATAAGTGTAGGATAATATACCTTGACAAAGGGTTAAGCCATGTTAATAAAGTATGGTGTAATCAACATGCTAGTGAGTATGAGAGAGAAACACATACTTTGTGTTGATAATCAGTTAATAATAAATGATGAGAATGAATAAGTATGATTGAATACTTATGATTTCAATGTATGCTCCTAGATGTGTGGAGTGATGAATTAGGGTTTGTATTAATAATATGAACTTGAAACCCTATTCGGATATAAAGGGAAACCCTAACCCTAATAATGGCCTTGTGAGCCATGTGTAAAGTTGTTGCCTAGTTAGAGGTGACAAGATGTTCAATGGCCTTGTGAGCCATGAAAAATAGTTGTTTCCTAGTGAGAGGTGACAATATGTTCAATGGCTTTGTGAGCTATGTAAAATAGTTGTTGCCTGGTGAGAGTTGACCAGATGTTTAAATGGTCCTTGTGAGCCATGTGTATAGTTGTTTCCTAGTGAGAGGTGACAAGATACTTAATAAAACCATGTGAAATATGTGAAATTTTTGTACAACAAGTGAAATGAATGCCTTGGTCTGAGGACCTAAAGGTAATGGTTACCTATCACAGAGGTAACAATGTTGTGTGGTGATCTAAGGGTTTGAATACTGAGATCCAGTAATCATGATGATGATGATGTGAAGGGCTGATAATTCCTAGTAATGTGATAAGGGACTGAGATCCCAAGTGTTATGCATCTAAATGTGTTCTTGAGATTTGAAAATTACATGATAAATGTATTAAAGATTTCTTTGTAGCATTTGTTTATGATTGATGCTTATAACTTTCTTGATGCTAAAAGAATACTGTAATGCACTGAATATATCACTAGAAACCATAAAACGTTTCCTTGACCATAGATCTATCAGCATTAGGATTTGTTGAATGGTGAAACGGGTTCCCCGCGGCATAACCCAGAGTGCATATTTTTGAATATGTGGGGGCGTAAGTATAAATGGATGGCCATGTGTGAGTCGATCCCCTTACAAACTCGAAATAAATAGGGATTTGGATGTGTGCCATATCCTACCTTGAGTGTGACTTTGGTCGTAGACTCTATGTTGAGCATGGTGAACTGGCTCGTGGCTCAGAGTATGGCTATATGCCATGACTTAGTAATTTCATAACTAGGGACAATTGTTAGTAGATGTTCCCCTAAGAGAGTACATGCTGACGCAGTAGCTCTGAGCGAAGATGCCTAGTACCCTAGCACGCTCCATTTGTAGATTGACATGAGATGTCACTGCCAGTAGTCTCCTACTATCTGAGACAGGTGAGGTCTTGGCAGTCGGCTCTTTCAATGACCTTGTATGGTACCGGCTTGTGAGAAGTTTGTGGTCGGTTGGAGATGAATGGGGTATACTTCATCTCCTTAGAGCATAGGTGTGATTGTAAAATATGATCAGTCATGTAGCATATTTGTTTAAGGATCGAATACAGAAAACATTGTTTGATGCACAATTCAGTTTTACATCTTATCTTGATAGATGTTATTTATATTTCTTAACATTCTTGTAAAGTAAATAAATTGTTTATTACTCTACCATGGGTAGATGCATCATTTTCCTTAAGTAAAGGGATTACTTTTTTCCTATTCATACAGTGATTAATCCTGCCTGTTAATATAACAAAACCTCTGCTCAGTTTTATAATGCCTATCTATGATAATAATATGCTCGGCGGAGAGTTATATCTATCATTGGGACAATTGTATCACCTTGTGAGATCCACAATTTTTAGGTGGACATGCATGAGGAGGTGAAGACCTTTCTATAGAGAAGGAACAATAGCTGGGGCAGTGGTAACAGCTCAGGTTGAGTGTACTATCTATCGTGTCTTGTAGATATAATTCCTATGTGTCATCTTTGTATTCTCAGGTCCTTGGAGTCAGTTCGTAATGGTTTCATGAACAATTTGAGGATTTTGGCTTGAATGCCTTGAGGTTTTAAGGTGCTGCAGTATATGTGTTGATAGAGAGATTGTTATATATTGTCCTCGATATGAGAAGAAACGGTGTTTGTGCAATATGAATCGTGATATGTATATGTTTTGGACCTTTCAGTAAGAGTTTCCCGGAAGAGAATCTACTTGCAATTGGTTTTATATTTTAGTGATTTTTGTTAGTCTACTATTTATGATTATTCTGCATTAATTAGTAACAATTTGGCTGTCGGTTTGGTGGTAGTCGTTACAGATAGAATTTATTAATTATTTTTTATTATTTGCAAAACCATTGATCCTATTTTGGCATAACGTCTCTAGCTTCTTGGTCTCCCAAGATTGAGGGTTACCGAGGGGTGGGGCCATTACAATTGGAATCAGAGCATGGTTTTCCATTAAACTCTAATAATAACTAAATATTACTAACTCTTTAGAACCCAAGAGAATTATGAGAGGATTTTCTAATGATGGAGGTGTCTAGAAAATGATCACAATCTGGGGGGTTGGAAAAATTTTCCTCCACCCCGCTCGTCGGTCTATGAGGACTCTCGGATTTGGTGTGACCGCCTAGCTGAAATCAGAGGATTGGGCTCCAAATAAGATACCTCTAGGTCTTCTCATCTGAGTTTGTCCCTTCTTTATCTCTTTTCTCTAGAAAAATTTTAGGTGCTTAGGGGTTCTCTGTCTCCACCCCCTCCTATGTTGGGAATTCAGGTGTTAAGGATTAGGGAATCCTCCACCAAAAAGAAAAATTCATGTAATTAAGATGACATGGATGTAAGTTTAAAGCATTTATATATCTTTTGAGGTTATAAAATTTTGGTTAAATGATTTTAACTTGTGTATATCAACATGGTCTGTATCAAGACGGTAGTTGTTCCCTATGAGTCAATCGATAACCCTTTTGGGGGTAGGCCTACCCGCAAGAGGAGCGGATCTTCTGAGAAGATGTGGAGAGACTGTGGTGACGAGTCTTTGAGGAAGAGGACGAGACCTGAGTAAGACTCAGGGGAAGGCTCAGATCCTAAGCCTGATCCATTCGACCGCATGGATGAGGATGACGACTAGAAAGAGGGACCAGAGGGAGAAGTCAATACCAAGATTCACACTACCACAAACCCTGGGCATGTTGTGGTGGTTCATACACCTGACGTCCTCTAGATGGAGCAGCAAAAGAAGTTGACCATGGCCAGCAGTGCTTTATCCCTCATGGACACCGTCAGAGGTGAAGATGGAGGGCCTCTACCCGTTCATTCTAGACTTGGATCCACCATCCTGGACTTCGTGAAACTGATCATAGAGAAGTTTGGGGAGAGGACAAGATGGAAGTCATCGATCGAACTTATACTTGGATGTTTGTGGTCAAGAATGGGCTATGCATGGTGGAGGTTCAATCGAATGAGAAGGTATTGTTTGCTACCCATATTCTGGAAGGAGCATCTAAGATATGGTGGGAGAACCAGATCACATGTCGAGACCAAAATGAAGATCCAATGGCTTGGATGGATTTCAGAACCATCTTCTCTGCCAAGTTCATGCCCACGTCAGCCAAGAAGGAGAAAGAGAAGGAGTTCACCTTCCTTGTACAAGGAAACCTCTCCGTTGCAGACTACGCTCGCAAGTTTCACCTATTGGAGCATTTTAGGTACATGATGATAGAGGAGATGCGGGTGGATCACTTTGTGGAGCATCTATACCCCACCATCAAGCCTCATGTGATGGGGAGTAAGTCGACGACCTTTGTCGAGGCCTACAACACTGCCCTGAGCATGGAGAAGGAAGTGATTCCTATGATCAACCCATCTAAGGGGTACTTGGGCTATGATGAAGGAACTGTTGGACAGAAGGATGATCACAAGAAAGGACTAGGGCATAACAAAGACAAGGGAAAGCATGGAGATAAAAAGGAAAGCCACACGGTGAGAGCCATTTTTAGAAGTTCCATACCTGTAGACAAACACAACCTGGGAAGTTCTGCTTCGAGAAGAATTTGTGCTTTTGTTTCCAGCAGGAGGAACACTTCATCTCCAACCTTCCTCTATCTAATCTGAGACGTCTAGGTCCTGTGGCGGCACAATCAGTGGTAGTAGCACCCCCAGCAAGAGTTGGTGCACTAGATGCAGGTCCACCTATTAGAGAGAGGAGGCATGCCTGAGTTTTCACCATAAAAAATGAAGATGCTCATGCCAATGCTAATTGGTTGATAGAGAGTAATAACCCTTAGAGTTTTCCTTTCTTCCAAGTTTAATCATGTTGTAGTCTGATAAAAATTATGTAGGCATGCTTGAAGTCAACGGACAAGATGTAAAAGCTCATTTTGATTCTAGTTCTACTAATACTTTCATTTTGAGAAATCTGGCAACTATGCTTTATTTGGAAATTAAGGATTTAGGTTATGTTTTGGATGTCACAACCCTGAGTGGTCAGATATATATGTTTCTTTTGAAAAAACCCATATTTACTATTAAGTACATGAGTCACGAGCTTCCTACTAACTTCATCCTCCTCAATATGAATGATTTTGATGTGATCATTGGTATGGATTGTCTTTACACCTGTAGAGCATAGATTGACTATAGGAAAAAGAAGATCCTTATTAGAAAACATGGTCACCCTAACTTTGCCATTCAAGTATAGAGAGATGTGACTACCAGCCTATATGTGTTGGCTCTGAAGGCTGAGCAGATGATAACCAAAAGGTTGTCAAGCGTTCCTAGTAGTAGTCACCGAGCTAAGCCTAAGGTGAGATGCCTAGAGGAGATAGAGGTAGTCAGGGAGTATGCTGATGTTTTTCCAGATGATCTACCTGGGATTCCCCCTGAGAGAGGTGGACTTTTTGATATAACTATCTCCTCAGACAAACTTTATATCTAAGGCACCCTACAGGATGGCCCATGCTGAGTTGCTCAAGTTGAAGAAACAATTACAAGAACTACTAGATAAAGGTTTCATTAGACCTAGTACATCACCATGCGAAGCACCAGTCCTTTTTGTGAAGAATAAGGATGGGTCGCTTAGGATGTGTATCAACTACCGTATGATCAATCAGGCTACCATTAAGAACAAGTATCGTTTACCCCGTATAGATGACCTCTTTCACCAACTCAAATCTGCTTGAGTTTTTTCCAAGATCAATTTGAGGTATGGGTACCACCTTGTGTGATTCAAGAGTGAGGACATCCCAAAGATGGCTTTCCAAACCCATTATGGCCACTATGAGTTTGTGGTTATGCCTTTTTGGTTGTCCAATGCACCTAGTGTGTTTATGAATCTCATGAATAGTGTGTTCCAGACTTTCCCTTACTCATTTGTCATAGTGTTCATAGAGGACATTCTGGTTTACTCTGATGACCTAGAGAAATACTATGACCACTTGGGTAAAGTCCTTGATATCTTGATAAAGCAAAAGTTCTATGGGAAATTGTTGAAGTGCAAGCTTTGGATAGAATGTATCATGTTCCTTGGACACATCATCTCTAGAGGTACAATCGTTGTGGATCCAGCCAAAGTGTCAGTTGTCTGAGAGTGGCCAGCACTGAAGAACCCCTCAGAGATCCACAGTTTATTGGGATTGGTCGGATACTATCGATGCTTCATAAAAAATTTCTGAAAGACTACTTTTTTACTCACCAAGCTTAATTACCCAAAAGGATGAGAAGTTGGTGTGGTCCGACGTATGTGAAGCTCAATTCTAAGAGTTTATGGAGAAGTTGACCACAACTCCAGTGTTGACCTTACCATCTGGAAATGAGGGTTTTATGATGTTCAACAATGCATCAAAGATGGGACTTGGATGTGTGTTGGAACGAAATAAGCATGTTGTTGCATATGCCTCCCGGTAGCTCAATCCCAATGAGGTGAACTACCCGACGCATGATTTAGAGTTGGCCTCTATCATTAATGCCTTACAGATCTGGTGGCACTATCTATATGGAGTTACCTTCGAGATCCTCACCGACCATAAGAGTTTGAAGTATCTTCTGACACAGAGAGATCTGAATATGTGACAATGATGGTGGATGGAGTATATGAATGATTATGACTTCACCATCACCTATCACCCAGGGAAAGCTAATATTGTAGTTGATGCTCTTAGTTGGAAACAACTCACTATGCAGATGTTTGGTCTATCCAGTAGATGAAACTGGAAGAGCTTTTGGAGTGGGCTCCACAACTATTAGAAGATCGAGTTTGTTTGGTTAACATTTAGATAAAATCAGACTTGTTGAGCGAGTTAGTGGTTGCTCAGATGGCCAATTCATAACTTGGTAAGATGAAAGGCTTGTTAGAGAAGCTGCAAAACCATCTCTCAGTGGGAGTATATGGTGGAATCTGCTACAAGAATCATATTTGGGTTCCTAAGCATTCACCTTTTAAGGATCATATCTTGCAAGAAGCTCATGGTTCCAAGTACACATTACACCCAGGCATTGCTAATGTAACACCCTGACCTGGGTTATGGCCTAACCCTAGATGTTTTGCTTAAGTAAGCTTCTTGCAACTTGTTCTTATCTTTTGGGAAAAATAATTAAGGCCTTTGTGAATTTTATTCTCAAAATTGTGCTTATATGCACACTATGTGTGCATTATATGATAATCTAAGTGGAAAGTACAATTTACCCAAGATAAGGGTCAGGTTGCAAATGTTACATGTTGAATATATTGTAAGTGTTTAGCATGATATTTTTTTTCATGAAAGAGAATGTGATGCTAAGTGGTGGCTTGTACAAATCCTAAACCCTAAGAGAGATCTTGTGTAAATAATGCTAAGAGCTTGGTGCATCAATTATGGTACATTTGCAATATGTACAAAATGTAGGGTTAAATGTGTAATGTATCACCTTAATAGTGTTTTTACTCTTACTTAGTGTTATCTAGAGGAAAGGTAAATAAGGAGACAATATGTTTGAAGCATCTTGAAGTGTTGGTACTCCTAATAACGAAGGAAACAAGAAAATGCATAAGTTGAAGTTATACACATGAGCCGCATCGATTGTGGACTAAGGAAAGGAGCCCCTATCGGCTATAGAGCCATAAGGAGAGAATCCTATTGGTTTGTGGATCTTTGGTTTGGCCATAACGGGCAAGGAACTTCAAGGAAATATTGAAGCATCGATTTGCAATTTGCCTTGGAAATGATGAAGTTTAATATACTAATAAGATAGTGGAAAAAGGCTTGCCCTAGGAGACAACTCAAGAGCTGCCCCTTATATTTTATTTATCATTTTTGCATGGCATTATAATGGTGGCATGCATGCAAGAGTATGTGTCAACCTTGCATGGCTATGTGGCATGAAACATCTTATGTTATTGACACCTATGGCACTCTTTTCTATTAACCTCAAGTATAAATACCATGACCTTCATTTGTTTGAAAGATTTTCGGATCTAGCAAGTGCCCTTTTCTCTTGTATCATGCAACACCCCTTCTTGTGTCTCCCATAGTGAAGAGAGTTGAGTGGTATCGGCCAAAGAGGAGAGATATCGGCCAAGGAAGGTTGAAGTAATCAATTAAGGTGATATCGCCCGAATGATGAAGGATATCGTGCGAGAGCTTGGAGCCCTAGTCTTGGAGCTTGGAGAAGGTCCATCTTCAACCTTGAGACTTGAGGAAGTGAAGCTTGAAGCTTGGAATCTCTTTGAAAGGCGGGTTATATAACTTAAACCTCAATAATATTATCCTTTCTTCAATATTATTCAATTTGCTGATTGTTTGCAAATTAGGGTTTCCTATGATCAATTGATGAAATCATGAGTTCCAAAATGAAATTAGGATTGTTATCCATAGTTTTGAATTAGATTAATGATATTGATGTTGATGATGATGACATCATCATTGGATACCCGACATGAGTTGATTACTCTTGAACAACCCGATATGGGTTGAAGATCTTGCAACCCGACATGGGTTGAAGACTTAGGAAAACTGATCTGGGACCCAACATGTAGACTTGCCTGATATGTCAGTTAGTCATAGTAGGTCTTATGGATGATATGAAGGATCCTTATCTATCACTTGTATTTAGTACAAAGGAGAAACAATACCTTGTGCCCAATATGAGTAAAACCCTAAGATGAAGATGTGGAGCCTGATATGCTCTTCGACCTTTAAAATACGATATACCTCCATTGTGTTGAAGGATCAATTTGGTATCCATCTTGTCAGGATTTTAGAGTAAGAGTTCTTATCATTATTGGGCACATGATATGGTCATGAGGTATCACTTAATATGGGTACCCAATATGGTTCCCAACATCTTGCCGGATATGGTGCCCAACATCTTGCCCGATATGGTAACCTAAGTGGGTACATGATATGGTAACTCAAGTGGATGCACAATATGGTAACCTATGTGGGTACACGATATGGTAACTCAAGTGGATGCATGATATGGTAACCTATGTGGGTACTCGATATGGTAACTCAAGTGGATGCACGATATGGTAACCTAAGTGGGTACACGATATGGTAACTCAAGTGGATTCACGATATGGTAACCTAAGTGGGTACACGATATGATAATCTAAGTGGATGCATGATATGGTGATCGGGGATATGCCCTATACCCGATATGAGGATGTGGATATACCACATGATCAAATTGAATACTTGAAAAAATGATATAGCTATCCTCAAATACAATAGAATGACATTATCAAACATGCTACTTGACATGGTAGGCATGTCCTAAATTATTAAGATTAACCAAGTGATAAATATGATCTATGTAATATTGAGATACAATGAGCTTAACTCGTTTGATATTGATAAGGTTGTAAACCTTAAAGATGTGAACTAAGTGATTTACATCCTAGTGAGAATGAGAGAGAAACTAAAACTTGAAAGATAAGTATGTGATTAGAATACACTAATACTCCTGAGATGAGTGGAGTATGAGTTAGGGAATGGTCATTTCTAATGAAATCTTAAAACCCTAATTGGTTAATTATAATCCAAACTCATTAGGGAGGATGTGTTCCTTAGTACTTCATGGTTAGAATCACATGTTGAGATGGTTGATAAAATGATATGATCATCCTGCAAGTAATAAGCATGGCTAGGTAAGAGCTATGTGGCCATATGATATAGACTCAATGAGCTATGTGGACTATGTGAACAATTACTTGGGCCTGAAGACCTAGAGGTAATAATCATCTGCTAAGTTATGATAATACTTAGTGATGAATTAGGGGTTTGAATACCCAAGTATGATGGAGATATAAGATTGAGATTTTAAGTGATTTATATGTCTCAGTGAATATGAAAGTGCTTGATAGGTGCAATTATGCTTTTCTTGTAGCATTTGATATAATGTTTGATAGAAACATTGGTTGATGAATTAGTAATTTCATACATCTTGATAAAATAGACGTTATACATGTTCTTTATATTTCTTTTAAAGTAAAAAGATGCTTTATAATTATGTCCAATTTTATATTATTTCCTTTGATAATAATATTGTTGGTAGAGAGTTATATCTCTCACTGGGACATTAGTCTCACCCCGTGGGATCCATAATTTTTAGGTAAAATGCGGACGAGGGACTAAGAATCAGACTGCAGAAGAAGGAGCGTATCAGCAAGGATCATAGTTGTATCTCAGGATTCATTGCTTAGGGCAATGTAGTTTGCACTAGGAATGGGTGCAAGGGATCAAGCAGGGGAAGAACGAGTGCCTGAGAATTCCCATCTTGACCTAATCAAGATAAGTGAATCCAGCTTTTTATGCTTTTGTTGGGTAGGTTAGGACAACAGTGATGCATATAGTAGACTGGATAATAGCATTACAACCTAGGATACCAGTCCTCAATGTAGAAACTTTGGGTTTTGAAAAGAGTTCTGGTATGACATAGTCATGCCAAATAATGGGAAATGAGGAAAAGTTAATATATGGTGAGAAAATAGATTCTGCCATAAGTATAGATAGTTGGTACACTGTGATGGTAGTGCCCAAGGAGGGGCAATAAGCTGAGAATTAAGGAGAAGTCCCTATAATTCTAGAAAAATTTGCCTAGTTGTTCAGAAAGACCAGAGTTTTTGGTGCCACTAAAGCAATAAATGCTTTGTGCACCGGAGTAGTAGTCACTAAGGAAAGGCAAAAGTCCTAACCTTCCACTTGTAAGAGCTTCTGACTTAGCTTTTACATCGGTAATATGACCGATAAGACAATGGTATGAGAATAAAACATGTTATAGATACAGACATGTTGAGTATACTAAACCCTTTTAGTTTAAAAGAAGGGAGGAAATAACCCAACAACGGAGGAAGACTCGGCAGGGCGTACGAAAGTTACATCCCAACAAAGTAAAAAGGTAAAAGCAACGACATGAAACAACTAGACTCTATGTGTTGAGTCATCCTGATGTGGTAGATGACTGTGAGGGTAACAGTTAGATAAAGCTTTTCCATTCTGGTACGCCTTCATTTGATATTATCTGATAAACATACGGGGGATTGGTGTTATTGAATTCTCCATTGATTGCCCTATGGGAACATAGGGGAGAAATGATGAAAACTAGAATTTATATTATGTTCAATATTTTTTTAAATGCTTTATGTGAAAAAGGATGAGGTATAGAGGTAATTCCTGGAGAAAATATAGGGATGCTAAATCTTATGCATTGATGATATAAAATGTAAGGAATAGATTGTTATCTCTCTGATTACTCCAACTAAGTAGTCAGATTGAGACAATCTAGTAAACCTAACAAGACTAGAAATATGACATTGGTGTTTTCATCACATCCTAAGGGCAGTAAATTGGAATTTGAGATAATCTCAGATCAACCTGTGTGCATGAGGAAATAAAAATTATAATCCTCATGGTAAAAGGAAGGAGAATGAGGGAGATGATCCATGTTCAATAAAGTCTATGCAAATAGTAAGGATCTTTTCCATAATATGGAGACAAAAAATGTGATAAAATTGTAGAATGTTCATAAACATGTTAGACAAAAACAATGAAAGGAATGAAACTAAATTGGGATTGCTAAGTGGACTTTCCCATCTAAATAGGGATTGCTAAGTGGACTTTCCCGACTAAATAGGGATTGCTATGTGTACTTTCCCAACTAAATAGGGATTGCTAAGTGTACTTTCCCAACTGAATAGGGATTGCAAGTGTACTTTCCCAGCTATATAGGGATTCCTAAGTGTACTTTCCCAACTAAATAGGAATTGCTAAGTGGACTTTCCTAACTATACATGGATTGCTAAGTGGACTTTTCCAACTACATATGGGTTGTTAAGTAGACGTCCCTAATTAATAACGATTGCTAAGTGGACTTCCTCAACTAAATATATGTCTCGTTTTTGGTGAAAAACCCTATGTAATGATGGGGTGATAAAAAGGAATATGTTCCTTTATGTTCTTTCCTTTCATGGACATGGTAATCATGTGAGTCTTATGACACTTGATGTGCATGAATTAGAAGTGTTCATTTGATGGGTACTTGGAAAAGTATTAGTTCATTTGCGACTTTGGTTCCAAAAATTAAGATATGTGTAATGTATATAATGTCTCAAGATTAAAGAAAAGACCCTTCTGTATGTTTAACTTTGGTATTAGCTATAGGGAGATGGAAATTATTAGGCTGTGATGAGTTTTTAACACATGTGAAAGATACCAAGATGAGGAATTCTGGTACCAAGATGTGTCACATGGTATCAGAGATTAATAATATAATTCTCAATAAGATGAGTAATGTTTGGTAACTTAGAAGGGCCAACCTTAAGATAACTATAGTATAGAGATCATATGTTAGGGATTTATGGTCCACATAAACATAACATCGATAAGGAGGTACTAATTGAAGGAACAATTGTAGAGTCCTTTTAAGAAAAAAACTTATCAAACTAAAAATGATTCCTTAAAAGTATCCCTATCTAAATCTGTTGAGGCAATTTACACATAACTTCTAGAGATACCTCCAAGATAAGTTATTCTTTGACCAATAAACTCTCTTTATAATAAGAAAATAAAACAGCTAACGAAATAGTTGATACAAGTGAGAAAGCTAGTGTGGAACCAACGGATTAGACTGGTACAACAGAGGTATGATAAGACTTGTAACCTCATATGATGGATAGAATGTAACTCTAGTCCTGGAAGGACAATTGAGTACAACATATTCTATGATAATCATGTGTGAAAGAAACTTGTGTTGGTCAAAGATCTGTACTATCTCCATGACATCAAGGTGTTTTGTGGACACTTGATGATATGATGCATGAACAACAACTGACTCCCTTTATCTGGGATTTCGGGGACGAAATCCTTGTTAGGGGTTGTAACACCCCTGACCTGAGTTATGGCCTAACCCTAGATGTTTTGCTTAAGTAAGCTTCTTACAACTTGTTATTATCTTTTAAGAAAAATAATTAAGGCCTATGTGAAGTCTATTCTCAAAATTGAGCATATATGCAAGTTATGTGTGCATTATATGATAATCTAAGCGGAAAGTACAATTTACCCAAGATAAGGGTCAGGTTGCAAATGTTACATGTTGAATATATTCTAAGTGTTTTGCATGATATTTTATGTCATGAAAGAGAATGTGATGCTAAGTGGGGGCATTTGCAAAGCCTAAACCCTAAGAGAGATTTTGTGTAAATAATGCTAAGACCTTGGTGCATCAATTATAGTACATTTCCAATATGTACAAAATTTAGGGTTAAATGTGTAATTTATCACCTTAATTGTGTTTGTACTCTTACCTAGTGTTATCTAGAGGAAAGATAAAGAAGGAGACAATATGTTTGAATCATCTTGAAGTGTTGGTACTCCTAATAATGAAGGAAATAAGAAAATGCATAAGTTGAAGTTATACACATGAGGCATATCGATTGTGGACTAAGGAAAGGAGCCCCTATAAGACATAGAGCCATAAGAAGAGAATCCTATAAGTTTATGTAGCTTTGGTTTGGCCATGATAGGCAAGGCACTTCAAGGAAATATTGAAGCATCGATTTGCAACTTGCCTTGGAAACGATGAAGTTGAATATAATAATAAGATAGTGGAAGAAGGCTTGACCTAGGAGACAACTCAAGAGCCGCCCCTTATATTTTCTTTATCATTTTTTCATGGCAAGATAATGGTGTCATGCATGCAAGATTATGTGTCGACCTTGCATGGCAAGGTGGCATGAAGCATCTTAAGTTAGTGACACCTATGACACTCTTTTCTATTTACCTCAAGTATAAATACCTTGACCTACATTTGCTTGCATGATTTTCAGATCTAACAAGTGCCCTTTTCTCTTGTATCATGCAACACCCCTTATTGCGTCACCCATAGTGAAGAGAGCTTAGTGGTATCGGCCAAGGAGGAGAGATATCGGCCAAGGAAGGTTGAAGTAATCAATTAAGGTGATATCACCCAAATGATGAGGATATCATACAAGAGCTTGGAGCCCAAGACTTGGAGCTTGGAGAAAGTCCATCTTCAACCTTGGGACGTGAGGAAGTGAAGCTTGAAGCTTGGAAGCTCTTTGAAAGGCAAGTAATATAACTTAAACCCTTCAATTTTATTATCCTTTCTTAAATATTATTCAATTTGATGATTGTTTGCAAATTAGGGTTTCCTATGATAAATTGATGAAATCACGAGTTCTAAAATGTAATTAGGATTGTTATCCATAGTTTTCAATTAGATTAATGATCTTGAAGTTGATGATGATGACATCATCATTGGATACCCGACATGAGTTGATTACTCTTGAACAACTTGATATGGGTTGAAGATCTTGCAAACTGACATGGGTTGAAGACTTAGGAATATCGATATGGGACCCAACATGAAGACTTGATCGATATGTAGGTAAGTCATAGTAGGTCTTATGGACAATTTGAAGGATCCTTGTCTATCACTTGTACTTAGTACAAAGGAGAAACAATACCTCGTGCCCGATATAAGTAAAACCCTAAGATGAAGATAAGGAACCCGTTATGCTCTTTGACCTTTGAAACCCGATATACCTCCTTTGTGTTGAAAGATCAATTTGTTATCCATCTTGTCATGATTTGATAGTAAGAGTTCTTATCATTATTGGGCAGACGATATGGTCATGATGTATCACTTAACATGGGTACCCGATATGGTGTCGAACATCTTGCCTGATATGGTGCCCAACATCTTGCCCGATTTGGTGCCCAACATCTTGCATGATATGGTAACCTAAGTGGGTACACGATATGGTAACTCAAGTGGATGCACGATATGGTAACCTAAGTGGGTACACGATGTCGTATCTCAATTGGATGCACAGTATTGTAACCTAAGTGGGTACACGATATGGTAACTCAAGTGGATGCATGATATGGTAACCTATGTGGGTACATGATATGGTAACTAAAGTGGATGCATGGTATGGAAACCTAACTGGGTACACGATATGGTAACCTAAGTGGATGCACGATATGGTGATAGGGGATATGCCCTATATCTGATATGAGGATGTGGATATACCACATGATCAAATTGCATACTTGACAAAATGATATATGTATCCTCAAATACAATAGAATGACATTATCAAATATGCTACTTGACATGGTAAGCATGTCCTCAGTTATTAAGATTTATTAAGTGATAAATATGATCTATGTAATATTGAGATACAACGAGGTTAACTCATTTGATATTGATAAGGTTGTAAACCTGAAAGATGTGAACTAAGTGATTTACATCCTAGTGAGAATGAGAGAGAAACTAAAACTTGAAAAATAAGTATGTGATTAGCATACACTAATACTCCTGAGATGAGTGCAGTATGACTTAGGGCATGGTCATTTCTAATGAAATCTTAAAACCCTAATTGGTTAATTACAACCCAAATTCATTACGGAGGATTTGTTCCTTAGTACTTCATGGTTAGAATCATATGTTGATATGGTTGATAAAATGATTTGATAATCATGCAAGTAATAAGCATGGCTAGGTAAGAGCTATGTGGCCATATGATATAGACTCAATGAGCTATGTGGACTATGTGAACAATTACCTGGGCCTGAAGACCTAGAGGTAATAATCATCTGCTAAGTGGTGATAATACTTAGTGATGAATTAGGGGTTTGAATACCCAAGTATGATGGAGCTATAAGATTGAGATTCTAAGTGATTTATATGTCTCAGTGAATATGAAAGTGCTTGATAGGTGCAATTATGATTTTCTTATAGCATTTGATATAATTTTTGTTAGAAACATTGGTTGATGAATTAATACTTTCATACATCTTGATAAAATAGACGTTATATATGTTCTTTATATTTCTTTTCAAGTAAATAGATGTTTTATAATTCTTTCCAGTTTTATATTATTTCCTTTGATAATAATATTGTTGGCAGAGAGTTATATCTCTCACTGGGACAATAGTCTCACCCCATGGGATCCACAATTTTTAGGTAAGACGCGGACGAGGGACTAAGAATCATATTATAGAAGAAGAAGCGTATCAACAAGGATCATAGTTGTATCTCAAGTTGAGCACAATGTCTATAGTGTCTTGTAGATAGAATTCCTATGTGTCGTCTTTGTACTCTCAGGTCCTTGGGAGATAGTCTTAGTGTTTTTCACAAGCAACTTGAGATTTTGGTTTGCTTATCCCGAGGATTTTATGTTATTACTGTGTGTATTAAACCAAAGCAGCTAGTACTTGTTATCCTCGAGAAGAGACAGAATACTTAATGTATAATGTGTACCATGTGTATATGAGGCTTTGGTTCTTTATGTAAGAGTTTACCACGAAGATAGATCTATGTGCAAAATGGTTTTAATTTTAGTTATTTTTTTGTTAATCCTCTTTTTATGGTTATTCCGCTTAATTAGTATTGATTTGGTTATCAGTTTGATGACGGTCGTTATAGCTAAGATGTTTAAGGATCTGCAGTTATACTTCTGGTGGCCAGAAATGAAGAAAGTCATAGCAGCATATGTGGCCAGTTGTCTCACATGCCATATGGTGAAGGCCAAACACCTACAACCTGGCAGACAATTACAGTCAATTGAGATTCCCGAGTGGAAATGGGAACATATCACCATGGATTTTATGGTGGGTCTCCCTAGGATCCAGAGAGGTCATGATGTGATATGGGTTGTGGTAGATCGCCTTACCAAGTCAGCACACTTCCTTTCCTTAAAGACCATTGCCAAGGTGTACATCAGGGAGATAGTACAGTTGCATGGTGTACCAGGTTCGATTATTTCTGATCGAGACCCAAAGATTACTTCCAAGTTATGGAAGCAGGTGCAATAAGATCTTGATACAAGGTTAACATTCAATACGACATATCACCCTTAGACTAATGGACAATCAGAGAGGATGGTTCAGGCATTTGAAGATATATTGAGAGCATGTGTGCTCGATTGAGGTAGATCATGGGAGCAGTACTTTCCCTTAGCTGAGTTTGCATACAACAACAACTACCAATCTAGTATCAATATGCCTCCATATGAAGATCTATAACCTTGTAGGTCACCGCTTCACTGGGATGATGTCAGTGAGAGGGCCTTGTTGAGGTCAGGCGAGCTCTAAGTGTATGCAGATAAAGTCACTTTGATTAAGTAGAGGCTAAAGAGAGCCCAAGATTGACAGAACTCATATGATGATGTGAAGTGTACTGACTTGTAGTTCACTATGGGGGAGCATGTGCTTTTTGAAAATCAAACCGCTCCGAGCTATAGCTAAGAATAAAGGAAAGCTGAGTCCCTGATATGTGGGTCTGTTTGAGGTTTTAGAATGGATTGGTGAAGCTTCATATCATTTGGCATTACCCCCTCAATATAGTATTATGAATGATGTTTTCCATGTGTCCAATCTTAAGCACTATGTGAAGGACTCGAGCCATGTGTTGAGCATTGAACCTATTGAACTCCCAGGGAAGCTGACATACCCTGATTCACTTATGAGGGTACTAGATACCAAGGTGAAAGAGCTCAGAAGTAAGAATATAGAGATGGTAAAGGTTCTTTGGAAGCACCATGGAGAAGATGAAGCCACATTGGAGCTGAAGATAGACATGGAAAAAGCCTATCCTAATTTGTATTATGTATTTCTTGAATTTTGTGGGCAAAATTCTTATAAGGGGGGAGGATGTTATAACCTCAATTTTCATATGTATGGGTTGAAATATAATTTCCCAATAATGTGTATGATTAAGAAATTGTATGATTTAAGTAATTTGAATGGATTTCTTTGATAATAATCCTTCTTGCATAAATGTTTTCGTGTGCCTTATTGAAGTAATAAGTCCAATATGATTAAAAGAGAATAAATATTGAAAGAAATTTAATAATAAGTGAAATTGAGATAATGCTAAGAATAATGTGGAATTCTATAGAAGGATAAGTGTTTGTTTATGTTGTATCTCGGATCCACATGGTTTCTTTTAATAAAAGGAATCCAAATAAAGAAATAAAAGTGAAAGAGAGAGAAAATATGAATAAACTATGCCTTAATATGTGTTAACTTGAATATGAACAAAAGTCCTTTATCCTTTTGAGTTTGGGACTCAGACATTGCACACGTGTAGATAAAGTTAATACAAAGTCTCCCTTAAAATTTGGAAGTAAAAGGATAAACAAGGAGAGAGTTATAGGTTTCATAAGATTCCTAAAGTGAGAGGATAATCATTTGAATACATTTAATGTCACATTCCATTTAGGAATTAATATTTGATTTATCCATGATGTGGGCGATCTAGACTACAGATCTTGTTATCTGGGTCATAGATATCACAATCTGACAACTAGTGTGTATCGTCCTACTCGAGTTAGGACTCGGAGAGGAATAGGAGGTGCCGATCTTACATCTCTATTTTTATGAGTTAGAGAGACTGAGAAAAGTTGGAGATTACTCTGATGAATTTGGGAGGAGTTTTCAGTCCAGGAGGATATAGAACTCGATGCCTTTTGGGACTCTTTCAGAGTTTCCCCAATTGGGATCCTCTTGCCAACCCTGCCCTATATAAAGGGGGTGATAAATCATACTGGAAATCATACAAACCACTCTAGTGAGTCCCGATGAATCCAACAAACACAACCATGCTCTCAATTCAAGATTTGGTCTCGACCTTCACCTCTATCCTGGAGCAGTTCTCACCGGAGATGTAAGGACCCTGACCTGCGTTTAGGGTTTACCCTGTTTGTTTTGCTTAACCTTGGTGGTTTGATGCTTGCTAATCACCTTTGAGTGGTGATTAGGGTTTTGTTGTGCTTTTTCGAGAGTTCGAGGGGCTACTTGCAAATAAATAAAGTTTAGGGTTTTCTGTGCAAGTTTGCCATCTTGTGCGATGTTTCCCTCTCTTTGCTTCCTCTAGGGTTGAGAGGAAGGCTTGGGCTTGTTGTTGAGTTCTTTGGGCCTGAGTTGAGCTTGTTTGGGCCTTGAGGTGCCTTGTTTGGGCTTGGTTGAGCCTTTTGTCAGCCAAAGCTTGCCTTGTGTCGTCCAAGGTGAGTTTGTGTCGACCTAGGGTGAGTGTGTGTCGTCCAAGGTGGTCTTGTGTCGTCCAACACAGAGGCGTGTCGCCCAGTAGCTTGGTTGTGTCGCCCAACAGGAGTTGTTGCTTGTGTTGCCCATGTGCTTGGCCTTGGTTGGTGGACACTTGGTGCATGTATTGGACAAGTGTGTCTTGGTGTGCTAGTGTGTTGTCTTGAACCCTAGGACAAGTGTCCCTTGGGTGGACAACACATAGCATGGTTGTACCTTGGTTTCTCCTCCCCTCCCTCCTATATATGTAGATCTTCTCCTTGCCTTAGTCTCCTTTGATCTTTTGGTCTCTCCTCCACCTTGAGTGCACGATATCCCTCTCCCTCTTTCTTGTGTTGGCCGATACACTCCCTTGGAGTTGAAGTGGTGGCCGATACACCTTTCGGGAGAAGCCTGGTGGATGATAGCTTTGGACCTTGGAGTGCTTTGGAGCTTGGAACTTAAGGCGGGTTGCATAACTTCTAACCGTAACTTCTTTATCTCGTGTTCTTGTTCTTGTTCATAGATTAATAGCTTAGACTTGTACCTTTCTTGAGTTTCCTTTGGTGGCCAATATCCCTCTAGGGTTTTTTGGTTTCTAGTGTACCTTGTGATCTAGGGTTTGTTCTCCTTTGAGTTGGAGGTTGATGGTGACCTAGGGTTGGGCGCTATCCCTTCTTTGTTGGTGTGTTGGACAATATCCTTTTGAGTTGGATGACATGGCACCTTTTTCTTTGAGTTAGATGATATGGTATCCCCTTTGATGGACGATATGTATGCCTTTGGTGGACGACATGATGTGTTCTTGAGGTCGGCCGATACCCTTGCCCATGAGTCAGCGATAGGGTGAGCTAGGGTCATGTTGGTTGATATGTTGGTGACCTTGGTGAACGATAGATGAGCAATGCTCATGTTCTTATCTTGGATGATAGGCCTTTGTATCTTGGTGGGCGACAGGGCCTACTTGGTTGAGTTAATTAGGTTGCACGGCATGCAACAAGGTGCTGCCCGACAGCCGCCCCCTTTGGTCTAGCTTTCCCTTGCACGGGTCACCTTGTCACGCACGGGTAAGCACTTCCCTGCACGCTCAGAAGAGTTACACGCCTAGCGCATCATACCCTTGCACGCCCCTGCGTCGCCCAGTTCTCTAATGCATGGCTCAATGCCCGACACGCCTGCTCTGCCCGGCAGGCTGCTCGCCCGGCACTAGCTGTGTCACCCGACACCTACTCACCCGACTTTCCTCTGCTCGCCCTGCACCCGTGTCGCCCGACACCATGCTGCTCGCTCGACAGGCTCTGCTCACCCGATACCCCTCTGCTCGCCTAGTACTTGTTGCTCACCCGGTATCCAATGCGCCCGATACACACATGCACGCCCGAGCTGCACGCCCGATATGCCTTGCACGCACAACAGTGAGATGCACGCCTGACTTGGTTGCACACCTTGGTTTGAGTAAGGATGAACCCTACCAGAGAAGGTCCTTTTGTGAGGGGTTTGGTACCTTTTTTGAGGGAACTTGGTGTCATGGAAGTGGTCTGGCTAGCAATCACCATTAATATCATTAGTAACTCCTTGCTCACCTAATAAATACGATAATGACGACGATAATGCTTGTGTTATATGTCTCTTTTTAACATGATGTCAAGGATTGGTAAGGTACATGAATAGTTGCATAATAGTGTGTCTTGAGCACACGAATATCAGGTGATGTATAGTGACATTTATAGCAATGATATCTCATGATGATAGGCATAGTCCTTATATCAATGATATGCTTAACCCTAACTGATCTTTGGTAACAAATCCTAGATGTAATCCTATGAATGGTAAGTCCCTTGGTTATTCTCATTGATTATTGAATGGTGCTAACCATGCAGGAAATGCATAGCCAGGTGAAGGGCTATGAGGGATGGTTATATGAGAATACTGGGATGACAGGTGTATTATGATTGATGTTGATCATAATGATGATGCTAATAATGACAGTTTGATATGCATGAAGTAATCCTTGTACTTAATAATTAAATGAGAATGGTGATAGTTACATTAGTAGCTTGCATAATGATAACAATGATAATATTGATGATAGTGCATGGTGACGTCATGGTAGTGGTAACCATAATACTTCTTCTGTATGTTTGAACATCTTGATTATTCATATAATTCTAAGATGATGATAAGCATGAATATGGTTTGTTAATGATGTGCTTAATACACTTGATCACCAAATAATGTCATTGATAAGTATAGCATCTCTAATATCATCTTGTAATAATGAGAATGGTTCTTATGTTAATACTAAGACTATTGCGTATTCTAACCATGTAGGTGATGTTTGGCCATTAAAGGGCTATGAGACATAGGTGATGAGTAACATCACTTTGGTAATTATCATATGAGGTTGTATGTATGATGTGTTTGTCCCATGATGATGATGTGAGCCTTGTGAGGCTGTGACAGTACATGGTGAGGGATCAAAATTCCATGGTATGTGATGATCCTTGAGATGAATCAGGATAAGAGGTGATGTTGAGTCCTTGGGATGGATCAGGTAGATGTGATTACTATAATAACATAATGATGAATTTATATTTACTTACCTTCTGTTATATATTACATAGATACTAGATGATCCTAGAAGAATCATATCATGTAGTGTGCCCTGACCGTAGATTCATCATAGTCGGTAGCTGATTATGGTAAACTGATTGCCTACGGTTTAACCCAGAACGCATATCGTTGAATATGCAGGGTTGCCTGCTAGTGAGGAGGTAAGATTGCAACTTCGGTTGTAGACTCTAGGGCGTGGGTTCAGGATTCGTAACCCAACTATGTGATGAGCATGGTGAACAAGCCCATGACTCAGGATATGTGTCATAAGGAGCATGAATACGTTCATGGCTTAGAGTGTGGTTCATTTCCTTAGGGTATAATAAAATACGTAATGCTGTTATATAATAACTCCTAAGACAAATACAGAACAGTGGTTAAGGCCTCGACTATGTGGTTAATCTGTTATATCTGCGATTACTTCTACATTCCTCAGGTGATGTGACAATATAACTTGTTCTGATAAGCATGATACATAGGGATATATCTTATCTTGCTAATCATGTTCTATTGAGAAATATTTGGTTATATGCTTCTGTATAGCTGGTAAGTTTGTCAGTAAGAATAGCTATGTTTTATATATAGACTGCTCTTGATATACCTGTTGATAGTTAATTGTTGTCATAGTTATCTTGCTGAGGTTCTGTAGTTGCGGTGGGGAGTTATGTTTCCCGCTGGGACAATGTTCAATTGTCTCACTCTGTTGGTTTACACCCTTTTTAGGTGGTCGAGGTAGTCAAGGTGGTGGTCACGGTGTTGCGGTCGCGCAGCCTGACAAGAAGTAGAAGGCAAGAGATGGATATGTTGCTATTTTGGATGTTTTGTCGTAGAGTCTAGAGTCATCCCTGTACTCTCAGGTCCTTGGCGATGTTTTGACATTGTTTTACGATGTACGACCGATGTTGTTTGTATATCCTGCTGCTGGCCGGATGTGGGCCTTTATGTATATAACAGGTAATGAACTCATGGTTATGACAGGATAGTTGTTGATCTAAGCTGTGGACATGTATCCAGGATTGTGTGGATATGTATATAACATGTTTTCTTGCAGGATATGGACTGGAATGTAATATGCTTCTCAGTTTATTGGTTTTCCGCAATCGTTTTTAATTAACCCATGATTTATAATATGTGGTTATGGTGATTTCCGTACGTTTTCGCATAACACCTCGTTATCTGTGTGATAATGGGATGTGTTGCCACAAGTTTGGTATCAGAGCTCTAGGTTCGCTGAGTCTACAGGGATTTAGGACTAGGTTGAGTCTGTTCTTATGAGTTTTTCATATTTTCTTGCAACAACTTTTGCCCTCAGCGGAAGAAAAGTCGAGATGTCTGGAAACCATGAAGAACATGCTCCTGAGCATAGTGATGTTGCATCGGTTGATGGAGCAGATGGACAGGCACATGAAGATCAGGTGCCTGAGGTCCCCCAACCTAACCCAGCCATACTTGAACATCTTGCCTGCCAACAGCTTATGGGGCACTTAATGGCTACGATGAATCTCATGGTTGAGCGATTACCAGTGCCTCCTCCGCAAGCACATGTTCCCCATGGATAAGCATCGGGTATTGGGAAGACCTTCGAGCGGCTTCGCCGAGTTGGAGCTTTGGAGTATACTGGAACGGCTGACCCCGCGGATGCAGATCTGTGGCTGATAAGTCTTGAGAAGGCTTTTCGGATCCTTGACATCCCCAAAGCAGACAAAGTAAGGCACGCTATCTACCTTTTGAAAGGTAGTGTTGGTCACTGGTGGACCATCGAGGAGGAGAAGCGGCCTGGTGAGGTGATCTGTTGGGAAGTTTTCCGGCGCAAGTTCGTCACCAGGTACTTTCCCAAGACGTATCTAGATGAGAAGATCCATCAGTTTGAGAGCCTGCGGCAGGGAACAATGAACATCACCGAGTATGAAGCCAAGTTCATGGATCTGCTGAGGTTTTGTCCTCATATGGCAGCAACAGATGAGGAGCGGATCAGACACTTTGTGAAAGGTGTGAGTGTTGAGTTGACAACACTTGTTTCTGCATTGGAAAATCGGGAGCAGTTCGCTACGTTTGTGGAATCAGTTTGAAGGATTAAGGGGTCTGTAAGGGAGAAAAGAAGATCCATACTTCATCAAGGATCTTCTCAGTCTCAAGGGCAAAAGTCTGGGAGCTTTAAGAAGCCGAGATTTTCTGCACCACCAGCATCATTTAGATTCCATGCCCAGACGCAAAGGACGACGAGTAGGGATAGGGATCGTAGTGACATTCCAAGTGGAGCCCCCGACATAGCATCGACATCAGTAACTGGATCTCACAGACCCTATCTTGCACCCAGGATCTGTTATCAATGTAGACAACTGAGACATCTAGTAAAAGATTGTCCAAACGGGAATATGACAATGACACAACCCCAGGGGCAGAGTCAGCATGGCTCTCAAGGAAGGCAGTTTCCTAGTAATGATCAAGGGCGTGGATGGACGTTCCAGACAGGTCAGATAAAATAAACTCATTTTGATGTTCCATTTTATAATTCTGTGTGATAATGAGAAAGTAGCTATTTTTGAACTTCCTCTTACCAGTCCTATAAGGACACAAGGGAAAAGAAAATTATACCTTTTTCTAAATATTACTTAAAATGCTCAGTAATCTCTCTTATCTATGTGATAAAAGATGAGATATGGAAGTAATGCCTGGAGAAAATCCTAGAATGAAGAATCCTATGTGAATACTGATATGAAAAATGTGGGAAAGGATAGAAAATAAAGTGCATACTACCTACTCTCAGTAATTATATACCCTGGCCAGGTATATGATTATTGTAGACAAGGCAAGCATGGAGCTCTTAGATTGTTATCTATCTGATTACACTGATCACGTAATCATTTTGAAACAATCTAGAGAGTATAACTTAATTAAATAGGAAGAGCTAAGTGAACATTCCTAAATGAGAAAAGCTAAGTGAACATTCCTAAATGAGAAAAGCTAAGTGAACATTCTCAATAAAATAGGAAGAGCTAAGTGAACATTCCTAAATGAGAAAAGATAAGTGAACATTCTCAATTAAATAGGAAGAGCTAAGTGAACATTCCTAAATGAGAAAAGCTAAGTGAACATTCTCAATTATATAGGAAGAGCTAAGTGAACATTCCTGAATGAGAAAAGCTAAGTGAACATTCTAAATTATATAGCAAGAGCTAAGTGGACATTCCTACATGGGAAGAGCTCCGTGAACATTCCCAATATTGAAGAAAAGCTAAGTGAACTTTTCCCAGACAAATGAGAGATGCATAGTAGACAGATGATACAATACAGTTGGCCAGATCAGAGTTCGACAACGACAAGCGTGATGGGTTACATGAGTCTGAGGATGGACTAGTTCACTATCGTGATAGGATAGTGGCCCCAGATGCTGATGAGATATGGAAGTTGGTGCTTGAGAGAGCACACACATCAATGTATGCTATGCATCCAGGTGCCACCAAGATGTACCATAGTCTGAAGGACTTGTATTGGTGGCCCGGTTCGAAGAAGGATGTAGCTGAGTTCGTGGCAAGATGGGCGGTCTGTCAGCAAGTGAAGGTTGAATATCAGAAGTCGGTAGGTACGTTGCAACTTTTGTCGATACCACAGTGGAAATGGGATCATATAACCATGGATTTCGTAGTCGATCTTCCCAGAACAACTAGGAATCATGATTCCTTTTTGGGTGATAGAGGACATATCAACAAAGTCTGCCCACTCCTGCCTGTAAAGACGACGTATACAGCTGAGAAGCTGGCTAGAAGGTAGGTGGAAGAAATAGTACGTTTACACGATGAGCCATCAACGATAGTTTCTGATAGAGGTCCTCAGTTCATGAGTCGTTTCTGAAATGTACATCTTAGTTGATGAAGTTTTCCTACAACAATAGATATTGGTAGAGTGTCGACATGGCTTCTTTTAAGGCTTTGTATGGAAGGAAGTGCAGATCTCCTTTGAATTGGTATGAGTCTGGTGAGTATCAGCTGTTGGGTCCTGAGTTAGTTCAACCGACAACAGAATAGATCACAAGTGATATAACAACAATTGAAAGTGGCACAGGATAGGAAGAAGTCTTATGCAGACAATCGCCGACGACCATTGGAATTCAGGTAGAAGACAAAGTGTATGTTAAAGTCGCGTCGTGGCATTAAGGGAGCCACGTGGGAGCTTGAGGAAGAGATGAGGAGGAAGATCCCTCGCTTTTCTCTTCGGATTTTGGGGACAAAATCCCAAAAAGGGGGTTAGATTGTAAGGCCCTGACCTGCGTTTAGGGTTTACCCTGTTTGTTTTGCTTAACATTGGTGGTTTGATGCTTGCTAATCACCTTTGAGTGGTGATTAGGGTTTTGTTGTGCCTTGTCGAGAGTTCGAGGGGCTACTTGCAAATAAATCAAGTTTAGGGTTTTGTGTGCAAGTTTGCCATCTTATGGTATGTTTCCCTCTCTTTGCTTCCTCTAGGGTTGAGAAGAAGGCTTGGGCTTGTTTTTGAGTTCTTTGGGCCTGAGTTGAGCTTGTTTGGGCCTTGAGGTGCCTTGTTTGGGCTTGGTTGAGCCTTGTGTCGGCCAAAGCTTGCCTTGTGTCGTCCAAGGTGAGTTTGTGTCGACCTAGGGTGAGTGTGTGTCGTCCAAGGTGGTCTTGTGTAGTCCAACACAGAGGTGTGTCGCCCAGTAGCTTGGTTGTGTCGCCCAGCAGCAGTTGTTGCTTGTGTCGCCCATGTACTTGGCCTTGGTTGGTGGACACTTGGTGCATGTCTTGGACAAGTGTCTCTTGGTGTGCTAGTGTGTCGGCTTGAACCCTAGGACAAGTGTCCCGTGGGTGGATGACACATATCATGGTTGTACCTTGGTTTCTCCTCCCCTCCCTCCTATATATGTAGCTCTTCTCCTTGCCTTAGTCTCCTTTGATCTTTTGGTCTCTCCTACACCTTGAGTGCACGATATCCCTCTCCCTCTTACTTGTGTTGGCCGATACACTCCCTTGGAGTTGAAGTGGTGGCCGATACACCTTCCTTGAGAAGCCTGGTGGACGATAGCTTTGGACCTTGGAGTGCTTTGGAGCTTGGAACTTAAGGCGGGTTGCATAACTTCTAACCCTAACTTCTTTATCTATTGTTCTTGTTCTTGTTCATAGATTAGTAGCTTAGACTTGTACCTTTCTTGAGTTTCCTTTGGTGGCCAATTTCCATCTAGGGTTTAGGGTTTCTAGTGTACCTTGTGATCTAGGGTTTGTGCTCCTTTGAGTTGGAGGTTGATGGTGACCTAGGGTTGGGCGTTATCCTTTATTTGTTGGTTTGTTGGACGATATCCTTTTGAGTTGGACGACATGGCACCTTTGTCTTTGAGTTGTACGGTATGGTATCCCCTTTGATGGACGATATGTATGCCTTTGGTGGATGACATGATGTGTTCTTGAGGTCGGTCGATACCCTTACCCATGAGTCGGGCGATAGGGTGAGCTAGGGTCATGTCAGCCGATATGTTGGTGACCTTGGTGAATGATAGATGAGCAATGATCTTGTTCTTCTCTTGGATGAAAGGCCTTTCTATCTTGGTGGGCGACATGGTCTAGTTGGATGAGTTAGTTAGGTTGCACGGCATGCAACAAGGTGCTTCCTGACAGCCCCCCCCTTTTTGGTCTAGCTTACCCTTGTACGGGTCACCTTGTCGCGCGCGGGTAAGCACTGACCTGCACGCTCGGTCGAGTTGCACACCTAGCGCATCATACCCTTGCACGCCCCTGCGTCTCCCAGTTCTCTAATGCATGGCTCAGTGCCCGTCACGCCCGCTCTACCCGGCAGGCTGCTCGCCCGACACTACTGTGTCGCCCGACACCTGCTCACTCGGCTTTCCTCTGCTCGCCCTGCACCCGTGTCACCCAACACCATGTTGCTCACCCGACAGGCTCTGCTCACCCGATACCCCTCTGCTCACCCAGTACTTGTTGCTCACCCGGTATCCGTGTCGCCCGATACACACCTGCACGCCCGAGCTGTACGCCCGATATGCCTTGCACGCACAACAGTGAGCTGCACACCTGATTTGGTTGCACACCTTGGTTTGAGTAAGGATGAACCCTACCCGAGAAGGTCCTTTTGTGAGGGTTTTGGTACCTTTTGTGAGGGAACTTGGTGTCATGGAAGTGGTCTGGCTGGAAATCACCATTAATATCATTAGTAACTCATTTCTCACCTAATAATTACGATAATGACGACGATAATGCTTGTGTTATATGTCTCTTTTTAACATGATGTCAAGGCATGGTAAGGTACATGAATAGTTGCATAATAGTGTGTCTTGAGCATGCGAATATCAGGTGATGTATAGTGACATTTATAGCAATGATATCTCATGATGATAGGCATAGTCCTTATATCAATGATATGCTTAACCCTAACTGATCTTTGGTAACAAACCCTAGATGTAATCCTATGAATGGTAAGTCCCTTGGTTATTCTCATTGATTATTGAATGGTGCTAACCATGCAGGAAATGCATAGCCAGGTGAAGGGCTATGAGGGATGGTTATATGAGAATACTGGGATGAGAGGTGTATTATGATTCATGTTGATCATAACGATGATGGTAATAACGACAGTAATGATATTCATGAAGTAATCCTTGTACTTAATCATTAAATGAGAATGGTGATAGTTACATTAGTAGCTTGCATAATGATAACAATGATAATAATGATGATAGTGGATGGTGACGTCATGGTAGTGGTAACCATAGTACTTCTTCTGTATGTTTGAATATCTTGATTATTCATATAATTCTGAGATGATGATAAGCATGAATATGGTTTGTTAATGATGTGCTTAATACACTTGATCACCAAATAATTTCATTGATAAGTATAGCATCTGTAATATCATCTTGTAATAATGAGAATGGTTCTTATGTTAATACTACGACTATTGCGTATTCTAACCATGCAGGTGATGTTTGGCCATGAAAGGGCTATGAAACATAGGTGATGAGTAACATCACTTTGTTAATTATCATATGAGGTTGTATGTATGATGTGTTTGTCCCATGATGATGATGTGAGCCTTGTGAGGCTGTGACAGTACATGGTGAGGGATCAAAATTCCATGGTATGTGATGATCCTTGAGATGAATCAGGATAAGAGGTGATGTTGAGTCCTTGGGATGGATCAGGTAGATGTGATTGCTGTAATAACATAATGATGAATTCATATTTACTTACCTTATGTTATATCTTACATAGATACTAGATGATCCTAGAAGAATCATATCATGTAGTGTGCCCTGACCGTAGATTCATTATAGTCGGTAGCTGATGATGGTAAACGGGTTGCCTATGGGTTAACCCGGAACGCATATCGTTGAATATGCAGGGTTGCCTGCGAGTGAGGAGGTAAGAGTGCAGCTTCGGTTTTAGACTCTAGGGCGTGGGTTCAGGATTCGTAACCCAGCTATGTGATGAGCATGGTGAACAGGCCCATGACTCTGGATATGTGTCATAAGGAGCATGGATACGTTCATGGCTCAGAGTGCGGTTCATTTCCTTAGAGTATAATAAAATACGTAATGTTGTTATATAATAACTCCTAAGACAAATACAGAACAGTGGTTAAGGCCTCGACTATGTGGTTAATCTATTATATCTGCGGTTACTTCTACATTCCTCAGGTGATGTGACAATATAACTTGTTCTGATAAGCATCATACATAGTGATATATCTTATCTTGCTAATCATGTTCTATTGAGAAATATTTGGTTACATGCTTCTGTACAGCTGGTCAGTTTGTCTGTAAGAATAGCTATGTTTTATATATAGACTGCTCTTGATATACCTGTTGATAGTTAATTGTTGTCATAGTTATCTTGCTGAGGTTATGTAGTTGTGGTGGGGAGTTATGTTTCCCGCTGGGACAATGTTCAATTGTCTCACTCTGTTGGTTTACACGCTTTTTAGGTGGTCGAGCTAGTCGAGGTGGTGGTCGCAGTGTTGCGGTCGCGCAGCCTGACAAGAAGTCGAAGGCAAGCGATGGATATGCTACTGTTTTGGATGTTTTGTCGTAGAGTCTGGAGTCATCCCTGTACTCTCAGGTCCTTGGCGGTGTTTTGACGTTGTTTTACGATGTACGACCGATGTTTTTTGTATATCCTGCTGCTGGCCGGATGTGGGCCTTTATGTATATAACAGGTGATGAACTCATGGTTATGACAGGACAACTGTTGCTCTAATCTATGGACATGTATCCAGGCTTGTGTGGATATGTATATAACATGTTTTCTTGCAGGATATGAACTGGAATGTAATATGCTTCTCAGTTTATCAGTTTTCCGCAATCGGTTTTAATTAACCCGTGATTTATAATCTGTGGTTATGGTGATTTCCGCACGTTTTCACGTAACACCTCATTATCTGTGTGATAATGGGATGTGTTGCCACAGGAGAAAGCATCTAGTAATCCTAGTGGTGGAGAGTAGCAAGCCAGCAATTGAAGGGATCGCTGAATTCCGGAAAGTGAGACAAAGGGACCGGTGGTCCAAGCTTGCATGTAGGTGAAGCAGGGAGTGAAGTCAACTAATTAGTTGATTGCTAATTCTCATGAGGAGGAGACTGAAGGTAGATGATGACCTGTGGTGAAAAGTCGGGTTCACCCTCGAGTGATTAATTATAAGGTGAGTCCTTTTTTGTCCTTTTGCGTGAGCTCACTGCCTCATAGGCCGAGTGCCGATGCGGTGTGAACCATTTAGCTCATGCCTAGCCCCACTGGCATGACTCAAGGGTGTCGGGTATACACGTGTCAACCCATGATTGCCCAAGAAATATTTTATTGCTAAAAATCATAAGTAATTATTGGGATATTGTATGAGTAAAAATTATTTATGAAATTTGATTAGAAAAATATGTAGATTGAAATAAAAATATAATTGAAGCCTGAATCTATATGAATTTCTAAAAGGTATATAAAGTTGTCACCCTTAATGCATTTATGAATAGAAAACTCTAATTGTGATATTAATGAGATTTAGTAAGGTTATTGGATGATTTAAGTGGAAATTAACCTTTTGTTAATAAAAAGAAAGATTTAGATCTAAAAAAATGATCTTTATGATTAATTGGTTCAATTTAGGGTTTCATGTGTATAAAGTGCACTAATGGGCTAGAAACCCCAATTTGGGTGATTATGACTTTTAATGAGTTATATTTCATACACTTAAGTATAATAGAGAGATAGGATGATCCTAAGCCTAATTGGGAATGAAGGGGCTTTAATGTAGATAATTGAGTAGTTAGGGTTTTGTGCATAGAAAAGCTATTTTAGGGTTTGTTGACCTAAAAAGGTAAAGTTTGAGAAATAAATATAAGAAACCCTAAGGAAACCATAACGAAACCTAGAAACCCTAGATGGGACTCCCAAGTCAATAAAGTGTTTATAAGGAGTATGTAATGATCAGGTAATATGTGCTTTTGAGGATACACTGGTGCTTGTGTGATTTGCTTGATTCGTTGATTGGATTACCTGATTAGATTGGATACTTTGATCGACTCTTTAAAGATCTCCAAATCATGTATGTGGTTATTTTATAATTACTCACTTTAGTTTCACGGTGATTTCTGAGGTTTCATCGATTGCATGAAAATAACTGCTTGGATGACTTTATTTTCTACAATCTATGAAGTGACTCTGATTATCACCATGTAAATATATGACTTTCCCGAATCTAAATACCATCTTTGGATGTAAGATATAAGATGACCAAGCCTTGGAGGGAAGGTCAAAGGTTGTCAAGCCCTTGAGGGAAGGCCACATGACACCAAGAGAGGTGACCCATAAGGTACCAAGCTTAGGATGCAGAAGGTATCCTAAAGTCCCTTTCAAGGACTAAACCCTAAGAGAGGGTATCCCAGAGGATGAGTAAAAGTGGTTGGGAAGTTATATTGAAAATGTAATCTTGAATTATTAACAACAAATTTATGTGATTTTTTTGTTAGAATATATGTGCAAAAGTTTGATTGCCACCACATAGGAGTATATTCTTTATACTGACTGACGTTTTGTTTGTCAGCATTTTAGGAGATCTTTGAAAGTGGATAAACATTAAAGTGACATTTGAAAAATAAAGCTATATAAATATTGGAGGATTTAGTTAGATAGGAATCTACTTTGGGTAAAGTTCCAAATTCCTATTTTTGAAAAGGCATGTGAAAATTAAATTTTTATCCTACTTTAAGCTTAGTATTTGGTAGAATTTATTAATTATTTTTTATTATTTGCAAAACTATTGATCATGTTTTGGTATAGCAGTTGTAACTTCTTGGTCTCCCTTAATTGGGGGTTACCGAGGAGTGGGGTCATTACATACTCCCACTGATTCTTTAGGAACTTAGTTATCCTATTAAGAAAAAAAATTGTTATTGGATTTGGATTAATTGTAATATTCAATAGTTGTAGTTTGTGGATGAACCTTTTCAAGAAACTACTTTTTTGATGTTGCTTTCCATCCTTTTAGACATATTGGTACGTACCCAAATCATATCATATATGATGTCTCATAAACCAATTAGATGGTACATTATTTAGTGATAGGTATATATTTATGAGGATGTAAGAAGTCTAGATTAATTGATCAATTATATCATGACTCATCACGGTGCAATTATGTCAATCTAACGCATCATCATGTTCAGATGGATTTGACTTGTGATACATTATCAAAGTTCATTTCCAAAGGTACTCAAGGTATTGATGTAAAGTATTTTAACATTTTATCTTATCAAAGTTTCTAATTTTTTTTATCAATGTTATACTTCATACATATCTCCTTGAACACTTCAACAAAATCCATGTTTCCTCTTTACTGAATATATGTCATTATATTATCCGTATATGAAATGATATATAAGTGATTATATATAGCATTCATTTGCAAGATCGCCGTACATAATATGTATGAGTCTAATAAAATCTTATCCTCCCACTAAATCTAGTGAAGAACGTCATGTCATATTTGTAAGTAAATAAGATTTGCAAGTTTTCTTAGGTTCAATAATCAAGGGAATATAGATCAACATCAATATGTATTCTAGGCATTCACCTCTCATATTTGTACAAGATGAAAAATTATAATGATAGTCTTGAGTTAAAAATTATAATCCTTTGTTATAAATATTATAAACATTCATGTTTGGATCATTTTGCATAAATATTGTATGATGTTTGAGGGCCAATGCCATAAAAGATCATATCATTGAAAGATAAGCACTAATAACTCTTTATTGATAATCATCCTTTTCCATACAAGATACATAAAGAAATTGTTCTTATTCTAATGGCATAATGAAATAGAAATTGTAATAACTCTACTACATGCCCATTGGGGTAAGATAAATGTAAGTTTAGTCTATGGCATCCACAACACTTCTGTTACCTTATCCATCTTTGTCCTTCCATGAAGGCCTTTACTTCTTTTTAGATTTTGCACATCATTATGTTATATCTCTATCTGGTATCATATAGCTAATGAAGAAGTAACAAAATTTATCTTATAAAGTTTATACTTGAAGTGGAGGCCTCTATTCCTTCCTTCTTCTTCTTTAGTTCCTCTAACCAGAGTGGGAAATTTCTCTTCCAATGTCCAGGATGTTGATAATGGTGACAATCACCTCTTTTCTTTACATTACCTTTTGTTTGAGATCTGAAGACTTGGGCATCAAGATAGATTTAAACCTCTTCTTAGAATTTCCTTTGCCTACAAACTTCCCCTTTGTCTTGCTAATCATCATCATACATTTGGGCTTGCCTTTCTTCATTTGTGTCTCAGTTGTTCTAAACATGCCCTACAACTCTGTCACTAGTTTTTAAAGTTATTCATGTAGTAGTTCATGACAAACTGACTATATGACTCTAGCAGTGACTACAAAATCATGTCAGTGGCCAACTCTTGGCCTAAGGCAAAACCCAGTCTAGCAAGGCTCTCCACATACCCAAGGAGTTTGAGAACACGAGGACCTACAGGATCTCCTTCTTCCATGTTATACTTGAATGGTTCCTTCGAGACATCATATCTCTCTTATCTTGCCTGATCTTGGAACATGTTCTTGAGATGTGTGACCATCTCAATCACATCCATGTTCTCATGTTTCCTCTGCAACTCATAGTTCATGGAGCATAGCATCATACACTTGACATCCATGACATTTTTAGTATGCTTCTTGTAAGCATCCCTATTAGCCCTTAGATATTTCTGAGGTAGTTCCTCAAGTTCTGGCATTTCTAGGACATAGAGCTTGTGCTAATGTGTGAGAATGATTCTCAATGTCCTGAACTAGTTGTGGAAGTTGTTCCCAGAAAATTTGTCCTTCTTAAGGTTCAATCATAGAGAAAAGTGATCATTTGTTGTTGCCATTTGGTTCTATAAAAGAATTTGCAATTTGGTCAAAAACTCTTTTTGATTTGATTAAATTTGGGCGATAATAATTATGTATTATTTAATTATTGTTCTCATTATTTTGTTCAAATTGACAACCCTCAAGTATCATTTTAGAAAATTGCATCGAACAATTTTCTAATGAGCCAAGATCCATATTTCATCGAGTCATGAGTTAGCTTTGGTTGATTACCCACAACTTGACTGTTTAGGTAGGCAAACTTGACAATTGCATCATATGAAACTCTTGGATGAATTATATGCGCAACTCTTTTCCATAGTCATCTTTGGGCCTCTGGGCCCATACGCTCTAAGAATCACCAATTAAGCCTGACCCAATAGCCAGTATGATAATAATGCACCCCACTTTGGCGGAACCTGCATTACTACCATCACACTTCCACCAGGTAGACGATGCACCATGCTTTGGTGTAACCTGTAATTGGCCAAACAAGTTTTTCATGTGTATTGCTATTGGAAATCATATTAGACTGTATATGTTTTATTGAGGGGTTTTTATATATATCATATATATACATATGTTGCATCTAATCACCACATATATAGTATACATGCTATATACCACAACATAAACATGTAATGTAAATAAAAAGTGATGGTTATCGCCATGTCTACTTGTAATTCCTTGGATCCATAAGGATATACTACCACCTACGTCAATCATCACATAACATGTATGAACCTGTTGTTGGTGTAGACATGTGCTTGCCAATTTGAGTAGATCAGTTCAACCCTTGAACCATTCATCTCGCCTCTTGTCTGGTCGGTTGATCCTCCGGTCCAATCGATGCTTGGACTCCTTCGAAATGGTCGGTTGTGTCTACTGGGACATTCGTCTGGCCTCCTATCCGACTGATATTTAGACTCCTTCCAAATAGTCAGTTGTACCCACCAGGCAGTCATCTGGCTCGATCATCCTGATCTCCATGGTCAACTAGACTATCTACTTGTCTCATGAACTGGTCGTCTCTACTGACGTTGAACATCTTCAACATCATTGCATGAAAAAAAATTATCCTATTGATACTTTATTACATTGAATAAGAGAAACTTCAAGTTACATTCAAGGGGTGTAATAGTAGGAAATCATTAACCTTACATTGGAAAGATGGAGTTCGATACGCAGATCGAGATAAAAAGGAACCAAACCATCCAACCACACATAGATAAAGGGTATTATCCATAACCAAACTACACATCCACCATCAAAACCACTTTTAGGGAGACACATGTAAATTACATATAATATATATATATATACATATATATATATTAGTTTGGGATTATGTGATCTTTGATTGGATACACATATGAAAAAAATTTAAATATTTGCATCGTATGAAATAAATAAATGATAAAACCAAAAATCTGATCATATCGATTATTTTAAAACATAGTAAATTGGCGTGGCTCTGATACCACTTTGGAAAATATGGGGACATAGTATAGAAGAGGAAACAAAAATTTTATCGATCAATATTCCCATAATAGAAAGATCGTTTCTACAACTATGAAATAGGAATGATGGTTTTAGCGAGTTATACATGGTCCTAGAGCAAGTCCAACAACAAAACATGCTTCTTTGTAATTATTGACTAGTTGCTCCTAGACAGTGGTTGTGAAGCTCCTGGTCTTCAGAATGAATAATTGTTTGAGCAACCTCTACAATGACTCTAGTGGTCTTGCCACAGACTACAAGTTGACTTTTCTCTCTGAGTAGCAGCCAAAGGACTCCTCACTCTAGAGTAGTCCACATGAACCAACTAGAACTCTTGTCTTTCACTAAGAATGGATAGGTAGGAGTGGTCCATGTCGTTGGCGTACTTGTCACCAACATGCTCTCCCATAGTGATAACTATCAGTTGTTCTCTCCCTTTGTCCATTTCTCCCTGTCGAGTAGAACGTTCCTGAGCTCTCTCGGTTACCATAACTACGGAGGACAACAATTTTTAGAGGAACATATTCTTAGTTGTTTGTGTTGTGTCTTGAAAAGCCTCCAGTACCTCTCCCTATATAGGGGAGGTTTGAGCCAGGGTTCCCAATCTCTATGGGACTGTGTGGGAGTGAAAGGGACCAGAATAACTTAAATTTGCACAACATACGAGATGCCAAATGGATGTATGGTGTGTGAGTCGATCATCTTGCATTGCCAGACGGTCATATAGTAGTTTCCCAATTGGATATGAATTTGGCAATTTTGATTTCCAATTGATATATCATATTAATTTTCTTGTACCCCAAGGAAAGTACAATAAAAAATATTCAAAAAAAATACCAAACTTTTGTTTTCCCAATTGAGCCATCTCACACATGTGAGACATCTGTCTCATTCACCTAGATGGTTGTCTGGTGAACCTGAGTTGAGCCACTCAGTTCAAACACATTGAATAGGTCGGTTCAAGGGAAAAATTTAGCCAATTTGTACTATGATTAGCCTAACAATCCAAACAGATGTTTCAACACTTGAGATGCCCATCTGGCTGCTCAAACGACCATCTCACTGAGTGAGATGCTAGTTTGGCAGTTCAGTCAACAAATATTTGGATCTGTTGAGTGAATTGAATAAATAAACACTTTAGTAATCAATCCAATTGTCATTCAAGATCAAACTCCTCTTCTAGACTAGTTCCTATGTGTTTGACCCTATAGGTCCCACATCACATTGGCAGTGAGTATCCATAACTATATTATGACATAATAAGAAGAGAGTGGTGCCTAATCGCATATTAGTTCTACCAAAGTGAATGAAAAGTTGGAGAACAACTTCAACTACAATCTGTGTAAGGTGTTGCAGTGATTGTATAATTCCTTTTTTTGTGATATTCAGGAGGAAGTCGAGGCATGGAAGGTCATCCTCTCAATGTTCAATCTGTAACATCCCTAACACGGGTTATGCCTTAACCCTAGAAGTTTTGCTTAAGTAAGTCATTTAGATTCTTGTCTTTATCTTTTGAAAAGTAATTAAGGGTAAAGGAGAGCTTATGTTTCAATTTTGGTCTTATTTGAATAATGTTGAAACAATGTTTTACTTGTTTTGGACTAAAGTGCAATTTACCCAATTTAAGGGGTTACTTTGCAAATGTTACATGATAAATGTTCCTCAAATGTTGGAGAATCATAAGAATGAGAATGATGTTGAGGTATGGCCTGTGGATGCCTGAGCACCCAGAAAGAGCTTATTAAGCAATGTTTGTGCATTAAAACCTAATTTTGGTGTAATGTACAATTTACCCAAAACCTAGGGTTCAATATGAAAAATACCACTTCTAGAGAGTCCCTAATGTTTCTTGGTATCAATTATAGACAAGAAAATCAGATCTGCGTCTCATTTGAATCTCTTTGGGGGAGAGAGAATCTTGATATTAAAATAATCAAGATTTAAGCATAATTGAAACCCTAATTCAATTTAATGCAAAAATAAATATACTAATAGAAGTTCCCTTCAACCAAAAATGTGATGGTTGAATTTATATAAGTGTGGACGTCCTTGTGCCTTGAAATGGCACCGAAATATCTAAAGTGAGTGGAGAGCCCACTCACATTAATTAAAGAAAATGTAATATCCACTAATTTTTGGATATTATTATTAAATTGATTAAGGTGCTTAATTGTTTTCTTTTAATTCATGGATAAAGAAGAGGATTTCGAAGGGGAGGATGATGGCTTCGTATCCAAGGAAGTGAGGGGGATAAGTGGTACCAATTTAGGGAATTGAAGGATTTTTATATCACTTTCTCTCTCTTGAATTTCCCTTATATACACTCCATTCTTTCACCCACATGAAAGGCTTTTTTGACTATTCTTTCTTTCCTTGCATTGGCTGAACACAAGGGAGCTAAGGAGAAATAGGAGGACGTACCCCAACCTGTAGGTGAGCTCCATAATCATCTTTAACCTTGATTTCATGGTGGAAATCAAAATTCAATACTTATTTTCTTCTCTTCTCCATTCAATCTTCAACTTTTGCCATTCTTTTCACTCAAAGACTTAAGGACGGACCTTGAGAAGTTGACAAAGCTTCATTCACCATTAAAGAAGTGAAGCTTGAAGCTTGGATTCAACTATGAAGGTGGGTTATATAAATTGAACCCTTAAATATCATTATTGATTTCATTTCTTCATCATATGTTGATTCCTTTTTCTTTCCCAAATTTACTTTTGATTAAAATGTTGAAATCACCACAAAGATCACAAAAAATTTTCGAAGGTTTGAAGCTTTAATATGATGATGTCATATTAGTGCACACCTCAAGAAATATTAGGTCCAAACGGTTTAAACTTGAGACCAATTGGTCTCAAGATTGATTAAAACCAAACGGTCTTGACGGTCTCAAGAACGTTTGGAGATACTTGCTGATGTAGTTGGATGTTGATCCAGTGGTTCTAATTGATTGACTCATAATAGGTTCAGTGATGGATAATCCACTAATTACAAACTCTAATCGGGTTGAAGTGTTGAAACCCTAATTGAATTGAATCAATTTCATGGTTGACGGTCCAAACGGTCTCAAGACTGTTTAAAGGCCAAATGGTCTCAAGACAATTTGGAGGTGTAGGGCTGTGATGGATGGTTGGAGATCGAAGGGTTATAATTTGATGTACTCTCAATGGTCCAATTAATGAATGCTTCAATGAAGCAAACCCTAATTGATTGGTTGAAGGAAACCCTAGATAATCCTTTCAGTTTCAAGGTAGTTTGGACCAGACAGTCTTGAGACCGTTTGAGTCCAAATGGTCTTGAAACTGTTTGGAATCAAACGGTCTTCAAACCATTTGAGATCAAACAGTCTCAAATCGTTTGGAGGTCCAATAGCTTTCAAGGTTGATTTATCCAATCGGTTTCAAATGTTGATGGGTCCAATCGGTTTCAATGTACATATGATCAAACGGTTTCAGGGGTTGAGTGCCCAAACAGTTTCAAAACCATTTGGAGGGCAAATGGTCTCAACCCTAGATGCCCAAATGGTTTCCAAACCGTTTGGAGAGCAAACGGTTTCAAAACCAATTGGAGGTTGATGGGTCCAAACCGTTTGGAGGTTCAATGCAACCAAAACTGTTTGAAGACCTAATGTGATGAAAGATCAATTAACCCCATGATTGTTAATGATGTATATCAAATATAATTACAATGGTTGTACCTTTAAGGTACTAGAGCTATTAGTACCCTTAGAGGGGTTAACCTTTGATGCTTATGGAAGCAATATCTTAGTACATTATGCTAACCCTAAATGTATGTACTTGAATGAAGGGTTGACCTAATCTAATCAAGCTTGAAGTAATCAGCATCCTATAGAGGATGAGAGAGAGAGAGGAATTCATACATGTATAATAATCATATAGTGTTTAAGCCTCAACACTTTCAACATGAATAAAATATGTAATTAGGGCATAATCCTTGATAAAGAGATCATGAAACCCTAATCGAGAAGGTTAATGAGCCCTAACCCTAATTTAGGGCAATGATAGGTGAAACCATAATATGGGGTAATGGTGTAACCCTAAATTAGGGTGATGATATGAGAAATCCCAATTCAGGGTGATATAATGAAAAACACTAATTTAAGAGGATGCTTCATGAAACCCTAATTTCAGGTAAAGTTACATGAAACCCTAATTTGGGGAAAAGTTATAAGGAACCTTAATTCAAGATAATGATGTGTGAAACCCTAATCTAGGGTAATGCCATGTGAGACCCTAATATGGGGTTATGTTATGTAAACCCTAATTGATAAATATGGGAAACCCTATTCCTAATCATGGAATAGTGACTAATATATTGATAAGTGAAACACCTAAAGTGGTCTATAATGGATGACCTTATATCAATAATGCCTTCACCCAATATGAGTCCATATCGTTAATAATGGTTGAATTATTCAAATAAGTGACTTATGACCAATACTTTACATGATAAATGTGATGAACTGGTTCATAATGTATTAGGATGGGAAATACCCTAATACGAGATAAGTTGAAAAACTTAATTAAGATAAAAGTGATGAGGAAAGTGATACAGCAAGACATGATAGACATCAAATTCATCACCTCAAGGTTGATATACCTTAATGTACCTTAAATCCAATATACTTGGATGAGTAACACATGAAGTGTGTCATGTCAATTGTTACAATGAGATGTAATGCACTTTGATAAGTGTAAGCTAACATACCTTAAGAAAAGGTTAAGCCAAGTTAATAAAGTATGATGTAATCATGTTGTGGTAAATTTGAGAGAGGAACTCATATCTTGTAATGATAAATGATGAGAATAAATAAGCATGATTGAATATTTATGTTATCAATGTTGGCTCCTAGCTATGTGGAGCAATGAATTAGGGCTTGATCATTAATAATATCATCTTGATAACCTAAATGGTTAATAATGGAAAACCCTAAACCTAATGAAGGGTGATGATATGTAAGAGAAACCCTAATCAATAAGGAAGGGAAACCCTAACCCTAATGATGGGAAGGTTGTAATTCTTTTGTTGTATAAACCTTGTAAGGCATGTTAAATACTTGAATAAAAGTATAATGTGCAATGGCCTTGTGAGCCATGTGAATAAGTAGTGAGAGGTGACAAGATGTAATGGCCTTGTGAGCCATGTGATAATTTGTTGCCTAGTGAGAGGTGAAAAGATACTTAATGGGCCTTGTGAGCCATGTGAGATGCTTGTGTAACAAGTATCCTGAATACCTTGGCTAGATGACCTGGAGGTAATAGTTACCTAATAAGTGGTAACCATGTTCAATGATGAACTAAGGGTTTGAATACCCAGATCCAGTAAACATGATGATGATGTTGAGGAATGTGAATTCCCAGAAATGAGATAAAGGATTGAGATTCCAATGTTTTATAAAGCTTTGAAAAGTATTTGATAGATGTATTATACTTTTCTTTGTAGCATTTGTCATAATAATTCATGTTTGAAAACATGATTGATGGTAAAAGAATATAGTAATGTACTTAATTAATCAAGTGGAATCTTATCATGTAGTGACCTGGCCATAGATCCATCAGCGTCAGAATTTGCAGAACGGTGACACGGGTTGCTACTCGGCACCATGATATAACCCAGAGGGCATATTTTTGAATATGTGGGGGTGTTGGGCGCGAATATCCTTACGCCCTAATGGAGTAAATGATGTGAGATAAACATTAAATCTCTCAATCTTTCATTATATGTGTTGGGATGGATGTATCACGAATCTCTCGATAATGTTAATGTTGGATTGATGTGAGATAAACATGAAATCTCTCGATTGCGAAGAGAATACAGCCGCCACTGTAACTCTATAGAGAAGTTTCCAGTATACCCTGGAAAGCTATTTAGTAAAGACATAAAATGTCTTGCATTTTATACTCACACTAACTGAGGAGGATGAGGTCATGGAAATCTGTCTCTTCCTTGACCTATGTATGGTACCGATTTCGAATTCGCAATGATTTATTGGAGTATGAGCGGTATACCTCATCTCCTCAGGGCTTAAATATGATTGTAAAATTTAATCAGCCATGTAGTGTATTTTCTTAAGGTTGAAATACGAGAATCATTGGTTGATGCTACCTTGATAAGCATATCCTGTAACATCCCTGACCTGGGTTATGCCTTAACCCTAGGTGTTTTGTTTAATAAAGATAACGATAAGTTTGATTTTATCTTTTGAAAAGTAATCAAGGCTCAAGAGGAACTTATGTTTCAATTTTAGTCCTTTTTGAACAATATTGAAATAATGTTTTACCTATTTTGGATTAAAGCGCAAATTACCCAAGTTGAGGGGTTAAATTGCAAATGTTGCATGATAAAATGTTACTCAAGTATTGAAGCATCATAAGGATGAAAATGATGCAGTGACATGACCTGTGGTAGCCTGAGTACCAAGAAAGAGCTGATAAAGCAATGTTTGTGCATTAAAACCTAGTTTTGGTGTAATGTGTAATTTACCCAAAACATAGGGTTCAATATACAAATTACCATTTCAAAATAGTCCCTAATGTTTCTTGGCATCATGTAGAGCAAAGAAAATGAGAGGGGCGTCTCATTTGTATCTCTTTGGAGGAGAGAGAATCTTGATATTAAAATAATCAAGATTTAAGCATAATTGGAACTTAACTTCAATTTAATGCAACAACCCAAAGGTGAGGGATGAGTTTGCAAGAGAATGGACGACCATGTGCCTTGAAAAGGCACGAAAATAGCTAAAGGAAGTGGATAACTCACTCACCTTATTATAAGAAAAAGAAATATCCACTCACTTGTGGATATTATAATAAAATGATTTAAGGTGCTTAATTGTCTTTTCTTTAAATCATGGATAATTGAGAGGAATAAGAGGCAAGTAAGATAGCCTCATATATAAGGAAGAGAAGGGGGAAAATGGCAAGGATATTTAGGAGTTATCCCCAACTTTCTCTCTCTTGAAATGAATTTAATAAAAATGAATAAAAGCTCATTTATCCATAGCTTGAAAGGGGAATTTCGAACCCACTTTCACTTCTTGCTTGCAAAAACAACCAAGGGAGCTTGGAGCAATAGGAGGACGACTGCCAGCCTATTGGTAAGCTTCTTGACCTTCGTTTACCTTGATTCCATGGTGGAAATCAAAAATCAATGCATGATTTCTTCATATCCCTATCCCATCTTCAATTCTAACCATTCCTTTTCACTCAAAGCTTGAGGACGAGCCTTGGGATGGTGAAAGGAGTTGCATCCACCATTTTTGACGTGATCTTGGAGATTTGAAGCTCAATTGGAGATGGGTTTTATAACTTGAACCCTTAATATTGTTATTGCATTCAATTCCTTATCAATTGTTGATCAATTGTTTTTCTTGAAATTCATTTGATCAAATCAATAGAACCACCATGAAAACTACAACAAAATATGAAGGATCGTAGCTTGATGATGATGACATCATCACAAGCACACACCTCAACAAACTTGAGTTGCAAATGGTTTTGGACTTTTGGTCCAAACGGTTTCATCAAAACTGGTTGGAGAACAAACAGTTTGCAAACCGTTTGATAACTTCAACTCCAAACTGCAAGAGAGGGTTGACCATTTGGTAGGGTTAACCGTTTGAGGTCTGAACCCTAGTACATGTTGGATGATGATCCAATGGATCCAATTGATTAATAAAATGAATGTACAATCATTCAAATGGAAACCATAATCGAGTACATTGAAGAATCCATGATTGTTTCAAATGATTTCAAGATAATTTGGGTCAAACAGTTTTTAAACCGTTTAAGCCAAAGCGGTCTTGAAACCGTTTGGGACCAAACGGTTTCAAAACCATCTGGAAGGTTAATGGTTGATCCTTGATTATTGGATAAAGATCTAATGGTGTTGATTGATGAATCCTTCAATTGCCTAATCAATGGCCAATTCAATGGTGCAAATTACATTCAATATGATTGGTGATTGCCCTAATGAACCCTTTCGGTTTTGAGACTGATTTGGCCCAAACGGTCTTGAGACCACTTGAGACCAAACGGTCTTGAAACCGTTTTGGGTCAAATGGTTTCAAAACTGTTTGGTGATGAAACTTCAAAATCGAATGAAGGTCAATTGTGGTTCAATAAATTGGGAATTGAAGGTGATGATTGTTTTATTGATCCAATGATTAATAGTAATGACAATCAATGATAGGTACAAAGGCTGAATCCCTAAAGTACCTAAATGATTAGTATCTTTAAAGAGATAAACCTTAATTGCTTATAAAAGCAATAATTCAGTACACTATGTCAATCATAGTTGTATGCACTTTATTGAAGGGTTGATATAACCTAATCAAGTTGAGAAGATAATAGAGATGAATTCATACTTGAGTATGATTCATATGGTGATTAAGGGTAAGATCCTTGGTAAAGAGATCATGAAACCCTAATCATGAGCATAAACCCTAAATGAGAAGATTAATGAACCCTAACCCTAATAAAGGGAAATCTTATGTGTAACCATAGTTGAGGGTGATTCCATGAGAAACCCTAGTTGAGGGCGATTCTTGAGGGTGATTCCATGAGAAACCCAAGTTGAGGGTGATTCCATGAGAAACCCTTATTAAGGGTGATTCCATGAGAAACCCTAGTTGAGGGTGATTCCATGAGAAGCCGTAGTTGAGGGTGATTCCATGAGAAACCCTAGTTGAGTGTGATTCCATGACAAACCCTAGTTTAGGGTGAATCCATGAGAAACCCTAGATGAGGGTGATTCCATGAGAAACCCTAATTGAGGGTGATTCCATGTGAAACCCTAATGGAGGGTGATGCCAGGTGAAACCCTAATTGAGGGTGATGACATGTGACACCCTATGCAATGATATGATGAGGAGCCCTAACACAGGGTAAAGGTATGTGAGACTCTAATTTTGAGTTATAATACACAAGCCCTAATCCTGGTCAATATGATGATAAACCAAAACCCTAATTACTAGGTAATGGTATGAAAGAGCCCTAATGCTAAAATAGTGAGTAATGCCTTATAAAGGTGAAATTTCCCAAATGGTTGATTATAGACAACTTTATAGTAAGCAATGCAGTAACCTGAAATGAGTCCATATCAATGAACATAGTTGAACCAGTCTTGTGTGTGACCTATGCACTTCGTAGTAAAAGTGATAGGTTAGTGAATGGAAGTATTAAGATGGGAAATACCTTAATACAAGATAAGTTGATAACTCAAGTAAACAGAAGTGCTGAGTAAAGTGATACATCAAGATATGACAGATATCACTTTTAGCATTCCAAGGTTGATATACCTAGATGCACCTCAGATCCAATATACTTGGACAAGAAGCACATGAAGTGTGTTATGTAAATTGTTACAATGAAATGTAATGAGTTTGATATACTTTGTTAAGTATAGGCTAATATACCTTGAGTATGGGGTTAAGCCAAACTAATGAGTATGATGTAATCATACCTTGATGAGGATGAGAAATAAACTCATAACTTGTATTGATAATCATTTAATGATAAATGTTAAGAGTAATAAACATGATTGTATACTCGAGATGTTTAATGGCCTTGTGAGTCATATGGCTAGTTGTTGCCTAGTGATAGGTGACAAGATGTTTAATGGCCTTGTGAGCCATATGGTTAGGTGTTGCCTAGTGAGAGGTGAAAAGATGCTTCATGGGCCTTATGAGACATGAGAACAATGGTGGCATAGTGAGAGGCACCAAGATTATTACAAAAGTTTATTATAAGAAATGATAATAATAAACTTAATAAAAGGAATAATTGTATTTAATAAGGAATATGAACAACTATGAAGGCTAACCTTAGGGTTCAGAGCCTAAGAAAGATGTGATGATCTATGATGAGTTAAATAAATTTATATTCCATGATCTGTGTAATCAGGATTGGTTAAAGTCCAATACCTGGGAGAGGTGTAATACCTGTAATCAGGATTGGTTAAAGTCCAATGCCTGGCTGTGAAATCAGGATTGGTTAGAGTCTAATGCCTGGTTGTGTAATCAGAATTGGTTAAAGTCCAATACCTGGCAGAGGTGTAATACCTGTAATCAAGATTGGTCAAAGTCCAATGCCTGGCTGTGAAATCAGGATTGGTTAGAGTCCAATACCTGGCAGAGGCATGAAGCTTGTAATCAGGGTTGGTTAAAGTCCAATGTCTGGTTGTGAAATCATGATTGGTTAAAGTCCAATGTCTGGATGTGGAATCAGGATTGGTTAAAGTCCAATGTCTGGCTGTGAAATCAAGATTAGTTAAAGTCCAATGCCTGGATGTGTAATTAGGTTTGGTTAAAGTCCAATGCCTGTCTTTGAAACTAGGATTGGTAGTTTCCAATGCCTGCCGGTGTAATCAGGTTTGGAAGAGTCCAATACCTGGCAGAGGCTTAATGACTGTAATGATGAAACACAAGATTGGTAATAACCCAATGCCTGTAATGATAACACATGACTGAGAATAACGCAATACCTATACTAATGATATGTGATAACATGGTAGATATAATCCCATAACTGGTTAGAAGATTGGCTAAGGCCAACAGATTGAAACAAGAATGTCTCGTGGGTGACATATCAAGAGAATGAGTGTCACAAGAGAAGTTTGACATAATGGCATAATGTGATGGGTAAATGATATGCATGTTCTTCCTATTGCTTATAAAAAGAATAGGTGATCTACTATTTTATCATAAATAGTTGCAATGTTTTTAAAGATGAGAATGATTTAAACTGCTTATCCTCTTCCCAGTGTTATACTATTAATCTACAATAATAATGTTTTTGGCAGAGAGTTATATCTCCCGATGGGGCAATTACAATCGTCTCACCCCTGTGGGATCCAACATTTTTTAGGTAGACAAGCACAGAGGAGAGTGAGAACATCTTGCAGAGGAGGAACTTTAGCAGCAGTAGGGACATCACTGACAGCTCAGGTTGAGCGTATTGTCTGTCTTGTCTTATATATAGAAGTCCTATGTGTCGTCTCTATACTCTCAGGTCCTCAGAGTTAATAGTTAGTGTTTTTAATATTTTTTTTTGAAATTCTGGATTGATGCCTTGAGGTTCTTATACTGTTTGTGTTTAGCTTTTAACAAGGCAGTTGATGTTGTAAACCTCGAGAAGAAATGGTACAAGATATGTACTTATGAACCAGGTTGTAATTGTAATACATTGGTTCTTATTGAAAGAGTTTTCCTATGATTGGATCTCTTTCAGAAAGGCTTTAATTTTTTAGTGATTTTCAATTATCTACTGTTAGTAATCGCTTCCTCTTAAGCTAATTATGTTTTGTGAGTTGTTCGCCACTATTTAGTGGTATCAGAGCTCTAGGTTTGCTGAGTCTACAGAGACATAGGACTAGGGTATCGAGTCTATTCTAAGTGCACCCAGTGTATCTTATAGTGCCTTCTGGTTATATAGAAGAAGATTTATAACTCAAAGATGTCTGGAGGACATGAGGAATATGTTGCTGAGAGCAATGTTGCTGCACCAGTAAAAGGTGCCAGGGATCAGGCAAGATAAGAAACAGTGCCTAAGAATCCCCATGTTGATTAAGTCATGATGAGAAACCCAACTTTTTCTACACTTTTTGGGCAATTCATGACTACAGTGATGCATATGACAGATCGGATGTCAGCACTGGCACCTAGAGCACCAGCTCCCAATGAGGGATATGGGTCTGGTAAGACCTTTGAATGAATATGTCGTGTAGGAGCCATAGAATATGCTGGTACATCTGACCCAGCATATGCTGATCTCTGGCTCACTGAGTTAGAAAAGGCTTTTAAGAACCTTAGTATCCCGGATGCTGACAAAATTAATCATGCTATGTTCCTTTTGAAGGGTAGTGCTGGACATTGGTGGGCTATAGAAGAAATAAAAATGAATGGCAAAGAGGTTAGTTGGGAGGAATTTCTTCGAGAATTCATCAATAAGTATTTTCCAAGGACATACTTAGATGAAAAGATCTCACAGTTTGAGAAGATTTGATAGGGAGCCATGCCAATAAGTGAATATGAGGTTAAGTTAATGAAACTTTTACGATTTTATCCTCAGATGGATACTACTGAGGAGGAAAAGATTCGACATTTTGAGAAAGGATTGAATGCTAAGATGTCTATTCCGGCTTCTGCCCTAGAAAGTAGAGAGAGGTTTGCCACATTTGTGGAGTCAATTCAAAGGATAGAAGGGTCAATGACAAAGAAACATGAGACAGACCTTAAAAGGAAGTCTAAACAGTTACAGGAACAAGGAATTAGTGGTACTAAACAATCAAAGATTTCAGTAGTACCGAATCAAGTACAATATAGTTCACTAGAGCAGCAGTCACCTAAAAAGCTTCGAGCTTGCTATAGATGTGGACAGAGAGGACATCTGAGGTGGCAATGTCCAAATAGAAAGTGATGAGGTGACTCAACAGACAAGACACTAGATAACCTGTAATAAGTAGACATATCAAGATGGAACTGTCTATTTTGAATTATCTTGCACTCTCTACTGTAAGAAGGGTAGTTGTTGTTTAGTTCATCTATATAATCCTTTAAGAATATGAGGAAGAGATAAGTAGGATGAAAACTTGTGTTCAGTTTAATGTTCTTTCATGTGTTTTGAAATTTCTTTTTCTTCATCAAGGGAGGGAAGAAATGAAAGAGGAACTCAGAGAAAATATGAGATATTAAGTATATCACATTTAAAGAAATGAAAACATAAAATAAAATAAAAGCATTCTACCTAAATTTAGTTCTTGAATACCCTGGACAGGTATACATTTACTGAAGGCATGGTAAGTATGACATACCTAGATTGTTATCTTTTTTATTACTCTGATCAAGCAATCATTCTGAAACAATCCAAAGAAGCCTAATGAAGAGGGAGATGTGGCATGGATATTTCTACCACATTCTAATTGATATATGAATGAATTTTATTTAATTATAAATCAACCTATAAACAAAATAATAATATGTGATGTGTTTCCAGCACATGTAATGGATACCAAGGTAAGTGATTCTAGTATCATATAAATGTATGTTGACCACCTGGAGTGGTTAACTGTGAAATTAGATCGGTTATATAATATAGCATGGACATCATATGTTAGGGGTTTATGCCTTGCATAACCATGACATTGAGATGATATGAGACTTGATGAGATGATGTATGAATAATATTTGTCTCCCTTTATCTGGGATTTTGGGGATGAAATCCTTGTTAGGGGTTTATGATTTGTAGCATCCCCGACCTGGTTTATGCCTTAACCCTAGGTGTTTTGTTTAAGAAAGATAAATATATGTTTTATTTTATCTTTTTAAATGTAATTAAGGCTCAAGAGGAACTTATGTTTCAATTTTAGTCCTTTTTGAACAATGTTGAAATAATGTTTTACCTATTTTGGACTAAAGTGCAAATTATCCAAGTTGAGGGGTGAAATTGCAAATTTTGCATGATAAGATGTTACTCAAGTTTTGAATCATCATAAGGATGAAAATGTTGTAGTGGCATGGCCTGTGGTAGTCTGAATACCAAGAAAGAGCTGATAAAGCAATGTTTGTGCATTAAAACCTAGTTTTGGTGTAATGAGCAATTTACCCAAAACATAGGGTTCAATAAACAAATTACCATTTCAAAATAGTCCCTAATGTTTCTTGGAATCATGTAGAGCAACAAAAATGAGAGGGGCGTCTCATTTGTATCTCTTTGGAGGAGAGAGAATCTTGATATTAAAATAATCAATATTTAAGCATAATTGGAACTTTACTTCAATTTAATGCAAAAATAATTATATTAATTAAAGACCCCTTCAACTAAAAGGTGGGGTATGAGTGTGCAATAGAATGGACGACCATGTGCCTTTCAAAGGCACGAAAATACCTAAAGGAAGTGGATAACTCACTCACCTTATTATAAGAAAAAGAAATATCCATTCACTTATGGATATTATTATAAAATGATTTAAGGTGCTTAATTTGCTTTTCATTAAATTATGGATAATTGAGAGGAATAAGATGCAAGGAAGATAGCCTTGTATCTAAGGAAGATAAGGGGGCAAATGTCAAGGATATGGAGGAGTTATCCCCTACTTTCTCTCTCTTGAAATAAATTTAATAAAAATGAATAAAAGCTCATCTATCCATAGCTTGAAAGGGGAATTGCAAACCCACTTTCACTTCTTGCTTGCAAAAACGACCAAGGGGGCTTGGAGAAACAGGAGGAGGACCCCCAACCTGTTGGTAAGCTTCTTGACCTTCGTTTACCTTGATTCCATGGTGGAAATCAAAAATCAATACATGCTTTCTTCATATCCCGATCTCATCTTCAATTCTAACCATTCCTTTTCACTCAAAGCTTGAGGACGAGCCATGGGATGGTGAAAGGAGTTGTATCCACCATTGTTGACGTGAGCTTGGAGCTTTGAAGCTCAATTGGAGGCGGGTTTTATAACTTGAAACCTTAATATTGTTATTGCATTCAACTCCTTATCAATTGTTGATCAATTGTTCTTCTTGAACTTCATTTGATCAAATCAATAGAACCACCATGAAAACTAAAGAAAAATATGAAGGATCGTATCTTGATGATGATGACATCATCACAAGAACACACCTCAATAAACTTGAGTTGCAAATGGTTTTGGACTTTTGATCCAAACGGTTTCATCAAAACCGTTTGGAGACCAAACGGTTTGCAAACCGTTTGATGACTTGCACTGCAAACCGCAAGAGAGGGTTGATCATTTGGTAGGGTTGACCATTTGAGGTCTGAACCCTAGTACATGTTGGATGATGATCCAATGGATCCAATTGATTAATTCAATGAATATACAATCGTTCAATTGGAAACCCAAATCGAGTAGATTGAAGAATCCATGATTGTTTCAAACAATTTCTAGATAATTTGGGTCAAACGGTTTTGAAACCATTTGAGCCCAAACGGTCTTGAAACTATTTGGGACCAAATGGTTTCAAAACCGTTTGGAAGGTTAATGGTTGATCCTTGATTATTGGATAAAGATCTAATGGTGTTGATTGATGAATCGTTCAATTGCCTAATCAATGGCCAATTAAATGGTGCAAATTACATTCAATATGATTGGTGATTGCCGTAATGAACCATTTCGGTTTTGAGACTGATTTGGCCCAAACGATCTTAAGACCGTTTGAGTCCAAACAGTCTTGAAATTGTTTGGGGTCAAATGGTTTCAAAACTGTTTGGAGACCAAACGGTTTCAGACCCGTTTGGTGTATGAAACTTCAAAACCGAATGAAGGTCAATTGTGGTTCAATCAATTGGAAATTGAAGGTGATGATTGTTTTGATGATCCAATGATTAATAGTAATGACAATCAATGATAGGTACAAAGGCTGAATCCCTAAAGTACCTAAATGATTAGTATCTTCAAAGAGATAAACCTTAATTGCTTATAAAAGCAATAATTCAGTACACTATGTCAATCATAGTTGTATGTACTTGATTGAAGGGTTGATATAACCTAATAAAGTTGAGAAGATAATAGAGATGAATTCATACTTGAGTATGATTCATGTGGTGATTAAGGGTATGATCCTTGGTAAAGAGATCATGAAACACTAATCATGAGTATAAACCCTGAATGAGAATATTAATGAACCCTAACCTAATTCAGGCAATACTATGTGAAACCATAGTTGAGGGTGATTCCATGTGAAACCCTAGTTGAGGGCGATTCCATGAGAAATCCTAGTTGAGGGTGATTCCATGAGAAACCCTAGTTGAGGGTGATTCCATGAGAAACCCTAGTTCAGGGTGATTCCATGAGAAAGCCTAGTTGAGGGTGACTCCATGAGAAACCCTAGTTGAGGGTGATTCCATGAGAAGCCCTAGTTGAGGGTGTTTCCATGAGAAACCCTAGTTGAGGGTGAATCCATGAGAAACCCTAGTTGATGGTGATTCCATGAGAAACCCTAATTGAGGGTGATGCCAAGTGAAACGCTAATTGAGGGTGATGCCAGGTGAAACCCTAATTGAGGGTGATGCCATGTGAAACCCAATGCAATGATATGATGAGGAGCCCTAACACAAGGTGAAGGTATGTGAAACTCTAATTTTGACTTATAATACATGAAGCCGTAATCTTGGGCAATATGATGATAAACCAAAACCCTGATTACTAGGTAATGGTATGAAAGAGCCCTAATGCTAAAATAGTGAGTAATGCCTTATAAAGGTGAAATATCCCAAATGGTTGATTATGGACAACTTGATAGTAAGCAATGTAGTAACCTGAAATGAGTCTATATCATTGAAGATAGTTGAACCATTCTTGTGTGTGACCTATGCACTTCATGGTAAAAGTGATAGGTTAGTGGATGGAAGTATTAAGATGGGAAATACCTTAATACAATATAAGTTGATAACTCAAGTAAATGGAAGTGTTGATGAAAGTGATACATCAAGATATGACAAATATCACTTTTAGCATTCCAGGGTTGATATACCTTAATTCACCTCAAATCCAATATACTTGGATAAGAAGCACATGAAGTGTGTTATGTAAATTGTTACAGTGAAATGTAATGAGTTTGATATACTTTGTTAAGTATAGGCTAATATACCTTGAGTATGGGGTGAAGCCAAATTAATGAGTATGATGTAATCAAACCATGATGAGGATGAGAAATAAACTCATACCTTGTATTGATAATCATTTAATGATAAATGTTAAGAGTACTAAACATGATTGTGTACTCGAGATGTTTAATGGCCTTGTGAGCCATATGGTTAGTTTTTGCGTAGTGATAGGTGACAAGATGTTTAATGGCCTTGTGAGCCATATGGTTAGATGTTTCCTAGTGAGAGGTGACAAGATGCTTCATGGGCCTTATGAGCCATGAGAACAATGGTGGCATAGTGAGAGGCACCAAGATGATTATAAAAGTTTACTGTAAGAAATGATAATAATAAACTTAATAAAAGGAATAATTGTATTTATTATTTAATAAGGAATATGAACAACTATAATGGCTAACCTCAGGGTTCAGAGCCTAGAGAAGGATGTGATGATCTATGATGAGTTAAAGAAATTTATATTCCATGATCTATGTAATCAAGATTGGTTAAAGTCTAATACCAGGCAGAGGTGTAATACCTGTAATCAGGATTGGTTAAAGTCCAATGCCTGGCTGTGAAATCAAGATTGGTTAGAGTCCAATGCCTGGCTGTGTAATCAAAATTGGTTAAAGTCCAATACCTGGCAGAGGTGTAATACCTGTAATCAGGATTCGTTAAAGTCCAATGCCTGGCTGTGAAATCAGGATTGGTTAGAGTCCAATACCTGGCAGAGGCATGAAGCCTGCAATCAGGGTTGGTTAAAGTCCAATGCTTGGATGTGAAATCAGGATTGGTTAAAGTCCAATGCCTGGCTGTGAAATCACGAAAGGTTAAAGTCCAATGCCTGGATGTGAAATTAGGATTGGTTAAAGTTCAATGCCTCGCTGTGTAATCAGGATTGGTTGAAGTCCAATGCCTGGCTGTGATATCAGGATTGGTAGTGTCCAATGCCTGGCGGTGTAACCAGGTTTGGAAGAGTCCAATACCCGGCAGAGGCTTAATGCCTATAATGATGACACAAGATTGGTAATAACCCAATGCATGTAATGATGACACAGGATAGGGAATAACCCAATACCTGTATTAATGATATATGAGAACATGGTAGATATAATCCCATAACTGGTTAGCAGATTGGATAAGTCCAACAGATTGAAACAAAAATGTCTCATGGGTGACATATCAAGAGAATGAGTGTCACAAGAGAAGTTTGACATAATGGCAAAATGTGATGGGTAAATGATATGCATGTTCTTCCTATTCCTTATAAAAAGAATAGGTGATCTACTATTTTATCATAAATAGTTGCAATGTTTTAAAAGATGAGAATGCTTCAAATTGCTTATCCTCTACCCAGTGTTATACTATTAATCTGCGATAATAATGATTTTGGCAGAGAGTTATATATCCCTCTAGGACAATTACAATTGTCTCACCCCCGTGGGATTCAACATTTTTAGGTGGACAAGCACGAAGGAGAGTGAGAACATCTTGCAGAGGAGGAACTTCAGCAGCATCTAGGACTACTGTGACAGCTCAGGTTGAATGTACTTTCACTCGTGTCTTGTAGATAGAAGTCCAATGTGTCGTCTCTGTATTTTCAGGTCCTTAGAGTTAATAGTTAGTGCTTTTAATAAATTGTTTTGAGATTTTGGCTTGATGCCTCGAGGTTCTTATACTGTATGTGTTTAGCTTTTAACAAGGCAGTTGATGTTGTAAACCTCGAGAAGAAATGGTACAAGATATGTACTTATGAACCAGGTTATAATTGTAATACATTGTATCTTGTTGAAAGAGTTTTCCTATGATTGGATCTCTTTGAAAAAGGCTTTAATTTTTAGTGATTTTCAGTAATTCACTGTTAGTAATCACTTCCACTTAAGCTTATTATGTTTTGTGAGTTGTTCGCCACATATCCTAGATGGATAAATTTTATACATGTTCTTCATTTCCTTATTGGATAAGTGACATGCTGCTTTATCAAGTTATAGCTGAAATGCTTTGAATATGAATATTTCTCTAATCTGTTTAGACATTGATTTATCTGCTGTCGAATATATATGATTCCTCTACTTTAATTTTATTAAATTGCAATAATAATGTTTCTGGAGGAGAGTTATATCTCTCGCTGGGACAATTTCAATTGTCTCACCCCCGTGGGATCCAACCTTCTTAGGTAGACCGGTAAGAAGAGGCAGAAACCCTATAGAAGGGGAAGAGCAGCAGAAGCAACAGAGACAAAAGTGATATTCCAGGTGGAGGCGTTGGCTGTCATATTTTTTATAGAGAGTCCTATGTGTCATCTCTGTAATCTCAGGTCCTTGGAGTCAGTAGTTAGTGCTTTTCATGAATCGATCTGAGATTTTGGCTTGATGGCTCGAGGTTCTTATGCTTCCTGTGTATAGTTTTAACAGAGCAGTTGATACTTGTAATCCTCGAGAAGGGATGGTACAAGATATGTACTTATGAACCAGGCTGAAAATAAAATACATTGGTTCTTGATAAAAGAGTTTTTCTGTGTTTGGATCTCTTTGTAAATGGTTTTAATTTTTAGTGATTTTCTATAATCCACTGTTAATGATCACTTCCGCTTAGTTATGACGTTTTGTTCGAACGGTGTGCCACACAATCCATGTTCTTTGAACCAAGAATAGACTGTATAAGATAATGTGACCTTAATGTCATATATTGATGCACATATGTATGCACATGCATTTCTCAGTCTCACTTTCAAGTGACCAGGATATCATACTCCAGTAGGAGAGATAAATTCCATATCTATCACTCACAATCTATCCCCATGTGTCATAATCACCCAATCATCACTGTTACAACAACTCATGTTTCATGACAGTGTTTGATGATGTCAAATCATACCCAACGATATGTGACGAGTGCACTGATTTTAGGTCTAAGAATCACAATGACCACCTTCACTATGAGAGATGACTATGACCACCACAACCATGTGTCAATCTCAAGGTTGGTCTTTTCGATACATTGTTCCCTAACATGTATCTAAGTAATTCGTTTGAAATTACCATACCATGACTTATGAGATTTAGTCATCAATCAACTCACACTCTGATCTAATGTGTTATTGTTGTCTATTAACCCTCCACACTAACAACCGATCAGGGACATAATGAGAATATGTGTATGTAGTCTTAACATCTGTATGATCTCATCCACAAGGGTAGTAACTTGAATACATATGTCATTGAGTAATATGATATTCTAGACATTCACTTTGTATCCTCATTATCACATAACTGAGTGAAATAGATGAATGGGAAGCTTTCCTTTATATATGTTATTATTAATTAAATCCTTTTAGGTAATTATGTTGTGGCAATCATCATATGATTGGCTCTACAGGCATACCTTACTAACATTAGGTTTCATACGTATTAGGGTTATGGGTCCATGTAATTGTCAGGTTAATATATATCCATAATCTGGACAAATATGTTACTCATATTATATGCATTACATGTTATTAGAGGTACAAACAAGTGCAAAACTCATTATTTGCACATAATACGTACATCAAGGTACACACATGTGCACTAAGGTATAACTCTAACCTTATTTTGTCAATTATAATGTTCCAAGAACACTATTCTCCTAATCTCAAAATTAGGATTTCTATATTCAAGGTAGAAAAAACTCGGTATGTGATGATTTTCCATGCTAACACTAATAGTGCTCAAACTAGCCACTCTACTCCACTTTTCTTTTTCAATTAATCTCCATTTAAAATAAATTTATTGATTTTTTTATTTCTTTTTGTTAGTTATATGTGATTCTCTCATTCAATTTCTTTTTTATGTACTTGTTCGTGGTTCAGACACGGTCCATAGACTATGAAAAATTTATGCTGCTAACACCTGAGGGTGATATGGAGGTTGAGAAGGAACAATTGATTATTCTAGAAGAGCATATGGTGGAACCAAAAGATATGTCTAACCAAGGGGAGAACGATGAGTACTTGAAAGTTTCAGATGTTGAGGAGACTGTATCAGAGAAAATAAAGGCATCATATGTTATGACACATTTGAGTTGCATATAGAAACAAGAAGTCAATGTGGAAAGATACAAGATCGGTTGAGGACTTTTCTCTTATCATGTCACAAGCATTCCACAAGAATAGCAAAGAAGAACCAATGTAACATTTTGATTGTCTTGTTGAAACATGTGATAAGATTAAGATGGACCACATCACAACCACTATAATGTATTTGAAATTATTACCTAACTCTTTGGAAGACAGGTCCAAGATATTTGTCCTTATTCTACATTCCAAATAAATAGGTTAATAGGAAGATATGATTAATGTTTTCTTTGAGAGATATTCCTCACTCAATAAACCATTTAATTGGTGGGGGGATTATGGATTCAAGCATCATGCAGATCAATTTAATTTAGAGGCTTAGGAGAGATACCATAACATGTTGAAGAAGTCACCACCCCATGGTATTTACTTGTATGGTCAAGTCAATACATTTAACTACGGTTTGCACATAGGACAGAGGGACTACACTTGACAGTGCTATTGTGGGATTTTTTTTATTAATAATAATGTCATATAATTGTTTATTACCCAAAATCCACACTCTTAACAGTTATACAGCCAAATCCAATGGATCACATAACATATGCATGAATAAAACCAAAACCAAGAACAAGGTAAGAGACAACATAGCATAAAAGAAACTAAACTAGTACATGAAATAAGACCTTAGTCACATATGTCAATCCATGAGAATTTCATTTGCATGTCATTAGATATCATCAGAGTAAGAGCCATATATTATAACCATAGAGAAGAAGCAATGATCATAGAAAGAGTCCTAGTGTACATGTTACCTAAATTTATAAAATAGGGCCCACATCAACACAATTGTGCTAATTACGCTATAAAATAAATAAACTCGTAGAAGAGAGCATATATTCTTGACAAAAACTAAATACAATAGAAAGAAAGAAATCAACAACATTAAGGACATCCTCATAAGCATGCAAGTGTATTTTTAATGTATTTCCATTATATTTAAACAAGGATATATGGTCATCAACCAACTTACTCAAAGGAATGGTCCATAAGGGTGATCAAGATTAGCTACCCTTTTTGTACGTGAGGGACCTCAAGACCTAAGTCAATGAGCTAAATCTGTTTCAACATGCCTATTTCCCTTACCCAGAGTAGACAGGCAGGTACACAAGGTTTGTATCATAGATAAGTTCAATTATGTTCAAGATTTATTCAACATATTTCAAGAAAAAGGAACATACTAATCATAGGGAACAAGCAGCTCAAACATGTATATAAATCCAAACAGTTTAATCATACATACATGCAAACAAGTTCAATACCACTAGTCTCACCAATAGGTAGATAAAATGTATCTTTATTAGAGCACGAGATTAACAATAGATTAAAAAACCATAGCTAGCAACTTTGACTATATCTTGGAATAAGAGTCAAACAATTAATCCTGAGATTTTATATAAGTATAATTGGATTAATATCAGATGGATTAGGTCTCATTAATATTTATGATGGTCATTGGATGTGTCACCCAGATCTAGGTATCATATCATTCATCATTGATTCCAATATCCCAAATTAACTACACCATGAATTATCACTATCATGGAATCATCATTCTTCTTGGATTCATCTAAACCTAGACTGACACATCATAAGTAAGATTAAGTGACATAAAATTAGAGTTTCATGATCTTATAAGGAGTGATCATATGATTCAAGCAACATAAGCATCAACGTTTTCAAGTTATCAACATGCAAGATTGTGATCATTAGAGTATAAGATTGATCAAGCAAGATTTGGTGTTATAAAAATCATCAAGATACTTATTTGAAGTCGTAAAGTAGTATAGATCATCATCAGATTAAGTTTCATGTAAGATTAGAGATCTAGTTAGTAACATGCATATGAGGTCACCATTCAAGTCAAGTTTAGGGAATTTGATCACATTAGGATACAAGAATGATATGCAAGGTAGTTAGGTGGACAAAGCATGGTAAGTTACTTAGAGGTCCACATTGTTGGTATATGTATGCCCGTAAAGCCATCCCAAGCGATTGCATGGAGTCGGATATTAATTAATCAATTAATGTGATTATTTGGTTAATGAATGAATTCCGGAATATTCTAATTAATCCATGAACGTTTTAATTAACGCAACGTTTCTGTTTACTGATGGGTTTAGGAAATCCTACTTCCCTTCGTATCCTATTTAAAGGAGGATCGATGACCCATATCTATATAAGATAGAGAGAGGTTTTTCCATTTACTCTCACATACGTAATACTAGCCGTCGCCGTCCTTAGGAGAGAAAGGAGAGCAACGCGCCGCTAGCACGCCGCCACAGAGACACGCTCCTTCCCGCCGGCTTGAGAAGCGCGATGTGGAGTTCCGCGTGGATGAAGTAGAGACGCAAACGCCTTGACGCCTGCGTTCGGAGGACGTCGACGACCACTTGCACGTGTTGCGAGCAACGTACGTCACCGCCGCAAAGGAGCATCGCCGGATCAACCTACGACAGTGAACGGGAGAGAAGATCCGTCCATGTTTGACAAGCAGCGTTGCACCGTCGTGCAGCGGGACATCGCCGGACTTGCTCCGTGATAAGGTATATCATGCAAAACTATTTCCAAATACGCTGTTATCGATGAGATCCTGTTATGGGTTGCGTGGATTTAGTTGCTTCCGCCGCGCATGTTTTCTCCACAAAACCCAACAGTGGTATCAGAGCAGCGTCGATCTACGACGTATTTGGATTAGTTTAGATATGATCGAATCGATGTATACTATTTTTAAGTTGCATACGATGCGAATTAAGCCTGTTAATGTGCAAATCTAAACCTAATTCCACATACGCCGCAGGCTACTGTTTTTGACGTTTTGGACGGGGTCGACTATGGAAAATATAGATTTTCCTAAGTGCACGGAAGTAAAATTCCGTAGACCTTTCAGGGGCTCTGCCCCTGAGACCCCACATTGTCTGCGTGGGAGTCAAAAATTATTTAATGGGGAATGTCCCGCATTAAAAGTACTACAATTTTAAATATGTATATACATATATGTAGATATACCTATGATAGCATACACGTCGCCTTTAAAATCTGTTTTATGTGGTGAATGCATACACGGTTATGGCCAAGTATCCCCTTTTGTGAATGTTGTGAATGAATGTGGATGTCGATCTTCTGGATATGTTTGTTTGTGAATTCTATGGATGTATAATGGTTACATATGGATCCTTTGTATAAAGTATTCAGCTTGCATGCCGAGCCTCATCTCTTACTTCAAAGTGTAATTAATTCTTTCCTTTTCTGTTTGTACTCATATGATGTAATAGAGATAGGATTAGTTTTAGTCTTTGTAAACTTGATGTAAGGAGGCCACTTGAAGATCCAACTCCAAGGAGTGTCCATGGAGAAGCACCATGAAGATCTAATTCCAAGAAGCAACCTGAAGATCCAACTCCAAGGAGCGTCCATGGAGAAGCAACAAGAAGATCCCATTCCAAGAAGCAACTTGAAGTTCCAACCTCACGAAGCATCCATGAAATTGTTCATTATAATGTTGAACATTACGTGCTTACAGGTTGATTCACAGGTGTTGCATGAGATGCATAAGACCATAGGTGGACCGTAATCCTTTGTTGCTCCAAAGGATTACAATAGTATGGCCATAACCGATGTATTTGTGTTTGTGATTGCATGTCTATCGTTTGTGGTTGTGGATATAGTAGTATATGATACGTACTATAAGTATGTGGTGTTTGGATATGTATATGTATTAATAAAACCCCTCAATTAATAATATTAAGTTTTATTTGCCTTCCATAAAGCAACACACATGAAAAGCTTGATCGACTATGTGTGGGCACGCCTCCGCGTGGTACATTGTTGCACATAAACGAGAAGCGCATATCTAGACTCCATAAGGATGGTTATCTAGACTCTTTTGATTTTGAATCATTAGAGACATGTGAGGCATGTTTATTAGGGCCAAAACTCCTTTCACTGGACACGGTGAGAGAGCCAGTGATCTGCTAGGGCTCATACATACTAATGTATGTGGACCTTTTAGATCAAATGCTAGAGGAGGCTATCAATACTTCATTACCTTCACTGATGACCTCAGTAGGTATGGCTATGTATATCTTATGAAACACAAGTCAGAAACTCTTGAAAGGTTCAAGACTTTCATGAATGAAGTAGAGAAGCAACTTGGTAAGAGTATTAAAGCACTCCGTTCAGATCGAGGTGGCGAATACTTAAGCCAAGAGTTTGAGGACCTTCTGAGAGACTGTGGTATTGTATCATGATGGACTCCACCTGGTACACCACAACATAATGGTGTGTCAGAAAGAAGGAATCGTACATTCTTAGACATGGTACGATCAATGATGAGTTCAGTCGAACTTCCAATATCGTTCTGGGGATATGCTCTTGAAACTGCAGCGTTTACACTTAATCGTGTACCTTCCAAATCGGTTCAAAAGACACCATATCAGATATGGAATGGGAATCGTCCCAATATATCTATGTTAAAGATTTGGGGATGTGAAGCTTGTTGGCTAAATGAACATATGTAAATCCCTTTGTTTTGATAATGACAAACATTTCATTCTTATTGATCTAACGTGCTACTTGAGTGTGCAGGAACAAGATGGATGACAAAGAAATTAGGGAAATCCATATGCTTACTTATATTTTCATGAAATGCAATCGCTTTGTAAAAACTTGTACAAATATATAATGTACAAGTACTTAGATTTCATGTAAATCAAGCGTTAGATTCTCCCTAGCTAAACACCATATTTAGATAGGTCATCCCCTTCAAATAGTGTCACATATGCACACTCATACACACATTTAGTGATTTAATTAAAAGATTGAAACAGGGACAATCTCGGTCGACTAACTCCTCGACCGAGACACTCTCGGTCGACAATCTTCTCGACCGAGAAAGACCCAGAGTAGCCGTTAGACACAACTGACAAGGTAGTTGGTAGTTGGAGATAAACGTTGCAAAACACATGATCCAGAGAGCCTGTCAGTCGACAAAACTTCGACCGAGTAGGGGTCTCGGTCGACCATTCCTCGACCGAGATGAACTCTGACAGCAACTACAGAATAAATTAATTAGTCGTTGCTAAAGCAAAAAACTTGTACCTAACGGCTAGTTAAGCACTTAGAAACCCCTAGAAATTGTCTAGAACGTCCTTAAGCATCCATAGGCCATTCCTATAAATAGGACAAGCCATAGGACACCCAAACTCACCTTTTACACACTTGAGTACTCTTTGAGCAAGAAATTACATTTGCAATCAGTTTGTAAGCAATTTGAGCATTGTGACAATTGGCTACTTCCTTCCTTAGCTCAAATTCGTGTCCTATAGGCTAGCATCTCCTACCCATTGCAATTACAGTTCCATACACCTTGGTTAGGAGATCTACACGCTTGATCTAGGCAAATCAAGCCTTGGGCTACAAAGGATAAGTTGTAATTTCCTTTTTCTTTCTTGTTCTCTATTATTGTCTGTACTCTCCTTGCTACTCCTAGGTTGGAGGCTGCGGATTGGAGAGGGTGGAGATCTTCTTGGTGAAGAAGGAGACCTTGAGCTACTTCAAGAAGGCTGGTGCAACAAGAGGTTACTTCTAGAGAGGAAGGCTACTTCAAGGGGGAGCTTGGAGTTACTTCAAGAAGGCTACCTCATGTAGGTGCATCTACTTCAAGTGAAGGATGTTCAAGGGGTGTAAAGAAAGTATTGTATTTTGTATAAATCCTTGTGAAGGTAATAAAATAAATACTTTCAAAATCCCGGTTGGGTAAGCAACCGGGTAGTGGACTGACAACTTTAGTATTTGCTAAAGTTGGAACCACTCTAAACACCTGTCTCCTTCTTCCAATTTCAATTGTGGATTGTTTGAGTTCAAAATTGTTAAAATTGTTTTAAAACTCTATTCACCCCCCCCCTCTAGTGTTTTTCAAAGCTTATGTTAGGAAGCAATTTCCTGAAAAGCTTGGACCCAAATCGGAAAAATGCTATTTTGTAGGATACCCCAAGGAAACTCGGGGATACTACTTCTACACACCAACTGACAACAAAGTGTTTGTTGCTAGGACTGCTGTATTTCTTGAAAAGGAATTTATTTCCAAAGGAATTAGTGGGAGGAATGTAGAGCTCGAAGAATTTTGAGACCAACAAGAAAGCAGAGAACCTGAGGAGGTACATAAGGAACATAAAGACTCACAAGTTGTTGTGGAATTTCAAGTTCCAAATGTAACACAGGAACCTCGTAGGTCTAGTAGGACACGACTTGAGCCTGAGAGATTTGGATTTCTCGTGACTCAAGACAGTGATGAATTGGGAATAGTAGATGAGCCAACTTCCTATCTAGAAGCTACTAAGAGACCAGAATTTGAGAAATGGCTTGAAGCTATGAGATCTGAGATGGAATCCATGTACACCAACAAGGTATGGACCTTGGTGGATCCACCCGAAGGGGTAAGACCCATAGGGTGCAAGTGGGTCTTCAAGAAGAAGACTGACATGGATGGAAATGTTGAAACCTATAAAGGTAGATTGGTTGTGAAAGGATTCCATCAAATTCAAGGTGTTGATTATGATGAGACCTTCTCATCAGTTGCCATGGTTAAATCCATCAGGATCATGCTTGCCATTGCAGCTTATCATGACTATGAGATTTGGCAGATGGATGTTAAAACAGCATTCCTTGATGGGAATTTACTCGAGCATGTGTACATGACACAACCTGAGGGTTTTATCGATCCAAAGGAAGCCAATAAAGTCTGTAAGCTACAAAGGTCAATCTATGGATTGAAGCAAGCATCTCAGAGTTGGAATCTACATTTTGATGAAGTAGTCAAAAGGTTTGGCTTTAGTCAAAATGAAGATGAACCTTGTGTTTACAAAAGGGTTAGTGGGAGCACAGTCGTATTTCTCATATTGTATGTGGATGACATACTATTGATGGGAAATGACATCCCTACTCTTCAGACAGTAAAAGGTTGGCTAGGGAAGACTTTCTCTATGAAGGATTTAGGTGAAGCATCCTATATACTTGGGATTAAGATCTATAGAGATTGATCTAGAAGGCTTCTAGGCCTAAGCCAGAGCACATACATTGACAAGGTGCTAAAGAGGTTTAGCATGGAGGGTTATAAGAGAGGTAACTTGCCCATGTCCCATGGGGTTACAATCTCTAAAGCCCAGTGTCCGAGTTCATGTGATGAACGGGCACGCATGAGTAAGATTCCATATGCATCAGCAATTAGATCTATCATGTATGCACTGTTATGTACTCGTCCTGATGTGTCGTATGCTTTGAGCATGACGAGCTGGTATCAGTCAGATCCAGGTGAATGTCACTGGACAGCCGTAAGGAACATCCTAAAGTACTTGAGAAGAACTAAGGATCAATTCTTGGTATACGGTGGTGAGGAAGAGCTCGTGGTAAAGGGTTACACCGATGCTAGCTTCCAAACTGACAAAGATGACTACAGATCGCAATCTGGATTTGTGTTTTGCCTAAACAACGGAGTTGTGAGCTGGAAGAGTTCCAAGCAAGAGACGGTTGCGGGTTCTACAACAAAGGTCGAATATATTGCCGCATCTAATGCTGCAAAGGAAGCTGTGTGGATCAAGAAGTTCATTTCTGAACTTGGAGTGGTTCCAAGCGCTGGTGATGCAATTGAGTTGTTTTGCGACAACAATGGAGAAATTGCACAAGCTAAAGAACCAAGATCTCACCAACGTTCCAAACATATTCTACGGAGGTTCCATCTCATACGAGAGATCGTACAACGAGGAGATGTGAAGATTTGCAGAGTACCTACAGAAAGCAATGTGGCTGACCCGCTCACAAAAGCACTTTCACAGCAGAAACATGACGGACATGTTCGATCACTTGGATTGAGATTCATGAGTGATTGGGTATAAGTGTAAGTGGGAATCTGTTGGTATGTATGCCCATAGAGACTATCATTCGATGATTGTAATGGGATACTATGTAAACGATTTGTAATACTACATTGATCATATCAATATAGGCAAGTTTCCAATCTATATGTTTGTGTTTTATATTGTGAGATGACCATAAAACTTATAGATGTGTATAGAATAATATACTCAACGACATATGTCTTTAGGTTGATGACCTGAACAGTGAGATCATATGTATGCCAAGAGTATGTATTCTTGTTTTGTCCCTAATCGGTTGTTATTGTGGAAATATCCATAGACATCAATAACACATAAGATTAGAATGTATGTTGGTTGATGGAAGAACCTCATTATCCATGATATGGAGATATCAAACCAAATACATAGATACTTGTTAGAGAACAGTGTATCAGATAGACCCACCTTGAGAGTGACACATGGATACCATGATTGGTAGTTAGAGTCACATCTCATAATGATGGTGGTGATTGTGGTTCTTAGACCTGAAGTTACTACACTTATCACATGTCATTTGGTGTACTTTGACATCATCCACCGTGGTCCTGAATAAGGATTGCCATAAAGATGGTGCTTGGGTGCACTGTGACACATGGGGATGACTGTGAGTGATGTAGATGGAATTTGTCCTTCCTACGGGAGTTTGACATTCTGGCCACTTGATAAGCGAGACTGAGAAATGCATGGCCATGATGATGTGAGTCAATATGTGATATTGAGCTTACATATATCTCAGACAGTCTGCTCTAGTTCAAGGAACATGGATTGAACGTTGAAAAGGATAACATTTCCATGACTTGAGTTCAATCCGGATATCAGCGACAAAGGAACTATACAATCACTATAACACCAATCATGAATGATAGGTTAAGTTGTTCTCCAACTTCTCCAATTACTTGGGTAGCAATGAAGTCTTGCTAGATACCAATCATTGTTTGTGAAATCATAATATGATTATGGATATCACTGCCAACGTAATTTGGAGCCTACCGGGTCACACGCATAGGATGTATTGGAATAGGAGTATAATTGTGGATTTGATTGGAATTGCCCCGAATCACATTGATTACTAAAATGTTTATGTAATGGATTAGAATAATATTGGAGTGACTAGCTCTGAGTGCAAGTGGGAGTCTGTTGGTATATGTATGCCCGTAGAGCCATCCCAAGTGATTGCATGAAGTCGGATATTAATTAATCAATTAATGTGATTATTTGGTTAATTAATGAATTCCATAATATTCTAATTAATTCACGAGCGTTTTAATTAATGCAACGTTTCTGTTTACTGATGGGTTTAGGAAACCCTACTTCCATTCGTATCCTATTTAAAGGAGGATTGACGGCCCATATCTATATAAGATAGAGAGAGGTTTTTCCGTTTACACTCACATATGTAAAACCTAGCCGTCGCCGTCCTTAGGAGAGAAAGGAGAGCAACGCGCCGCTAGCACGCCGCCGCAGAGACACGCTCCTTCCCGCCGGCTTGAGAAGGGCGATGTGTAGTTCCGTCCATCCGTGTGGACAAAGTAGAGACGCAGACGCCTTGACGCCTGCGTTCGGAGGACGTCAACGACCACCTGCACATGCTGCGAGCAACGTATGTCACCGCCGCAAAGGAGCATCGCCGGATCAACCTGCGACAGCGAACGGGAGAGAAGATCCGTCCGTGTTTGACAAGCAGTGTTGCACCGTCGTGCAGCGGGACATCGCCGGACTTGCTCCGCGATAAGGTATATCCCGCAAACCTATTTCCGAATACACTATTATCGACGAGATCCTGTTACAGGTTGCGTGGATTTAGTTGCTTCCGCCGCGCATGTTTTCTCCACAAAACCCAACACACATGACCATTATGGACATAAAAGACCCACATGAAAGCAAGCATTGAGATCCAACACCGAAGCATCCACATAAAGCATGTTCAAGGTTCAAGGTACATCATCAAAACAAAATAGGATGCTAGTATGAAAAAGTTCAAATCCTAGTGCAACATTCATAAAAAATGATTGATTTGGATCAAACATGAGGATCATATGCACTTATAATCCAGGATAAGAATTAAAGAAATAAACTTTAACATAGAAATAGTGGTGGAGCCACACATGGGTATCATTAGGCCCAGGTCTCACCCATTTTTACAAATGAACCATTATCTTAGTGATGTGTTGGCTGAAGCATTAGGCAGCGATTTGCCGCTATTGGAGTAAGATATTGCAATAAAAGTTATAACCATCCCGAGCGGCATGTAGTTAGAATCCTCAATGTATGAGGTGTCTCTCGATTGCATAACCGACTAACCGTCCCCTACCGATACGTCACGCTTAATTATGTTTTGTTTGACAAAGCGGCCGTGGCGATTGTTTGGATAGTGATGGATAACAACGGGCAGTAAGTCGATCGTTATTAATCATGTTGTCAAACACACAGTTGTCCACCGTTCTCATTTTACATTGTGTTTTTTTGACGAGAACGTTCAACAAACTCTACCGACTATAGGTACATAACGGACGCGGTTATACCGAGCGCCGCTCTGGCGATTAGGGAGAGCGACTAGGGCTTCCCCCTGCGGGCAGCGACGGCTCGGGGGAGGGGTTTCGGCCGCCGTTCTTGCGCTGACCCACTCCCCCAGGGTCTCTCCTAGGCCACCTGGTGCTCAGGGAGGTTGGAAGGTGGGGATCGCACGTTGGGATTTCGGGCTCCAAACCCTGATGGCGACGGACTGGTAGCCCACAACGATCTGGAGACGAAGGCGGGCTCTAGATCCTTGTGGTCGTAGAGCCTCTTGGCGTCTCCGGCGTTTCTACGGCTCGGGCTTCCTTTCTTCTCCTTATGGTCTTCTTTTTAGTTTTTTTCTCCCTGTCAGTTGTCTTTGTGTAGTTTGTAGGTAGTTTGTAGGTCTAGGTTGTTGGGGTGTTCCTTTCTTTGTGTCTTGTGTCTGTTCTGCCGTCTGAGATTTGGTGGGTGTGCCCTCGGTTTCTCTGTTGGCTTGCCGGGGTAGGGGATAATCAGGGGTCTTGGGTTTGGAGATGTTGCTTCCGTTCCTCTCTCGATTGCGATCGAGTTAGGATTCTTGGTGAGTGGTGGTGCAGTTCTGCTGTGTTTTCTATCCCCCATCCTTGTTCTTCCTCCAGCCTTTTCTGCTCCTTTGCTTGTCCTTGAAAGGGATCCGTAGTGGCTTTTTCTACTGGTGTCGTAGTGCGGCGTGTTATCTGTTTCCTTTCTCTCTGTTTGTAATTTTCTTTAGCGAGTTATAGCTTCTTTGTTGTCATGTGGTTTGTGTCCTCTTTTCATGTTAGGTCATCTTTTGTTTCTTTGTTATATGGCAGCAAGTGCGAAGGTGATCTCTTCTTCGGTCACTGGTTTGGCGCATATACTCTATATCAGATATTATCTCAGGTTGAAGTAATCTCTCATAAAAAGCTATTTTGGTTAGCGATATAGAAGAGAGATCAACACATCATTGTTCTTATCATATTCCACTATGAGTTTCTGGTTATTTTATTTGGTCTTTACTTTTTTGTGCCCGGTTGATGTATCTCCCTTTACATGTAGATGTTGTATGACTTTAATGTAATGAATGTGGTGTCTTTCAAAAAAAAAAAACTCTACCGACTATACGTCACCGGCGATGAACACAATCGCGTTGTGAAACACTACATAAAGCATCTTATTATCCAATAATGTCGGGAGAGTGCCTTGTCTCTTCATGCCTCATAAGTGTTGTAATTAACAAAAATACACCCGTTGCGGTGGAAATCACGTCTAGCAGCGGGCCCGGGCAACCAGTATTGTTGTGGGCATGCGGCGTTAGATAGATTGATTTAATCGAGCCTTTGGTGCAGACGAAACTAGGACTGTAAAATCCAAACATGGCTGTCTTAATTTTAAGCCCCTGTTTGACATAAAACTCAACTTGGACGCGAACAGCACATGATTTTTCTATAGTTAATAAATGCAATGACACGAATGTTTTAGAGGTTTAACAACCCAAATTAGACACTGAGGGGCCGTTTGTGTTCCGTCTTTTACACTGCAGGTATTCAGTACAGAAATTTGTGCCTGTGGTATTTCGGTTCCTTAAATAAACAGCTTATGTTGCAGCGACGATGCATCAGAGGTCGTCTGCCAAGCCCCGTCACCGCAAAAACGCGGTGATCAGAAAGCATGTCAATTTTGACTGTGTTTTGTAAATGCAATTTTTAGTTCTTAAAATTGGACAATATAGTACTTGTTATTACCAGCAAATTAAATTATACAGCTGCTACTGTATAAGAATGCCGCACTCCGGAAGTTCTCTTCCAAACTAGGCCTGAGTTGTAGTGAAATCAATGGCGTCCGTTATCACAGTTTCAATGGCCTTCAGAACACTATTTAGATCAGTACGATCTCGTACTCTAGTGCAGATGATCTCATCGTTCTGATGTGAAACACGATGCTAACCGGAGCCAAACTAGAATCAAACTTAGTTCTTAACAGCCATATATCCAATCGCAAGCTGCACGTGTCGCACTTCTGGTGCTAACTCAGTTTGGATTTCAAAATCTAGAATAAATAATGCTACATAGACAAGAAATGAGACTAGAAATGAGATCTTTTTTATCCCAACATATGTATGATAACAAAATAGAGGAAGAAAATAACTGACTTTTCTCTTCTATTTTGTTGTGTATATGTGGGAACAAAAAAGATCCAATTTCAAATCCCAATTTTTTGTCCATGTAACAAACCTCCTTAGATTATTAATACGAATCAATATAAAATTTTGCAGCTTTTTTGGTCTGTTTCCTATTGTACATCAATGTCAGAACCGATAGGTTCGGAACAAGTTTTTGTTGGCCGGTTAAAATCCAGAACCAAGAGTTCGGCTTAATCTGGAAGGATGGGTTAGAACTGGACCAACACAACAAGTAAAGTTTGACCGATTTCTGAGCACGAGTCTTGAGGTACTTGGGCTTCATTTTACAATAAAAGATATCAGATACACTCCCGAAGTAAAACCTCCTATTTTAATGTTGTCTAATGCTCGGGATGAGGTTAAATGCATTTAGCCTACATTGTATATATCACTTTTAATCTTTTTTATGTGCTTCATTTCATATATTGTCACACATTATAGTCTAGCATTTTATATTGATATCTCACCCACATCGAAATGTTGGCTCCGCCACTGCATTGAAGCCCATTCTAGGTCATTCAAGCAACATTAGAACATTTTAGGGTACATGGGTATACAAAGTTCGAGTCTAGATGTATAAAAATGTCCAAGTGATTGATCTTAGGTTAAAATTGTGATTTGGGACATAGAAGATTAAACTTGAGCATTAGATGGCATAGAACATCTAAAAAGAGATCAAAAGCTATTATCTTTAGCATATAAGTGGAAAATATATGCAGATCTAGGTCATGAAAATAGTTCCATTAGATATATCTTGTTCTCTATATCAAAATTCATATATGATATGTCCTATTTGTCCCAAGGAATGATTTTATATTGTTATTTGAATTTTACGTTGAAAGTTAGTAATTATGGACCATTTGATCTTAATCAGATGGTCAAAGTAGGCATTGGCTTCTTGGGCTAGGGTTTTGGACTGCGGTCACTGGCCCAACTCGTGCTCTGGCCCACCATGTCCTCCGACCGTGGATCACCGCTCGGGGGAAATAGTTGTGGTTGTTGAGCACAGTCCACCGCCAATCGATATTGTTCATCAAGAATGTGTGGTTGGTCATCTGGGCTTGACGCTTGCACATCTCTATTGAGTAGTGGGCCAGCTGCTATGTGGCGTGCAATAGATCACTAGATCAAGGTCCTCCATTAATCGGTCCACGGATCTAGTGGCTCCTGGCTTAGAAACCTAGTACAAACACCCACACAAGGTGATCACGTTGCGCCCCACCACCCACCCCCCGAGGCTTCATGGGCGAGGTCACCTGGGGCCATGCCGGGTCACCAAGCATGTCTAGTTGGTCATGTGATTGGATGGCAGAGTCAAAGAGGAACAAAACTAGTTGCAGGGTGGCATGAATGGGAGGCACCCAAGGTGACCCTCCATGGTCGCCACCATGAACAAGGGAGGTAGGAAAAGAACTAATGAGTGCTAGGGGTCAAAAAATAGGGGAATAGTAGAGGGAAAAGACACAGGAAAGCCATGGGAAATGAATAAATGCATTTATTTTGAAAAAGAAGGCAAGAACAAGGGTGATTAAAGGAGAAAAAGTGAGGTTAGGCGAGCTAGTGCCATTGGCGTCGATCTCCCGTACAGAGGTAGAAGATGAATCATAGCGCTTGGATCTTGGGAAAAATTTGTGGCACAAAGGTTGCATGGCTGGGATTAGTCGAAAAACAACTAAGGAGATTGATGACATGCCCCGGGGCGCCCAATCTAATTGGACTGACACTCCCAATTTGGGTCCATTGAGCTTTAAAATTGTTTCAAAATAGCCAAAAATCAAGTTCATTTGATGAAATTTCGAATGAGCATATCTCTCTTGTCCTAGCTCAAAATTGAATGAAATCATGCAATGGAAAGTTCTGAGTGTCCTTTACATAATGATCACAAAATTAGTGTGCATATAAGAGATCAAAAGAGGATGGCATAGGATTATGCATAATATAGGTGCAACATTGATTTTATATAAAAAAGAGTGTCAACACTTCTCATGTCATCATAAGATTACCTCAAAAGCCATCAAAACAACTCAAATAAGGAAATTGAGGGTTAGAGTGAGAAATTAGTGTAAAGATAAAGTGCAAAGCACACACACAAGGAGAGAGAAAAGTTCAACTTATCACATCATCCCCACCTGAAGAGGAATTTTGTCTCCAAAATTAAATTACTCCATCAACCGAGGTTGGTATTTCATATTTCTTATTATAATGAACTTTGTATTCTCTTGAAATCAATATTATTTCAAAATTGAGCAATCTGGCATCATAGTTGACCGGCCTAAATCGCGCGTCCAAAAATGGAGGCGGATTTGAAGTAGTTAGACTTTTACATTTATAACCCGAACTCTTCTAGGCCCCCGCAACTTTGCTTACGGGGTCGAAGTAGATATACGAGGTCGAACACAGGTACAAGGGTGGTAGTATTGAGAACCTTGAATCGACACGCTACACTCCGGCAGGGATAAAGAGATAGTAAAATTTCCCAAGGGGAAACAGCAAGATAACACTAATAAAACAAAGAAAACTATCTCCAACTGGAGCTACAAGAAAGATTTAAGGTTTTAGTCATTTAGCAGTTTTCAGGGGTTTTCATGCAACAGAAACAGAGAGATAATACTAAAGCTAAAGCAAGGTGCGAAGGAGAAACTGTGGTAAAACAAGCGGCAGCAGGAACATCATGTACCCCTCCTCTCAGAGTGGGTACCTCTAACCAAGCATCAACACCCCTCTCGAGGTTGCTGGACTTAAGTTAGAGTGGAAATGTTACTAAAGAAACTCCAATTTCGGGCACTCTCGTACTCCAGAATTGGCCCAAACACTAGAGCCACAATACCTCTCTCGAAGTTGTTGCAACGAGAAAACACGATTCAGTAGCTAATCGAAACGCGATCCAAACATACAAGCTAGAGTTCAGATATTAAACATAGCAGTCATCCAATAATTGCACCAAGCATAAAGCAGCATGTATTTAAACTCTTCTATTTCCATAAACAATAAAGGTCTTGATTACAATGCATAAGTAAAGAATTAAATGATTGAAATAAAGATAAATGTCGCCTTCTTGATATAGAAGGACGACAGACTACAGCGGACCCTCCAGCCCGATACCGGGTAGGAGCCCAGCCCGATACAACCGTGTCGGGCGGCACACCCTCTCAGGCGACACACCATGACGGGCCGATTGTATCGTGCAAGGACCCTTGCCCGATACGCACATGTCGGGCGGCACACCCTCTCGAGAGACACGTCGTGACGGATGATGCGTATCGGGGTTTGGTATCGTGTCAGGATAGAGCGACGCATCTAGTGTCGGGCACTTATGTCGCTTATCCTCGTTGGCCGATATCAGCATGCAGTGGTGCTCGGGACGATCCTAAGTGAAACATTCCCTCCCTCTCGGGATGGGGAAGTGCTCACCTAGAATTTCCCGACACGATCACTGAGGCACGATACTCTCGCTCTTGCAGCTCTCCTCAGAAGATTTGCGTAGGGTTCTGACCTGTCTTTTTGGCTTCCTGTAGCTGCTATTTATAGGCAGTGGTTGGGGAAAGTTATGGTGCTCAGGGCGCCACGTGTCCTCCTTATTCGCGGAGTCGGTGGACGGCCGATATCGATATCGCCCGACATAAAGAAGTCAGTTTTCGGTCACATGACGAGCGGCGCCTGCCGGTGGGTGGCATGTGTCGTACGATAAGCTTTAGTTTTCGTGGCGAGCTCGGCTCCCTGTCGGGTAAAAGACGTATCGCCCGCTAGTTCCTTCTTGTGCGGCATCCTCATGTCGCGTGTCGTTGTGTCGCACTACCCTGTCAGGCAGTGAGCGTATCAGCCATCTGGAAGGCCGATGCAGGTGGAACTTGTTTGTGGGCCGGGACGACCTAATTGATGATAATTGTATCAAAATGGAGGAAAAACTCTGCAAAAGATGGAAATATTAAATTAAGAGTGTCGTTTGGCCAATTATTACAAAAGTACTTATAAAAGAGAGGAAAATAGTTAAAAAGGGCAGTTTTGATAACAAAATAAGGGTCAAAAACATCACAAAAATTAGTGTTATCAACTCCCCCAAACTTAGCGTTTTGATTGTCCTCAATCAATATTTAAACTTTATTTTGTGATGCTTCTTCTTGCTTGGTGTAGTTTTCAGTTCAAGAGGTAAAACAAGAATCGTGATGCCTTTAGAGATAATGCTGCCCCACTACGAACAAAAGACCTTGTGTTTCCTGCATTATTATTTCAGTAAAAATTTTCTCTACAGCTTCAGCGAGACTTTGTTGTATGATTTCGAAGTTAGCTTTCACACCAAACAGCTTTAGGGGCAGAAAGTTGTGTATAGGGTAGGCTAAGGATTTTTGGGGTTTTTCTTGTTTTCCATCAGTCCATCCAGGTAAGGGTCTGTTAGCGGGCAAGTGGTCCCTGCAGTCCAAGCCAGTTGGCTTTAGAGTAGTGATTTCACATCCTCCGTACCACTGCCCCAGATCTACCATGCCTAAAGATGGGTACTTTTGGAAAACAAGTGTGTACATATTTTTTTTCTTTTCTTTTATTGGGCACAACTCTCATGCTTTTATTCACTCTCATAAGGCTACTTTCTCTTTTTTTTGGGGATTTTTGTTGGGTAAGGGAAAATAAAAGAGATTTCTGCTGTTCGGGGAGCTTTTTCCTTCTCCATACTCGTCTCTTAGCTGTTGTGAGATTATTATTTTTTTGAAATTTTCGGCACGGAAAAATGTAGTCTTTTGTTGTTTGAGGCTGCATTATCAGAAAGATATAACAAAACTTGCATCTCGTTAAGCACATAGAAAACCAACTTGGCAAGAAGTTGCATCAAGTTTTTACTATACAACGTCTTTGTACATATGTATGGAAATGATATAAAAAAAAATTCAAAACTTTGGTATGAACATATATATGTACACAAAGAACAATAAAGAATTTGAGACAAAAGAATGAAGAAATTGAGTCATAAAATTCAGAAAAATTTCAAAATTTTATACCTCCCTCACTGGTACATGGTACTCCCCCCCCAAACTTACTCCTCACTCTGTCCCAGAGTTGTGAAGTAGATAGGGTGAGGTAATGTTAATCCAGTGAGGTTAGCTGGTGAACGTGCCTACGTCAGATAGAAGCTCCCACACGTATTCTCCTCTTTTGCTGTGATAATCGATGTGGTGGAGCTGGTCAGGCGTTGCTTCATTTGCTATCCACTCCAGGGCAAAGATGTTGCAGTCGTTAGATAGGGGAATCTGCTGCGGACTGCAGTGGCAGCACTGGAGTTCGTGCCATTTTCTTTCTTGCGTGTCCAGGAATGGTTAGATCATCTTTGACACCTCATCATAGTATTTTCGAACAAAGCGTTCGACGGATGACAACGGTTCTGATGTACATGGCACTGGATGGTTTTTGTTGCTGTCCGAGCTGTTGTAGAAGATTCCTGCTCATTGCCGAGTGTACATTGTCAGGAGCGTCCAGTGGCTATAATGTAGGACGGGGAGGAAGATCATGCGCCTCGCTCTCCAACTCCTCCAGAAATGCTTGCTTCGCTCCTATTTCATCAGCGAGGCAAATGTCGTTGAACGACATATGATGAGCTATGTAAGCATGTTCGAGCCTTGGTTGTATAGTTTGGATGTAAGCGGCCGCCACAGATACAACCAAGCATCCTCCTTCTTTTACCATGTCTCTTAAGTCATCGGCTGGGACTACGACATTGCCTTCTTGATAGGCGACATCCGATGGGGTAGAATCAGCCAACTTCAGATGGATTTCGTTGACCTGCTCTTGCGTGAGAGTTGCGCACGAAAAGCGGTCAAAATTTTTGACCAGCCCTTTTGTAGCTTCAGGCGAAGCAGTGTCTTCCATCCCGTGCACTTTCCGCAGGATCTCCAACTGCTTGCCCACCCCATAGGTGTCGGTTGCCATCTCCGCTTCTTTCTCTGAGGAGCTGCTGGATTGTGAAGAGTCCTCTTCTTGATCGCTATCCAGCAGGTGTTCTGGTACCCCTACGTCTCAGAAATAGCATCCGTCTTTAATTAGCAACATGGCGAGTGTGCCCCTACTGCGATAGAAGCATGTGCCCCTAATGGCCCCAAAGTTTCCAATTGTATTGATCACCTCAATGGCACTCAAGACGGCGAAGGCGCTGTTCCCGCTTCCCCCTTCTGCCTGGACGGGGAGGTCTCTGAGAGAAAAGAAGTTCCAAATGCCTTTGTGACGTTGTCTTCCTTGCTTGATGGCTCGTAGAAGGCGCAACGGCAGGAGCCTCAATTTCTTGTCCGTCAGGCAGCATAAAACATTTCCAGAGCGTGGCACCTCGTAAATGTTGCAGCTTGACAGCTGGACGTCATGGTTCCTGAGGACTGCCACGCAGAGAAACCACACGTTGCGGTTCTTATACGGGGCCAACACGATGTTTGGTCTATGCTTGTCGATGTAGTGTATCATGTCAGACACCGCACTGGAGTCTGGATCTCCTTTCATCAGTCTTCTCACCAAGGTCGGGGTGGCGTTGTATATTGTCTTCCGACCTGTCCTGCTGTCGATATTTTCTATTATCGCATTTTCAAGGACCCATTACAGTCTTTTGTCGACGATGTCCGGTGAGCGGAACATACTTCGAAGATCTCTCCGTCGTATGGAGAAGTAGCCGTCGCTCCAGACGACGTCTTCTTCATCTTCCTGCGATCTTAAGACCTTGTTTAGCAGCTTCTGGTCTCTGATCGTCAGGTACCCGATGGCCCTTCTGTCGAAGTCGGCCATCTCAAAGGAGGGTATCTCTGATGGATCACGGAATCTATCTGCCATCGAGCATCTTCCTTAGGGGAGGTGTCTTTCATTGACTGTGTAAACGTACCCCTTTTCTCCCTCAGATTCATCAGAAGAGTCTACCCGGATGCTGATATCTCTGTTATCATCTTCATCTTCATCCAGGGGGACAGAGGGATTTTCTTCTTCCAAGCCTAGGGAGCTCTCTTGTCCTGCTGGAGCTCCGTCGGCTGACCTTTGTGGTGTCCCCCCCTTCGGACATTGAGGATTGCCCGCTGGAGGAGGAGGAGGACGCTGATCTTGAGGGGTGTGCTGACGAAGAAGGAGGAGAGCCACAACTAGGGGGTGACGGGGACCTTCTTGGCTGCCTTCAGTGCGGATGGTCGTCTAGCCTCTCCTCGATCTTTTCGAGGCGTTGGAGAACTTGCTGAAGCGTCACATTCAGAGCCTCTAGTCCGCCGAGAAGGCTAGCTAGAGTCAGCAACTCTTGTTCTTAGCTATTCAGCCTGTCTTGGAAAGAAGCAAACTTGTGGATTAAGGAAATACAGGTAGCTGAGTTGTTATCCGTTACCTCCCGCAAGTATTCGAGCTCGTGCCCGAGCATCTTCCCGAGCAACAGAGGGGTTCCAGCGGGTCTCCCTTCTGTCCTCGCGACACCTTGCTCGCGTGATGGTCCACCAGGCAAGGTAGAGTCTATCTGAATCGTTCGCGATGCAGATGCCGTCGGGCGAGGTGACGACGCTCTTTCAGCCGCCACCGCCTTGCCTTCTCGTCGCGGTGGAAATGTCCGTGGTGTGGGTGGACACTGCTCCACCTCTACACTGTCGGCGATCTCCTCGGCCGCTATAAAAGGAGACTCCAACGGCGGTGTCGGCGTCAACTGTGCACCTTCGAGCTCCATTCTCAGGATCTCGGGGAACACCCCATTACTGGCGTCTGGATGAGGTGCTTCTTTTTCCTCTAAAGGCCTTACAGGGATGTTGGGGGCTGCGGATGTCTCTTCCGCGGCAGCTCCTGTAGTTGCTGTCTCGGTGACCTCAACGATCACCGGGTCTTCTTCAGCCACCACAGTCATTTTTGTGGTGGTGGCTGGTATAGTTGGAGTAACAACAGCTCTATTAGCAGCTGTCGTCAGTATCTCTGGGATTGCCCTTTCCTGGACTCTGGTGGTGGCGGTGTAGGCTGCGTCTTTCGCCATAGCTTCAATCTCTGCGGCAGTGAAGACCAGCTTTTCTACGTCGTAGGTGGCATAGCGAGGGAGCGGGAGGAGTATGTTCGTTGTCGAAAATTTGTAGAAGTAGTCCCTTCCCTCCTTCTTTATGATGTTGGTCCTCATCAGGTACTTGATGTCGATCAGCTCATCACCTTGTGTCCTTGAAAGGCTGCGCGGCTCTTTCGGGTACCTGAGCCCTGCCGCAATCAAGTTGACGATGCCACCCATACAATATTCTTTGGTGGCATCCTTTATCAGGTGCAGTCTGTTTAGCAAGAACCACCCGAGGTTGATCACTCGTCCCTCCATCATGTGCCACATGACATGGAGTTCTTATGTGTATATATTGCCAGACTCGTTCTTGCTGAACAACAAGCACGCCACCAGTTTGTGCACTATCCTCCAAAAGCATGAGTGCACGGCTGCCACCTTTCTTCCCGGCTTAAATGATGACTCGTCAGTCAGCTTATTCCAGAGCTCCACGGGATTAAACCCGTCTCCTTTGGTGATTCTCTCACCGTTGTCCATTAGATTCTTCTCCTCCTCTCTGAAAGAGAAGATCTTATTGAGCAGCTTCTCGAAGATGGCATGCTTCGAGTTGTATAGTCAAGCTTGTAGTCTATCTGCTCTGTCGTATTCTTTTCTTTCTGCAGTAGAATTCTTCACTCGACGGAGAGATGACATGAACTCTCTCGTGAGTCTGGTATAAGAGGAAGATCGGATGAGGCAGATCTTCCTCAGCCTTGCCGCAGCGAGGACGCCCTTCAGCCTCTCAAAGATGCCCAGCTTAGTGAATGAAACTTGATGGCAAAACCTGCTCGGCCTGTAGACCTTGGTCGCTATCTCAGCATAACGGCGAGTGTGCTCGTCGTCCCTCGGCATGAACCTTACTGGCGAGTATTCCAGGGGTCCTGTCGCTGCTGTTGGTGTTGGAGCCGCCACTTCTCCAACCCTCACCCTATTTTCCGATGTTGATGCCCCGGCTGCTCCCAGATTCGGGCGTTTCTGCCTAACAGTTGGTTCTTCAGCTGCAGCCTCGGGGTAGATCCTTCTGCCTTGCTCGTCAACAGGGACAATAGTTTGCTTGATGCGGGCCATTTTTGTTAATTAATAAACAAGTTCCTTGATCAATTAAATGTGTAGATATTTTAAAAAGCTAAATTGAATGCACGATAAGGTATGCCCCGATACAAGAATGATCCCACACCCCCGTATCGGGTGATACGAGGTTTCCAGAGGTGAAGTCTCGTACCCGATATGAGATATGGGTGCCGCACGTCACGTCAGAAGATCATACACGCGATAAGAACAAGATGATATGGTGATAAATACGTGTCAGGTAAGCCGCCCGACACAGGTGTGTTGGGCGATACAGTTGCGCAAGATCAAATAAGATACTCGATATGGCTTTCTGAGAGGAAAGTAGCGTGTCGCCCGACAACAAAACAGGTGAGGCAGTGCAGAGATGGGTGACACAGCTATCGTCTGACATGACATATCGGGAAAACGTGAATAAAAGGTACGTTGCGCGATATACGTATCGGGCGATACAAAGTTGCTCAGCTCAGCAACTGTGAACCCGATAAGTTACTCGTTAAAGGAAAGTCATATCGGGCGATACGGTCTGTCGGGCTATACCTTGCTGTGTTCTTAAACTTCCGCGTGACACGGGAGCAGGGGAACCTTACACGATACGGGAGCTAATTTACAAAGTCTTAGCACGACACAGACAAGTGAAAATAGTAAGGCAGTAGCCCGATACGGTAAAATCTCGACTCTTTATATAGCAATCTCAACCGGGGGTAAAACTGGTAATTCCGGGATGCGCGTCGGCCGTTGGGGTAATTAATTCTTGAGTCGGGCAGTCCATCTGTCAGCACAAGAGTAATTACTCCGACTGATACGAGTGTACGCTGCCCAGGCATGCTATCTGTCACGACCTTTGCTATCCCCAAAATTCTACTGCCTGATATGGGCGCGTTCATGGCGCTGGTTGGGTTGTTGCCCGATACGACTTGAAAATAGAGCAGTTAAAAGCGGCCGATGAGTAAAACATAATTGGCCTAAGACTAAGATCCCGACCTCAGATGGCCCATAAAATAGAAGAGTCAGCACATGTGGCCCATGCACTGACTTGGGCCTTATTACAGTCCATAATATTTGTAATGTTTTTCTTTCAAGAAAGTAAAAGCATCCTATTCTAGGAATTAAAAGACAACTCGGGATGCCTCCCGAGAAGCGTTGTGTTTTCCGTCTTCAGCTCGACGTCTTCAGCTTCTTCTTCCTGCATCTTTATCTTTGCCTCTGCGGTCACAGTCCTTCCTTCTTGGCAATCTCAGTATTCGATGGTATCTTCCCTGACGGGTTCTTCACGATCTCGGCCAACTGAGCTAGTTGCTGGTCAATTTGGTGTTGATGCGTCTGCATGTCTGCCAATTGTACCTGCAAAGAGTTCAAAATGCCAGAATTCGACAGTGCACTTTGTGCTATTGATTGTTGATGGTGTCCTGCCTCTTTACGAAATCGAATAACTGGCCAATCACGTCTGATTGGCTTGAGCCCTTGTCCTGTTCTTTGTTCAATCCATGATATTTACCTTGTACCTGGAAATTCCCTTTGGCTGACTGAAACTGGGTGTTCTTCGCATACTGACTCGCCCCCCCTCTTTTCTCGAAGGCTTGTGACGGCTTGGACGAGGTATGCAGCTGATGTGAGTTCTCAGCCGCATCCTTGTTGTTGTAATTGAAGCCGGGGTGATCTGTCCTTTTGAAACTCTCGAAAGAGACATTTTCAGTCCCTTCATCTTCAGAGTCAGTATCACTAGCATCATCCGGTCGGGTGTAGATGCAGTGATCTACCCCATGTCCTCCTTCACCACAGGTTACGCATTTCATAACTTTTTCTACTGGCTTCTTTCCTTTCCCACCAGATTCCCTCAGTTGCTTCACATCTGTAGCTATTCTTTGTATCTATGAGATAATGGACTCCAGCGCCTTGGACTCAAGAGAGGGCCCTTCACCGACCTTTTTAACCTGTCCTCTGTCGGATCTATCAAAATCAGCGCCGGCATGCAGCTCGACCATGTTTTTGATGATCCGTTCGGACTTGCTTGGCTTTTTCCCAAGGAAGTCACTGCCTGCTTCCACATTAAGTGACACCCTTTCATCAGGAGTCAGACCATTGTAAAAGGTGGTGACTAGGAAGCCCTTCTTATAGTTATGGTGAGATCAATCCCTCTAATACTCCTGGTACCTTTCCCAGGCGTCATGGAGGCTCTCATTAGGCTTCTACATAAAAGAGGTTATCTTCTGCCTGTTTCTCACTGTCCTTTCAGTGGGGTAGAATTTGTTCACGAATGCGTCAGCCAGTGCTCCCCATCTGTTTAGATATTGGTGGGGAAACCCAAGATACCATGATAGAGCTTTGTCCTCCAGGGAGAAAATGAAGCCCTTGCAGTATATGACCTCCTGGGGGACCCCCCTCATCTTTATGGTATCGCATATATTTTTGGAGGCGTCCAGATGGTGGTACGGGTTGTCGTTCTTAGAACCTCCCCGGAAGCTTTTATTCTGGATCATTGAAATTACAGACGGCTTGAGCTCAAAATTTGTCGCGTGGAAACGCGGGATAACGATTGGACACCAGGAGTTGTTGGCCTTCGTGGATGCCAACTCCCTCAGCATTTTCTCTTCTTCCTCTGAGTCTTTGCTGTCGCTAGACTCACGATGCTATTCTTGGTCTTGGTATCTCCTGTGTCGGGGTTGGTGGTGATGCCTATTACGACGGCGATCATCCTCGAGTTGAACCAGCTCTGGATATTCGAGTTGGTTGTTGCCGTCATATCGGTCATCCATCTCTGGTGGGGGTGAACCCAGAACTCACCAAGAACAATTCCATTTCTTAACAGGTTCATCATCATGATTATAGTATATGGGTATTTGAACCCAGAACTCACCATGGATACTTATTATCACTTATTAGGTAACTTAATACCTTCAGATCATTTAACCAAGGACATCTTGAATCTTGCTACATAATGTATTGCATGTAGTACACAAAGTTCTATGATTCTTAGTAAACAAAGCATATGAAGGCTTATAAAGCCCATAAAACATTCTTAATAACAAAGCATCATATCCCATACCTGGCTATGCTCATCTTCTCAACATATCTACATCATTAGTAATCATGACATAATTACATATCAATATCATGCAATTTGAGGGTTATCGTATTACATTCATAACCCATTAGTCTGTATTTGAGCTTCACACAGGATTAACTTGTCATAGGATTTCACATAGCATTACCTTATATTAGGGATCACATAGCATTGACTTGTATTAAAGTTTCACATAGCAATACTTTGTATCATTCATCAATAAATGAATTATCAACACACAACTTGAGTTTCTTGCTCATCTTTTCCAGAATATGATTACATCATAGTTGGTAGGTTTGGATTAACCTTTTAATAAAGTATATTAGCCTACATTCAACAAAGTGCATTACATCTCAATGTAACCATTGACATGACACATCTCATGTATCATTCCTCCAATTACATTGGACTTATAACACATCAAGGTATACCAGTATTTGGGGTGTTGGATGTGATATCTATCATATCTTGATGTATCACTTCCCTCAACACCTTTATCTTACTTGAGTTCATACACTTAGCTTGTATTAGGGTATTACCCATCCTAATACTTTGTGCACCAGTTCATCACATTTATCATGTAAGGTAGTGATCATTAGTCACTCACTTAGAATATACAACCATTGCTAATACTATGGACTCATCCTTAGGTTAGGAACTAACAAAACCGGCATGCTAGGTCACTTGCAAATCAATTCCAAGTCAAGCATAGAGCACGACGGTCGTGCAACCAAGAACGACAGTGCAAGGGGAAGCCACCACGGTCGTGCTACCTTGCACGATCGTGCTATAGAAGATCACCACGACCGTTTTACACCACCACGACTGCCATCATCCAACCCCTTTAGCTTAATTAGGAATAGTATTCTCCATAATTATAATTTGAGGATTCACATAGAATATTCCATACATTTGTGGATTTCACATAGTATTATTCTCCAATAGAGTTTATCAAGGATTCACCTAGTATTATGTGTAATTAGGATTTCACAACACATCACCCAGTGATAGGACTTCACATAGAATTAGTAGCACAACCATATATTAGGGTTTCATATAATTTTATCCCATTTTAGGGATTTGGGTTTATCATTCACATCCAAGTGGGGTTTCTCTTTCCTCATACTCAAATTAGCGTTAGGATATACAATTCCCATTGAATAAGGGTTTCCTTCATTGTTACCCTAAGATAGGGTTACATCATCACCCTGGATTTATGATAACACTCAGCTTTGCCCTAGATTAGGGTTTCACACATAGTATTTCTCTAATTAGGGTTTCACACATAGCTTTGCTCTAATTAGGGTTTCACACATAGCATTGTTTTAATTAGGGTTTCACACATAGCATTGTTCTAATTAGGGTTACAGCTCATTGATTAGGGTTTCATGATCTCATTATTATGAATCAACCCTTATCACATAGTTTACCCATAATGAGATAATTAGGGTTTAATTATATAAGCATTCATCTCTCTCATTCCCTCTCTCATCCTCTTTTAGGATGTTAACTACACCAAGATTAATCTAGGTCAACTCTTCGCTTGAGTACACATAGCTAGGGTTAACCTTCACAATCATCATAGGTCTATATCTTTGATAATCACATAGCAGATTAACCTTTGATCATATTAGATGTCCAAATGGTCTAATCAATTAAACCATACATTATATAAGGAATTCAAAAGAATTGACAAATTACACTTTCAATTCCACAAGGTGATCAATTGGGTTAACCATTGAAATCTTCAATTGCATTAAGTATCTAAATAGGTTCACCATATTGGACCTTCAATTACATGATGTATTCAAATGGATTAACCATGTTGATCTTCACATAGTTGATTTCTTAGACCCTCAATGATCTTGGTTCTCATACATCAATTGGTTGAAAACCATTTGAACAAGTTGTACTTGAAATCAATTGGGCAAGGTAGGTATTGAAACCGTTTGCACTTTGGGTCTCCAAACAGTTTGAGATCGTTTGGTCCCAAACGGGCTTGAGACCGTATGGACTCAAACGGTCTTAAGACCGTTTGGTCCAAACCCTCTCAAAACCACATGGACCAAAAAGGCAATTCAACTGTAACGACCCCACCTCCCGGTAACCCCCAATTAAGAGGGACCCGATGGACAGAGTCGTTATTCATTTAACAGGATCAATGGTTCGACAAATAATCAATAACAATTAATAAACTTTACCAGCTAAACTGAAAATGGTATAAAATAAAACTTTTCTTACCTTGGAAAAACTGGGATTTCTAAACTTCTATCCATGAAGATGCTAAAAGAACTAATCCTCCTATGCACGTTCTCATTTAATTTCACATCTGCCACTTTACTATTTGTTCATTTCATTTGTACCTAAAACGCCGACAAATAAAATGTCATTCAGCAAGAAGCTGGTATGTGGGGGAAACAATAATCATACAACTACAATAACAAAGTAATCAGCCAATTATCATTTAACATCGAAGATTACATTTTAAACCATACTACTCAATCCTTTCCTATCCCCTATCTCTGTGCTGTCCCTGCAGCGGACTGAGATACTACCTCTCTCTAGGTAGATCCTTATTAGACCCTGCATGATCCTACCTAACAGGCAGATCAATATCTAGGGCTGAGTCGCATGGCACTACCCATAGGTAGTCCAATCTCTAACTCAATGTGACTTGATGGACCTACCAAATTGGTAGCCATTTACTAAGTCATTCAATGACCTGATGGGCCTACCCCTTTGGTAGCCATTTACTAGGTCAACCCATTAAGCTATAGAGGGGACTAGGATCTGAGCTAGTAGGCATATCTCTTATGTGATAGTCATATTCACTTTAGAATTTGCATAAATTAAAACATCCAACAGTTTAGTTCAAGTTGCGATGAAAACATCGACAGAATCCCGTAAAACTAATTCGGCTAGTCATAAGCATAACCACATACCTTTGATTGCAGATTTAAAGATAGTATCAAATATGTAGGGAAACCCAATCAAGCAAGCAATGACGAATAGAAATCCTGAAATAAAAGTACAAATTTCCTTTTATTTATATTTATCCAATTTCATCACACTATTAAGGATTTCAATTCCAATTTTAGGATTTCTTTGGAAATTAGGGTTTTTTCCTCTTCTTTCAATATTATGATCCTTAATTTATCAAAACTACATGATACCCCTAATTTCTCATTATAGTACATCTTTATCAAGTTTTAGGATCTTTACTAAGCATCTGATTATCTTATTCCAAATAAATATGATTTTTATCTCCTTTTATCCCAATTTCGGGTTCGCATATAAATTAGCATTCTTTTATGTATTACAACTCTAATCTAGGCATCTTTGCATTCAAAATGGATAATCAAACCTCTTTTATCATTAACATGGTCAAACTTATCAATTTGACCTATCGATTCACCAAATTACACTCTTAATATTCAATTAGGGTTTCTCATCAACTTTTAATACACCTTACTAGCAAATTAGGGAACTTTTGCAAAACGGAGTAGAATCAAGTTCGCAGAGCATTTTTATCAGATTCCTTGTATTTTTCTACATAACTTTCATGTATAAAGTTTTCCCAAATGAGGTTCCTAGCTATTACTATGAATTTTTCAAAGAATACCCTTTTTCCTGAATTATTCGATTAGAGAGATAAATTACCAGAAAATTCTCAAACGTCAGATCGATGTGCCGCTAGACCCCTCCTAATCTGACGCTCCGCATCAGCCACCTCCACTACCTTCTCTGTGCGTGCGCCCTCCAAGCTTGGTCTGTTGGATTTTAATTGAGTCCACGATGGTCTCTGGATCGAACGCTCCGCGATTTGAGAACCCAAACTGAGTCGGCCCCTTCACGTGCCGTCAGATCTCGATCTAACGACGATTGTATGTCGTCTTCTTTCTTCCTCAGCTGCTAGAGCCACAACAGCACCCTCACCGGAGTGGAACCAATCAAGCGGGATAATGAGTAAAGGGGATCGAGAAGAAGTCATTCGAGGTGGCAATGGAACAAGGGATCGAGGGGTCCCCATTTTATAGGGTATGGGGCGTCCCTGTGATTAATCACAACCCTAAACGAACTGAGCAACTAGCCCAATTGGGCGTTCCTTCGAGATGCATCCATAGCTCGAGAACGTTGGGTCTAACCAACTCAGAATTCCATCCTGAATCCAACAATGTGATTTCCCAGTTTGCACATGCATCGGTTCGTGGGGAAATTCGAGGGAAATAACCCTCTGATGTTGCGGTTCTGTTATAACCCCAATTATTGGGTTCAAATAGTGAGAAATGTAAATTTTCATATTAAAGCTAATTGAACAAATAATGATATGATTTGTTTTGAATCAGTGGATTCCCTTCACAATAGCCTTGATTGGTTGCTTTGTGGGCTTGTTTGGCTATTGGGCCCAATAATAATGAAATTCAAATAGTAAATGGATAATTGAAGTTTTAAGAAAAGAAATGTGTAGAAACCTCTAGAAGGCAAATCCAAAGAGGATTTCGTGCCTCTTGGGTTCCTTGGGTACCAAGGAGACCAAGGTTACAAAAAGAAGGCAATTAGAAAAGAAAAGGTTAATTTTGTATTTCTTTATGAAGAAAGAAATTGGAAAATAATGATATAATGTGGAAAATGAATGGAAAAAGGCATAAATTAGATTTCTTGGGGAATTTTCGTATCCATGAGGTTGCTAATATTAAAAGGAAGGCCAGTGAGGAAAATAAATGCAAAATAAAAAGGAAATCCTCAAAAGGAGGTATTTAAATGAAAAATAAATAAGATAATGTGAAATAATGCATAATGATGCATCTAGAAGGATAATAAGTGTCCAATAAAGAGAATTTCGAAATCATGGAGTATCTTGGGATCCAAGGAGTCCCAATAAAGAAGAAAGAAAGAGAAAATACTAAAAAGGCAAAATAAGAGGAAAATGTGTTGCTTTATTAATGAATTAAGAGGTATTGTTAAAAAAGGAAAGTAAATCCTATAAAAGGGGATAGAATTTCGTGCCTAAGGATTGAAAAGCAAGAAATAAAAAAGATAATGGCAAGGAATTTCGAATTCCTAAAATATCCAAATAGTAAAGGGTATTAGAAAAGAATAATGAAGAGAGAAAGAAAGGATGTTGCTTCACAACCAAGGAAATGTGTTTCCTTTCAAGTTGGGACTTGTTTCCTCTTGAATTTCATGGATAAACCACCTAGGCCCTATCTACCTCCCCTATATAAGGGGTATGACCCTGGGCCAAGCCCAGAGGATCCCATACATTGCTTTCCTCCATTGATTACATCTTCAACCCTAACACCGAGTATCACCTTGAGCTTGATACAAAGAGAGGGAAGCAGGAGGGTACGACAAAGTCCTGGTGTTCTACGGAGTCAGGAGCAAGCGCTGCCATCATATCTGTGCACTAGGGCTGGTGCAGTAGTAGTACCTAGGCTGCAATGATGGCTGCAAGCACTTGGTCTAGCGAGCCAGAGAACGGCCACGCCGGCTGCAACCAGGCGGTGCCCCAGGTGCGCAAAGGGGCGGCGGACGTAGGGAAGAAGTCGAAGGTGAGTTTCGAGGTCCGTGGGAGCAAGCAAAGCCCACGTAGGGCTGCTTTGACGGCCGCCAATATCAGGCCCAACGAGCCCCATGGCGGGCACCATAGCCAAGAAATACAGGCGCCATGTGTGCGCCTATGGGCGGCGGAGGTGTAGGATCAAACCCCGGCATGGATGACGGACCAGGGAGGGAGAGAGAGCCATCACATGGCTGCAAAATGCGGCCGCTAGGGCATCCGCGTCGCTGGCCCGAGGAAGAAGAAAGGAAACAGAGTCGTCGGACCAATTTTCCCCTCCGCGGGCTAAAAGGATCGCAAACTTAACTGAGGGTAAAAGCGTCTTTGCGTTATGTTTTCCATTGCGTGAGCTTTGCATGGAAACAGATGACGTGGCGCTTCCCTATTGGCCGGAAAGGTAATTTCTTTATAAAATCATAACTCCTAATTGGTAGCTCCGATCAACACAAATTATATATGAATTTTGATCCTCAGAACGAGAGGAATCCATTAAAAATAGTCTCATAGCCTGAATCTGATCATAGTTCGAAAAGTAATGTAGATTATCATCTTTGATTAGTTAAAGATTAAGAAACCCTATTTTGTTATGATTAATGTGTTTAATAGGGTTTAATGGATCATAAGAATTGATATTAACCTGTTAAATGCAAAAAGGTGCATTAAGATCGAAAAGGGTGATCTTTGTACGTAATTATTAGATTATGTACATAAATATGTTGAAATATGAAAAGTACATAAAGCTATCATCTTTAATGTTTTAATTAATGAAAAACCCTTAGATTTGATGATAGATGGTTTTAATGATGATAAATGGATAATTTAAGCCTATTGTTCATAAAAGGGAGAATAAGATCTAAAGAGATAATCTTTTTATATAATTGGCTTAATTTAGGGTTTTGTGCATGATTATGCATTAACGAGCTTGAAAACCCTAATTTAGGTGAATATGACTTTTAAATGTTTTAATTGTTCAAATCTGTAAATAAATAGGGATATGATGATCCTATGTCAATTTTAGGTATAAAAAACTATTAAATGAATAGTTTGAGCAATTAGGGTTTATATAAATGGAAAAGAGTACTATTAGGGTTTGTTAACCTAGAAGAGGTAAAGTTCGAGAAATTGATCTAAGAAACCCTAATGAGTATTAATGAATACTTAATGCGGATTAGAAACCCTAGAAAGTGAATCCAAATCAATAAAGTAGATTCTTGATAAAGTGTGTAATAAATAGAGTACATATTTATTTCAGGAACTATGTGATGATTGAATTACTTGCTTGGATCTGTTGATTGACTTGATTGTATACACATGAAGTATATGTTGAATAATCTGCATGACTCGCCAAGTCAGGTATGTGGTTATGCATATGACTACCCGAGTTAGTTTTCCGATGGATTCCCGGATGTTTAATCGCACTGAATGCAACTAAACTATTGGATGTTTATTTATTTCATGCAACTATAAAGTGACTATGATTATCACTATAAATGAGTATATATAACTGGCTAGATCCGGGTCCACCTCTGTTACTTTGAAAAGGCTAAAAAGGGGTAATCCTAGAGCAAGGTCTAGGTTACCGAGAGTCAGAAATTGGGCTACCTACGTGTAGTGCCATGCGACTCATTAGCCTGCCATGAGTTAAGGAGTGGGCTACTTACGAGTAGTGCCATGTGACTCAACCCTAGAAACGGGTTCATCTATAGGTGGGACCATGAGGGGTTTAATGGGGATCTACCAAAAGGAAGGTAGGATCCAGGTCCACTACAGGGATAGTACAGAGGATAGGGTACTCGTGGATCGCGGATGTTATATTTAAAACGTAATCTTGATTGATTAATGATTAATTGAATGATTACATGGTTATCATAGTTGCAAGATTATTGTTTCCCCCACATACCAGCTTCGGCTGACCGACGTTTTGTTTGTCGGCATTTTAGGTACAAGCCAAAAGGACAAACAATAAATCGTCATATTGTGAAATACACGAAGAAAAATACAAGGAGGATTATTAGTGTAGAATCATTATGTGGATAGAAGTTAGAAATCCAAAATTTCAAAAGGTATGCAAAGTTTATTTTCATACAGCTGTTCAGTTTAGTATGTTAAAATTTGATAATTATTCTTGGTTAATTGCCGAACCTTTGATCCAGAAGTCATGGGTACGGCTTCGACCTCTCGGTCTCCCTTAATTGGGGGTTATCGGGAGGTGGGGTCGTAACATTTGGTATCAGAGCTTGGGTTCCTCAATTAACCATTAATAATTATTAAATTTTACAAACTCCATAGAACCCAAGGGAGTTATTAGAGGATTATCCGAGAGACGAAGGTGTCTAGAAAAGGATCACGACCGGGGGCTGGCAATATTTTCCTCCGCACCGCTAGTCGGAAAACGAGGGCTCCCGGATCTGTGTGACTGCCTGGCCAAAGTCTTAGGGTATGAATCGAAATAAGATACCTTTAGGACTTCTCATCTTATTCATCCCTTCTCATCAAAAAATTCTGATAAGGACCTAAAGGATTAGGGTTTTCTTTCTCCTCATCATCCTCTTGAGGTATGGGTAAGGTTAATAAGGTTTAAGGAATCCTCCACCAAATTAATGAAAGGCATGTAAATAAGATGTCATGGACATAAGCTTAATAGATTAAGCATAAATTAAAAATAGATACATGCTTAGGTCGTATGACATAAGTTGTCATGTCCTCAGTTGAGACCTGAGGCTAGACCTTCTTGTCAGGAGGGTCAGTCAGTCTTGGAGATAGAGATCTCCATTGCTAGTAGAGACCTGGCACATCCTCTGAGGATGGTGCTAACCCTAACCCTAAGTGAAGGTTAGAGAGAGATGAGTTGGACCAGGTGTTTAAAAGGATATGCCTTTGGGATGCCATTTGATCCATGGGTGACCTAGCACCTTTGGCAACCCAACCCTGGGAAGGGGCATGCATGTTAGCGTAAAGGATATCTCCTCAGATGATTATGTTAGTGAAGGACCATAGAAACCCTATGGGCTTGTGCAAGTAGGGCATAGCTGGCACCTAGGGCACGTCATAGTGATGGCAGTAGGATTAAACCCGGGATAAGGAATCATGAGGGAGCACAAAGGGTTAGGGATGATCTTAAACAAACATAAGTTCAAACCTAGGCTTCAACCACGTAGACTATGCTTTTAAGGATGACCCTTCATGAAGAAGGGACCTCTAATGGTGAGGTTGGATGTGGGGTTAGCTCTAGAGAGAGAGTAGGAAACCCAGGAAGAAGGTTGGAAGCCTAAAACCCTGAACAATGAATGATAGTGGTTGCCTCATGATCGATCCCTGAAAGTTGATGATATCTTGGCTGCCTTTAGAGGGACCAAACCCTAGAAATGAAGATGAAGCATCTGGTGCCTATGTGCCTATAATATAGGTGTTTACCTTCTGAGGTAGGAAGAAGAGTTCCTTAGACCTAGAAAGGTTTAGTAGCAGGTTATGAGGCCTTGTACCTTGTGAGTCATCCTTAAGGAGGACCCAACCCTAAAGTGTTGATCGAGAAGAAGGATGACAGGAAGTGCACGAGATGCCTTTTATCAGTTTGATCATGGTTTCAGAGATAGAGCGTGCAGTTGGACACCTAAAAGTGAACCTAGGGTTCCTAGGCCTAAGAGGGGAAGTGGTATACCTAATGCTCATGATGAGAATTAAGTTTCTAAAGTTTCGAGCATGGTACGCCTCATGAATAAAGGAAAAGGGAAGTCCCTTAAGTTTAAGGTATGTGTAATGAACCCCTCATAGCTAGGTTGATGATAAAGGAAGATATGATCTTGATCCAACATTGAGGAAAGAGGACAAGTATGACCTAGCATGGTTCAGTAGGTGATCTGGTTATGCCTTAATAGCTTGCTAGGGTTAAGTAGCCTCATGTGGATGTAAACCCTAGACCTAAGAGCTTTTATGACCTTGCTGTCAAGAGATTAATTTCCTCCCATCTTGGGAGAGAGACACCTTTGGTAGGGTGTATATCCGTTTTGGTTAGTTTAAGGTAACCTAAAGAGGTCTCTTAGGATCTTGAGAAGCTAAGTGAAAGGTACATGGTATGAGAATGAACCCGTAGGCCCATAGATATCCATCTCTAAGTGCATACAGATGTGTTACCATGGAGGTAACCGGTATAGGGCTTGACCAAGGTAGGCAGGTTGTCGTGATCCTGATGAAAGGATGAAAGTCAGCCCATGAATAGAGAAAGAGAAATGATGAAGACTTGGGTAAGGTTCTAAGTGAACATGTACTATGATGGAGAATCCTAAGTCTATCCTAGGGTCAGGTAGGGATAAGACCGATGAAAGTAGGAGTTGCCTAATTCCCCAGTTGCACATGACCATAGGGTCGGGAGGTAACAACTATCATTGTCTGAAGGCCATGGGTTAGGAGATTGATCACCTTCATAAACTCATGGGACCCAAAGGGCAGATGAGTAGGGTACTCTCTTGATGCATGACGGAAGAGGGATGACCCCAAAGAAACCGGTACCCTATAGACCTAGAGGAGATGACCAAGGATATATATATATATATATATATCTTGGTAGGTTTAAGATTAATTGGTTATCATGATGTCTGTGATGTGGAGACATGTGTGCACGTTGCAACTTAAATATAAATGTGTATTGACAAGGTGGGATGTACCATCTCTACTCTTGGAATAGGAAGAACTCTGTATTTGGACTGCATCCAAATGCTTATTTCCTCTTGTTATGGGAGTGAGAGACAGGACATTACGCATGCCATACACCAAGGATAAGTGATGATGTAGGTTGGAACGTTTCCATGAGAAATGGGGATAGAGAAGATAACCTACCCTGGTAAAGAGAATGATACATGGATGGTTTTCTAACACTAAGAGGAACGAGGTAGTCACCTTATGAGGATGTTTTTATCCTGAGCTAAGTGGAACTTACAAGTTTTACCAGGTTGAGTTGGTCACCATGATGATGAAATCAGAGAGTGTTCTTAATGGGGATAAACATATAGTTTGAGGTGACATGATAAGTGAAATGCATGGAAGGGTAATGTTACCTAATACCTAAGGATGTGAGGTGGTAATCGATGCTCTGGTTGAGATACATCTGACTTGTTTAGCTAGAAGTTAGAAGAGGTTGTTTGGCTAACCCTAAGTTTGAAAAGGGAGAGGTGTTTGGATAACACTCAGATGAAATAAGATGCGTTGAAAGGTTATGGTTGTTTGGTTAGCCAGTCTAGTCCTGGATGCCATGAAAGGATGATGGTAAAACCTCAGATGCACTTCTTTGGAAGAGATGGTGACGAAACCCCGACTAGAGTGGTTTAGGGTTTCAGAGGATTTGATTTTGAAAGAATCATGACATACAAGAAATCATGGTTGAAGATCACCATACACCATGGTAAAATGGCAATAGCACGTTGGACGCTTAAGATGAGGTTGCATGGGGTTTATGGCCATGCAAGCCCGGAAGGTAAAGGATGAACCCCAGTAACCCAGTGTATCGATATAGAGGACAAAAGAGTCCTTGAGAGGGAATGGGATTTCAACACTATGGATGTTGTGATGGGTCTTCCCTGGGCCAAAGAAGGTCGAGATACAATGTGGGTTATGGTAGGTCACCCTACCTAGATAATATGAGAAAGGAAGAGTTCGGTTAAGGGACAGATCTAGTTGAACTACTCATGAGAAAGATGGTTCAACTACACCATGAAGCGAGTTCAAAGGTTTTTGAGTTTGACCTAAAGGTTCACATCCATAAAGTGGAAGTAGATACATGAAGAACTCAATGTTAGTATAGTTTATCACCCCTAACCATGGTTAGTATGATCCAGACTAAAGAGTCTGATGAGGGCATGTGTGCTCGTTCAGGGTGATATCTAGAGACAGTTCTTGTCTTATGAAAAATGTGACATGAAAATCCGACCCCTCTAAGTTATAACTAAGAGAGCTGAGTCCCCGATACTTGGGTCCATTAGAGATGGATGGATGGAGAAGGTTAGGTTTGGCCCTACCCCTCATGATAGAGTAATGGGAGATGTTTTCCATGTGCCCAATTTAGAGCACTATGTGAGGTACCCCGACCATGTGCTGAGCAATGAACCTAGTGAGCCCCAAGGGAGGCTGAATGGCCTGAGTCACCTGTGTAGTTTATAGACGCCAGGATGAAAGAACTCAGAGAAAAGAATATGTGATGATAAAGGTTCTTTGGAAATGCCATGAGTACGGTAAAGCCACATAGGGGCCAATGATGGACATGGAAAAGTCTTATCCTGAATTGTTTGTTTGCTTGCTTGAATTTTGAGGACAAAATTCCTATAAGAGGGGAAGGATGTTATAACCACAATTATTGGGTTCAAATAGTGAGAAATGTAAATTTTCATATTAAAGCTAATTGAACAAATAATTATATGATTTGTTTTGAATCAGTGGATTCCCTTCACAATAGCCTTGATTGGTTGCTTTGTGGGCTTGTTTGGATATTGGGCCCAATAATAATGAAATTCAAATAGTAAATGGATAATTGAAGTTTTAAGAAAAGAAATGTGTAGAAAACTCTAGAAGGAAAATCCAAAGAGGATTTCGTGCCTCTTGGGTTCCTTGGGTACCAAGGAGACCAAGGTTACAAAAAGAAGGCAATTAGAAAAGAAAAGGTTAATTTTGTATTTCTTTATGAAGAAAGAAATTGGAAAATAATGATATAATGTGGAAAATGAATGGAAAAAGGCATAAATGAGATTTCTTGGGGAATTTTCGTATCCAAGAGGTTGCTAATATTAAAAGGAAGGCCAATGAGGAAAATAAAAGCAAAATAAAAAGGAAATCCTCAAAACGAGGTATTTAAATGAAAAATAAATAAGATAATGTGAAATAATGCATAATGATGCATCTAGAAGGATAATAAGTGTCCAATAAAGAGAATTTCGAAATCATGGAGTATCTTGGGATCCAAGGAGTCCCAATAAAGAAGAAAGAAAGAGAAAATACTAAAAAGGCAAAATAAGAGGAAAATGTGTTGCTTTATTAATGAATTAAGAGGTATTGTTAAAAAAGGAAAGTAAATCCTATAAAAGGGGATAGAATTTCGTGCCTAAGGATTGAAAAGCAAGAAATAAAAAGGATAATGGCAAGGAATTTCGAATTCCTAAAATATCCAAATAGTAAAGGGTATTAGAAAAGAATAATGAAGAGAGAAAGAAAGGATGTTGCTTCACAACCAAGGAAATGTGTTTCCTTTCAAGTTGGGACTTGTTTCCTCTTGAATTTCGTGGATAAACCACCTAGGCCCTATCTACCTCCCCTATATAAGGGGTATGACCCTGGGCCAAGCCCAGAGGATCCCATACATTGCTTTCCTCCATTGATTACATCTTCAACCCTAACCCCGAGTATCACCTTGAGCTTGATACAAAGAGAGGGAAGCAGGAGGGTACGACGAAGTCCTGGTGTTCTACGGAGTCAGGAGCAAGCGCTGCCATCATATCCGTGCACTAGGGCTGGTGCAGTAGTAGTACCTAGGCTGCAGCGATGGCTGCAAGCACTTGGTCTAGCGAGCCAGAGAACGGCCACGCCGGCTGCAACCACGCGGTGCCCCAGGTGCGCAAAGGGGCGGCGGACGTAGGGAAGAAGTTGAAGGTGAGTTTTGAGGTCCGTGGGAGCAAGCAAAGCCCACGCAGGGCTGCTTTGATGGCCGCCGATATCAGGCCCAACGAGCCCCATGGCGGGCACCATAGCCAAGAAATACAGGCACCATGTGTGCGCCTATGGGCGGCGGAGGTGTGGGATCAAACCCCGACATGGATGACGGACCAGGGAGGGAGAGAGAGCCATCGCATGGCTACAAAATGCGGCCGCTAGGGCATCCGCGTCGCTGGCCCGAGGAAGAAGAAAGGAAATAGAGTCGTCGGACCAATTTGCCCCTTCGCGGGCTAAAAGGATCGCAAACTTAATTGAGGGTAAAAGCGTCTTTGCGTTATGTTTTCCAGTGCGTGAGCTTTGCATGGAAATAGATGACGTGGCGCTTCCCTATTGGCCGGAAAGGTAATTTCTTCATAAAATCATAACTCCTAATTGGTAGCTCCGATCAACACAAATTATATATGAATTTTGATCCTCAGAACGAGAGGAATCCATTAAAAATAGTCTCATAGTCTGAATCTGATCATAGTTCGAAAATTAATGTAGATTATCATCTTTGATTAGTTAAATATTAAGAAACCCTATTTTGTTATGATTAATGTGTTTAATAGGGTTTAATGGATCATAAGAATTCATATTAACCTGTTAAATGCAAAAAGGTGCATTAAGATCGAAAAGGGTGATCTTTGTACGTAATTATTAGATTATGTACATAAATATGTTAAAATATGAAAAGTACATAAAGCTATCATCTTTAATGTTTTAATTAATGAAAAACCCTTAGATTTGATGATAGATGGTTTTAATGATGATAAATGGATAATTTAAGCCTATTGTTCATAAAAGGGAGAATAAGATCTAAAGAGATAATCTTTTCATAGAATTGGCTTAATTTAGGGTTTTGTGCATGATTATGCATTAACGAGCTTGAAAACCCTAATTTAGGTGAATATGACTTTTAAATGTTTTAATTGTTCAAATCTGTAAATAAATAGGGATATGATGATCCTAAGTCAATTTTAGGTATAAAAGACTATTAAATGAATAGTTTGAGCAATTAGGGTTTATATAAATGGAAAAGAGTACTATTAGGGTTTGTTAACCTAGAAGAGGTAAAGTTCGAGAAATTGATCTAAGAAACCCTAATGAGTATTAATGAATACTTAATGCGGATTAGAAACCCTAGAAAGTGAATCCAAATCAATAAAGTAGATTCTTGATAAAGTGTGTAATAAATAGAGTACATATTTATTTCAGGAACTATGTGATGATTGAATTACTTGCTTGGATCTGTTGAATGACTTGATTGTATACACATGAAGTATATGTTGAATAATCTGCATGACTCGCCAAGTCAGGTATGTGGTTATGCATATGACTACCCGAGTTAGTTTTCCGATGGATTCCCGGATGTTTAATCGCACTGAATGCAACTAAACTGTTGGATGTTTATTTATTTCATGCAACTATAAAGTGACTATGATTATCACTATAAATGAGTATATATAACTGGCTAGATCCGGGTCCACCTCTGTTACTTTGAAAAGGCTAAAAAGGGGTAATCCTAGAGCAAGGTCTAGGTTACCGAAAGTCAGAAATTGGGCTACCTACGTGTAGTGCCATGCGACTCGTTAGCCTGCCATGAGTTAAGGAGTGGGCTACTTATGAGTAGTGCCATGTGACTCAACCCTAGAAATGGGTTCACCTATAGGTGGGACCATGAGGGGTTTAATGGGGATCTACCAAAAGGAAGGTAGGATCCAGGTCCACTGCAGGGATAGTACAGAGGATAGGGTACTCGTGGATCGCGGATGTTATATTTGAAATGTAATCTTGATTGATTAATGATTAATTGAATGATTACATGGTTATCATAGTTGCAAGATTATTGTTTCCCCCACATACCAGCTTCGGCTGACCGACGTTTTGTTTGTCGGCGTTTTAGGTACAAGCCAAAAGGACAAACAGTAAATCGTCATATTGTGAAATACACGAACAAAAATACAAGGAGGATTATTAGTGTAGAATCATTATGTGGATAGAAGTTAGAAATCCAAAATTTCAAAAGGTATGCAAAGTTTATTTTCTTACAGCTGTTCAGTTTAGTATGTTAAAATTTGATAATTATTCTTGGTTAATTGTCGAACCTTTGATCCAGAAGTCATGGGTACGGCTTCGACCTCTAGGTCTCCCTTAGTTGGGGGTTATCGGGAGGTGGGGTCGTAACATTCGGTTCAGTCCTTCTCGGACTCAAGGAAGGTGATGCACAACTTTCCTTGGATCAAGATCCGACGGCTGGCATTGCTCCGTCTATTTCCATTAAATTAGAGAAATCATGACATTAATTATAAACCCAACACTTTAGGGAATCTTGTAAAAGTTGTAACTCCCAAACCAATTATCCAATTAATCCCAAATTTGGAGGGAAAGTCCATAATTACTTAACCTATCTATCTACCAAAATTGGGCTCATTATCTCGAATAAATCGTTACCGTCCTTTAAGTGCAAGATATATCTTAATTATATATTTTTCACATATTTTCTCTTTCCTTTGCTATAGAATTATTATTCTGAGTTCCTTGAACCTCAAGGAACCTTAATGGCTCGATTTCCCCTCTTGGGAATATTTATTTAGCCTCTTTCCTTATCTTTCATCCTTTTTCTTATTATCTTACTTGTTCTTTATTAAAATATCTCTTTTTGAGGATTTCTCTTTATTTCTCTTATATTTTCCTCATTGGCATTCATTTTATCAATACGAATCCTTGGGATACGAAATTCCACCAAGGATAACTTAATTATACCTCTTTTTACTTATTTTCCTCATTTCATCAATATTTTCAATTTCTTTCTTAATAAAGAAATACTTGATTGATCTTTTCTTTTCTTATTGCACTCTTTATGCAACTTTGGACTCCTTGGAACCCAAGGAACCCAAGAGGCACGAAATCCATGCTTGGATTACATTCCTTTGCCTTCTAGAGGTTTGCACACCTTTATTTTCTCAAAAACTCAATTATTCATTTACTAATTGAATTTCCTTGTTATTGGTCCCAATAGACAATAAAGCCCACAAATCAAACAACAAGGCTAGTTTAAACGAAATCCATTTATTCACAACAAATTATATCATTATTTGTCCAAATATCTTTCATACAAGAAATTACATTTCTCACCAAAGGAATCCAAAATTTGGGGTTGTAACATCCTTCCCCTCTTATGAGAATTTTGCCCCCAAAATTCTATCAAGCAAGCAAACAAACAGGATAAACCTTTCATGTGTCCATCATGGCTCTTATGTGGCTTCACCCTTTCCATGGTGCTTCCCAAGAACTTTCATCATCTCATTTCCTTCTATCTGAGTTCTTTCTTACCTTGGTATATCATACCCTCATAGGTGACTCAGGACATTCCAGCCTCAAAAGCTGAATAGGTTCAGGGCTCAGCACACGGCTTGGGTACCTCACATAGTGCTCTAGATCGGACTCATGCAACACATCATTTTATCATGAGGGGTAAGGTTAAACACAACCATCTCCACCAATCCATCTCAAATGGACCCATATTTCAGGAACTCAGCTTTCTCAGTTGTAGCTTATAGGGGCCAGATTTTCACATCACATATTCTCCCATTGTGAATTGCATATCAGTCTGCTTTGCATCAGCTCGTGACTCATGTCACCACTAGGCTCTCTCTCAACCATTGCACAATCAAAGCGACTTCATCTGCACACACTTGTGGTTCTTTTCTGACCTTCGCGAGGCCTCCTTCACCAACATCATCATAATGAAGGTGTGACCGACACAACCTCCCTATAGAACTTCTTGCATCCCGATAAAGGCTATGGTGGGTAAAATCAAATCTTAAGAACTATCTCTATGTATCACCCTAAATGAGCACACATGACCTCATCAGACCCTCTAGTCTGGATCATACTGTCCATTAGTATGGGGTGATAAACTGTATTATCATCGCGTTCTTCATGTATCCACTTCCACCTCATGGAAGTGAACCCTGATCATACCCAAGAACTTTTGAACTTGCATCATGATGTGGTTGAACCATCTCTCTCTTATGTAGTTCAACAGAACCTATCTCTTTCCAGTACACTTTCTTTCTCACGTCATCTAGGTAAGGCGATCTACCATAACCCACATTGATCTTCCTTGGTTAAGGGGAGATTTTCCACACCATCCATAGTGATGAACTCCCATTCTCTCTCAGGGACTCTTTTATCTTCTATATCGATACACTGGGTTATTGGTGTTTGTCCTTCACCTCTATCCTACATGACCACAAGCCACATGCATCCTCATATTAAGCATCCAAAGGGCTACTATCTCTTACTATCTCAATAGTATCATGGTATATGGTGATCTTAAAATCATGATCTCCAGTGTGTCATGATTCCTCATAAACTTTACACCCCTCTAATTAGGGTTTCATCACCTTTCTTTTCAGAGGAGTCCATCTGGGTTCTACAACCATCCTTTCATTATATCATGGACTAGGCTGGCTAACCAAACAAACTTTAACTTGATCAACTGATATTGTTACATCTGTGTGTTAGCCGAACTTATCTCGATTCCAACTGAGGGTTAACCTAATAACATCTTCTAGCCTCCATCTAACTAGGCAGCTATATCTCAACCAGAGCATCCATTACCACTTCACATTCTTAGGTATTAGGTAACATTGATGACATACACATTCCTATATGCCACTTATTATCTCATCTTAGCCCTAAGTCCATCTTCATTAAAAACATTCCGAGCTTATTCCTTTGGTTTTCAAACTCAACCTGGTATAACCCATAGCTCATGCTAAAAACATCCTTATAAGATGACTACCTTATTTCTCTTTAGCGTTTGCAAACCAATCATGTATCATTCACTTTACCAGGGTATGTTATCTTCTCTGTCCCCATATCTCGTGGCAACGTTCCAAACCACATCATCTTTTATCCTTGGTGTATGGCATGCGTACTGTCCTATCTCTCACTCCCATAACAAGGGGAAATAAGCATTTGCGTGCAGTCCAAATACAAAGTTCTTCCTGTTCCAAGAGTAGAGATGGTACAGCCCACCTTGCCAGTGCACTTTCAACTAAGTTGAAACGTGCCAAATATGTCTCTACATCACAACCATCATGATATCAAAATTACTTCCATGGAAAACTGGTCTCGAACTTACTTGGTCCAAGCACAATCCTTAGTCATTTCCTCTAGGTCTATAGGGTGCCGGCACTTTTGGGGTCATCCCTTTTCCCTTATGCATCCAGAGAGTGCCCTACTCATCTGCCCTTTGGGTCCCATGAGTCCATGAAGGTGATCAATCTCCTAACCCATGGCCCTCAGACAATGATAACTGTTACCTCCCGACCCTATGGTCATGTGCAACTAGGGAATAAGGCAACTCCTTCTTCCATCGGTCTTATCCCTACCTGACCTTAGGGTAGACTTAGGATTCTATTATTGTACATGTCAAACATAGAACCTTACCCAAACATTCATCATCTCTCTACTTGCATTCATGGGCTGACTTTCGTCCTTTCATAAGGGTCATGGCGTCCATGGTAACACATCCACATGCACATAGATATGGTTATTTATGGGTCTATAAGTTCGTTCTCATGCCATGTACTCTTCACTTAGCTTCTCAAGATCCTACGAAACCTCCTTAGGTTACCTCAACACCAACCAAACTGGTAAACTCCCTACCAAAGGGTCACTCTCCCATGATGGGAGGAAACTACACCTTTATAACAAAGGTCACAATCATCCTTAGGGTTTACATCCATATAAGCATGCTTAAACCATCAACTACTAAGGCACAAGCGTACCTACAAAACCATGCTAGGTCGTACTTGTTCTCATCCTCAACATTACATCAACTTAGTTGTGAGGGGCTCATCAAACATACCCTTACCTTAAGGGGTTTCCTTTACCTCTACACACAAGAGTACCATGCTCAAAACTATAGAGGCTCAAAACTCACCATGAACATTGGATACACTGCTTCCCCTCTTAGGCCTAGGAGCCCTATGATCACCTTTGGGTATCCAACTGTATGCTCAATCTCTTAACCACGAATCAAGCATGTTCAAGACATGTCATGTACTTCTATGATCCTTCTACTCGAGAAACACTTCGGAGTTGAGTCCTCCTCAAGGACAACCAACAAGGTACAAGGCCTCACAACCGGTTACTTAAACCTCCTCAGGGTCTAAAGCACTCTTTATCTCATCCAGTAGGTAATCACTTATACCATAGGTACCAGAAGCATCATCCTCCCTCTAAAGGCAACCAAGATATCATCAGCCTTCAGGGATCAAACATAAGACAATCACTACCATCCACTTAGGTCGCATCATCCTCTACTATCCATTGTTCCCTACGTCTCGGAACCTAAGCTTCCAACCTTCTTGCTTGAATCCAGTTTTTTCTCTCTAGAGCTAACTCTAGATCTAGCCTTACTACTAGATGTCCTTTCTCCAGGAAGGGTCAAGCTTCACTAGCATACCTCCACATGGGTGAAGCCTATGCTCGAACTTAGGTTTGCTCAATATCATTCATAGCCCTTTATGCTTATTCCATAAGCCATCCATCATGATCTCTTAACCAGGGTTTCATCAAGCTATACCCTACTTGCCTAAGCCCATAGGGTAACTATAGGTTCTCTTCTAACCTCATCCATCAAGGAGATATCCCTCTCTCTAGAATGCACGACCCTCTCCAGGGTTGGGTCACCAATGGTACTAGGTCATATACCCTTTTATGGCATCCCAAAGGCATGTCCAACCAAACACTCAGTCAACCATGACATCCAACTCATCATGTCATCTCTCTCTCAAACCTCCACTTAGGGTTAGGGTTAACATCATCCTCAGAGGATGTGCTAGGTCTCTACTTCTAATGGAGGTCTCTACCTCCAAGACTAACTCTCTCCACTCATCCTCCTGTCAAGGAGGTCCATCCTCAGGTCTCTCCTAAGGGCAATGACAACTCGTGTCATACGACCTAAGCATGTATCTACTCCTTTACGCGTACTCTATTAAGCTTATGTCCATGACATCTAATTCACATGCTTTTTATTAATTTAATGGAGGATTTCTTAATCCTTATCAACCTTACCCATACCTCAAGAGGGTGAGGAGAAGAGAGGAAACCCTAATCCTTAAGGTCCTCAACAGAATTTGAGTTGAGAAGGGATGAACAAGATGAGAGTGTCCTAAAGGTATCTTATTTCGAATCATACCCTAAGACTTTGGCCAGGCAGTCACACAGATCCAGGAGTCCTCGTATTCCGACTAGCGGTGTGGAGGAAAATTTTGTCAGCCCCCGGTCGTGATCCTTTTCTAGACACCTCTGTCTTTCGGATAATCCTCTAATAACTCCCTTGGGTTCTACAGAATTTGTAAAATTTCATAATTATTAAAGATGAATTGAGGAACCTATGCTCTGATACCAATTGTAATGACCCCACCTCCCGGTAACCCCCAATTAAGGGAGACCTGAAGGACAGAGCCATTATTCATTTAACAGGATCAATGGTTCGACAAATAATCAATAACAATTAATAAACTTTACCAGCTAAACTGAAAATGGTATAAAATAAAACTTTTCTTACCTTGGAAAAATTGGGATTTCTAAAATTCTATCCATGAAGATGCTAAACTAACTAATCCTCCTGTGCACATTAATTCTCATTTAATTTTACATCTGCCACTTTACTGTTTGTTCTTTTCATTTGTATCTAAAACACCGACAAACAAAACGTCGGTCAGCAAGAAGCTGGTATGTGGGGGAAACAATAATCATGCAACTACAATAACAAAGTAATCAACCGATTATCATTTAACAGCCAAGATTACATTTTAAACCATACTACTCAATCCTTTCCTATCCCCTATCTCTGTGTTGTCCCTGCAGCGGACTGAGATACTACCTCTCTCTAGGTAGATCCTTATTAGACCCCGCATGATCCTACCTAACAGGTAGATCAATATCTAGGGTTGAGTCGCATGGCACTACCCATAGGTAGTCCAATCTCTAACTCAATGTGACTTGATGTACCTACCCCATTAGTAGCCATTTACTAAGTAATTCAATGACCTGATGGGCCTACCCCTTTGGTAGCCATTTACTAGGTCATACCATTAAGCTACAGAGGGGACTAGGATCTGAGCTAGTAGGCATATCTCTTATGTGATAGTCATATTCACTTTAGAATTTGCTTGAATTTAAACATCCAATAGTTTAGTTCAAGTCACGATGAAAACATCGACAGAATCCCAAAAAACTAATTCGGGTAGTCATAAGCGTAACCACATACCTTTGATTGCAGATTTAAAGATAGTATCAAATATGTAGGGAAACCCAATCAAGCAAGCAATGATGAATAGAAATCCTGAAATAAAAGTAGAAATTTCCTTTTATTAATATTTATCCAATTTCATCACACTATTAAGGATTTCAATTCCAATTTTAGGGTTCCTTTGAAAATTAGGGTTTTTTCCTCTTCTTTCAATATTATGATCCTTAATTTATCAAAACTACACGATACCCCTAATTTCTCATTATAGTACATCTTTATCAAGTTTTAGGATCTTTACTAAGCATCTTATTATCTTATTCCAAATAAATATGATTTTTATCTCCTTTTATCCCAATTTAGGGTTCCCGTATAAATTAGCATTCTTTTATGTATTACAACTCTAATTTAGGCATCTTTGCATTCAAATGGATAATCAAACCTCTTTTATAATTAACATGGTCAAACTTATCAATTTGACCTATCGATTCACCAAATTACACTCTTAATATTCAATTAGGGTTTCTCATCAACTTTTAATACACCTTACTAGAAAATTAGGGCACTTTTGCACAAAGGAGTAGAATCAGGTTCTCAGAGCATTTTTATCAGATTCCTTGTATTTTTCTACATAACTTTCATGTATAATGTTTTCCCATATGAGGTTCCTAGCTATTACTATGAATTTTGCAAAGAAAACCCTTTTTTCTTGAATTATTCGATTAGAGAGCGAAATTACGAGAAAATTCTCAAACGTCGGATCGATGTGCCGCTAGACCCCTCCTAATCTGATGCTCTTCATAAGCCACCTCCACTACCTTCTCTGTGTGTGCGCCCTCCAAGCTTGGTCTGTTGGATTTTAATTGAGTCCACGATGGTCTCTGGATCGAACACTCCGCGATTTGAGCACCCAAAATCAGTCGGGCCCTTCACGTGCCATCAGATCTCGAACTAACGATGAATGTATGTCGTGTTCTTTCTTCCTCAGCTGCTAGAGCCGCGGCGGCACCCTCACCGGAGTGGAACCAATCAAGCGGGATAACGAGTAAAGGGGATCGAGAAGAAGCCGTTCGAGGTCGCAATGGAACAAGGGATCGAGGGTCCCCTTTTTATAGGGTATGAAACGTCCCTGTGAGGAGTCCCAACCCTAAATGAACTGAGCAACTAGCCCAATTGGGCATTCGTTCAAGATGCATCCATAGCTCGAGAAAGTTGGGTCTAACCAACTCAGAATTCCATCCTGAATCCAACAAAGTGATTTCCCAGTTTGCACATGCATCGGTTCGCGAGGAAATTCGAGGGAAATAACCCTCTGATGTTGTGTTTCAGTCCTTCTCGGACTCAAGGAAAGCGATGCACAACTTGCCTTGGATCAAGATCTGACGGTTGGCATTGCTCCATCTATTTCTATTAAATTAGAGAAATCGTGACATTAATTATAAACCCAACACTTTAGGGAATCATGTAAAAGCTGTAACTCCCAAACCAATTATCCAATTAATCCCAAATTTGGAGGGAAAGTCCATAATGACTTAACCTATCTATCTACTAAATTTGAGCTCATTATCTCGAATAAATCGTTACTTTTCTTTAAGTGCAAAATATATCTTAATTATATATATTTTTCACCTATTTTCTCTTTCCTTTTCTATAGAATTATTATTCTGAGTTCCTTGAACCTCAAGGAACCTTAATGGCTCTATTTCCCCTCTTGGGAATATTTATTTCGCCTCTTTCCTTATCTTTCATCCTTTTTCTTATTATCTTACTTGTTGTTTATTAAAATATCTCTTTTTGAGGATTTCTCTTTATTTCTCCTTTATTTTCCTCATTGGCATTCCTTTTATCAATACGAATCCTTGGGATACGAAATTACACCAAGGATAACTCAATTATACCTCTTTTTACTTATTTTCCTCATTTCATCAATATTTTCAATTTCTTTCTTAATAAAGAAATACTTAATTGATCTTTTCTTTTTTTATTGCACTCTTTATGCAACTTTGGACTCCTTGGAACCCAAGGAACACAAGAGGCACGAAATCCATTATTGGATTACATTCCTTTGCCTTCTAGAGGTTTCCACACCTTTATTTTCTCAAAAACTCAATTATTCATTTACTAATTGAATTTCCTTGTTATTGGGCCCAATAGCCAATAAAGCCCACAAATCAAACAACAAGGATATTTTAAACGAAATCCATTTATTCACAACAAATTATATCATTATTTGTCCAAATATCTTTAATATGAGAAATTACATTTCTCATCAAAGGAACCCAAAATTTGGGTTTATAACATCAACACTTAATCGACTCAATGTTTCAATCCATGGACCAATTATAAATTGAACCACTAAAGCATTCATCAATTGGACCACTGAATCACCATTCAATTAGAACTTCAATTTAGGGTTTTGAACCCATTTGAACTAGGTTTTATAATCAATAAACCATCACTTAGGGTTTGAAATTGAGGATCCATCAATGATTGACATTGTGGAATCAAATCAATTGAAATCAATGAACTATCATCCTCACATGATATGACCTGACGTCAAACGGTCTTGGATGACCACCAAACGGTCTTGAGACCATTTGGTTGATCTCCAAATGGTCTTGAGACCGTTTTCCCATTCCATCATCAAAATCCATGACATCTAATTAGGGTTTTGGACCATTGGATTGATTATCAAATCAACACTTTGTTAAAATTCAATTTGGTACCTTTGGACCTTCAAACACTTAGCCATACTTAACCTTAGACCTCCAAACGGTCTTGGGTGACCTCTAAACGGTCTTGAGACCGTTTGGGTGATTCTCAAATGGTTTTGAAACCGTTTGGGTCAATCAACCCAAAACATCATCTCAATCAATTTCAAAATCAGCACTTAGCCGATTAGGGTTTGCAATTAAGGAATCATACATAATTGAAACCTTCAAGATCAACCAATTGAAACTATTGGATCAAGATCCAAGTACCACAGCATATATCTCAAAACGGTCAACCATTTCAAACGGTCAACCATCCCAAACGGTTTGGGACCCAAATTACCAAACGGTTTGGTGAAACCGTTTGGTCCCAACATTGAAACTGTTTGCCCTAGATATTTGGGGAGGTGTGTTCTTATGATGATGTCATCATCATCAAGATCCAAAATCACGAAATCTACTGTGATTTCCATGGGGATTGCATCAATCAACCAAACTTAATTTCAGAAATGTAGAAATGATCACCAATTGATAAGGAATTGATTGCAATAATAAAATTAAGGGTTCAAGTTATAAAACCCACCTCTAATTGAGCTGCAAAGCTCCAAGATCATGGAAACAATGGTGGATGCAAGTCCTTTCACTATTCCAAGGGTCGTCCTCAATCTTTGAGTGAAAATAATTGGTTAGAATTGAAGAGGGGATAGAGATATGAAGAATTCATGCATTGATTTTCGATTTTCACCATGGATTCAAGGTGAAAGGATTTCAAGAACCTTACCAACAGGTTTGGGGTCGTCCTCCTGATCCTCCACAGCTCCTTGGTCGTTTTCCAAGAAAGGGGAATGAAAGAAATCCGAAAAAGCCTTTGTTTTGGCTTGGAAAGGGTACTTTTATAAGAAAATTGATGAGAGAGAAAATCTCTTATAAAAGTCTATTTATTCAAAAAATGTTTCCACCACTTCCCCCTTGGTTTCTTGCATGCAAGGGAATCTCTATACCCACCGAGATCCCTTCCATTATCCATGAATTAAGGGAAAGGGAATTAAGCACCTTAACCCTTATAATAAGAATATCCATATTTGAGTGGGAATTCTTTTTCTTATAATAATGGTGAGTGGAATTTCACCTCCTTAGGATATGCTCGTGCCTTTGCAAGGATTTAAGCTCATCCACACACATCTAAATCCAACCATTTTAATTTTGGTTGAAGGCCCTTTAATTAATACATACATTTTTGCCCTAAATTCAATTGGGGTTTCACTTAGGATTAAATCTTGATTATTTTAATATCAAGATTATCTCCTCCAACTTAATTCAAATGAGGCTCCCCTCTCATTTTATTTGCTCTATATGATTAAAAGAAACATTAGGGACCTTATTGAAGTGGTAATTTGCATATTGAACCCTAGATTTTGGATAAATTGCACTTTACACCAAAACTAGTTTTAATATACAAGGATTGCTTTACAAGCTTAATCTTGGTGCCCAAGCTTGTGAAAACCATACCACTACATCATATTCATTCTTACGATGTCTCCACATCAGAGGAACATCCTATCATGCAACATTTGCAATTTAACCCCTCAACTTGGGTAATTTGCACTTTAGTCCAAAATAAGCAAAATTGCTTCAACATTGTTCAAACAGGACCAAAATTGAAACATAAGTTTCTCATGAGCCCTAAATACTTTTCCCAAGATAAGATTAAGCATTTACTCAACCTTATTAGACAAAACATCTTGGGTTAACACATAACCTATCTTAGGGATGTTACAAATTATCCCCCCCTATAAGGATTTCGTCCCTGAAATCCCAAGAATAATGAGGGATATGTTATTCATTAATCATGCCCTCAAGTATCCACATAAATTCTTGATGTTATGGAAATACCATAGATCTGTAATTCACACAAACTTCCTTTCACTAATTCAGCCTTATCAATGTTTATGCTTATACAGATCATGAACTCCTAACATATGATGTGCATATTATTGAAAGGAAGAAGCATAAAAGAACATACTTCAATCATTACTCAAGAATATTTACCAAAAGAAAAACATATATATCGAACAGAGATAATTCACTCAGCAATCCTTTATTAATGTAGGAAAGTTCACTAAGCAAACTCTATGTAATTGGGAATGTTCACATAGCTTTTCCTTTTAATTGAGAATGTTCACATAGCTCTTCTTCTAGTTGGGAATGTTCACATAGCTTTTACTTTTAGTTAAGAATGTTCACAAAGCTCTTCTTTTAGTTGTGAATGTTCACATAGCTTTTCCTTTTAGTTAAGAATGTTCATATAGCTCTTCTTTTAGTTGGGAATGTTCACATAGCTTTTCCTTTTAGTTAAGAATGTTCACATAGATCTTCTTTTAGTTGAGAATGTTCACATAGATTTTCCTTTTAGTTAAGAATGTTCACATAGCTCTTCTTTTAGTTGGGAATGTTCACATAGCTTTTCCTTTTAGTTAATAATGTTCACATAGATCTTCTTTTAGTTGGGAATGTTCACATAGATTTTCCTTTTAGTTAGGAATGTTCACATAGCTCTTCTTTTAGTTGGGAATGTTCATATAGCTTTTCCTTTTAGTTAAGAATGTTCACATAGCTCTTATTTTAGTTTGGACATGTACACATAGCTTTTCCTTTTAGTTAAGAATGTTCACATAGCTCTTCTTTTAGTTGGGAATGTTCACATAACTTTTTCTTTTAGTTAAGAATGTTCACATAGCTCTTCTTTTAGTTGGGAATGTTCACATAGCTTTTCCTTTTAGTTAGGAATGTTCACATAGCTCTCTTTTAGTTGGGAATGTTCACATGGCTTTTCCTTTTAGTTAAGAATGTTCACTAGCTCTTCTTCTAGTTGGGAATGTTCACATAGCTTTTTCTTTTAGTTAAGAATGTTCACATAGCTTTTCCTTTTTGTTGGGAATGTTCACATAGCTTTTCCTTTTAGTTAGGAATGTTCACATAGCTCTTCTTTTAGTTGGGAATGTTCACATAGCTTTTCCTTTTAGTTAAGAATGTTCACATAGCTCTTCTTTTAGTTGGTAATGTTCACATAGCTTTTCCTTTTTGTTAGGAATGTTCACATAGCCTTTCCTTTTTAGTTAAAAATGTTCACATAGCTCTTCTTTTAGTTGGGAATGTTCACATAGCTTTTTCTTTTTAGTTTCATTATACTCTCTAGATTGTTTTAGAATGACTACTTGATCAGAGTAATAAAAAAGATAACAATCTAAGAGTTTCATACTTGCCTTACCTTCAATAATCATATACCTGGCCAGGGTATATAAGTATTGAGATTAGGTACTATGTACTTTACTTACTATCATATTCCTCACTTTTCATATCATTATACACACAGGATTTTCCATTCTTGAATTTTTTTTCTTTCTTCAGACATTACTTCTAAATCTCATCTTTCAACACACAGATAAAGGAGATTATTAAAACATTTTAAGGAATACTGAGTAAGATATAAGTTCTCATCTCCTTTGTGTCCTTATAGGACTAGTCAAAGGAAGTTCAAAACAACTACTTTTATATCTTTAACACATAGAATTAGAAAATGAAATAACATAATGACTTTATTTCATCTGACCTGTCTGGGAGGTCTGTCCATGTCCTCTATTGTTACTAGGAAACTGCCTCCTTTGTGATCCTTGCTGACTCTACTCCTGAGGTTGAGTCATCATTGGATTCCCGTTTGGACAATCCTTTACTATATGTACTGGTTGTCTACATTGATAACAGATCCTAGGTGCAAAATAGGGTCTGCGAGGTCCAAATACCGATGTTGATGCTATGTTGGAGGCTCTATTTGGAACATTACTATGATCCCTATCCCTACTTGACATCCATTGTGTCTGGGTATGGAATCTCGATGATGTTGCCGATGCAGAAAATCTCGGCTTCTTAAAACTTTCGGACCTTTGTTTTTGAGTCTGAGTGTACACTTTCTTGCCACTAGTCTGTCGTTTCTTGATTTCAGACCTCTCTATCCTCCTTACTGATTCCACAAAGGTGGAAAACCTCTCCCTATTCTCTAAAGCAGATACAGGAGTGGTCAGTTCAACGTTCAACCCCTTCTCAAAACGCCAAATTGTTTCCTCATCATTAACTGCCATTTGCGGACAAAACCGCAACAACTCCATGAACTTAGCTTCATACTCGCTAACGCTCATCTGTCCTTGTTTGATCCTCTCAAATTGAGAAATCTTCTCATCTAGATACGTCTTAGGGAAGTATCTATTGACGAATTCTCGTCGGAAGACCTCCCATCCAATTTCTTCACCTGGTCTCTTATCTTCCTCTATCATCCACCAATGACCAACACTCCCTTTTAGGAGGTGCACAACATGTATTACCTTTTCAGCTTCAGGGATATCAAGAATCTTGAAAGCCTTTTCCAGTTCTGTCAACCACAAATCAACATCTATTGGATCAGATGTACCAGCATAATCTATGGCCCCAACCCGGCGAAGTCTCTCAAAAGTCTTCCCGGCTCCATAGCCCTCATGCTGAGCTGATGTCCTAGGTGCAGGTATTTGCATCCTATCAGTCATGTGAGTCATGGCAGCTATAAACTGCCCAAACATGGCTTGATGGGCTTGGTTCCCCATGTCAGCTTGATTGAACTGGGGATGTTCAGGTACGGGCTCCTCTCTATTATGGTCTCCTGCACCTCCTCCTGCTACAGCAGTGCTGCCCTCTGCAACATGTTTTTCATGTGGTCTAGACATATTCAAGTTCTTCTCCTCCTATGCGAGCAGAAGATACTATCAGATAAACTGGAAGACACTTAGAATAGACACTACAACCTTAGTCCTATGTCTCTGTAGACTCAGCAAACCTAGAGCTCTGATACCACTTAATTGTGGCATACAACTCATGAAAACATAACTAACTAATGCGGAAGCGTTCACTAAGTAGCGGATTACCAAAAATCACTAAAAATTAAAACCTTTTTATCAAAAGATCCAACAAGTAAAAACTTTCTCACATAGAACAAAAGTAACACATTTACATTCTATTTTTCAAAAGTACATAACTTGTATCATCTCTTTCTATGAGTTACAAGCATTAATTGTCCTGTCAAGCTAAACACAGGCAGTATAAAATCTCGAGGCACTGAACCAAAATCTTGAAAGCACTAACTACTACTCTGAGGACCTGAGAGTACAGAGACGACACATAGGACTCTATCTACATCTATACAAGGCATAACAGACAATGTATCCACCTGAGACTTCACTGCTGCTCATGCTGCTGCTGCTGTTGTCCTTCACCTACTAAAGGATTCCTGCTTCCTCGTCCGCATCCACCTAAAAATGTGATTCCCACTGGGGTGAGACAGTTGTAAATTGCCTCAACGAGAGATATAACTCTTCACCAGGAACATTATTATTGTAGATTAAGAAGATAAATATGCATAGAGGAATCATATTTGATTGACAATAGATATTTTAATGTCTAATAGATTAGAACATTATTCTTATCAGAAGAATTGCATCTATAACTTGATAGAATCAACATGTCACTTATCCTTTAAGGAATATGAAGAACATGTATAATATTTATTCACTATAGATCATTACCACAACATTAACTATCTTCAGGCTTAGCTCATATATATAATGCATGTCATTGTAATTGTGGAGTCATGGCATGTAGCCATACTCTTTTCACAAAGTGTTGGGATCTTAGTTCCTCAACTCACCAAGCACAATTCCATTTCTTAACAGGTTCATCATCATGATTATAATATCTGGGTATTTGAACCCAGAACTCACCATGGATACTTATTATCACTTATTAGGTAACTTAATACCTTCAGATCATTTAACCAAGGACATCCTGAATCTTGCGACATAATGTATTGCACATAGTACACAAAGTTCTATGATTCTTACTACGCAAAGCATATGAAGGCTTATAAAGCCTGTAAAACATTCTCAATAGCAAAGCATCATAGCCCATACCTTATATTAGAGGTGTGTGCTTATGATGATGTCATCATCGTCAAGCTCCAAACTCACAAAATATACTATGATTTCCATGGGGATTGCATCAGTTAACCAAACTTAATTTCGGAAATGTAGAAATGATCACCAATTGATAAGGAATTGATTGCAATAATAAAATTAAGGGTTCAAGTTATAAAACCCCCCTCTAATTGAGCTCCAAAGCTCCAAGATCATGGAAACAATGGTGGATGCAACCCCTTTCACTATTACAAGGGTCGTCCTCAATCTTTGAGTGAAAAGAATTGGTTAGAATTGAAGAGGGGATCGAGATATGGAGAATTCATGCATTGATTTTCGATTTTCACCATGGATTCAAGGTGAAAGGAGGTCAAGAACCTTACCAACAGGTTTGGAGTCGTCCTACTGATCCTCCACAGCTCCTTGGTCGTTTTCCAAGCAAGGGGAATGAAATAAATCCGAAAAAGTCTTTGTTTTGGCTTGGAAAGGGTACTTTTATAAGAAAACCGATGAGAGAGAAAATCTCTTATAAAAGTCTATTTATTCCAAAATTGTTGCCACCACTTCCCCCTTGGTTTCTTGCATGCAAGGGAATCTCTATCCCCACCGAGATCCCTTCCATTATCCATAAATTAAGGGAAAAGAAATTAAGCACCTTAACCCTTATAATAAGAATATCCATATTTGAGTGGGAATTCTTTTTCTTATAATAATGGTGAGTAGAATTTCACCTACTTAGGATATGCTCGTGCCTTTGCAAGGCTTTAAGATCATCCACACACATCTGAATCCAACCATTTTAATTTTTCTTGAAGGCCCTTTAATTAATACATACATTTTTGCCCTAAATTGAATTAGGGTTTCACTTAGAATTAAATGTTGATTATTTTAATACAAGATTCTCTCTCCTCAAACTTAATTCAAATGAGGCACCCCTATCATTTTCTTTTCTCTATATGATGCCAAGAAACATTAGGGACCTTATTAAAGCGGTAATTTGCATATTGAACCCTAGATTGTGGGTAATTGCACTTTACACCAAAACAAGTTTTAATACGCAAGGATTGCTTTACAAGCTTAATCTTGGTGCCCAAGCTTGTGAAAACCATACCACTACATCATATTAATTCTTATGATGTCTCCACATCATAGGATCATCTTATCATGCAACATTTTCAATTTAACCCCTCAACTTGGGTAATTTGCACTTTAGTCCAAAATAAGCAAACATTGCTTCAACATTGTTCAAACAGGACCAAGATTGAAACATAAGTTTCTCATGAGTCCTAAATACTTTTCCAAAGATAAGATTAAGAATTTAATCAACCTTATTAGACAAAACATCTAGGGTTAACACATAACCCAGGTCGGGGATGTTACAATTTATGGTAAAGCCAAAGTAATATGCCCGATATGGTGTACTTTGGTACATGACATGAGAATCCAGTATATTTTTATACCCGATATGAGGGTATTAGTCTAACCTATACATGATATAATGTTGATAAATATGATAAAAGTTAAAGTGATAGCCAAACCAACATGACTACATGATATGGTGTTAAGGGATATGCCCTAAACCCGATATGAGGGAGTGGTTTCACCATATGATTAATATTGATGCCTATTATGAAGATATATGCATTTTCAAGAATGATAGAATAACATTATCCACCATGCTACCCGATATGGTAGACATTCTCTAATTCACTAGGTTTATCTAAGTGATGTATATGATTAATGCAATATTGAGATACAATGAGTTTAATTCAATTTGATATTGATAACCTAATAAACCTTAAGAGGTGAATTGAGTGATCGATATCCTAGTATGGATGAAAGAGAAACTAAGAATAGAAAGTTAATATTGTAATGAACATATTATAATACTCCTAAGATGAGTGGAGTATGAGTTAGGATTTAATCTTTGCTAATGAAATCTTGAAACCCTAATTGGTTGATTATAATCCTAATTCATAAGGGAGAATGTGTTCTCTATTATTTCATGATTAAGACATGTGTTTGAAATTGTTGATAGAATGATATACTAACCATGCATGTATCATAACGCAATGAGTATGGCTATGTAAGAGCTATAATGTTATATGATACAAATTTAATGAGCTATGTGAACTGTGTGGATAAATACCTTGGTCTGTTGACCTAGAGGTAATGATCATCTGCTAAGTGGTAACGGTACTCAGTGATGAATTAAAGGTTTGAATACCCAAGTAACGATGAAGATAAGAGATGGGGATTTCTAAGTGATCTATGTGTTTTAATGAATATGAAAGTACCTGACAAATGAAATTATGCTTTTCCTTGTAGCATTTGATATAATTCTTGCTTGTAACTTGATTGATGCTAAAAAATATAGTAATGCATTTAATTAAGCAACAAAAATATTATCATGTAGTTTCCCATACCATAGATCCATTCAGTGTCAGCATTTGTTGAATGGTGCAACGAGTTTTACTCAGAATGCATATTTTTGAATATGTGATATTTATATGAGGGTGCTCAGTGGACTCCCAAAATAAATGAGGGTGCGAAGTGGACACCAAAAATAAATGAGGGTGCTTAGTGGACTCCACAAATACACCAGGTTGCTCAGTGGACTTCCTGATGAAACTAAACCAGGATTGCTCAGCGGTCATCCTGATAATCCGGGAAAGCTTAGTGGTCTTCTCCCAAAGAGAGTACATGCTACAGATGTAACTCTATAGGAAAGATATCACTATACCCCGGCATTGCTAATAACACCAGACACAAGATGTCATGCTAAATCTAAGTGGCCTCGTATTGACTGAGATTAGGTGGGGTCTTGACAGCTGGCTCTACCACTGAACTTGTATGGTACCGATTTCGACTTACTAGTGGTCGGTTGGTGTATGAGCGGTATACCTCATCTCCTTTGGGCATAATTGTGAATGAGAACATGTAATCAGTCGTGTAGTACATCAACTTAAGGTTTGAATACGGAAAACATTGGTTGATGCTTCATTACTTTTATACATTTTAGTAGATAGATGGTGTACATGTACTTCATATTCCTTTTTAAGCAAATAGATGACTTAACGATTTGTTATCAATATTTATGCTTTGCATTGTAAATATCTCTGTTAGTCGCATAAATATCCTATGTTCAGTCTTCAGTATTTCATGTGATAATAATATTATTGGCTGAGAGTTATATCTCTCACTAGGACAATAGTCTCACCCCGTGGGATCCACACTTTTTTTAGGTGGACGTAGACGTGGGACTAGGAAATGGACTGCAGAAGAAGAATCATATCAGCAAGGACAACAGTATTAGCTTAGGTTGAGTACATTGTCTGTCAGGGTCTTGTAGATAGAAGTCTATGTGTCATCTCTGTACTCTCAGGTCCTTGGGAGATAGTTCTTAGTGGTTTTCACGAACGATTTGAGATTTTAGTTTGCTTATCTTAAGGTTTTTGTGTTGCTGTTGTATATATTAAAGTAAAGCAACTGGTATTTGTTATCCTCGAGAAGAGACGAAACATTTTATGTACAATATGAATCACAAGTATATAAAGCTTTAGTTCTTGTTGTAAGAGTTTACTGGAAAAGGATCTATGTGCAAAAAAATGGTTTTAAATCTTAGTGATTTTTGTTAATTCTGTTATTTATGGTAATTCCGCGATTTTTACTTGTGATGACTTGATTTGTAATTGGTTCGTCACATTTCTCTTGAGCTAACTTTAACCAAGGTGTTATTCTTTTTGGTGGTGATATTGTGGCCAAAGTGGTGATTCTTATTGGAGCTTCCTTCACTCTTCTGGAGCTTGAACATGGAGCTTGTTTTCTCTTAAAAACAGGCGGGTTATATAACACTTTGTCCTCTCTATTATTGAACATTTATTACAATCATGTTGTTGTTTCTCTCTTTAAAACATACCCTTAATGTTCTACTAGATGATACCATGCTCGAAGTCTTATTTGATGGTGATTAAGATGCTTAGTTTGATTGAAATCCAAAACCCTAATCTAAGGTACCCAATTTTTGAGATGGATGTGGAATGGTAGTTTTCTTGCTATCTTTTGATCTTGATTTTGGTTACATGGATGATCCTAGTATACCTTGATGTTCTATGGAGTTTAGGTTCTATTTGGGTGGTGATAAATGTGGTTACTTTCTCTTTCTTGAGCTACTTTCATGGTGATTTCATGACATAGGCTTCTAGGGTTTTTGTTGACTGAATTGCATGAGAAGTTTTCCTCCATATTGATGATGGATTTCTTAGGTATGATCCTCTATTTTGGCCATGGATACCTTCTATTTTGATCATAGTGAATACTTGTTTTGCTGTTGTCTTCATGCCTTGGAGCAATTGAGATAAGACCAAGTGCTAGGGCCGCGACACATGGCTTGGTGTTGTCGCAACACCCATGTGGATGAAGTTCGAGACATGTGTTTCTTACCTTGTTACAGTTGTGACTTTCTTTTGGTTGAGGTCAAGATAGTTGGTTTAGTCTTGGTTGATCCATTCTTTAGTCTATGGTTGAGGGATGAGTGATGTCGGAGGTCAAAACCCTAGTTGACGAAAGAGTCGAGACATGTGGGGGTGTTACGATCATGACCCTTGGTCTTTGGTGGTCACGACCCATGTGTTATGGGTGGTGGTAACACATGGATGATGGATAATCGAGACAAATTTTTGAAATCGACCCATATATATGTATAAGTAATGAACAAGCCATGTATAGTGTTGTTTGGATGATTTCTTAATCAACCCTATTAATGCTAATTAACCCTAATGTGCCCAAAGAAAGTGGGAGTTTGTATAACTAGGGTCTTGTGATTGAACACAACTATAAGTCCCTAATCATATAAATAAGGAACCCTAAACCTAATGTAGGGAATAATAATGTGCTTGATTGTCTCCTTTGAAGCAATCACTAGATTGTGATGCTTTCTCTCTCCTATTTATAAATCCCTAACCATGTAGGTGAAATAAATGATATGTCTTGTGTATGATGCGGTGATGATCATATGATACAGAGTTGTGATTATGCATGTTGTTGAGGCATAATGTGGTGATGTACATGTCGAGTTTTTGTGATCGGGTCCGATGACCTGATGATGGCTTAATACCTATTGTAAGGTAGTAACCTCTAGTGATGTGATTGAGGGATCTGTGTCCCACAGTGATGTGACATTGGTGATGTCCTTATGAATGGTAGTGTTGCATGTATTATGTGGCAATGGTGTGACAAGTTCATACCCTTATTCTTGTAGAGTTTGTTATGGTTTTATACATTGTAAATTGAATGATGTGAAAAGATTCCCAATTGACATAATTAATCAAGTGAAACCCTGATCATTTAGATGCATTGTACCATAGATCCTTTCCAGTGTCAGTTTTAATTGTTGGATTGCAGAAACAAGTATAACTCGAAGCACATATTTTTAAATATGTGGGGTTGCAAGACGAGTATCTCCTCATGTTTACAATTAGTTGTGGGATACAATCATGATTAAGCTTCTCTCTTTGTTATATGGATGGCCATGAGTGATCCAATCCTTCTTTCAATAATGGCCATGCGTGAGCCTGTTCTTCTAGTTCCATACAAGTACCAAGTTTGGCTAGGTGTGATAATATATGTGGATGGCCATGCATGAGCCTGGCCCTGATCTTGACTATATGTCATTGTTGTAGTTGACTGATATGTCTCTATGGTGTTTTCTTTCGTGCTGACCAAAAGGTGTAGGGAGGTTGTGGATTTTGTCTCCTCCATTGATCTTGTATGGAACTGATTTTGACTTAGTAGTGGTCGGTTGGATTTGGGTGGTACGTCCCAAATCCTCAGGGCAATAATAAAAGATGTAATACAACTGTGTAGTGTATCTTTCTTATGGGCAAATAAAAATAACATTGATTTTTCCCTTTGCCTTATCTTTCTACTGATTTCTTAAATTATAAGGTGGTAAGAGAAATCAACTATTATACATGTTCTTCACATTCCTTTTTACCTGTTAATTCTTCTACTGCTCAGTAATGACTGCCTAGTTTTTCTTAACTTGTCCATTTTGATAGACACATATCATTTAGCAGAATCTGCTTAACCTACTATGTACCTTTGTTTACCTGCTTAGTTATTTGTTCTTTATTAGACGTTGGTAGAGAGTTATATCTCTCACTAGGACATTTGGTCTCACCCTGTGGATTTCCACATCTTTTAGGTGGTTGTGCACGAAGAGGTAGAGATCGTGTAGCTGAGGAAGAGAAGCAATAAGAGAAGTAGTTGATAAGGTTGGATGTGATGCTAGTCTTTTAGTGCTAGAGTCCTAGAGTCATCCCTGTACACTTAGGTCTTGGGGTGTTTTCGATGTGTTTTATAAATATATCACTAATACACAGTTTTTGGCTTGTGTGCCTTTTGTTGTATAGATATGATATGGGTACATGTATTTATATATGGAATAGGTATTTCATGTAAAAAGTTGATGACAGGAAGGTTTAAAAAAATAATGCAAGTACATTATGATATGTGTTTTGTGATTCAAGTGTTCTGCCGTGGACTTATATGTGAAAGTTTAAAGCCTATGTGCTTTTATGAAATTGGTTTTAATTTCTTGTGTTTTCTGATAATCCGCTTGCTTAGTTTTATTTCCGCATTTGGTTTTGAGTAATTTTGTTTGTGGCTCGTCAGGGCGTCCCACAAGGATTGCACTACCATAGTTGAAGGGCTCGCCCAAAAGGGTGCACTGTATAGTATATAGGTTGGTCAAAGTGATGGTACCTTGAGAGCCAGACCTGCTGAAGATAGTGAAATGAGGATCTTATGGAGGTAGTGGACCATTGAATTATGTATGTTAGAGGCCTTGGGTCCTGAGGGCAGAAAGGGGGGTTGGTTGGTGAGGTCCACCTAGAATTTTCTAGGACCATATAGGATTTGGAAAGCGGTGCTAGAGAGCACAATGCACCTTGAAAGTGAAGAAGGATCTTCATCGTGAAGTACGAGGGAGGTGATCTACTAGGCACTGATCTCTACATTTTTCTCCAATGATGCAAATTAAACATAAGGAGTTCTCCTGGGTGTTTTGGCGTCTTCAAAAGTTATTTATGAACTCCAGTGTTAGCAAAAGGTAGATGGGCTTGATTTGATAGTCAAAATGAAGGATGTGGCTCTAGTTCAAAATGGTGTCAATGAAGTCACGGATCCTTAATGCTGTAAGAGTGTTTCTTCATCCCCAACAGGGAAGGATAACTCCAATTTTTCTTTGTTTAGAGTATCTCTCACAGTGATCATCATTGATGAATCGACTTTATTTACATGGAATGGGGACAATATGTGGTCTATTGGAGATGATTGAGTCCCATCTGGGATCCCGGTCAGCCTCTTCTTGAGCAATATAGTTGCCAAACTGGTCGAGGTCGACCATCATCTGTGGATAGCTCATGCAATGATTCATCAGTGAGCTTAATGAACTAGATCTAACCACTAGAGTCATGGAAGTGAGGGGTCAGGAGAAAGCTATTTTTGAACAAAAAACTTGCCTTTGTAGAGGTAGTTGAAAAGGTTGCATTAAGGTTCATCATGATACATTAATTGGTTGATGGAAACCCCCAGTTGCTTAACTGGAAACATGAGTCTTCAACTCGTGAGTCTGATATTGATGTGGCGGGGGTGTCTGACTCAGAGGAGATGGATTTTAGTGGAGGCAGAGAGATATTGCGGTGTTGGAAGGGAGATAAGTTGTCCCTTGATTTTCTTGATTCGATTGCTAAAGGGGTTGTGTAACATCTTCAGGCAACACTTTGTTGATTGCTATAGAGGGGGGTGCTCATGTGAGTTTTAGTAATGTGAGTTGACCCCCAAAGTGGTGTTTTATAACACTGTGTGGAACCCAATCGACCGACTTGGCTACTAGAGTCGCTCAACTTAAGCGTCGTGGGGGTATTGGAATTATTTTGAAATCCAATTTTTGCCTGTGACAATGGTCGTCTAGTTGGGACTCCAATCGAGTGATTTGTTTTCTTTGATAAATATGCAAGGCAAGGGAATAAGGTAGAGTGAGAAATGCTAAAATATAAAGGTAGAAGTAAAATTTGACAAGAGATTAGAAAAGGGAAAAGGTTCTAAGTAAGGAAAAGGAAGAAAAATTGGGTTGCCTTTCTACAAGAACCCTATTTAACATTGGAGGTCTGACGCCTATGGTCAAGTTGTGTTCAGTGGAGGTTTGGAAAGAAGAAAAATGTCGGTAGGGCAATGTATCACACCATGTGGTAATAAAAATATCAAAAGTGAGATAGATCTTGAGTCTATGACCATTCACAGTGAATTATCCTTCAAATTTGTCCCATAGAATGAATGCTCTATTAGGATAAGAATGATTCACAAGGTATGGTCCATACCATTTGTGCCATAAATTCCCAATAAAAAATCCAAGTAAGAGTTGTAAACAAGTATTTGGTCAACTACTTGAATATATTTTCTTCCTAAGTGACCATCATGCCACATCTTAGTGCAGTCTTTGTAGATCCTGGTATTTTCATAGGCCGTCATGTAGAGATCATTTAACTCATGGAGTTGGAGAGAGCATTGTTTGTCAACTGTCAATAAGTCAAGGTTGAGCATTTTAATGACCCAAGTAGGTTTGCGTTCCATTTCCACGGGTTAGTGGCAAGACTTTCCATACATGAGATGAAAAGGTGTTGTCTCAAAAGGTGTTTTGAAATCACTGTGGTATGCCCACAAGGCATCTTTTAGATTCAAGGCCCAATCTTTCCTTGTAAGGTTCACTATCTTCTCCATGATAGTCTTCACTTAGAGCTTATAGACTTCAATCTTATTGCATGTCCGGGGATGGTAAGGATAAGAAACTTTATGGCAAACCCCATATTTCTGAAATACGGCCACGAAATTGTTCACCATGAAGTGTGATCCACCATCTGAGATGATGGTGTAAGAGACTCCAAAATGTGGAGAGGTTGCATATTTGAAGAGTTTGATCACATATTTGGAATCATAGTTTTTTTGTGGGGATAACACCTCTACCCATTTATACACATAGTCTACATTCACGGGGACATATTCAAATCCACATGAAAAGGGGAAGGGGCCCATGTAATCTATCCTCTATAAAAAAAATGTATGTTTCTGCCATGAATTCATTGGCATCTGGTCTCATTTGGAATAGTACCATATCTTTGACATTAATAACATTCCAGGAAAAATTCATGTGCATATTTAAACATGATGGGCCACTAGAAATCTTATTAGAGAACTTTATAGGTGGTCTTTTGAGAGCTCATATGTCCCCTGTGGTCCCAAACTGGTATTGCCCAAGGATACCATGTGCTTCTTATTTTATGACACATATATGGAAAATGCTTTCAACATAAAGTTCAAAGAGGTAGGGTTAGTCCCAATAGAAATTCCTCACATCATGCAAGCATTTAACCTTTGGATGTCCCTTATCTTTTGGACGCAAGATATCAGCTTCCATGTAATTCACATAGTTGACAATCCAAGGGAATTAATCTTCAGATTTGAGTAATTGGTCATCAGGTAAGGAACCGTTGATGGGGTGGTTATCATCGGGTTGATGTCTAAGTCAGATGATATGATCCACGATCACATTTTTTAGACCGATTCTTATCTTAGATTTTGAGGTCAAACTCCTAAAACAACACTACCCATCAAACGAGCCTAGCATTGGCAACCTTTTTGGTGATCAAGTACTAGATGACTGCATGGTGTGTGTATACAATTACTTTAGAGCCCACTAGGTTTGATCAAAATTATGTTGTGTGTCATTGAGGGTCTTTGAAGCATATTAAATGGCATGATTGTTCCTATCAACCCTCTTGTCGACGATGGCTCCAACAGAACAATAACTAGCATTGTACATGACTTCAAAAGAGAGCAACCAATCATGAGCACAAATCAAGGGAGTAGTGGTAAGAGTTGATTTTAGGCTATCAGAAAGCATGGATATGAAAATTGCACCATTCTAAAGGAGGTAACTTTTAGCAATTTTTGAGAAATCACGAATGAAATGGTGGTAGAATTCAACATGTCCCAAGAAGGCATGAATGTTCCAAATGGATTTTGTAGGAGGAAACTTTGGGATAACTTTGCTTTTAGCACAGTCAACTTCAATGCCTCTGTTGCTCACTCTATGCCCAAGTACAATTCCATCTTTGACCAAAAAGTGGCACTTCTCCTAATTCAGAATAAAGTGGAGCTCTTCACACTTCTGATGGACTAGAAAAATATGGTGCAAGCATGAGTTAAAGGATTCTCCATAGACCGTGAAGTTGTCCATAAACACTTCTATGTTTGTCTCAGTCATCTTGGCAAAGATCACAACCATGCACTGTTGGAAAGTAGTTGGGGCATTATAGAGGTCGAATGGCATTCTTTTGAAAGTGTAGGTGTTGAAATGATATATAAAGGTCATTTTTTTCTTTATCATCAGGGTAGACAGGGAACTGGTAAAATCCTGAATAACCATCCAAGTAGTAGAAGTGTTCTTGGTGAGCAAGGTGTTCCAAAATAGATGTACGAAAGGGAAGATGGAAGTGATCCTTCCATGTGGCCTTGTTCAGCTTGCAGTAGTCAATACACATTCTACATCTGGTGATAGTGTGCATGGGTGATGGGGCTACAAATGTTGCACCAAGAAAAATCCTAAAAGAATGATCTCCTAGGTTTACCAAAAGAAGTGCACTAATTCTCCACTCCACATGAGCAGAATCCTTATTGCAATATACTTAATATCAAACATAAAGGAGAAATTTTAGTAAAATAATTAAATAGATTCATAAGTAATCAGAGTAATATTTATCATAGAGTAGTTGACAGATGGATTAAATTAAATTAAATTGTTATCAAAAGCAACAGAAATAAAAGAGGTAAATAACATGTAATAAAGAGCACTAGTGAATGGGGTTTTGTTACCCAGGGCTACACAATTATCCTAATAAGATATAACTCTCCAATAGTCATTGCTAAATTGGGGCTAACCTGCTACACCCTCACGGGATACTGGTCGTCACCTAGTACAAACACCTTTGGTACCGACCATCCTTGGAAACCAAGTTCCATGTATATACTACTAAACTCCTTTTCTTATGACCTACCATCCTTGGCACGTAGCAGATTGAAGTGAAATCACCTCACTATACCTTGTTGATAGCACACAGGGGGATAATAATATCATTCGGGTGTCCTAAATCATGCTCACAATAACCTGCACATTCATGATTATAATTAATATCCAAAACAAGTCATCAATTATCAAAGAAAGGCATCGAACAAAATGATACTTTATTTAGAAACTATATTGTCGAGTTTAGATACAAAGTAAGATAAAATATGGACAATTGAGGCTAGTCCCCATGCCCCATCTCAATGTATCTACTCACTCATGGTGAGCGACAACAACAAAGAGATAATAGGAACGATAGAGAAGGCCATGACATCTGATGGAGGAAGACCAATCATTCTATTTTGACCACCGCCTCCTCGCTCCTCACAAAGGTTTGTGTTGCTAAAATGTGGCTTCCAATTAGTGATCAGAGACCCCTTGAATGGATGATGGGTTCCCTTGTATAGATACATTCCTTGCCTCCAAAACTCTAAAGATGAATGCTTAAGGTAAAAGGCATCTACTTGTGTGGCCTGTACTTAGTCCAACATGTGACTCACATGGGTTGCTAAATTTGAACCTTGTGTCTGGTCCTCTAGCAAGCTAACATGGATGAACCAAAATGGGTTGGATGTTGAGAGTGTGCACCAGGACGTAGGAATCTCGAATACTCCAGTTGGAGAATGGCTTGAATCGGGCGATTGGAAGATCCGCTCGCTTGATTGGGTGGTTAGAATGTGGTCATAGAGAAAGCTTATGAGCCTTCCTTCCCTTGAGGTGTAACATCATGAGGGTCCAATTGTCCATCTAGGCGTCATAGTGCAATTTTGGATGATTCTACACTAAATACATATGAAAATGCATTAAAATATGAAAAAGAGAATATAATTGCATGTAAGTGAATATAAAGATAAAAGTAGGAAATAGAGACACTACAACCCCTAAAAAGTGAATACAATAACATGTAAAAATGAGTAATAATATTCTCGTCAAACTACCCTAGACTTTGTCATTTGTTCATCTCGAGTAAAGAAAAATAAGAAGGAAATCAACAATTGATACTAACTTCCATGCCTTCCTCTCCCAACCAAGAAAATCTCATGGTCCCCTTTCAATCAACCATGATCAAGAGACCCTAATCCTTTAGGGTCACATAGTCACATTTGGATATCCCCCAATTGGAGCTTGTTCCTCTAATCGATAGACTCCAAAACCTGCAAAAACTACTTTGATATCAATAATACCCTTTCTTTTTCCGTGCAAGTAGAAGTAAGCACAAGTCAATAATATTTGGCTATTTGTAGGAGAATTTGGATAAGTCCATTGGGTATGAAAACTAGGCGAAAGGGGAAGAAAGGCATTGCTTGAAACAAATTCCCTGATCTATCCTCCATTCAAATTGAGAGCTTATTTGGGATTTAGCTTATTTTATTTTCTCCCGCCTTTATTCAACACTGGACTATTTATTTGTTTGCGGTTACATTGACCACATGTTTTCATTTGGGCCCATTGGCCTCTTTCATTCTTGCATGCCTATGGACAAAAAGCAAAGAGGGGGCGTATTTATGGAAGGGATAGCACCCCAGACTTAGGGTTTTGAATATGATCAAAATTTCATTTTTTTTCTTTTTTTTATGGATGGTGAAGAGGTAAGAGGTGATGGAAGAGAAGTGGGGTCAAGAGACTGACTTGTGCTTCTCTATTTTATTTTTGCATTGGAATCACATAATCATATTATATCAATTAGTTCATTAATATATCAGATAAAGAATTGTTCACATGTACCGTTGCAAGTCATCTTGGAGGAGCATGTGTCTTGACCTTTTATATTCCATCTACTTATCATCACTTACAATGGGGAGGAATACTCAATTGTTGTCATCGGGACCTAGAACTGTTCAAAACATGTTTATTCCTTAAAACTTCCTTTTGCACCAATTAGCTTAAGACTAAGAGAAAAATGGACAAATCATTCATTTATTTTCTATTTTTAACATTCACCAAACTGACATACTAGGTAATGGTCACAACTCACAGAAAAACAAAGAAAAAGAAAATTGAAAATAGAAAATAGGGTAGATGTAAGAGAAAGATTAAAAAATGATTTCAAGGGTTTTGAATCCTAGCCACACCTCACTACGCACTTTAAACATTTACTCATCTTGAGTAAGGCAAGGTCATGATGGAGGGGAAAAATTATTAGATCTTGAAGGTGTTAGCATGTAGTCTCCATGGTTGACATGTCATTTCTCATGTGCTTCTTACAAAAGATAGATTTAATTCAGCTGTTGAGGCAAGCATTGTAATTTAGCCTCAATATGGTACTGTGTCACGATGAGATCCTCAATCATTATTTGTATGGTGTGGAGTTGACAGTCCCCCCCTCGTCTTTGTATTTGTGCTTAGTGTCGTGGCCATTTGAATTATGGTGCTTAGCGGTATCTTTATTCTTGCTGTTAGTATTGATAGGTGGAGAATGCATTGTTGGATTGGTGTTGTAAAAATGTCAAATATGATCAGATAGATGTTGAAGTTCATAATCAATTTTGTCTATGGCAAATTCTGTGTGATTTTGCAAGAGTAGTTTGTCTTGATACTTATTGAAAATAGTTACATATATGTCGGGATGAGGCACTGGTTGCATAAGTTTCTTGGAAATAAGGTAGGGAATATCAATTAAGTACTGATTATCTTTCTGTTTAAGGGCCTCATACTAGATATAAAAAAACCAAGAACATATGCTATCGCAGATAGCATGCCTCCTTAGTTAAACTTCCCATTGATGAGGGGTGAGAGTTGGTGTCCCAAGTGTTCAATGAAAGCATTCCCTAGTTAAAAGGATGCCCATGAAGGATTCATCACATGGGATAGAGACTTGTAATGGTGATGACACCTTGAGTGGATTCCTTGTATAGTGTCGCGTAGCAAAGTACCTTGTGTAGATATCAAATCAGGGGGCTATGTATCATGGACTCTTTCATATTTCCAGGCATAGGTCCAGAGGTCCCAAAAATTGTTGCCAAAAGATCATCTGCCATGTAGTTGGGATGGAAGTGTTGTTGTGAATCACATTTTAATAGATATTCATCATTAGCATCTTGGCATATGATAGCAAGAAATTGGGAAGAGCTAAGCTGGTGATTTTTGTCGAACAGTTGGAAGGCACAAATGAATCGCCCATTGATGGTATGATATTTTTCAAAGGAAGCAAGTAATTCCAGAGTAAGGGTATGAAAAACTAGCTGTGGTTGATACACAAATGATTAATTTTGGTTTTGGTGTATGATATCATCGATTAGAATATTGTATACTAGATTGCATAGGGTGGCATTGCATACCCATCGAGGATAGGTCAATCCAACCTTCTGGATGATCACATGTTGGCGATGACAATCTTCAGTGAGAAACTCATGATAAGTTCCAGGAAGGGGGGTGGTTCCAAACTCAACCTATTGTCACAATGCTCTGTAGGTGAAAGGATGAGGTGACAACATTGTCGGAATAATATCAACCTCATCTTTCCATGATCTTTGGCAGTGGTCATCCGTTACGACTGAAAGGGCTTGTCGGGAGGTAGATCACAGATTGCGGTGTCGGGGTTGTTGGCCTCAGTAGAAAGCAAGCTTTTTGTTGGTGTGTCCTAGTTTCAGTGCCGACACAACATCTGACATATCGTTTGGCATGCCTTTTCCAGAAGTTTCACCCATTTAAGTTGATGGGGCAAGCTTACGTCAGTGGAAACCCATCGTTCAATTGTCTTTGAATGGGCGATTGCTAGGAATTGGGTGACTCCTATTGGAGGCGAATTTTTAGATCTTTTTAGGAGAATGAAATAGTAACATAGTTTTTTCTTACAAAGCGGGATACCTACCATAAGCGCTTTGTGTTTAACGTCATTTGGCTTGACCTAATGTTGTCTCTATTTGTGGCACATGGAATTTTGACTTTGAGCCTATTTATGATGTTCCCATATTCCATTATTGGTTCCCATATTCCATACCACTTAGTTTTCAGCTTTGCAGGAAAAATTCATAGCCTTGAGTTATACATAAGAAATAGATCTCCCACCCTGATTTAATTCATTATTATATGATGATCATTCCAAGTTTTAGTCTATTCATTGTACATGTGTGCACTTTCATAGGTTGACATTATAAGTTCATATAATTCTTGAATTTGCAGCGATTGATTCTCCTTGACCATCTATAAATCAAAGTTGAGGGTTTTATTGCCCATTTGGCATGGTGTTCCATTTATACTGGAAGATGGCAAGATTTCCCATAGACTAGGAGAAAGGGAGTTGTTCCTAGTGGTGTTTTGAATGCGGTGTGATAGGACCCCAAAGCGTCGCTCAATTGTAGGGCCTAATCTTTCCTTGTCATGTTCACATTTTTCTATAATATTGCTTTTATTTGTCTATTAAAGACTTCAACCTATCCACTGGTTTGGGGGTGATAAGGTGATGTTGTCTTGTGGTTTACCCCAGATTTATTTAAAAGTGATTCAAATTTTCTTTTGGCGAAATGGGAACCTACATCCAAGATCACAATTTGAGGCACTCCAAATCTAGGGAAGATGATGTCTTTGAACATTTTGATAACAAGATTTGAATTGCATGAGACTGTGGGAATATCTTCAATGCACTTAGAAACATAATATACCACTATGAGAATGTAGGGGAATCTTCCTGAGGGAGAGAATGGACCCATGTAATCAATTCCCCAGACATCAAAGATATCCAGTTCTTTTCATTGTGTAAGAGGCATCTTGTCCCGCCTCAATATTTTTCCAGATCGCTGACATTGGTCACACAAATGAGTATAATCTTAGGCATCTTTGAAGATGGTCAATCAATTGAACCTGCATTGCATAACTTTAAGGCGGCAGTCTTATGAGCAGACATATGTCCACTCATCGGTCCTATGTAACAATGTAGGAAAATATTCTAGGATTCTTTGTAAGTTACACATCCCCGATAGAGACCATCTGCATCGAATAAAAAAAGAAATGGTTCATCCCAGTAATATTTGTGGACACCATAAGTGTAACACCCCTGACCTGGGTTATGACCTAACCCTGGAAGTTTTTCCTAAATATGTAACTAATATACTTGTGAACACTCCCTGGCATGTAATTAAGTTCCTCAGGAACATTTACTTTCAATATTGCTCCTTTTTGTATAAAGTTGTAGCATTATGTTGTATGCAGGGACCTATGTGCAAATAACCCAGTTTAAGGGTTGAACTTGCAAAATTCACAAGATAAGATGTTCCTTTGATGTTGAGACATCATGAGGATGTCTATGATAAAGTTTAAGGGATTTCCCAAGCTTGAGCACCAAGGTGTAGCTGTGGAAGCAATTCCCATGCTTAGAAACCCTAATTTGGGGTAAAGTGCAATTTACCCAAATTGAGGGGTCCAAGTTGTAATTCTTAATATCTAAAACATCTTTTAAGACTCTTGTCATCATTTAGAGTGGAAATGATGAAAGGGGCACATCAAAGATTGATCAGATAAGAAAAGATGAACTTTGTGGTAAAAGACACCTAATTTGGGTATAGAAATCTTTCATGTATGTACCCTAGTTGAAGGTTGGATTCCTTTACCCTTAGATCTTGAGATTTCATGAGATTTGCATAAGGATAGATAGGTTTGGTCGTGCCCTTGAGAAAGGAGGGACCTAGATGTGATTTCCAATCTTGTGAGGTCCTTACGGTGTAAAAGAGGCTAAAGTATATAAGCCCTTTTCCCTTGCAATTAAGTGAACGAACTTTCTTTCCTTCACTTCTCTTCTTTTCTTGCTCAAACGGCCAAGGATAGCTATGGAGCTCAGGGGGGGAGGACGACCAACCTGTTCTAGGTAAGAGAACCCCACCATATAGCTCGAATTCATGGAGGAATTCACTTTCTAAGGTTGGTTTTGTGGTTAGCTTACTTAGTTTTCTTGTTCTAGCCAACCAAACCAACGTTTCCTTGGAGAATTCACCTCTGACCAAGTTGTGGAAGCTCAAGGACGCCATTAAATCTTGGAGCTTGAAGGCTTGGAGCTCTAAGATCAACCATTAGGCGGGTTTTATAACTCTAAACTTTTGCTTTATATGCATGCTTTAATTCTTGCAATTTACTTGGTAAATTCTCCTTCTACCTCCCTTCTTCCTTGCACGTTTGCAAGCAAAACAGTGGGGGAACCGACCTTGCAAGAGGTTTAAGATGAGGGGTGTGATTCCCTATGTTACTTTTTCAAATGACCTTGGACCCTTTTGGTCCAAACGGTTGCAAACTGTTTGGGTTCAAACGGTTTCAAACCGTTTGCTCTCAAACGGTCTTGCAAGACCATTTGGATTGAAACAGTCTCAAGACCGTTTGAAAGAGTTGACCAAGGGACGACCATTTGAGGGTCTGTTCCTAACATATTGAATTTCATCTCTGCAAAGAATCAAAGTCTAATTCTTAACCAAATGAGAGTTGAAGGCACTTCAACATGAAACCCTAATCGGGTGAAAAAGTGCTGATTTAACATATAGATCTTGTTGAGTTTTGGGTTGAAGGACCCAAACGGTCTCAAGACCGTTTGGGGATTCCTCCAAACGGTCCTAAGACCGTTTGGGCACAACCCAAGACCGTTTGAAGGTCTAGGGTTAAGTTAATCTAATGGTTTGAGGGTCCAATTGTAGGAAATTGATGAATTGATGAAAATTGCTGATTTTGACCTAATTGGACTTCAACCTTAGTCAAAATGACTTGGATTTTGGTCAAACCTTGGGCAAACGGTCTCAAGACCGTTTGGATGATGTCCAAACGACCTCAAGACCGTTTGGGCCAAGTTTGAGCCCAATTGGAGGTCAATTGATAGGTTCAACCTTGAATTGATTCACCTTGTTGAACATTGATGACCAATCAACTTGAAACCCTAATTAAGAACGATTGAACCCTAATTGGCTTGCAATTGAGGGTCAATTGGATGTCTAAGTGGTTAAGGCTAACCCTAATTGACTCAATTTATAAGTGGTTAGCATAGCTTTAACCAATTGAGGGCTTTAACACACTTATCCATGAACATTGGTGACCTTTGAACCCCTTTGGAGGTCCAAATGGTTTGAGCCCATTTGGACCAAACAGTCTCAAGACCGTTTGGATCCAAACAGTCTCAAGACCGTTTGAGACCAAACGGTCTCAAGACTGTTTGGGGCCAAACGGTCTCAAGACCGTTTGGGGCCAAACGGTCTCAAGACCGTTTGGGCCCAAACGACCTCAAGGTCGTTTGGTCCAAACGACCTCAAACAGATTGAAGCCCCAAACGGTTTGGAAGTCAACCCTTGCAAACGGTCTTCACCTCCAAACGGTCTCAAGACCGTTTGGGTGGTTGAAACCGTTTGAAGGTTGAAACCGTTTGGAGGTTGGTGATGGTTTGTACTTAGCCATTTGATGATGTAATTAGTTCAATGGTGATCCAATCTAAACCCTAATGGTAACCTAGGTCATTAAGGGACTATGTGATTGGTGAGTTAACCCATGATGGTGATCATGTGGCAAATTACCAAAATACCCTTGAAGGGTCTAAAGGGATAAAACCTCGTTCTAATCAAACCCTAATCACATGATGATTGATGTTTTGGCTTATGTTAGTCAATGGAGACTTATCTCAACCTGATCTAGAGTGGTGTTGTCACCATCCACTAGTGAGAGGAGAGAGAAAGTATCTCTAGAGAGAGAAAGTATCCTAGAGAGAGAAAGTACCCTTTTAAAGAGGAAGTTCAAGTGAGATACTTCAATTACATATGAATGTGCATGATTATGGAATGACCCACCTATGTGAGATCATGGAAACCCTAATTATGATATCTAATGGATCTTAATCTTAATTAAGAGCCTTAATGATAATGTTTCTCTTACATGATGATGTAAGGAGTACAATTCACCATGGAGTGAATAGTAAACCCTAATTTTAGGGTAAAGACATGAAAGATGAATAGTAAACCCTAATTTTAGGGTAAAGACATGAAAGATGAATAGTAAACCCTAATTTTAGGGTAAAGACATGAAAGATGAATAGTAAACCCTAATTTTAGGGAAAAGACATGAAAGATGAATAGTAAACCCTAATTGACAGGGTTATTGAATTAAACCCTAGTTGAGGGTGATTCCATGTGAAACCCTAGTTGAGGGTGATTCCATGTGAAACCCTAGTTGAGGGTGATTCCAAGTGCAACCCTAATTGGGAATGCATCCCTAATTATTGAATTGTTTACTATTATCTGATGAACTAACCATGCAGGTTGTTATGAGATGATGGTCACACCCAGGTATGGAATACCATGTTATATTCATTGAAAGCATGTCTTAAGCTTTATGAATAGTGAACCATCTTGATGCACTGCTAAGTGACATCTATAGTGAGTTATGGGCTGTAAGAGCCATAAACACCATCAAAGTCATGCTTAATAGATGACTTGTGATGAGATAACTGAACTGGTGATTGAAATGAGTTAGGCCTGCTACATTTTAGTATTCTCATATATAGCTGTGATGCTAATGTTTTTGTATGATGTTAAGAATACTGAATGTACCTAACTAATCAAGTGAAATGTAGAGCCCTGATCATAGATCCATCATTGTCAGAGTCTAAATGATGGTGAAACAGGTTTTCCCCAGGGAACTCCTGGATCATATACTTTTGAGTATATGGGGTACATGGATGTGTAGAACCTTACATCCTAGTGTAGGTATTTGATGTAGATTCTTGTAGTCCGTCATACCTTCACTATATGAAAAAGGGTGAGTGGATGATGTAGATTCTAGTAGTCCATCAGACCCCACCATATAGTCCGAAAGGTGAGATGTAATACTACACTCCCTTAAAGACACAAATACCGGATCGGTGAAAGATAAACAAGAAATCTTCCGATAGCGAAGAGAGTACAGAATGCCACTGTAACTCTAAAAATAGCGAAGGACCAGAGTACCCTGGTGAGCTATTACAAAGACATCCCACCAGATGTCAAACAATCAATCCTCTAACTGACTGAGGAAGATGAGGTCATAAGAATCCGGCTCTTTCAATGACCTATGTATGATACTGATGTGACTTCTTAGCGATCAGTTGGAGTATGAGTGGTATGCCTCATCTCCACAGGGCATAATAATAATGTTTGAAAAACATAATCAACAACGTAGTATATCTGCTAGAGTTAACTACGAGTTACTTGATTGATGTTACCTTGAATAGCCTAGATGTTCTCATATTTTAATATTGATTGAACTCTTGCTTATCTTCAGAACTGCTAGTGAATATCTTGAAGGCTCTTATTGCTTTAGTTATTCCTTGCTTTACTTATAAAGCCTAGTGGAGAGTTATAACTCTCACTGGGGCAATTATATATAATTGTCTCACCCCGTAGACTTCTACTTTTTAGGTGGTCGTCGAAGACGGAGGAACAAGAACACAGGTGACCAATCCCAGCAACAGCAGCATCAGGAGCAGTAAATATCTCAGGTGGAGATCTAGCCTACTTCATGGTGTAGTTAGAGTCAAGTCCTATGTGTCCTCTGTACTCTCAGGTCCTGGAGTGTTTTGGAGTATGAATTCTTGAGAATTTTTGTATCATGTTGTACATAATTACTCAAGAAGTAATTGTCAGTGATGTAAACAGTTAAATCCTTTTTCTATGGAAAAGGTTTGTGGTTTCAGGCTCTTGTCTCGAAAAGTTTTAATTTCCCGTGATTTTTGTCTTCCGCTGTTTACCGATTGCTTCCGCACACGTTTAAATCGGGATTAATTCGTGGTTTGGAGATCGGAGCCCACAATAAGCATTTATTCTTACTTTATCCTCTATATTCTGGATGAATAATTCATGCAGATAAATAGTTTACATAGTCATCAGACCATGGCCAACTTACCTTTAGACGTAATAGGTTGTCGTCTGAGAGTGATTCATCGATTGTTGTTTGTTTATCATCTTTGTGGATGAGTCTGTTCAAGTAGTCAAGAACTACGTTTTCATTTCCCTTCTTGTCTCTGATTTTGAGGTCAAATTATTACATGAGCAGGATCCAATGAATGAGCCTTAGTTTGGCATCTTTTTTTGACATCAAATATCTTATAGAGACGTGGTGAGTGTAGACAATAACTTTGGATCCCATCAAGTATGATCAGTATTTGTCAAAGGCATACAAAATGGCAAAATTTCCCTCTCCATTATTATGTAGTTCTATTATGCCTTATCGAGGGTCTTCAAAGAATAATAGATCACTTGGTGTTTGTTGTCAATGCGTCATCCCAAGATGGATCCAACTACATAGTCACTAGCGTCACACATGATTTCAAAGGGTTGACTTCATTCAGGTGCAAAATGATAGGGGTGGTGGTGAGATCCTCTTTTAGAGCGGTGAAGCTGTTCATACATTCTTTGCTAAATTCAAACTTGGTTTCTGTCAATAAGAGCTTGGTGAGAAGCTTCACAATTTTTGCAAAGTTTCATATGAACCTTCTATAGAAACCTACAGTGCCAAGGAAAGCACATATCTCCTTTACAACCTTGGTTGGCATTAATTTTTCTATTACTTCCACCTTAGTTGGGTCAACTTATATCCCCTTATTGGAGATTTTTTGACCTAGAATAATATCCTCTTATACCATAAAGTGACATTTTTCCAATTAAGAATGAGATGAACCTCTTCACACCTTGTGAGAACAATATCAAGGCTCTTGAGACACTTGTCAAAAGAATCGCTGTAAATAGAGAAGTTGTTCATGAAGACTTCCATGATTGATTTAGTGAGCCCAAAGAAGACAAATGACATGAAGCGCTAGAAAGTAGTTGGAGCGTTTCATATACCAAAGGGAATGCATCAAAAGGCATACATTCTGAAAGGACATGTAAAGGATGTTTTTTCCTAGTCATCAGGGTGGATCGAGATTTGATAGAACCTAGAATAGCCATCAAGATAGTAGAAATATTCTTGGTGTGTGAGTCTCTCCAGGATTTGATCAAAGAACGGAAGGGGGTAGTGATCTTTCCTGGTTGATTTACTCATCTTATGGTAATCAACTCACATTCTCCAACATGTAACTGTCTGTGAAGGTATCAGTTACCCTTGGTCATTTTGAAGGACAATTGTCCCACCCTTCTTGGGCACCACCTGGACAAGGCTCACCCATTGGGAGTCCAATATTTGATATATAATCCTTGCATGCAAAAGCTTTATCACTTCTTTCCTTACGACTTCCTTCATATTTGGATTGTGTTTGTGTTGAGGGTCTCATGAAGGTTTGTGATCCTATGTCATTGGTATCTTGTGCATACACATGAAAACATTGATTCTGGTGAGGTCACTAATGCTATATCCCAAGTCTTTTTTTCATTTTTGTAGAACCATCATCAATTTATCTTCTTCCCCTTGGCTGAGTTTGGAGCTTATTATGACTGGACATAGGTATCCTTCATCAAGGAATCCACATTTAAGTCCTTTGGGTAGCGTCTTCTACTCGTGTTTCACTTAGAGCAATGCTTCAAGGAGATTTCTTCAGCCATCCATAGGTCTTTGAAGGTTTTACATGGTCTCTCTTCTGATTCTGTGGTGTCTAATTGCTTTATGTACATGGTGACTTGGGGGTCTTCCTTAGTGGCTTCATCTCCAGCAAGAGCTTCTTCTAGGGGGGTCTTCATAGGATATCCATTTTAATTGGTTTTGATCTTTGAAACAGTTTGTAGAGAAAACTTATACAACAAATCCTGGTTCCTTTAATCCATCGAACAATTGATACTCAAGTGTTTCCCTACCTAGCTGTAGAAGAAGCACTCTTGCTTATACATCTATCAGGGCTCATGTTTTAGCCAAGAAAGGACTTCCAAAAGTCAATGGATAGCGATTATCTTCTTTAATATCCATAATCACATGGGATTTAAGTGTTTTTTCAATTTAATTGGGACGTCCTCTATTATCCCTAAAGGTTTTGTCATGGAAGCATCAACTAAGTGTATATTCATGGCGATCGGTAGAAGGCCAGTGAACCCTAAACGTCGACACAACATGTACAACATTATTGAAATGCTTGCTCCTAAATCGGTTAATACTTTGTGACAAGTGTCATCCCCCCAAAAAATAGTCTATCCTAAAGGATCCTGGGTTTTTCTGCTTCCAAAGAATATGATCGCACTATCACAGAAGTAGTTTCTGCCAGCTTCACTATTTCACATTCTCCTATAATGTACTTTTTTGAGAGGAGAGCCTTGAGATATTTGGCCCAAGATGGCATTTCAGTAAGTGCATGAATCACTGGAATATTGACGTGGAGATTTTTCATAGTATCTTTGAATTTTGTAAATCGATCTTTCCAACTTGGTTTGTCTTAGATGTCCCTTGTAAGGAATATGAGGCTTGTGTACACGTGCATCGATGATCAATGGAGATTTAGAATCAACTTTGTCTTTTTTTTTATCTCTGATCGAACTTCTTCTAAATCTTTCCCTTCTTCACTGGCTTTGGTAGGAGGGGCAAAGTACTCATTTCCTGACCTAGTTGTTACTGCGTTTAATTGCTCTGACTGTTTGGGGTTTGACTTTAGTATGGTTGTCATTTGTGACTATTGGGGATGACTGATTGGCAGTTAAACAGTCGATATGGGATTCCAATAATTCATGATTGGCAATTGTTTCAACAAGTTGGTCTGACATGCTGCAATCATTTCCTGAAATACTGTTATTGGATCATATCTTATAGAGTCTCTTGGTACTTGTGGTATCCTTTGATAGTCCTGAATGAAGAAATAAAATCCCAAGTCTTTCAGACTGTGGGCATTTGGGAGATGACCATTGGTCACTTTATGACATAATTCATAGGTGGGTGTGACAATTTGTACTTGAGGAATTTGATGCTTCTTCTCATATGTGTTAAAAGATCTTTCGAGATTGTCTTGCTTGGTGGTGATGGGTTTTACAGTATGAGAAATGGATTTGAGTTCTGAATAATTTTTTATCCTGACAGTTTCTAGACTATATTTGTTTAGAGGTCCAGTCCAATGGGTGTGATTTTTGTCTACCATCTTAACTATCCTTAATGCACTGTTGAGACTTTGTCACATGAAATTCCCATTAGAGGAAGAATCAAGGAATTTCTTGATCCCACTGTCAACTCTCCGATAGAAAATTTCAATGACTTGATTTTTAGGGATACTATGATGTGGGCACCTGTGTCAAAGTTTGTTGCATTGTTCCCATGCTTCGAGCATGGGTTCATCGGGCGCTTGAATGAACCTAGTGATTCGTCCTCACATCAAATATTTCATCGAAGGTGGGTAGAATTTCTCCAGGAATTTGTTCTCTAGGGCGTTCCATGTAGTGATCAGACCTCCTCAAAGTGAGTTATATCATGCTCTGACTTGTCTTTGAGGGTGTATTTGAAAAGTTGTAGTCATATAACATCATTGGTTGTGCTTGATGGATTCATCATTGATCAACATTCAATGAACTTAATGAGATACTCCCTACAATCATATGCAATCCTTCATGTAAAAGTAGAGTTTTGCAACAAGCTGACCCATTGGGCTCTGATCACGATCGGGTCACCTAGGGGTTGGATTGCGTGAGTCAAGTCAGTGCCTTTGGGGATGGAGAAATCCCATATTTCCTTGACACTCTACATGGCTTGGATGGCTTCTTGTTTGGTCTTAAACTTGGTCTTCGCATGTTCTCTAGCTTCTACAATGAGTAATTCTCATAGCACTGTGATTTTTGCATCGATGTGTGGTTGGATTGCTGCTTCCACAACCACCTCATCTGTCATGGCTATCTTCTTGTGAAGTAATCTAAAAGTTCTCTAAAAATCCAAAGTCAAGACTCCTGGATCTTCGCATGGGCTAGGAGTGCATAAAAAATGAGAAAGAATGAGTGTGAGGGATCTACTTGGTTCTAGAGGATTTTCAATGTTATCCAGAAAAATAAATAAATAATAAAGAAAAACCCTAACTACACTTATACTTCTAAAAATATTTAACTACTGTTGTCCCCGACCACAACACCACTTTTTTATGGGTCTATAAATGTTTTACCAAGAAAAACCCTAAGAGAATGATCTCCTAGGTTTACCAAAAGCACTGCACTAATTCCCCACTCCACATGAGTGCAAGCCTTATTCCAATATACTTAAGGATCAAACCCAGATGGAAACCTTTTTAAGAAGTTAAATAGATTTAGAATAATAAGAGTATATTTATCGCCAAGTAGTTGAAAGATTGATTGAACTAAATTGTTGCCAAAAGCAACAGATATTTAAGAGGTGAATAACATGTAATAAAGAGCACCATGGAATGGGCTTTCACTACTAAGGATTTCTAATTATCCTATCAAGATCTTACTCTCCAATATTTGTTGGTGAACTGGGGCTAAGATGTTGCACCCTCATAGGATGCAAGTATTCACCTAGTATAAACTCCCTTGGAATCGGCCATCCTCGACACCCAAGTTTGTTATTTATACTTTTGAAATCCTTTACTTACGACCGACCATCCTCGGCATGTAGTAGATCAAAGTCCAATCACCTCACTATCCCTTATTGATAGGTCAGGGGGATAATAAGATAATTTTAGTATTCTAAATCACACTTACAATAACTTTCGTATCTATGATGATAACTAATATGTAGAACAAGTCATCAATTTGCAAAGCAAGGCATCAAGCAGAATGATACTTTATTTAGAAACTATATTGTCGAGTTTTGATACAAGATAAGATAAAATACGATCCATTGGGCCTGGTCCCCATGCCCCAACACAAAGTGTCTACTCGCTCATGGTGAGGGACAACAATAAAGAGATAATAGGAACAATGGAGAAGGCCCTTGATGTAGGAAGACCAATCTCTCCATTGTGGCAGCCTCCTCCTCTCTTCTCATTATGGTTTGAGCTGCTAAAATGTGGCTTCTAATCACTTTTTAGAGTCCCCTTCAATGGACAATGAGAGTTCCCATTTATAGATGCATTTCTTGCCTCCAAAACCTTAAATTTGAATGATTGCGGTCGAAGGCATCTACTTGCATGGCCTGTACTTAGTCCAACTAGAGACTCACATGGATTGCTCAATTTGAACCTCACGTCTGGTCCTCTTGTGAGCCAACATGCAATGAAGCATAATCAGATGGATGTTGAGAGAGCACACCAAGACATAGGAATTTGGAAGACTCCAGTTGGAGAATGGCTTGAGTTGGGAGTTTGGCAGAGCTACTCGCTTGACTGGGTGGTAGGAAGGTGGTCTTAGAGAAAGCTTTTGGGCCTTCCTTCCCTTGAGTTGTAACATCATGAGGGCCCAATTGTCCATCTAGGCATCACAGAGCAACTTTGTATGATTCTTCACGAAATACATATGAAAATGCATTAAAATATGAAAAAGGGAAAATAATTGTAGTTAAGTGAATATAAAGCTAAAACTAGGAATTTGAGACACAATAACCCTTATAAGCAAATAAAATAGCACGTAAAAGTGGATAAAGTTATACTCATCAGTGGGGCTGAGTTCATCATTGTAATTTTTTATTACTATAGTATCCCCTCTCTTAGGCATTACCTCAACAGAACTTACCAATAGTGAATCGGATATCTAGTAAATGATCACTTCTATAAGTAGCTTATTAACCTCCAAGCGGATGACCTCTTTCATGTTGGGGTCAGCTTGTGTTGACAGTCTATGGAAGTTTTGTACTCTTCAACCATGGGGATTTTATGCATTCATATGGATTGAGAAACTCCTTTTATGTCAATCATCATGTTTCACAGAGCAACTTTTCTCTTCTTTAGTTCTATCACGAGTTTATGTTTAGGACTACAAGTAAGGTCAGAATTTATGATGATAGGATAGGTCTTCTTGTCATCAAGGAAGGCATATTTGAGAACCTTTGGAAGGGGATTAATTTTAGGAGCCTTTGGAGGATCGGTTTTATCTTCTAGGGTAGAGACCATTTTAAGGTCCTCTACTTCATCTGTGACATCTTCCTCAAAAGTTTCGTTACAGGTTCGTAACTAGAAAACCTTCTCATCGTCAAAATTAGATGCAATCAAATTTGTAACAGTTGTCTGGAGAGGATCTTTAGAGACTTCCCACTCTTGCCTAAAATGGGAAAGTTTGTCTATGCAATCAAGAAGATAAACTTCTTCATTGAAAATTGGATTTCTCATACTTTTAAAAACTCAAAATTCTAGAGTTTTTATCCAAGGTGCAAAGAAATGGTGCCTATCTTGACATGCATTAAGGCGTGCACATTCCCCAACAACGTCACCAGAATTTGATGTGTTGTTGAGAACACACAAAATTCACCAGAATAAATTGTCCCCGGAGTTTAACCTTTGATGCCAAATCAATCCACTTGTAAACAAATGAATTGATTTAGTACACATGACATCAATCATTAGAGAAGGTGTTTTGAGAGTTAAATCAAATTGAATGCAAGGAACACTATTTAAAAACTATAATTTAGAAGAGTAATTAAACTAATATGCTAAATTAAAAGTGTTTTAATGAAAGTTGTTGAAATAAAGTATAGTTAAAAAGTGTTGAAAATGAAATGTTGGGAATGAAAGGTGCTAAGTTGAAAATAACAAAATTGAAATTAAGTTATTGGCAAGACGAAAAGTGAAGACAAGAAAGTGGAGAATGAATCAACTAATTAAGATTAGTTTAGATTTTATTATTTGTCAAAAGTCTAGGTTTTTCCATCATGAATCCAATAGTTATCTTAGCCACTTTTAATTTCCCTTTTTAGATATTTTCATATTAGGACCATGGAGATTTGTCCTCTTCAGAATTAGATTTCATGGATTAAACTGTCCAAAGACCCATGGTCACCAATGTTCTGTAGGTCCCTTTTTAATCGATCAATCTATTCCCATGATTGGTTTCTTCAACGAACACATAGTTCTATCCAGTGTTCTGGTCCACAAGTTCAAGGAATATTGTCATGGAGCATGATTGATCATATCACATTTCATATTATTAAATGGATAAAATGATATCTTAAAGGGTATTATAATTTTCTAAGATAAGGTATGGAAATCATGAAGCTATTCCCCATGTCCCATCCAAGCGGTAATTACTTAGACATAATGCAAGTGGAACAAGGCTTGAGTATGAAAACTTGGATCCGCCTTGTCTTTGGAGTCCTTCCTCATTCTTTAGGAAGAAAGGAGGGGGGAAAACTATGGAAACAAGGGTTTGTGGTGGCTAAAATTCCTTGTCTCAAGATTTGAGTCAATCAACTCATAGATTTGAGTCTCTCTACTGGCCTTATTTTGATGTTTCAATCCAAAGTATGTTAGTTGAGGTAAATTGAACTTATTAGTTTCCTGATTTGAATGGCTTTTGATCATGGGCCAATCATCTGGTAAACATGAGTCAGTGGATCGACTTTAATTTCATTCCAAACCCTTGACACTACATCTGTAATAATTTTCTTTCCCTAATTGAATTTTAACTGGTCAACACCTGCAGTTCGATCGGAAAGAGGATACAAGTCATCGACTAGAGTTGTAGGAAGCGAGATAGGCTACAATCGAGTCAGAAGACTTGATGAGTTAGTCAGACGACTAGAGGATAGGAATTGAGAATAAAGGTCTTTGAATCTTGGGCTTTAGTAGGGTTAAAATCTCCCTTAAAGTATTCATGATTCTCAAGGTAAATGGATAATCTTGGACTTGAGTTGACAAAGAGCGTGAAAACCTACAAGAAAAGGCAAAATAATGAGAATTTCAATAAATGGAGAAAAAACAAGGAATTTGCAATTAAGTCTTAAAAGCAGTGGAAAAAAGATAGAAAAGCTTAAATAAATGTCCTAAATAGAAAGATAAAAGGTGATGACTATGCATTCAACATTGGTGACTGTGAGGAGCTGAAGCTTTTAGACATCACTTGACTTTCAATGACTGAGTCGTGCCTATGACTCTAAGCATGGGTTCTTGGTGGGAGGTAACCCAAATGTTTTATCTTTTTTATCAATATATTTAGTTATGTTTCTTCTTCTTTGTAGTTTCTAAGCAATTTTGATGAAATTGATGATGTTTGACATGTGTATTCAGTGTGTAGGCATAAGGAATATTTGGTAACACCAACCACAATCTCAACAAAATTGATGCGGCAAAGAGAATAACATCGAATTTTTCATTCATTCCTGGTATCACCAACACATACTACAACAAACATACTCAAAAGTGACATTTTAGAAATACCATTGAAAAAAAACAAATGCCACTAAACATGTTTAGTGGTATTTGTTGACACTTAAAAAAATGCCTCTAGTACCAATGCGAATAGAGAGATAGTGGCATAAATTGTAAATGCCACTAAATATTTGTCTTTAATGGCTTTAAATAAAAGCCAGATAAATGCCACAAAAACATCATGTGGCCTTTATAAAAATGTCACTATCCATGAAATGGCTTTTATACAAATGCCACTTTTGTCTATTATGATTTTGTACAAAAATATTCTTGTTGATTGTAATGGTGTTTGAAAAAGTCACTAATTATATAGTAGTTGTGTATGATTACATTTTTATGGCTTTTACTTATTCAATTTTCAGTTGACTACCAAAAAAATAAATGAAAGACACTTGATATGAACTCACACTTTCAAAAGTATGGATCTTTTGTATTTATCAAATGCAAATTACATGGGGGGGACATTTTACCTTTCCCTTTTTAACAAATACAACACATGTGTAAAACATTTTTCTATTTAATAAAATATCTTAATTTGATGACATTCTTGTTTTTAGTAACCTTGCATAATACTCTTGCCAACTTCAAGAAATGTTGATATCTCTTGCGCTAACTGCAACATCACTCATGTTCCTCTCATATGGTCACAACTTAATTAGAGTGATTTCTATGAAGGATCCAAAAGAAAATTGACCAGGTACTTGGATTGGTATACTCTCCTCTCATCTGCTTGACAACATGTCCAGTTTGAGCCTCATGATCTTCAGGTTTTGAGCCATTTTCCTTTGCCTTCTGTGTCAAATTTTTTACCTCAGCAATTATTGGTAGGCCTTTCTTGCCAAAATCCTATAATATGACCATAAGATCATGAGTCAGCTACAAATTTGGATGGTAATAATGCATCCAAGTAGATCATGTCACTTACCTTGACAACTCAAATTTGGAAAACCCAAAAGCCCTTGTCGAAACATCTCTAGAAATATAAAACAAACCAGATACATATGAGTAAGATGTTATTAAGACTTCCAGGATGCAAACCATTTCCACGCAAGTTGCCACAACTGATAACACAATTGAGTACACACCTCTTCCTTGAGCAAACTCTTGGGCCAATTCTTCCTCCCACTTTATCTTTAAGCTTTGGCTATTTCAGAATGATACAATAGAAGTTTCTTAGTATAAGAACACACATCTTCAAGAAAATACCCATTTGTAGTTATTGAACATGTTATTTAGTTGTTCAAGAGTGATATAATTTTCTTTCAAAAAATAAAGGATTGTATACCCAATATCATATCATCCCTTTCAAGAATGATATTCACCTTAGTTGAGGTCCTTTCAAGAATCCTGGAGAGCTCCCCTTTTAGTCAAATGCAAAAAGTGTGGAGTTCTCTTCAAAATTGAAAAAGAATTTCATGTTTTAACATGGGATATTAGCATACAGAGAAGCATAAATAGAATGCATAAAATAGAGACAAGCATATTACCTATTGAGGGATATCCACTGGAAAAATAAGGAGTTGGAGGGGGCATGAATGCTTGACCTGGGTTCATTTTAGGTGCACCAACACCCAACCTCCCAACATGCACCTAGCCTCCCAACATGCACTTGGCCTCCCATATTGCACGCTCTGGTCCCAAGTGGGCATATAATAATGGGATCCTCCAAGAGATCCTAGACAGAGCAATTTCCAATGATGCTTTCATCATCTTATTTCGTAACCTCAAGGTCACACACCTCCCTAAGATGGAGTATGATCACTTATTTGTTAAGTCAACTCATTCAAGAGGAAAGGAACTGTGGTCTGTAATGAGGGACTTTTGGAATGATAGTTATGATTTCTACAACCTATTCAAAGATAATTGGAGAAAAAACTTACAATTCAATGTTGTGTTATGTTTAGCATAAACCAACATCACTAGTTGGGGTTGTGAAATGCATAGGAAGAAGTGTCTTAAAAAGGAGAGCATTACCAGGAATATGATTTAAGACAACATGTAGGAATGTGACAACACCTACGATAGAAATAAATATTCAAGCTGTCTGTGAGCATTAAGCTTGTTAATTCTTAAGTACAAACGGTGAGCATGACTACAGTAAGTATAACGTGTTTGATGTCAGAGCAGTAAACATGCCATAAACTAAACTTCTTCATGGAATAAAGTAGGACAAATAATATACCAAGGTTGGATGATGCTATCTCCTTATCTCAGACTAACATTTTCATTTTAGTGTAGGATTTGTGCATTTTAGAAAAAAAAACATGGCGTAGTAATGAACAACAACAATATTATGGAAATATAAACCACAAGTCCAAGCAATACAAGAATTAAAGGAGAATTGTTAAGTTTGGACCAACATACTTCTCAACCCTTCCCTTAGGGTCTAAATCGCGTGGCTCATCTTTTTCATGATTATAATAAGGTTGACCATCCTACAAAATATAGTGTCATTAGCATAAATGACAAGATATATTACATATAACACATAAGAATTGGCAAGATGCGGATCTACATCCAGGTTCAACAGATATAGGGAAAAGTTCAAATTTATGAAATTTAAGTTATAATGAATGTCATGTATGAGTATCATGAACCATGCAAGAAAGCATTCATCATCCCATGCAAGTATGTAAAAAAATATGGTCGATGAAAATGCAATTGTGCCAAAGATATATATTTACTTGAGCAAGACAAAAAAATGATGGGTTATTTTCAATCTATAATATTTGTACGAGGAATGAATATCATCTAAACAAAGTTTCCATGACCTCCATGTACTATCAATAAAATTCCTCTTCAGAATGCCTTGCAACACCCTCAAAAGTCCTTTCTATTAATAAATATTTTTGGTGGTATAGAAAAAATAAAATTTACATAATAATGTATAATATTCATTGAATGATACAAATATTCATTAATTAAATTAATTTCCTAAGATATATGATACAGAAATGACTATACTATAATACGAATATATGCATGAAACTAACCTTTACAAATAATAATACATATTTGGAAACATAAAAAGGTTACAAATAAGAAGAGATAGGTTTGAAAACTTACAACTACATTATTACTCAAAATAATATGTAGATGTTGAACTAGAGATCATATTTTGAAGGTGTAACAATAAAGCAAAAATACAATATAATCAATGAAAGGTGCGTCTATAAAGAGAGTGTAGGTTAGAAAAAAGTTATTAACACAAAGGGTGAGAAGATACAATGGAGGAGGGTATCAAAGTTTGAGGATGGTTGAAGATGCATAAGTAGGAGGTCTATTGTGGTGGTGGCACCTAGAGAACATATATGAGATAGTGTACTGACAATATTTTGTATTGTTCAAACATAGGTGTAAAGCCTCTATTGCTAGACTATAATATTGTTTGTTTTCACATTGTCCTTGGAGTTCCATTCAAATATCCACTTTTTTATGATGAATTCTGCATTTGTCACCCTACACCTTAAAAAATTAACTGGTGATACAATCTTTATATCATCTCTATGTATTAATTACTTTGACAGATTGTTATATAAAATGCCATGTAAGTTAAAAAAAATAACATGAGGCACTACTACAATTATGTATCAATACAAATGAATGTTAATTATCATTGTGATAAGACATGATTTTTCGTCCATGCAATACTAGTACCAGTCATACAATTGATTACTTGGTAGTGCACATAAAGTCCCCCTAAATATGTTTATTCCCCATAGCTAAATTATGAAATCACAAACAAACTTTTACCTAAAAATCCCCCTCCCTAATATTTTCTTGATGTTGACATGACAAAATCTACTAGATTATATTATAGCATTTGAATATTCAAAATCAACATTAACTGTTGAAATATATTTTGCATCTACATTCTAAATATGAGAACCCAAGGCCAATTAAAAATATCTAAGATATAGACTTTAATAGTGTAAACTCAACACAAACACAATTAGGTATGTTACCTGCAACAAAAAAACATAAGAAATATGAGAAGTATTCAATGATAGCATAGAGTAATGAGGTCTCACTATGGTGCATTATAAACTATCGTTATCTTTTTATGTCTAACTAGGATGTGAAGCGTCAGATCAATAGAAAATAGAAACCATGGGTCATGCTACTAGGTTATATTCTGAATCGATATATATATGGATGAAATGTCAAGCTAAGGAAACCAATAATATCTCCATGTAGGAATATATGAGCACTTTCAATTAATAAAAAGGTTTCTTTTAAAGAAAACAGTTTCTTAAAGTTTTACTTCATATCAAAAGGTATTTTGATAGGTACATGTAACATGAAGTAGGATTAGCTAGTTCTCATCCTTTTGACCAATCAAGAAAAAGAATATCTTCAACACTAAGTTGCAGAGAATCTGTTAGAATTTTGTAGCTAGAAAAATATCCTATCTTTCTAACATGATATCATGTTGTAGTTAACAAACTTGAACTCTTGATGACATACCTTATTTATCTGTAACACTGATGTTATGCAATAACTACGTGATCATCTTCACCTTCCTGTCCACGTATGTAACCAGCTTTCCACTATTTTCAAGCATGATGAAAAGCAGCCTGACAAAGTTGCAGGCCACAGGTTCAACCTACATGTATTTCTTGTCTCTTAATCAGAAGGCAATCTCTTCTGTTATCAATATGAATCACTTTGGCATCTAGACAGAGTCATGTAAAATACATCCTATTTATTTTTCCTCAACATTATATAATGAAAATAATTGTTTGCAACAGGCAATGACGTAGTCCCCATCCAAATTGCCACAAAAGAAAAAAAGAAGAAGATAAATCAATTGTATAACTATGTTCATTTCGGCAATCAAGTTTCTACAAAAGACTAATAAGGTCCGTACAACAAAAAACTATTATAATAATCAAAACAGTTGTGTCGGTTTCTTAGTGTAATGTGGAACGTAATCTCAACAATAGTCGAAATTGGTAATTCCACTATATAACAACACTACATTTTAATAACAAGTGATGGACACCTTGAATTCCCACTCATCACACTTGCAGGTTATGTGAAACTAATGATCACCTGGACGTCGAGGTCTATCAGTAGGGGTAAAGGCTAGAGGAGCTGCGATACATGGGCCACGACTATCCGATTAAGGATGATTGTTTGCATCATATTTGTATCTAGATGCATTGAGAATAGCGTGTAAGTTCTTGACATGATAACTAAAAGGAAAAGGCTTTCAACTATCTATTATGTTACCAGAATAAGAAATCATGTCAGCATTGACAGAAATATGAGAAGCATCAAGGCCATCAGCCACCTCAAGTTGGCTTCCATTGATCCTGCATAATGACAACTGCACTTCAAGAAGTTTCCTCCAACCCACATTCCAGATTAACAGGATGGAGCACCCACTCTTGCACGCACCTCGACATCCACTACTGGCTACAGCAACCACAAGTCCTCAACCGAGAAGGGATCTTCATCCACAATGGAACAATGAAGCGAGATCACATCAGAGGGGTGTCCAGTGTGCAATGCGTCCTAGGGATTAAGGTAGAGCCGCCGGACCACACTCAATCCAAGGCTGCCTAAATATATCTGCTAAGGCATAAGATGCAAGAATTCTGCCTAAATTCGGCTCAATTTTGTAATTTGTCCATGCCAATGAGAATTTATTTAGTTAAAAGACCATGTACCTACTGTGTTGGTGGAATTTTGATGGAATATTAAAATTGGCAGACATTAATTGCCGCTATTGACTTTACATATGCCCATGATGTTTGCTCGCTTTTATAACATTACCGCCATGATAGTTGGTGGCTTTCATAAAAATAATTGCCAGTAATAATGAGTGTATAAGGGCCTTTAACTTCTACTAAATGGCATTTTTGTTGTAGTGACAAATTTACGGGGGGCATAATTCTATAGAAAAAAACTCGATGCACCAACAATCTCTTCGGAAACACCAAGATCTGTCAATAAAACCAACATCCATGTCAGTGGGAGCGTGGGACTAAGAGAAAGTGGCAAAAAAAATGACCATGAAGAGCAACGAAGAACCCCCCTAGAACCTGATCATCATGCACATTCATTCTATCTCTGACTTTGTTTCCAATAATGAGACATTTTTGAATTCAAACTTAGGGGTGTGTGGAAAGGAATATATTTTGCATTCATTCTATCCTGCATCTATCTATCTCACTTTTCTATTTACATTTAATTTCCTTTTTCATCCTACCTAGTTCATGTTTGATGTTATTTAAACTTTCATTTTCTTGCATGTATTCATATATATCATATGTAAAAGTGGATTTAAAAAAAATGCCCGCATGAATTAATTGAAGTAATGGTTTTTTTGTAACCTTATCCTTTAAGCTTGATTATCTTGTTTAAGAGTACATTGCATGATGATTTTTTTTCCAGTAAATTTATAGACATATTGGCAAACTAACACCTAATTCTACTGTTGACTTTTGAATGAAGATGGTATTTGAGTCTGATCTAATGAAGC